>OX387430.1:17716665-20116665 GCA_947563755.1 Lochmaea crataegi
AAGGTTTTTATAAGGGGTTAATTTATTTGTAAAAAAATTGTTTATCATGTGCGTACGATAAAATTTTTAAAGGCGGTTAACTTGTAACAATTTCCATTTACCATAGGCATATGATAATATTTTCAAAATGGGTTTATTTATTTGTGTTTTCACTTCTGTTCCTATGACTGCCGATTCCTTTTTTTATACCTTTGTAGAGCTTTTTTACAATATTGGTTGATTCTATTATATTTGCCCTTTTTTGTTGATGTTTAACAGTTTCTGTTAGGTTTTTTTGTAGATTTTTTGTCTTTTCAGTTGATTTTTAATCCTTTTTGTTAATTTCTGACCAATTTTTTTTTATTTTCTTTTTGTTGATTTTTGGCGTTTTTGTTGATTGTTTGCCTTTTCAGAAATTTGATCGTCTGTTGATTTCTGGCCAATTTTTTACGAACATTTGTGAAACTGTGTATGTCTACATTTATTTATTTCCCATATAAGATAAAGTCCTTGAAGTAAAATGTTTTTTTTTTCAACCGCTTTTCTATAAAAATACCTAAAACGGATTTGTATAAACGATTTCTATTTAATTTGAATACAATATCGACAAATAAATACGTGCAAATCGAACCTCACGACGATTCTATTGCGTATCACCACCAATCTTCTTAATTTATGATGAAGTAAAGAGTAATTGCCAGTACAAATATCGACTTTTAATCTTCGTTTAGGTATTTCTCATATAAAAAAAAACAATACCAACGTAACGAAGCAGATTGATAGGCCAATTGTGATTTGATCATTTGTTAGACTGTCTTCGTATAATTTGTTTATATGCAATATAAATGGGAATTGAACAAGGCATCTTTTATTTATAAAGTAGAAGAACAAATGAAAATAATTTTCGATGTATTCATATATTTCTGTCAACTTTGACAGGTTACATATTTTTAAATACAAAAGAAAGGATGGAAAAAGTGGAAAGGGGTTCTGTTACCGACTTCGGCTGTGATTAGACGTTTGCGTGTATATACAGTGCGTCCATAAAGTAACGCATACATTCGCTAGGGGCCATCCATAAATTACGTCACACGAATTTTAGGACTTTTTAACCCCTCTCCCAGGTTGTCACATTTTTAGAACCTCCTCCCCCTAATGTGACGTCACACATTTTTCAATTTTATGCATTTATTTAAAAATAATCAAAAGAAAAAAGTTATTTTCATGTTTTTCTTATTTTTTATTAAATAATGTTTAATAAAATCAACATTAAAGTTTTTTATTAACATATTAATTTCGCGTTTTAGTATTTAAAATTTATTTTAACATGTGACGTCACAAAGCTTTTGACCCCCTGTCCCTTGTCACACAAAGTCACATTCCGGTAATACCCTTCCTCCCCTTTAACGTGTGACGTAATTTATGGATGGCCCCTTATTAGCTAAATAAATAGTAATATTAAAAAGGACCGAATAGGTACATTTTAAATCTTAATTTACTATTTTTTCAAATAATAATCATTCATACCTTTCAGTGAAGAAGTCGGATCCAGTTTTTTTTAAATGAAACACTTTCCTTTTTTATTGAATTAGCGGATTTCTCTTAGTGCATTCCATAAAAAAATGTGCTATACCTCTTGTTGAGTCCACATTTTATCGCCAACACTAATCGTTATTGAAATTTAAATTATCTCACTTTCAGTTAAAGGCATTTTAACAAAAATAGTTTGTTGTCTACGATACGATTACCAATACTTGGATATTTATGACAGTTCTTAGCGTCAAATTAAAAAACAAGTGACTAGAAATACTCCTTTCAAACTTTTCACCCTGTCAATCAACTTGTGATACATTTTTGGAATAAGATCAGCAAGGGAAATCTGCACATTTTATTTTAAAAAACTGGTGCTGGCGTCATCATTTATAGGTTATTTACCCTGTATGATAAATTATTCTTGAAAAGAAGAAGGAAGTAGTTACTGTTTATTTAATGTTTTTATAAACTAACGCACTGTATATAATTTTTTATTCTTTGTTGATTCATGGCTATTTTTCTTGATTTTTGGTTGTTTCTTCACCGTTTATGTTGCTTTTTACAGTTTTTGTTGATCTTAGAGGGATATTGTCGATTTTAACAATTTTTTGTTGATTTTTTGCCGTTTCTGTCTGTTTTTTTTTAAATTCTTGGCCGTTTTTGTTTATTTTTTTGTCTTGTTGGACTTATTTAAGTGCAACAATGAAACATCGTCTTTAAAGAATTTCTATATCAACTTAACACCTCTTAATTTTTTAATGAGTGGTCATATATTCTTTATTAAGGTACCGGAGAAGACGTATTAAACTCGTAGATTTATAATAACGGCTGGCAATTTCATTAATTTTGTGCCGTTATTTAATTTTTTGATTTTTGACAGTTTACGTTGATTTTTTTAACTAAGTATTTTGACAGTTTTTGTTGTTTTTTAGCTGTTTTTGTTGATATCTGAGGGTTTTTGCTGATTTTGATAATTTTTGATGTTTTCTATTCAATTTTTTGGCCATTCTTATTGATTTTTGACATTTTTGTTGATTTTTAGCCGTTTTTGTTGATGACATTTTTGTTGATTGCTAGCCGTTTTGTTGATTTTTAGCCGTTTTTGTTGATTTCTGAGGGTTTTTACCAATTTTGACGGTTTTTGTTGTTTTATTTTTTGCCATTTTTGTCGATTTTTAGCTGTTTTTGTTGATATCTGAAGGTTTTTACCAATTTTGACGGTTTTTGTTCTTTTCTTTTTGCCATTTTTGTTGATTTTTAGCTGTTTTGGTAGATTTCTGGGAGTTTTTGCCGATTTTGATATTTTTTGTTGATTTTTAGCTGTTTTGGTAGATTTCTGGGAGTTTTTGCCGATTTTGATAGTTTTTGTTGTTTTCTATTCAATTTTTTTGGTCATTTTTATTGATTTTTGTTGGTTTTTAGCTGTTTTGTTGATTTTAAGCCGTTTTTGTTGATTTCTGAGGGTTTTTACCAATTTTGACGGTTTTTGTTGTTTTCTTTTTAATTTCTGCCATTTGCCATAGTTGATTTTAAGCTGTTTTTGTTGATATCTGAGGGTTTTTACCAATTTTGACGGTTTTTGTTCTTTTCTTTTTGCCATTTTTGCCGATTTTGATAGTTTTTGTTGTTTTCTATTCAATTTTTTGGTCATTTTTATTGATTTTTGACATTTTTGTTGGTCTTTAGCTGTTTTGTTGATTTTTAGCCGTTTTTATTGATTCCTGATGGTTTTTACCAATTTTGACAGTTTTTGTTTTGTTTTTGATTTTTTGTCCATTTTTATTGATTTTTGACATTTTTGTTGATTTTTAGCTGTTTTTGTTGATATCTGAGGGTTTTTGATAATTTTTGATGTTTTCTATTCAATTTTTTGGGCATTCTCATTGTTTTTTGACAATTTTGTTGATTTTTAGCCGTTTTTGTTGATATCTGAGGGTTTTTAACAATTTTGACGGTTTTTGTTGTTTTCTTTTTGCCATTTTTGTTGATTTTCAGCTGTTTTGGTTGATTTCTGGAAGTTTTTGCTGATTTTGATAGTTTTTGTTGTTTTCTATTCAATTTTTTTCATTTTTATTGATTTTTGACATTTTTGTTGGTTTTTAGCCGTTTTGTTGATTTTTAGCTGTTTTTATTGATTCCTGACGGTTTTTACCAATTTTGACAGTTTTTGTTGTTTTGTTTTTGATTTTTAGCCATTTTTATTGATTTTTGTTGATATCTAAGGGTTTTTTCTATTCAATTTTTTGGCCATTCTTATTGATTTTTGACACTTGTTGATTTTTAGCCGTTTTTGTTGATTGCTAGCCGTTTTGTTGATTTTTTGCCGTTTTTGTTGATTTCTGAGGATTTTACCAATTTTGACGGTTTTTGTTGTTTTCTTTTTAATTTTTGCCATTTTTGTTGATTTTTAGCCGTTTTGGTTGATTTCTGCGAGTTTTTGCCGATTTTGACAGTTTTTGTTGTTTTCTCTTTTATTTTTGGCCATTTTTATTGATTTTTGACATTTTTCTTGATTTTTAGCCGTTTTTGTTGATTTCTGAGGGTTTTTACCAATTCTGGCGGTTTTTGTTGTTTCCTTGTCTATTTTTGGCCGTTTTTATTGATTTTTGATATTTTTGTTGATTTTTAAATTTTTGTTGATTTTTAGCCGTTTTTATTGATATCCTAGGGCTATTGTCAATTTTGATACTTTTTTTAAATTTTTATTGGATTTTTTTTGCCGTTTTTATCGATTTTTGACATTTTTTGTTGATTTTTGACCATTTTTGTTTATCTTGCTACTTTTGTTAATTTTTTTGCTACTTTGGACTTATTAAAGTGAAGTCATGAAATAACGGCATAAAATAGTTTCTAGAGAGTTTCAAATCACCTTATCTTTTAATTTTTCAATGAGTTGTCATATTTTCATGTTTAAGGTACCGGAGAAGTCGTCTTATCTCTTAGATTTATAATAACTTCTGGCAATTTTTTTGTTTTTTTTTTGTTGATTCTTGACCGTGTTTGTTAATTTTGTGCCGTTATTATTGACTTTTGATCATTTTAAAATTTAATTTGTTGATATTTGACCGTTTACGTTGATTTTTTGCCGTACTTGTAGATCTTCAAAGGTTTTTACCGATTTTGACAGTTTTTGTTGTTTTCTTTTTGATTTTTTGCCTTTATCATTGATTTTTGACATTTTTGTTGATTTCTGATGGTTTTACCAATTTTGGCAGTTTTGACATTTTTGTTGATTTTTAGCCGTTTTTGATGATTTCCTAAGGTTTTTGCTGATTTCCTTGGGTTTTTGCTGATTTTGATAGTTTTTGTTGTTTTTATTGGATTTTTTGGCCATTTTTATCGATTTTTTGTTGATTTTTGACGATTTTTGTTGATTTTTGACGATTTTTGTTTATTTCTCTTGCTACTTTTGTTAATTTTTGTAGATCATGTCATGAAATAACGGCATAAAATAGTTTCTAGAGACTTTTTAGATCACCTTTTCTCTTAGTTTTTCAGTGGATGGTAAAATTTTGATGTTTGATTTGCTACTACTGTAGGCGTCTAAAATTAAAATTTGTCGTGGGGAATAAAATTCAAAAAGGAGGAATTTTGAGTGTTTTAAAAATTTTAAATAATCACATTTTTCACACATTTCATATTCCAAGACCTTTCTGTAGACATTTTATTCATTCCATATAACTTTGTAGATAAAATCTACCAAATGGCGCGTCTATGTAATACCGAGTTTTTAATTTAAAAAATCTAAGCGACCGAGTCATATAAGGTGTTAATTTCAAAGTTTAATGTGTGAAAAATCGCAAACGCCTTAGAGCTAATTAAACAATTAATTTCGCAAAGCAATAATATCTTATGTTTATTCCACCAAAAACTAGAAATAATTCCAATTTATAAAAGAAATATCCAAAGTAACGTTTTTACATTTAATATTATTAGATGAGTATCTTTCGACAGTTGATAGTAAAAAGAAACGTCAAAAGTAATAAACAAACCACTATAAGTAGGAGGTGTTTATTGTTAGCATTAAAATACAGCGAAATGTTACTTTCTGTCTGATAAAATCTTTTTAGTACAGTGTTGTATAAATGTGACACTAAAATTTATGATTTACAGTTATTATTATTATATACAGTTGCTTATTTAATAATTTTTTTTTCTGTTACAGGTAAGTAATATGCCAAGAAAATTTTACTCTTCTCACAATTTTAACTTAAAAGAGGTATGTAATTTGTAAAATTTTAATATTTATTTTGTTATTTATTAAATAAACTCGAAAAATATATAATAAATTTTATGAAGACCTCTCTAATTATAGGTATGGATAAATATTGCTAGATTGCGTGTATACAGGGTGAATCATGAGAAACGGTGTTACTCTTACTTCGTTTTGAAATTCCTACCAAATTACCATTTATCCAGTGTTTACTAATGTACAGGGCGAATCGTGAATTTTAACTGAAATTTCTTTTGGTCATGACTTTTGACCGGTAAGGTCGATTTGTCACATATTTTGGTAAAATGTTACACTTCCTCAACCTTTAGCCAAGGTTGTGATCTTTTTTAAGTTATAAACAGTCGGAAGGAAGATTCCTGTAATATTACGGTTTTTTGCGGCATATTCAAAATAACATCAATTAAACCTTCATTACAAAATGGAATTTATTATCCATTTTTTGATATTTCATTTAAAATAACCCAACATTTAATTTATATTACATATGTTAATAATCAAATAGTCCAGTTAAATAAAATGTCAAAAAAGGGATCATAATGCATGAAGTGGGATAAATAAAACAATCATCGTATTATAATTATATATATATTCGTTTAAGAGATATAGCCTGGATAAATTAGTCTGGGACACCCGGTATATAATTCTACTGTACGTGTGTATGTCACTGAACTCCTCCTAAACGGCTGGACCGATTTTGATTAAATTTTTTGCGTGTTTTCAAGTAGATTCGAGAATGGTTTAGATTCACAATTGGTCCCGGTAGGTGGCATTGCAATTGAGTTCATAATGAACAACTCCTAAATGTATAGGCCGATTTTGATGAAATTTTGTGTGTTTGTGTAAGTAACTGGATGGTTTAGATTCACAATTAGTCCCAGAAGGTGGCGCTGCAATCGGGTTAATACTGAACTTTTACTAAACGGTTGGTTCGATTTTGATGAAATTTTGTGTAAGTAACTGGCTGGTTTAGACTCACAATCAATCCCAGTAGGAGGCGGTTGAAGTTTCCATAGGGCCGAAAAACGCTCTCCTTTTTCAACTTTGCGGTTATGAACTAACCTCTTACTCTTCATTTTCGGATGACCCTGTACACAAAATATCATAGACACGATGCTGCAATCGGGTTCATACTGTACTTCTCTTAAACGGTTGGTCCGATTTTGTTGACATTTTGCATAGGAGATTTTTTGGTGCGATCATTTCAAAAAGCGGGTCAAATTCAAAAAAGATTCATAATTAGTCCCAGTAGGTGGCGCTGCAATCGTGTTAATACTGAACTTCTCTTAAACGGTTGGTCCGATTTTGTTGACTTTTTGCGAAGGTGTTTTTTGGTACGATAATTTCAAAAAAAACGCGTCAAATTCTCACACAAAAATATGTTTGCCCGTAAAAATGGCAGAAAAAAAACAGGAAACTCGAATTTTCAATAAATATATTCCTTCTATCAAAAAGAGGTTAGCACATGACAACGTCTGTCGGGTCCTCTAGTAGCTTATAAAATATTACACCTTAATCAAAGTAAAACAAATGTTTGTAGCTATACGACATAAATGCTCTAACTTAAGGGTACCATATTATCAAATATTTGTATGGACTAGGTATCGTTTTTCGAAGATTCCAGTACCTTCCGCGCTCGCCCTATGCACAAACAAAGCGAATGTTCTCGAAAGGAGCGCAGCCACCAAAATTTACAGTCGAGGGTCAGGACCGGCACAGTATACAGGTGATGAATGAGGGATATGTTTGGCATACTTTTTATGGTGTTTGAACTAGTTCCTCACCATTCATTACTTTTAATAACATTATTTAGAAATAAAAAGTGTTATAAAAAAATTTCATGCAGCCCTGGTTCGACATATTCACCCCCCAATTTTCTTATACATCTATCAGGTGTTCGTGTTCATGTATCGTCCAGTTTGCATTTTTTAAATTATTTCAATAAATAAATAAGTTTTCCCATGCCATATTTTCGATCAACTGTTTGTTGTTATTACTCTGAGTTTTCAGTTTCCTGTTTTCGTGTATCTCTTCAACTAAAGATGCGTATGTTTAGATATATGGTACTGTTGGTATTAAAACCAGTATTTTCTATGGGAATCTCACCTCTCAGACTTCTCAAGTATTTATGACAAAAAATAAAAGAAAAAAACGTAATCGTAGCGAAACTTAAACACTTCCGATCTTCCGCGTATCAATTAATCATTGAAGCAGGTATTAGTTGCTAATTAATGGTTGTTAAATAATGTATTTACGGATGTAGTAAATAATTTGATCTTTGAATGTGTAATCTGGTTATCGAGTTTGCCTTTTACAGAAGTGTTCATTGGGCAGTTGATATGTGGTATTTCAGGAATAATAAGTGTTTTTTCAAAAATATTCTTTCGTATGTGTTTTTTCAAGAAAGATTTTTCAGAGGTGTATCTTTTTACAGAAGTGTTTTTTCAGAAGTTTTCTTGCAGAAGTCAGAAGTGTTTTTCCAGAACTTAGAAGTATTTGTTGATTGTTGTTTGGTGATTGTTGATTATTTCAGAATTCTTTATGGTCTTTCTTCAGAAGGTGTTTTTCCAGATGTTGTCTTCAGAAGTGTTTTTCAGCAGGTTTTCCAGAAGTTTTCTGTCATTGGTGTTCTTACAGAAGTCAGAAGCGTTTCTTTCTGTATTTTTTCAGAAGTGTTTCAAGAATCATAAGAGTTTTTTCAAAAGTGGTCCTTCAGAATTGCTTTTCTAGCAATGTTTTTTTTTAGAATTTTTTTGTCAAAAGTGTTTTTTTCAGAAATCAGAAGTGTTTTTTCTAAATAATTGTTTTAGAAATCTCTTTTATCTTTTTTCAGAAGTGTTTTTCCAGGTGTTTTTTTCAGTGGTATTGATTTAGAAGTATTTATAAGGTTGCACAAGTCAGAAGTGTTTTTCCCGAAGTCAAAAGTATTTTTTCAGTTGATTATTTCAGAAGTCGTTATGGTCTTCCTTCAGAAGGTGTTTTTCCAGTTTTTTTTCAGAAGTGTTTTTCCAGTTTTTTTTCAGAAGTGTTTTTCAGCAGGTTTTTCCAGAAGTTTTCTGTCATTGGTGTTTTTACAGAAGCCAGAAGCGTTTCTTTGTTCAGTATTCTTTTAAAGTTTTTTTCAGAAGTGTTTCAGGAATCATAAGTTTTTTTAAAAGTGTTTTTCAGAAGTTTTTTCCCAGGTATTTTTTCAGAGGTATTGTTTTAGAAGTGTTTATTTGCACAAAAGTGTTTTTTCTTAAGCATTTTTTAGAAATCTTTTATCTTTTGTGTCTGTTTTCAAAAGTTTTCTTTCAGATGTGCTTATTTTTACTGAAGAGTTTTTCAGTAATGTCTTTTTCAGAAGCGTTTTTCAAAAGTATTTTCTCAAAAGTGCTTATTTTTGCACGTGTTTTTTCAGAAATGTTTTTCTCATGAGTGTTTTTTTAGAAATGCTTTTTCAGACGTGCTCTTTCATAAGAATTTTTTCAAACAGGTTTTTTCAGAAATGCCTTTTCAGAAGTGTTCATTCGGAAGAATTCTTTCAGGAGTCGATGTGTGGTATTTCAGGAGTAATAAGTGTTTTTTCAAAAATATTCTTTCGTACGTGTTTTTTCAAGAAAGATTTTTCAGAGGTGTATCTTTTCACAGAAGTGTTTTTTCAGAAGTTTTCTTGCAGAAGTCAGAAGTGTTTTTGAAGAATTGAGAAGTATTTTTCAGACGTTTTTTTCAGCAGTTTTTTTTCAGAAATTTTCTTGCAGAAGTCAGAAGTGTTCTTCCAGAAGTCAGAAGTATTTTTTCAGTTGATTATTTCAGAAGTCTTTATGGTCTTTCTTCAGATGGTGTTTTTCCAGTTTTTTTTTCAGAAGTGTTTTTCAGCAGGTTTTCCAGAAGTTTTCTGTCATTGGTGTCTTTACAGAAGTCAGAAGCGTTTCTTTCTGTATTTTTTCAGAAGTGTTTCAAGAATCATTAGAGATTTTTCAAAAGTGTTCCTTCAGAATTGCTTTTCCAGCAATGTTTTTTTTTAGAAATTTTTTGTCAAAAGTGTTTTTTCTAAATAATTGTTTTAGAAATATCTTTTATCTTTTTCAGAAGTGTTTTCCCAGGTGTTTTTTCAGTGGTATTGTTTTAGAAGTGTTTAGAAGGTTTTTTTTCAGAAATTTTCTTGCAAAAGTCAGAAGTGTTTTTCCAGAAGTAAGAAGTATTTTTTCAGCTGATTATTTCAGAAGTCTTTATGGTCTTTTTTCAGAAGGTGTTTTTCCAGATTTTTTTTTCAGAAGTGTTTTTCAGCAGGTTTTTCCAGAAGTTTTCTGTCATTGTTGTTTTTACAGAAGTTAGAAGCGTTTCTTTGTTCAGTATTCTTTTAAAGTTTTTTCCAGAAGTGTTTCAGGAATCATAAGAGTTTTTTTAAAAGTGTTCCTTCAGAATTGCTTCTTTTTGCAGAAGTGTTTTTCCAGCAATGTTTTTTTTAGAAATTTTTTGTCAAAAGTGTTTTTTCAGAAATCAGAAGTGTGTTTTCTAAATAATTGTTTTAGAAATCTCTTTTATCTTTTACAGAAGTGTTTTTCCAGGTGTTTTTTCAGTGGTATTGTTTTAGAAGTATTTAGAGATTGCACAAGTCAGAAGTGTTCTTCCAGAAGTCAGAAGTATTTTTTCAGTTGATTATTTCAGAAGTATTTATGGTCTTTCTTCCGATGGTGTTTTTCCAGTTTTTTTTTCAGAAGTGTTTCAGCAGGGTTTTTTAGAAGTTTTGTGTCATTGATGTTTTTACAGAAGTCAGAAGCGTTTCTTTGTTCAGTATTCTTTTAGTTTTTTTTTCAGAAGTGTTTCAGGAATCAAGGATTTTCAAAAAAGTATTCCTTCAGAATTGGTTCTTTTTGCAGAAATGTTTTTCCAGCAATGTTTTTCTTAGAAATTTTTTGTCAAGTGTTTTTTCAGAAATCATAAGTGTTTTTTCTAAATAAAATGTTTTAGAAATCTCTTATCTGTTTTCAGAAGTGTTTTTCCAGGTGTTTTTTTCAGTGGTATTGTTTTAGAAGTGATTATAAGTTTTTTTTTAGAAGTTTTCTTGCACAAGTCAGAAGTGTTTTTCCAGAAGTCAGAAGTATTTTTTCAGTTGATTATTTCAGAAGTCTTTATGGTATTTATTTAGATGGTGTTTTTCCAGTTTTTTTTTCAGAAGTGTTTTTCAGCAGGGTTTTTTAGAAGTTTTCTGTCATTGATGTTTTTACGGAAGTCAGAATCGTTTCTTTGTTCAGAATTCTTTTAGTTTTTTTTTCAGAAGTGTTTCAGGAATCAAGAGTTTTTTTTAAAGTGTTCCTTCAGAATTGCATCTTTTTGCAGAAGTGTTTTTCCAGCAATGTTTTTTTTAAGAATTTGTTGTCAAAAGTGTTTTTTCAGAAAGCAGAAGTGTTGTTTCACAATAACTGTTTCAGAAATCTTTTTTCAGAAGTTTTTTTCCATGTATATTTTCAGAGGTATTGTTTTATAGGTGTTTATTTTTACAAAACTGATTGATCGGCAATATTTTTTCAGAAGCATTTTTTCTTAAGCATTTTTTAGAAATCTTTTGTGTCTGTTTTCAAAAGTTTTCTTGCACATGTGCTTATTTTTGCACAAGTGTTTATTCTGAAATATATTTTTCAGGAGGGTTTTTTAGAATTGCGTTTTCAGAAGTGCTCTTTAAGTATTTTTTCAAAAAGGTTTTTTCAGAAATGCCTTTCCAGAAATGTTTTTTCAAAAGGATGTTTTCAGAAGTGTTCTGTCAGTGGTATTTTTACAGAAGTCATATGCGCTTCTTTGCTTAGTATTCTGTCAGAGTTTTTTTCTCAGAAGTATTTCAGGAATCATGAGTTTTTTCAAAAGTGTTCCTTCAGAATTGCTTCTTTTTGCAGAAGTGTTTTTCCAGCAATATTTTTTTTGGAAATTTTTTGTCGGGTTTTTTCAAAATAATTTTTTCAGAAATCTTTTTTCAGGAGTGTTTTTCCAAATGTTTTTCAAAGGTATTGTTTTAGAAGTGTTAATTTCCACAAAAGTGTTTTTTCTTAAGCATATTTTAGAAAGTTTTCTTTCAGATGTGCTTATTTTTACAGAAGTTTTTCAGCAATGTTTTTCAGTAATGTTTTTCAGTAATGTTTTTTTTTCAGAAGCGTTTCTTAAGTCTTTTTTCAGAAGTGCTTATTTTTGCACAAGTGTTTTTTCAGGAATGTTTTTCTCGGGAGTGTTTTTTTAGAATTGCTTTTTCAGACGTGCTCTTTCAGAAGTATTTTTTTAAAAAAGGTTTTTTCAGAAGTGCCTTTCCAGAAGTGTTTTTACAATAGGGATTTTTCAGAACTTGCTTCTTTAGATTTGTACAATATTAAATAAAATAAAAAAGTTAACTCCATCGTACATACAAAGTAACGAGGTGGTACCTGAAATTTCACGTAAACATCTACCCTATAATAAATTTTAACATTGACATAAAACAAAAAGTAATTTAAAAGAATGAAAAAGGCGAGAGAGGGAGACCCCATAAAACGGCCAACAACTCTTTAAATACGTACCAAGCCAAGACAAGTATAACCATAACCAGCAAACCATAAGATGCAAGCATTGTTATGTCGAGATATCCTTCTGAATTTTAAACTAGTCCAGCCTGTTTTTGCTCTCCTTATCCGTACGTAGATCAGTAGCACAACTAACGACGTTGCCAAATATAAAAAAATTATCAACTTGGAGACAAAATATACGAGGTTTACTTAAATGAAATATTACTTGACTATATTTTGTGAAGAATAAATTGAGGGGCGTTTTCTCAAAACTCAATAAACGCAAAAATGGCTAAATAGGAATTACACATGTGGGCACGGAATACAGCAAAATACCTCAAAATAAGAATTATTTTTTGATTATCTTGTACCGGGTGTCTTATTAAGAGAGGTAACCCGCTGTATCTCAGAAACTATTTATCGTACAGCTTAGAAAAAAAAAGAGGAAGAGAGGGATGTTTTATGAATGAACTCAGTAGAATCGGAAATAAGTAAAGCGGGTGGTCAGGTTTCATTTATTTTCTCAAATATTTTGAAAATTATTTGAAAAATATATTTGAGATCCTTGTACAGTTTTTCGAAACTTCCTAATCTTTATTTTGTTAACTTTACATGTCCGTGTTTGGGCAACAGATATTTGAGTAAATTTTGAGATTTTTGGCTGTGACAGAAAAACAGACATTCAGACGTACAGAAAAACGTTCATTTTGTTCATACTGTATATAAAAATAGATTTAAAATTGTATAGTGCGTATCAACAAGGCGAAACTGCAATGGAAACTCGAGTTCGAATCCTTTTTAAGACACGTTTATATTAAAAAAAGCTGTTTTCACGATATGGACAACACACGAGAACATTTTTAGATAAGTTATAACCTGTCTGGGAGTTTTTATGGTTTCGCCACAACACTTTGGTTGTTTTTTTTTAAACACTTACGGCTACTGCTTTCTGTTTTTGGTTATCTCAGCCCGAGTTTAAATTGTATCTGAAATGTTTACGCCTTATTTTTTTTTACTATACCATATTATATCTCAAGATAGTAAACTGGTTTTTGATTTATTCTTCACTTTAAACGTCTTTGAAAATTATCATCTACATACTTTGTTATTAAACGATTTGTTTACTTTATTGATTTTCTGTTTAACAAGTTTGTTTGCGCTTTAATCGATTAAATTCCACGTAAAACCGATAAAGTCCAGAGAAGTAAGGTCGAAGAAATTTTCCGAGATGGAATATTATTTCCTCAATCGAAAACATATCGACCCCCAATCATTTTCCTGAATTCTCGAATAAATTCCGCTGGAGCTTGCGACGCAGCTTGCAAGCACAACGTTGAACACTCGAAATTGGAGTCTTTTATGCTGATATCTCTTTCAGTTTTGCTCGCACAAAAAAACTGTAGACATAAATATTGTAGGAAATCTTATGCCTATAACATTGTAAAAGTATCTAGGGAACAGGTGATGCACCTGGAGAAATCATCTGGTTCACCGATGGCTCCAAAACAAACCATGGCACTGAGGCTAGTATAAAAGGGCCTAGAAAGAGAATGTTGTATAGCCTTGGTCGATATACGACCGTTTCAAGCAGGACAAAAAATTAAAATATTCTGCTTAAAGCTACAAGTAATCCAACAACTAGGTCTAGACTGGTAAAAAACTGCAAAGAATCCCTTAACAGGCTGGCAAGAGACAACAAAGTGACTCTAATATGGGAGCCGGCACATGAGGGGATTGCAAGTAATGAAATGGCGGACCAGTTAGCTAAAGAAGGCTCTAAAGGAGACTTCATATGTCCGGAACCGCATAAGAGGGAAAATCGGGAACTGGCTAGATAAGGAACACCAACTCAAATGGAGTACAAGGTAGACAAGGAACTCTCAACCAGGCTATTGAAACTGGGCAAGAGACATTTGAAGACAGTTACCGACCTGGTGACTGGACACTGCACCCTGAAGAAACATCTGCACAAGTTGGGCAAAGTTAGTGAATCTATGTGCAGAAAATGTGAACTTGATGATGAAACACCTACTCACATATACTCTGCTTCTGCAGTACTTAGACGGAAGCATTTTGGAGAGGAATTAATACAACCATCGCAATGACTGAAAATCCCTCCAGTCAAACTAGTGGCCTTTATAGAAGACACGAAGCTTCTGGAATGGAAGTAGATAACATGGGAAATGGTACAAATATTCACTTCAAGTGTCTGGGCTGTTGAGCACAACCCAAACGAATGAATGATAAAAGTAGATTTAAAAAAAATTGGTTTCAACCCCGGACTAATATTTTGTAGATTTTAATGGAGCAGCATCTTCAAACGTCGATTTAAGTTTATCGATTTACTGTTGTTTTATTAATTTACGTTGAAATTTGTAAAAATTATTGAATAAAAAGGTAAACATACTCTAAATACGTATTAAATTTGCATATTTATTAAACATTTGTTTTGAAATATAAGGGATGTTCAATTTTTAAAAAGACTATTGATATCGCTTTACCCCAACATTTCATGTCACCCTGTAGTAGAAATTATAAGAAATAGACATATAATATATCATATCAGGTGAAAAGGATTGAAATAGCTTATGTCATATTTACTAATTTTTTTTTCATTAAGTGGAGGAATCTTCAAGAAGACTTCTGGGAAGGAGACCCAGATTGTCGGGGGTTTTATACATGGTCAGCCTGATGGTAGGCAGTCGTTACATTGACTGTCATCAGCACCCCGAGCATGGTAGGTCCCACTAAACCTACCACTTCTTCTCACACATGTCCTCGGTACCGCCTTTTTGGGCATATCTTCGAAGGACATATGGATGGCCTCGTTATTACTTGTTTGTTAATTCGTGGATTTCTATTATTCAGCTTATGGAATTGTAAATGAGATCGAAAGATCGTTGGCTTTCCAACATATGGTTTATTATGTTATCAACGTTTAATTTCTTCCCGAGTGCATCGTTTAGCAGTTTCCGGTTTATATCATACCGTGCGCAGTTGAATACTGCATACTCTGGGCTGTATTGCTTATTGCAGTGCGAGCACATATCTGTTTGGGATTTTCCGATTCCGATCCGCTTCGTATAGCTGTTGAAGCTCCCATGTGCCGTCAAGTAAAAAAGTAACCAGTTCTTCTAAACTTGCGCTCTGACCAGTTTCTTACGTCAGGTATCAGACGCTTGGTCCACTGTGCGTTTTTGTTTTCATCATGCCACTCTTTCTGCCATTTCTCCATAGTTATCACCCGTTCTTCTATTTTCTATTTTTTTGGTCAGATTTACTTATTTGTGTATTTTGACTCTTTCGTCCACCATAAGGTGAATGGTTATGGCCCCGGCTATGACCTGTAGAGCCACAATGGAGACCGTTCTATAGTAGGGATGTTAAAAAATAATCGATTATTATATAAATCGATTATTATTTTCTTATAATCGATTTTTAGTTATCGATTTTTATAGAAATATTAATCGATTTTTAGTAAATCGATTTTATAAATTACGTGTTTAAATCGATTTTCGGAAACGGCTCGTATTATTTATTGACTATTTTTCAAAAATTTTGATAACTTTGGACGAAAATTGACCATTTCTCAAAATTTTTTTGACAATTATTGACCATTTTGACTGTTTTTCAAAATTAGTGACCATTTTTCCAGATTTTTGATAATTTTTGACCATTTTTCAAAATGATGACAATTTTTAACCATTTTTGACAATAGTTGTCCATTTTCAACAGTTGTTAGCAATAATTGACAGTTTTTAACAATTTTTGACAATTTTTCCAAATTTTGGACCATTTTTCAAAATTATCGACCATTTTTATAATTATCGACAATTGTTGACAATTATGGACCATTTTTCCAACTTTTTGACCATTTTTGACATTTATGGACCATTTTTCCAAATTTTTGACCATTTTTGATAATTATTGATTATATTTAAAAATTTTTGACTATTTTTAAAAACTTTAACAATTTTTGACAATTATCAACTATTTTTCAAAATTCGGACAATTTTTAACAATAATTGTCCATTTTTGACCATTTTTGATAGTTTTTGACAATTATTGGTCATTTTTGACAATTTTTCAAAAATTTTAACAATTTTTCAAAAATTTCAACAAGTTTCCAGGGATCGTTTCCCTTGATTTGGAACACCAGGTCATCTGCAAAAGCAATGCTTTTTACACCTGTATCATTATAAAATATGTTCCACAGAGTAGGTCCGAGAACCGACCCCTGTCGGACACCTGTCCTCGTTTTCATGACTTGGTCCTTGGTAACGATTATTCCTCTATTTTTAAAATAGTCTGCTACGATATTTATTAGTTAAAGTGGCATGTCCATTTTTTGGAGTTTTTTTATAATTATTTGCCAGGAGGCAGAATTAAAAGCGTTTCTTATATCTATTGCGATCAAAGCTATCCACCTTTTTGTTCTCTTTTCTATCGAGTTTTTTATGTTTTCTATAGCTTGTATAGTTGACTTTCCTTGTCTGAATCTGTACTGCCTGTCAGATAGTAGTGATCTTCCTTCTAGTTCGTTCTCTATACGGTTTTTTAGTATTCTCTCGTATTAGTCTAGTCTATAAGCTTAAAATGGTGTTAATTCTACATACTTTTATTAAAATTATGTAGTTTAGCTCATTCGATCCGGAATAATGTCTAGATCATTGTGCCAAATAATTAAATTAGCCCATAAAAAATTCCAAAATTTATAAACAATTAAACACCTTCAAAAAATAGTGTTTGGTTTGTAGCGTATTGTTCGTAAATTATAAATATTTTCGAAATTTGAAAAAAGATCCTTAAAGAGGAGGAAATTTAGTAAAAAAAAGTTCCAATTCCCGGAACTGTACCTCCATTATTGATAATTTTAATTTAACGCTGAAAATAGCCCTCCGCGCGCCATTGTTAGGTTGCGCGCACGGCCTCGAAAGCGAGTACGTCACTTGAAAAGAATTTTTCAAGTACTTGAAGTTCATTGAAAAATCTAAAAAATATATAGTATAATCTAAACACTTTAAAGAATTGATCCCGTTGGAATTTTTCATAAAAACAAATTTTTCAATATGCTAGACGATTGTTAATTAACAAAAATGTTTCAAACTTCCTTCATTCCTTCCTAAACTAAAAAAAATGTTTAAATAATTGCCGTAAAATTATTCCGCTTCGTGGAGCTCTTCTTATATACATACAAAACAAGATTGCGTCATCAAAGTTTTAAAAATGTTAATACTTTGTTTATAATAAGTAATGTAAGTTAGCAAAAAATGGCAAATCAGTCATTTATTGTTAACTTGAAAAAATTATTATAAACAAAGTATTAACATTTTTAAAACTTTGATGACGCAATCTTGTTTTGTATGTATATAAGAAGAGTTCCACGAAGCGAAATAATTTTACGGCAATTATTTAAACATTTTTTTAGTTTAGACCGATGAGGGAAGTTTGAAAAATTTTTGTTAATTAACAATCGTCTAGCATATTGAAAATTTTGTTTTTATGGAAAATTCCAACTGGAATCAATTCTTTAAAGTGTTTAGATTATACTATAATTTTTTAAAATTTTTCAATTAACTTTAAGTACTTAAAAAAATTTTTTAGTCACGTACTCGCTTTCGAGGCCGTGCGCGCAACCTAATAATGGCGCTCGGAGGGCTATTTTCAGCGTTAAATTAAAATTATAAATAATGGAAGTACAGTTCCGGGAGTTGGAACTTTTTTTTACTAAATTTCCTCCTCTTTAAGGATATTTTTTTCAAATTTCGAAAATATTTATAATTTACGAACAGTAAGCTACAAACCAAACACTATTTTTTTTGGTGTTTAATTTTTTATAACTTTTGGAATTTTTTATGAGCTAATTTAATTATTTGGCACAATGATCTAGACATTATTCCGGATCGAATGAGCTAAACCACATAATTTTAATAAAAGTATGTAGAATTAACACCATTTTAAGCTTATAGACTAGACTATGTATACAACAGCTTGGTTCATAAATTATTGTCTTCGTAGCCGAGTGATATAGAGGTTTGGCAGCGAAAATTATGAATTGTAGGCGTAGGGTTCGAATCCTGGACACGGTTCCCTTGTCATGTGACCTGTTCATTTTCAACACCTATTATTCATTAGAAATATAAATAATAGTTTGAAAAAAAAACACTTTATATAGTAAATCGAACTAAAAAGTAAACAGACGTTGTCCTGTCTTAACATATAAAGACCCGACCGATGTTGTCCTGTTCTTCAATAATATATTATGCAAGCGGTCGTTTCCTGCCCGCTCAGTGGAGTGTCGAGAGTAGCTTTTGTTTATTTGAAACTTCTATAAATGCCATTCTTACAATTAACTAATTTCCAAGTAACGATACCTAATTTACCGCCATTTTTTGTCCAGAGTAGAATTCTTTTAAATAAATATTTCCCGTGCAATTTTCCCATATTTTAATAGTTATTCTGCTATTCGGGACGGAGACAAATACAACAAATCGAAAATTATCAAAATCGGTACAGCCGTTCTCGAGTTATAAGTGTTCGAACAAACCCGACTCAATAAGATATTATGCAACTGGTCGTCTTCTGCCCACTGAGTAGAGTGTCAGAGTAGCTTTTGTTTATTTGAAACTTTCATGAATTTTAAATTACCGCCTTTTTTTGTCCAAAGTATAATTTTTTAAAATAATTTTTTCCCGTGCAATTTTCCTAGTAAAAAGTATCCTATGTTCGTCTCCTGGTTCTAAGCTACCTCCCCACCAATTTTCAGCAAGTCATGACAAAATAAAAATAAAAATCTTGCCAAAAAAATTAATTAACGAATGAAAAAAAGGGGTTGATCGTAGTAGGGTGAAAATTTAGGGTAGTATATATTTTTGAATGCTGTACCATAAAAAAATAAAAACAAAAAATTTTGTCCAAAAAAATAAAATAAAAATTAAGGGGTGGACCACCCTTAACATTTAGGGGGATGAAAAATAGATGTTGTCCGATTCGCAGACCTACTCGATATGCACACAAAATTTCATGAGAATCGTTCGAGCCATTTCGGAGGAGTTTAATTACAAACACCGTGACACGAAAATTTTATATATTAGAAAATTAAGAATTATTTTCTACTCTTTAGTTCGATTACCCTATAAACCGTGTTTTTTATTTTTTTTAACTATAATTTATTTCATATCTGCTAAGATAAAGAAGATATTTTAGTTAGTAGTTTTGGGACAATTTTAAATCGCCCCATATCTCGAAAATCGAACAACTTACTGAAGATCTAGTTGGACCGTTACGTGGCTTCTTCAATAAAAAAATTGATAAATATACGAACTACTTTTTTTCTATTTCCTCTAATTTCCGAAATATCCCGCAAATCCTTCCAATTTAAGACAGCCTGTACATTCAACGACTACAATGTCTCAGGCGATTACAGTTTCAAACTATCTCTTTTTAAAATTGCTTTTTTTTTGTAAAGAAACTCTTAAAAATGAAGAAATAATTTCAAGCATAATGTAATAATAATCTTCCGTAATGGCATTTCTTCTTTATGACACATACTAAAAACGAATGAAGTAATATTGTCAATATCCACGGAGGAAATCACTAGCAGGTCACCTGGCAGAGTAAGCAGTAAACGATTCAGTTGAAATTATGATTTTCAACAGATGCAAAGCCGCAAGATTCATCCTTTGATGATATTACCGCAGTCTATCTTAATAATTCTTACACGTATATGTTTTAATCTTTTATTTATAACTCGCGATTTTCCGTAATTGAAACGAATATTTTACAATTTCGCCAGTCTCCTTCCGTCTAGAGAATTCCTAGACTAATTAATGTTCAATTTATACAACAATTATTCGAAAGCTTTTGATGTTTTCCTTAACAAGTTAGCAAAAATTTGACTCCAAACATTTTCAAGATTTATTAATACTGTTACGTTGGATCACCATACATAAACGATAAATACCAAATTCACTCGTATAAGCTCCTCCCAACGAAATGTCTATCTCAGTCGGTCTCCGATGCTACTCTTTTTCGGGATTTTTAAGTTCCAACCGAGTGATAGACAAATACCGTGTGTCTCTTGCAGTTTAAAGGTACGAGAGAAGTTAATAGTATTCCTAATTAAAGACTAGATAGAAAAACATCATTTTGATCAGCCCCTGTACCAAACTCTCCATCTATAAATCAACAAGCTGTTTGAAGGTAGTAAATCGCGCGACCCATGTATATAATGTGCACGTGTCTTTCAACGACCATTTTCGGCATGTCTTTATAAGCGCTACATGAAGGTGCCGACGACAAGTGAACCTACTATCCATTGTACGGTACCAGTACCTATAATAGATGCACAAAATGAGGGATGGGTATAAATAAAAACGAAATTGAATAGAAAACTTCCTTAAAGTGTTGAGAAAACGGTTAGGTATTTAAAATACCGTACGTTTCAGCTTGTAGTTTTTCGAATGAATGAATCGATAGTATTTAACGCCAACTAATAGAAGGTCGTAATAAAATAACACTTGTTGATATGTAATGTTTAATAAACAAATCAGAATTAAAATACGTTCGTGTAACTTTATTGCAACGTTGCCACGTTCCCAAAAAAATCCTATTCACTGATTTAAACTAAAAATCGTATACATTGACATTGGCTACATAGCCATATTAATTTTGTTTGGGTTTAAACTAATTTTGACGGATAAATTAAATAAATACCAAAATTATTATTGAACAACATACCCAATTTCCAGAAAAAGTCAATGTTTGGGCAGGTATTTTGGGAAACCACATAGTTGGTCCTGTTTTCCTAAATTCAAATTTAAGCGGTGAAGTGTATCTGGAGATGTTACAAAATGCAATTGAGCCGTTAATTCTTGAAATTCTGGAAGATAATCCAGATGAATTCGGCCATCTGGAAATAACATTTCAACAAGATGGTGCTCCTGCACATTATTATGGTGCAGTAAGACGTTACCTGGATGAAGAATATCGAGGTAGATGGATCGGCCGGCGAGGTCCTATAAAATGGCCACCTCGGTCACTAGATCTGACACCATTAGATTTTTTTCTATGGGGGTACTTGAAATCCAAGGTTTATACTACGGCACCAGATAGCATTGGCGTTTTGAAAGAAAGAATTATTGAAGAATGCAATGCAATTTCAGCTGACACATTCGAACGAGTACGACAAGAGTTTTCTAATAGGATGTATTACTGTCAAAAAGTAGACGGAGCACATTTCGAACACTTGCTATAAGAATCCATTGTTAATATTTGATTAATTAAATTTAAAAAAATAATTTCAATAATTTTGGTATTTATTTAATTTATCCGTCAAAATTAGTTTCAACCCAAACAAAATTAATATGGCTATGTAGCCAATGTCAATGCCTTTCAAACGAGATATCACTTGCCATAAGGTCCTATTTGAAATTATTGGCCAGAGTGGCACTGTGACGTCATCTATTACTATTACGTCACCTGTTACCATTCGTAGAGAAGTTTACAACACTTAATTTTCACCCTCCAAATTTTATTAATGTAAGTGTAGTCGTTCAAAAGATACGAGGGGGGGAGGGGACTTTTGAATAGCACTGTATATTAGAATGTCTGTGTGTTGCTGGTGGACTGTAGTCCGATTTTTTTTAAAATTCTGTGTTCTGAGTTTTGGGTTCCTGACCAGTTACAGGTAAGTATGCATAAAACGTTACGAAGAATTTTAAACATTTTGATATTTATAGATTTGGTTAGGTTTGGATATGTTTTACGTTAGGTTAGGAGAGTAGTAATATCCGCTTATAGGACGGTCTCCGCCGAGGAAGCTCAAATAATCTCGGATTTCCCACCTGTGGATCTTATGGTGGCGGAAAGGTGTTTCCTATTTAAGATATGAGGACGCTTTGAAGGAAACAGAAGAATGGCCAGGGAGAGGACATACAAGAAATGGCAGGAGAGGTGGGAGAAGAATACGGAAAAGGCGACATGGACGAAGAGGTTGATTGGAAACATAAAGCAATGGATAAAAAGTGAGCATAGAAAAACGACATACTTCTTTACACAATTCCTTACTGAACATGGGTCTTTTGGGACTTTCACGCATAGAATTAAAGAGACCCCTGACGACCTCTGTCGAATATGCGAAAGAAAGGACGACCCAGAGCACGTCGAATATGAATGTACCCGCTGGGATCTACCACCAGTATCATATATTATTCGAAAAATAAAAATTTTGGAAAACGATATATACTGGGATAAGATGATGCATTTTATTAGCGGAATCATGAGGGAAAAAGAAGAAGAAGTGGAGAAAACAAGATGAAGGAGTGTATGTAGGAGGAACGCTGACGTACGAAACTACAGTTTATTGCCGGCGTTTGCCTCTCATACTAGTTTAGTGAGGTGAGAGTTCCACACGAAAAGAAAGGTTAGGAGAGTAGCACCACCTAGGTGAACCTCACACTATGTAATGGTCGCAAATAGCTCAGGGTGTTTGGTTCCATTACATGTGCGTAAATAGCATTTCAACCACCCCACAGTACTAGCGACAGTCTTCTGGCTTCTCAGGAATTCATAACTCTCTGAAAGGAGAAGTAAGGATGACAGAGGATTGCCGGCAAAAAAAAGGTTAGGTTAGGTTGATTTGGTTTGGTTTAGTTTGGGTTCGGTTATGTTGGGTTGAGTTGAATTGGCCTATTCGACTGGAATGGCAGCACGAGCTAGCACAAGTGCCGCTGAAAATAAATATCTTTCCAAGTCGCTGGCACATTCCGTATGCTTGTATTTGCAAACAGCCAAATGTCGGTAATGATCAAAGGAATCTCCACGGTATAGAGGGTAGCAGACACATTGACTCTTTCTTATTCAAATTAGTTTCTTATGTCTAGTTGTAAAGTACAGTACTACAGTACAGTCCCAAATTGGTGTGTTTTGTAGGGTATCTCGTAAACTAGAAGAGATAGAAGAAAAGCAGTTAAGATGTTATGACTTCTTTTTTTGTTAAAGTAACGATAGCCTAATTAAATCTTTAGTAACTCCCTGCAGTTGGAAGATACAGGGCGATTATTGAAAACTGTCGAAAATACAAGGTACTATAACTTCTTAATTAAGAAAAATATAAAAAAACGTTATAAAAATTTTTGATAGATATAATATTAAAGAGTTCAGTGGCGCACAGAATTTTTTTGTTAGGGGGCTCACTAAGGAAATATAATGCAAACTTATGTTCTTTTAAATGGGACACCCTGTATATTTTGACGTTTTTCGTTTCCTTTTTTAATTCTCATTCATCTGATATCACATATTATATATCTATTTTCAATGGTTGGAGCTACAGTGCAAATAAACCATTTATGGATGTTTTCAGGTGAAACACCCTTAAAAAATTGAACATTCAGTAACGAAATTTAACATTTTATTATAAGGATACTGATGTGTAACAATTTTATTTATCAAAATTATAATTAATAAAAAATAAAACCAGATTAATAAAACAAAAACAATAAACTTATGAAACAACAAAAAACATTGTAATAACTAATTTTATTAGAATGTAAAAATTACATTAAATGTTCAAAATGTCCTCCGTTTTGTTGTAATAATAATTGACACATTTTTCTTACTGATCTTACACAATTGAGAATGTGCACTGGCTTTATTTTTCTAAATGCGACATGAATATTTTGTAATAAATCTTCCCTACTCTCGAAGTTAGTCTTGTAAATATTATTTTTTTTAAATCCCCAAATAAAAAAATCAGGAGGATTTACTTCCGGAGAACGAGGTGGCCTCCTAACCGGTACCAATCCACCGATTAGGAAATTTTTCGTTTAAATAATCTCCAATGAATAGAGCATTATGGGCAGGTGCTCCATCTTGTTGGAACCAAAATGTGTCCCTATCAGCCAACACTTCTTCCTCCAAAAGTTGGTGTAAGTTTATTTCCAAGATATCTATATATCCAGCAACAGTTAGTTTATCATCAAATATATTGTTACGCGAGCTACTGCATTAATATGCTCACTTAGTGCCCCCAGTGAAATCCCCGTATGAGACGACTATGGCTCCTCCGCCCAATTTTCGAGAAGCATCCAAAATACGAAACATCGAGAACACCCGGTGCATCCGCCAGAACGTCGAGAAATTTCGAGAATTACGGCGCGCGAGTATAAATAGGCCACCAGCATCGCTGCAGGCAATTAGTCAATCAGTCAGTGTTGATACCGAAGGAAAGTAATCGCGCCTCGATAAAGTGTTTATTAAGTGACTCTCATATAAATTATAATTAGTGTGCTTAGTGTATTACATAAATTATTAAATGAGGACTGAATTACATATAAATCTGTAAATATAAATTAATTGTAAATATAAATTAAAATAAACGTTACAATATGATAAACTAATTTATTATGTTTGACAAAACAACTAACGTTAAAGCCGAATCTGCCTTGTCTCCTGATCCCCTGAACTAAGTGTGGATTTGAGTCATTCCAATATAGTTCATTATGTCTGTTAAATATTCCTGCACTGCTTATCCGAGCTTCATCGCTAAATATTACCTTTGAATAAAAATTTGGCTGTTCATTACATTTTCCTATATACCACTGTGCAAATTGTGTTCTTCTCAAAAAATCGTTTGGGTATAATTTTTGACGGACGGATGTCCGATAAGGCCTAAATTTATATTTCTTTAAAATCCTTCCTGCAGTTGTTTTTGGAATACCTATTTCATTTTCAATTTGACGCAGAGAAGATTCATGATGTGCTTGGATATATCCCAACGTATTTACCTCTCTTTCTCCATGATTCTTTTCGTACTTACGCCGTGGTTTCACAAAACATCCATACTCGATTAAATTTGGATCAATTTTTTTTAAAATTCTCTTGTCAGGTTGCCTTCTTTCTGGATATCATTGAAAATATAATTCAGACGCATCACTAACATCCTTTTGACATTCAATATATGCCACATGCATATCATATTTTTCATAATTTTAAGGTGAAATCGGTAAGAAAATACAGACGTCCTATTTCGTGATGTTATTTACCAAAAAACGGATTCAAAAATTTCAAAATAATAATAATATAGGTACTTGAAACCAATAATCAGCTATATTTACCTACTTTCTTTTTAGTTCACTGATTTTTTTTTGGTAATGCTGAGTTGGTTGGAGATTGGTTGGTTTAAATCGATGAAAACGGAGAGCATTTTGAACATTTAATGTAATTTTTGCATTCTAATAAAATTAGATAGTTATAGGTAGATTAGTTGTTACAATGTTTTTTGTAGTTTCATAAGTTTATTGTTTTTGAATTATTACAGTTTCCTGTAAAATTGTCGTATTTAGTAAAGCGTTTTAACAAAAGATGTCGAAGAATAAAAATATATTATTCTAACGCTTTGACAAAGTTTTGAAACCAAAATATTTCCGTAACTGGACAATATGTACCGTTGTTGATTATAGTCACATTTCAGTCCCGGATTAACTCTCGGACGATAACATATACCTTGTACTGATGAGGCGCAATACGCCGAAACCGGTATACAAGTTATGTTATCCCTTCTAGTTGCAAACGAGAATGGTTGGTTTAAAGCTTGTAGATTTACCAACCCCGTTTGACTTAGAAGTGTAATTCAATGTCTGTCGGGGCATGTAGCCCGGGAAGTAGTTGTTGTCAAAGCGTTAGAATAATATATCTTCCAACTGCAGGGAGTGACTAAAGATTTAATTAGGCTATCGTTACTTTAACAAAAAAAGAAGTCATAACATCTTAACTGCTTTTCTTCTATCTCTTCTAGTTTACGAGATACCCTGCAAAACACACCAATTTGGGACACCCTGTACACACTACGTTTGTGATTTTTATTTTTGGTCGCAGTGGATAAGGTGACATCTATAAATTACGTTAAAGGGGGGAGGGTATCACCGGAATATGACATCGTGTGACAAGGGGCAGAGGGGGGTCGACAGCTTTATGACGTCACATGTTAAAATTAACATAATTAGTCGCTTATTGCTTCCGAAGTAGTCGTTTGTTTTCTAAAATATTTGACACTTATGTTGATTTTATGAAAGATTATTTAATAAAAATATGGAAAAAATGAAAAAATAACTTTTATCTTTCGATTATTTTTTTTTAAATACATGCATAATATTGAAAATTTTGTCACTTCACATCAGGGTGAAGGAGGTTCTAAAAATGTGACAACCTGTGACAAGGACGGGGGGAGGTGTTAGATTGGATTAGATTTGATGAGGTGGCTAATCGGCCTATTCCACTGCGACCTTTTCAGATCTTTTGTGGTCCTCGGAATCTCGATTAGATTCTCCAGCCCGACTCTTTTTAAATCCCCCCGAGACTAAACCTTCAATATTACCATTGGCTTCTCATCGCCTAGTACAAGAAACCGCACATTCGTCAGGCAGTTTCCTCCTCTAGGTGATAGAATCTGCACATAGCTTCGTCTGTCAACCCCATTAGCTCTGCGTACCTTTTAAGCTTACAGTGCCCCGTCAACACACCCACTACGGCTTTGACAGTTTTCCTAACTCTGCTTATTAGGTCTGCCGTAAAAGTTGGCGAATGTCCTCTAATGAACTGCTTCGCCTGTCTCTGTCCTGGTGAGGTTGCCCACCATTCTAGACATTTCTGTGCTACTTCCCTATGGCCATATTTAGTGTCGACTTCACAACGCCGCAGAAGGGTTCCGGTCCAATGGATGTCATTGATAAGCCTTGTCAAGCCGTTTCATCCGCCAATTTGTTGCCCTTATGACCTGGTACCCAGGCTACCATGACCTTGCAATGGTCTCCAAGTGCGTTTAAGGCACATATGCAATCCCATACCAGCCTAGAATTGACCTCTATGGAATCGAGTGCCTTCAGTGCAGCTTGGTAATTGAACGGTATGTCCTTTCCTGCCTTTTAATTGCTTCAATGCAGTGGTGAAACTTAGATAGGCTTATTGGAATAGCTATCCTTTGTTTTAGCCCTACAATTCCGGCTCCTACACCTACTTCTGTCTTGGAGCCGTCCATATACCAGGCTGTTTAAGCCTGTATGGGTGCACCTTTTTTCCAGTCTTCCCTACCTGGTTTAGTTATTTGGAACTTATTATTAAATATATATCTCGTGGCCGTTGCGTCCATGGGTTGCCCCATTAAGGCATCCGCTTTTAGCTCCTCGATAAGCTTTCGATAGTGCGTTTGGCTTGTGTGTTGTTGACTTTTCAGTAATCTGTGCGCTACAGATCTGGCCTCGCCTTGTATAAAAATGTGTAGTGGAGGCAGATTCAGCAAGACTTCCATCGCACTTGTGGAAGTAGTTTTTATGGCTCCCGTAATACACAGGCGAGCAAGCCTTTGTGTGCAGTGTCTTTGTCCACCACACTACTGATCCATAGGCTAATACTGGTCTAACAACCCTTGTGTTTAGCCATTGGGTCATTTTTGGAGTAAGTCCCCTGTTAGGGGAGGGGTTAGGAAGTCCTAAAATTCGTGTGACGTAATTTAAGGATGGCTCCTAATGAGGGCAGGCACTAGACCATAATCGTGCCTTTTTAATTAATGAAAACCTTCACTTGCACTGTAAACGTTTCTATTGAATCTAGGCCGAACTCGGAACCTGCGCTTTTTATGTTTTTATTATGGATAATTATTTTTAAGGCCATATACCCTGATAATATGTCATCACCGTCAAACATTCTCTACAAGAACAAACTGAAGGCACTGCCGGTTGCGGCAAGACGCTGAATTTTATGTCGGCGGCAAGGCCGCTAGTGCTGCCGGCACAACCCAGTTTGGTGTAGCCCTGCCTTTAGAAAAGCCCGCGCTCGTCACTGAGTATTTATTTACGGAATACTGTGCAGTGTCATACATCAAAGATCGAACATAAATTTTACTTATTGGATGTCCTAAAACAGATCACAAAAAATTGAACGATTCGTGGCAACATTTTTGATAATAGTATTCATTGGAAGTTGATTAATTTTAAAAATAATGTCTCTTGCTATTTTAATCAATTACATTAGTGGCTTTCCAACAGGTTATGAATAATATTAATTATTTGGCAAGTGTGCGTAGTTAAAACTCTAGCCTACTGCTGCTGTTTTAATAGATAAATATTGAATGAATGGATTTGTACTTGGCTTGATTCGATATTTTGATGTGTAGGTTGAGTGCAGGTGTGTTCGTTTTATACAAAATATTTACACTGCTCCATACAATTAGAACGGACATTTTTGTGCGAGTATTTTTGACAATAATATGACTCACAATAATGTTGATTGTGATATTCTATTTTTAAATCCAACACTGATTTTTATTACTGTTGTGTTGAATTCATAACGTAACAGCTCACGGGAAAGCTGGCAGGTCATTGAAGCGACCCACACTATCGGAGATAATGATAATAATAGTGTTTATTACCAAATAGTTTCTCATTTACAGATAAATCACAAGGGCTAAGATGGTTTAGATTTGTGATAATAAAAACAAAATAAGTCAAGACAAAAAATCTTAGTAGGTATAGTTCTTCTAGGCTTAATGTAATGTCCCATATTTTTAATCCCTTTGAAGGCAAGTGCCGCCCAATGGCGTGCATATAAATTTTTTATAAATTCGAATAATGTTTTTCATTCAAATTAATATAGTTTAACCTGCATACAAAACTCATAAAATCTGTAATATAATTTTCTGTAAATAATATCACAGATCACCATGGCAACGGATGAATTTTAGTGGAAATTTTTTCCTCGTGGGTACCCAACAGCGAATTATACTGGAAATTATTTGACATTTATAATGACAGAATATTTTTTTACAGTCTGGTTTTTATTTGCAAAAAAGCAATTTTCTACCACTAGTAGTTACTCAAAACTTATGTAAAATTAAATAATATACTGTGTTGTGTCTTGAGATGGTATTTTCGTGCAACTATAACGAGTAGAAATCAACAATTTGAAGATCTAAATTGCTGCCAAAACTGTGACGCGCTGTTAATTTGAAAAAATATAATATTTTAGGTCCTAAAATGGCACTTTTGAGCTACTATAATCAGTAGAAAGTTTATAAACTGCTTCTATACACTTTATTTCGATTTCCTAGTATTCGCGGGTGTCAACTGCTTAATCTCCTTAATCTGCGAAAATTGACGTTGTTGGAAATCGAAAAATAAATTTTAATTATTTCAAACACAATTTGGTGTGGACTTTTCTTACCGAATGCCACACCAGGTCAAATTAAATCCGGAAAATTTTTCGAGCTCATGAATATTTTGAAAATTATCCATCGTCTTCGACCTCTAGTGGTATTACTAGTGATAATATTTCTCTACAACACAGTTCACGCAAACCCCTGGACGTTCTAACCCAGGTCAGGCCAGTTGTTCAACATTTTTATGTCCCAGTTGGTCGAGTTGAAACTGTCCGGTTACTTCGTTATATTATGCCAAATACTGAACTAGATGTTACTTCGTTGCCAGCTATTCAAAATTTTCTTAATTATAGTAACATACATAAAGTTATTTTTAATTAATTATTCTTTTTTCAGCAATTTTAAGCGACTTAATTTATTGCTTACTAATAAATTTATATTATGTATATGTTTTTAAATATTTCCAAACTAGCTTTCTAAGAACATCACGAACTAACAGTGGGAACAATTGTATAGTGAGCCTAACAATTCTAGAAAATATATCTGACAACATTGCTTTATTTTATTGTCGTTACACTGACTTTGGTTTCACTATACAATTAACAAATATTCCTAAATTCAGATATTTCTGATTTCCCTAATACTACAAAAAAATATGTCGCAGAAACCTATAAGTTTGTTTGTATTTTCGTTTTGGTTTTCATGTCGCTTTCAACATTCAATTTATTTGGGATCTTTTACATAAAAATGTCTAGTACACCTAGGAACAAGAAAGTAAATTTCTGCTATCGTACTATCGGTCTGAAGACACTCGCTGTAAAGTGTGTAAAGAAAACAAGAATTAAAACTCTAGGTTTATATTACAATAGTAGTTTGTAAAACAAGTGCGCAAGGCGTCACTTTTCCCACGAGCGCAGAAGTTTGTGGCACGAGCCGTAAGTCGAGCGAGTGGGAAAAGTGCTTTGTGTACAAGTGTACACAATATTTTTTTTATTAATGAAAGAAAAACCGTAATTTATTAAGGTATTTTATTTAAACTTTGAACAGAAAGAACTTTAAATTTAGAAAAATCAGTTAAATGTATCTTTTTTGGATAAGTTTTCATTAATTGTAATAATATGTTGAATTGTCAAAAAAAGTTGTCAGGTCATAGGTTTGACATTTCGGTGCGGAAAAGTGCCATAGCGTGTACTTTTCGCATTACTTTTCCTACGGTTATCAAAGAAATTAAAAAAAGCCCTTCTTTGCGTATAAAAATTTTCAATTGATTTCGATATTGACCTTAAATAGTAAACTTTTCATTTTCATAATCTCGTTCATCGTCCGAGTCATCTGTAAGACTCAAAAAGGATAAAGTATAATAAAACTCGATAATAATACAACTATCTGAATTTACACTTTTCGATACGACGGCTATGTATAGACTAAACATTCCAAAATAATCCCTTTATTAAAACAGCTCACTTCACTGTTCAGAATCCCGAACTTGTCCTGGCTGCATTTTAACCTTGATCAAATGACATGTTACGAGATATAAGATAAACAAAACTCGGTAGTGTCATTTTTGTTAATGAGTCTTGTCTAATAAATATTATACGCTAGAAATATGAAATAGAACACATCGTTTGACATAATAGGTTAAATGTTTCACTTCACTCCACCCCATTTCTATTGAGTTCAGTTCACAGTGATAAGGCGGAAGTCTTAAGATGTGAACATCGGCCAGGTATTGTTCGTCATTCCTGTAATTTTCAGAAATGCACTGAATTTTGTATTTGTCATAAATGTTTTGTTTGCAGAAGTTCATTTTTCAAACAATCTTCAAAATAACTATCTTTCTCATACAGCCACTCCTGAATTTGACGTTTCTTCCAAGATTGTTTGGGAAAGCTTAGTTTTCTGGAATGATAAGATGCATTGGCGACTACAATTACATTCTTTTTATTTTTTGGGAATTTTCTCTAACAGATCTTCGTCCATCTCCCCATGTTAATTTTCAGCACCCTATTTAGCAAAAAAAGTCATGTCAGCACTTTTTTAGTATAGAAGTAATGTCAGCACTTTTTTTAGCAAATAAGTAATGTCAGCACCTTCAACAAATCCTGCATGGACTTAACAAATGCTGGTTCTTTTCCGCTCGGGGTTTTTAAAACATGTTTTGTGAACTGATAGGTGCAGTGTATAGGAAACTTTCCAAAAACTTTGCAACATGATTTAAAAACGATATAGATTTATTGTTGATTAGCTTTCGATAATCTGATTTATATAAGACAAACTTTTTTAAAATATCTGGAAGTGTCTAACACTAAATTGAACGATCAGAACTCTTAAGCAATCTTTTATAAGAATTGAGAGCAAATTATCTGAGGTGAATTTATTTTAGCCACACTTTATTGGAACATTTTATATATTACAAAATGATTTTAAAATTTAACCTTCATGACGTGACAAAAATTTTAAAACTCACCGTTTCGCTATAAACATCCATCCCGTAGGTCGTGATTCAACCAGTATATTTATTTATAGTCAAATTTTCTGGATAAACCGCGCTTGAAAATTCATTTTCATTTTGCTTTAGAGTCATTATCAAAAGCTTTGATAATCTTGGAAGGATTAGGTTCAGTAATAAGTGAGTTCCTTTTTTTTCGGGTCGAGATGGGAAACTCCTGTTCGAATGGGTCCAGGACCCAAACAGTGTTGGACTCATCCCCAATAAGGGGATGCCTACCAACCAAACCCACCTCAAACTCGCCGTTACCTCCGCTTCGGAATCACTACCCTAGCAAAGTTCGAGACGGGCGGCAGTCCCTCGCACACTCTCCGCTCACACCGTTGTCTTCTCCCCAACTATCACTCCTACCTCTCATGCCATATCTCCCCCTAATCATGCCCTCCACTACACCACTTACCTCCATCCATTCCACCTCCCCATTCAACATTATCTCTACCATGTTCTCCCAATACCCCGCCTCCCCTAGTTAGATACATTCCCCACATCATCCTCTACTTCACACCACTCGCACACTCCAGTCTCTCTTTTCCCAATCTTAAGGAGGCATCCTACTCTCGACCCATGTCCAGTGAGCACCTGTGTCAAGAAGTAGTTCACCTTCCCGAATTTCCGGTCCATCCAATTCCTCCCACTCCCAATCGCTCCTTTTAGCGCGCCCTCATACTCCTTCCCCGATATCCTTCAGGATTATCGCTCCATTCCTGCTCCATTCTTTTTCCCCATCTGTATAGATTGTAACCTCCGTCTCATCACCTCTCACCCACGCCTCCATCTTTCTCAGCACCTCCACCTCTACATCATCAAGCCTATGGAATCCAACGCTGTCCCCGCTCAATAAGTGAGTTTCTAGTGTGTTCCATTGCACAAGAAATTAATTTTTTTCCTTAATCGCCTTAAAAAAGAATAATCCGCAACAAAACGTTTTCCAGTGAATATTTTTGATTATATACTTTCGTTTGTGGGGCAGTATAACTCGTTTATGTGGATTTATTTTCCAATAGCACAGGTGTCAAATGGAACAGAAGTTTTTGTATTTTAAATTCATCTATTAGCCATTCCAACAAACCAACAACCGGATGTGGCGCCCACGATCTAAAATAATTATCTTAAATTATTGCCACTTGATCAGGACGGTGAGTATGTCTCTTTCTTGCATAATTTACAAATTATTCAAGAATAAACCTTGATCTAGCAATAGTTCATAAAAATTCGAAAACCGTCTTTACGTCTAAATTGTGACTTTCTTCTTGAAGCAGTTAAAGATATTCTTATGTAGATAGATATCGAAGAATAAATATATTACTAAAACTCGTACCCAACGGCGCTGCCACTGGAATTATATACGAAAATATAAAAGTAAAATATGGAAAAATACCTAAATTCAATTTTGAAATAGTCGTCGAGACCTACGCATAGACTATATTAAAACATATAGGGTATATGATAAAAAATCGGAAAAAAATTAAAAAATTTTTAGAAATTTATGCCCACGAAAATTTCCAGGTTCGACTCTATGGGAACCATTTAAAAAAAATTCAAAGTCTATATAGAAGGCGCCACAGTTGGCGCCTAATTTTGAGGTTAGGTCACTATTTTCACTAATTTTGCAATATGCCGTTGTAAACGATGCCCAAAAACACCATACGCGGTCAACTCGGGGCTATACTTCGGGGGGATTTTGGGGGGGGTCGATTTTGAAAAATAAATTTTTGCATTATAAGCACCCTAAATAAGGAATATTCCCCGAATATCGTTCAGAGTTGGCGGGTCGTGTACCCCAAAAAAATTTAGGGTTGAGGAGAGTCGGATACCCGCTTTTACCTGGGCATATTAAAAAAATTTTTAAAAAATTATTTTCGGGTCTCACTTATTTGTGACTATACATATTTGTATATTTTTTCAGGTTGACCCCCCTTTTTTGGATTCTATAGACTCGGACGATTTTTACGAATCGAATGGTTTTTGTTTCATTTCGATAGCTCGAATAATAAAAAAGTTGCTTTCCTCCGGACGCAGAATTTCCGAAGCCGTGGGGGCCATATTTTTTTTGTCGGCCAGAATGGTCATATAATAGTTATTTATGATACAAGTGTGTGAAGTGATACTTTTGCGCACGAGTTGCGAAAATGAAAGGCACGAGCGTAGCTAGTGCCTTTTTTCGCAACGAGTGCGCAAAAGTAATTCACGCATGAGTATCATACAATGTTTTATCTACGACCACATTAAAAATACTTTCCCTTAATTATATATTACACAACCTCTCTTTTTAATAATTGTGTTTGAATTATTGCCTACCTTCATCATAAGAAATTCATTATCTGGTGCTCCATTTATAAAATCCAAAATCTATTCCCTTGTGAAAATTTTTGATTTTTTTAGTTTGGCTCTCTGATTGTCGTTTTATGAAGGTAATAAGTTTATGAAATTTACTTATATCAATGTTTAAATTTAAATTTATGGTAGTTTTCAACATTGAATAATGGGACCATAACGTTGATGATTTCCATTGACTTTTCCGAGAAATATGCAATAAGAACATTTTCCGTCTAATTTTTAATTTTTTTAGAGTTACACCAATCCAAAAAAAAGGTGAGCTGTCGTCGGATCGCCGACAGAAGCTTGCTACTTATGCACAATTCATTTTTGACCATTTTTCGAAAATTTTGGCAATTTTTCAAAAATTTTGACAATTATTGACCAATTTTGACAGTTTTGACAATTATTCAAAAATGTTGATCATTTTAGACCATTTTTCCAAATTTTAACAATTATTGACTATTTTTGACAATTATTGATCATTTTTGACAATTTTTCAAAAATTTTGACAATTTTTGACCATTTTTTCAAATTTTAACAATTTTTGACCATTTTAAACAATTATTGACCGATTTTGACAGTTTTGACAATTATTGATCATTTTTGACAATTTTTCAAAAATTTTGACCATTCTAGACCTTTTTCCAAATTTTAACAATTATAGACCATTTTTGAGCATTTATGACAGGTTCTGACAATTATTGACAATTTTTAACAATTTTTGCACTCTTTTGGGAGTTATAATGAAACTTCCATTTAAAAAGCATTGTTCTTTTTCGCACTCTTTAGACGTATGTATAAAACGTAATTTATCGTATTTATATGAGTTTGTAAATGCTTAATTTTAATGGTGGTCGTAGATAAATCTCTTTATATGTTTTTATTTCGATATTATTTTCGGTTTCCGTGGAAGCTATGTGGTCCGAGAGAGTACGTTGGAGGGCGTAAAAATCGATGTCTAGTTTTTTTGTTCAAAAAAATTTTACTTACACGCCCACATATTGTCCAATGTTCAATTCGAGGGGTGCTCAAGTTCCCTGTTGACAGATATTCTTATGACCTTATCATAGTAGAAGCCGCCCCTTATATCAGTGAAGCGCATGGTTTTCCCCTCCTTGCGTCGTCTTAATCCTGTCGTAAATAATCCTTCTTGTTTTTTCACCTACGTTATTTTCTCCTTTTTTAAAGTACGAAATTAAGCACTTCTCTACCACGCCAAGCTAATTCAAAAGCAAAAACAAAAAATACCTTCTTCTGAAAACCATCTGGGGTGTCAACCCTTAGTATCACTTGGATTGGAAAAGTAGAACCCAAGAAATACATCCAAGTACACGGCGTCCATAAGTCAATTGTTCTAGTTTCGTGAAAATTCAATGTTCATTATAGCGTCGATTATCCAGCTTGGGTCTTAAGGATTAGCCTTATTCTACTTGTTTTTCACATGAAACTAGATGGTGAAAACGGTATCCATTCGAAATAATGTGTCATGGGTTTAAAATTAACGTTTAGGCTGGAATAATTGGTGACCAATTTATCGGTTCTTTTATTCAACCTGGATATCTAAATGGACTTAGATAGGTTTTCTTAGGAATAGTTTTATAGATCTTCTTGATGATATACCTTATCAACGCACTTTATGTACGATGGGGCCTCGCCACATTTTACACTGCAAGCTAGGGAATACCAGTTAATACGGTGGGGAAATTCAGAAATGGAATTGAAAATCCTTGCAAGGAGTTGTCTGTTAATATATTTTTGCTGAAGAAAATTACCATCCAAACGAAAGAACGTATACAACATACAAAATAGTTTTAACAATAAGTTTATTCATGAGTTAAGCGGGGGTCACACTAGGCTAGTTGCCAGCTGCTGTTGATGGGCAATACAATAAAAGTTACCACGCCACTGACTTATTAGAATTTGAAAAAAGTAATACTGCTAGAGTGTTTTGAAGACTATAACCTACAAAAAAAATCGAATTTGTATTTCATCTGCAGCCTATATCTCACAAACTAATAAGATTAGAGAAAATTTGAATTTGAGAGCTTTAATTTTTTACGGAACATCCTGTATATACAAACCATTTAAGGGTATCGTCAATATGGAGACCATTTAGTTTAAGAGATTGTAAGTTGCTTTGTAAGATTAAACTACGGTTTTCTCAGTGTTCAAACAAAACCAATTCGAGCCAGATCGGGACTTGATAGTGGAGAGATTTTTTGATTTTATAGAGTAAAAAGTTGTCATATGTGAACTACTGCAGTATACTGAGATGGAACATAATATTTAAAAGGACCAAAAGGAATCATTTACCTTACAATTGCGAGCCTTTCCATATTTTAGTTTACTCCTTCGTCGTACTCCATGCTCTGAGTACTCTAGAATTCTCTAATAGACTAGTTAAAGTATCGAAAAAACGCCCAGAAACATCTAGAATCGCTAATTATGATTTATTATGTTTAATATTAAAATTGCGCCCGTCGGTGTTTCAATAATCCGACCAACTCGTGCTTTTCATGTTCTCGGTATTATTCAAATAACCTCATACAATAGGTACTAGATTAAGTATTCAAACAAAGGTGCAAAAAGCAAACACACGAATACCCACCATTATTTTGATCCCGTCTTCAAGTTGACTTGAATTTTTTTTCTTTTTCTCCATTTTTTTTGTTAGTGATCCTCAAACAAAAGAACATCGTGCTTAACGTCGAAAACGAGACGAAAGCTTTCAACTGTTCCGGTTCTCTCGACGTGGGTCGTACTTTTAATTAACAGATTCAGCAAAACGTTGTTTGTTTGGTACTTCTTGAGCTGTAAGTAGCGTATCATCAAAGGGTATTTTTATTTTTGTATTAATAAAATTGTTGAAGTTTAAAAAAATTATGGTATGGTGGATCCAAATTCAGTGTAACGACAGTAAAATAAAGCAATGTTGTCAGATATATTTTCCAGAATTGTTAGGCTCTCTATACAAATGTTCTCCTTACTTAGGTAAACTGTTAGTTCGTGATGTTCTTAGAAAGCTAGTTTGGAAATATTTAAAAAATATATACATAATATAAATTCATTAGTAAGCAATAAAATAAGTCGCTCAAAATTGCTGAAAAAATAATAATTAATTAAAAACAACTTTATGTATGTTACTATATTTAAGAAAATTTTGAATAGCTGGCAACGAAGTAACATCCAGATCAGAATTTGTCATAAGTAGCCGGACAGTTTTAACTCGGCCAACTGGAAAATGCAAGTGTTGAACATCTGGCCTGACCTGAGTTTCTAAACGTCCAGGGGTGTGCGTGAATAATTGTGTTGTAGAGAAATATTGTCAATAATATACTTGAGTGAGTTCTTAGTTGTAGAAAAGTGTAGTTAATCTAAAGTAGAAAAGTATTAATAATATAATATATTATATTATTTGTTGGTTTAGTAAGGTTAGTTGATTAAGTGAAGTGAGTGAATTGTTATTAATATAAAATTTATTTGTTCGTAGACGTTAGGGTAAGTTTTACAAATACAATTTGTTAGTAATTAATTAGAATGGTATTTAGGAGACCATTTGAAACGACAGTTCAAGATGATGTATCGCGGGAATCTAATAATTTGACGCCACAGACAAATGAGTTAGCAATAAATGCTCATCGTACCGGTTATGCACAGTCAGGCAAGCCTCTGAAGTTTTGATAGCTCCAGTTCGGCCTTCCTCTGATTTGTTTTTGGCCACCAAACTAATGCTCCATAGGTAACCATGGGTCTCACCACAAATGTGAATTATGCCCAGATACTTGACCTCCTGGCTAAGACACAGCTGCACGTTGAAGAGGCTTGACAGATTTTGTCTCTCAAGGTTCCTTTTTCTAGTGAAGGGAATGAGCGCAGTTTTTGCAGGGTTCACCCTTAGGCAATCCCTCCTACACCAAATCTCCACCATTTCCAGAGCTTGTTGCATCAGCTCCGATATAACGTTAGGGTATTTCCTCAGTACAAGTATTATCAGATCATCTGCTACCCCTGGGTGTATATCACCTTCCTGTTCAATTCCTCCAGGAGTTCGTCCATGGGCATCTCCTCATTATCGATACCTCCATTGAATCTCCAAATTTCCAGGACAGTTAGAATGAGTGTCTTTAAAAGAGAAATTTGAAGAATAAAGAAGACACTCTACGTGCAAGTAAGTATATTCTAGAACAAAATTCACAAGTTGGATTGCCCAATTATAAAAAATGAATTGAAGATGAATAAAGAGATATTCTGTTTACATTATGTATAAAGTTTTTCAGAATCTGGCTTCCTAAATAGTAAAATATTAGCTACACTTAAATATGAAAAAACCGAGAAAAAAAAGGAAAAATCAATTGAAATGCTTGGAGGAAATGTGCCACTTCAAATGTACTATATTAAATGGCCTTCGAATAATTTAGAATAGAAGCATCATATTTCGGACCAATATTTTCAAATTTATATCAAGAATTTAAACCATTAATTTTTTAATTGCTGAAAAAATCTTGGCAAAAATAATATAATATAATTAATATAATAATTATTATTTTTATTATGTTTTACATCTGTCGGGCGTCCCGTGACGGCCAGCTTTTTTTCTTTATTTTTCCCCAATTTACACATATGAAAAGTACGATAACTAGACAATCAACGAAAATATTTTTTTATGTTAGTGTTTGATGTTGTTTCATTGTCAAACGTCGAATTAAATACTTCGATGTAAATTTTTTGATATAATGTACGTTAAAACCTGTAAACATTTTTTCAAAAAGTAACCTTAACTTATTTCTGATATACATTATAATGATTTTTATATTTTGCTGTATCAATACTCCCCCATGTGTTTTTTCATTCGTTTTTTTTTATAAAATAAATAAGAAGCGATTGTTGGCCCTTGTTGATTTTTGCCTATTTTTGAATTCTAACAGTTTTTTTTTATTTTTTGACATTTTTAACCGTTTTCCCTCTGCTTTTGCCGTTATTCCTACTTTTTTTCCTTTTTTCGATTTTTTATTGATTTTTGACAGTTTTTCTTCTACTTTTGCCGTTATTTTTTAAATTTTTATCTTTTTCGTTAATATTTGACCAGTTAAATATTTTCTGTATACGCATTGTAGTAGTATTAAGTTAAATACGTACATGAGGGAAATAGTCAACGATCTACCAATAATGTCGAAATAAAATGGTCGTAAACCTTACAAAGCTAGCTTTAGATGCCAGTAATGACAAAGAAACGTGAGGTTTTTGCATTATCCTGTATATAGAAACGCGTCGGCCACCAGAGAATCTCCGTAAGGATGACAACCTTACAACTAGAGGAATATATTATTACCCGACTCAAACAATTGAATTTATAGTACGAAGCATTACATCAATTATAAAAAAAACTTTTTGTTTTTTTTAGTATTTTTTATAATTATTAACACTACTCTTAATGATCAACTATTAATTTTTGGCTGATAAAACTTGAAACTAGTTACTTACCAAAAATCATTCTTTGACGTCTTTAGTTTGTCTAGTCCAGAGGTTCCCAAACTTTTTTTTCTCATAGACCACTTTCAAAATTTTGCTGGTTCCGGTGGACCCCTGCAGCTACATTTCTACCATATTTCCAAAACTCTACAAAAAATGTGAAGATTAGATCTAACTATGGAAATTTGCGAAGTTCCAGCTACGAATTAACAGTTTTCGAAGAAAAAAAGGTGATAATTGATTGGTTAATAAGGTTAATTATTTAATTGATTGTGGTGTGTAAAAAAAGTGATTCCATCCAACTTTTCTTTTATGAAATTTACTCGCAGCACAAGAAACCAATCAATTCTCACTTGTTTTATTTAGAAAACTTCCCATTCGATGTGGTAAAAAATAAAAATAGTATATTTTCTTGTGTTGTATTTATTCAAATATATAATTATTATACTATTAATTATTATTGTTATAACAGTCGTAATATAATTAAAAATCAACATTAATAACATAACGTAACTTCTACAATGATAATCACAAAATAGTTAAAATTTACTTGATGGATTGACATCAAATTATCAATATTTGACTTCAGTTTTGTTAGGAATAACCACAAATCTCCTCGTTCTGTGCAATTCAATCTGTTCCTTATTTTTTGTTAAAAGGTTTGTAACGACACTAATAGTTATTTGTGTATTAAGAGCGTAAAGTAACAGATTGTGGCAATTTTACTTTACGCTCGAAAAACACACATAATTTTTTCTACAGTCGCACTTTTAATAATTAAAACAATTTTTAACAATAATTGTCCATTTTTCATAGTTTTTGACAATTATTGGCCATTTTGGACAATTTTTCAAAATTTTTGACCATTTTTCAAAATTATTGACCATTTTTGATAGTTTTTCAAAATTTCAACAATTATTGACCAATTTTGACAATAATTGTCCATTTTTGACAGTTTTTTACAATTTTTGACCATTTTTGATAGTTTTTGACAATTATTGACCATTTTTTAAAATTTAAAATTTTTGACAATTGGCCATTTTTGACAATTTTTGAAAATGTTTGACCATTTTTCAGATTTTTTAAAAAGTTTTTGACAATTGTCGACCATTTTTGATAATTATTGACAATTTTTGAAAATTTTTGACCATTTTTCAAAAATGTTTGACAATTATCGACCATTTTTAAAAATTTATCAATTATTGACAATTTTTGACAGTTTTTGACAAATTTTGGGAAAAATTGTCCATTTTTAACAGTTTTTGACAATAATTGACAATTATTGACTATATTTCAAAATTTTTGACAATTTTCATATAATTTTATTTGATTTTTAATCAGATAAATTGTTAAATATTCACCATTTGAGTTAATTCAGAGGGCGTGGTTTGATTAAATAAGCGAGCGAAAAAGATTCCTTTTTTGCGCTATAGCGCAAAGTAACAATCCTCGATTTCATTTGAATATAGTAATTAGTCATTTTACGCGCGACTGTAGAAAAAACTTTTTTCGGCAAGATATGATGAGGGAAACGCTATCAGAAGCTTTCTCGCAATTCCTCACAGTCCAGGATATTTTTCCTCATTAGTGCTAAGCTCGAGTAGCTCCTCTTGTAATATCACATTCTCCACTTCCGTTTCTTCAAATGGATTTATGATTCATGGTGGTATTTCCATCGATATCATATCCTCAAATCTGATTTTCCAGTCATCATGCAGGGCAATTAAAGGTTGAACATATGTCTGAATATGCTCATCAAAGCATTTTACCTCATTGGACAAGTTTGAAAATTGGAAAAATTCGCGCCGACTAATATTTTGCTTCATAAATTTCAATTTTCCTAAAAAAGCTGAAATTACACTCTTTGTTTTTATTAAGTTGAGGCTGTCCCGTTGTAATTGTAAGTTAATGTCATTGAAGAAAAATCTGTCAAATACGCCATGACTGCTTTCCAATTGATCAGGTTTTCTTTTAAATCTGGATCTTTACTTTCCAGAAACTGTAAAACTGATTCAAAAAGTGAGTAGAATCTTGTTAAACGAGAAATGAAGAAGAAAGAAAAGGGCTGAAAAGAAAATATAAATAAGAAATGGTGTTTGGTGTTGGTGATTGAGTCCCAATAGATATCAGGTAGATTACTTACCCTAGATGGTGTGTGACCTTTAAGTGTTTTTTTGTTTGTTTAATCAGGCACTATATCCATGCATTCATGCACCTTTACAAGACTTTGTATGGGAGTGTCCCTGATCATAAATTTTTCCCAATTCGCAAAACCGTATCAAAACGAAGGTTGAACAACCATGTGGACTTGGGAAAAGCACAATCCAAAATGGAGGGTTTTAAGCCAGTGGTCTGTGTCAATGACCTTGAAAGGTCAAAAGAGGTCTTCTACCTTTTCAGTCGAGGTCAAGGTAAAGGTCAAGTGGCTAACTGGATATTTGAAGAATCCAGACACCTTGGAATTTGTAAAAGACAATATCACGGTTAACCTATGAACCAGTTGTTAAATGTAAACAATCAGTAATTCGTTCCTTCCAATTAAATAAACTAAAATTTTTCGCTACTAGGTGTTGTCGGTGGATGACATAGTGAATTGCATAGTGGTTAAGTTACCACTTAACCCTCGAAAAGGTATATAAGATCGGAGGGGTACGACAACCGTATAGGTGTAGAGGTAAAAGTATCCGGAAAAAAAGTATCCGGAAAAAAAGTATCCGGAAAAAAGAAAGCACAATTATAATTTTTCGGTATACATATATTTTTATTACTTAAATTAACACAATTATAACCGATAATTCATCTCATTTACTCATACAACCTCCATTTAACTCTAAACACTTAATTAAACATTCAAGCAAACCCGAAACTAGGTCAACGCTATAATGTTCGGTGATGGTGGTACAGGCCTGTAAAACTGACCGAATCAAATCTTTTTTTACTTCGTGGTGCTGCTCGTTCCACTTCAATCTTCATTAGTCCCCATAAATATTATGGTTTCAATGGGACTAAGATCTGGTGAAGCTGCTGGCTGCTCAGCCTCCTCACCAATTTATCCAGCAAATAGCACCAGAAATATTTTGTTGAAAATTCTTCAATTTATTTCCTGTTTATCTATTACTTTTTAAATTTTACAATTAATTCCCCGTTTTCAGTAGTTATTTTTAAATCTCAACAGTGCCCTGAGGCTAGATTTTACAAACATCTCAATACCTAAACACGTGATGCTCAACACAGTTGCGTTTTTTCCACCAATCCAATTGCTTAATACCGTAAAAAATAGCTGAAATGGCAACACTCTCAGGAGGCTTGCCTCTAGCGGTCGCGGTGATACACTTTAATATCATCGATAAAGATTTACACTTAAAACACTTGAGACAAAATGATGCAATTTATAATAATATGATTGATCATTTTTCGCAAACTAAAGACCGTAGAATTCTGTTAATATATAAAAAAAGTTAATAAAATTAATTTAAAAAAACAAAATATGAAAAATTCCAAAAAAATAAAAAATATTAAAAACTAAAAAATAAAATAAAAATAAAACGAACAAAAAGAATTTTTTGGCAAGAGAAACTCTATAACTCCACGTTGGTTCTTGCTGGGCAATGATTCATTTTGAAGTAGCTGGTACGGTAACTGTGCAAAGGTTAAATTAATTGGTTCGATAGAGTATATTTTTACAAAAACGTTTTATGTCCAGTCCCCTCTCTTAAAAAGTTGACGAGCCTCTTTGCCATTTAGAATTTCACAATATCTTTCACTATTAACGGTACCATCAACTATACAAAGAGGTGTAGCACCACGCACAGATATTGCTCCCCAAACCATTATTTTAGTGGGAAACTTGGAAATGTGAACAGTAACTTGTTCTCTTGATAGGATTTTTAGGTGATTTGCACCAAGCTGAAAACGACTTTCGTCGGATATAAAAACATTACTAAAGTTATCTTTTCGACAACATTGACAAAAATCTATTCTTCGTTGCCTTTGTAAAGGTGTCATTGCAGGGTGTAAAGGTGTCATTGCAGGGACTTTCTTTGGTTGCCTTGATATGTAGCCTTGTCTTTTCAGTGATTTGCTGTCAGTTTCTGGACACACGTTTATTCTTCGTTGAATTTTAAATCTGTTAGCCAATTTTCGAAACCCTAGACCCGGATTTTGTCGTCTCAAGGCCACTAAACCGTTTAAATTGTTTTCGCTAATCTTACGCGGTCTTCCCGAAACTGGTCCATACCTTATATCTCTCCCATTTTTTATCCTCTTTATTGTCTCATATACTGCACTTTTTCCGAGTTCGGCCAATACCACTAATTCTTTAACGTTTTCTATACAAATATTCCACCAATTTCCTTTTTTCCAGTAGTGACATTATTACATTATTACACAATATTTGACAGATGGTATTGTCATGTAATTTTGACCATGACCTACTATCGGCACAATCTACTTGATGCATTACTTTCGTCTTAGGATGTTACAAAAAAGAAATTGCGAAATTTGCGAAATTTCACTTATAATAATAAGTTCATATTGAAACCTTTTTGTTAGTCTTAGGTTTATGAAAGAAGGAATTTATCCTCCGTACTAATAATGAAAGAAAAAAAAACGTATAAACGTCGAGAGATGGTACAGCATTTACCTTGGGATAAGGAATAACTATCCAAATACGTACGGAGCGGCATAAAAATATATCTGAAAAAGGAAGTAACTAGAGAGACAAAAAGAAAAATTATGCATTGTCTCTTTTGTTTTACTAATTGGTATTTAGTTCAAGAAATTATTCAAACGTTTCTCACAGTTTATTTATTATTATTTAGTCATTGGTGAAAAAAAAATGCAATGGGAACATTCTACAAATGGTTATATTTCAATAAATAATTTTACTAGACTAGTTATTGCGAGATAATTGTGGATGTTGTATCTGTTAAAATTCGGCCACTTACAGGTTGGTCGAAATAATCGTGCAATCGAATGGAAAACAACAAAAATGTCGTAATTCAATAGTATAATTTCCTAAGAGCTCAAGTAATCTTAAAAAGACTTAAATTGGTTAAGGAGCACTTAATATTAAGTTCCCGATTGGGTCGACTTAAGTTCGACTTAGCTAAAAATCGCGGTTCACAGCTGATTTTACCTGATAAACTTTTCTTTATGTATGACATTTTCGAAGTTGATTTTGATATTCTCGAGACAATAGACTTCCCGAGATGCTTTACACTCGATCTGATCATTTCCACGACATAAATTAATTTGCATCGTATTAAATGGGTACTGTACAGGACCCAAACACCGCCCGAGTAGGGCCAATTTCTTGTTCCTCCAGTTACCCTCCCTAGCCCTTTCCACCCAAGCCCAGCGCCGAGATGCATGATTTCCCCATCTCAAACCCGTGATGGTTTACCCTAAAACCCCCATTCCTACCAACTTCCTCCTCAATCCTATCCTTTATTATCTCATCCATCAATTTACCCATACCGCATAGCAGACTGATGGGCCTGTAGTCCCCCGCCCGCTTCCCCTCTCTACTTGCCTTCCTCATCAGTATCACCCTGGCCACACTGGCCACCTTCTTCCTCCCTCCGCATCCTGTTGAATACATCCCAGAGGTACTCCCCATTGTCATCCAACAATCTCTTCATCATATCATCTCTCAAGCCATCTATCCCTGGGGCTTTCCTTACTTTAATGTTTCTCCCTCCCTCCTCTACTTTCCACTTCTCTACCGGCCTTATCCCCCTCATTTTCCCTACCCCCCTATTATCCTGGACTTCCCGAATCCTGCTCCTCACTTCTTCTTCTTCCCCTGTGAACAATTTCCCTATAATCTCCTTTTCCCAATTTTCCTCTAGCACCTTGTTCCTATTTCCACCCATCGTTTTCACTGCTATCTCATACGCCATTTCCAGTTCCCCTATAGTAACTCTTCCGACTCCCCACTTTTTTCTCTCTCCAGTTCCTTCTTCTTCTCGTTGTATCCCCTTCTTCCCTCTATCCTTCCTCTTCCCATTAGCATCCGTCTTCGTTCTTTCTTACACTCCCTCACGCCTATTGCCCCTCTTTCCATCTCTTTTATAGCCCTGTATCACATCGTACAATTCATCTACATAATGTCCAAGTCCCCTTTCTATAATGAGGAAACCTACAAGACCAAATGATCAACTATTATTACAGAAACAACAGCGAGTCTCCCATGAATCAGTTCCTAGCAGCACTTCGGTTTTTTGCCTGCACTGGGCATTGCTGATTTCTGAAGTTTGTTGTTCACTTTGTATTTATACACATTTGACGCTGGCGAAAGCTAACTGTCACTCGATGTAAAGCCAAATCTGTGTTGCCATGTACGCAATGCGTTTATGCCCGATTGCACCAGTTTAGCTTAAATGTCAGGCTTAACAAAGTGCAGCTTACTGATAATTCCCATCTTTCATTGCACCAATTAACCTATGAGCAAGAGAACGTAAAGTACTTCATGAAATGGAACACCTACAGACCTGCAGAAAAAGGAACAAAGAGAAAGAACTATAGAAGAGTGGCAAAGGGAATGGGAAAGAAACATATCCAAAGCGCAATGGACAAAAATGCTGATCCCATCACTCAAAAAATGGGTGAACTGCAAACATAGGGAGCTAAATTACTGGTTCTCCCAATTTTTAACAGGACATGGGTCTTTCAACTCATATGTACACAGAATAGGAAAAAGAGATAACAATATTTGCAGCGAATGTAACAGGGAAGACAACGTAAGGCACTCCGTCTTCGACTGCAGTAGATTTCATCAAAAGAGACTCCAGCTGGAAATAGAAACTGGGTACATTCTGACAGGTGACAATGTGATAGATAAGATGGTGGAGAGTAAGCAAACTACAACGAGATCCTAAGGCATATTACCGACATTGTTAAAATCAAAGAAGAAGGTAGAAGAAATTAAGACTACTACGCAAACTAATGATAGTGGTTCCAGGGGCACTGACTGGCACAGAGGTAGGTTTAGTCCTTAGGGTCTGGTGGGTCCAAATGCTGCCCGAGATTTCCTGCGAGGGTTTTTCGAGTGGGGCTTGACCCCACCAGTCGGAGTCGTGACACTGTTGGGGAAAGGCATAATAAGTACCCTTCGCCCGTAAATGAGGTTCTTCCCACCAGTAAAAAAAAATGGCGGACCAGTTAGCTAAAAAAGGCTCTAAAGGAGACTTCATAGGTCCGGAACCGTTTTGTGGAATCACAAAAGATTACATAAGAGGGGAAATCGGGAACTGGCTAGATAGGGAACACCAACTCAAATGGATGTTGACACAAGGACACCTCCATACAAAAAGTTTAGCGAACAAGGTAGACAAGGAACTCTCAACCAGGCTACTGAAACTGGATAAGAGACATTTGAAGACAGTTACCGACCTGGTGACTGGACACTGCACTGGTGCCCTGATGAAACATCTGCACAAAATGGGCAAAGTTAGTAAACCTATTTGTAGAAAATGTTATCTTGATGATGAAACACCTACTCACATATACTCAGCTTCTGTGAGAACTTACAAGTACTTAGACGGAAGCTCTTAGGAGAGGAAGTAATACAACCATTATAACTACTGAAAATCCCTCACACACCGTATACGCGATATGAGCCCGTCCCTCCCAGGATGCACCCCTCAAAGAGCGATGCATCCCGGAGAGAACCTTCCATCCACCCCCCATCTCATCCGATGGGTCCTCATCGTCGACGTTCGCGTTTTTCGCGTATAGCTCGTCCCTAGCCAAATGGCTGTTGGCTGGAGTCGAGCTGTCTTCTTTTCGGCCGTGTAACCTCAGTGGTTTTATCTTCGGCGGTCTTCTCGTTGTTTCTTGTCTTCTGTTGTGTGTGTTTTTTTCGCTGTCTCTAAAAGGGGCAAATCCTTATCCGACTTATTACGACTAAAGACAACCTTATAGAGTGGATCCACTTGTTTTTGTTGACTTAGTTGAAATCCTGACTCATCTTTCTATCCCTCGTAGGCGGGTCTTCTTGAGACTCTCTATAGATGACTTTAAGCCGTTAGCAGAGCTAATAGCCTTGTCACCTGTTCGAGAATCTCTTGTTTCTTCGGGGTCGTCGTCGTCTTCTTGGATGTCGCTTGGGCGTAGCTGACTCCTGGCTTCGTTTCCTTTGAGGGTGGTTTTCTCGTCGTCCTGTTGTTTGGGGCCTGTAAGCATCCCTTGTAGTTCGCTGGGTGTTCTCCATGGCAGTTTGCGCAGGTGGCTGGCTTGTCTCTCGGTCTTGTGCATTCGCTGGAGCGATGTGGTCCTCCGCACTTGACACACTTGGTGCGTCGTCTGTCCGTGGTGGTATCCCTGGCAGTTATAGCACTGCGTTGGTCCTTTTCCTCTCTTTTGTTCCTCCCATCTTAGCCTCACTTGTTGGATGTGTTGTATTTTCCTGATTTTTTCCTTTTCTTTCACTTCTAGTTCTACCATGTATATAGGCAGTGGTCTTCTTTCGCCAACTCTGGAGCAGATTTTGCTTATTTTGCCGATTCGGACTCCTTCCTTTTCGATTTCGATGTCAATCCTTTAAGGACAATCCTTAGGTTAGGTTAGGTTCTATGTGAGTGGGGCCTTCTCGCCACCTCCACTGCGACCCCCGTTGGGTCTATTGTGGCTCACCCCTAGGGATTATAATTCACCCCACAAGCCTGTGCTTCTGACGAAGTCCATGGTTGTATTTGCTGATCCTTTTTTGAAGTCGCTCGGCTTTAAGGTACTAGAACCGAATATGTTATACCTTACCCTGCCCAGAGCTGGGCATGAGCATAGTATGTGCTCAGCAGTTTCGTCCTCCAAATTACAGAACCGACAATCCGAAGTCTGAACCAGACTCATCTTCTTTAGGTGGTAATTTAGTCGACAATGTCCTGTAAGCAGTCCCGACAGAATGCGTAGGTTTGTTCTACTCCATTCCAGGATCTGCTTATTTCTTGTACTCGGAGGGCTGCAAATGAACGCTTTCGAGTGAGAGAGCCCCGGTATTTCTGCCCAGTACGTGAAGGTTTTCCTCTCCGCCCAGGTATCTATGGATGATCTAGCAGTGCTTTCCGCAATGCCAAAAAATGGTTCAGGTCCGATAAATAGAGACTCTGATCCCTTCTTTGCCAGAGTGTCGGCCTTTTCGATGCCCTCCACTCTTCGATGCCCCGGCACCCAGGTCAAAGTGACTGTGTTTTCCGTGCCTAGTATATCAAGGGATTGTAGACAGTTATATACTAGCTTAGATTTTATCCTGTTCGAGCTCAGTGCTTTAAGAGCAGCCTGGCTATCTGACAGGATGTGTATGTTCTTTTTAACAACAGGTTGATTCATCAGCTCTTTTGCAGCCAGTTCAATGGCGTATACCTCAGCCTGAAAGACGGTAGCGTACCTACCCAGGTTGGCTGTGATTTCAAATCTGGGTTTCTTGCTGAAGACCCCCGTTTCCGGTTTTGGATCCGTAAGTGTAAATCACGTAGTCCGTTTCTAGGAAGGAGATTTCTTTGCTGTCCCATTGGTCTCTCGTGGGCATGAGGACCTTAAAGGGCTTATCCACGTGAAGTTTTGTGACAGAGAGATCCGAGGGCATCCCAAGAATGTGGTGATTTTGTATTTCCCTCAGCATTCCCGAGTGGTCCCTCAGAGGGCTTCCATAGCTGCCGTTGGTGTGGATTACATTGCTCCGGTAATGGCCAGGCATGCTGTTCGCTGCAAGCCTTGCAGCTTTGCTCTAGCTGTCTTTTGCAGACTTTTGGTCCACCAGACAGCTGAGCCATACGTGACCATTGGCTTAACCATTGTTTGGTAAATCCAGTAAATCTGTTTGGGGTTCATACCCCAAGATTTTCCACATACCCTTCTGAGATTCCAGAGGGATAATCTGGCTTTGTTTATCACTCTTTCCAAGTGGGCGTTCCTTCCTTTTAGTTCTTCTCGTGGTGTGTAGGTGTAGCATTCCACTTCTTTTGTCTCTTCGCCCAGGTACCTTGTCAGGTACCTGAAGTCCTCAGGTCCTTCGCAGGGGATTTTCACCCCGAGTCTTTCTCTTATTGTTATAAATCTCGTCTTTATCCGAAGACGGTAAATGTCTTTCCTTACAGAGCCCCAGTGGTGGGTGCTCCTTAGGATGACTGGTGGTGGTCGGTGTGCCTTCTTCTTGTTCTCGTTGATGGCTTCGTCCATCATTTCATCGTCTGTTTTTCATCTGGCGGCTGCTTCTTTTTTCTGCTCTTTTTGGATTTTGCGGATGGACACCACTTCCGTGAAGTCCATCTCCTCGTTCTCGTTTTCTTCGTTTCTGGGGGATTCTGTCCTCTGCGCCTTTCTTCGGACGCTTTTTGAGCGGCTTCGGCTTCTTTTTTCTTCCTGCATGTCCTCCTCTTCCTTAGTCCCGTCATTTCCTCTTCCATTCGCTTAATGGTTCTTTTAAGCTCTTTGGATTCCTCTATTGCTTTCCTGGCTTCATCTTTTGCTTGCATGAGATTATGCGTGTAGATACTTTCTTGTGCCCTTCTCTTCAGTTCCATGATTTCCTTAAGATCGTCTTCGGTGTCTGATGATGTGTCCTGCTTTCTTGATGGTTTGCTGCTAGCTTGGCTGCTAGAGCGGCTGTCGTTTTTTCTTGGCATCTCTGTAATTCCTGTCCTCCACAGGTTCTAAAACATACAAAACATCCATTTATTACGAATTTACAAAATTAGCAATTTTGAAATATTCCAAAATAAAAAACACTATTTGCGTTAAAAAAACGCTGTTTTTGTCTTCTGATTGCTTTCGCCGGATCGGCTGATAGAAATAGCCTCCATCCGATAGGTTTCCCAGAATCCGCTTCGCTTGCTTAGAGCAATCAAGAACACGTCCTGTCTACTCGGCTGCTCAGTACTCAACTAGTTTGAAAAACCCTCCAGTCAAACTAGTGGCCTCTATAGAAGACACGAAGCTTCTGGAATGGAAGTAGATAACATGGGAAATGGTACGAAGATTCAGTTCAAGTGCCTGGGCTGTTGAGCACAACCCAAATAAAATGAATGAATGAAATGGGGTCAATAAAACGTTCTCAATCTATAAAAAGACATCTTCATCTAAAACGTTATCTTTGGCATCAGCAATTTTTCAATTGAACATTTTTGATTTGAAAATATCAGTGTACCGGAAACAGTATATTTATTTTAATCATTCGAAATCCCAACTGCTTAATCATACCTTTTTAATGTTTTACGAAACGATCTTGAAACGAATTCACCAAAGCCAGAAATAAATCAAAATCCAACAATGATACCTACGTCCCGAAAAAATTCCCGCAGTAATAATAGGCGGTAGAAAAGAAAACAAGATTGTATTTTGTCTGACAACTTTGAATAATAAAAAAAAATATCATAAACATCTGTTCTCAGAAGGCGGATTTGATTTAGCACCGATTCTAGTTATAACACGCATTAAATTAGATTTAAAAGATACAAATCAAATGTTTTTGACAACAATAGAATTTAATTTAACGAAGTAAAGGATTCGATTCGAAATGGTCAATAAAGCCTCAGGTATAACTAAGAAAACAATTTTTTTAACTTTATTAAATAACGTTAATTCCACCGCAAAAATCACCATATTAAATTTTAATTTTTAAATAAAATTTGAACAAATCTATATTTGAGAAGATCTACTCGTAACTAGTTTAAAAAATGTTCATAGGTTATTTTAAATGCAGTGGCGGGTTAGAATAAAATAATTTAGTATACTCTTTCTAAAGTCAATGTGAAGATAGAGATATTTTTAATCCCATTGATGGCAAAAGCATCCCAATGGCGTGAATATATCTTTCATAAATTATTAGATTCCTACGATTGATCATCTCGAACTGTCATTTCAAATGGTGTCTAAAATGCCATACTAAAAAATGACGTTCAGCAAATATTTATAATAAAAACAAACCTAGTTGAAATAAAATACACATCTATAGTCTGTTTGAAATACCTAATTTAACATGCAAAACCTTTACCGGGTGGGCAAGTTAAATTCAGAATTTTAAAACAATTTATAGTTTATTGCTCTCTGCCTTTTGCAAATAGAGTATAAACACAACACAACTCACGACGCCACTGGCGGGTATAACTAATGCTGTAAATCATTTCAACGATACAGAGGACCGTATTAATAACTAACCGACTTAGTTGGTGCCAATGCAAAATAGAGTATTTTGATCACTTTAGTTATTATTTTGTTTTAGCATCCATGTTGGCATATTGCCAGCTCTTCAATATTTTCTTAGGTATACATAAAGTTGTTTAAATGACTTATTTTAAAGTAAACTCATAAATTTATATCTATATATTTTCAAAGTAGCTTTCTAAGAACGTTACCAACTAACAGTAAGGAGCTTAGCAATTTTAGGAAATATATCTGAGAATCTTGTGTTTGTCTCATATCTTCACATTTACTTTAGAAAGAGTATATCAAATGATGAAATTGATAAAATATATGTTTAATAAGAATGCACTTCCACCTTAAATCTTTAATTTATTTTTCTCAGTTATAAAATGTCTAAATTCCGTTACAAAAGATTGGTCTTGTCTTTTGCAATTTCAACTATTCTTCCTTTTTGTGTCTGCTTTCTACTTTTATTACACATTTTTTCTAGAACTTCCACGGCGACACTTAAATTCACAACATTCTAATCTTTTTTCTTGTCTACAGGATGTCCCAGACTCATTTATCCAGGCTACATCTCTTAAACGAATAGAGATTTTCGAATGGGACAAAAACTGATCTATTCCATTTCTAATACACTTTAATATGACGTAGAAAAAATCATCCCCTAAATAATCATCCCTTAGTTACAACCCCTAACCTTAAATTTTTTAATAGCACCCTGTACATTTTTTTATAATTTTGGATGTGGTCTTCCATCGTCTATTCAAGAACTGTTTCAAAAATAAAATGGGTTCGTAAGTAATCAAGAAACAAGCAACAAGACGGAGCTCCTCCACACAATTCGAGAATCGTTAGCGACCACCTACAAAACCGTTTCTATAACCACTGGATAGCAAACAACTCTCCAGATGTGGGCGGCACGTTCACCTGATTTGTCACCCCTTGACTTTTTCTTTTGGGCAGGGGGTTTACGTTGGCAGGGGGGTATTGTGGTACTATCTATTGCTCAAATTTGAATAATCCTTAATACAGGCTTTATTATTTCTGTCCATTGTTTACAAAGTGGAATTATTTGTTGGATGACATTGACAATTGGCAGTGACAGTCGTGTCTTGGATAAAAGCGTTCGTTTGTCATGCCGTGGCTTACATAGAGGGAAGTGTAGCACTTTAGGACTTGATCTGTGCGGAACACGCTCGGTGTAGTGAGCAGTGTAGTTCGGATGTATGTTTCGGGTAGGTTTCTCTATGGTAGTATTCTGTACTGAAGTTGAGGAAGTGTCAGTCACTTTTTTTCCGCTGTGTGCTTTCTTACTAGATGGCTTGGTTTTCAAACGTGCATCGAACGAGAATCTGAATTTTGTTAATGACTGGGAAGTCATCCCCTGCTGGGTTTTATAGGTACTCGTTCTGAATTAGTTGTGGAATATACGGTTTAGTATTTTGTTCTACAGGAGTTCGTATTGTTGGAGAATTCCGCCATGGTTTGGAAGCCGTTTTCACAATAGGAGATATATTGCACTCAAACGATGGAAACTGCCAACGTTGAAAATTTGGCATTGGAGGTGTGCCACATGTTGTTGATGTTGGTTCATTATTTGTTGGTTGCCATCCAGTAAGAGGAATATTTTGAGTACTGGACCCTTTTTGGAAAAGGGTTCACCTGTGGGGCCAGGGCCAGTGATAAGAGATATTGTTTATCAATCAAAACCGCAAAATGTAGACGAATTAAAAGAAAATTTAAGACAAACATGTCGCCAAATTACTCCTGTAATGATTCAAGCCATGTAATCTTTATTACATTCATTTTTATTGTTCCTTTAAGCTTTAAGGTATTCTTGATTAATTTAACAAAAATAAAAATTAAACTGATATTTTCTTGATTACTTATGAACCCATTTTATTTTTGAAAAATTTGTTGAATAGACGATGGAAGACCACATCCAAAATTATAAAAAAATGTACAGGGTGCTATTAAAAAATTTAAAATTAGGGGCTGTAACTAAGGGATGAATATTTAGGGGATGATTTTTTCTACGCCATATTAAAGTGTATTAGAAATGGAATAGATCAGTTTTTCCCAGTCCCATTCGAAAATTTCTATTCGTTTAAGAGATATAGCCTTGATAAATTAGTCTGGGATACCCTGTATAACCATTCGTTCCTCCGTTTGCAGCCAGTCATCATTGTTTTCCAAAAACGTATGCCTAATATAATGACTATTTCGCAAAGATTCAGAAACTTTTTTACAGCGGCGGCATTTTATTTCACTACACGATTCCATCGAGTCGTTCGATGTCGTATACGATCTTTAACTCGATCGTATTGGAACATCCTATTCTATTATAGGATCGAATTGAATCAGGTGTTCTCGGATTTGGACAGCAATTTTGATACGAGTCTTTCAAAGTGAATGTTTTTTGATATTGTCGACATAATTTATTTGACATTTCGGTGAATAAAAAAACTACTTTTAAATTTTTGAACTTTTGATTTTTATATTTGCGAAAATACTACATTAATGTCATTCAAGATACGATATTGCCATTGGGAAATTCTTCTCCAATTTATGGAGAAAAATAGAGATTTTGCCAATGGGAGATACACAGAACAAATTATGGGATGAATTAGCCCTCAAACAGAATTAATTGGTATTTGAAGAAAAATTCGCTGATAAATATCAAAAAGTAAGTCAGGAAATCCATACGTCATATAAGTTGTATGTATGTATGTATATAAATTGGGGTGACAATCACTGAGACCTAAAAGATCTATTACGCCCCCTTACTTCTACTTAGTTCCTGAGGAAAGTCTCAGTCTCCTTTAGTCCTATTTCCCGGGGGAATTTTATGATATCTGCAGGCTTTAATTTAGGTAAATGTCCCTCATCTATCTAGTAATCTTGGTGTTGTGCCCTAGGATTCTGAATTGCTGTGCAATTCGCAAGTATGTGGATGGAGGTTTCTTCTTCCATGCCACATAATCTACTTTCTTCTTCCTCCACTATTTTGAGCTCTTTCAGGTCCCCATTCAGGCGACAATGTCCCGTTAGGACAGGCTTTGCCTATTTCTTCCAATATTACATTGGAGCTGATACCGCAAAAGGGTTTCAGCTCCCAAGAGGGTGTTTCAGTCCCCATCTTTGCTAGTTCATCTGCTATTTCATTTCCTTCTATTCCAGTGTGTTCTGGAATCCACAGTAAGATGGTAAGGTTCTCGCCTAGTTCATTGAGTTTGCCTAGGAATTCCCACACCATTTTGGAACTGAATACACAAGAGCTCAGTGCTTTAATGGCTGCTTGACTATCCGACACTATGATAATCTTTTGCCTTCTATATCCTTTATCAATGTTGAACTGGGCGTAAATTCCCTCTTGAAAGATACTTGGGGTTTTTTCCAAGCTTTCAAAGTGTTTGGTTCCTGGTCCGTACACTCCTATCCCAGTTCCTTTTATTGCTTTTGAGCCGTCTGTGTACCATTGAATGGCATTATTTCCAAGTCTGGTAATGGTATTCCTTCTTGCTGCTCAATTCCGTAACGAATTTCTTTGAACAGTTATACTTTTTCATCATACCATCTTGTGGCATGTCCCAGGTTTTCTAATTCCCAAGAAGTAAGGAGGTGTTTTTTTTAATGATTCCCTCTCTACTTAGTCTATATTTTGTTCTTTCTGCAACACTTTCCACCACCATATGTAGTGGTGTGAGGTTGAGAATCACTTCCATGGCTGCTGTTGGACATGTTCTCATTGCTCCTGCAAAGCACATACAGGCTAGTCTTTGAATTTTGGAGAGGTTATCTCTCGTCGTCAATAGGCTAGTTCTACTACTCCACGCAATGGCTCCATAAGTGATAATTGGTCTCACTATGGCAGTGTACATCCAGCTCAGGATTTTTGGGTTACAACCCCAATTTCTCCCTGCCAGATACCTGCACACCATTAGAGCCATTTTTGCTTTGTATATAATCCCCTTTTCGTGTTTGTTCCACAGGAGTTTACTGTCTAGAGTCAAACTTGGACACTTGACTTTTTGTCCCCATTCAACCTCGCTCCCATCAAGTTTAATGGTTTTGAGGTTGAGCTTTCTTTTCTTAGTGAAGGTTATTAAGATATGTTATATAAGTTACAAAATAAGTAAACGAATACGACTCGTTCATAACCTATCGAGTGAATCGACTCGTATTTCTACGATTAATCGAAAAATATAATCGCTGATTGTCAATTTTAGTCGGCCGTTACGATCGTATCGTAAAATAGCATCCCGAAGCAGATGTATCTTTTTGCTCGGATGCTGGTCCTATCGCCAGCTTCTCAGCTTCTGGCTTTTGGTGCCTTCCGGGCTTAGCCCACCCGTAACTCTAGTCACTGTACCAGCATGTGAAGGTTCTTCGCCAGTTAGCTGTTGGATTTTTCGGGAGTTAGCCTCATCACTTTTTAATGTCTTAAAATAATTAAACACTCTATATATGACTTGACGAGTTTGTCCTTCAGGACATTTACGATTTTCTTCATTAACGGCTGACATTTTTACAAACACTTTATTGTACAAAGCAGAAACAATAACTGTGTGACGCTACGCTACTGAAAATCTTAACACCTGATAAGGTTCGAGGCAATTGGCGTTTGTCAAAATTTTACCACCAATAGCAGCCGAGTAGGCAGGGCACTATTACTCTGTCTCTCTTAGTTGGTAATTTCTGTGACATCAAGTTAGCTGGCGAATACTGTATTCTATACGAGTTATTCTATAATTTACTCCTGATGAAGAAAATTCATTTGTGAAATCGGTAGAGTAATATATGTTATATATCTGCTGTAGACTTTGTTATTCATTTATTTTATTCGATAATTATGGAAATATTCCACGTATAATAAGGGTTGAAAAAATTATCCAGTCAATAATAGTTTATCTCACTGGTGCAAAGTCTCACAGCTCGGCTTCAACAGTATCTTCCTCCATAACTGTAACTTCTAAGTCCGAAAATTGGAAAAAGAACAGAGCAGCCGACTGGAGAGATACTCCAGACCAAAAACAGGCAAAAAGATTATTACGACCTTCTGATCACTACGCTAAAATGCTCTTAGAGCTTCAAAAATCTGATCTCAGAGTCATCACAGGAATTCTCACTGGACACTGCTCACTCAGATACCATCTTTGTAAGATGGACAAAGTGGACAATGGAGCATGCAGATGGGACGGCGGATCAGGTCTACTTCAGATAACAGATCTAGCTCAAAAATGGATAATAGACTTTCTCAGAAGCCTAGATCTTTTGGACTAAAATATAGATGTAGGTTATACACAAAAGATCTAATAGGTCGCAGTGTGATAAGCATAGATATACTACAGATAGAGGCAAGAAGCCATAGGACGAGGTATTAGTGGAAATGTCCGTCTGAACTCCGGTGAGAGAGAAAAAGACAGACGTCAGAGGTTTTTCTGTCTTTGTCTCTCGTCTATAGCATGCGCGCCATTAGAGAAAGACAGCCTGGACCTCTGACTGTCTATCTCTCTCTTATACGCTGATGAGTTCCGAACTGGATTGTTGCCTCTATCTGTAGTATCTCTATGATGAAAAGGCCAACCGGTCCCTTGTAATCTAATCTAATCTAACTTTTAACCTATTTGTCAGAATGACATGAAATTTTGTCACGTATAGGTTGATGGTTAGTATTATCCAAAAATTGTAATGGAATTGTCAACAGTGTTGCCGTATATACGACAAATCTGAGACTTACTGAAACTGAAACAAAAAAGTTTACAATATTTTTAAATGCGACACCCTGTATACAGTTTCTTTATTCCATTCATCAATGAATATACAAACTAATTAAAAATAAATTATGCCGTTTTGTTTGAATAAATGTAAAACAACAGCAACTTTAAATACCTGTACGATATAACAAAAATATTAATTAATAAAAAAATGTCTTACGAAAGAAAACACGTTGGCTCATCAAACTAAACCCACACACACTACGGCTAGTTAAAACTAAGAAGAGAAAAAAAAATTAACTGGTTGTTATCGATTAAAAGTACGACCCGCATTGCAATGGCGCCTCTATCACCGATTCTAAAATGATTTTACCGATTCCACTTTCAACATTGTCAGTTATTGGCATTTGAATAAGATTTTAATTTAATCTTAAATAGAAATTTATGACTCTCACATTTCTTTAACTATTAGTACTACCTGTAAGTGGCAATAGAAATATATTACTTTCTAGACCGGTCCGGTTCTGTTTAAAATTATTATTCTGCCGTATTTTATCTTCCGATTATTATCAATTTTTTCGCACATCTCGTTGTACGACTATTTGGATAGCGAAAGACCATTGGAAAGATCTATAGTCTGTTTGAAATAGACAGATAATAATAAAACCTAATTTAACATGCAAAACCCTTACCGGGTGGGCAACTAGTACTAGAATAATAAAATGATTTACGTTATAATTCACATCTTTATTATTTTATTTGCCTACCCAACCCTGTACAACGCCGGTATACAATAGAAATCTCATCTTCGGCTCGCTTGTAATTGCAGGCATAGCAATATGTTTAGGTAGGGCTGTCAGAGGGTATGCACAGCAATTCAGATTCCTATGGCACTACTGGATAGAAGAGACACACTTTAACTAAACTAAAGCCTGCATCCTAAAATTCCTTCGGGAAATAGGTCTACAGGAGCTACTAGTTTCTGAGACTTTCATAATAAACTAAGTAGAATAAAGGGAGCACAATAGATATTTTAGGTCTCAGTGAATGTCGCCAAAATTAATATACATACAAATTATTTCGACAAAAATGCATCGTTGACTTTGAGTCGACGTTTGTCGACACTGCACCATCAGAAGCTTATATGTTTACGAAGGTCGAGTCGATCCAGTGCGTGTGCTGCTTAGCTTAACCCATCTGTTAACTGAATGAAACATATTTTTTGATGAAATTTTATAAACAGACGAATACGCCTAAAATCACTTGCTTATCGAAATCTGGTCAAGAGAAAGAACTTCGGACACTCTACTTTCTCATTAGGCCAGGGCTGAAGCCTTTGAAAATGGTAAAAAGTGAAAAAAAATTATAGTAGAATGAAACCCATTGGAAAAGGCAGAGAATGCAACAAAAATGAAAGGAAAATAATTTACGGGCGATCTGAGATCGGGAAGTGGTAGGGGGTGAGATTTTGAGGGTAAAAAACGGTTTATCTCGATTTCCGGCTAAACAAAAAGTCCTGGACAAAAATTAGATGGCAAAGTTGTAGGTAATATAAAGACCTACAACTTTTGTAATTACACTTTTTTCACATAGCCTCAAAATTAATGTGAAAAATTCAAAAAACCAAGTATTTGGTTTTTTGCTTTCATCTCTTACAAAAATAATTTTTTTTACGAAATTTAGTGAAAACTTACCTTTTCATGTCCCAAACACACTATATTTTTTCAACTAATTTTCAATAGAAAATTCTCACGTCAAAATATCAGATATATGATAAATATTCTCAGAAAATGCAAAGAAACGAAAAATACTCGAATTCAAATTTTTTTAAAATCTTTATGTACAATTTTGAGCTATTTCTTAAAATAGTATCGTAAATTCGTTATTAGACGATAAAAATTTGTCAAATTTTGCTAATATTTTTTTAAAAGATGCAAACGAAGAAAATATTTAAAAAATGGATTACAATTAATCAAATCTATTTACAAATGTAAAAATAATAATATAACACTGAATCAATCAAGATTTCGAAAATATCAATTGACAAAAATCTTTCATATTGGAAAATCTCCCACCCTCAGAATTTTCAGAAAAGGAATTAATTCCGGAAATATTAGCAGCTGTGAAACGGGATGTAATTTAAAATGTGGCTGCCGAAAACATAGTTTAAAATGCACAAATGTATGCACAGAAATCGAGATAAACCGTTTTTTACCCTTAAAAACTCACCCCCTACCACTTCCCGACCTCAGATCGCCCCTAAATTATTTTTCCTTTCATTTTTATAATATTCTTCTCCTTTTCCAATAGGTTTCATCCTACTATAATTTTTTTTGGTTTCAAAAATTATCGACCCTGGTCTACACGCATTTTTGTTTTCTCCGATTTCCTTGAACGGAACGAAAGTCCTTTATTAAAATAATTAGAAAAAGCATAAAAGTCGGAGGGGGCCTAGTATACGTTTATTTTATTAAGACATATTTGGTCTTATCTCTTTCTTTTGATATGACCTACCCATTTGTTCAAAATTTACAATAACAAACATTTTTTGTGACATGAAAAATGCTGAAAATTCGTAAAATGGGGTCTTTTGGGATGAGACTACTTCACTAGAGTGTTTTTCACTGGCAAGATACCATAGCAACGGCAACTTTTCTACTGACAAAAAAGCTACCTGCAATTACCATGACAAAATTCACATGTAATTTTTACAGCGAAAATTTCACACATCTACTTTTCAACCAACAAGATGCCTTAATTTTGACTAAAAAAATTTCCGGAAATTTTTTCGAGGCGCCACTATATTTGAGTGGAAATTTTTTGACAGTTGAAAAGGTAAATTAAATTAAATTGGTGTGGTACCAACGTAGTCTCTAGTCCAGGATTATGCTCTCAGAGCTTCTGGACGAATAGCATCTACCTTGTGCTGATGAGGTGCAATACGCCGAAACCGGTCCACAAGTGATGTTATTCCTTCTAATCGCACACCAGAATGGTTGATTCTATCTTAACAGATATACCAGCCCCGTTTACTTTAGAAGTGTAATTCAATGTCTGTCGGGGCATATAGCCCGAGAAGTAGTTGTTGCTTCTTAGCGGACGGTCTGCTCTTTAGAAATTATTTTTTCTAATTTTGTAAAGCGTTTAATAGTATTGAACTATTATTTTTTGACGTCTAAATTAAATTAACTTAAAATGTCAGGTTGGATTAATAATTTTTTTCCAAATTATGGTGTGGAATTTTTTTACCGAATACCACGCAAGCTTATATTATTCCTGGAAAATTTCTTTCGGACACGAATATTTTAAGAAGATTCAAACTATTCGTGCCCTCAAGAAAACTTCCGGATATAATCTAAGCTCTTGTGATAATATGATAAGTGACAAAATTTTAATTTTTTCAAGGTGCGTTGATCAAAGCAAATTTTGTTACCATGGTTCTGATATTTATTTAAAATGTCATTGTGTTATTTCTTGTTAGAAAACGTCGGATTAGTTCAGTTCAAAAATGAGATTTGGAACACAATTCATTGCAGAAATTAAAAAGGTAGTGTCTGAGAATACTCCAAATACGTCTCCAAAGCTTCCTGTTGGCGACAGTTTTCGCAGTTTTTATTGATAAGAGATTATGAGCTTGAAAAGCATACTCCAGCCGAAGAATTAGCAAATATTATGGAATATTATGTTTACAATATGAAGAAAAAAAGGGAGAGGACTACAAAGAGCCAAGAATGAAAAGCATATGGAACACCACGGCGCAGGTGCTGCAAGAAAAGTACTATCCAGAATTTAATATAAAAAATAGATCCATTTACCGACATTGTTTTTAAATCAGCCTGTTTGGCAAAGGACTCAAAACGAAAACAACTTCAAGGTAACCAAGAGAAAAGAAAATAAAGTTCGAAAGCCCTTACAACACAAGAATGATTGGAAATGATAAAAATTCATGACGAAGACGGCCTAAAGAAAAAAATATTTCACTTATTCTTTCTTGAACTTGCCTGGCGAGGCAAAGAAGCAGTGAACTGCAAAGTACATTATTTCCAACAAGAATTAGACCTAAAAGGAGAATTTACGGGACGTATCGAATACAATCCCATATTTTCAAAGACACAAGGAGATGCAAAAGCCTTGGCCAGTAGCAAATGGTTGGTGAGAAACAAAACTGACAAAGATCTTTGTCCTATTCGTCTATTTTTAAAATTATTGGAAAAAAGAATACTAATCCAGAAATCACAAGAGACAGACTTTTTTTGACAATGCATCCAAATTGGAAAAAAGGAATTTGGTACAAAAACATGCCTATTGGAATCAACAGTATGTCAAAATGGACCAAACTATCGGCAGAAAAAGTTGGAGGAAATACCAAAAAATTTAAAACTTTTGCCCTTGCAAAAAAGGTGTTGGTGAGCAAGAAATGATCTAATTAACAGGACATTCCCATGCCAACTCTTCAAAACCTTTATTGCAGTTGGACTCTGAAAATCATTTACAATTAATTGAAAACATAAGAGAAAAAGCAGCAGATCAAGTAAATTTTCCTAGCACGAGTTCAAACATTCCGCAAGTACTTACATGTTTTACAATCATATCATAACAATAAAAATAATGCACAACCGTTTAATAACTGTAACTTTTATAGAAATAAATAAGTTATTTTTTTGTTTATGCTCCATTGTTAAATAAAAGTTTTCTAATTTTATTGTTTTTTGTCTTTTTCTCGTGAAATAGTCATGTCGAATACCACTCGAGAAAAAATTGTGTAGGCAAAATTGTTCTCAAGGTTTTATTTCGGAAATTTCGCTCCTGAAATTTGTTATTCGCGTAATTGACAAGTAACAAACTCAAAATCGAGAAACAACTTTTCAAAATCCAGTCCGATAGTAGCAATGTATCTTTCTTATGGGTACCATCACATACCGGTATACAGGGTAACGAAGACGCCGATACCTCAGCTCAAGAATCAGTCATCACCAGTCATGCCCCAAAATTAGAGCTGATACCTCACCAAGACCACAAGGTAATAATTGGCAATATAAAACCGCAACAAAATGCATGAAATTGTGACAAATGTGAGAGAAACTCCTTCCCTACCGACTTCAAGAGCTGAACAAATAAAAGCTACCCGACTAAGGATTGGACACACAGCCCTAACGCACAAATTCCTGATAAGTAAAGAAGACCCGCCTCAATGTGCCCAATGTAATGAAAATATGTCCATCAAACATGTTATTCTAGAATGTCACCAGTTTGGCAAACCAGCGAAGACAACATGGGATCCCCAACACCTTACAGTTAGCTCTCAGAGACCAAATGAACGATTCCTTAAGTTTTTTAAAAGCCATAAACATGTACAATTTGTAATTTTACTGTTATTCTTTACTATGATATGGAAAGTGAAATCATACAACACATACACCAAACAAGGGTTATTTCAGTATAAAATCTAAATAAAATATAAACAAATCACCTGACAAATATTTACAACCCAAACTTTAAACGGGAATCTTTATAACTTTTCTCTAATTTATTGAAATCCTATCACATAGTTTCAGAATTTTCAAAAGCTTTGCAAAAGTTTCTTGGCTCATCATAAATCTAAAAAGAAAGAACCTGAAAATTAAAAATTATTAGTTAGGTTATAAAATCTGACACTGGTAAAAATAGAAGAAGTACACTTATGAACATATCTAACAAAGTGTGAATCTAGATTTGTCAACTCGAACGGAAGAAAGGAGATGACAACTGAAATTAAAACAGATGTCAAATAATTTTAAAATTTTTTAACTAAAAGATAAAAATAATAATAAATTATTTGGAGATATTAAAAATAAACTTTGATATCAGAAAAATATCAAATTATAAAACAATCATGTCAAATAACAGAAATCAAAAATTATTAAATGAATTTGATTGGTCAGCAAATATAGAAAAACTTAAAAATAAAGAGACATATGGATTTTGAAAAGATAGAAAAATTTAATATTGGTTGCTATTGATTAGAAAACGGTTAGTTACAAAAAATATACAGAATTGAGAAGGATAAGCTTTTTCATGTTTAAAAATTTATTTAAAATTAGACTACGTTGTGTTAAAAGTGAAACTATAAAGTGATTTGGTGTTGTAACCTTTCCTTAACAAGTTGCTGTTAAAAACAGAGGTTGAATAATCTCTGTAAATATAAAATTCCTTAAACAAACCATGAGTGAAGGTTCCGAGAGGTAAACAAAACTGAAAATCTTCCCAAGCCGACCCCGAAGTCATATTGAAGCCACTTCTACGAGAGACTCCAAGGCCCAGAAAGGTCTAAAACATAGAAAATCTTCAATAAAATAATACAAGATAAAAAGGTATTTCATAAACTATAAGTTAAATTATTAAACTTACGTGCGTGTGATTAAATCCAGAACTTAATATTTATTCATCTTCGTTACGATTACAATATCGTCCAATTTGTATATAAAATCTGTTAAAAACAGATGTTCTATTTTGTCTTTGGTTATTAGTGTTACATGTAAAAAGAGTTGTATAATTTTGATATATTTATTAGATATAAGAACTTCATTTAGTGTGAACGTTGAGCGAAATATCATTTAGATAAGTGTTTTGAATTGTTTCTTATGTATTTACTTATCAATTCTATATAAATACGCCGTTCATTAAAAAATAAATTAAATAATATTTCATAAATTTCTAATATAAAGAGTTTTCTTCCTATTAAGTTGGCAAAACTGTTTCACAGTTGGATAGTCCCTATTATTCAAGGGCAAGGACACAGGACCGGCCTGAGGATATATTAAATAATAAAATAAAAAAAGAAACTAAATGAGCATTAGACCCATGAACCCAACCTGAGGTGAAGAGTCATCATAAAAGGTGAGTGATGTATGATATCACTAATATTTAAATTAAAATTCATATTAATTGGCGCCCAAATAAATATATTACAATAAATAAATTAAAACACATATTAACAATATAAATTAAAAATTCATATCAGTAAATTCCTTTGTAACCACTAAACTGCCAATAACCCTAGTGGTTGACACAGTATATGTTAAATAAAAAAAAACCTTCATACCTTTCGAAAATTTTGCCGACAAAATTTTTTCTCTTGTTCCGAAAAAAAACACATTTTCATCTTAACAAGTCTTGTAAATACCACAAAACTATAAATGTTGAACTGAAATTTTAGGAGAGTATTATCAAAAGACCAATTTACTGGGAAGAAATTTTACAATAACATAACCTGAGGAATTTTCATTTCATAAATCTTCAAAGTAAAACTATTGTCTAAAAAAGAAAATGGTAAAACTATTGAAAACACCCAAAAAAACAAATTCTGAAACAAAACGCAACGCGTAACACTCCTACAATTAAAGAGTTAGAATGACCACCAATCGATTCAGGGGAAAATTTCACATACATAAGTAAATTTTGAATCGTTATTTCCAAGTATTGAGAGACTTTTAACGGGGAAAATGTTAAATCGCGAAATATTTCCAGTTAATAGTTTGATACATTTTCGAAGCATGAAAAGTGCATCGATGACTTTAATTCAACGTTTAAAGATATAGCACCATCATAAACCTCTTTATGTCTATGAAGGTCGTCCAGATTCGGTTGTTATTCCAAAAGAAAAAACAACGATGCTGTGTCTAGTTTTATAGAAAACATTTTGAAAAACAATCCATTAATTTTTGATTGATGTAATTTTAATATTGCAAATTCATTTTTTCTTGTGTAAAAAATTATTACAAACGGCACCTGTTTGTTTACGTAGACACGATTCTCCCGTTGAAGTAGCGCCAACTAAAGAGTATGATAGATCGCGTAATTTTTTAAGTTTTTTACTATTTTCCGCGTACCTGCGACAAGCAAGAAAAGTAGTTGTAATCCGTTTATAGTAAAACTGGAAGCATGGGAAAAATCTCTCACACACACACACAGGTCGTTTACGTCGTCTTGTACTCTTTTACTTTTATTGCAACATTATTTTAACTCGAAAGATGGATCGAATTGTGTGTGTGTATGTGTGTGTCTAAATGAGAATTTAGATTTCTTCGAAAGTCAAATGTAATGAATAGAAAATAAACAACTTATAGTTTAAGATGTTCAATAAAGAACTACCTAATTAATTTATATTATTACGTTGTTTACTTTTTGTTTAAGTTTGTATTCTTTTACGATTTTTGTGGGTGGAACGTGGGCGATTTAAAACCTGCGAAGAAATAGTAAAAATTTACAATAAACTTGAAATTTCTCTGTGGGCTGCGATAATCCAAATTAATTACGCGTGGTAATTTATAAAATTGCCGTTAAATTAATTTATACACGGCGTTCTACCGAAAATAATTTATATCGATATTTGAGATTATTGTGTTGAGATTTGCTGGATTTCATTTATTTTTTATTAAAACTTTTTATATATTATTTTTATTTTTTCCCCTCTCCTTTTCTTTTTTTTTTCAATCGCATTTCTGATCTTTCTTATTAATTTTCTTTCTTACTCTCATTTCTTATGGTTCTCTTGTGGAAAAGGTTTTTTTTTAATTTTTTCATTATTTCGTTTCTTTCTATCTCCCTTTTTCTTTATTTTAATATTTTATGTGCTTTTTTATTTATCATTTTTCGTCTTTGAATTTTTTTATTCTTTACTAAGTATCTCCCTAATCCTTCATTTTTTTCATTCATTTGTGTTTTTAAATATTATTTTTTACTTACCTCTTTTCCTGTTCATATTTTTTTTTATTCTTTTCAATCAGTCTGTTACTTTTTTTTCATTTCTTTTCTCTTTAATTTTTCGTTTTGTTTTTTCTATTTCTTTCAACTTTTATTAATTTTTTAATTCTTTCGTTTCTTTCTATCTTCCTTTTTCTATATTTCAATATTTTATGTGCTTCTTTATTTATCATTTTTCGTCTTTGAATTTTTTTTTCTTTACTAAGTATCTCCCTTATCCTTCATTTTTTTCATTCATTTGTGTCTTTAAATATTATTTTTTACTTACCTCTTTTCCTGTTCATATTTTTTTTTATTCTTTTCAATCAATCTGTTACTTTTTTCATTTCTTTTTCTCTTTAATTTTTGTTTTGTTTCCACTATTTCTTTCAACTTTTAAAATTTTTTTAATTGTATAAAATTTTTCATTTTTCTTATCTCCCTTTTTTTAATTTTGTTTACCTCCTTGAAAAACGATTTTCATATTTAGCTCACGGTATAAAAAATTTTATGGGTAAAATCGAGCGATAACTAAAAGTGAGACGTTACGTTCCTTTGCACAACGTACTTTTTTATGTCTTCGTAGCCGAGCGGTATAGAGGTTTGGTTGTGAAAATTATGAATTGTAAGCGTAAGGTTCGAATCCTGGACACGTTGATAATTTTTTTTCATTTGTTTTTTTCTGGCATTTGTATATGAATAACCTTCAATATAGTTCCTATTAATCCGTGTCAAACTAAAAAGTAAAAAATAAATTATAGTTTATAGTAATATTGTAAATAATTATATAATAATATTATTGGAGTTAACTCCAGTCGTGCGTCGGAGCTGACTCACACAATTTTTTATCTTTTATTTGTTTTTTTTTATATTTCTTTTCTTTCCTCTTCACTTTTTTTCTTTAACTTTTTTGTTATTTTCCTTGTCTATTAATTTTCTCTTTAGTTTCCCGAGATTCTTAATATCCTCAAGTTTTCTTCTTTTATTTATATTTTTTTGTTTCCCTTCTTCAATGGGTTATTACTTTTCTTTTTGTTTTTTTCTTTGTTCCTTCTTATTGCCCTGAGGTAGTTGTCGTGGTATAATATCGTCGAAAAGTTTTGGTTTATATCTATGGTAACAGTAGAGGTACTTCCTTTTTCCTTTGTTCTTATCTTTTATTATGTATCATCATTTTATTATTATTTTTTTCAATATTCTTCTCATGTGCTATTCCCTTTTTTCTTAATTTTTTCCTTCAATTTGTTATTTTTCCTTAATATTCCTTTTTGATGTGAAACATCGATAGGCGGAGGGTAAACCTAATTTTTGGCGTGGCGAGAATTGCCGTGGCGATGCTTCGCCACGCTATATGATGGTATAGTAAATTTTATACCCATTTAGAATAAGACCATCCTTATTTATTATTAATAAATCGGTTGAAACAAAAAATTACCAACAAAAATGAACGTCGTAACTAATTTATTAGATCTCACGTTTTTGAAGTTACGTCAAATTTTTATTTCATGTTAATGTCAGATGGTTCAAGAAGCCGCATACGTTAAGTTACTAAAACGGCTGGTACCTCTAAATAGGTATTAATTTTACTATATATATTGTACTATACATAGTCCATACGTAGTAGTGTGTGAGATGGGGCAACGCGATGCCATGCGCATGCGACTGTGCGCTATCTCTCTTGCCGCACTGAGCTCGCACACCTATTGGTGTGAAAAATTGTCACAAATTGTCAAAATTTTGAAAAAAAGGTTAATAATTGCCAAATATTTTCAAAAATTTGGAAAAATGGTGAATAATTGTCAAAAATTGTAAAAAATGGTCAATAATTGTCAAAACCAATCAAAAATCGTCAAAAATTGTCAAAAACGGTCAAAAATTATTGAAATTTTGAAAAATCGACAAAAATTGTTAAATATTTTAAAAAATGTTCAATGATTGTCAAAGACGGTCAATAATTGTCAAAACCAATCAAAAATCATCAAAAATTGTTAAACATTTAAAAAAATGGTCAATGATCGTCAAAATTTTTGAAAAATGGTCAAAAATTGTCAAAATTTTGAAAAAATGGTCAAAAATTGTCAAAATTTTGAAAAAATGGTCAATAATTATAAAAAACTGTCAAAAATTATCAATAATTGTTAAACATTGTCAAAATTTTTGAAAAATTGTCAAAAATGGTCAGAATCTGTCAAAAATGCTCAAAAATTGTCAAAAATGGTCAAAAACTGTTGAATATTTTAAAAAACGGTCAAAAATAGTCAAAATTTTGAAAAAATGGTCAATAATTATAAAAAAATGTCAAAAATTATCAATTGTTGAAAATTGTCAAAATTTTTGAAAAATTGTAAAAAATGGTCAAAAATAGTCAATAATTGTTAGAATTTGGAAATATGGTCAAAAATTGTTGAAATTTTGACAAATGGTCAATAATTGTCAAAAATGGTCAATAATTGTTGGAATTTTAAAAAATGGTCAATAATTATAAAAAATTGTCAAAATTGGTCAATAATTATAAAAAATTGTCAAAAATGGTCAATAATTGTCAAAATGGTCAAAAATGGTCAATAATTATAAAGAACTATCAAAAATGGTCAATAATTGTTAAAAATTGTCAAATTTTTTGAAAAATTGTCAAAAATGGTCAATAATTGTCAAAACTGTCAAAATTGTCCAATAATTGTCAAAAATGTTCATTAATTGTCAAAAATGGTCAATAATTGTTAATAATTGAAAAAATGGTCAAAAATTGTCAAAAATTTTGAAAAAATGGTCAATAATTGTAAAAAATTATCAAAATTTTTGTAAAAGATGGTAAAAATTGTAAACATTGTAAAAATTTTTAAAAATGGTCAAAAATGGACAATAATTGTCAGAACCTGTCAAAAATTGTTAAATGTTTAAAAAAATGGACAAAAATAGTCAATAATTGTTAAAATTTTGAAAAAATGGTGAATAATTATAAAAAACTGTCAAAAATGGTCAATAATTGTTGAAAAATGGACAAAAATTTGGAAAATTTGTCAAAAACGGTCTAATAAGAGAAAAAAAGTCTTACAATATTCCGAGGGTCGCGAACTTTACCGAATCTGTCTTAGATTCAGACAATTTAAAATAATGATTGTAATCACACGCAATACACTTCCTTTCTCTCTCTCCCATTTCCCTCTCTCTTCCATATCTCACTTTTTAAATCTGTTCTTTTATGCATATAACTTATACAAAACAATTTCGATGTTTCACATCTGCCAGGCGTCCCGTGACGGCTCACACATTTTTTATTCTCTTGTAACTTTCGTTTTCGAACATTTTTTCTGATATCCTTTTATTAAATATTTCCAAACTTTCTACCGCTATTTAACTATTTTGTTTCCTTTTTGGAAATTTTCCCTTTTCTTTTTGTTTTTCGTTTTCTTTCTTCATTTTTTCTTAACTTCTTTTTCCTATTTTCTCTTTTTTTCTCTTTATCTCCCTCTCCTTTATTTTCATAATTTCGCATTATTTATATACCGCATTTCCTCTTCACATTTTAATTTGTATGTTTTTTCTGATTTCCTTTTTTAAAATGTTTTAGTTTTCTTCTTCTATTTTTATTTTTGTACCATTAGTGTATTGTTACTTTCTTTTCTTTTTCGTTTCTATTCTTGTTACCTTATTTTTTCTTTATCTTTTTCTTTCAATATATTATTCTCTTTAATTTTTGTTTTTGACTTGTTTTTTTGTGATTTCCTTTTTTTCAATATTTTTTAGTTTTCTTGTTTTATTTTTGTTTTTCTTTTCCCTTTTTCTTATCTTCCTTCTTACTTTTTTTTTCGAATTTTCGATGTTTTTAATTTTGCTTTCCGTGTTTTTTTCATGTCTTTCGTTATCCATTAGTACTTGTTTTTCAATTGTTCTTTATTTTTTTTTTTAATTTAATTGTTTTTCTTCCTTTCTTTTAATTTTTTTCATTACTCCATTTCTCAACTTCTCTGATATTTCACCCTTCATTCTTCTTTGTTTCATCTTTGTCGTCTTCACCTTTCCTGTTTTCTTTCGATATTACTTTTTCCATTTTATTTATTCTTCTATCTTTTTCATTTGTCTTCTGTTCTTTTGCTTCCAGTGCTTTTTTATCGTAAGCGCTTATAAATATACCTGAACTGGCATCCAGGTGTCTCCCTTATGTTTTTTTAATAATAAAAATGTCCGTGAATATGATACCTTATATAAGAAACCCAACCACTGTATCTAACTGAACCCTCATTTCCAACTAAATTTTTGTTTTCTCTCAACTATATTCTATTTCAAACTCATTGAGAGTAGAATAATTTAATTAATTACAGTAACCTGTAAAAAATTGTCATATTTTAGTAAAGCGTGTTATCAATAGATGTCAAAGATAATAGTTTAATACTATGATAACGCCTTACAAAGTTTTTCATAGAACAGAGACCGTTCACTAAGAAGCAACAACTACTTCTCGGGCTATATTGCCCGACAGACATTGAATTACACTTCTAAGTTAAACGGGGTTGGTATATCTGCAAGATATAACCAACCATTCTGGTTTGTAATTAGAATAAATTAAATATCTTTTCAGTCTCTGGGTACTTAATCCTAATTTCCACTTTATAATATTATTGTATTTTGGTTGTGTCTATTGTTGTCTATTTCTGTAATCTGAGAGATAAGAACGTCAAATATTTATTCCTTTCTGCTGGAAATACCTTTCTTAACTGTTGACAAACATTGTGCTATCAATCATTTCCAAATAGACTATACATTTTACTGATAGGTAAAACGTTTTCTAAGAACACACATATTCTATCTATTTCTTTTTTCGTCATCTGGAAGCCATAAAATTGGAACCGACACCCAAATTGGAAGATATATATTTAAGAAATTTAATATTTTTCTTTCACGGATGGTTAAATAGTTTGAAGGGTCATTTACACTTAGTAACTGTCAATAGGAAACACATTTCGGACAGTGCAATGCAATCACGCTTTTATACAGGATGTGTTTCACTTAATTAAAAAGTGACGTTAGATATTGGATTTCGGTTTTGCTAATCAAAATTTCGCTATTTTTGATACGGACACAGACTAGTTTAATCTCTTTGCAACAGAAAACGCCCTCTAGAAGTAGAAATCGGATAAAATTATCAAAGGAAATAAAATTTTTAATTGGAAATTTAACTGTGAAGATTTCTAGGTAAATAAAATTGAATAAATAGAATTCCAGGGATCGTTGTATTGACAATCACCACATCTGGACAAACATTTCCTCAAAAGATTTAAAAATTATACACGCCTAATAAATAAATAAATACCTATATAGAGAGAGAAAGAGAATCCCGAGAATCAAAGGCATGAACAAAAATAGAATTATACAAATACGTCCGAGAGAGGTGCAGATGTTAACTTTTCGTACAAACAATGAGTATTCTCGAGTCTATTTTCAAATCGAATTGCTTGGATAAATAATTACATAAACTGAATGGTTTTGTCAGTGTTTCGTTATACCATTGTATTTTTTGTTTGCCGTCGAATTAGACGATTTTTGTTAAAAAAGATGTCATGTGATTTATGAACTTGTTGAGATTCATTGAAATTTGATCTCAAAACTTGTGCTATCTATCACTTCTAAAATTAATGACGATAATTTTTGATGCAATTGCATTTTTCGCATGTTTGGGCATATTTTCGTAACGGATTTGATCTGTTTTTTTTAAATTTTTCTATTCATTTCTCTTTTTACTTTTTTCACTTATTTTTCACCTTCCTTTCCTTTCTTCTTTTTTTTGTCTCCCTTTCCGTTCCTTTTTCCCTTTTCCTTGCTTTTTTCTAGTTTTTTGTTCATTCCCCAGTTATTTTTATTCTTAGTTTTATTTTTCCTTTCCTTTCTTTTCTCTTTTCATTTATTCTGTTTTTTCTTTCTCCTTTTTCGTTTTCCTTATCTTTTTTTCTTCCTTTTCCACTCACTTCTACACTTTTTTCTTCTCGTCTCTTTTTTGGTACCTTTGGTTCTTCCATTTTTTCAAATATTTTTCTGATTTTTAGTGTTCTTGTTTCTTCGATTTTTTATCCATTAGTTACCTTTTTTTATTTTCCCTTTTTTTGGTTTCTTTTCCACTTATTTCTCTTTTTTTTTCCTTCTTACGATTTCGACTCTTTTATATTTTCTTCTTATTTTTAGTCTTCTTTTTTTATCTCTCTCCTTTTTCTCTCCCTATTTTGCTGTTTATTATTTTTTTCTTTTCTTTTTCCTGTTGTTTTCGTAACGGATTTTATCTGTTTTTTTTTGTTTTTTTTATTCATTTCTCTTTTTTACTTTTTTCACTTATTTTTCACCTTCCTTTCCCTTCTTCCTTTTTTTGTCTCCCTTTCTATTCCTTTTTCCATGCTTTTTTCTAGTTTTTTTTTCATTCCCCAGTTATTATTATTCTTAGTTTTATTTTTTCCTTTCCTTTCTTTTCTCTTTTCATTTATTCTGTTTTTTCTTCCTCGTTTTTCGTTTTCCTTATCCTTTTTTTTCTTTCTTTTCTACTTACTTCTCCACTTTTTCTTCTCGTCTCTTTTTTGGTTCCTTTGCTTCTTCCATTTTTCAAATATTTTTCTGATTTTTAGTGTTCTTTTTTCTGTTCCTTTTTTTCTGTTCCTTTTTTTCTCTCCCTATCTTGTTTATTGTTTCTTCGTTTTTGTATCCATTAGTTTCCTTTTTTTTATTTTCCCTTTTTTGGTTTCTTTTCCATTTATTTCTCTATTTTTTTCTTTTCCTTCTTACGATTTCCCCTTTTTTATATTTTCTTTTATTTTTAGTGTTCTTTTCTTATGTCTCCTTTTTCTCTCCCTATTTTGCTGTTTATTTTTTTCTTTACTTTTTCCTGTTGCTTTTGTTTCTTTTTTCCTTTCCCATTTGTTTATTTTTGGTCCTATTTTTTCTCTATCTTTTTCATTATTTTGATTTTTTTTTCAATTGCTCTTACATTTTCACTACGACCTTTTCATCGTTGGCTTGTTTGCTTTCTTTTCCATTTACTTCTTCCCATTTTTCCTCATTTTTTTTTCTTTTCCTCCATTTTTCTTTCCCTCCTTATTTTTGCTTCTCTTTCTCTTCCTTTTTGTCATTTCTTTGCTTTTTTCCACTTTTTTTTATGTCTTCTTCTCTTGGGTCATCTTTTCTCACTCCCTATTAGGCTGTTTATTATTTTTTTCTTCACTTTCTCCCGTTGTTTTGGTAACGGATTTTATCTGTTTTTTTTTGTTTTTTTCTATTCATTTCTCTTTTACTTTTTTCACTCATTTTTCACCTTCCTTTCCCTTCTTTCTTTTTTTGTCTCCCTTTCCGTTTTCCTTGCTTTTTTCTAGTTTTTTTTTCATTCCCCAGTTATTTTTATTCTCAATTTTATTTTTTCCTTTCCTTTCTTTTCTATTTTCATTTATTCTGTTTTTTCTTCCACCTTTTTCGTTTTCCTTACCCTTTACTTTCTTCCTTTTGTACTCACTTCTCCACTTTTTTCTTCTCGTGTCTTTTTTGGTTCCTTTGCTTCTTCCATTTTTACAAATATTTTTCTGATTTTTAGCGTTCTTGTTTCTGTTCCTTTTTTTTCTTTCCCTATCTTGTTTATTGTTTCTTCGTTTTTTTATCTATTAGTTTCCTTTTTTTTTATTTTCCCTTTTTTGGTTTCTTTTCCATTTATTTCTCTCTTTCTTCTTTTCCTTCTTACGATTTCCACTTTTTCATATTTTCTTATTTTTAGTGTTCTTTTTTTATCACTCCTTTTTCTCTCCCTATTTTGCTGTTTATTTTTTCCTTCACTTTTTCCTGTTACTTTTGTTCCTTTTTTTCTTTCCCATTTGTTTATTTTTGGTCCTATTTTTTCTTTATCTTTTTCATTATTTTGATTTTTTTTTAAATTTCTCTTACATTTTGACTACGACCTTTTCATCATTGGCTTTTTTGGTTTCTTTTTCATTTATTTCTTCCCATTTTTCCTCCTTTTTTTCTTTTCCTTCATTTTCCTTTCCCTCCTTATTTTTGTTTGTTTCTCTTCCTTTTTGCCATTTCTTTTCTTCTCTCCACTTATTTTTTATGTCTTCTTCTTTTGAGTCATCTGTTCTCACTCCCTATTTTGCTGTTTATTATTTCTTTCTTTACTTTTTCCTGTTGTTTGTTGTTTCTTTTTTCCTTCTCCATTTGTTTATCTTTGGTCCTTTTTTGTCTTTATCTCTTTCATTTTCACTACTTTTTTCTCCCTCCTTATTTTTCGGTTCTTATTTCTTTGTCCCTTTTTCTCTGCCTGTTTTGTTGTTTATTTTTTTTATCTTTATTTTTTCTTGTTATTTTTCGTATCTTTTTTATCTTTTTCGTAATTTTTAAAAAAAATTTCTTTTATTTTCACTTTTTCATCATTGGCTTTGTCAGTTTTTTTTCATACATTCTTGTCTATTTGAAAAAAATACTTATTGCAACCCCTTTTAAATGAATATCTCATAAAAACCAGATGTTTATAGAAAAAATATTTTACCCTCTATATAAATCCTAACCGATTTGTTACCATTTAAGTGTTTAGGATTTGTCTGAATAACATCCCTTCTTTCCTTCTTTTTTTTATTCGTTAAGAGTCATAACATTAATACCATCCCACATTTTATTATTGTTATTATTACAAAGTTATTTCAGATGTTCTATCTATACAAAGTTTCTCACAACGGATGGAGAAGGCTGAAACGAATTTCGAAAAATGTCGCATTCATAAAAAAATACTGGGAAAGATACTTGTGTTTCCAATTCATAGGATATACAGTGTGTACCAACAAAAAATTTACTCGGAAATAAACAAAATTTAGACTACAACTCCTGGGATTCCCCATATCAACTATTTTTCTCAAATAATTCATCCAAATTGTACTTCTAAAGCATTAGGAACACTTTTTTTGTTAAACTTCAAATTTTTTTATTAAATACCAAATCTGGAAAAATAAATCAAGAAATCAGGTAATCTTGTTGGCTGTTCCATTGGGACTTTCTGCAGATCCTATATACTGAAAAAATTTGGTTCAATTAACAAATTAGTGGTAGTAGAGTATTTTTTTTATTTAGAAAAATCCCGCTGGGGGGTGTCAATTTTTGGTAATTGTGCAGAATACATGCTTCTCGATTTTGACAAAAATTTGTGTGACAATCTATAGGAATTGCTTTTATAATTAATGTGTATAAAGTAAAATTTGGCGGAAAGGCGTATTTTACGGGATAGGAGGTGAATAGGGGTAAAAAAATGAAAAAATTAGTCTTAAAAAGCCCAAATCATAGATTTCCAGATAAAAATTCCAGCCAAAAATGTTATATTTACAGTGCTGCTAGATTTCTGAATAATCCACTAATCCACCGAAATTTATATATCTATGATTTTGGGCTTTTTAAGACTAGTACCCCTATTCAGTCCCTATCCGGTAAAATACGCTTTTCCGACCAATTTAACTTTTTATACACATTAATTATAAAAGCAATTCCTACACACACATTTTTGTCAAAATTGAGAAGCACAATGACCCAATTTTTTGTTGACACACACTGTATAGTAATTTATTCAGTACATCATAGTTTCTAACAGCCATTAACTTGTTTGATTCGTATCAATAGACTATTGAGATATGGTATTTCCTGTCTTCATTTCTGTTTTGTTATTTATACTATATATTTATATTCCATGCTAAATACCAAAAAAAATGACGATTTTTACTATTTTTATCAAAAAAATTATAAATATAAACTGTATGGTCAATTTTACTTCGCCTGGAACTAAAATTGAGGAAATTTCCAAGTTATTCAAGAAGGGGAAGAGAAAATTCGTTGTTTTTCTGCTGATTAAAATTGTATTGTATTCCGCACACAGTTTTTCAAAAAGAGGAAGGGAAGATTTCCTTTAAACAACGACAAACTATTGTGGAATAAAAGACGACTTCGCCTGTGATGAAGCAATTTTTTTAAATCTACTTTCAAGTCAATTTTTTTAATAGTAATTGTTAATCATCTTAATTGAAAAAAATTATAATAATAATAATATTGTCACATAACGCTGAATTTCATGGTCGCCTGATTGTCGTATCTTATTAAGTATTCGAAATGTCTAGCGGAAAATTGAGGAAGGTTGTGCAAAAACAAATCGTTTAACAATATTGTAATACAAACATTACAAAGGTTGGCATTCAGGAACAATTAAATTTCAATTAGTCCTGTTATTACCGTTTACTACTGGGAATTTTGTTTCAACATTAAACGGATTCCGGATGTTGTTCAATATTATATTGAGTCATTATCATGTAATGACGAATATAAAATTATTCGATAAGGCTATTATACAAAAAAAGACAATTTTTTTGTATGTGAAACGCGTTTTAATTTAAATCGGGCCTATAAATTGATTTCAAAAATATTTGGCCACTCTGTATTGTATCTGTCAGATTTAGAAATTGATTAAACTGGTGTAGCCTCGTCCAATTTGACGTTTCTGTTATGAATTTTGACATTTCTTACGATTTGATTTAAATCGTGCATTTAAAATGGGGTTCAAATACATTTGACCCCCCTGTATTGTATCTATCAAATTAACAATCTGTTGAAACTGGTGTAACCACGTCAAATTTGACGTTTCTGTCTTGGATTTTGACATTTGTTTTGTTTTGATTTAAACCACGCATTTAAATTGTTCTCAAATAAATTTGACCACTCTGAATCGTATCTATCAACCCTGCACCACATCTATCAAATTGAAAAATTGTTGAAACTGCTGTAGCCACGTCAAATTGGACTTTTCTGTCGTTGATTTTGACATTCTTTACGATTTGATTTAAATCATGCGTTTAAATTGAGTTCAAATAAATGTACCCACTTTGTATCGTATATCACATCTATCAAATTGATGGTGTGGTGTAACCACGTCAAATTTGACGTTTCTGTCTTGGATTTTGACATTTGTTGCGTTTTGATTTAAACCACGCATTAAATTGTTTTCAAATAAATTTGACCACACTGTATCGTATCTATCAATCCTGCACCACATCTATCAAATTGAGAAATTGTTGAAACTGGTGTAACCACGTCAAATTGGACTTTTCTGTCGTTGATTTTGACATTCTTTACGATTTGATTTAAATCATGCGTTTAAATTGAGTTCAAATAAATTTGACCACTCTGTATCGAATCCATTAGCTCTGTATCACATCTATAAATTAAGAAATTTTTGAAATTGGTGTAACCACGTCAAATTTGACGTTTTTTCTTGGATTGTGACATTCTTTACGATTTGATTCAAATCATGCGTTTAAATTGACCACTCTGTATTGTATCCATTAGCTCTGTATCACATCTATAAATTGAAAAAAATTTGAAATTGGTGTAACCACGTCAAATTTATAAATTAAGAAATTTTTGAAATTGGTGTAACCACGTCAAATTTGACGTTTTTTCTTGGATTTTGACATTTGTTTTGTTTTGATTTAAACCACGCATTTAAATTGTTCTCAAATAAATTTGACCACTCTGAATCGTATCTATCAACCCTGCACCACATCTATCAAATTGAGAAATTGTTGAAACTGGTGTAACCACGTCAAATTGGACTTTTCTGTCGTTGATTTTGACATTCTTTACGATTTGATTTAAATCATGCGTTTAAATTGAGTTCAAATAAATTTGACCACTCTGTATCGAATCCATTAGCTCTGTATCACATCTATAAATTAAGAAATTTTTGAAATTGGTGTAACCACGTCAAATTTGACGTTTTTTCTTGGATTGTGACATTCTTTACGATTTGATTCAAATCATGCGTTTAAATTGACCACTCTGTATTGTATCCATTAGCTCTGTATCACATCTATAAATTGAAAAAAATTTGAAATTGGTGTAACCACGTCAAATTTATAAATTAAGAAATTTTTGAAATTGGTGTAACCACGTCAAATTTGACGTTTTTTCTTGGATTTTGACATTCTTTATGATTTGATTCAAATCATGCGTTTAAATTGAGTTCAAATAAATTTGACCACTCTGTATTGTATCCATTAGCTCTGTATCACATCTATAAATTGAAAAAAATTTGAAATTGGTGTAACCACGTCAAATTTGACGTTTTTGTCTTGGATTTTTGACATTTGTTGCGTTTTGATTTAAACCACGCATTAAATTGAGTTCAAATAAATTTGACCACACTGTATCGTATCCATCAACCCTGCACCACATCTATCAAATTGAGAAATTGTTGAAACTGGTGTAACCACGTCAAATTTGACGTCTTTATCTTGGATTTTGACATTTGTTGCGTTTTGATTTAAGCCACGCATTAAATTGAGTTCAAATAAATTTGACCACACTGTATCGTATCTATCAATCCTGCACCACATCTAACAAAGAAATTGTTGAAACTGGTGTAACCACGTCAAATTTGACGTTTTTGTCTTGGATTTTGACATTTGTTGCGTTTTGATTTAAACCACGCATTTAAATTGTTTTCAAATAAATTTGACTACACTGTATCGTATCTATCAACCCTGCACCACATCTATCAAAATGAGAAATTGTTGAAACTAGTGTAGCCACGTCAAATGCGACTTTTCTGTCGTTGATCTTGACATTCTTTACGATATGATTTAAATCATGCGTTTAAATTGAGTTCAAATAAATTTGACCACTCTGTATTGTATCCATTAGCTCTGTATCACATCTATAAATTGAAAAAATTTTGAAATTGGTGTAACCACGTCAAATTTGACGTTTTTGTCTTGGATTTTTGACATTTGTTGCGTTTTGATTTAAACCACGCATTAAATTAAGTTCAAATAAATTTGACCACACTGTATCGTATCTATCAATCCTGCACCACATCTAACAAAGAAATTGTTGAAACTGATGGTGTAACCACGTCAAATTTGACGTCTTTGTCCTGGATTTTGACATTTGTTGCGTTTTGATTTAAGCCACGCATTAAATTGTTTTCAAATAAATTTGACCACACTGTATCGTATCTATCAATCCTGCACCACATCTAACAAAGAAATTGTTGAGACTGATGGTGTAACCACGTCAAATTTGACGTTTTTGTCTTTGATTTTGACATTTGTTGCGTTTTGATTTAAACCACGCATTTAAATTGTTTTCAAATAAATTTGACTACACTGTATCGTATCTATCAACCCTGCACCACATCTATCAAATTGAGAAATTGTTGAAACTAGTGTAGCCACGTCAAATACGACTTTTCTGTCGTTGATTTTGACATTCTTTACGATATAGCCACGTCAAATTTGACAATTATATCGCTAAGTTTGACATTTTCGCGTTTTTATTATATATTTATAAATTTATAGAAATTGTGTTCAAATATATTTGGCCATTCTGTAGTGTATCCGTCAGTTTTAGAAATTGTTGTAACTGGTGTACCCACGTCAAATTTGACGTTCCGGTCGTGAAATTTGACATTTATCGCGTTTGATTTAAATCATGCAAATAAATTGTGTTAAAAATATTTTTGGCCACTGAGTATTGTATCAGTCAGATTTAGGACTTGATCCCTTATATTAGGGACGCTAATGTCGAGTGTAAGGGAAACGTGACACCGAATTCAACTGAAACGCGATTTAGACTCTATCCTTATTTATTTCTATTTATATCCTTTATCTTGTCAACAACAACTTGTATTACAAGAAATATAATATTCCGTATCTAGGTAAGGTTAAACTTTGACGGGCGGTTTATTTTCTCTACTTGTTTGGTGAAGAAACGGAAAAACTCGTTTTGTCGAGGCTTGGAACAAAAAACTCACTCTGTATAACGTCCACATGGACTAATCAAACTTCCAATGTAAATTCCATTTTTTTTAAATCGATTGCATCACTTCCCGAACGATATTTATAATTTTCTCTTATCGATATAATAACATTAACAATAATACACTTGTTTATATACAGGGTGCTGCGACATTCGACCAACAACGTTCCACCAAAGAGAGCTCTTTTCAATTGATCTTTATATAGGACCATAAACTCAGGGATTAATTACCGAGATACAGGATGTTGAAAGTTTAAAATAAAAAATGAAAATTTGTTATAAAATCAAAACCATTGTATACCGGGTCTTTCAAGAAAATGTGACCCCGTCTCTAGGATAGGTAGAAAGCTGAAAAACAATTGGGGTTTGCTTAGTAAAAAACTTTCGCAACGCCATCTGTATTGAAGAAGAAAAAAAATTGATACACATTTCTTACGATTTTGCCAAAACTACTGGCATCATTGTAATGAAATTTCATACGAATATGTTTTGAAAGCTGATACATCCCATTAATTTGTTTTTATATCTCACTCTCATAGAGGGCGCTAGTTTCAGGGTTCGTACCAAGTAGTATTGAACATAACTTTTTTAAGGTTAGATTTATTAAACAAAATTTCAAGTGAACTTAAACATCATTAAATTTTACACCAAAAAGGTACTCTTGGTAAAACTCGAACTATGTACCGTTTTCGGAATATTTTGATTTGAAAATTATGAAAATGCCGCGAATGTGTTGTGTGCATGTAAACATTGTAACGGAATGACGTTAAAAAATCTTTTTTTTCGGCAAGTCTTTATCAGCGCTACATGAAAGTACCGACGACGAGTGAACCTACTATTAATTGTCTATGTACGGTGACTGTACCTTTTAGCTCCATACAAAATGATTGTTAAAAAGGAGGAAAAAATATATGTCCATACCAGAAGGGTTAAATTGACCACCAAATCCTATATCGCACCCATCGTAATTTTTTTTTAAATCAGAAATGGTCTTGTTCTTGTTCTTGTTCTTGTTCTTGTTCTTGTTCTTGTTCTTGTTCTTGTTCTTGTTCTTGTTCTTGTTCTTGTTCTTGTTCTTGTTCTTGTTCTTGTTCTTGTTCTTGTTCTTGTTCTTGTTCTTGTTCTTGTTCTTGTTCTTGTTCTTGTTCTTGTTCTTGTTCTTGTTCTTGTTCTTGTTCTTGTTCTTGTTCTTGTTCTTGTTCTTGTTCTTGTTCTTGTTCTTGTTCTTGTTCTTGTTCTTGTTCTTGTTCTTGTTCTTGTTCTTGTTCTTGTTCTTGTTCTTGTTCTTGTTCTTGTTCTTGTTCTTGTTCTTGTTCTTGTTCTTGTTCTTGTTCTTGTTCTTGTTCTTGTTCTTGTTCTTGTTCTTGTTCTTGTTCTTGTTCTTGTTCTTGTTCTTGTTCTTGTTCTTGTTCTTGTTCTTGTTCTTGTTCTTGTTCTTGTTCTTGTTCTTGTTCTTGTTCTTGTTCTTGTTCTTGTTCTTGTTCTTGTTCTTGTTCTTGTTCTTGTTCTTGTTCTTGTTCTTGTTCTTGTTCTTGTTCTTGTTCTTGTTCTTGTTCTTGTTCTTGTTCTTGTTCTTGTTCTTGTTCTTGTTCTTGTTCTTGTTCTTGTTCTTGTTCTTGTTCTTGTTCTTGTTCTTGTTCTTGTTCTTGTTCTTGTTCTTGTTCTTGCATCTCGGTATCTAATCCCTATGAGGGTTTATATTGTCAAAATTCATCATTTAACAAGAGCTCTCTGTGGTAGAGCGTTGTCCGTCGAATATCGCAACACCCTGTATATTTTATAACTAAGAAAAGAAGTTAAAATTTATATTTAGATATTATGGTAAGTTATCCACAGATGTTGTCAATCATCTATGTTATTAATAAGACTGAATGAAATACTTTTTAAACTTTGATTGCATGAATACGAAAATAAAAAATACGTGAATATGCTGATAAAATTGTATAAATATAGAAAATCGCTTTAGTGTATGTTCTAGGAACTGTCAATTTTAAAATAAAAAGATAGTATTGATAAGTGTGAGGCTTTCAGTTGAAAAATTGATTCTAGATGGCGGCACAATTCAAAAACTTGTAAATTGAGATCCGATTTTGATCATTTTTTATAGAAATTTATCTAGTTAATGAAATTATGGATTGGTGTAATAATAAGTAAGAAGCAAATCTAAATTGTAATTTAAAAAAAGATGATCTGAATGCAATACTCTAATTTTCCCATTCAAACGTTTTAAAATAATTAATACCCTGTTCCAAAATAATCTAATGTATAATAGATGTGGGTGATTTAGGAACAATTACAAAGTTAGTTAATAATAAATAAATAATTTTGTATGGGAATTAAGAATTGTAATAATTCAGTCATCAAAAGAAATTGTGGAAAACGGATATAAGAGTCGATGATAACTGGTGTCTCGTTAATGGTAATTAAGTACCGTTTTATTTGATTTTAAATTTAAAAAATTTATATTACTTGAAAGGAGTTTAAGTATACAGCGTGTCCACGGATGGGGTATCCTATATGCGAAGAATATTTAAATATTAGCTTTAGTGAAAAATGTCATTCTTGATAAAAAGTTTTGCTTGATCTGAAACCCCATAAAATAAAATAAAATTCAAGTTTTTCAAAACCCGTCTCATTTTATAGCCAGTTTTATGAAAACCGTATGAATGTTTGCACTAAGTTCGAAAATAATGTATTAATCTAGTGAGTGACGTTTACGATGTACCTACCAAGTAACTGTCAACTTTTATAAATAATTTTCAAATTGTCATTCTTTAATAAATATTTGACGACAATGTTAACTATTCAACAAAGAGTATATCTTATTAAGTGTTATGGTATTGGGGAAGTTTCGTACCAGTATGCAATTGCAAAATTTCATGAAAAATATCCAGATGTACCCATTACACGGTGTGGATTAAAAAAATTAATAAAGAAGTTTGATGAGACAGGATCTGTTCAAGACAACAAGAAATTGAAAAAGGCGTACGTTGAGGAGTAGAAAATAATTAACAACTACCAGTTTTTTCAAATAAAAAGGGTAACGAAAATTTAGAATCGACGAAGTTAATATGTGTTTATAACAGTTCATTATAACAAATGAAAACGTTTTCCAATCCATAGGCATTTATGTAGTTAATAACTTCCAAATTCTATTAAAGTTGACTATATATATGACTTCGTACCAAAAACTTGGGAGATGATAGAGATACTGAAAATAATTAAAATTGTACTTTATATAAAATTAGTTTTGAAAATATAAATAACCATCCACTATACAAATTTATTATATTTTTGGGTAATTCAGCCACAATCTTTTTTTATTATTCCAAAATTCACTTCACGTTATAGTTCTCTAGATTGAAAAGTTTTTATTCAATTATTCCTCCATTCATTCATTCGATTGGGTTGTGCTCAACAGCCCAAGCACTTGAACTGAATCTTTGCACCATTTCCCATTCCAGAAGCTTAGTGTCTTCTTTAAATGCCACTAGTTTGACTGGAGGGATTTTCAGTAATTGCGATGGTTGTATTAATTCCTCTCCTAAGAGCTTCCGTCTAAGTACTTGTAAGTTCTCGCAGAAGCGTATAGAAAAGTATATGTGAGTAGGTGTTTCATCATCAAGTTCACATTTTCTGCAAATAGGTTCACTAACTTTGCCCATTTTGTACAGATGTTTCCTCAGGGTGTAGTGACCAGTCACCAGGTCGGTAACTGTCTTCAAATGTCTCTTACCTCCTCCTTCCTTGCCTACCTTGTTCAGTAAACTCTTTGTATGGAGGTGCCCTTGTGTCAACCTCCATTTGAGTTGGTGTTCCCTATTTAGCCAGTTCCCGTTTTCCCTTCCTATGCAATCTTTTGTGATTCCACAAAACGGTTCCGGACCTATGAAGTCTCCTTTAGAGCCTTCTTTAGCTAACTGGTCTGCCATTTCATTACCTGCAATCCCCTCATGTATTAACACCCATATTAAAGACACTTTGTTGTCTCTTGCCAGCCTGAGGTCTGAGCCAGAAGGACGGTTGTTAAAAGTAAAAATTTAAAAAACTAAAATTATGCAGAAATATCCAAAATAATAATAAAAAGATGTAAATATAAAGTAATCTCAACTAATACAAAGTGATTGTAATAACAAATAAGTAAATGAAAAGTAATACTTACCATAAATACTCGGTAATAAGTAATCATATTCGTATGACCAAGGCATATTTTTTATTAATTAAAAGTGGAAAGTAGAAAAATATTGAAATCGTTTATGCAGCACAGAAAAAAAACTTTCCAAGTGATCCAGGACTGCTGAGAATTGAACTTCAGTGTGACCCTCAAGAAATGAAAAGTAATGAATACTTAATTACAATACAAAGACAGTCAGGTATCATTTATCCATATCATTAAATGTTGAATTTGTTGATGTAAAAATTTTAAATTGTTCAAATTTAAAAAGTATTACATAAGATTATACTTACTGATAAAAATTTTCAAAAGAATCAAAGAGATATCGACCATAGGCAATGTAGACGCCATTTTATTATAGAATTTGTCAAATATCACTTCTTCATATAAAAATTAATTTTCTTCTTTGTAGTTTTTAAAACCATAGAAATATAAAACCATAGACTCTAATAAGTATAATCTTAATTTGTTGTGAATGAGAGAGTGAATGAATTTTAGATAAGAAATAATTAGTGTTAACCCTTTTTGAATATTTTTGAAGTTGATTAAGCCGTTAAACAGAATTAAATAATAAATCGAACGTTTCATTTGTTGAACATTTATTTAAATTGAATGTGTTTGTTTTCTTTTATATCTATGATATATTTTACAATCAACACAGGCTATCAACGTTGGAACCTTTTGAAGGTCAAAGGACAGAGTTGGCTTTACAAGAATTTGAACTCACAAACAAAATATAATTTCCCTGAGATAATTCAAATGAATTCATAAAATAATATTCAAATTACATAATAGAGTCTCATAACAATCATAATAAAAAAAAATATATATACATAAATAAATAATGAAATAAATATTATTGATAATTTTCGATTGAGCTAGTTTGATAAACAAAGATAAGAATTGATAAAACTAAAAATAATACATAAATAAAATTTTAATTTATAAAAATATAGACATATTAATATTATTATTATTATCATTCAAACCATATCAATATATATATATATATATATATATATATATATATAAGAATATGTGTGGTGACATATAATTTGCGCGCATATGAAATTCCTTACTGATTCTTCACGCTGTATGTAAGAATGTATAAAAAAAAGTAAGAACCGCATTTAGTAGGTTTCACACAATAATACGTTTCTAAATCTAAATGCAAATCCAAAGAATAATGTGACTATTCTTTATAGAATAAAATAATAGGAAAAAAAGCAGTAAATTCCAAATGGATCTTTTATCTCTTTCGCAGTAAATTGTGTCTACTCTCAGTTAGGTACGACGACGACAACACGTGGAATAAAGATTCTTTATATAGAAGATTCAATTGCGTTCTGGTATTTTACCTTTATTTTTACTTCTTCCTTGTTAAGAAAGCACTTAGATGAGCATTGCTAAACGTAGTATTGATAAAACTAAGAAAATGTATATAAGGATCGATTAGTGTACGAGATCGGAAATTCAATATCGTTTATATACAATCTGCAAAGAAAGTATTGTAAAAGTCTGCTTAAGAGTCAATACGCCTTAATTTACCCGCGAAGGATTGTCAAGCTTGGAAATTTTGAGGAGGATAGCTGGATGGCTCGATGGCTCTGATTCAAATCCAACCATTCAAAAATTGTCAAAAACTGTTAAAAATGGTCAATAATTGTCAAAATGTTCAAAATTTTTGAAAATTGTCAATAATTGTCAAAGACGCTTAATAATTGTCCTAACCAATCAAAATTCGTCAAAAATGGTCCAAAAGGATCAATAATAGTTAAAATTTTGAAAAATGGTCAAATATTGCCAAAATTTTTAAAAAATGGTCAATAATTGCCAAATATGTTGAATTTTTTGAAAATTTGTCGAAAATGGTCAATAATTGTCAAAATTCGTCAAAAACTGTCAAAAATGGTCAATAATTGTTAAATTTTTTGAAAAATTGTCAAAATTTTTTAAATATGGTCAAAAATTGTCAAGAATTGGAAAAATCGTCAAAAATTGTCAAAATTTTTGAAAAATGGTCAAATTTTTCGAAGAATTGTCAAACGTTGTCAAAATTTTGAAAAAATGGTCAATAATTATAAAAAACTGTCAAAAATGGTCAATAATTGATAAAATTTGGAAAAATGGTCAAATTTTTGAAAAATTGTCAAAAATGATCAATAATTGTCAAAACTGTCAAAATTGGTCAATAATTATTAAAATTTGAAAAAATTGTCCAAATTTTGAAAAAATGGTCAATAATTGTCAAATAGGTTAAACATTTTGAAAAATTGTCAAATGTGGTCAATAATTGTCAAAGACGGTCAATAATTGTCAAATTTCGTCAAAAATTGTCAAAATTTTTGAAAAATGGTGAAAAATTCACGAAAAATGGTCATTCCATTGTGTATAAGAAGCAAGCTTCTGTCTGCGGTCCGACGAGCGCTCACTTTTTTTTTCTCTAGGCTGTACGATAAATAGTTTCTGAGATACAGCGGGTTACCTCACTTAATCAGACACCCGGTACTAATTTTTAATAAAATTTAAAAGGTACACAACCTCAAATTGTTATTTTTGTTGTTTAAAATTGCAAACGTATTACGAAAAAAGGACAAAGAAACGCTTACATATAAGAGAAAAAACATTCAATTTATAACATATAAACACTTGATGATCAAAATCTGTAATTTGTTGAAACACAATCTCCGAATTTATGAACTTCCTTAACTTTTGTGGAAAAGTTTATCTCGAGTGTTTCAAAGGGAAAGAGAGAGATAATGGCGAATAGAGGGCATCGAGGCGGTTCTAAATATACCCCATTTATTGTGTCTTACGATCTTTGTAACCGAGATACAGGGTGTTTTGTCGATTTTTCTCTTTTCTTTTTAAGGTCGCAACTATCAAATTGTAACATGTCTATCGACCTGTTTCGATTTTATAGAATAAATCCTTTTAATTACCGCTCGTCGTCACATTAGCCACTTCCAATTATAGTTCTGTGATCTCAAATTCCTCAACCCTGACCATAAGACAATTGACGTCTGCCAACGGACGCTTCCATTTTTTTCAACGTCACGTGGGACAGCCCTTTCCGCTATCAACCCTTTTCTAGGAAAGACCTCCATTTTTTATTGCTTTTATACCTTTCCTATTTGATTAATTTTGCTGTGGTAAGCACAGCCCGGGGTAAAGTTTTAAGTGTTCTATTTTTTTAAGTAACTTTTTTATTATTTGATTTCTGCTTAACTTTTATTTAAATTCTACAAGGCGTGTCTACCTTTTCCGCCTTAGTTTTTAAAGTCATTAGTATTTTTTTATCGACGTCAAAAAGGTAGTGGCGCCCTCAATATTTACAACTTTTTTGTTATCCTTGTGCGACATAAACTTGGGGTAGAATCACCCTTGAGAGGAGTCTCTAGCCGGAGCCCTTCAAGCTGGAGCGCTTACCGTTACAAAATCACCCCGTATATTTTTTTTTTATTTTAATTATATATGATTTTTAATCACATCCCAATTGTGCCACTTACTAATAAAAATATTGAAAAAGCCTGTATAATGAAATTTTGAAATTTAGAAATTTTGTTTTCATATTTGAAAAGTGCACAAAAAACTGAACCAAACAGTACGCTTTAAATGTTCGGGCAAACAAGTTTACTCTACGTATAAGACCGGTGCCATCGAGTAAACGTTTTAATATTTGCCGTCGTAGGTGTTGAATTTTCGTCTTACATCATTAACGTCTATAAAAGAAGAGAAAAGAAAAACAAATATTGACAATGAAATGGATGATGGTATTGTTCAAACATACATCGAAGACCGAGTTTGAATGGAAATTGATGGATCGGTATACATCGCTTGTGTTTGAAAATAGATTGCGTAATTGATATTCAAGTTTATTTTTTCTTCTTCTTTTACGGCTATATTAGTCGACGTACAGTTTAACTGACAAAAAAATTAGTAATTTGCAAAAAATCGATTGAAATAGTTAGCTGTTGATTAGTATAACTTGACAAGCTTATCGTGGCCCGAACGAAAAAGAGACAGACATTGCCTTAAGAAAGATAGCAAACGATCGTATGGCTCGACCACGCTGTTCCGGTTTCAATTGAAACAGAGGAGGGACTCTGTTTCATGATTATAGATTATCGAATTGTACGATAAAAAATTCGTAATCGTGATAAGAATTGATTCTATTCCACAATCGAATTACCTTTCGGTAATCGTCGGAATTTCTACAGTGCACTTGCGCAGTGCGGAGTTGTCAAAACTAAAAGCGGGATATCTTAAAACTTCAAGAATTTGTTTACTCTCTGAATCATCAAAATGTTACCAATTTTCCATAACGTCTTTTGGCAGAAGTTAATCGAGATATAAATCTGAGATTAATTCGTAGACTACAAGAATTACGTGCATCTAGTGATCCTTTTCGTTTAACAGAAAACATATTTATTGAGCTTTTTCGCTTCAATAAACGTTCACCTAATTGAAGATCTAAGATCTTTTATGATTGAACCAATCAATAGGAAATATGTTACTGAAAACAAAGTATTATGTGCATTAAGATTTTCTGCTACAGGATCTTATCAAAGATGTCTTGGAGAAGAATACAACTGTGAATTGAGCCAAACTATGGTACACAGAACGATTTATATAATCACTGACGCTATTTCTAATATAGTAGAAAATCACATTTACTTACCATCCATACATAGAAAGCGATTTATATTTTATTTACTATTTTTTCAAAATTTTGACAATTTTTGACAATTATTGACCATTTTTTCAAAATATTTGACAATTTTTGACCATTTTTTCAAAATTTTGACAATTTTTTACAATTATTGACCATTTTTTCAAAAATTTTGACAATTTTTGACCATTTTTTCAAAATTTTGACAATTTTTGACAATTATTGATTATGTTTTCAAAATTTCTGACAATTTTTGACCATTTTTGACAATTATTGAACAATTTTGACAGTTTTGACAATGATTGATCATTTTTGACAATTTTTCAAAAATTTTAACCATTTTTCAAAAATTTTGACAGTTATCGACCATTTTTGACAATTATTGACCATTTTTGACAGTTTTTTATAACTATTGACCATTTTTTCAAAATCTTAACAAATTTTTAACCATTTTTGACGTTTCTGACAATTATTGACCATTTTTGACAGTTTCTGACAATTATTGACAATTATTGTAAATTTTTCAAAATATTCAACAATTTTTGATCGTTTTTCAAAATTTTAACAATTATTGACTATTTTTGACCATGGTTGACAGATTCTGACAATTATTCACCATTTTTGACAATTATTGACCATTTTTGATAATTTTTCAAAAATTTTGACCATTTTTCAAAAATATTGACAATTTTTTACAATTATTGACCATTTTTTCAAAATTTTTGACAATTATTGATTATGTTTTCAAAATTTCTGACAATTTTTGACTATTTTTTCAAATTTTAACAATTATTGACCATTTTTGACAATTATTGACCATTTTTGACAATTTTCAAAATTTTTGACAATTATTTCTAAATTTTTCAAAATATTCAACAATTTTTTATCGTTTTTCAAAATTTTAACAATTATTGACTATTTTTGACCATTTTTGACAGATTCTGACAAATATTCACCATTTTTGACAATTTTTGACGATTTTTGATTGGTTTTGACAATTATTGACCATTTTTGATAATTTTTCAAAAATTTTGACCATTTTTCAAAAATATTGACAATTTTTTACAATTATTGACCATTTTCTCAAAATTTTTGACAATTTTTGACAATTATTGATTATGTTTTCAAAATTTCTGACAATTTTTGACTATTTTTTCAAATTTTAACAATTATTGACCATTTTTGACAATTATTGACCAATTTTGACAGTTTTGACCAATTTTGACAGTTTTGACAATGATTGATCATTTTTGACAATTTTTAAAAAATTTTAACCATTTTTCAAAAATTTTGACAATTTTTAACAATTATTGATTGGTTTTGACAATTATTGACCATTTTTGACAGTTTTTGACAATTAGGGGACATATTAGGGGCGGACTCATCGCTCGGGCAATAGTGAAAAACGCGGAAAAACTGTTCGGAATTCATGTTTTTCGCAATTATTTCGATAACTATAAACAATAGCGAAAAGAGTTTCAAATAAATGTTGTAGAGCGTGAAATTTTACATCGAAAAGTACCTTCACGCGTGAAAATTCATTCATTATTTGAGAGTTTTCCTACCGTTTACGAAGCAGCCTGAATATGCGGTGCAGAAACTATTGCACTGCCGACCGTTACGTTCGAAGCGAAAAGGACGCGAGGGGAATGGAGGAGGGTGCGCAGGTCAGCTGTTCTCGCTTGGGAATTTCCGGGCAAATACCGAATGAATTTTCACGCGTGGGGGTACATTTCGATGTAAAATTTCATGCTCTACAACATTTATTTGAAACTTTTTTCGCTATTGTTTATGGTTATTGAAATAATTGCTAAAAACATGAATTCCGAACAGTTTTTCCGCGATTTTCAGTATTTCCCGAGCGATGAGTCCGCCCTTAATATGTTCATTCACGGTCTCTTTTACTGGACTAAAAGTTCTATGTCGTGCAATCAGAAGCAAGCTTCAATTTAAATTTCATTGGATTAGTGGATTATTCAGAAATCTGGCAACACTGTTGCGTGACGAACGCTTTTTCGTAACATTACACGTTTCACGAGTTCACTAGCCTTCTCCTCCTAAGTCGTGCAATAAGAATCAAGCTTCAAAAAAATGTTACAAAAATTAATGCTGATTTGACACGTCTTGTCAGCGGAACACAGAATAATGTTTTTTTTAGTTGTGACACTTGCACGTGGTTTCTGAACAGATGTCTCCTAAAAGAAAGATCAGCTCGCTATAACCCTGCATTCATGTGTAGTGTTATTAAGGCACGTGCAGTATTGCACAATATGTGTATTGAAGAGAACATTCCATTTGAAGACATTTCTGATGATATAGAAGAAATTCCAAATATTCCTAATCTCAACCATGAAGCTGGAGTTCAGACAAGGAATAACTTAGTTAATAGATATTTCAGAAAAAGTATTAAAACCAAAATCTGTTAAATTACAATTTATTATAAGAAGAAATAATTCCTTCAATATATGAAGACATAAAATATAAAAAATTTATATATTCTTATAAAAAAACTTAACAAAAAATGTTGATAATGCAGGTTACAGGCTGAGAATATTTATTTTCAAATTTTTATTGTTTGCTATGACTACTGCCAAATTATTAATACTGGCAGCAACCTTTTCAAATCAGTTATGGTATTTCCTTCTAAACTGTTTTTGTTTCTTGGTACTGGTCTTCAATGTTTCTTTTATTTTTCTTTTTTTTGGGTGGCTGATACGAATAGTCGTGTTCCTTCTCTTTCAGGTCATAATAAGGTTCTTCCAACAGTAGTTTTGGGGTTGATTTATTAGAAGTGTTTGGCTACAAATAAAATATCATTTTGTTGGTTTATTTTTATTCTATATATATATATATATATATGATGTACTCTGTGAGCACCAATATAAATAAAATTGACTCGTACAGCCAGAAAAATGTGACAACTATGTTAGTCTTCTATATTAACAAAGTTCTACTGGAAGTAGTGAAATACACTCGACAAACGAATGTCCTTATCCTGTACCTTAATAGAAACTGTCACCAAGGATTTGAAGCACTCTCCTCTCATGTTTGTTCTTCGGGGCTTCAGTGGGAGGTCCACCTCCAGTTGCACTGATATCTTTCTTAGAATTGGAAGTTTTCTTTGTTAACAGATATTTCAAATCAGTCCAGGTCTGCAATTTTTTTCTTTCAATTTATGAATAGCTAGTGATTAATCCACTTACCTTTTGCCATTTTTCGGGTGAACGTTCACCATACCACAAAGCATTAAATTTTTTGGTTAGCTCGCCCCATAACATTTTTAATGAAGGTCCATTAAAAATCCCTGTTGCCAGCGAGGGATGCTCTTCCATGAAGGAAACCATGAGTTCCCAAATGGGCATCTTTCACTTTAAAAGAGAACTTACAAGTACTTAGACGGAAGCACGTTGGAGAAGAATTAATACAACCATTACAGCTACTGAAAATCCCTCCAGTCAAACTAGTGGCCTTTAGAAAAGACAAGAACTAGATAACATGGGAAATGGTACAAAGATTCAGTTCCTGGGCTGTTGAGCACAACCCAAACGAATCAATGAATGAGACCCTCCAAGAACTTAAATAGCTTTTACCCCAACTTTGAAGACAAATCGATCAAAGCTACTTCAACGACCGTATTGAAAGTATGCAGAGGTTTCCCGGTTTCACAAATCACATTCACATCGTCAGGAGAAAATTATGTGCCAAAATAAGTTTCTAGACTATCCTTCAAATATGGAGTAACGTGTTTTTACAAATAAATCAAAAACAGTACCTAATTTAAATTGAAAAGAAATAAAAACGTTATAAATGAAACTAACTGTTTCTAATTAATTCCACTATTTAATGAAAAAATTATGAAAATTATGAAAGGATATTGAAAATATCGAATTAATTAGAAACAGTTAGTTTCATTTATAACATTAATGTGAGTAGATTCCACAAAGTAAGGGTTCAAACAGTAAATTCAATGAAAAAAAATATTTTTAGATAAATGAATGTTATTTTTAAAAACCATTAACGATCGTTTCTCTTGAACAAAATCGAAATTATAAACGTATTCAATGAGTACTCGTATAAAATACCTTCTCACCGGATGTTCGTGACTTTTTTATTATTTTACAGACAATCTCGTTACAAACTAAACATCGATACCACGCAAGAAAAATACTCCAAATCGTTTGTAAACACATATTCATCGAACCAAAATATCAATAATAATACACACTTGTACATTCCTCGAGGGTGTTTACGTTATGAGAGCCGGAAAATGTTATCTTAAATCCTCATTTATTTCGACAACGCATTCAACTCTCATATCATGGTTATTCGAAATATCAAAAAATTGTTTGGTAAACATTTTTCAAGTTCAATCACATACGACAATCAAAATAAAATAGAATTTTATCAAATATATGCTAAGTTTGCTTTTGAAGAGTAATTTTACGGTAAGACGCTTTGGTGCACTTATATCAAATTTAGACCGTCAACTGGAAGGTAATGGATGAAAGGCATGGCAGGATCACCATGTAATTGATGCGTCTCCAATGGATACGTTGGTAGACTAGAGGTGTGGAAAGGCCTCTGAATCGGTGGTGTGGCGGGTCACTTGGAGGATCATCTCAAGGGAAGGAAACAACTACTTCTAGCACTGGGATATGTTTGATTTATTTACTATAATACATTACACTACTTACTATAGCTAATGATATACATAAGTACCTAGCCGTATAGCATACTTATATTTAATGGTTAAAGATTACTGATCTCTGACCATTCGACTATATAGAATGTTCTTCATGACTTATTCTAAATCAACTTCCCCTATAGTAAATATTGAATGCACATTTATATAACCAGTCAAGTTCAAATAAACATATTACTGTTTTGTCTTACTTCACGCTTTGAACTTGACTTTCTATTCAATAACCTTCTTAATTTATATTTATATAATAATGAAATGTTCGAACGGTTTGTTGAAATATTTATTATTATATTATTATATTGGGCCAAAAGGCATCACAACAGGACTAAACAAAAACTGGCCAATTCGACTTTTTAGTCCCGACAAAAGTATTCTTCACGAAGAGAAATGCATTTTTGCATCCTTTGGAACCATTTCTGGAAGTAGTTATTCCACACACTTGTTGGTACATTCAAAGTAGAGTTTTTGAAGACGTTGACTGCAATCTTCTGGGGACTGGAACATTTGACCACGCAGTTCATTCTTAATTTTTGGAAAAGTAAAAAAGTCGTTAGGACTCAGGTCTGAACTGTATGCAGGATGGTCCAACAATTCGATGCTTTCTTGCTCTAATAACTCAATAGTTTTTAGAGCTGTGTGGAAACTTGCATTGTCTTGATGGAGGATAATTCGTCGTTAGGGTTTGGTTTTTCGAAACTCAGCAATTACTTCCGGCAAACAAATCAATATGTAACAGTTGTTCGATTTTGCAGAGGAATTGTTGCTACATGACCCTCTTTTGAGACAAATGTCGCCACCAACTTTTTGAAAACACTTCCGGAATGGATAACTTTCGTCAGTTTTGGTTCATCTTGGAATACCCAAACAGCCGACTGACAATACTGTATATATATTTTGAGTTTCCAGCGTTAAACCGGTTTAGAGTTTTTTGACACCAATTGACTCTAATTGCTTTCTGTTCTTCGGTCAACAGATAATTCTTTATGTAAAATTTTTTGATTTGTGGTCTTTGAAATGATCAAGATGCTCCAATTTCATTATTTGGTTCAGCTTACGTTAACTAATAGTGACAGTTAATTTTGACATTTGATATTTGTTGACAGGCGCTAACTATGTTGTTAGATGCAACACTTGAAAGACAATCCTGAAGTCGGAATATATACTTCTTTCTCAATCATGTATCGGAATATGCCTAAATGTGGTGCGTCCAAAAAATTGTACTCTCAATTTTCTTCCAATTAAGGATTGAATCGTTTCGCCACCTAGTAGTAGTAGTTTCACTTCAAATATTTATCATCTACATCCTCTAAGAAAAATTCCAACTGTTATGTCACTGTTCGGTCTAAAGAATATTTCCGTTACTATCTAAATCAGCTAGCAGTAATTCCAAGTATTTCATTTTCTTCAACGTATTGTCTTGCTTATCTCGACTCATATAAAGCGTTGGGAAATCGTCGTCGTCTTATTTACGTTTTTGATGAGGTTTGCAAACATTTACACATTTTTCTGATTGTCACAGAGATATTCGCAGGTGTTTGTTTGCTATAGACAACAATATACTGGGTGTTTTAATTAATTTTACCATCTCCGGTTAAGTACTATAGTCGTAGAAATACCCAGAGTCCTTTATTCTTTTTCTACTATTTACATATACACATTGTGAAAAAGCTTAGTTGGGCATACGATTTACACAAGTGCGACAAGGATAATATGAACAACACTACTTGAAAGTCCCCTCTACCAAAACAGGTAGTCGTGTGTTCATTGCCCTTCTTACCTTTAACCGTTGTGTTGCTAAATGTACTTATCCGTAATAGTATATTACGTAACATGAGTTGTAAGTAACCCATTACGCACGAAGTGAAAAAGTTTACGCACGAAGCCGCGTAGCAGCGAGTGCGTAATGGGATTACATCTCGTGTAACGTACAACTTTTCGTATGACCCCTTATTATGTTATGACAGAAAGACTCTTTAAAGATTAAAAAATTTACAAATAGTGAAAAGACAACTGTTAACAAGAAAAAACTGCTATTTAATCATGTGTCAAAGTGACCACCGTTAACATTCAGGCAATAAAAGTTAAAAGAGAGCTAATTTTAAACAACGATTAAATAACAATGGAATGCTGGTATCAAAGGCAAAACAAAATGATTGAATAGAGATTTACCAGTCCTTTTAAATGAGGTATCACTTGAAACCTAATGCCATTTGAAAAAATGTAAGGGGTGTCTCCAGTAAGGAGGGGTGAATCTGACGTTAATGACATTAGCGCCAAAAAGTGCCCCCCTCAAGTTAAAAGTTTACGTGTTTCGGCATTTCTTTCTAATATGTCCCATTTTTGAAATATTGAGGATGGGACCTTTTCAAATGAACACAGTGTATACAACTTATTAAAGAAAAAGTTACTAGATTATGTGCACGTCGTAAATGAATATTAATTGACATTAAAACAATATTGTACTGTCTCAAACATTAGATTCGATTATCGACTCTGCAAGAAAATCGTGCTAACTCGAAAAATGCAATTATACAGGAAGCGATATGTAAAATTTTAAAAAATTACGACAAGTGAATTATTGTTTTTTAAGGTTAGATCGGCAATCAATCAAATACCGCGTTTTTTCAGAAAATAAAGTTGAATGTGGAGGTTTTCATTATCCTTTTCCGAAATGTCACGTTTTTCTTGCAAAGAGGCGATGATATAGTTTGCAAATTTCTATCGTTTGCAGCAATTAAAACAAATTATTCAAAAAAATAGTCTCCATATTGCATTTGCAAGCCGGTCACAAAACATAAATATAGGTAGTCAAAAGAATCACCGACGAAGGATAAAGATGTTCATACGGAAAGCCAACGCTTTTTTCGAAAAATATTGTTTCACAGAACATACTCTTTTTTTCAATCGTTTCTGAAAAAGTTCAATAGGGCTTAAGTCTGGTAGCAAAGTAGGCTACAGTACCCAAGGAAATTGAACCTGGACTACAAAAATCACTAAAATATATATTTTTCCTGATTTTTCTAAACAATTTTTTGTTCAGAGTTCAGTACTCAGAGGTTGTAACGGTAAATGGCTGTAACCTCACAGGGCACCAGCTCAAAGGGCTCCGGCTAGAGACTCCTCTCAAGGGTGATTCGACCCCAAGTTCATGTCACACAAGGATAATAGAAGGGTTGTAAAAATTGAGGGCGCCACTACCTTTTTAACGATAAAAAGGACTAAGAAAACTAAGGCGGAAAAGGTAGAAACGCCTTGCAAAATTTAAATAAAAGTTAATAATTAAAAAAAATTACTGAAAATTACCCTGGGCGATATCTCCCTCAACTTTTATAGTTGAGGATTTATAATGAAAAAAAAGAATTAAAAACAAATTTTTAATTTATTCTGCCACAGGAAATGAAACACTGGAATTTGTACTTTTATAGGTACTTAGCTTATATGGAGTGGTTTCCTGAAGTAGGTAGGCAGGATGTGTTCTGTTCTAGGGCGGTATTTTGATCTAGGGCTGTATCCTGGGGTTCTGTCCTTGGCTAGGGCTTATATCATAGCCTAGGTCTTGGGGTTATATCCTTGGATTATATTCTTGGGTTATATTCTCGGGTTATATTCTTGGGGCTGTGCTTACCTAGAAGTACAGGTGGATCAGGGATTTATAGGAACTTGAATGTAATGGCACATTATGTTGGTCAGCTTTTCAGGTTAAAGAAAAGGAAGGCAGTTATTTGAAAGTCAAAAAAATTGATTCAATTTACTGAAAGCTTTCCAACATTATATGTTCCATGTTAAAACAGTAAAAATAGCAATTATCGGCTAAATTAAAAAAATATACTAATGATCCGAAAAAAACTAATCATAGCAAAAAGTTATTTATTTAGTTATATGAAAAAATATCGTGCTTAGGAAATATATGAAACTGGCACTGGCGTTACGAAAGAATATTTTATAGGTTAACAGATTATAAAAATGTTATTTTATAATTAAAAGAGTTATTTCGCAACTGAAAAAGCTTGAAAATGTTTATATAAAAGTAAAACAGTGAATTATAAAAGATTATTTGGCTTAAAACTACCATATTAGTATAAAAGAACAGTATATGACCACGTGTTGAATTTAATTTCGTCTATCTCTGTAAAAAAATAAAGAATGCATACGAAAATTATATCAGACAGTACTTTAGATGAATTATAAATTATGATTTTGAACTTACCACAGCAAAATTCATAAGATAGAGATGAAAGATAGCGAAAGATGATCTTTCTCCGTAGGTGGTCGATAACGGAAAGGGGTGTTTCACGTGGCGTTTGGGAAAAATGGAAACGTCCGTTGGCAGACGTCAATTGTCTTATGGTTAGTGTTGAAGAATTTGGGATCACAGAACTATAATTGGAAGTGGCTAGTGACGACGAGCGCTAATTAAAAGGATTTATTCTGTAAAATCGAAACAGGTCGATAGACATGTTACAAGGTTCTCTCCGGGGATACACAGTCAGATAACGATCTTGTGCTGGGGTGGCAACCCTTGGTCTAAGTCTTTCTCTTGCGTTTTCAGTTGCTCGATATCAACAGAGAAGCCACGAAATGACACTTTCATTGTCTAGGAAATCGTCCGCAACTTCTCTCTGAAGACTATCTTCCTCAATCATAACAATAATTCCAACTAGCTTCATCCGCAACAAGTTTACGTCTAGGCATTATTCAGAACAAAATTCTAAATTTCAAATCACAGTTTACTGATTCATTCATTAATTCGTTTGAGTTGTGCACAACAGCCCAGGCACTTGAACTGAATCTTTATACCATTTCCCATGTTATCTACTTACATTCCAGAAGCTTCGTATAAAGCCCACTAGTTTGACTGGAGGGAGTAGATGTCATGGTTTTATTAATTCCTCTCCAAAGTGCTTCCGTCTAAGTTCTTGTAAGTTCTCGCAGAAGCAGAGTATGTTAGTAGGTGTTTCATCATCAAGTTCACATTTTCTGCACATAGGTTCACTAACTTTACCCATTTTATGCAAATGTTTCCTCAAAGTGCAGTGTCCAGTCTCCAGGTCGATAACTGTCTTCAAATGTCTCTTACCCAGTTTCAATAGCCTGGTTGAGAGTTCCTTGTTTTTTTTTGTTCAGTAAACTTTTTGTATGGAGGTGCCCTCCATTTGAGTTGGTGTGCCCTATCTAACCAGTTCCCGATTTCCCCTCTTATGCAATCTTTTGTGATTCCACAAAACGGTTCTGGACATATGAAGTCTCCTTTAGAGCCTTCTTTAGCTAACTGGTAATATGGAGGAAGGTGAAGGTCATCTACCTTCCGAAAGTAGGTAGAATATCAGACCAAACGCCCCAATCATATAGACCAATTAGCCTAACGTCCTTCCTGCTTAAGACTTTGGAAAAGCTAGTAGATAGGTACATAAAGGACAACGCTCTGACAACTCGCCCTCTAAGCGAGCGTCAGTATGCCTACCAACAAGGCAAGTCAACAGACTTGGCTCTGGATGACTTGAACAGGCTACTTTCCAAGTCGATCGATGACAAGGAAATAGCAGTAGCTACTTTTCTGGATATAGAGGGAGCATTCAATAATGCGTCTCCAATATCTATAACCAGGTGTATGGAAAGAAGAGGGATCGAACCCATCATCTGCAGGTGGCTTGCAGTCAATCTAGGGAATAGGATAATCACATCCACCCTGGGAGAGGCAACCATCACGGCGGGGGTGGGGAGGGGTTGCCCTCAGGGAGGCGTGTTATCGCCCCTTTTGTGGGCGATTCTTGTAGATACTCTTCTAGTACGGCTGTCCGATGAAGGTATTCAGTGCCTAGGGTATGCGGACGATCTTGCTGTCGTCATAAGAGGACGGTTTCCAAACACGATATCAGAGCGCACCCAAATGGCGCTTAATATAGTAAGTGGCTGGTGTAGGGAGGAGGAACTGGCAGTGAACCCTCACAAAACTACACTGGTACCGTTTACAAAAAAGAGAAATTTGCAAGGTCTACAAAAGCCACAAATTAACGGAGTGGAAATTCCATTTGCTAAAGAAGTTAAGTACCTAGGGGTAATCTTTGACCAGAAGCTTACATGGAATTCTCACATCGAAAAAACCACGCACAAGGCCAGAATCGCTCTCGGAAGGTGTAGACAGATGTGTGAGAAGAATTGGGGATTGAATCCTAACATGACCAAATGGTTATATACACAGGTCGTGAGGCCAATGATAACCTATGGATCAGTAGTCTGGTGGCCCAGGACACTGCAGATTGGGGCGCAAAGGCAGTTAAGTGGTATCCAAAGGCAAGCTTGCCTAAGTATCACAGGGGCCATGAGAACGACGCCGACTGCAGCCCTGGAGGTAATACTGAACCTGCCACCACTGCATATCTTCGTTCAGGGAAATGCAAGATCTGTAAGTCACAGATTATTACAGGGGCCTCCTCCAATAAGTCAAGGACAAGGTAAGGTCTACAAAAAGCTATATGAAGAAATAAAGGCAGATCCAATACTGGGAATGCCAATGGATCAGATTGCCCCACAATATAGTTTTAAAAATGAATACACAGTAATCATTCCAGAGAGAAAGGACTGGGATACAGGGCCTCCTATAATAGCGAATCTCAACTGGTACACTGATGGCTCTAAAACAGACTCTGGAGTAGGAGCCGGAATATATGGGGTACAAGAGAAGATCACGATCTCTCTAAGCCTTGGGAAACATGCCACTGTCTTTCAGGCAGAGGTAATGGCGGTGCAATGCTGTGCAGAAGAGTTGATGAGACGGGAGGTAGATAGCCAAAGAATCGTCATCTACTCCGATAGCCAAGCAACACTAAAAGCGATAAGCTCATATCGGACGACGTCAAATCTGGTGTGGGAGTGTCGCAAGGCCCTCAACAGACTAGGTAGTCATAATAGAGTGACCCTAGCCTGGGTGCCAGGCCATCAAGGAATAAAAGGCAATGAAAAGGCCGATGAATTAGCCAAGCAGGGAGCGACGGAGGTCATGATAGGGCCAGAACCTTCCTGCGGAATTGCTAAATGCCTCACCAAGGAGAGCATCCACCAATGGATAAACAACCAGGCGTTGCGCTGGTGGCATGAAACTCCGGGGCAAAGGCACGCTAAGCTATTCCTTAAAAGCCCTTCGGTCAGACTGTCACGCGACCTACTATGTCAAAGTCGAGAAACGACAAGGATGATGGTGGGAATGCTGACAGGGCATTGTAGGCTAAGGAAGCATATGCACACAATTGGCCTAGCAGATGACAGCCTATGTAGGTTATACCAGGAAGAAGACGAAACCGCGGAGCACTTACTCTGTGAGTGCGAAGGCCTAACAAGGGTGCGGTTTCACCTATTCGGAGAAGAAAAACCGAGGGCAGAGAGCTACGCAAAGGAGGCGGTATCCAGGCTAATAGGTCTAATAAAAAGAATAAAGCTAGATATCGAGCTCTAAATATGGCGGAGGACCACAATAGATCTGCAAAGGTCGCAGTGGGATAGGACAAAGAGCCACTCCAATTCTAATCTAATCTAATCTAGCTAACTGGTCCGCCATTTCATTTCCTGCAATCCCCTCATGTATCGACACCCATATTAGAGACACTTTGTTGTCTCTTACCAGCCTGTTGAGGGATTCTTTGCAGTTTTTACCAATCTAGATCTAGTTGATGGATTACTGATAGCCTTAAACAGAGCCTGGCTGTCAGTGAACTTCCCTAACTTTCGTAGATCAGTTTATTAACGATATCCTTGTTATATACTATTGAGACAACTACAACAAAAAACGGATATATATATATATATATATATATATATATATATATATTCTTTGTAGTGATTTTTTCCAGTTCTCTAATACGCCGAGGGCAAAGATCAAACTTAATCATCTAACTGAAGTGAATGGAGAAATTATGAATGGGCATTTAACTATCGAATAATAATTACGAAAATAAGATTCTGCCATTGAATAATTATTTTGCGTAGGAACGAACGGTTAGATAATATTCATTGATAGAGAGACTCATAAAATTACACGAACAAAAAGCGAATGCAGAAATTATAATTGCCCTTCTTATTACTCATAATTTATAATAAAATGGTACTAAAGACTCGAGGATTGTTTTATGTACTTTGTAGAAGTAGCATAAAGTTTTTTTTTTAATAATTTTATTGCTGTTTGTTGAAGAAGAAATTAAAAGCGAAACGTGTTTATTACAATAAACTTTGTGCTAGACGATTTTAATGTTAAATAATTCACAATAATAGCAAGTAATTATATTTTAAATGTCACTTTTCATCTAGTTTCCGAAATAACTTTTTCTTCAATCATTAATAAAAGTGACGTTTTTTTAATCGATCTTCGTACATAAAATATGTATTTGTTAAACAATTTAAAAAAGTGAGATAAAGTAGTTTTTTAACGCTAATTTTAAGTATTTCCGCTAATGGCTCTGCAGATTGCACTCATCTGTCATTTTACTTAGCGTTTTGTCATCATGACAAACATAAATATTCAAATCGACGCCATTTTTAGTCCATTTAGATCAACCTAAATAACACATTTTTTAATTTTTGCTTGCTTGTAGAAAAAATAGTGTATGCAACATTTACGTAAAGTGTCTTTATTTCACTCATGGAATTTTTCCTGCGGCTCATTCGTCGATTCCATGAGTGAAAAAAAGACACTTTATGCATATGTTGCATACACTATTATTTCTACAAACAAGCAAAAACCAAAAAATATGTTATTTAGGTTGCTCTAAATGGACTAAAAATGGCGTCGATTTGAATGTTTATGTTTGTCATGATGACAAAACGCTAAGTAAACAACACAACGCTAAGTAAACTGTCATTTTTAGCACTAGTGCTAAAAGTATTCTACTTTTAACACCAGTGTCATAAAATAGCATTTTAGACACTGACAGCATGCGTTAAAAATTATACTTTTACTGATGTTTGTAGAAAAATAACTATTATATTCCGACTTGTCATAATGACCGAGTACTATAATTATTAGAGTACTGAGGACTATAATGAAACGATTAAAAAATACTACATTATTCCAATTTGTTAAATTAATGTTGGACATGGGCGTCGAAATTGTTCCATCGTTCTGGTTGATTATTTGTAACTTTTCGGTTTCTTGTACAGAGAAAACAATCGATGTAACATTCGATAATGATTTTCCTCCAAGAATGGATACCGAATTATTTTTTTTTATTCTCGCGTGAATTTTCTATACAGGCTGTTTCACGACGAGCTTACACTATCTATAATATATTGGGGACTACTCACACGATTTCTATAAAAATTGTCATAGATGGAGAACAACTTATGGCGAATTTATGCAAAATATTTTGACAGACATGTCACTTCCGGTTATACCGAAAGTGAACGACAACTTTGTTATTTTTAATGTATCACCCTGTATATAATCAACTTTTCGGATTCTACATTAAATTTTGATTCATCGCTCATTCTCTAAATATTCATTATTCATTTTACCAACACAAATTTTGCAAATTATATTCTTCTATTATAGACTGTTTGCTTTAAACTTTGAAATGGGTTAAAAGAGTAGGGATGAAACATGTTTTTTTTTTAAATTCGTTGAATGGATACCATTGGTACACCTAAATCTTTCGCACAACAACGTGATGACACTTCGGGATAAGCAGCATAGTATCCAAGAATATTGATTTCATAACTCTATATATATAATCAAATTCCCTTCTACCTTTCGGTGTAGGGAAATTTCTTCAACAAAAGTTTTCCATTCTTTTCTATTTGTTGCTAATTGTTTTGCTTCTATCATTGTTTTCCCTCTTTCCTTTAATATTTTGGCTATGTTGTTATCCCAGGATTCTTTTGGTCTACCTCTGTCTCTTTTAACAATCACCTTTGCTTCCCATACATTTTTAACTAGTCTAGTATCCTCCATTCGCTGTAGATGTCCCCACCAGCTCAGTTGTATTTCTTCTATATAGCCTAGCAAGGATTTTATTTCTAGCTCCTCTCTTATGTCTACATTCTTTATTCTGTCTCGTTTTGTTATTCCTTCCACAGATCTCAGGTATTTCATTTCTATAGCTGGTATTCTGCTCTTCATTTTTTGGTCCAGTACCCACATTTCGCTGCCATAAGTAAGTATCGGTCTAAAAACTGTTTGGAATACTGTCATTTTGGTTCTTTTTGAGATTTCCTTTTTATTAATAAATCCAGGTTTCAGCATGTGGTAAGTTTTTTGGCTTTTTCTGTTCTTTCCATAATATCCCTTTCCTGTTGTTCCTAAATATTTAAAGTAGGTAACTTGTTCGATTATACTTTCGTTAACTCGTATATTCAATCTTTCCTGATTTTTTGCTATCATCATTATTTTTGTTTTATTTGCATTTATTTTCATTCCGTTCAATTTAAGAGTCTTATTCCATATGTCTATATATTTTTGAAGACCTTTCTCTGTATTGGCCATTATAACTAGATCGTCAGCAAATGCACATTAACGTATTTTTACTGGTCTAAGTTGGTTCGTTCCTACAGAAAGCCCCTGTGTATCTGTTTTGGTTTGTTTTATTATGTGGTCCATGAAAATATTAAATAAAGTTGGACTTAGAGCTCCACCTTGTCTTAATCCCTGTTTTGTCTCAAATGTTTCGGATGCTCGGTTATTTTTGATTATATAGTTTATGTTTTTTCTGTAAATACTTTTTATCACTTCTGTTAGTTTTCTATCAACTTTCCTCATTTCTAGTATGTCCCATATTTTCTTTCTACAAACTCTGTCAAAAGCTATCTCCAAGTCTATAAATGCGAAGTATGTCTTTGTTTTGCTATTTTGTGTTTTTTTCTATGATTTGCTTAACTGTAAATATGTGGTCGTTTACAATTCTTCCAACCCGGAACCCACTTTGTGCTTCATCCAGTGTTGGTTCCAGGGCTGAACTTAATAACATTATCCCCCTGTAATTGCTGCACTCTCTAACATCTCCTGTTTTATGTATTGGTAAAAGTATTCCTATCTACCAATCTTCTGGAATTTTTTCTTCAGTCCATGATTTATTACAAACATCTAAAAGCAATTCTGTTCCTTTTTCTCCCAAATTTTTCATCATTTCTGAAGTTATTTTATCGTGACCTGCAGCTTTTCCGTTTTTTAATGTCTCTATTGCTTCTATAATGTCATTCAACGTAATAGCATCGCTTGTTTCTTGGTCCTTATTCACAGACTCCGTTTTTTCTATTGATTCTTCATCAGATGTAGTAACTAATAGTTTTTGAAAATATTCCTTCCATCTGTCCATTATTTCATTATCATTTGTTAATATTTCTCCTTTTTGGTCTTTAAAACTGTCGATGCGCTTACTATTTTATTACCTCTCATTTTTTTTATGGTTCTGTTGAACAGTTTTTGGTTGTCCTTACTGTTTTCTTCCAATTTCCTACCAAAAAGTTCCCAGCTTTTCTGTTTTTCTTCTTTGGCTACATTTTTGACTATTTTTCTTTGTTTTTTATATTCCTGGTAATTATGTTCCGTTCTGTTCTCTAAATATTCATTCCATTTTTGTTTTTTAAATTAAATTTCCTGACTAATTTCCTGATTCCACAATGACGTTTGCCTTTTGTTTTTATTGGACATGAATTAATATTCCACAAACTTCTTTTGCCGATTCTAAAAGTATTTCCATGTTGCTTCTACACTTTTGTTTATTAAATATTCATTTGTAATTTTTCTTTCTGTGATTTCTGTGTATTTTCTAGCTACCTCATCTTCTCTTAACTTGTATGCTTTTATTGTTTCGTATATTGTTTTTTTTATATTATTTATTACTTCTGTTAACTTTATTTTTTCTTTTAACTTTTGCTACCACCATGTAATGGTCAATATTTATTTCCGGTCCTCGCATTACTCTTACATCTTCTACTAAATTCCTATTATCTTTTTCTACAAGAACGTAATCAATTATAGATTTTTCTGTGTTGTTTTTCCCTTGTCTCGTATACTTGTGGATGTTTTTATGTTGGAAGAATGTATTTGCGACTATAAGATTATTTATTTTACAATATTCTATTATTCTTGATCCATTATTATTTATTTTGTATTCTCCAATTTCTCCATAATTTATTTGATTTTTGCCTACTCGTCCATTTAAGTCTCCTACCACATATATAATATTTCCTTTGGCTGTCTCGATTACTTCATTCATCATTTTCCAAAATTTACCTTTTTCTACCGCTTTCTCGTCATCATTAGGCCTATATGTTGATATAATTGTTGTTATTTCATCATCAATATTTATTTCTATTGTGAGTATTCTTTCTGAATGTTTTTTCCACATTCTCAATCCATTTGCAAATCTCTCATGCTGCTGCTCGTTTATCTTTCTCTACTCCTGAATATACAAATATCTGTTCCCCTTCTAGTACGAATTCCCCTTGTTATTTTTTCTTTGTTTCTGTCAATGCTAAAATATCGATATTTGCCTTGTTGAATTCGTACAGTAGTTCGTGTTCCTTTCCATTTATCCCTCGTATATTCCAGGTTGCAAATGTCCATATTTCTTTTTTACTTTTTTCTATTTCAGTATTATTGATATTTTTATTTGTTATTTTTTTTCTTTAATCCAGTCTCATTTTTTCCATTTTCGTAGCTTTTGTAGTTTCCGGTGCTTCCTTGTTTATCTTGTTTCTTTAGTTTTTTGTATTCCATGACTTTGTAATTTTTCGTATTTGTTCTGTTGAAGGGTCTTCTTTTGGAGATCAACTGCTTGCGGTTCTTTTGTTTTTATGGTATTTGTTTTCTTCCATATCTTCATTGTCAATTTGGTCATTACTTTCCCTTTCATATACTTCATTATTCACTATTAATTTATTGTATTTTAGTATAGCCTTTAATCCTTTGGCTCTTGCTTCTTTAAGTTTGGGTATTAAATTCCTCCTCTCTTCTTGAATCTCCTTTGTAAAATCCTCCTCAATCCATATATCTGATCCTTTTCAATTTTCAGTTTGCTTTAATTTCTATTTTTTTGGCGAAGTTCCGTAATTTTATGAGTATTGGTATTGACCGCTTCCCTTTATTGTAACCAATTCTTCTTATCTCTTCAGCATCGTTTTGTAGGTCAATGTTTGTTTATATTTTTCTCAATATCGTAAAAACTTTATTACGCATATCCAGTTTCTTTTTTGGGCTTAGGGGGCGTCCATTAATTACGTGAGGCATTATTGAGGATTTTATGACCCCCCCTCCCCCCTTGGTGAGATGTAGTAAGATTTTTCTCGACCTACTTCCCCCTCCCCTAATCTTACGTGAAACTTTTCAAAATTTGTATTTTTGGTGTAAAAGCGTTGGATTTATTTAAAAAAAAAACAATTTGCTTGATTAATTTCATTTAAGACTAGCAAACACTAGTTATTTGGGAATATTACCGTAATCTAAAATCACAGTGATAAAATTAGATCATAAATTCACGTTTTTGAAGTGAAAACTTCTTTTGGCGCACCGCACACAGATTTTTCCGTAGGTAGTAAGTTAGGATGATCCGTCACGCTATGAGGTGAAAGCCTCGATCGGGTGAACTCGGGTCCGCCGAGTGTACCCGAGCGAGAAAGATACAGTCAGCTGCTCTTCACTGTTGTGTCGCTGTTTAGTATATTCAATTCATACCTAATAATTGTCTTTGTTAATTTAATAGTTATTATTGGTACGTAATAATAATTATTTTAACAATTATATGGTTTATATTGTGAGGTTAGTGTATGTAGTTAGCGGTTTATCATGCTAATATTATATATTGAAAAAACATTATAAACATTAAAGATTATAAATTAAAGATTATAAAAAACACAGCTATTGTTATTATAAAGAGTGATTCGATCGATCGTATAGGTAAGTCACTCCATGTTTATATATACATTAAACATGCATACATATAAATATATGTATATGTAATATAATTAAAAATTAACCTATCTTTTACTCTCGTTTAACCTTTTACTTTCCCATATTCAAAAATAAATATGTTTGAGACACAAGTTATAATAATTGTCAAAAATTATCAAAAATGGTCGAAATTTTGAAAAAACGGTTAATAATTATTGCCAAATGTGTTAAAATTTTTGAAAAATTGTCAAAAATTTTGAAATATGGTCAAAAATTGTCAAAAATTTAGAAAAATGGTCAATAATTGTCAAAAACTGTCAAAATTTTGAAAAAATGATTAATAATTGCCAAATATTTTCAAAAATTGTCAAAAATTTAGAAAAATGGTCAATAATTGTCAAACACTGTCAAAAATGATGAATATTTGTAAAAATTTTGAAAAAATGGTCAATAATTGTCAAAATTTTTGAAAAATTGTCAAAAATGTTCAATAATTGTCAAAGACGGTCAATAATTGTCAAAACCAATCAAAATTCGTCAAAAATTGTCAAAAATGGTCAAAATGGTCGAAATGGTCAAAAATTGTTAAAATTTTGAAAAATGGTCAAAAATTGTCAAAATTTTGAAAAAATGGTCAATAATAATAAAAAACTGTCAAAAATGGCCAATAATTATTGAAAATTGTCAAAATTTTTGGAAAATTGTCAAAAATGGTCTAATAAGAGAGAAAAGTTTTACAATATTCTGAGGGTCGCGAACCTTATCGAATTCGTCTTAGATTTTGACAATTTAAAATAATGATTGTAATCACACGCAATACACTTTCTTTCTATCTCTCCCATCTTTCTCTCCCATTTCCCTCTCTCTTCCATATCTCACTCTTTTAATATGTTTTTTATGCATTTAACTTATACAAAACAATACAAACACGGGACCGTCGAGTGTACCCGAGCGAGAAAGATACAATCAGCTGCTCTTCACTGTTGTGTCGCTGTTTAGTATATTCAATTCATACCTAATAATTGTCTTTGTTAATTTAATAGTTATTATTGGTACGTAATAATAATTATTTTAACAAAAAAGCGTGGAGAAGAAAATTGCGAAATAAACATTGATGACAATTCACCGCCACTAGAAGTTCAAGCACATGCATCGGTTGTTCCCACTTCTCAATTCAACAGATCATCGACATACAGTTTTCACTTCTGCCGTGCGGTCTTAAGCACACACTCTCATTTTTTATTTTAATGTAACTTAACTTTAACGCAATTTTACATTGTTTTCTCCTAGAAAAAAATTACGTGATATTTGCCAAGACCCCCCTCTCCCCCAAGTGAGATTTGGTAAGATTCGGCTCGATCCCCCCCCCACCCCCGCTGAACACTACACGTAATTAATGGACGCCCCTTTATCAGTAATTAACTTTTAAAATAAAGCACGTAAAATAAAACACGTCTTTCTGATCAAGGGCGTTGTTGCCAACTTCTCTATATATGCCAATTTTTATAGAAATCGTGTGAGTAGTTTCCAATATGTAGATAGTGTAAGCTCGTCGAGAAACAGCCTGTATATGTAACGTGACAATACGTCCCGTTTTGAGCGGGACAGTCCCGCTTTCAGGCTGTCTGTCCCACTATCCCCATCCAGAGCAATAATGTCCCGCTTTTACAAACAGACAAACGATCATGATCCTGCTTTTTAATAAATACTACTACTCTGTCAATAAAAAAATAAATTGTCACGTTATGTCTTCGTAGCGGAGTGGTTTAGATATCTGACTGGGTGAAATGAAGAATTGTAGGAATAGGGTTCAAATCCTGGTCGCGGTGATAATTTTTATTTATTAAATTGTGACATTTCTATATAAATAACCTTCAATATAGGTCCTGTTCTCTATCCACACCTATTATTCACCGGTGAATAATGTACGTCATTATACTTGAAGAAGCTCACGTAAAATGTGAACATTATCAAATAGTCGTGGGTGGACAAAATAGCTTTATTTTGTTTGTGTACTTTTGTGGATTATTCTCTGCAAGTGCCAGTTTTTCAGAGCTAGAAATTTATATCAGTTTCTATCATTCACTCCTAAAGATGCAAATGTAATTTGTGAAACTAGTCGAGTAATATAAGTAAAGTTTTTGTTGTGGAATTTGTTATTTATTGATTTTATTTGATAATTTTTGAATAATTCATTGAAGACATTAACAAAACATTTATAGCAAATTTCCTTGTGTCGTTACGCCTCTGTTGTTAGTCACCGATTTCTATATTTAAATTTGAAAATTCGAGAGTTACGAAACTCATCGAGCACGAGTTGGGACTAATTATAAGTTTTTTGTGTAACGGATCTTTTTGTAGGTGGTCTTTCGACAATAAAAAAAATAAAAGACAATGCTTTTAAATTTAAAAGGAAACAATGTATAATTATAGTACGCAAAGATGTTTACAAAATGACAGAGTAATCATTAGAGCATTAGAATTGGAAGATTGTGTCGGTGGAAACGGGACGTAATACGAGGTGCGTTCCATATATTTGTGAGACGGATTATTATTATTATTTAAGTAATCACTTGTCGATTTTAATGATCATAATTCTAATTTCACCAAAACACTTTTCATGTCTACTAATTTATTTACACTCGGTATAATAGTTCTAATTTATTTTTACCACTTGAATATTACAGTATTTATCTTCACTATTTCATTCACTGTCCGATTACTGAGAACTTCTGTAAACTATCTGTGAACTGTCAGTTTCACCAATTAAACCCGCGTATATATAGTCCTTCTCAACTCTAGAAAATTCCAGTACCTTCCGCGCCCGTCCTATGCACAAAAAAAGCAATAAACTAGAATGTTCTCGAAAGCGCATTCACCAAAATTTATAATCGAGAGACAGGGCTGGCTTTGAGTTGGTGGCCTCGCAACAATATGTTAAAAAAAGAACTGCTGGCAATTGTAAATATACATAAATATCGTTTCCTAAGTGACGAAATGGCAAAAATTTGGAATATTATAATACTTCGACGTCCTCCTTGCCATTATAAACCCTATAGAGTTAATAAGAGCTCAGGTGAAAGAATTGGTGGCAAGGAAAAATACCACATATAAAATGAAAGATATCCGTGCACATTTTGAAGAAACTATGGAACAAGTTAATGCAGAGAGATGGCGAAATAGAACATGTATTCAAAGAAGAACAGTAAATGTGGAAATTAGACAATTTAGTGGAACAAATAAGAGAGCCAATAGTTATAAAGTTCGGACCAGATGAAAATGCATCAGATTTTTAATTTTCCTATAACTAGTATTTGGTGTTCGAATATTGTTACGTCGGTCCTGTACTGAGGATATGTAGAGGTCCCTAAAGAAAAAGAAGAAGACATACATCTGGAATCATCTGCCAATATTATTGAAGTAGCTTCTGGTCTTTGGTGTTCACCCGTGGTCCTGGTAACTAAGAAAAATGGATCCACTCATTTTTGTGTAGACTATCGAAGACTATATCAGGTTACACAAAAAGATAGCTATCCACTGCCAAGAATAGACGATACACTAGATACTCTATCAGGTGCAAAATGGTTCTTCACCCTAGACTTGAAGAGTGGATACCTGGTCCTTGGTGTTCACCCATGGTCCTGGTAACTAAGAAAAATGGATCCACTCGCTTTTGTGTAGACTATCGAAGACTAAATCAGGTTACACAAAAAGATAGCTATCCACTGCCAAGAATAGACGATACACTAGATACTCTATCAGGTGCGAAGTGATTCTCCTCCTATTTGAAGAATGGATACTGGCAAGTAGAAGTACACCCTGATGATCGAGACAAAACAGCTTTTGCTACTGGCAGCGGTCTCTACCAGTTCCAGGTTCTCCCATTCGGACTCTGTAATGCTCCGGCCACATTTGAACGACTGATGAAGGTGGTTTTAAGAGGATTAATCTGGAAAATCTGTCTAGTATATCTCCATGATATAATGATCGTGTCGAAAACTTTTGATGAGCATTTGAAAAATGGTAAAGAAGTATTTGACAGGTTAAAGAATGCTAATTTAAAACTGAATCCCAAGAAGTGTTCCGATCCGGAGCAAATTGTAGCTATTAAAGACTGGCCTAAACCAAGGGACAAAAAGGAAATAAGCAGTTTTCTTGGACTTTGTTCATATTACCGAAAATTTGTCAAAGACTTTGGTCGAATTGCTAAACCTCTTCATCGACTAACTGAGAACAATATTCAATTTGGCTGGACGCCGGATTGTCAAAATGCTTTCGTAGAGTTGAAGAAACGATTTTAGCGTACCCACGGGGGAAAGGAACATTTATTTTGGATTGTGATGCAAGTACAAGTACAAGAAGGCGAAGAAAAAGCGATTGCATACCTTAGTAAAACCATGGGAAAGGCTGAGAAAAATTATTGCGTCACCAGAAAAGAATTTTTGGCTATTATCAAAGCCTTCGAACACTTCCATACTTTTCTTTATAGTAGAAGTTTTGTTACAAGAAGTGACCATAGCACTTTGCAGTGGTTAATGAATTTTAAGAAGCCTGAAGGTCGAGTTGCTAGGTGGACAGAGAGAATACAGTAATATAACTACTAACTTTGTAATACTCTCCATAGCAATGCCGATATACTTTCCAGGCGACCCTGCTTAGAACGTCAATGCCGGTACTGTAAAAGGCTTGAAGAAGAGGAGAAACCAGTGGAAGAAATCAGTCAACAGATAACCACAATCAAACCAGAAAGTGGAGTCAGACCTACTTGGCAAGAGGTAGTCAGACATAGTTTTTTTTTCAAACTCACCCTTACCCCCGCCTCGGAATCACTACCATAGCATACTTCGAGAAGCCAGACATAGTGGAAGCTTGAAAGAGTACTGGGCTCAGTGGGATTCACTGTATCTTCATGAAGGCCTATGGCATCGAAGATGGGAAAGCCCCGATGGAGTACGAATAGTTCACCAATTGGTACTGCCCAAGATCACACATCAGAAGTGTGTTAGAAGAACTTAATAGTGGCCCCTCAGGAGGACATTTTGGAGTAAATATGCTATGTGCATTCGGGGACATGGTGGAGGCGCTAAATGGAAATCTCCATAAGGAAATCGCGAAAAAAGCTAAAGTCTACTCTGGCAAAATTGTCACAAAAAGTGTTTTGAAGACTCTCTGAACGCGTTACGCCCTACTTCTAACCACGTTACAATCTACTTTAAACCCTGCAAAGTCTTCAAAACACTTCAAAACACCGCAAAGTACTTCAAAATGCGCGCGATTTACCCCCACCACTTTTTGAGACAATTTTGCCAGAATGGACCTTAGCTTTTTTCTCGATTTCCTGATGGAGATTCCCATGTGAGCGCCTCCACCGTGTCCCCGAATGCACATAGCATATTTACTTTTTGGTACTAAAAGAACACTGGTACGAGTTCGGGAAAGATATTATTGGATCAACAGGTCAACAGCCCTACCTAAAGGTACGGCTATGCCTGCAATTATAAGCGACCCGAAGATCGGATATCTATTGTATACCGACGTTGTACAGGGTTGGATAGGCAAATATTTGAATTATAATGTAAATCGTTTTAAAATTCTGGAGTTTTAGTTGCCCACCCGGTAAGGGTTTTGCATGTTAAATTAGGTTTTATTAGCCTGTGTCTATTTCAAATACACTGTAAGTATTAGTAACCAATTAATTATTTCCAAGTATTTTTTATCATGGCATACAATTTAATGCGATAATAATAAATCAAATCAATTTACAAAAAATATATAAGCGTGATCATTGCGTTGCATAGCCGCGTAATGCCTATAAACTATAACTACTTAGGTTGTAATGGAATTTGTTTGACGTTTATAAGTTAAATTAGCAAATTGGACAGACCATAAAGCTAAAATGTATATGACGTAAAAAATGTTGGCTAGTCTTGATTACGAACTCTGAACACGTGTATAAGTATATCTATGTATTTTTTGTAATGTACTACACAGCTCTTTATAGTTAATTGTTTTTATTACATTACTATTATACATCGAAATTGTATGCCACTAAGGCCCAGTCCAATGAATCATAGTTAACCTAGAGTTTAGGGTTAACTCATGATCAAAGCATGGTGTACGAAACGTAGTCAAGAATTATTTTGGTTAACCCATGATATGCAATTTTCTGAACCACCAAAAGTGATGGTTTAACTAAAGTTCATGGAGTTAACGTCAAATTCTGATATAACATACTATATAATCTAGGATTGCCGTTTCTATTGTTATCACTACCTGGAGTTCACTAAATAGCGTAAATACGTCGAAAGTTATTAATTAAATATCTGTGCTACTTATATAAATGAAATAAAGTAAAGAGCTGTACATTGCACTGTCACGGCAAATTTATCACTTCTAAATATATTTGAATGGTAATGGTATTAGGGTTCTATTGTCCTCGCTACCTGCCGTTCACTATAAAGGAAGAATCTAGCGAAAGTTGCTAATTGAACACTTATTTATATGAAGAAGCGCTTACAATTCTGTTTGATTTTTAGAATCACCCTGAAGACACGTTTTTGAATTTATAATTCAGCTATCAATATGATAAAAATACACTATACTGTTCTATAACCTATAATTTTACAACGTTTTCTTATTTACAATGGAAAACATGGATTATTTTTCTTTTTGTTAATTATTTTGGGAAATTAAACCACAATCTTTTTTATATTTTTTAATTCAACGTTTCAGTCAGGTTTTTTGCACTCAATAATGTTTTTATATTTGGAAACTAGTGCAATCAAAGTTGATTCTTCAAACGAACCAAAATTTGGGTTTCGCTTATTTTCTTTATCTAATAATTTTGATAAAATGCTTAAGAGTCGGTTGTACAACATAGGTTTAAACTTTGTTCAGCGCTGACGGGAGTTCAAAGCCATTCTCACAGTTGTTCAATTCAAGTTCAAAATCTAAAACAAGTTCATGAATTAGTCAAGTTGATCTCTCGATTTCTAACGGTTAATCTTCGTTCACTGTTAACCTTACCTAATTATCTTTTATTTTATTTATTTAAACAAAAATTATACATATAATAATAAATATAATAATATATAAAGATGAAATAAAACAATTTAATTTGTTTAACTCTTCATTTTTATTTTGAACTAACGTTCAAATAGCTTTTTCAAACTAGTTCTTCTACTAGTTTTTCACATTAAACTCGATGGTGAAAACAGCATCCATTCGAAATAATGAAGCCAATATGTGCTACCGGTCTACAAGTTAGTTTCAGATTTCTCCAAATGCGCGGAATGAGGAAAAACAAATTTGAGAGTAATCCTAACAGCATCCCTGATTGTCTGTTGGAACAAACTTTATATCTTGAAGGAGAACGCTTGAAGATTCTACATTCTACTGTATTGCTCACGTGAACTATATCTCTACGTTTTGTCATGTTTCACTTATATATAAATAAAATAAGCATGAAATTTCCACACGATAACGGTAAGTATTTGTTAACAAAACGTCTAAGTACAATTACCTTGATAAGATATATATTAAAAACGTTTTTATACAAATATTAGGTTTCTACAAGGATTTATACCTACCTACATAATATCATTTGATATATTTATTTAGAGTATATTTAATAGCGAAATACTTTTTTTTCTGAAACGAATTTGATAACAACTTTAATGTCGTCTATAAATCTTTTGTAATACGTCGTAAATTACAAATATTTGTTGACAAACACACTTTCTTTATGGCACCTTCGAAAGTGTTATAGTTTACACCTTTTTTCACTTTTAAAGTGATTGGAAAAATATTATGAATTCTGAAATTTTGAAACTGTTGTTTTTTTACTAAGACCTCAAAAGTTCTATTGTGCCCTCTTTCTTCTACTTAGCTCCTTAGGTTTTCCAAAGAATTTACTCTATTCCTGCTTCACCAGCTTGAACAGTTTGAGGTGCCCATTTAGGTAGCAGTGATCTGACTTTGCTTTATGCATTTGTCGAGCCTAACTCTTGAAGATTCCACAACTATGCAATTTTTGAAGTGATTAGTTGTAGCAGAGTTACCTTGAGCGAAATTAAAAATTTTACAACACCTTAGATAAAACGTTCGCGCTTCTTGTCGTTGTCAAATTATTCCATTTTTATGGTCATATAGGTTATGCTTTATATATTTGTTTAAAAGTGTTATGAAATTCTATTTCCATCTGCTCCAAATTTTCTATCGACGTTACTTAAATTTACAAGCACTGCTGTCACTTACCATGTATGAAATGCAGTCGCTGCTTAACTAACAGACGTAAATTCCCTGGCGACTGCCAAAGAATAAAAGGTTTGCTCCAACTGGCATGTATGAACCGCTCCTTTCTTCTTTTTCGGGTCGAGATGGTAAACACATGTTCGAATGGGTCTAGGACCCAAACAGTGTTGGACTCCAAGAGGATGCCTACCAACCAAACCCACCTCAAACTCGCCGTTACCACCGCCTCGGAATCACTACCCTAACATACTTCGAAATGGGCGGCGGTCCCTCGCACGCTCTCCGCTCAAACCGTCGTCTTCTCCCTACTATCACTCCTACCTCTCATGCCATATCGAGTCCTCTCCCCCTAACCATGCTCTCTACTACGCCACTTACCTCCATCCATTCCTCCTCCCCCCTCAACATTATCACCACCATGTTCTCCCAATACACCGCCTCACCTAGTTTCCTCTCTTACTTCTTCAGCACTTCCTCGTTCCTCCAGCATCTAAACACATGCCCCACATCATCCTCCACTTCACACCTCTCGCACACTGCAGTCTCTCTTTTCCCAATCCTGTGGAGGTACCCTACTCTCGACCCATGTCCAGTGAACACCTGTGTCAAGATGTAGTTCACCTCCCCGAATTTCCCGTCCATCCAATCTCTCCAATTCCCAATCGCTCCTTTTAGCGCGCCATCATACTCTTCCCACCTTCTCTCCATTTCCTCCTCCATCCATTCCTGTACTTCCTCTCTGGTCGCATCCCTCCAGCGTTTGTTCCTGGCTTTAGCCATCACGTTCAATAGGTAGGATCTTGCCAGCACCGCTGCTTCCAGTCCACCCACTGTCCTGTACCCCTGCACCTCCCTTAGCAGTATCCCTCTCGGACCCGCAGGAGTGGCTAAACCCTCGCATTCACCCCCGCTCTTTCACCCCACATCTCCGCACCGTACAGCATACTTTGCTATACCGTCCTACCAATTACCCTCCTCTTCCACACTCCCGGCCCTTTCACATTACACATCAATCACCCAGCCTTGCTGCCCTCACTTTCCCCTTCTCTGCCGCCTTTAACATATGAGTTTTGAAAAATAATTGGCTATCCAACCACACCCCTAGATATTTCCCTGACTCCTCCATACGAATTCTCCTTCCCTTCACCACCACCCCCACTTCCCTCGTATTGCTCCGTCCCTTCACTAGCAACCCCAACGTCTTATCTTCCGCCACTTCTAGTCTGCATCGCTCTATCTTCTCCACAATCTTCCTACACATTCTCTTCGCCTTTCTTTCTATCCCCGCTCTCCCTTTTCCATACATACTAGACACACATCGTCCGCATACACCGCAATCTCACATCCCTCTTCACATACTATCCCACAAACCTCATCAAACACACACGTCCAGAGCGTCGGCCCAAGAACCGAGCTCTGGGGTACTCCAGCCTCCATCTCATACCTCCTCCCTCTAAAGTCTACTATCACACGTCACGTCAGGTAGTGCTCCACTAGGTTAACCAAACCCTCCCCCACTCCAAGCTTCAGCAATGCGCTCAAAACTGCCCGTTTGCTGACACTGTTGAACTCGTTCCCGACGTCGAAGAACACGAGTAGGGCCTATTTTTTGTTCCTCCTGCTGCCCTCCCTAGCTCTATCCACCAAGCCCATCACCCTTCCCAGTGCCGAGATGCATGATTTCCTCTTCGTAAACCCGTGCTGGTTTACCCTAAAACCCCCATTCCTACCAACTTCCTCCTCAATCCTAACCTTTATTATCCCCTCCATCAATTTACCCATACCACACAGCAGGCCTGTAGTCCCCCGCCCACTTCCCCTCTCTACCCGCCTTCTTCATCAGTATCTCCCTTACAATCTTCCATCCTTCCGGGAATTCTTCCTCCCTCAGCACCCTGTTGAATAGTTCCCAGAAGTACTCCCCATTGTCATCCAACAGCCTCTTCATCATATCACTCATCAGGCCATCGATCCCTGGGGCTTTCCTTACTTTAATGTTTCTCCACCCCTCTACTTCCCATTTCTCTACCGGCCTTATCCCCCTCATTTTTCCTACCCCCTTTTATCCTGGATGTTTCGAATTCTGCCCCGTCCTCCTCCCCCTGTGAACAATTTCCCCATAATCTCCTTCTTCCAATCTTCCTCTAGCACCTCGTTCCTATTTCCACCCATCTTCTTCCCCGCTATCTCATACACCTTTTCCCATGGATTGTTTTCCAATTCCCCCAGTAACTCTTCTCACTTCCCCCTTTTTTCCCTCTCCACCCTACGCTCCGTGCGTTATCAGAAGTTCCTCGATGCAGTATCGCTTGTATTTAGGTCTTACATTTTTTATAATAATTGCATATAACTGCGGTTTTAGGAACATTATCAAATAAAATGCCTCTTTTTCTCAGCCATTCCTGCATTTCATTTTTTTTTGTTCTGGATGAAGGCGTTTTCTCAACAAGTTTGTTGTGATAAGGCGCATTCTCCAACACAAGAAGAACACTACCCGCAGGTAAATTTGGAATTAGCTTTTCTTTAACCCATTTTTCAAAATTTTCGTAATTCATTTCATTATGGTAGTCTCCAGTTTTGCAATTTGATTTCCAACGAATTTATGCACCTGGAATAAATCCTGCTTCACTGCCTACATGAACAATAATCATTCGAGGGCCTTTACTAGTCGGTTTTAAGAGTCCCAAATTTTCTTTGTTACTCCAGCTTTTATTGTGAGTATGACTGGAATGAATATAGGTCTCATCTGTATAAACAATTTTCCTTCGGTTTTCCCTATATTGCTTCATTTTCCTTAAGAATTCTAGGCGTAAATGTCGAATTGAATCACGTTCCACTAATACTTTTCGATCGTTTCTTATTTTTCTCCTTCTACAACCTATTAGGTGCATTTCTTTTCGACGCGATTTTTTACACCCATCATATTCAAATTCTTCGCCAAAATGTTGATGCACTTTCTTCAGCGTAGGTATAGTTTTATGAGATGTATGGTAATTTAAAATACTGTTTCTTAACTGGGTCTTGCCTACGTCATTTAGCATTGTTTTTGTCTTTTTGCCAGGTCTTTTGTTTTGTGGAGTAGAAAACGAGGCTACTTCCTGTTTTTCCACTGATTTGGACTCACTGGAAATTCGACGAACAGTTCGCAAGCTAACATCAAGAGCAGCTGATACTCGTTCGCCGATCTAAAATAAATATTCAGCGTTATTAAAACATTATTGGGACATCATCCTTTAAAGAATTTACATTTACAAAGTCTAATTTTGCTAAGTGATAATAAAATTAATAATTAAAAAGTGTACACATACTTGCTATTCTTCTATAAAATGCATTATGGAAAATATATCCAAATACTTATTTTGTTAAATGGAATAATAGGTTTCGTTTGTGCTGCTTCTTCCTTCATAAATTTTATTAAATTACTAACTAGCTCACGGCTTTGGCCACTTAAAACTTTATTATGAATTTTACTTTTAAAGTCCATCGTAAAACTTTGAAGTAAAAGCAAATCAACACAAAACAGATAATATAAAAATTTACTACGCCTCTGGAATTTTTATGATGTTAACAGTAAGAAACAGTAACATCAAATGAGCTCTCGGTGTCGATGGACGGGGTTTGTCAAAGCGCATCTTATGGTCGAGTGCCAACCTAGTTATTCCTTTTCATCAACACTTCTAGAAAAACCGACAGAGCCTAACGAATTGTGTGGAATATGTGGAGAATTTGGAAAAAGTGGAGATTTATGGTATCGGTTTGCTTTGTGTTCAACATGGAACCACGCCCACTGCACAGGCGCTGATAATCCTAAGCATTATAAATGTGACTTTTGTTTATTGTAATAATGTTTTTTAACCACCTATTGCAATCATAATAATAAATATTTTGTAATGATGAATTTTTTTAATGCGCACCATTTCCCAATCAAAGCGTAACATTACCCCGTGGGGTGGGAAATGGTGCGTTATTTGGTTATATATTTTTATTGCAATACTTACTGCTTGCACTAGTGTAAAAAATTTATATTAACTATAACATGCTACCCACAATAATGAATCTTGCTTAAATGCGCACCATTCTCCCACTTTCTCTTATAGATTAAAACATTTCTAATAGAGGCGTGCCGTTCATTTTTGACCCCTTATTATAGAATTCACCCTTATCTGAATCTTCCTATGGTATTGATGGCACAATAGATCTTTTAGGCCTCAGTGAATGTCACTCCAGTATACATACATACATGGTATTGATGACTTATCTGCTAAAATAATTCTGAACATTCCTAACGTACTTAACGTTATAATTTTTCTGGTTAATGAATCCTTTGAAAATTGACCCTGAAAACAGCTACAACTACCAAACATCTCGTTACTATTAAGTCCTGGTCTGACTTAGAAAACTATAGTTTTATCTAACACAGGGAAACAAGTTTTGCCATTAAGTATGTCTCTAAACAGCTTAATTCTTCTTCTTCATTAAAAACTTACTTCTCTCTGTTTGAATCTCACCTCCACTATTGTATGCCGTTCTGGGGCTCTTGTATAACACGCCCAGTGTACGATTGCACTTGAGATATGCGCGAACAAAAAGTAACAGACACTGCTTGAATAAAGATAGATATATTGAGCGGACTACTCTCGTACGACCCTCGCACTTTGCTTCACCATAGTCGTAGGTACATGCCGGCTAATGAGAAATATTTATAATAATATTTAATTCTTTGTTATAATTATTGGTATTTTAAAAGATAAAAACAAAACAGAGTCACCATCCTCACTAGAATCATCTTCTATGTCGATGATACTCATTTATGACTTGATCTAGTAGAGGTTCCTTTTCCATGTATTCCGCAAGTTTGTTGCGGTAAGATGCATTATCCAGTACAACAACACTTCCCATGGATAAATTTGGTAATAGGTGTTCTTTTAGCCATTTTTGGAAATTTTCAAAGTTCATCTCGTCATGGTAGTCTCCAGATTTAGTAGTCGATTTCCAACGGACATATGGATCTGGAACGAAGATCGAAACCAATTTATAATTTAAACAAAAGCTTATGTTTTCTGTATTAAACATGGTTAATTTGATATAATTACCTTGGCCAAAGGTATAATGGGTTCCTGTCGTGTAGCTTCTTCATTCATATACTTTAATAGATTGGACACTAGTTCACGGCATTGACTACTTGAAGGTTTATTTTTTAATTTACTTTTAAACTCCATTCTAATAATTATGACTAAACTATAAGCTAAAAACACACCTTCTATAAACTAACTACTGAAAATAATTACCGTAACTAAAAACTACTATAATACTACTACGCCACTGGAATTACTGCGATATTAACCGTTTGCGGTCAAAACAGAGACTGGGGTCCTCCATTTCAGTGATTCTCGAGCGATCGGATGTTCTATAGCGCATCTCAGAAGTCCAAAGTCCAAGTGCCAACTTACACTGGGCGAGTTATAGTTTGTATCTCTTCGATTCTATTACAATAAAAATTTTATTCAAAAAAATACAACATTTTAACTGGTCCCGCTCTATTTATTTTTGAACCCGTTGGTTGGTTCGAAAACACATTCCTACTTTATCTGAAAGGCTAATTCATAGTTACCCTACATTAGAAAAGATTTTGAAGTTTATTCAACGGGGCCCTTCTCTAACCCAGTTGTAAATTTCATCACCTTCAATGCCAAAAAATTGTACAACAATCTACTTTTAGTAATAAAATCGGTTAAAATACATACAATAGGTTCAGAAAATTGACGAAGGTATTTCATCATGAAAGATCATAAATATTACACAGTGGCAGAATTCTACATTGTACCTTAGACTTTTTAGTTACATTGTCATTAACTAAAAAGTTTTATGACTATTTTAGGTTGTACTAAATTTAATCACTTTTTTTAAGTATACAGTATAAATCATTTTTGTATTTTATTTTATTTATGTTGTTATTGATTTTAATTTTCGCTTTGTCTATAAATACTCCAGCAAATGAAGGATGAAAAGTAGGCAAAGTGTACAAAAATCCTACCGGTCCATGAATTTTCCGTGAAGGGTAGGGTTTGACTAGTAATTGAACATCCAGAAATTTTACACACCTATCGCCATTTTGGAGGGGTATTCACGGCCCCAAAGTTCCAAAAAATTGGTTTCTCGTCAATATCTCCAAAAATATGGCATTTAGAGAATTTTTATATAGGGGAAAAATGAAGATCAGGTCATTATCTACAAAAATGGTCCTCCTGATTTTTTTCGCGACATTAATATTTTTCGCAAAAACCGATGTTGAAAAATCCATAATTTTGAGGTCCAGAAAAAATGGCTGTTTCTTGCACAATCAAAAAAGAGAAATTCACAGCTTTAAAATGACGTATCTTGGGAGACGATCCGATAATGTACAAACTTTTAGACAGTGATTGTTCGCAAAATATTCCCAACCTCGAAAAACAGCAAAATTTGGAAATGAAAACACCTACTGAAACATCAAGGGGCAAGAAAGATGGCCAATAAAAATTTCTGAGATCAATAAAGACCTTTAAAGGACCCGTAATAACAAAAAAATCGAGAGTAAATGACGTCTATTATTAAGAAAATTATGAGTAATTTCCCGACACTCGAAAAAATAGTTATTACAAAATCTTTGACCCATTTTATAAATATGGTGGAAATATAAAAATGGGCCTTCAATAATCGGATATGATAGCTGTGGATTTCCCTCTTCACCAGAATTTTGAATCGTAAAAAAAATATGCATTTTTACCCGAGATATTGAATAATTTGTTCGCCCGGTCATGAGTAAGTGCAAAGAACCCGCTCTTTCGACTCCGGAGCGGGAGCTCAACAAAAGGCCATTATCTCGAAAACTATCGAGTTTTCGGCAAAAATCATAAGGACCAATTTTGTAGATAATGACCTGTTCTTCATTTTTCCCCTATATAAAATTTCTCTACATGCCATATTTGAGGAGATATTGGCGGGAAACCAATTTTTGGAACTTTGGGGCCGGGAATACCCCCCCCCCCCCCAAATGGCGATTAGGTGTGAAATTTCCGGATGTTCAATTACTAGTCAAACCCTACCCTTCACGGAAAATTCATGGACCGGCAGTTATAATCGCTTCTGGGACCCTTTAGTTACTGGATTATAATTTCTCATGCTTGTCTGTCCGACATGATAATAATCCTCTTATATATTTTATCAATATTGAACTGGGCCCACTTTCCTATGGCTGAATTTGCGCTTTAAATATGCTTGGGGGATTTCCCAAACTTTCAGAGTCTTTGATTCCTGGACCATACACAAACAACTTGTACTGATCCCTTCCCTCTCAGACTGCACTCCTCTGGGAGCGATGCATCCCGGGAAAAAAATTCCACTACCCTACCCTACATCGTCGTCGTTCGCGGTGTTCGCGTCGAGCTCGTCCCCAGCCTAAATGGCTGTTGTTTGGATCCGAGCAGTCTTTTTTCACTGTGTAACCATGGCCGTTTTATCTTCAGCGGTCTTCTTTCTTGTTCCTTGTCTTCTGTTGTGACTGTTTTGCGCTGCCTCTATAAGGGGCAAATCATTAACCGACGATCTGCGATTAAAGACGACCTTATAGGTCCATTTGTTATACTGACCCTAGTTGAAATCCCGACTCATCTTTCTGTGGATGTGTCGTATCTTCGCCTAGGTGGGTCTTCTTGAGATTCTCTACCAAGTGACTTTATGCTGAACTAACAGTTTTGTCACCTGATCGATAATCTGTTGCTTCGTAGGTGGGGTCGTCTTCTTCTTGGTTGTCGCTTGGCCGTAACTGACTCCTGGCTTCGATCCTTTTGGGGTTGGCTTCGGTGTTTTCCTTGTCGTCCTGTTGTTTGGGGCCTGTGGGAATCCCTTGTAGTTCCCTCGATATTCTTCCTGGTAGTTCGCGCAGATGTCTGGCTTGTCCTTCGCTCTTGGGCACTTGTTGGAACGGTGTGGTCTTCCGCAATTGGTGCTTACTCAGCATCCGAGTTGGAATCCCTGGCAGTTGTAACACTGTTTCGGTCTACTTCTTTTTTATTTTTCCCATCTTATTTTCAAGAGTTGTATACTTATGTTGGGTATTCCTGATCTTTTCTCTTTCTCCACCATGTAGATGAGCAGTGACTTATTCCTGAACCGTGGATCCGTATTATCTGAAGATTGCAAAGAACCAAACCACTTGAACTCGTTTAAGGTTTTGTAATAGTTATTTATACAACAAGTACAAAAAGTAAGTGTTTATTACTCGAGGCCGCTAGGCCGAGCTGGACAACACGTTAAGTGCAATAAACACTTTTTGCACGGGTTGCATACAATATTTTTTCTGCGAGCATGCAAAAACCAATAAATGTGTTATTTAGGTTGCTCTAAATGGACTAAAAATGGCGTCGATTTGAATGTTTATGTTTGTCATGATTTCAAAACGCTAAGTAAAAAGACAAATAATGAGTGCAATAAAGAACTAGTTTTTTCACTAAATAGAGTTCAATAAAGTTTTGTTTTTTGCATGAACGTAGAAAAAATTATTTAAAATAACATTTCCAAATTATACCAGAGAGAAACTTTTAATGTTCCATATATCTTTTTTAATTATGAAATATGAATACCCAACATTTCTAAATCATTATAATTTTATAGCGCTATTAAATTACTCGTCTGGAAAAAAAATCGACATACTCGATAAATTTATTTTATTAAGTATATTATATTTTTTTCTTAACCAATTAATATAAAAAATGTCTTTTTTCCATAAATTTTCGATAATTATAAGTGAAAAAAATGGTTATACAAATTATGATGAGCATTTGGTCACACATCGCGTGTTATAAAAATTATACTATGAAAGGAATAACATCTTACGAATTACCTAATGGGCAAGAGACCAATAATAATTTTTGTCACAGTTTCCATGAGCGTCCGACACAGACGAATGATTTTTTATTTTATAGGAATATCTTTTACTTGAAATACATTTTTTTCCAAAAAAAACAGACCAAGTTTGACATCTATGAGAAAATAAATTTTACGTTTCCACGCTAGCTGGCGCCCCAATTGACAAATAAACACCATTAAACGTCAGTATAAAAATAATTTGTTAGAAGTTGTCAATGTCTGCAAATTCAATCGTAAGTTGTCGTATTTTGATTTCTATTTGACGTTAATTTGTCATTTATGGAGCCTGAATCAGATGAAATAATGTATTTTACTCCGCCTGAAATAACAGATAAAGCTAATCAGGTCACGCTTGACTTATTACCGGAAAAATCGAAAGCTAAATACAACCTCCAATACAAGCTATTTATGAACTAGTGTACCTCCATGCAAGTAAAAAAATATAGCGAAAATGTAATTTTAACGTATTTGTTCAAATTAAATAATAAAAAATATTACCAACAATTATTGTGTTAGATAAAAAATTATGTGTAAACCACGGCAGTAAAGTGCTTTTTTCAGGCCGAAAGAAGATATGGACTTCTTGAGGTATACCGCCTAAGTATACAATATACTATTTTTGGGGTCGAGTTTAGTAGTTTATTTTTGTCGACCTTCACTACTCAGGGACTAGTGTAAGAGTAGGATTATCGGTTGCTACCTGCTCGGGGACTAGTTTACATACGTCCTTATTATTAACGGTAATATGGAACAAAGAAAACTGGAAAAACGAACCACTAACGTATATTCCCTCCTCTTACGTTAATAACTGTTTCAATTGTACGAGACATACTTTCAATTAAGTTGAGGATCAAATTCTGCTTGATGTTATCTCTCTGTTGCAATACCAACTCTCTCAACTTCTGGTAAGTTCTTGGAGTTGGTGTGTCTTCGGAAAACTCGACCGAACTTATCCTGGACATGCAGACTGGTCAATGGAACCACCCAATTCCCACGTCATACATATACTCACTGGAAACTCTGACTACGTGCAGATTAGCATTATCTTGAAATGACATGCTCGCCCATAGTGATAACATGATCTGCTAGAACCTCCGTGATGTATCTGTGAGCAATCAGGGAGCCATTCTCGATAGAGTTGGGTACGTGCTTGTGAAGAAATTCTCGACCAAACCATAACGGACCCACCACTAAATGGAAGTAGCTCGTCAATACAAGCTGGAACGTATCTTTCTCCAGGTCTTCTCCATTATCCATACTCGGAAACGTCGGTCTTAACCAGTGGGGCAAAAATTCGACTCATTTGAGAACAGTATCATGCTCCAGTCCTCATCGATTAATACCAAGTGGTTTCGGGAAAAACTAATACTTGCAATTAGATGCCGGTATTCTAATGGTGGACTTGTAGCTATCCTACTATAAGACAATCCAGCAGCATGAAGCCTTCGTCTAATGGTCTACTCACTAACTGTATTAACGCACCATGCTGGCCAAAATGTTGCAACAACATTTGAATCGAATATTTAATTGTGAAACATAGGAAGCAACATCAGATACCTCCAGCAGCAGTGTCGTAGTGTTTGTAAATTTTTTATCAAAAATATGTTTACTTTTTCGATGCCAGAAGAAACAATTCAATTAATGCTTGGGAAATATATCAATCGGTGTTGAATAAGCTTATCGAAAAGAAAAAAATTTAAACGTTATTAAAAGGATAAACGTGTAATGGTTTTGTTTCCGATTATCGAAATTGCAGCCCATTATAAAATTTCGCTGTAAAAATGTGTTTGAAAACATTAAATTCTGGATTATTTTTAAAACTGAATTTTTATTAGGTACATGCTTAATGGTACCGTCCTGAGGATTAAAATACCTTTTTCGAATTTATTGTTCCTTTATAAGCTGATGGTCAAACTTTTGTTCGGTAAATCCCTTTTAGGATGAGATATTTACAACATATAATTCACCATCTGTTTTCTTTCTTCCTATTTATAAGTTTTGAATATGAGCAGGGTACAGATCAGGTTCGCGAACTATTTCCTAGTTACTTCGCGAACAGTTCGGCATTTAGATCAAATTTCCGAGTCGAGTCGGTAAAAATAAATACTTCAAAGAATCTGTTTGTGAACGTTGGAGTCTACAGTACTTGGATGTAATAAAATGACCCTAGATAGATTATGACTCCGTTCGACCGACAACCATTCGCCAGACGAAAAAATTATGACACACACACATGCGAGATGAGCCCGTCCCTCCCAGGAGCCGTATTCTTGACTAAGAGAGTGGAGTTTCTCCAGAGAGCACATATTTCTTTATTTTGCTTGGTTACTCTGTCACTGCACTGACAAAGACAAAATATCTGTTCTCTAGGGAAGCTTCACTCTCTCGTCAAGAATACGACCTCAGGATGTATCGCTCTAAGTGCAATGCATCCCGGAGAAAACTTCCTCCAACCCCCAATCTCAACCGATGGGTCCTCATCGTCCACGTTCACTTTTTCCTCGTACAGCCAAATGGCTGCTGGCTGGGGTCGAGTTGTCTTCTTCTTGGCTGTGTAACCGCGGTGGTTATTTCTTCAGCGGTCTTTTAGCTTGCTTTTGTCTTCTATTGTGTGTGTTTTTGCGCTGCATCTACAAGGGGCGAATCCTTAGCCGACGAACTGCGGCTAAAGATGACCTTATAGAGTGGATCCACTTGTTTTTGCTGTCCTAGTTGAAATCCTGACTAATCTTTTTATGGATGTGCCTGGTCTTCTCATAGGAGGGTCTTATTTTCTTGAGATTACTTACTTTGTGACTTTTGGCCATTAGCTGAGCTAATAGAATTATCACCTGCACGAGAATCTGTTGCTTCGTCGGTGTAGTTGTTGTCGTCGTTTTGTTGGTTGCAGCTTGGGCTTCGTTGCTTTTAGGGCTTCTTCTGGCGCAATCTATTGTTTACAAAATATAATTAGATTTTTTTTAACATTCAGGGTTGAATAGAAAATTGAATACTTTATTAAACGTACGTTACTGAACATACCGGGCTCATATTATCGACAGAAACTGTCAATAGAATCACCGTTACCGAATTGCCGTAAAACGAGTTTTTTATTATTATTATTTCCATAAACTACGTAAATAAATGGTCGATAATTAAGAACCCATCGCCTACCATTTTATATCCAATAAAATTAAATTAGAAAAATATAAAATTGTGCAATAAAAAGACTATATACGCAGCGGGCGGTTTCTTAATTAACAAGTATAAATTATTTATAGAAATTTTTAGGTGTTTTTAAACGACGAGTTGAAATTTCTTCATTTCTATATATGGACGAAACCTGTATTTTTGCTAAGGGTAGCGCAAAAAGAATTTGGTAAGACGAAAGTATAAAATTCATAAAACACACCGATGGCGAAAGAAAAAGACACATTATGTGGAAAACATTGTTTTTGTTGATGAAGCGGATCTCTTATTTTCGCCAAAATCAAAATCAGCCGGTTGTCACGATAATAGAGAGATAAAAGAGAAACTTTTTCCAGATTTACATGACCCAACTTTTATCGTGTTGGACAATGCCCCGTACCATTCGGAAATTTTAAATAAGCAACTATACTATATTTCTTTTTCCGTAGGAGCAAAGTGCCTCATTATTTATTCAAAAGTACTATATACGGTATGTCTGAAAAGTTGGCAACATATGGGAAACTTTTTTATTGTAAGTTTTACGAAAATATCTGCTTTCGAAAATAATAATATACAGGTATTTACATTTGACATTAGATGTACAGGGTGTCCACAAATTGCAAAAGATTAATAGGAATATTTTGACCACTTCAATTTCAACTTAAATTTTGCAAATTTTAGTTGTGAAACACGTCAACTTTTATCTTATTTAACAAGTCAATTAACCTCAAATGTTTATTTGTTGATTTGAAATATTTTAGCAATGAACTTAAATCAGTAATAAATAAGTAATACCCAACAGAATAATGTATTTTCTACTGTAATACACAAATTCTGAACGTTACTTAGAATTTTTGAATGATAAAATTTCCGATTTTATTGATAACTTACCAATAATAGAAAGACAACGCATATGGTACCAACATGATGGGGTACCATGTCATAGTACCAGAAATGTTCGAGAATATCTACTGCAAACTTTTAATGGACGAGTATTAGGAAGATTTGTGAAATTTGCTTGGCCTGCAAGATGTCCAGACCTGAACCCACTAGACTTCTTTTTGTGGGGATACCTAAAGCTAAAAGTGTACCTTAAAAGACCATTCGACAATATTGATCATTTGGAAGGAACAATTCAGGAAGCATATGTGAAGTTATTACTCCGGCTGTTATTAGAAATGTAATAAAAGTATTTTCTAAAAGAACAATTAAATGCTTAGAAAGAAACGGTGGAGTTGAGATGCATATTTAGTTAAAACGGATTTTTCTTGTTCACGCACATAAAGTTTGATGTTACATTTTCGAAATAAATAATTCTAATTAAGTCAAAGTTCATTTATTTTCCAATGAGATAATGAGTGATGTAATCAGTAATTACACTTAAACGTAATTTTCAATTCCTCTCGACACCTTAAAATTACATTTAATATTTTGAGAACAATTTGTAAAAATAACATAATTTTTTCAAGTAGTATGATCTGATTGCATATTAAAACATAGTTTTCTATTTCGAACAACTTTTCATAATTGAAGTTTTCGATATTGTAAAAAATAAAGGTACTTTACTCTTGTATCAAATTCATATTTTTTGACAAACCTTGTATACGATTTAAAAAATTTACATCTGACATTTGCGTTTTGCTTTATGGACCATGCAGAACTTTTTATAAAGAATACATTTTTTTCGTAACATTACAAATAAAAAAGTTTCTCATATGCTGCCAACTTTTTCAGACATACTGTATATATCGGGTGAGTCTTTCTTTTTACCTATGTGGAATAAAATGATAAAACAGGTCGGTTTTAGCAAAATTAAATCGACACGTCCTGTATCGCCTCAAATATAATAGGGTCGTAAAATTCGGCACAATGGTTAAGGATTCATTAATATGATAAGCCGGTGGCCAGTGTCGTTTAAGGGTTTGCCGAGTAGGGATTATAGTAACGGATCATGGAAGGTATTTTGGTCCAATTGCATGTTCTCCGTAAAATCGGCTCTTAATACTGTAATGATTACTTACTAATAATATGATACTTGCCAAACTTTTGCATTATTAAATAAACCCGGAAAATGAAACCATTCATGTCTTTACCGAAAAATGTAACGCCAATGGTCTATTGGCGCTGTATGGCTATCGACCCTTTCTTGAGCTCATATGCTATATAAAATCCAGTATAACAAACGCCTGGGACCCAATTCTTGAAATAAATCCGTATACGGATTTGGCGATATTCGGAAAAAATTCGAATGAAATCGAGTATTTGTATTCTTGAAATCGGTATGCGACTTTTGTTATACAAATTTGACATCGAATGGGTCAAGCTAGGCGAATTTTATTTTCCGTATACGAATTGAGATATTCTATAACCTCTAACCACACTTTTACAGATGTTTGTTTATTTTTATTATTTTTACTCGATTTATTTTCTATACCTTTGAGTTTTGGTAGGCATATATACTTGTGAAAAATTTACAAATATCTCGGTTTATGTGGAAAAATGGTTTCGGGATCAATATCAGTGAGCAGTGAATGAAGACTTTCTTTTGGTAACTAACAACGAACTAAAACTTACTATGTTCATATTTTCTACTTATGATTTATTGGTAGGTATTAAAGTTTGTTGATGGTTAAGTTGGAGGATTTGTCCCTTTTGAGGGCGATTGGAGCATTGGAAGAAGTCGAAATTTCTCTGGTCCTTGCTTATAGTTTTCTTAAGTGCACGATTCATTGTTAAACATATATTAAGTCTGATTGAGTATAAAATAAAGAAAAGAGCAAAAAAAGTAAATAAAATTAATATCGTTCAACGTTTGGGAAATAAATTTCGGTTTAGTTTGTAAGCAGGCTCTTGTTTTTTGACACATATAACATTTGTTTCGGCACACGTACAAAAAAGTAGAAAATTATCCCCCGGGATATTACCTAAAAAAGAAGATAGAAAAAAGAAGAAAGGAGAAGTTCTCAAACTGTTTATTCGAATAAAACATCCGTATACGAACATTTTTCCGCATTCCATCCAAGAAATAAGGTTGACGTTCGTATTCGAATCTTTCGTTCGAATTTAATTCGTATGCTACTGACATCCGTACACGTTCAAGAATTGAGTCCCTGGTACGTTGATAGAATAAAAGTATGTTTAACGAACGAAAATATAACATTTCCACAGTATAGTATGTATGTATATTGGGGTGACCTAAAAGATCTATTGTGCCCCCTTACTTCTACTTAGTACCTGAGGAAAGTCTCAGAGACTAGTAGCTCCCTTAGTCCTATTTCCCGGAGGAATTTTAGGATATCTTCTGGCTTTAACTTAGGTACATGTCCCTCTTCTATCCAGTACTCTCCTAGTTGTTGTGCCCTAGGATTCTGAATTGTTATATGTGGATGGAGGTTTCTTCTTCCATTCGACAGAATCTACATTCTTCTTCCTCCACTATTTTGAGCTTTTTCAGGTGCCCATTCAGGCGACAATGTCCCGTAAGGATGCCTGTTAAAACTCTTAGTGCAGTTTTACTTTGACTTATGCATTCATTTGATCTCAACAGTCACCCAGAAGAATCTTTGATTGTCCAAGTCCTTCTAGATCTTTCCAATGGCCAGATCTTCTCTTTTTTTAGGTTTTGTCTATTTCTTCCAATATTACATTTCATTACATATTCATCACGAAAGTATGACATAATAACTTGTATATAAAACAATTACTATACCTTCTTCAATGATAATCCCTCTTTCGGGGATATTCAGGTAGTTTTGCCGAATTCTACCCTAGCCGTAACAACATAGTTGGCGCCTGTCAACAAATTTTAAATGTCAAAGTTAACTGTCATGTTTAGTTAACTTAACGTCAAAACTTCAGACCTCTCCGTTTAAAGCTGTACCTAAACTGAATTTTTAAAGTTGATGAGTCAGTCGAAAAAGAGAATCCAGCCGAGCAAATTTTCGCGCAATAATTTTTCACAATTTTCGAAGACAGTTGTCTCAATAAAAATTCCTTGTCCTTGTCTGTTTTCGGAAATGAAACACCACATCAATCCACAATTTCTCGTTGGTATGGAGAATTTAAACGTGGACGGATTAATCTTAGCGACGATCCAAGAACAGGTCCACCAACAACGGCAGTCACACAGGAAAACGTCGAAGCTGATTTATTACTAAATCCTTAAGGTCAGATGCCGAGTCAACGAAATATTGTGAAATATCCTTTACCTCTCAGTACAGTCGTACTATTTATTCGTTGTCATCGTAAACATCGTATACGTCTCCAGAGTGCCCCAAACCGTCTCAAAGTGTAGCAAAACGGCTCAGAGTTTCTCAAAATTCTCAGACTGTCTCGAAGTGTCTCCAGAGTGCCTCAAACCGTCTCAAAGTGTATCAAAACGGCTCAGAGTTTCTCAAAATTCTCAGACTGTCTCGAAGCGTCTCCAGAGTGCCTCAAAACGTCTCAGAGTGTATCAAAACTTCTCAGAGTGTTTCAAAGACTCAGACTGTTTCAAAGTGTTTCCATAATACCTCAAAACGTCCCAAATTGTATAAAAAAGTCTCAGGGTATCTTAATATTCTTTGACTGTCTCAAATTGTCTCCAGAGTGCCTCAAACCGTCTCAAAGTGTATCAAAACGGCTCAGAGTTTCTCAAAATTCTCAGACTGTCTCGAAGTGTCTCCAGAGTGCCTCAAAACGATCCGAAACAGGCGTATACTATTCGTGAAATATGGTGTGCCTTCTAAATATATAGACTATAGAATTTTTCTCCCGATTCTCCCAAAATATTGTTCATAAGATGTGTTACGTGGTAAAACCACTGAGTCGTTTCCGTGGACAAATTGCTGGAAGTCGAATTAGTAACACCACGCTTGCTCGATTTTAAAGATGTAAAACTTATTCTTTTTCATTCGATTCGAATCGGACGTATATATCTGAGTGAAATCGACCGAAAACAATGTTAATTCTCGTATTTCCCCGTTTTTTTTTAAATCCATTCAATCTAAAACAAGCGTGAAACTGTAAATGTCGATTTTATTGTTTTGTAAGGTTAAAATAAAAGCTCTTTATCGTATTTTTATGTCATTAAAAACTTTTATTGTTCTATTACTGTAGAAATAAATTTACAACTAACAGTTTTTTTCTCTTGGAGCTTCAAATACAATTGTACGGGAAAACAGGCTTTTTTGCAAGTTTGCTTACGTCGGAAATCTCTAAAATGCGAAATTGCATCCAAATAACAAAAAATGAACTTAACCGACTTTATAGCCGAGAAAGAAATATGTTTATTTAATTTGAATGTTTAAAAATCAAAATAACACACTAACTGTAACATTTAGGTATGGGGAATACTCGACAAAAGGAAAAGATGTTTGAAGATGATATAAAATACATTTAAAATTATGTAGTTGTAAAATGGTCGTAGATTTTAGTTCATCCTGTATACAAAATAAAAGTTATCAAAAACGTTATGAATTCCATTAAAACTATAGACTATAGACCAGCACAAAAAAATTCCCTTTTGTTATTGATAATAAATAATACAGGGTGACGAATTTATACAGTGCGCTGGAATAAGTATTACCCCATCTCTAACTTCTCTGTTTTTATATTGAAAGCTATTGAAACACTGATCTCAAAATTTACGAATTATGAGCTATGCGTAAAAGAGTTTTAATATTTACTAGTTATTTTCTGCGTCAAAAAATTTGACGACAACAGATTTCATAAAGTGCCTGTCTATTGGACGGCCAGGAAAGCGCATAATATTGAACATCCTTAACGCCTTATGATAATAGTTGCGCCTAGCTTCGCCATAAATTACCAATCATTTCGCATTTTTTTTCTAATCTGCGAGGTTGTACCATCTTTAAATTTCACAATAATCAAATTTACTTAAAAGTAGTAACAACATCGGTCGCGTTCATCCCACGGTAGCGTAGCAACGGTCTCGCTGACTTCCAGGACTTGATTACGGCTCGTCCTGGAATCTTGTCTACTCGTCCAAAAAAAACAGTATTTTCCGGACTTGTTACGTAATTTACTATTCTTTCAAGATATTTTAGACATTTGTATCTTGAAAATGAATGAACACCAGTAGGTTAAACTGTTAAACTAAATTGAAATCGTCATATATCAAATAAAATTATGCACACGAATTCCTCTTATAACGTAGGCATCCTCTAAGGAAGGATTTTTCAACATTCAAAAAACTTGTTTTGTATTATACCTACAGGGTGTCAAGAAAAGTAATGTTGTACACATGATTAGGTATAAACAACTTACTTACACAAATGGTCACAAATTGAAGGGTTTTTTTAGGTATCCATTGACAGAGTATTCCACCGAAACGCGGCAGACGTCGGTTGTATGCGAATTATAAAAATTTGAATTTTGTTATTTATTGAGTTTTACTTTATATGAGATTTGTTGTTTGTTGTTAAGTAGGTATTTCTGTTAATTACGTTTTTTTCAATACAGTTAAGTTAGTTGTTTAGAAAGGTGTGTTACATACATAGCAAGCCTAATAGGTAGGTATATTTAGTTTGTGGTATAGCTAGACATCCAAAAACGCCTTTTACGTCTTTTGGTATATGAGATTTGTTGTTAAGTAGGTATTTCTGTTAATTAAGTTTTTTTCAATATAGTTAAGTTAGTTGGTTAGAAAGGTGTGTTACATACATAGCAATCCTAATAGGTAGGTATTGATATGAATTTTTAATTTATAGTGTTGATATGTATTCTAATTTATTTGTTGTAATATATTTATTTGGGCGCCAATTAATATGAATTTTAATTTAAATTTTAGTGATATCATACATCACTCACCTTTTATGATGACTCTTCACCTCAGGTTGGGTTCATGGGCCTAATGCTCACTTAGTTTCTTTTTTATTGATTTATATTTAACATATCCTCAGGCCGGTCCTGTGTCCTTGCCCTTGAATAATAGGAACTATCCAACTGTGAAATAGTTTTGCCAACTTTATAGGTAGAAAACTCTTTATATTTGAAATTTATGAAATATTATTTAATTTATTTTCTAATGAGCGGCGTATTTATACAGAATTGATAAGTAAGGATATAAGGAACAATTCAAAACACTTATCTAAATGATCTTTCGCTCTACGTTCACACTAAATGAAGTTTTTATATCTAATAAATATATGAAATTATGCAATTCTTTTTACATGTACCACTAAAAACCAAAGATAAAATAGAACATCTGTAATTTTTGATTTCTGTTATTTGACTTGATTATTTTATAATTTGATCTTTTTCTGATATGAAAGTTTATTGTTAATGTCTCCAAATAATTTATTATTGTTTTTATCTTTTAGTTAAAAAATTTTAAAATTATTTGACATCTGTTTTAATTTCAGTTGCCATGTCCTTTCTTCCGTTCGAGTTGACAAATCTAGATTCACACCTTGTTAAATATGTTCATACGTGTGCTTTTTCTATTTTTACCAGTGTCAGATTTTATAGCATAACTAATAATTTTTAATTTTCAGGTTCTTTCTTTTTAGATTTATGATGAGCCAAGAAACTTTTGCAAAGCTTTTGAAAATTCTGAAACTATGTGATAGGATTTCATTAAATTAGAGAAAAGTTATTAAAGATTCCCGTTTAAAGTTTGGGTTGTAAATATTTGTGAGGTGATTTGTTTATATTTTATTTAGATTTTATACTGAAATAACCCTTGTTTGGTGTATGTGTTGTATGATTCCACTTTCCATATCAATAAATTTATTTATGATTAGAATGGTGATAGCGACGCAGAAAATATGGAAAAAGCAGAAAATAATGTCAAATATTTCCGGCAACAATTCAAATAGTTGGAGATTTACAAGTGAAAATATTTCTTTCACAGAATACATTATTATACCCATTACAACACCTGCACGTACACGTACAACCATCAACACCAAACGATATTCCTTTCTCTCCTTTTCTTTTATTTTCCGTTTCGACTGACGAACGCTATTCGGACCCGCATAGAAATCAAATCCGAAACCAACAAAAGACTTTTTGTCGACCGTTCGAACACCTGTGTACGTCATCTTTCAAAAAGTCTCTTCCAAAAGACGAAATTGTATTCGAAAACCTGCACCTTTTCTTTTGTTATTCACGTTTTTATAATTCTTGTGTTGTAACACAATAAAATGAGACTCGATTCCAATTCGTTGGACCGCTTTTTTAAAAATATCTCTTCGTGTGATTCTCCATAATGATGTAGGTATTCATTGTAAATTAAGCTTGTTGGTTGTGAAGTTGGGGAGTCGTGGGTGTCGACTGCATTTTTTAAACATTAGCAAATTGTTGATAAATTTATTTTATTATGTAAAGTATTCTAATATTAAATCCGATGACAACATTTAACTTATGGCATCTTATCTAGACCTGTCACCATTAAAAACTAAATCCAAATTTATTATTATTTATTACACAAGTTTTAAATTTATACGAAATTTAATATAAATACTTTTGACTTTTAATCCTCTTTTTGATGTTTCTATCAGAGATTAACCACTTTTCGAATTCCCTATCTTTTATAGTAATCCTAAAAAATATAATATAAATGGATAATTCTCCAATAATTGGAAGATCTGTGTCCAAGGCAAATTTTATGTAATAGATCTTATTATTGTTATTATTGAACGGAATGAAAATGAATGCAAATATAACAAAAATAATGATGATAGCAAAAAATCAAGAAAGGTTGAATATACGAAGGTATAATCGAACAAGTTACCTACTTTAAATACTTAGGAACAATAATTGATAGCACTGGTAACCAGGAAAGGGATATTATGGAAAGAACAGAAAAAGCCATAAAAACTTACCACATGCTGAAACCTGGATATATTAATAAGAAGGAAATCTCAAAATGTCAGTATTCCAAACAGTATTTAGACCGATACTTACATATGGCAGCGAAACGTGGGTACTGGACCAAAAAATGAAGGGCAGAATACGAGCTATAGAAATGAGATACCTGAGATATGTGGAAGGAATAAAAAACGAGACAGAATAAAGAATGTAGACATAAGAGATGAGCTAGAAATAAAATCCATGATAGGCTATATAGAAGAAATACAACTGAGCTGGTGGGGACATCTTCAGCGAATGGAGAATACTAGACTAGTTAAAAACGTATGGGAAGCAAAGGTGAATGTTAAAAGAGACAGAGATAGACCAAAAGAATCCTGGGATAACAACATAGCCAAAATATTGAAGGAAAGAGGGAAAACAATGATAGAAGGAAAACAATTAGCAACAAATAGAAAAGAATGGAACTTTTGTTGAAGAAACTTGAAATTTTAAGAAATCTCCCTACACCGAAAGGTAGAAGGGAATTTGATTATGTATTGAAATGGTATCAAATCATTAAAATAAGAATAATAACAAAAATAGGGAAATTAGGAAAGGATATAGTGGGGAAATACCAGTCAATGATGATGAGATTTGAATCAACTGTGTTTATTCTTAAAAAGCTTACAATAAAACCGAATGCAAGAATTAAATCTTTATAAAATAACATTATTTATAGGAATTCATAAATGAGAAGGATAGACTTACCTTAATTTTGATAAAAATCTAATAATTCTTTATACAATTATTTGAAATAACAAACAAATTGATTTCATAATTCTTCATTTAAATTATCTTGAATAGGAAAAATATTGTTTAATCCCAGAAATGTATAACCTACACCTGAAATCAAATTATTAGAAAACATAATATTTTATCATGAAAATTTGAAAATATAGTATTATAATCTAAATTATGGCTGAGTTGTCACTGTCAAGAAGACATCACATCAATGAATATTTGTCATGCTTTGAAAAGACAGAACGATTAGCCAGAATCAAAGAATTTTAATATCAGAAATTGTTTGCAAATAAATAATGCTGTGTTGTGATTGGAAGATTATTATATAGTTTTAAAAAAAGGTTCATAATAATAAAAATTAGACTGAGTTTATTTAAGACAAGTAATAGTATAGATTCATTGGGCATTTTTTAAAAGATTACATGAATGCAAATTAATGATTGAGAAGAAAATTTTCTATCACATGTTAAAGATTAACTCATATTATCAGGGATTTTTCTTAAAAAGGACAATTTAAAGGTTTAAATTTGTGAATTTATTACTGGTAAGAAGAAATATAATAGTGAAAAGACAGATATTAAGGTCTATAAGAGACATTATATAAGAAAATTTAAGAATTTTAACAAGTAAGAAGAAAAAAATCAAGTGAAAAGGGGCAGAAAAAGTTTTTGAGAATTGAAAAAAAGTACAAAAATTAAAGAAAAAGAGTTAGAAAGTAAAAAAAAACTGAGGTTAGTGCATTAAAAATTCAAGAAAGAAAGTGAAAGTCAAAATTTAAAAAAGTGAAAAAGGCACATACCTGTTAGACGACGTGGAGTTGGTCCTGTGTTCCAGGAGAATTTGAATTCTCAATATTCCAGTCTACATTGCAATCCTGTAAATTGAAAAACCTTCATTGAGTCAGTTCTCCGAATGTAGTGGAAGGTTAGTGATATTTATTGGTACCAATAAAAGTAACAGAATCAGAATTTAATCAGATGTACATCTATAAAAAAAATTCAAATCATTAACAAGCTTTATTTTAATAGAATTCTAAATTATAACTTACCTCGAAATCGAAAGAATTATTTTATTTTAGGTTAAGTTTGTTTCTGTGTTCTCATTGTTTTTCTTTGTTACGTTATTAGTTAAAGTGGAATTGTTATTCATGTAATTTTATTTCATATAAATGCACTCAGTATTATTATTAAATTGTTTAATTGAGATCCATTGCATTTTATTTTATCTAAATAGTAAAACTTCCATTTTGTTCAGACAGACCATTAAATCACTTCAAACTAAACTGTTTGCAACTCACAACACAGATCATAGATATTAAAATTTTAAAACACATGGTCAGGTTAAAGATAGTAAGGAACGCTTTCGATGGGCGTATAACAAAAATTCTTTTCTGATAACATTTAATATAAAAAAATTAAAAAAACTAATTTATTAAAACTAATAAAATTGTTGGACCCATAACAAATATAGTTGATTCAAATTCTTAACATTTATATAAAATGAAATAATTCATATAATAATTCATATGTATATATTGTTACTATTATCGGGTTCTATGTATTACATAATAACAACAATATATTAGCTATTCTTGGCACGTCATAGCATATAGAGGGTGTTTCTAAACTGTTCTGCCAAACGCAAACTACAGATAGTATAAACGTCCACCAGTCTGAAAACTTTAACTTGAAGAGATTGGTGCCTTTCTACATTATAAAATAATACCATAAAAATGCTTATTTAAAGATCTCTTGAGCACAGCTAAACAATAAAGCGGGATTTTGACATACGATTTTCAATAATCACAGCATACGGCCTATTGCAACAAGCAAAAGAAGATGACATAAGAGATATTTACATATTGCGCATGCGAACTCTTCCACTAGTTTATCACAAGTGACGTTTTGCAGTAAGCTAGATAGATATGGCTATTTTTATTTGAAAGGCGTCTTAAAGTGAAATTGGATATGTTTGACCTACGACCAATTGCAGTAACAACGACGATATTGATTGATTGATTGATTAGTTCGGCACCACCAGTTAGAGGCTTAGAGATCTCGGTACCTCAGTCTTTAGGCTTTTTTTTCCCTTGGTTATACCGTTTATGTGAAGAGACCAGTAGCCCTTATCAGGCTCAACAGTCTTTTCACTAGGTCCTTCTTGGAGAAATCCTCCCTTGGATACTCTAGTCTTAGGAGTCTATATATCCAATGAGACAGTGCTTCACATTCGAAGATAATGTGAGAGGCTGTTTCCATGCACAACCGACAGATAGGTTCCTCCCTATATATGCCAATTGTATGCATGTGCTTCCTTAGAGTATAGTGACCGGTAAGTAATCCCGTCTCTTTCCTTATCTGGCCCCTGCTAAGGTTTAATACTTCGTTAGTCAGCGACTCCGAGGGTTTTTTGACCAAGAGTTTGCTGTGTTCCTGTTTTGGCACGTGTCTCCAATACGTCTGATGTATAGTTTGAGTCCACCGAGATGTACAACCACGTGCAGCAGATTTTGAAATTCCAGGACCAGTGAATGCAGTTTCAGGCCCTAGCTTTGCTACACTACCCTTGTGCCCCGGGACCCACTTAAGAGTTACTCTATTATGGTTTACTGTCAAATTCAAATGTAACTGTTTGAAAAGGATTTTTATTTTGAAAAAAAAACTTGAATGATGATTTTCTGAAAACTGCTGATGCATTTAAATTTAATATTTATGACACGTACAACATTGAGTGCATTGCTGAAAAATAACGAACAATACCGCGTCGATGTTCACATCATAAGACTTCCTCTGAGAACTGAACCCAATAGAAACAGTTTGGCAGTGGCGGATTTACCGCCAGGATGAGTAGACTGGAGCCTAGGGCGACAGATATTGGGGGCGGCAATTTTGGAACCAACATTTTTATGTCTCTCAAAAATAAATGAAAAATCATATTTATATACCTAAATGTTGTTCAATATGTAGGGAAGCGTGGGCACGGACTAGTGATGAGCAAAATTCGTCTTGGTCTTGCGATTTTGCAATACCAAGACCAAGATCATACATACACTAGCAAAAGACCAAGACAGAGAATGCAAGACCAAGACCAAGACCGGACAAGCAAGACCGAGATCGTTACCAAGACTGTCTTGGTTCTTGCTTTGCTCATCACTAAGCATGGATGACTTCATAAATATGTCTTTGCTATACTCCCATGCTTTGATGCCATCATTATAAATGCAAGAACTGTACTCGTATCCATTACGACATTTACCAATTTTGAAACAGAATTTGCAAAACATTTACGCTAACTTGTATTTAGCTGTTTGCATAGCTCTATATGTTCACCAGCAACGGCAGTTGAGAAAAGCTTTCTTTGCTTGAAACGAGTAAGAAATTGTCTAAGATTTACCTTAAGCCAAGAAAACTAAAACGTTTTGGCTTTGGTATTGTGAAACTTTTATACTGTGATGGAATGTGATCGACATTATCAGCCGGATTCTTACTAAATAATCAAATATATTGCTTTTAAACTTTAAGTAAGCATTGTAGAGGTCGGTAGGGGCGGCAAAATTTGAATAGCCTAGTGGCGGCAAATGTGTAAATTCGCCACTGCGGTTTGGAGTGAAGTGAAACGGTACGTGTCCTTTAGGAACCAAACGGCGTTAAAACTTTCATTTCTGAAGGGTAAGAAAAAGTACAGTGTAGTGCGCATTGGGCTAGTTACGTCAAGAGTGTAGATGGCGGTGGCTTTAGCAGCCGTTGATACTGAATGTTTGTTTTGATCATTAGAGTACTCAAAAAACGTGTTGTCAAATTTTTTATGGGTATAGAAAATAGAACATTTTTTGTGGAAAATAGTCGCTTCTTGCATTTCTCAAATTCAAAAGGTAACGTCGAATGCGTCGGGCTGCTACCTCCGGCTGCAAATTTCTGGTGTTTGTGGTTTCTTCTCTTGTAAGTTTTTTCAGAGCTGGTGAATGAAAAATATTCATTTTCTAATGATGTTCTAATAATTCCTATTATTGGCGTCAAACGACTGGAGGACTGAATGTACGATCTCAATTCTGTTGAATTTTACTGACAAAATGCAAATAAAGACACATTGTTTACAAGAGGTAAATATAAAAGAAACAGAAGTTTGTACAATCAACAAATTCACCTTCAAAAAATGTCTATTTGTTTAATGTAGACAGGAAATGCTTAATCTCTAGTTTTTAGTTTTTATGTCTACGAATTTTTCTGTTTAATTAATTAAAATTTATTTGATTAAATTACGATTTTTTTTGGACGTAATGTTAATTCCCAGTTTTGTACAGAAAAAAATAGTGGTGTTCAAAAATTGTTGTATTGTTTAAAAATTCGAGAATAAAAATTCAGTTGGATCCATATCAGGCACAATTAGTTCTTGGGTCATCAGTTCTAAAATGGTATAGGAATGGCTACCTGGAAGTACCTGAAAGAGGGATTATCATATCATTAGCAGGTGAGACTAGAAGCTCTCGTAATTTATCGAGAAGGGCAAGGAAAAACTGGCCTTTAGCTTTTAGCCATATTCTAATCCTCGCACGACCTTTTGCGGAACTCGACCTAAGATTAAAGATGCAGGTAGGCTTTTGCGGAATTCGGAGGAAACTAGGCGAGAACAACATTGTCACCTTACTGTGACTTAAATAGCAGATGAACCAGTCGATGAAATATTGGAGAAATAGGCAATGACGAAAAGAAGAGAAGATCTTAGGAAAGATCTAGTAGGACTTAGACAATCAAAGATTCTTCTGGGTGACTACAACTTGTTGAGATCAAATAAATGCATAAATCAAACACTGCACTAAGAGTTTTAACAGAGATCCTAACATTGATCGCCAGAATGGGCACCTTAAAAAGCTCAAAATTGTGGAGGAAGAAGAATGTAGATTCTGTGGCATGGAAGAAGAAATCTCCTTTGACATACTTGCGGATTGCATAGCAATACAGAATCATAGGGTACAATACCTAAAAGACTACTGGATAGAAGAGGGACACTTACCTAAATTGAATCTTGCGGATATTCTAAAATTCGTTCGGGAAATAGGTCTAAAGGAAGTACTAGTCTCTGAGACTTTCCTCGGGAACTAAGTAGAATAAAAGGGGCACAATAGATCTTCTAGGTACTCTTCCCCAAACACATCTTTTTAGATTGTCCCAAATGTGTTCTATGGGATTAAGATCAGGACTACGCGCTTTTTAATACCGACCACGTTTAGGTATTGAGTGACAGATCTAGCGACGTGGGAACGTTCATTATCATGCACTAGCCTAAAATCGTCTCTTATAATTGAGACAAATGGTACGACATGATCTTGGAGAACTTTTTCCACGTACCTCTGAGCGTTCACACTTCCCCTATCAAAGACGACAAGATCGATAAGAGATACCTCCCCAAATCATGATTGTCGCAGGCGTTTCTCAAAAAGCATCAGACGTGCTAGACTCTCGTGGCTGTCTCGGCGCGCCTCGTTGTGTCTGTACGCACCTTTAAAGCTATTTGGCTTTCATCTGAAAGCAGTGGTATGGTATGGTAATGGTACTCTCGCGTAAAATCAAATCTACCTCAACAGTTCTGTGGGAGATGTTGTGGAGCACGAGCTGGATGAAAAGTCCTTGGATTTCTATTCACTGATCTCAAGGAGACGCGTACTAGTTTCAGAAGCAGTGCAAAAGTGATTTCCAAACACATTGCTGACAACAAAGTGGTCGTTTCGGAAGGAATTGTAACGACATCTGCCTTGACCTGGCCTCCGAGTATTATAAGCAAGTTTTCCAATGTCGTCTAATGGCAACTCGTACCGTGGTACACCCAGCATCGTGAACAACGACTAATTCTTGCAAAATTACTGGGCTTCCAATCTTAGAACCAATATAAGGGTTTAAATATTTATTTATTCTCGAGTTCTGTGGGAACTTGCATTGTCTTGGTGGAGGATCATTCGTCGTTGGGGGTATGCTACTATACCGTTATTCTGGCTCCTTGGTCTGCAACTTCTTTTTTCCGAATGATCCTCCAACGAGTCTCCTTGCAAGAAGCATCATCCGCATGTTATCGTTGTTCATGTTCTACAATCGATCCGGCCGAAACCAAACAGTTATCATTCCCTCAGAGATTATGTCGAGAACGGATAACTTTCATCGGTTTTGGTTCATCTTGGAACACCCAAACATCTTGGACTGACGTTTATTCGGGTTCCCAAGAACAACACTTAAAAGACAACCCTCGTATACATACTTAACGTCAAAAAATCTAATTGTGTCTGTGAGATTTAGTTTAGTCTATCCCCCGTATTTCTGTAGTGGAACGTTACCAAACACCCTCGTAATATTTTTGAATACAGCTAAGGAAGAAACGAAAGAAAAAAAATACACAAGACAGCATGTCTGACAAAAGGACCATCTGGACATCCCACATCACACCTTACAATAACGCCTCTATTTTATGCGACTATGAACTTTAATCCCACCTTCCCTTAGGTACTGGGTCTACTTTAATTTGAAAGAGAATCACTGCACCGTGACGACACAGAGGTGGATTTTGTTGTGATATTTAAAAATAACTTAAAGTTTGGCTACGGCAGGTAGTTGGGATTCTTGTGAATTATTTACGAAAGGAAGCTTTTCATTTGCTAAAATGTCAAAATCACAAAATCTTTACTTTTTACTTACTTTTGTAAAAAATTGACACAAAAAAATTTTATCTAGAAAAAAGTGAACATTTGTAAGATGGGGTTTTTGGATCAGAAATCTACTTTGAAGCAACATTTCCAAGCATTAGAAGAATAAACCTCCGAATTAGCACCAGTTTTTTTATAGTTACACTCTGATCAATTAAATATCGATTACTAAATCTTAGAACTCAGTCACTAGCATTTCTCAATTTTTTCTAATCATTGATCTCGGTGTTTGCACTGATACATTACAAAAGCTCGTAAGGTTTGACCCTATTGAGGCTTCTCGTCTGGTTGTCTCATTAATAGTATCCATATCAAAGACCATGTGGGGTTCACTGTTTTTGCAATACGAAGGAGCATTAACACTTTCTGTTGGTTCCACTGGATTATATCTAAATGCTCTTACTAGCTAAACAGTTTATTAAAGGACATTCTCCAACATTTACGGCAGACCTAATAAGCAATTATAGGAAAACTGTCAAATCCGTTAGGTAGGTATGTTAACAGGGCACTGTGAGCTTAACAGGCACGCAAAGCTAATGGGGTTGACATACGAAGCCATGTGCAGATTCTGTCACCTAGAAGAGGAAACTACAGAACACATCCTATGCCAGTGCGACTGCCTGGCGAATGTGCGGTTTCGTTTTCCATTCCAAACAGTGTTGGACTCATCCCCAAGGGGATGCATTCCAACCAAACCCACCTCAGACTCGCCGTTACCCCCGCCTCGGAAACACTACCCTAGCATACTTCGAGACGGGTAGCGGTTCCTCGCACACTCTCTCCGCTCACTCCGCCATATCGAGTCCTTCTCTCTCCATAATCATGCTCTCCACTACGCCATTTGCCTCTCTTTTCCCAATCTTGTGGAGGTACCCTACTCCCGACCCATGTCCAGTGAGCACCTGTATCAAGAAGTAGTTCACCTCCCGAATTTCCGGTCCATCCAATCTCTCCTACTCCCAATCGATCATTTTAGCGCGCGCTCATACTCCTACCACCTTCTCTCTATTTCCTCTTCCATCCATTCCTGTACTTCCCCTCTGGTTGCACCCCTCCAGCGTTTGATCTTTGCTTTAGCCGTCGCGTCCAATGGGTGGGTCCTTGACAGCACCGCTGCTGCCAGTCCACCCACTGTCCTGTACCCCTTCACCACCCTCAGGAATATCCTGCGAAATTCGACCCTAGCCCCTATATCACCAATTTTAGCAGACATTTTTATCGATAATTTGGAGACCACTCTTTTTAAATAGCATGTTTTGTAGGTACTTCTAAAACACTAGACATATTTTTTTCAATTTATCAATAACTTACACCCAAACATTAAATTCACATTAGAAATAGAGGATAATTGATAAATAAATATTGAATATTCAATTTATTGTAAACCTGTTGTTGGTGTATTTGTTATTTATTGATTTTATTCAATAATTATGGAAAAATTTCTCGTAGTAAGGGTTAAAACAATTAGTTTATTCTGTTTTCTTCTTGACGTGAGCTCTCCAGCGAAGTTTGCTTTGCTCTAAAGGCACTATTTGTGTAATTTAGAACTTAACCCTTCATGTCAGACCTTATCCAAAGCCTATGCCATGTCGAGGAAGACTGCAGAACAAACTTTTTTATATGGACTTGATCTATTGTTGAATGCAGTTCTCAGAAGCTAAATTGGTGATCTGGAATAATTTTTTTTATTGTCTATAATTGGTTTAAGTAATATTTTGTCAAAAAGCTTCGAAATTGCAGTAAGCAATGAAATTGATCTGGACCAAAGACAATGGTAAGTCTAAAGGTAACCGCGCAGCTGATGTCCTTGATATGAAGGCAGCAGCTCAAAAACTTTTTGAACCTGCCTGCTCCGCCAATGTAACAGTTCCAGTATTTCAAGCCTAGTGCGTGAGCATACTCATAATGTGTTCAAAAAAAGGTTGGATGAAAGAAACTGCAAACTAGCCAAGGAATTAACGTACTATCCTGACAGTGCAGCAGTAAAAATATTCTAGACGATGACCCAGCGGAACCTAAGTTTTGCAGCAGGGATGATACACCATTTGGGGGTTTCCTAGGTTTAGGGATAAGAGAGCTTGTCGATGGTTTTGGCGGCCGACAAGCAGTTCTTGGACATTTTTTTATATTTTGGCTCTCCAACTGAAATCGTATAGCATAGGTTAGGTTTGTGATGAGTGGGTCTATCATCTATCATACCTGATTCTAGCCGCGGTGGGTCAGACACATATTATATGCATCATCTTGGTAAATGGTAATTTATGCCAGAAGTCTAAAACTCTTCTTGCAGTCCAAGTATTTAGTGTCTGTTTGTTAAAAAAAGATGCCAATTGCAGGTTCTGGGGGTCTATTCTCAATCAGTGAAATTTTTTGTCGCATGTGAGATTGTATAATTCTTTACTGGCAAAAGTACAATCTCGCATGCGACAAAAAATGTCACTGTTTGAAAATAGAACCACCTGCGACACCCTCGCCTGCAAGGAAGTCTGCCTTATCATTACCATCCACGCCAGAAATCGTATAAACAAATCGATTCAAGAAGTATTTTCGTATCAAGAGATTAAGTATGTCAAAATCGCGAAATTTCTCAATACCTATACCGAGAAATCGACTACCCATAGAGGAAACTACCTCGGGCGCGAGCTTGGTCCAGGCTTGGCCCAACTATGTAGAACTCTGTGCCAAGCTTGTAAGCCAGGAATGTCCCATCGTTGGTGGAAGTTTGGAGTGATAACGATGGGTCAGGCATGGTTGCCAGGACTAAGCCAGGTTTGGTTGCCAGGACTGGTCCATGTTCAAGTACCAGGAGTGAGCCAGGCTCGATTGCCAGTAATGGTCCAGGTTCGGATACCAGGACTGGGCCATGCTCAATTGTCAGGGCTAGATCAGGATTGGTTGACTGGAGTGGGCCAGGCTCGATTGCCAGGACTGGGCCATCCTTGATTGCGAATACTGGCCCAAAATTAAATGCTAATTATTGGTTATTAATTAAACAATGGGATTAATAATGGTACATACATATTAACAGAAACTCTGTTAATATTTATTTATTTATTCTTTAATAACAATATTCTTAAATATATATTCTCTTCTATATAATATGGGTTATCCAGCCCTGGCCCGAGCTTGGGTAATCAATGACATGGCCAAGCCTAGGTCAGACAGTCTTGGCCCAAGCTTGGATTATCATAGGCCAAGGCTGGGTTAAGCGACCTGGCCCTTGCATGGCCCTATACAAGTACGCCAAAGCTAGTTTTCCCAGTACTGGTCCAGGCTCGGCCCGTTTGTCAACTCTGGGGAACTCCTGCATAGGTAGTAAACCCAGTCTTTTGCAAAAATTAAAATTTTATATCAAAAGTTTATTTTTCAAATACTTGGCTTTAAATCGTGCAAAGGATTCGTAATGAATTTTAAAGATCGTGATGGTCCTGATTCGAATTGAGTGTTTCGAAAACCAGTTTATAATTTTAGCGTTGTATGTGAGTGCAAAAATACCATTAGAAATACACCTTAAAAGGTGTATTTTCTTGTTCCTTTATAATATATTAATTCCGCAGCTTATACCACCCATTCACATCATATTACAATATAAAACAACCAAAAATATTGCCAGTTACTATACCTGTTATATTTTCCACATTCTCCGATACCAACCAATTCACGTCAAATTTTACAATAAACTTTTAAAATTTATTCGAATAACTCAACCCGATCCTGCTTATTAACACCATACACCATGATATGGTGTCCTACCTACTGAGAAAACACATAACTTATCAAATGAGATCTGACAGTTGGTGCTTTGTGGCATCCTAATCGGATTTGAAGATTTTTCATTTTTTCCTTTTTATTGTATTGTAGTCTCGAGTCTCATCTTGTTATTTATTAAAGTATTATTCGTGATATTCGATTTCGAGACGGGGAATTTTTCTTGAATACTCCAAATAAAAGTAATATGGAATTGGATGTTTTTGCTTATACAGGATGTCTCAAAATATCGATAATGTCTTTTTGGCGTAGTATACAACTATAAAATTGGAATACAAAAATTTTCTAGAAATAACGTCATTTTGTTATAGAAAACGTAATTTATGTCGCAAGTGTGAGAAATTCTGATAACGTTAACTTTCGTCTTGAAACGTTATCTTTGCCCAATAACAATATTTCAGATTACTATGGAAACACCCTGTATATATTCATGTTTATAGACCACCTGTAGCTACGGCGCTAGACGCGTCGATATATGTGAAAAGTGAAAAAATTCGATTAATTAATAACCCATGGGAGCTATAAAAGTGCATCTATAGACGCGACGGACAAGCTGCTACAGTTTTTTTTAGAATAATTTTTATTAGCACGAAGATATTTAATGAAGAAATTATAGATGTTTTAAATACCGGTAAAGCCAGTCTGATTGACGGGTCTTACGGAATATTACGTAACAGACGTGGAATACTGTGAATTAAAAAGGGTGTTTTTTTCTAGACGAGATAATGATGTAGACATTAAGCAAATAAGGCGGTTTCGGTTATTAATTTGAATTACAGTCGTCTTTCAGTTAATAAGTTTATCGAATGGTAGAAAGATGGCGCAACCGTTGCGATTTATAGATAGGGGTTAAAATTAACTAAGGATTTTTTGTTTATTTTTAAATTTTATTCGTTGTGACTTATGCAAAAGAAAACGCAAAAATGGTGTTTACAATACATCGTTTCACATGTATACAAGTACTGAACAGTTTTGGACCCCGAGATGTAGGCTACAAATAATGAACTTCTTAGTCAGGATTGTAGGTTATCCATCAAGTATGTTCTTTCAGCAATGATCTACGTAAAAAAAAACTTATTTTGAACGACTTTTTCGTAATCTTCCTTCGGTAAAAAGTACCGAGGTGTCTCTGGTTTATTCAATACAGTTTGACGCTTAATTTGTGACGACCAGCAGCGATTAAGGTTAATTTTACGCTAATCACTGATAATTTTTGAGGCAATTTCCCATTTAAACGGTAGTAATGCTATTTTTTTTCTCGTTAAATAACTGCCAACTTTAGTTAGCGGTAAAAATTAAACACTGAACTAAAATTAATAACTGTGTGTCTTAATAATAATTTTTCGTTGACCGTTTATTAATTTCGATATTAATGAATTATTTTATTTAAAAAAGGATGCGTTAATGGCGTTAACGCACCCTTTTTCATTAACGCACTCTTTTTGTGATTTTGACGTTTTGATGACATTTTGATATAGACATTATACCAATACCATTATGACATTCTACGTCATTGGTATGGAGTTGACATTATTATCTCCTGATAGTCTTTGTGGAAAAGTGAATTTTGTCACAAAAAAAGAGTTTACGGTAAACGAAAAGTTATTGTGATCAACTCATTTGTTAATGGGCGATTAATAAACTCAACTATTAAAGGCACTCACTCGCTACCGCTCGTTCGTGCTTTAAACAGTTTCGTTTATGAATCGCCTTCATTAACAAACTGGTTTAAGTTTATTAAATAATTATTAAACAATTCCACAATCGAACAAAAAAGGGTTTTCTATAAGGCCTTCGCAATCGTTATTCATTTTACAACCTAAAATGCAGTGCTTAAGTCGTGTAGTGACTTTTTGTCATGATAAAACCTATTTTTCGACAACCGTCCGGAAAGTACCGCAATCGTTATTCATTTTACAACCTAAAATGCAGTGCTTAAGTCGTGTAGTGACTTTTTGTCATGATAAAACCTATTTTTCGACAACCGTCCGGAAAGTACCGGGACGCTTTTTTGTGAGAAAGTAGCACTTTTCTGGCCTAGTCCGGAAAGTACCTATTTCCCGGACTAGGCCGGGAAGTATTACATTGTTGCTGTCATTCAAACAAACTGAATCCCTTTAATATTAGCAATTGTTCGAATTTCAATATAAATATTAATAAAAACAATAAATAGAATGTTAGTAATATGAGTAGATTCCACAAAGTAAGGGTCCAAACAGTAAATTCAATTAGAATGTTCCTAATTTTGTTCTAAAAATTAGTTTTTTTATCGTAGTGTCATCATGACGAACATAAACATTCAAATCGACGCCATTTTTAGTCTATTTAGATATTACAAAGAAACGTGTTTTATTGATTTGTTATACCTACCACACGGTTGCCGGAAAAAAATGTACGCAACACGCCCGGAAACTGTTTTTTCGGACTCGCAGACTTCCAGGACTCGCCTTGTCTACTCGTCCAAAAAAACAGTATTTTCCGGACTTGTTACGTAATATACTATTATTTCATATTTTTGTTGTAAGCTCGAATTGCCTTTCGGTTTTCGACTTTTCATAAAAATTTCTCTGTATTTTATATTTTTCTTTCGTTTTTGTTATATTTTTTTACTTTATCCCCTCTTTTCGCGTATTAGTCGGCAAAAGATGTAAAGCCTAAAATCCAATAATTTTGCATCTGTTTTCAAAAATGATTTCCGAATCCTCTAATATCGATTATTCCAATCCTCACTGGTGCCAAGAATAATTCAATTTTTTGAATCTTTGTCCTATTGTCCTTATGGCGTTACCTATTCAGCGACGCATGCGCACGTTAGTCTCAATTTCAATCTCAATCTTAATCTCAAATCTCCATCTTTTTCTCATCTCTATCTCATCTCTATCTCATCTCTATCTCATCTCTATCTCATCTCTATCTCATCTCTATCTCATCTCTATCTCATCTCTATCTCATCTCTATCTCATCTCTATCTCATCTCTATCTCATCTCTATCTCATCTCTATCTCATCTCTATCTCATCTCTATCTCATCTCTATCTCATCTCTATCTCATCTCTATCTCATCTCTATCTCATCTCTATCTCATCTCTATCTCATCTCTATCTCATCTCTATCTCATCTCTATCTCATCTCTATCTCATCTCTATCTCATCTCTATCTCATCTCTATCTCATCTCTATCTCATCTCTATCTCATCTCTATCTCATCTCTATCTCATCTCTATCTCATCTCTATCTCATCTCTATCTCATCTCTATCTCATCTCTATCTCATCTCTATCTCATCTCTATCTCATCTCTATCTCATCTCTATCTCATCTCTATCTCATCTCTATCTCATCTCTATCTCATCTCTATCTCATCTCTATCTCATCTCTATCTCATCTCTATCTCATCTCTATCTCATCTCTATCTCATCTCTATCTCATCTCTATCTCATCTCTATCTCATCTCTATCTCATCTCTATCTCATCTCTATCTCATCTCTATCTCATCTCTATCTCATCTCTATCTCATCTCTATCTCATCTCTATCTCATCTCTATCTCATCTCTATCTCATCTCTATCTCATCTCTATCTCATCTCTATCTCATCTCTATCTCATCTCTATCTCATCTCTATCTCATCTCTATCTCATCTCTATCTCATCTCTATCTCATCTCTATCTCATCTCTATCTCATCTCTATCTCATCTCTATCTCATCTCTATCTCATCTCTATCTCATCTCTATCTCATCTCTATCTCATCTCTATCTCATCTCTATCTCATCTCTATCTCATCTCTATCTCATCTCTATCTCATCTCTATCTCATCTCTATCTCATCTCTATCTCATCTCTATCTCATCTCTATCTCATCTCTATCTCATCTCTATCTCATCTCTATCTCATCTCTATCTCATCTCTATCTCATCTCTATCTCATCTCTATCTCATCTCTATCTCATCTCTATCTCATCTCTATCTCATCTCTATCTCATCTCTATCTCATCTCTATCTCATCTCTATCTCATCTCTATCTCATCTCTATCTCATCTCTATCTCATCTCTATCTCATCTCTATCTCATCTCTATCTCATCTCTATCTCATCTCTATCTCATCTCTATCTCATCTCTATCTCATCTCTATCTCATCTCTATCTCATCTCTATCTCATCTCTATCTCATCTCTATCTCATCTCTATCTCATCTCTATCTCATCTCTATCTCATCTCTATCTCATCTCTATCTCATCTCTATCTCATCTCTATCTCATCTCTATCTCATCTCTATCTCATCTCTATCTCATCTCTATCTCATCTCTATCTCATCTCTATCTCATCTCTATCTCATCTCTATCTCATCTCTATCTCATCTCTATCTCATCTCTATCTCACTTTCATGTTTGACTTTCCTTTGATTTTTTTTTCTTTGACTCCAATTTTTCCAATAAAGACCGTTTCACGTGGATGCGTTCTTTTAGATTCGTATCTACATAAACTGGGCTTAAGATTATCTTGAATTACTCTCAATTATCAAGAAAATCCTTGAAAAAAAAACCACTCAGGATTTCCCATTTTAATAAAAAACATACAAACGTGTTTAGATTTTGTATTAATAATTCCTCTATTCACGGATGTTCCATGTTTCAATAAAATAATATTTACAATCGAAAACATCTTGTTTTAGTTTATTTCCATCGAATTAATTTGAAAAAAAATTCTTACAATTCCATTCATTCATCTTTGACCTAAACTGTCAATCAAAATGTGTTTTGAATTTCAGTTTCATCATATTTTTTTGTTTCTTCGTGTATCAAATTCTTCAATCGAGGATGATTTTTCAAATCGATGACATTGTTTATAAAATACTAAATAAATTCAGTCGCAATTAAAGTATAATCCTTATATCAACAATAATAATAGTATCTTTAGATTTACTATAATTTATATCCCATCAAAAACGCTTTGGGAAGAATAGTGTATTACACTACACTACACTACTTTCTGCCCTTGTTTCAGGAATCTCAAACTTTCTGAAAAAAAGTTTCTCCATCTCTAACCAAGTTTTCAGTAACTCTTGAAGTACTGCAGGAGACTTCTGGCTTCGTTATATTGTATAAAATTTTATTTGCAACTTCCTTTTTATTGTTGACGCTCTTCGCTTCATAACTTTCTGCAATAGTGGCAGATTTCCATTAGCGACGAGCTAATAAAGTGGACGACGTTCTTCTAAGGGAGAGTCCAGTATTCTCCTTAAAGTTTTCAAAGTTCAGAATTTTAGCAATTTTACTTGGAATTGAAGAAATTGAGTTTTTCCCGTCAGGCTGCTTTAAGCACTTTCCATTTTGATATCGCATGAAAAAGCGAGGGATCTTATAACAATGGACCTTCGAACTATTTTGGGTTCTGGTAGACTTCGCGACCCTCGAAATTTTAAATTTGTTTGATAGCTTACCTTAAATAAAGCTGATTATATCAAAAATTTCGCTGGATCATTCAGCAATTACTTCAAAAATTACGAATTTAGTTTAAAAAATGATACTTTTTCAACACTATTTAATGCTATTTTACGATGAATATTTTCACTTTAAACTGTAAAGGTTATTATTTTAAACTAAATGTAAGAAAGTTTCACAAAAAAAAACCGGAAGAAAATATTTAAATTTTGCCAATTTTTAGAAATATATTCAAGCATAATTATTTTCACTCGACACTTATAGGTTATAAAATTGCACACTAAAATCTTATGTCTAGGTACCTTTCGTTCACAAATTAAGATTGTTGTGTGATCAGATATTAGTTTTAGCAGCGTTGTCAAATGATATTTATTTTCTTTTAGTTGAATTAATTTTGCATTGTAATAGATTACATGAATATAAAAATATAAAATTATTCAAAAAATTCCGAGGGTCGCGAACCTTTCCGGACCCCTATTTTGAAATAACAAATCTTCTCATCTTCACTTTTAGTCACTGTAAATTTACGTGCCATTCAAACAGGAATTTATTTACATCTTCCCTGTCAAACACATTAGATTTTTTGGGTTTATATCCGTCACTTCTTCTTTTTAAAAATGCTCGAAGTTTAGGATACTTGGAAATATCTATGTTTTCCTCTATGAAAAGGGTTGACTTCAGCATGGAATATTCACACCATAAGCTTGATGGTGACTTTAATACAGCAGATTTTTCATGAAAGTACGCCAAAAGCATGGTTTCTGAAGCTTCAGTAACAGTCTTTGTTTGGCACCATTTCTTAAAGTATTGATACGTTGCTTCATACCTCTTCCTCGATTTTTTTGGCAGCAGCGACAGACAAGCGATATTTGCTGATTCTTCTATAGCCTGTTCAGTATTAAAACTGTTGCACGTCATAACTGTCATAACTGTACTATGTTGCCAAGCCCTTGAAATAATATGAGAATCTAGTATATGTCAAATGAAGTTTATCAAATATTCTAGGTTAGGTTTAGTTATTGTGTGCAAAGAAACTTCGACTTATTTCAGTTACATACAGAGATGTTACATATAAAACTTTAATTTGTATGTTAATCGTACAGCACTAAGAAATTCTTATTTTAAAAACTATGGAATTATTTTTAGCACTAAAAAGGTATGTATGGAATAGTTAACACCTTTATTTGTATGTTTATACCACACACTTAATTAGTTAGAAGATATGGAACTATTCTAGTATTTAAAATGCATGTATATATAGTATCAAGGAAAAAATATTATCTAATATAATTTTTAGGTTACAATTACCTAAGTACATGTTGGCTTCTAGAATGTTGTCACTAAAATATGAAAGATTGATGTAAGGTTTACAGACAAATTATAAATAAAAAAGTTCTGATAACCTGGATCTACATCCTTTTTAAAGGTAGGCAATTTTATTTTATATTTTGTTGAAATAAATCTTAAATTTTTTTTAGTAAAAGCCGGGATGTGAAGCTTTAGTGTGTAGGTCATTCTCAACAAGGAAAATCATCCTGAGATATATGATCATTGATCATAGCAAAAGAAAATTGTGCAGCAAGCACCACCGCAGCTCAGAAAAGGAGAGCAAATCCATTCTATTCTCCGAGTGAAGGTATATGCAAATGATTGACTAAATCGTAGCACTGAAATCAATACATATTATAATTATCAGTATATTGGTGAATTATTTATCACTCCATCATCTTCTAATCAATCCAAATTTATATTTACCATTTTGTTTTAGCTCTCCAGCATCTACCGCAACTGAAAGTATTGCTAATAAATGATTGATCGCAATGAGACCTTTCAATTCAATAAAAACTATTAAATTAATTCTTTGTAGTTTTTATAAAACTTTGTGATATACACATGTACCTTTAGAAAATGCTGCCTGAATTACTTATTTTGAATATCATGATTAAAATAAAATAATAAATAATGCCACCCCAATTTTTATGGAATTGTTTTATTAAAAAGAAACATTGCAAATTTATAAATTAGTTACTACACCGAAAAGTTTGTAATACTATTTTTTTAAATAAGGTAGAACAATAATTGTCAAATAGAAATCTTTCAAATTTGAGAGGTTCACGGACAAACCAATTCCAACCCGCAACTTCTGGAATGCATCTATCGGCTTGCTTGGCAGTACCCTGTATTAACTCAATAGGATTTTTAAAAAGATGGTAGGTAATACTTTGTGACTATACTGTTCTATCATATCCACAATGTATTTTGTTGGGGGGTTTGTTTCTGAAAAAAACATTTATTGAAAGGGCAGTATTCAAATAACCTATTCTTTTCTTTTCAAATATACCTATATTATTATTTTTGTAAAAATGAAAGTAAAACAGCATTTATTGTCTATTAGGTGTAATTTGAAGTAAGAATTTTGAATGTATTAAACTAGTTGTGTAGTCTTCTGAATTCTAGCATATAATTTGCTATATCACTGTTAAAATACAGTTTGTATCTACTTACTAGGCTGTAATATAAATAAGCTCAGCTTCAACATTTGTTGATTGAATTCTATATTGTGTCGTTAACCTAATATTATCGAAAAGCATTATCCATAATTTATTAAAGGTTCAGAAAGATTCAATAGTAATTGGTTTTCAAACCGTTTAAAAACATGTTCTTCATTCATTTCCCCATGATAATAACTCAACTGAGATTCATATATACTTTCTGCTCCATCAATACAACCATCTTCATTTTCAGCATGTAATACAAAATATCTAGAATAAAAACAATTTTGCATTCTAAAATTTTACATAATCATTGTAACATACCTTTTGACATAAACAATTTTGGAAAATTCAGGATTCATTAATAAAAACAAATTTATACAGTGGTTTATTTTTGTTGAAAGTTCCATAAGTCCTCTTTGTGGATGTGTATCATATTTTAGTAAACTACTCAGGAACATTCTACATTGAATAATTATTGTTCTTCCTCCAATTACTGCAGTAACATTCCTAAAGTGACATGATTATCTGTAAAAAAATGTCCATGTATAATTGCCAAGTATTAAGAATAATGTAACAGAATATAATGAATACAGTTGATTGGGTATATTATTAAACTTATACTTACTTGCTTCATAAACGCTGTAAATAGTATCAGGAGTAAATGCATCAACTATTGCAGTATTATTAAGTTTCACATATACGTTTTTTTGGATGTGACTTTAACTTTGATAACTCATTACTGCTTGTGAAAAATTACTCACAGTTCTTTGCAGTTTTTGTCACAACATAACCCCAAAAATGTCAAGACGTCAACTGAACCAGAAATAAACCATTTTAATCGCGGCAACAGCGCGCATTTTTGCCAACATAAAAAGTTTTTATTAAGACTGACGTTAGTTTGAGTTTGATATTTAATTAACCTACGAGCTGTATTTGATATGAAATTAATTACGAAACCTTTCTTTAAACATATATTTATATTCTTTAATACAGTGCGACCTACAAATTTCAATATTTATTGAGTTTAGAGAGGCTTAACATAGTGATTGACAGAGGATTGACAGCAGCAATCGAATGACATGATATAAACGAACGTCTCTTTTTCGACACTTTGATGACGTGCAACGGTTTTTGTACGGAACGGGCTATATCTATGTTTTCCTCTATGAAAAGGGTTGACTTCAGCATGGAATATTCACATCATAAGCTTGATGGTGACTTTAATACAGCAGATTTTCCATGAAAGTACGCCAAAAGCATGGTTTCTGAAGCTGCAGTAGCAGTCTTTGTTTGGCACCATTTCTTAAAGTATTGATACGTTGCTTCATACCTCTTCCTCGATTTTTTTGGCAGCAGCGACAGACAAGCGATATTTGCTGATTCTTCAATATCCATTTCTCTCAACTTTTAATAATAAACTGTCAGCTTGACGTTGTTGATAAAATAACAATGCTTATGACTCTATAAAAAGCCATAATTTCATGGGAAAAGTATGGAATTAAATTAATCAAAATTCAAGAATAAATTCTGCGGGGAGGAGAAAAAATCTTATAGGTATACTTCACGAAATGTAAGTATATTTTTATGGCGCAAAATCATTCTCGACCGGTAAATGTTACTTACATCCCTTATAGTATAAATAACTATTTTTGTAAAAGTCGACGAAAAAATTTTTTATAGCTAGAAAATTTAAAAAATATTACCACCTACTATATTATAAAAAGAGCACCCCTGGTAAAATCGATATTTATTTTTCCTAACGGTTCTCGATTTTTATGTAAAACATAACACTTCGTTCTTTCTTTTTATTTTCGCTTGTTTCAATTCCATTAAGACTAATGAATTCCCGGTGGTGTTCGTCGATTCGAGCACTATCTCGCCTGCGGTGTGTCCGAATTAAATACCCCCATGTCGAACAAGTCGATAAAACCTGTTGGAGATACCAAGCCGCCTTCGCTTCTTTTTGTTTCTGCTTGTTTCTTGTCTCTTATGGAATCCGAAAGACGTTTCGTATTTGCGGAATAAAAAGTAGTGTCAGTTCTCTATTCGTACGTCGAGAATTAAAAGGGAATTTTTGCAAAACAAGATCTTCAACTCTGAAGGAATGTTTTTAAAATATTTATAGTTTTTTTTTCAAAAATTACGACTGTTGCATAAAACAACATAGTTGGCGCCTGTCAACAAATATCAAATGTCAAAATTAACTTAACGACAAACTTTCAGACCGGCTCGGTTAAAGCTGTACCTAAACTGAATTTTTAAAGTTGATGAGCCAGTCGAAAAATGGAATTAATCCGAGAAAATTTTCAAGCATTAATTTCTTACAATTTTCGAAGAGCTTCATTGAGAATTTCAAATCAAATCAAATTTCTGAATGAAAAATCGACTATTTTTGAAGGAAAGTACTTTTTCTACAACTGCTGACGAAAAGTGACGTATTTCTCATACCTTACTTAATTTCAAAACCAAATATTGCTCATACTGTGAGAAATAATATTTCTCACGGCACTTTGCCCACGCCACATACATTTATATGGAGAATCAAATAAAATCGACTAAAACTTAGTAGGCTACTGTCATCTTTAAGTACCTACTTAGTTGTCACAAAACTGTCAGATTATATTAGAAGTTTTTAAATTCCAAAAGGTAGTTTCAATCGTGCTTTGATAAAAATCCCAATTTCCATTAAATATTAGTTTAACAAGACATATTCTTATTTATAATAAATAATATGGATACTGACAGTAGTGACGATTTTAATAATACTCCGCCAGAGATATTGGAAAAAGCTGAAAAATAACTTTAGATTTGTTGTCGGAAATTTCAAGAAAAAAGTATGAATTAGCATACGAAAAATTTATGAAGTGGAGAAGAAATACAAAAATAAAATCTTTTTCGGAAAGTGTACTTTTGGTATATTTTGAAGAGTTGTCAAAAAAATTAAAGGCGTCTACACTTTGGTCACAATACTCAATGCTGCGAAGTACATGTATTCTCTAAATTTGTGCAGTTGCAGAAAAAGTATAGTGTGCAACATGTGGGGAAAGTACTTTTCTCACTCGTGAGTTTGCGGAACTCGTCCTTCGGGCTCGTGCCACAAACTTCTACACTCGTGAGAAAAGTTGAACTTTCCCCACTTGTTGCACAATATACTATTTCGTCCACAAACACTTTTCGTCCGTAAACACTTTTCGTCCGCTGTGCAAAAGATAAGTTTCATCTGGGCCATCACGAAGAAATCTGTTTATTTTATCTCGACTAAATAAATACTCTAGATTTTATACATTGAGAATTCGATTCCCAATAAAAAAACGTATCAAAAAACAGGTAAAGCACTCTGAAGTTGCATCAAGAAGTACCCAAAATCAAAAATTGTCTCTTGCATTTTCTTCGACAGCAGGAATTAATATCAACATTTGCACAAACTGTACGTTCAATATTCACGTTCGAGATTGATTTAATTTACACTTCAAATCAGAATACATTTTGTTTAAATTTTTTTAAAATAATGACCCAGTCTGCAGTGGGACGTAGCCGAGGCCAGCAAACAGAGGTCGACGAAAAAATGTAGTATGCACCTCGGCGAAGAACTGTCTATTGTCTCGTCTGCTAGCTAGCCTTGGCTATCAATTTGCAGGCTCGAATATAATAGACAGTTTTTCGTCCTTGGTACATAAATAACTATTTCATTCGCGAATTAGTACGTAAAATGTCATTTTTTGTAAAGGTCGACCAAAAAAATAATCGATTGAAACAACTTCATATACTTAAGAAAAATTTGAAAAGCCGCCAACAAAAAATAAAAAAGGTGAGCGGTCGTCGGACCGCCGACAGAAGCTTGCTTCTTATGCACAATAGAATGAGCATTTTTCGTGAATTTTTCACCATTTTTCAAAAATTTTGACAATTTTTGACCATTTTTGACAGTTTTTGACAATTATTGACCGTCTTTGACAATTATTGACCATTTTTGACAATTTTTCAAAATTTTAAACATATTTTGCAATTATTGACCATTTTTTCAAAATTTTGACAATTTTTTCAAATTTTAATAATTTTTTCAAATTTTAACAATTATTGACCATTTTTGACAATTATTGACCAATTTTGACAGTTTTGACAATTATTGACCATATTTAAAAATTTTTGACAATTTTTCTAAAATTTTAACAATTATTGACCATTTTTGACAGTTTTTGACGATTTTTGACAATTATTGACCGTCTTTGACAATTATTGACCATTTTTGACAATTTTTCAAAAATTTCAACATATTTGGCAATTATTGTCAATTTTTTTCAAAATTTTGACCATTTTTCAAAATGTTTACAATTATTGATCATTTTTGACAGCTTTTGACGATTTTTAACAATTATTGACCTCTTTGACAATAATTGACCATTTTTGACAATTTTTCAAAAATTTCAACCATTTTTCTGAAATCTGTCAACACTGTTGCGTGACGAACCCTTATTCGCTTTTTCGTAAGATTACACGTTTCACGAGTTCACTAGCCTTTTCAAAAATATGGCAACACTGTTGCGTGACGGACTTTTCGTAACGGTTACACGTTTTACGAGTTCACTAGCCTTCTCAAAAGTCCTATGTCGTGCAATAAGAAGCAAGCTTCAAAAAGAAGATGCATCATTTCTTCAAATTGAGATTTTTTTTAATAAGATCTTATTTTTTCTTACCTAGTACTGTACAAATAAGACAAAAAAGAACGGCCATAGACCATATCTTGGGATGAGACTAATGTACGGCTTTGAAAAAAAAAATTAGCAACAAAAATGGCCTCGAGAATAACTGAATATCCAGAACTGTATAATAAACTTTAAGGCGATAATGGTGGAATAATCAAAATTCTATGGTGAGGTGGAAACAACCTCAGAAACGGCTCGATTCCAGAAAATCCTTGCCAAAGATCCTATCAATCCCATAGGCAATATTTTAAAACCTAATGGATCATACACGGAAATTGGTAGGGAGACCATGCAGATTCTACCAGACTCTGTAGAAATAGGAACGGAGCTATCCGTCAGACCTCCAACTCCCCTGGCTCGTGCGAGGAAAAAGGATTGGAGTGCTGCTAATAAAGTAATAACCCAGCGCAAATAAAACTGGGCTATTAACTCGGTCGAGCCATACAAAGCTCCTGGACCAGATGGTATAATCCCAGCGCATCTGCAGCAGGGGCAAACACATCTATCTCCAGTACTTTGTAAACTCTTCACAGCATCACTAGCAACTGGATACATTCCAATTACTTGGAAAAGAGCCCGAATCGTCTTTATTCCCAAACCAGGTAAGGATTATTCCCAGGCAAAGTCATTCATGCCAATAACTCTGTATTCTTTCATGCTGGAGATATTGGAGAAACTTATTGATAGGCATGTTAGGAAAAACTTTCTCATGGAAAGGCCAATACATTATAACCAACAAGCCTATCAATCAGGAAAATCCTGTGAAACAGCCTTACACCAACTGGTGTCCAAAAATTGAGGCTGCCCTAGGAAATCAAGAAATAACTCTCGGAGCATTTCTTGATATAGAAGGAGCGTTCGACCGTACCTCCTTCGACTCTATGATAGCTGCTGTTGCAAGGCGTGGAGCAGACGACACCACATGTCGGTGGATGAAAAACATGTTTATTTGGAGACTCTATGGAGGTATCGATATCCTATCACCTTTGCTGTGGGACCTTGTCATAGACGAACTCCTGGAGGAATTGAACAGGAAGGGGATATACACCCGGGGGTATGCAGATGATCTGACAATACTTGTACTGGGGAAATACCCTAACGTTATATCGGAGCTGATGTAACAAGACCTGGAAATGGTGGAGATATGGTGTAGGAGGGTGAACCCTGCAAAAACTGCGTTCATACCCTTCACTAAAAAAAGGAAGCTTGAGAGACTAAAACTGCCAAGCCTCTTCAACGTGCAGCTGTGACTTAGCAAGGAGGTCAAGTATCTGGGCATAATTCTGGAAGCAAAACTAACCTGGAACTCACACCTACATGACAAAACCAATAAAGGGAAGATGGCGGTAGGAAACACATGGGGACTAAATCCACGGATATTTCACTGGTTGTATTCAACTGTGGTTACCTATGGAGCCCTAGTTTGTTGGCCACAATTTTTGGCTACAATTAATGACAACCAACCATACCATATCCAGTTAAACTGGGATGGTTGGAGGCATGCAGTCAGGAAGGAACGTTGGTGTGGTACACAGAAGGATCTAAAACTGACATAGGAACAGGAGCTGGAGTCCATGGTGCTAGACCCAGGTGCAATGTCCACGCATCGAAAGGGGGTATAGAGGCCAAAAGATCCTCATACTCTCAGATAGTTAAGCAGTACCGAAATCTTTAGCATGTCCCCAGATCAGATCTAGACTGGTCTGGGACTGTCTTCAAAAACTTTAAACCCTGGCAAACCACAATAGAGTAACTCTTAAGTGGGTCCCGGGGTACAAGGGTATTGTAGTCAATGAAAAGGCAGACACCCTAGCAAAGCTAGGGTCTGAAACTGCATTCACTGGTCCTGAACCAGAATTTGGAATATCAAAATTTGCAGCACGTGGTTGTACATATCGGTGGATTCAAAGTAAACATACTAAACAGACGTACTGGAGACACGTGCCAAAACAGGAACACAGCAAACTCTTGGTCAAAAAACCTTCGGAGTCTCTGACTAACGAAATACTAAATTCTCAGCAGGGACCAGATAAGGAAAGTGACGGGATTACTCACCGGTTACTGTACCCTAAGGAAGCACATGCATACAATTGGCATATATAGGGAGGAACCTATCTGACGGTTGTGCATGGAAGAGGAGGAAACAGCCTCTCACATTATCTTCGAATGCGGAGATATTGGAGATATAGGCTCCTAGGACTAGAGTATCCAAAGGAGGATTTCTCCAAGAAGGACCTAGTGAAAAGACTGTTGAGCCTGTTAAAGCCTAAAAGCTGGGGTGCCGAGGTCTCCAAGCCTCTGACTGGTGGTGCCGTACTAATTAATCATTCAAATCAAAATATGGAATACCATAGAGGAGAACTTGAGGGACTTTGAGCAGAGTTGAGAGTACCTATGTAGATGTGTGTGTTCACTGTATTTTATGAATCTTTGAAAATTATATTGGCATTATACAAATATTTTTCTTATTTTTTCTGTTGATAACGTAATTAATTTATATCTTTATGAGATGTTTAGAACAGTTTTTGTATTAATGGTTCCGAGAACCATCGAACTTGATAATTATCAAATAATTTATCTTCAAACATGTAATACACATAAATACATGTCAATATTTACGACTTTTAGTAGGTCGAAAACGGATTTTTGAAGCTTTTTATCTTGTACTAGCAACAATCGATCACGGAGATAATCAAAATGTAATATTAATCAAAAAACATAACAACGTCGTAGGCAATATTAAGACGATAAGATATTTTTTTATAACGTCGTTTCCACGAAAATAAATCAAAAAATATTTAATCTAATAAAATATATTCTCAAGTATCACACTATATTAGACTTAGAGGCGTGTTTTAGGTTTTTTTTACTTTTAATAGTGAAAATATAAAAAAAATGTATAGTTTCTTCATCAGGAAAAAAGTAGTTTATTTAAAATGGCCATTTATTATTATATTTAGCCCAACGTGCTTTGTGACAACTTTGGCCAGAAAGCTGGATTGCATGAGTTCGAGATGGCATAAGAGAGAAGGAAATATTGATACCTAAGACAAAGTGGAGTTGGAGTTGGCTTCTAGGTAAATACTCCTAACGATATTCGGATGGAAATATTGTGAACAATGTTCAGGAAACTTAATATACGTAATTGCCATAATCAAATATGAATAAAATTAGAGCCCTGTATGCTTTAAAAATGGTGGATTCACCAGCACCCCATTGATAGTGTTAGACTGCTTTATTTATATTTAGACGTTTTGGTCAGTTTTCGTGAGTAGTATCTGGTGTTCCTCGATAAACCACATGAGATTTCACTTACTTTCAATAAAGAGTAAGTTTCTTCCAAGTATTTGTGAGTGACCCTTGATTCCAAACTGAATTGGAAGGCACACCTGGAAAAATTACTACCAGGGCGACTGAACATCATCATCCCATCTAGGAAACAGGTGATGCACCCAGGTAATTCTGGAGAAATCATCTGGTTCACTGATGGCTCCAAAAACAAACCATGGCATAAAAGGACAGAATATTGCATAAGAGGGGAAATCGGGAACTGGCTAGATAGGGAACACCCTCCAGGAAAATCCCTCCAGTAAAACTAGTGGCCTTTATAGAAGGTACGAAGCTTCTGGAATTGAAGTAGATAACATGAGAAATGGTACAAAGATTCAGTTCAAGTGCCTGGGCTGTTGAGCACAACCCAAACGAATGAATGAATGAATTAGTATGGGTTATCGAAGGTATAGAATTAACGCTACATGAAAACTTAACCAAAATAAATTTAATAATAATTGCTTTATGTCCAAACAATAATTATTTCTGGGCCGTCAAAAGTACAACTGTATAGTTATTTTCCTAACTAGTGCGAAAAGTGATACTTTTCATGCCTTCAAGTGCGGAAAATACACTTTCCGCACGTGTAAGGTACAACATTTTTTCTACGAGCGGGAGAAAAATGAAAAAAATATCAATTACTTAGGCATAGAATAACTAGATACAAACTAACAAGTTTATTAATTGCCATCTGGTTATTGATGTAATCAATAATAGTTATTAACGCAGTATTCAACAAAATTTCAATAAAATAATATCAAATGCAATCGTTAATATCGTGCGTGCGGAAAAGGATATTTTTCCGCACGCTCGTGGAAAAATATGTTATAATGTAATTTGCTCGTATTCAGCAGTTATAGTTTCAAATATCCCAGTTAGCATAATTAATGTGGCAATCAATAATTATAAACATTTCATTAATATAATATTTACTCAACTAAAATAAACAGAATCAATAATTGTTAAATAAAATATAACTATACATAATATTATATTACATTACACACCTCTCTGCAGTTATCTGAATTTTGAAAAAAATTCTATTCAGAATACGATAATGCGGATTTAGGAAAAATATAATCAGTATCGAGTGTATTTAGAATCATCTATATGTATATTTTATATTACATACGAAAAAAATCTGGAAAACGTTTGACCCTTAAGGCCATCCCTGCAACTTCCCGCTAAATTCAATTTTCAAACTCATGCGATTTTGTCGCTAGTTGCGAAGTTTTTGAGCTCTTCTAGATCAAAAATTTAATTTTTGTGTTATTTTGAGCTCCCCGAGCTCAAAGATAAAGCTATTCTGATGACAGTGCCATGAAACAGTAATTGCTAAATTTTCAATCTGCTATAACTGTTCAGCCAGGGCTCGAATTCAGTAGTAAAGTTTTATCAAAGTTCGATGAAACACGATTTTTTAAATTTTCAAACTGCTATAACTTTTGAATGAATCAACCGATTTTCACGCTGTTGGCGGCGATCGATGTAGTTTTTTGAGCTCTATAAAAAATTTCAAACAAAAAAATTGATCTGATGAAACATTTCGGAGTTATTACAAAAAAACACTTTTTTTCGATTTTTTTCGACAACGATATCTAACGAAAGCATCAACCAATTCTGACAAACTTGGTGGCGATTGATGCGGGTTTTTAAGGTTAAGAGCTGATTAGTTTTTGAGGTCGATCGGTTCAGCTAATTCGGAGATATTTTGAAAAAATGGAAAAAATAACTCACTTTTTTTGCAATTTCTCGAAATCTACCGGTCCGAATTGGTTCCAACTTACAGGAAATCTAAGTTTGGCGAAGCCCTTTCGAATGACACTAACTGCGATCAAATCGGTCAAGCCGTTCAGAAGTTATAAGAGGTTTACATACATACAGACGTACGGACATCATCGTAAAAATAGTCAGGAAAGCTTCTTAGGGCTTCAAAACGTCGAGATTTGTTGAAACTTCGATTTTTGTAAAACGGGGTAAAAACAATAACTTCCCGATTTTTCGAAAATCATTAATTTTTAGCGGCAAGAATCATTGATTCTCATAGAAGTTGAAAAAAATCATAAAACTAAGTTAAACATTTCGTTTTGACCGGATTCTCATGAGCATTGACGAACCAGGTCAACTTTGGAGCGCTGTAACAGCGTTTTAAATGAATGAAATTAAAAAAAATCCATCTACAAGATTGGCCTGAGGTAATTTTTTTGTAAAATGTATAAAAAAAGTTATAGAGCGAAAAAGAAAATGTTTATAGAAATTTTCTCACTTTTTTGCTTATAACTTCTTTAATTTTAAATTTAGGGCAAAAATTTATATGAACATATTTGTAGGCAAAGCGATAATTTTTTGTAGGACGTATTGGCAGGTTGGCAGGTTGGCGCGCAGCTACTGAACTTGAGATTATGTACTTATTAATTTTTATAAAAAATGTTAACATTAAATAACATTAAATGAAACACCTCGGTAGATCAGAGTATTATCCTGAGCTGGGTTAAAGGGCACGACAGGAGTAAAGGTAATCGTATTGCCGATTCTTTAGCCAGGGAAGCGACTGGACCAAAAATTTTAGGACCCAGTGATACCTACGGCCTTACGACTTCGACAATTGCGGAACTAGCCAAGCGTTACGATTTATGCCCGATTCGCCTGTTCCCATTTCGCCTGACCGATTAAAATTTCTCGATTCGCCGGCTTAAATGGTGGTACCGTTTCGCCTGACCATACATTTTTCGTTATAATACATATTTACATGATTTTGAACTAACAAAATTAATTTATCTTAAGGTTAACAGTGTAGGCTATTTTTTCTAAACATTTTCCCACTGTTCTACAACTTTTTAATTGGTGACTTTTTCACATAACTTCAAAATTAGCTCGAAAAACGCAAAAAACTGCATTTTTCGTTTTTTATTTTTGGCTTCGTTAAAAAATGTTCGATTTTGATGAAAATTTAGTAGAATAGATAGTCATAAACCATGAAAAAAAATTTCAAATTGAAATATTAGAAATTTTATGAGTTATGACGTTTTTTCGGCAAAAAACACTTTTTTTGGGTGGGTGGAAAAAGACTAATATTATTGCGATTTACGGCTAAAGTTGAAGTCCTAGAATAAAAAGTTGATGATAAAAGTTGTAGATCTTGAGAAAATCTACAACTTTTTAATTGGTGACTTTTTCACATAACTTCAAAATTAGCCCGAAAAACGCAAAAAACTGCATTTTTCGTTTTTTATTTTTAGTTTCTGCAAAAATTGATCGATTTCGATGAAAATTCAGTAAAAGGAAGCTTTGATAGTCACAAACCTTGAAAAAAAATTTCAAATTAAAATATTGGAAATTTTTCGAGTTATGACGTTTTTTCGGTAAAAAACATGCATTTTTCGTTTATTATTTTTGGTTTCGTTAAAAAATGTTCGATTTTGAAGAAAATTTAGTAGAAGGTAGCTTTGATAGTCATAAGCCATGAAAAAAAATTTCAAATTGCAATATTGGAAATTTTCCGAGTTATAACGTTTTTTCGGTAAAACACTTTTTTTTGGGGGTAGAAAAAGACATTATTGCGATTTCCGGCCAAAGTTGAGTTCCTAATATAAAAAAATTGATTATAAAAGTTGTAGATCTTGTGAAAATCTACAACTTTTTCGTTAATGACTTTTTCACATAACCTCAAAATTAGCTCGAAAAACGCAAAAAACTGCATTTTTCGTTTTTTATTTTTAGTTTCGGTAAAAAAAGCACGACATCATTTCACAACGTGAATAAAAAATCACGATATCGCTCATCACTATAGATAACGCCACTTGCCGCTACCATTAAAAATTCCGTATCGCAACGTATCGATACACTACAAATTTATCGATACTTGGAATGCATCGAAAAGCATAGTATCGATACATAATATCGAGTATCGGAAGTAAAAGTATCGATACTCTGGAATATCGGATAGTATCGCGCATCCCTATACCTAGAAAATCCAGGTCAGGCGAATCGCAACTATAAATGTCCCTCAATCTTGTCGTCAGGCAAAACGCAACCAAAATGTACCTAATTTAAATGTCAGGCGAAACAGGAATACACCAGCGTTACACCCATGCTCAATCCCTAAAGAGATGGGATGGAATCAAAGGATGCAGTCTTGCCAGGATCACCTTGGGCGACCCTGGGAAGCTGGAGCCGAAGAAATATTTGGCGATTACCAGGAAAAACCTACGCAGTAGGATTTCTGACTTTGGAGCGCTGTAACAGCGTTTTAAATGAATGAAATTTAAAAAAAATGTAAAGAAAAATGTTTCTCAAATGACCATCTAGAAGATTGGTCTAAGGTAATTTTTTTGTAAAATGTATTTAAAAAAAGTTATAGAGCAAAAAGGAAAATTTTCATAGAAATTTTCTCACTTTTTTGCTTATAACTTCTTCAATTTCAAATTTAGGGCAAAAAGTTATATGAACATATTTGTAGGCAAAGCGATTTGCTACAAATTATGTCTTCAAGAATTTTTTGTAGGACGTATAGTTTCCGAGATATCGCTAAATCGGTGTTTGCACCCCTTTTCCAAGATGGCGGCCGGGGGACAAGGGCGGCAGCCCCACAAACTTGGGGTTAGCTTCTATTGACCCCCCAGACATGTCCCAAAAATAAAATCGCGTCCTCTAAAAAATGCAATATTAGGTCCTTAAATTGTAACATTTCAATGGACTAAATCTCTTGAGACGTTCTATTAAATTATGTATGTTGTATTTTATAAAAATGAAGTTTTGGTGGTTTAAATGGCAAGATACTAAAAAATAGTCACATCCAATAAAGGACTATGCTTCCATCTTATGGAAAATGAAAGACCACTCAAATGCGGATATTTTGATACCAACTTATTCGTCTTGAAAAATAGAACATTTGATAACATTGCGCCAATGTTTTAATTTAATTAATAAACCCACAAAATCAGTTCATTTGTCAGAAATTTTCGATTCGATTACAAAATCTAACCATTCAATAGAACTCCACCTGCTGCGGTGAAACAGAGTCGGACTTATGAATATAGTTGTACATACGATGAATACCAGTTTCGTTGAAACAAAATAATAGGATTATATTTTTCAGTTGTATAAATATATGATAGATTGCAATCAAATTATGTAAAAAAGGTACATCTCTCAATTGACAATCTAACATCTTTACATAAGTTTGTCATTTTGTAATAGCAGTTTATTATAACGTTTTCTATATTATAATAGTAAAATTATAATAGGTACATTTAATAACACTGACCGACACGTATTTCGTAAACAATTCCGGTGCAAAAGAATTCCCGTCGGGATTCTTAATGACTATAAAATACACATGAGTTCCCGTCCGACACTTGCAGGTATCTTAATCCCGCACTCGAATTGCCGTCCAGTTTATTTAATTCGCTTACAGGTAAACTAAATAGTTTTGAAAATTCCAGTAAATCGTAATACCTATTCGTAATTCTGAATTCTAATGAAAAAGTTGAATAACCTATTGGGGTGGCTAGGGGGTCTGTCAGTACTAATTGCTATGAATATATTTTTCTATTATATTTTCTATTATATTAAGTTGTCATTTTCGAAACGGCAGTTTATTAATATACATATTTCCGAACGTTTCTTGTCGTACGCTATAGTGATACACAAAATGCTTGAAGTAATGCTAAGTGAAAAGGGTAAACCCTAGTTAGGTTAGCTTCTTTACGTGTATGTATTTATGACTCAGTTCAGTAGTAGTACGCAATAAAATTGTAGAATTAAAATTCCGTATTTTGTTCCAATAATGATATATAAAATAATATCGTATAATAGTGCCAAACATAAGACATTTACAACTATTTCTTATTTTATACATCTGAAAACGGACCTCCCTTAAAACTTTTACTGTTCACTTATTACAATTTGCAATAAATACATAGATAGATATCAGATGATTCAGAGAATTTACCGTAATTACCATAAACACCTTTTAGACAGGTCAGTTTTCACCCTGACGGGAACTCGAGTGACGGCTTAACGTATCCTAATTATGGAACAGGTAGACTGGTTGACTGTAGTTGACGCTGCTGATCGAACTATACCTAATCATGAAGAAATATAATGATGCAAATTAGATTTCAGTAAACAGTGCTTTTTATGTCACGCAAGGGAAAACACTCATCGCCATCAAAATATATATAACACAAAAACCGGCTTCGGCTATCAAAAAAATACAAAAATTAAACAAAACCCGGCTTCGGCTATCAAAAAAATACAAAAATTAAACAAAACCCGGCTTCGGCTATCAAAAAAATTTAATAAAGCAAAAAAGCAAATTTAGCTACCAAAAAAATATAAAAACCGGCTTAGGCCAATAAAATTTTTTTTTTCAGCTACACTTCGCGGATAGAAGGTAATGAGGTCCTCAGGCACTGCATGTGGGGGGAAGGTGGAGCGCGTAAAAGGGGATACTCTAAGAATTATACATTATCTTATAGTATCACCCTTTACGTCGGGTTCATTACCTACACACATTTCACAAGCATTTTTGTATTAACAGTTAATAGACATTCAACATCTTCCATATAAAAAAATATTTTTCGCATCCCTATCCTATTTTTTTTTAAAGAGTTACCGATGCCAACAAATACACTACAAAATACTACAAAGAAAAAACAAAATATAAAAATTAACTGATAAAATTAGGTCAGTTCAACCCTGTCTGGTTTTATTTATTCATTTCTTATCACCGCTGATATCCTTACTTCGTGGAATCTGTAATACATGTCTATTTACGTATTTTCTCTCTGTCTTACTCATACAATCTCCGTAAGCGATTTTAAAAATAATATCATTAATTGTGAGTTAATTATAAAAGTCGCAACATTGGCGCAATGTTATCAAATATTCTATTTTTCAAGACGAATAAGTTGGTATCAAAATATCCGCATTTGAGTGGTCTTTTATTTTCCATAAGCTGGAAGCATAGTCCTTTCTGTTAGTAAAATTTTCTCAATTTTAGCTCCAAGTCTATACAAAAAATTTCCGTTTACTTCATATCGAAAAAATTAGAAATACCCAAATGTTCAGAAAATTCGCTCTTTGAAAATAATTTCGTACATAATTCACATTTTAGAGATGAAAATTTTATTTCCAGGTGAAAATTTCAAGTAATGAATCGAAAATGGGATACAAAAAATACATAAAACTTTTATGACCAAAATCAATCAAAATTTGAACATATTTTGCAAATCAAATATAAATAAATAGTACTCAATTTTGCCGAATATTCAATTTTTAATATGCAACCTTTACTACCAAAATTACTTGTACCCATTCACCATAAAATCGGTCCCAAAAGAAGTTCGAACTCTCCGACACCTCGACTAAACCCCCCGCCTTAACCCTCTATCTACTAATCGTCCAACAAGACATTTTCACACTTCCTCGTATACCGCCAGTTCTCTGCTCCAGCATCCCGCCGTGTTCGTAACAATTGAAGATCCACGTCCCCACCCTTACACCGAAGAACGAGAGAATCTGACAGAAATATCGCGACGTTGCCTAATCCATTCTTTAAAAAATCCTCAACTGTCTCCAATCAAATAAATTATTTTTTTCTGTGACGGGAAAAAAGTTTGACATTTTATCATTGTCGTCAGGTAACAAAATGTCACTTTTTATGATAATATATATATATATATAATTTCATATTATCCAGTCACAGAAAAAAATAGTGTATTATACACGGGAAAAAAGCAACATAACCTCGAGCTAAAATCTAATACTTTTTTCCCTTGTATCATAAATAACCTTTTTTTTCTGATAAAAATTTCATAAAACGTCTATAGTCAGTCGGTTCCACTGCAAAATAACATTTGGGCCTCATCATTAAAAAAAAATGTAGAAATATAATCGCTATATATGTATAATGTATAAATACTTTCTAGAATTGCAAAAAATACATAAACCTCATTGCTCCTTTTGGCAGCATCGTTGATAAGCAGTTTATGAAAAAAATGTAAGAAAAACGTGGACCTGTATAGCTTGTTGGCCCCATCGCACTGCGGGGTTCTGTCACCGTCTAGGTTTCTAAAAGCAATAAACATTTTGTTATTATTAATGCTAAAATTTCCTTTTGTTATAGGAAATATGCTCCAGTGAAGTAAAGTGTAGTAAAGACACCTATATATCAATTTATAATAAAAATTTCTAAACAAAGTGTTTCTAATAAATTCCACTATTTAATGTAAAAATTATGAAAATTTAAAATACTTATTGATAATTATTTCGATATTGACATATCATCGTCATTCTGACGATGATATGTCAATATCGAAATAATTATCAATAAGTATTTTAAATTTTCATAATTTTTACATTAAATAGTGGAATTAATTAGAAACACGTAGTTTCATTTAAAAAAAGTAATATGAGTAGATTCAGAATGACGATGATATGTCAATATCGAAATAATTATCAATAAGTATTTTAAATTTTCATAATTTTTACATTAAATAGTGGAATTAATTAGAAACACGTAGTTTCATTTAAAAAAAGTAATATGAGTAGATTCCACAAAGTAAGGGTCCAAACAGTAAATTCAGTTTCTAAACAAGTTGTATTAAATTAAAATTTCCGGAAATTTATTATAAGTTATTAAGTGTGGCAACGTTGCACTCGTCGGTTGTCCGTTTTTTCACAGTTGGCTTGATATAACAACCTGTAATCTGCTTACGGGCGAGCAGTACTCGATAAGATACGATTCTATGTGTACAAACACGATATTCATAAAGTTTACTTTTTCGTCGTCGATTGACGTTGGAACGTGCATTTTCGCAAAGACAAAAAATGTGCGACGAGAATGTGCTGCTACACCTTACTGGAAATCGGTTTCGGTTGATATAATAGTTTGTTTTTGAAAGTGTTTTTGCAGTTTTGAAAAATATATAATATAAAGTTAATAACGATGATGAGTACAAATGTTTCAATGATCTGTGATAAAAATTTAGCTAATAAGTGACTGTTGTTTTTGTGATTTATATGTATTTAATTTTTTCGTTTTAAATGTGAATATGATGCCACCTGCAAAGAAAAACGGCAAAAGGAGAGTCAAAAAAACGAATGGTAAGTAAGTGTTTTTTATTCAAAAAAGGTTGTTAGGACATGATAAGTAGGTATTGGTATAAAAATAATCCTGAAGGATATAGTAAAGGACGTTTTTTATTCAGTGATGTAAGACTGGTGGAAAAAAAGTTTATGGCTTGGTAGGTAATTACAATATTACATACATAAAATAATGTCATTAAAAAGGTAGGTTGAAAAAAATTTATTGGTTATTTTAGTTTTTGTCGCCAGTAATTGAAGGGGCAAGTAGATGAAGGTGTTATGTTACGAATTGTAAGTTCTAAGATAATAGAAGTTCAATAAGTAGAGATGCATCAAGTCAAACTATAGTTTGATTTTACTCAACAAACTTGACTTGACTTGAAAATCAAACTTTTTATGTAAAAAAGTTTGACTTGACTTGATTTCTGTATCTTTAGGTTTGACTTGAAATCAAACTTCATCAAACAGTTTGAAGTTTGAATATGATATTGCGCGACGTGTTTATTTCCAATTCTAATAAAATAAGAAGAAGAAAAATAAATTTATGGATCCATTAGTGGAGTACACCGTAAAAAAATATTTGCCATTTAACTTCTTTGAAGATGATATAACCCACCAATTATACAACTTAATTGCCCCTTCAAGAAACCAGTTAGTTGAATCCGCGAATATTTTCCAAATTTGATGTTTTGAAAAATTCAGTAAATATACTTTTAAATGCTTGTGACTCAAAAATTTTGTTTACGATGGATGGATGGTCTTCCCATTCGATGAAGGGCTACTATGGAGTAACCGTTCATTTTATTGATAGTAACTGGACATTACATTCTTTTTTATTAAATTTTGTACCCGCAAAAGGATAACATACTGGCGTTTCAAAGGCAACTTTTGTTTTTTATGTGTTTTGCACATATTCTTGACTTAGCTGCTCGAGATCTAATGAAAGTGTTTGAGTTAACGTCTGAAGAAAATGAAGACGAAGACTCTGATACTAGTGATAACGAAAGTACAATATTTGAAAATACTGCAACAATTGCAAAGGATAAGGTAATTTGTGAAAAACTTAAAAACTCCGAAATGTTAAGATTAAACTTCGCAAAATTTTGCGACTCATTAAATTTACACATGACCATTTCCAAACTGGAGGTAAAAATCAGATGGAATTATACATTGGAAATGCTGTCCTGGGCGTTACAATTCAAACGTTCGATTAATACCCGTTGTGACAATACCGATACTCTTTTAAATTTTGAAATACATGATACAGAATGGAACTGTATTGAAAGAGCATGTAAATATTTACAAAGTTTCAAAACACCAACTACAATTCTAGAAGGAGAGAAATATTCGTTCCTTCCTATGGTGGTCATTGGGATCAATATGCCACTCGACAAACTAGAACGATGGGCAGATGAACTTGATAATAAAGAAAATAGAGACGATCTTGATGCAAAAATAATTCTTGCCCTTCAGGCAGTAGGACCAACTGGATGTATTGTATCGTTTTGATTTTGGATTTTGGTCATAGAATTGAAACGTTTTCTTTACCGACATGGGGACAATCCTTAAAAGATGAAGCCATCAAGAAATTTAAAGAAAATTATTATTCACCTTACAAAGAGTGGAAACGATGGTGGAAACGGCACGAAACTGTATTTCCAACTTTATCAAAAATGGCGAGACTTTCTTGCCACCCCAGCAACATCAGCCTGCATAGAACGCTATTTTTCGAGAGCTTCTTTGACAGTCACAAAAATACGAAACCGATTAAATGACCAGTCTATTAGAACATTATTGTGTTTAAATTAATGGCTTCAACAAAAATCCTTAACAAATATCATACAAGGATCGCAGGATCTAATATATTGTTGCTTTCACTTAATTTGTAAGAACTTTACTTTTCACGAAGAATTCTGAGGTGACAAGTTGGAGTTGATTAAAAAAATATTTAATATAATGTATTATTTTTGTTTTAAATAAATGTATATGATGTACCTACTTACTATATTTAACATAAATATTTTACCCATTTAAGGTATATCTACTAAATAAATTATTTTTCAAACTCTTTAAAACCAGTTTGACAAACAGTTTGAATTTTCAAACCTGTAACCATTGTCCAGTTTGATTTGACTTGAATTATTTGTCAGAAAAATTGACTTGAGTTTGACTTAATTTCAAGTCAATCTCAAACATTCAAATCAAACTTGTGCAACTCTACCTGTAAGTTATTGTATGAATTTTTTGTAATGCATTATCTCGCTAAAGTTAAAGTCTCATCAATTGAAATACTGTCAGATGTATCACATACAGTGAGAATACGTTTTTTCTTTTATAAATTACTAAATATTTTTGACTTTGATGGTACATTCACCATTATATAATACCCACTAAAACTAATTTGTAATAAAAGAATGTGTTAAGTGACATTAGGCTTTATTAAAAAATCATTAGAAACATAGGGGAAACCGGGGCTACAATTAACAAAAAATATATTTTTAGTTGTTGCTCAGAAATTATTCAACATTTAGACTTGATTTTTAGGATACACGATGCTTTAATCATTCAAGTATTATGTAATTATCTCAAAACAAACATAATAGAAACTATACCGTAGATAGAAAGCTTTTTCTTAAAAATGACAGTTGTTAATTGTTACCTCACGTTTGGGGTTAGAATTAACAGGTCTGGGGTAGGTATTAACATGTGATATCACCTTTGATACATACATCCTGCTTGGGCCCAGTCCTTGCAAGATATACATTGGATCCATTCACCACCTGATGTATCTGCAGCACCGCCAATGATACAAAAATAGTCATCGTCATCATTAGAGCTACTGCTTTCCAGTGCCGTAAATAGGGCGGTTCCACCAGTGCCCAGGCACAGGGCGTAGACTCTGGAGGGCGCAAGAATGGCCAGACCAGACAGTTATCATAGAAGAACGTTTCATACATTTTATTCTATCTCATGAAAAAACGGGCGAAGGATTGTAAAAATAAATTTTAACAAAATTAGAAGCTGACGGATTGAAAATTGATGATGTTCGTGGCCAAGGGTACGATAATGGCAGTAGCATAGTTGGTAAATATAACGGAGTTCAAGCCAAAATAAAACAAATTAATTTAAATGCTGAATACCTACCTTGTGCAGCACATTTTTTGAATTTATCTGGCGTACATGCCGCTAGTGTAACACCCGACATGATCACATTTTTTGGAACAATTCAGAAGATATTTGTGTTTTTTTCGAGTTCTACCATCAGATGGGAAACATTTAAAAATTTCTTTAAAGAAACACGCCGACACTAGATGGGCTTCTAAAGCTAGAGCCGTTAAAGCTTTAAATATGCAGAGATGTTTCCCAATTTAGTAGGCGCTATAAAGATTTTTTTTAACAATGCCGGTGACTGTAGCTTCCTGCTAAAGATCATTCAGTAAGCTCAAATTAATAAAAACTTACTTGCGCTCGACGATTGGCCAAGAAAAGTTGACCGGCCTAGCGATTTTGTCGATTGAACGCGACATAGGACGGTGCCTGTCATATGAAAAGGTTATCAACGATTTCCCAATGAAGAAAGCGCGAAAAGTAAATCTTTAAAAAAGTTTATGGCTTGCTTTAATAAATCTTTACTATCTGAACTCATTCATTTGCGTATTGTGTAGTTGTGAATAATCTTGCAAATATTTTCGAATGAACGTTTTTTCACCAATTCATACTTAAACGTAATTTATATTATGCTCTACCTTCCTTATTCAAAACTCTACCATACCAATTACTTAAAATTAAATTAATTTACAGTTTATTGAAACTTTGCAGGGTGTTATTTTATTATAGAAGTATGAAGACCATCGTGGCCCAAGAATTAAATCTTAAATATCAGGGTAGGCAACGCATTTGCACTAGTGAACTTGTGTTTGAGTTTTAGTGAGTGACACACTTTGGATGGTATAATAGGCGAAGGGTCCACTTAACATCAGATGGCTCGTCTGCTTGTTTGTTTGTTTGTCTTTAAAAAATACTAGATAATTGGTACACCAACACCAAGTTCCTTGTGCTTTATTTTATCACCCTATAGACCTATACATAGCATTGCTCTAGGGTACCTATAATATCTAAAAAAACAAGGGCGCATTTATAGAAACTCGCACGGGGCGCAGGAAAGGCTATTTACGGCACTGTTGCTTTCATTAAATATCCTTTTCTTCACTTTTCCTACTTTTTCGTCTTTATTTATATGTCCTTTAGCCTTTCCTTTATCCTTTTCCTTATCTTTTTTGTTATCTTTGTTCTGTTTTTTTGTAGTCATTTTTCTCTTTCTCATTTCTCTAATATTATGGTCTTCTTCTAGATAATATTTTTCCGGAGTGTCAGTGAGAATAGCATACTTTTTAGCGCGTTTTCTATTAGACGAAACTCGTGGTGGAGCTTTTAGCAGAGGTCTTATGATTTCAACTGCAAAATCACTATCACCTTTCTGCATGCCTGACGGTCCAGCTACTGGTTCATTAGACAGTAATAACCCATATCTACCCCTTACCCCATATCTTCCCCAGATATTATTAACACATTAATACAAGCCCCCCCGATGTGTTAATTATAGCCCCAAGGGCACATTTTGATTATTAAATAACATAATAAAATATTGGTCAATAGTTATGACAAATATGAAACGTAGAATTGTTAACTATAAAATATGCTACTAGGAAAACAAAAAACGTAATCATGATACTTTATAGTTCTTGTGCTATTCAAAAAATCGTGAACTATAAAATGTTCGTTACCTGCTTACAAATATCTACCTGCACACAACTTGACCGATACTCTACCATTCGGCGCGATCTAATTGACAAATTAATACACTCACTAAAAGTTTAGTATGGATAGTCTTAGAGAAATTTGCTTGTTAATACTTACCTCTGTTAATTGTAGCCCCGGTCTCCCCTACATATTATAAAAAAGAAATATTCATGTTGTTCTTCTTTTATTCTTAGGATCTCCTTCTTGCAAAATGTCTTCATAAAACCAGCGATTCCTCCTTCACGTAAATGAGGTGATCTCTTAAGCCGGTTTTCCACTAAACGGATAAAACAAAAACAAAACACAAACTGGTGTCGAATAAAACAAAACTGCATGAGTTTGTTAATTGAAACAGTGTTGTTGGGTTTTCATTCTACTTCTATATTTTCGTTTTGCTAGTCTCGACACAACTTTTGTACCAAATTGGTAGGTAGGTAAAGAACGTATTGTTTTTTTCATAGATAGGAAGTTTGTTTTCAAACGCTGTATATGAATTCAAGAGATTAAATACGGGGTTTATATGCCGTAATCATAAACATGAGTATTGACCTTGTGAGTTGGTAATTTACAGCTTTTAAGACAAAATAAATATTATTTTTTGGGAGGATTCTTCTGTTTCATTGTATTCTCTTGGATTATAGGAGAGTTTAAGCCAGCTAGAAAAGAATTCAACATAATTATAATTATTTACAACATAAACAACAAGAGTGAGTTGATGTTGTGCTTATTATGGCTTGTGCCTTATGAAATGTATAAACACCTAAGAAATGCGATTGTGATTACGACTATGTTTATGATTACTATTATATAAAAAGATATATAAACCAGGCATTAAAAACGTATATTGGTTTTTCCAGATCATGTCTGAAAGTAGTAAAGTTTCAAAAAAATATGCTCTTACTTTTTTTCCGAGGACCGCAATATAAACCAACCACAACTAAGAATAAGAAAATCTTTTCTCTAAACATGTTGGTTGTTTATTGAAGAAATGTGTTCGGATTTCGCGACACCCAATGGAAAACAAAACTCGAACAAAACGTTGGAAACAAGTGTTTTTGGTTTGTTTCAGTTTTTCAGGTTCTAGAAAACACAAACTCAACTGTCCGTTTAGTGGAAAACCGCCATTAGATTTTAAGTTTCTTTTCAGATAATGTACCAAATTTTTCTTTTATTCGCTTTCTACGTGTGTTTTCAGCTATTAGACGCCTTTTTTCATTTTTAAGTATTGAAACTTTTTTAAGTGGAGCACTTAAATCTTTATAAAAGTATGAACCAAATTCATCAACTCGAATCCATTTCACCATATCTCTAAATTCAACTCTTCTCATTTTGGACATTTTTTAACTTCCCGCTAAGAATATCAATGATTTTTCGAAAAATCGGGAAGTTATTGGTTTTACCCCGTTTTAAAAAAATCGAGGTTTCAACAGATCTCGACGTTTTGAAGCCCTAAGAAGCTTTCCTGACTATTTTTACGATGATGTCCGTACGTCTGTATGAATGTGTGTGTATGTAAACCTCTTATAACTTCTGAACGGCTTGACCGATTTGATCGCAGTTGGTGTCATTTGAAAGGGCTTCGCCAAACTTAGATTTCCTGTAAGCTGGAACCAATTCGGACCGCTAGATTTAGAGAAATTTCAAAAAAAGTGAAAAAAAGTTTTTATTTTTTTCATTTTTTCAAAATATCTCCGAATTGGCTGAACCGATCAACCTCAAAAACTAATCAGCTCTTAACCTTGAAAACCCGCATCGATCGCCACCAAGTGCGTCAGAATCGGTTGATACGCTCGTGAGATATCGTTGTCGAAAAAAATCGAAAAAAAGTGTTTTTTTGTAATAACTCCGAAATGTTCCATCAGATCAATTTTTTTGTTTTAAATTTTTTATAGAGCTCAAAAAACTACATCGATCGCCGCCAACCGCGTGAAAATCGGTTAACTTATTCAATAGTTATAGCAATTAAAAAAATCGTATTTCATCGACTTTTGAACTCGAAGAGCTCAAAAGCATCAAAGCCCGGAGAGCTCAAAATAACACAAAAATTAAATTTTTGAGCTCCAAGAGCTCAAAAACATCGCAACTAGCGACAAAATCGCATGCGTTTAAAAATTGAATTTAGCGGGAAGTTGCAGGGATGGCCTTTAGGGTCAACCGATTTCAAGATTTTTTTTATTTGTATGATACTCAGCTGATTTGATAGGTTTTGCACATCTCTAAAATGATTTCTCATATCCGTAACATGATGTATTTTTGAAGATTCCCTAATTATGTCACTATATTGTGTCATCTTTCCTCAAAACCTTTTCTATCCGGACAAAAACACAGTCGGAATCGAGGTACGAGTGCCCTACTTCCGGGAACTTGTGCTCATTAACTGAAAATATACCTTTTACAATCAAATACGGTAGAAGCAGATGATTTGGAAATTTTTGTTCTGACCCGCACATGAGTCAGTCCATATAATCAGATGCCTTTTACTGCAAATAAGTTCTTCATTGACGTCAAAAAAATAATAGTTCAATACTATTAAACGCTTTACAAAATTAGAAAAATGAATTTCCAAAGAGCAGACCGTCCACTAAGAAGCAACAACTACTTCTCGGGCTATATGCCCCGACAGACATTGAATTACGCTTCTAAAGTAAACGGGGTTGGTATATCTGTTAAGATAGAACCAACCATTCTGGTTTGCGATTAGAAGGAATAACATCACTTGTGGACCGGTTTCGGCGTATTGCGCCTCATCAGCACAAGGTAGTTGCTATTCGTCCAGAAGCTCTAAGAGCATAATCCTGGACTAGAGACTACGTTGATACCACACCAATACATTAGCCTCAGTTAAGGAAATGCTAAGAGTGCGATATCAGCGACATCTCTACATCATTGGTTTCTATAAATGTGCAAAGGGCATTAATAACTTCAAGACTACCCCTGTTTGCAATATATTCTCTCCAATTGTAGAAAAAAGCATTTTCTCCATTGGTTGAAAGCCTTAGTCGTTGTCAATTTTGGCAGAGGTATGGCCTGTTAGACCAGGGTAGATAGTTTTTGAAACCAAAAAAAATAATAGTAGGATGAAACCCACTGGAAAATGAAGAGAATATAACAAAAATTACAGGAAAAATAATTTACGGGGGATCTGAGGTCGGGGGTGAGTTTTTAAAGGTAAAAAACGGTTTATCTCGATTTCCGGCAAAACTACAAGTCCTATGAAAAAAAGTTAAATGGCAAAGTTGTAGGTAATAAAAAGATCTACAACTTTTGTATGTACACTTTTTTCTTATAACCTCAAAATTCATGTGAAAAATTCAAATAACCAAGTTTTTGGTTTTTTATTTTTATCTTATACAAAAAATGATTTTTTTTTCACGAAATTTGGTGAAAACTTACCTTTTTATGTCCCAAACACACTGTAATTTTTTGATTTGAAATATTTATTTTTTCACCTCATGAAGGTGTTAAGTAAACTTAACACCATCGTCCACTGGAATTATACTTTGGATGAGTGTACATAACACCTTCATCAACTAGTATCTCTCAAAATACAGCTAATTCCACAATGAATGATGGGGGTATAATAGAAAAGGCTCATACCAAAAAAAATCTCAAAATTTCGAAAAATGTTACTTAACACCTTCATCCACTTGCCGCTTCAATTGTGTGTAAAACAATCATTATAATCCCTTTTCAACAGCAAAAATTATTGATTTGGCGGTTCCACTGGATATTTATTGATATTGAGAATGTTTGTCAGATTTTTTTCAAACTCTCGGGGTTTGTAGTTCTTACAAAACTAAACATTTTTTTGTTATTGATGGGGTTGACCGATCTCGAAATAAGTACAAGGAAAGAAACGGGAAACGGAAACATGTGCTGTATCTTCTGCAATTGATTTTGGATAAACTTTAACTAATTGTTAGCAAATTCAATTGAAAATTTATTGGGTAATACCGGTATGTCATCAATAGATTTCGAGAATGATAAATGGGACGATCCCGATTTTAATTATATCTGGTAAAAACGCAATCTCATAATACTTACCCCACCTTCTTTTCCAATTACACTGTAATAAACAAAGAACTATTTAATCGTATTATTTATGTTACATTGTTCGATTTGCTACATCGATTCGTTACAATTAACGATTTAGGTATAAATTATTGAAGAGAAAACAAAAAAAATGGATTAAAACTTGTTTTTTTTCTTGGTTTTCGATGGAATATTAAGTGTTGAAGATAAATTATAGATGCTATGTGCGTTATGTCACTTCCAGGAAACATTATATAAGACACACGGGACGTTTGAAAAGTTATATGAGGACCGTATTATGAATTTTTGTAAAAATAAAATGAAATAAAATATAAAAATATACTAAATTTTATGTCTCAATCCAATATTTACAACATGTTGAAGCACAAATGGTCCATAATAAAAATTTAAAACCCACCGTTGACAACGTTACCTATACTATATTTCTTTCTCCATAGGAGCAAAGTGCCTCATTATTTATTCAAAGGTACTATAAATATAGGGTGATAAAACAGATCGGTTTTGCCAAAATTAAATCGACACGTCCTGTATCGTCTCAAATAGAATAGGGTCGTAAAATTCGCCACAATGGTTAAGGATTCATTAATATGATAAGACGGTGGCTAGTGTCGTGCAGTAAGTTTAAGGGTTTTGCCGAGTAGGGATGAGTCTTACAGTTTGTTTTATTATGTTAAATAATTTTGTATTTGGACAAAATTATATATCTGGATTTTTTCTATTAGATAAAAGTATGGGCTGAAGGATGGTTAGTAGGTATTTAAAAAATTACAAAAAAGAATCTTAAATATCTAAAAGTTATATAAAAAGCCAAAGATAAAGATAATAATTTATTTAAAAAAAGTCACAAACAAATATTCTTTATTTTGCTTTATTAAAAAGAAGAAGCAACATACAAAATTGTGAAAAATTAAGAAGTGCAATAATTAAAATTATAATAAATAAAATTTGTTTTTATATACTTACAGAAGAAATAGATTTTAATAATAATATGACTCATTGTAATATTTTAGAAATTGTTCTGACATTTTGGCCCAATTGAATGGTCTCCGTAAAATCGGCTCTTAATACTGTAATAATTACTTACTAATAATATGATACTTGCCTAACTTTCGCACTATTAAATAAACCCGACAAATGAAACCATTCAGGTCTTTACCGAAAAATGTAACGCCAATGGTTTATTGCCGCTTTATGGCTATCGACCCTTTCTTGTGCTCCTATGCAATAGGAAATCTAGTTTATAGGTGGAACGCTGCCGAAACTTTGAAATGAATATATAAAAAAATATTGTTTTAATTTCCCAAAAATAACCAAAACAAGTAGAGGTTTCACCTTTAATTTCTCAAGTATCATATTGAAATAGACTTTGCTGTTTTTAAAACACTGGAAACACGGTTTTTCCCTATTTTTTATCTACAAAAATTGTTTTTGGCATCAAACTACAGCATGTTCGAATAACAATGTTATTTAAGAGAAATTGAAATTATCACGTGCTCTTCTTTTATAGTTAGAACTGAACAACATTAATTTAACAACAGTTACATCATCTATACAGCATTTCAAAAATAAAATTAAAAAAAACCTATAATTTGAGATAAATTCATGCAACGAGGTCAGTAGCGAATCGCTATGCAAATAACATTTTATATAAAAAATCAAGAATAGTAAGTGTATTTATCTCTGTATACAGTGTACTGAAACCTCGTTTAATATACATGCAATTTAGAAAAGCTGTTCAGATTAAATTGAGGTTTCATTACGAGGGTTTTAAAACGTAAAATGAAAATATATATTGAGAATATCTGTTGGCATTTTGAACCGTTTAAATTTTTAACGTCTATAAAGTTAGCACAGCCAAATGAGCACAATCGATTTTAATTAGCACAACGATTTAGTGCTTTTTTTGTGCTAATTATTTGCGCAAGTTTTAATTTTTGTGCTCTTACCATTTCGTTAAAATCGATGGCTGTGTCAGCTTCAAAAGAAGCTAACACAGCCATATATGAAAAATTATTTATTTTGATTTTTTCTGGCACATCGATTTAGTGCTAATTATGTGCTTTCAGAATATGCCATAGAAAAAAATTTCGGATCATGATTGGTAAAAAAACCACCCCCAGCCCGACGAGGCGCAAAAATAAAGTCCTCGAAATTCTCAGCACAATCGAACATGAATAGTCGATTTTAAATGCATTAATAATGGGCTTTCAAAATACTTTTGTAGAGTTTTATTGCTCAACCCTTTCTGGTAAAAAACCACCCCCAGCCCGACAAGGCGCAAGAGTAAAGTCCTCGAAATTCTCAGCACAATCGAACTTGAATAATCGATTTCTGACGCATTAATAATGGGCTTTCAAAATACTTATGTAGAGTTTTATTGCTCAACCCTTTCTGGTAAAAAACCACCCCCAGCCCGACAAGGCGCAAGAGTAAAGTCCTCGAAATTCTCATCACAATCGAACTTGAATAATCGATTTCTGACGCATTAATAATGGGCTTTCAAAATACTTATGTAGAGTTTTATTGCTCAACCCTTTCTGGTAAAAAACCACCCCCATCCCGACAAGGCGCAAGAGCAAAGTCCTCCAAATTCTTAGCACAATCGAACTTGAATAATCGAAATACCTATGTAGAGTTTTTGTTGCTCAACCCTTTATGGTAAAAAACCACCCCGAGCAATAAAACTCTAACTAAAGTATTTTGAAAGTCCATTATTAATGCATTTAAAATCGACTATTCAAGTTCGATTGTGCTGAGAATTTCGAGGACTTTACTCTTGCGCCTTGTCGGGCTGGGGGTGGTTTTTTACCAGAAAGGGTTGAGCAATAAAACTCTACATAAGTATTTTGAAAGCCCATTATTAATGCGTCAGAAATCGATTATTCAAGTTCGATTGTGCTGAGAATTTCGAGGACTTTATTCTTGCGCCTTGTCGGGCTGGGGGTGGTTTTTTACCAGAAGGGGTTGAGCAACAAAAACTCTACATAGGTATTTTGAAAGCCCATTATTAATGCATTTAAAATCGACTATTCAAGTTCGATTGTGCTGAGAATTTCGAGGACTTTACTCTTGCGCCTTGTCGGGCTGGGGGTGGTTTTTTGACCAATCGTACAAATATCTATGCTGCTTTTATTGATTCACGTTTGATGCCTCTTAACTTTTGAATGAAAATTTGAAACTATTTTTTTACACTGACAGTTCAAAATTAAATAAAAATAAATAACACATTTCGATTTAATCCTAAACTGTCATCATAATTGAATTTAATAAAATTATTCTGTGTTAAAATAATTTATACAAGGTGATCCAAAAAAAATATTACCACAATTTATAAAAAAAAATCTTATGCACCGCAAACATTTCATTTAAATTTTTACTAATTTTCAAGAGGTTAGTTTACTGACATCAACAATATATTTTTTTTAAGATATACTACGATCCTTGTTACCTTCAATGGCCAAATTAACAATAAAAATGTAAATATATTTTCCAGTTAGAGATTGTTTTCTTGGAAAATTAATGTATAAAAACATATTTCATTAGAAAATTGATAATAACACAAATTTTATAGAACTACCCAAAAATCGCTTGCTAAGTGTAAGTAAGTGCCTGAGAGGAAATTTCTATCAATAATTTAAAAAATATTAATTAATTGTACTTTGGTTGGGTATAGTGTTGTTGGACGCTTTTTCTATAAAAATGTTTGAGGATTTAGGTGTGGCATTTAGAAGTGATATAAACCAAATATGAAAAACGATCAGCCATTGATCTTAGTCCGTACCTGGGTTCACATGGTTAGTGCAACAGCAAGTCTGTATTTGGGGTGTTTAAAAACAGTTAAATTTTAAATAATATCCAATAAGTCGTTAAAATATTTATAATAATATAATTATAAAAAAAATTGTAATTTCTAATAGAGACCTATAGTTCGTTAATGAATGAATTGCTACTATAATTTTCATCTCTCAAGTTTTTGGTACGAACTTTTGCGATACCCTATATATAATAAAAATCATACCAATCTCTTCTCAGTTTCATTCACCCAATTTCAACGTTCCTTGCTTTTTTTCTTTCCAATTCTTATTGTAAACCTTTTTACTCCTAGTGCCTTCAGCGGAATTTTTAAAAAATTACCATCCTGATAATTTTGGTTAGGATATTAAGTCAAATATTAATTGAAGATGAACATTTCTAATGAAATTATAACAAAGACACAAAGAATGGTAGTAGTTGCGACTAGCCGCCGTTAACATTATTCTAAAAATATATCGGCGAATCACAGGTGCCTTAACTTATTTCTGTTACTTGGTTATGTCATCTTTTTTTGGTGTCTCTCTTAACCAGCCAGCCGCACGTACGTTCAGCTAGACAGACAGACAGACTTTTTTGAGTCCAGAAATAATAGTTTCGAAAACAAGAAATCTATTTTCGAGATGTAACATCCAGACGATAGCGCATATCTTGCAAAAGATACTGGGCATTTATGTTTTCATTTTTGTTTGTTTTATTTTCGAGTCGTAGGAAGTTTCATGCGGTAGATTATGTTATTTTCGGTATACAACGACGCTTTTATTTCGAACTCATAACTCTCTACGACTACGACACACATTTATGAATATGTATAATTGTTTACATCGGACAAACTAGAAGACTTTTTGAAAAGTGGTATAATGAACATCATTTACGGAAATTGTTTCAGATTACAACAAAAGCAGAGGTTCAGGCTACAAATAGTTTATATAGAGCTTTTTTTTATTATTCGTAATTTCATTTTCTAGTCTATATTTTCAAGCGACAACGCACAAAAACAAGAAACTAAGTAAGTAAAAATCGCACAAAAACATGCAATTTTCTGCTGTTGAACTACTATTGTTTTTCAAAGTATTCTCCACGAATAGAAATGCATTATTGCATTCTTTGGAACCAATTCTGGAAGCAGTTATTCCACTCGCTTATGTTGGTTCATTCAAAAAAGAGTTTTTGAAGGCGTTCACTGCATTTTCTGACCGGTGTGAAGTTGGCAACCAATTTTTTGGGGTAGTTTTTGGCCATTTTGATACCCTTAGATCCTTCCGAAGGATTGGGCGTAGAGTATGTGTTGATGTGATTTATTTTTGATTTTTTGAAACCATTCAAAAGGCGATTCTCCCTTTTTGTCATGCTTTCTATACTTTTTTAAATTATTTGGGGTAGTTTTTGGCTATTTTGATGTCCTCAGGCTCGTTCGAATGTGTTTAGAGTATTATTTTCAATTTTTCTGAATTATTCGCAAGGCTTTTACTATTTCTTTGATGATCTGACAATTTTTTCGGTTATTTCCTATCACGGTACGACACTGGTCCTTCGGGTATTACCGTCAATTCGGTTGCTAACTTCACACCGGTATTTTCTGGGGACTGGACCTTTGACCACGCAGTTCATTCTTAATTTTTGGAAAAGTAAAAAAGTCGTCAGGAGTTAGGTCAGGAATGTATGTACAATTCGATGTTTTTTTGCTTCAAAATTCAATTGTTTTTCGAGCTGTGGAGGAACTTGCATTGTCTTGGAGGAGGATCATTCGTCGTTGGAGGTTGGTTTTTCGAAACTCAGCAATTGCTTCCGGCAAAAAAAAACGATATGTACCAATCAGCAGTAACAGTTATTTGATCTTGCAAAGTAATTATGACCCGCTTTTGAGACAAATGTCGCCACCATCTTTTTGGAAACACTTCGAGAACGGATAACTTTCGTCGGTTTTGGTTCATCTTGAAACATCGACTGATGTGGTGTCGAAAACAGCAACCAACTCGGCAAGGCATTCTTAACATTTTAACGCTATTAATATTGGTCAAACTAAAAGAAACATACAAATGAGTTATAATGAGCATCGTAAAACGACTAATAGTGTTTAATTTTATACCTGAAATGTAATTACTGGTATCTTCTGGTAAATATAATAACTATAGGTAGTATTTATCACACAAACACATAATAATTTATTTATACTTACAATCTTGGAACGTCGAAAATCAATCAAATATCAATTAATCAATTTTGTCTAATGGCAAAAATTATATAATGTTCCTCGACGACACGCTTTGATCATTCCTTTTCTTTAATTTGACATGAATCTAGTATTAGTGTAGTTGTCGACAGATGGCCTTAATTATTACAGCCAGCGGCGGATAAGTTAAATGTTAAAAAAGGTGTAAACAACAATTCTTATTTAGATGTCGAAGATAATAGTTTAATACTATTATAACGGCTTACAAAGACCTTTCCCTAAGAAGCAACAACTACTTCTCGGACTATATGCCCCGACAGACATTGAATTACACTTTTAAAGTAAACGGGGTTGGTATATCTGTTAAGATAGAACCAACCATTCTGTTTTGTAATTAGAAGGGACAACATCACTTGCAGACCGGTTTCGACGTATTTGCGCCTCATCAGTACAAGGTAGATGTCATCCGTCCAGAAGCTTTGGTAGCATAATCCTGGACAGGAGACAACGCTGAAACCACATCAATACATTAACCCCTTCTAATTACAAACCAGAATGGTTGGTTATATCTTGCATATATACCAACCCCGTTTAACTTAGAAGTGTAATTCAATGTCTGTCGGGGTATATAGCCCGAGAAGTAGTTGTTCCTTCTTAGTTGAACGGTCTTTGTTTTTCGAAAAATATTTCTCAAAACTTTGTAAGACGTTAAAATAGTATTAAACTATTACCTTTGACATCTATTGATAAAACGCATTACTAAAATATGACAATTTTTACAGGAAACTATAATTAAGTAAATCATTCTTATTTATTTTTGTATAATTATGTTCAAAATATACCGTTGGCTTTTGACAGCAATAAAATACTTAGGCCATTCAATATCCTAAATCTACCATTTTTTAAATCAGGGTCGATGACATACAAACAATATCATTGTTCTAATATGGCACCAAGTTAATTCTTGTGTTGAAAGAAATAATACTCATTCCACTTGAAGCTCATTTTGGTGCCTCATTGATATGAATTGACAGCCGTGCAAAATATTACTCTTTCTACAGTCGCGCGTAAAATGACTAATTACTATATTCAAATGAAATCGTAAAGTCGACAAATGCCGAGGATTGTTACTTTACGCTCTAGCGCAAAAAAAGGAATCTTTTTCGCTCGCTTATTTAATCAAACCACGCCCTCCGGATTAACTCAATTGGTGAATAATTAACAATTTATCAGATTAAAAATCAAATAAAATTACATGAAAATTGTCAAAAATTTTGAAATATGGTCAAAAATGGTCAATAATTGTCAAAAACTGTTAAAAATGTACAATTTTTTTCAAAAATGGTCAATAATTGTCAAAAACTGTCAAAAATTGTCAATAATTGTTAAAATTTTGAAAAATGGTCGATAATTGTCAAAAATTTAAAAAAAAATTTGAAAAATGGTCAAAAACTATCATAATGGTCAAAAACTGTCAAAAAATTGGTCTACACTCGTCAAAAATTGTTAAAATTTTGAAAAATGGTCGATAATTGTCAAAAACTATCAAAAATTGTCAATAATTTTGAAAAATGGTCAAAAATTTTGAAAAATTGTTAAAATTTTTGAAAAATTTTCAAAAATGGCCAATAATTTTCGAAAATGGTCAAAAGATGTCAAACACTGTCAAAAATGGACAATTATTGTTAAAAATTGTCAAAATTTTGAAAAATAGTTTGATAATTGTCAAAAAGTGTTAAAGTTTTTGAAATATGGTCAAAAATGGTCAATAATTGTCAAAAAAGGTCAAAAATTTGGAAAAATGGTCCATAATTGTCAACAATTGTCAATAATTAACAAAAATTGTCAAAAATGGTTAAAAACTATCAAAAATGGTTAAAAATTGTCAATAATTGTCAATAATTGTCAAAAACTATCAAAAATGGTCAAAAACTGTCAAAAATGGACAATTATTGTTAAACATTGTCAAAATTTTGAAATATAGTTGATAATTGTCAAAAAATTTGAAATATGGTCAAAAATGGTCACTAATTGTCAAAAATGGTCAAAAATTTGGAAAAATGGTCCTTAATTGTCAACAATTGTCAAAAACTATCAAAAATGGTTAAAAATTGTCAATTACTGTTAAAAAGTGTTGAAAATGGACAATTATTGTCAAAAATGATTAAAAATTGTCATCATGTTGAAAAATGGTCAAAAATTATCAAAAATTTGGAAAAATGCTCATTAATTTGAAAAACAGTCATAATGGTCAATAATTGTAAAAATTTTGAAAAATGGTCAATAATTTTTAAAAAATGCGCAATAATTTTTGAAAAATGGTCAATAATTGTCAAAATTTTGAGAAATGGTCAATAATCGTCAAAAGTTGTCAAAATTTTGAAAAATAGTCAATAAATAATACGAGCCGTTTCCGAAAATCGATTTAAACACGTAATTTATAAAATCGATTTACTAAAATTCGATTAATATTACTATAAAAATCGATAACTGAAAATCGATTATAAGAAAATAAGAATCGATTTATATAAAAATTGAATATTTTTTAACCTCTCTAGTCAGTTGATATTTTTAAGGTTAATCATGATGAATAGCGAAAATGACGATTATTCTAGCACTCCTATTATAACCAGAGATAATATAAAAAACGGTTTTAATTATTAAAAGGTCGACTGTAGAAAAAATTATGTGTGTTTTTCGAGCGTAAAGTAAAATTATCGTTTTCGAAAGATCGCCGCGCTCCGCTCCGCGTCGCTCGGCAACATCCTTTCTCAAGCGGCAATCTGTTACTTTATGCTCTAAATTCACAAATAACTATTTGAAAACCGCTACTTTTCAACTTAAACGATTGAATTGTGCCCATGGACACTTTGGTTCTGCAGCATCATCATCCAAAACAAAAGAAAATTAACCGAGATCCATTGTGTATAAGTACCTTTATTTTCTATGTTTATTTCTAATTAAATTTTTTTCTGTTTCAGGTAAGTTTTTACTTCGGGTTTTTACCAGTTGAATAAAATGAGTAAGTCTAATTTTAATTTTTAAATAAATTACTACATTCCAGCACAACTTGTGTAATTAAAAATTTAAATTTAAACTTTTCTAATAATCGTTATATTAGCAAAACCTACGTAGGTACCGAAGTTAATAACTTGTTTAATGAGTATTTTACAACATACTAATGATGTAATAAACCATATACATTTTGTCAATAAACTATCGGGAATTGATCATTTTAAAAGCCCACTTGGAAGAGATTGTAAGTTGGCACAACTGTCCTCTTCGCAGGTTAAAATCGAACAAAGAAAATTAATTGAATTTTTGCATTGCAAATGGAATTTGGTGAGCCAAAGTGCTGAAATAGTTACACAATGCTTACAGTGCTTAGGAGTGTTAATGTGCATTTTTGAAATGTGGTGGAAAATTTGCCATCAACGTCTTCCACTGAACTCAACAATGCTAAAATAAAGGAAATGGTAACTTGAAATCGTTGTGTAAATCTGAGAGGGAACTCGAGATTCTGCACTTCAAACATGAGCTGGTTTTCCCAATGAGTGAAGTTTTAGCCTCTTTCCGAGAAAAATAAATTATTCTACGAGGAAAATCATAAAAATTGAAGGTGCAGTTATTTAGCAATAGAAACCTTTTAGAACTAATATTTTCCTTCGTCTAAGAAAAAACGGAAAAATTGAAGAAATCGACGCACACTGTCTCAGAGCTGAATCATTCCACTATGAAAAATAACTCTGGTATGTCAGCCACCTCAATCGCTAATTTGACATACTGCTCACAGCCCTAGCCCTGCTCTTATTGTATGGAAAATCCACAAACTTGCCGGCGGCAGGTATTCCTGTTAGGGATGGAAAGATTTTTCAAATAATCGATTCCGATTTCGACTTTATATTTTTCGATTTTAAGAATCGATTACTCGAGCGCAAGAATCGATTATTTCGATCTTAATCGATTCCAAATTAAAAGAACAATAATTTTTATAGTTAGTAAATTTATTCATCTAATCGCAATGCCATGAATGGATAATACAAATACAAAAATAGTTAAGAACAAGTATTTGGTTACATTGTACATGAGATCCTTTGTTTACATTTTTAAAATAAATCCACACGGCGCTAGGCGCCATTTTAATAAATATATTGAAAATATGAAAATAAATAATATTTAACAAAAAATTAACTTTTTAGTTTTTTTAGTCACTTAACCGTAAAGTCAAAGTCGAATGTCAAGAATCGATTCTTGATCGACTTCAGAAATTAAAGGTCGACTCCTAAAAATCGATTATTTGACGAGAAAACTCGATTCTCGAGTAGAATCGGAATCGAGTTTACCATCCCTAATTCCTGTCTGGAATGGCTTTATGGAGCAGGTGACGAAAGAGCGTCCATACAAACAATCGAAAATAGTGCTTCTCCCGTTCATCCACGCTTCCTCATCCCAGTACGGCACTGTTCCTACATCTCTATTTGAAACCAGTGAAAGAACCATGATCATAACCAAAAAACATCTATTGTTACCTATCAAAAGCAATGAAGGAACTCAGACTGGGATAGGGTGTACAGGCCAGAAGCCAAACACTCCGAAAGCTTGGGAAACGCTCCACGCCTTAAGAAAGTGTGCTCAGTTCAATAATGATAAAATATAATAGAAGGCAAATGATTATCATCATGTCGGATAGTCAAGCAGCCATTAAAACACTGAGTTCCTTCTTGCGTAATCAGTTCTAGAATGGGATGGGAATTCCTAGGAAAACTCAATTAACTAAGCGAGAACTACATCGTCACCTTACTATGGGTTCCAGGACGCACTCGAATAGAAGGAAATGTAATAGTAACGAGAAGGGCTGAAATACTTTTTGGGGTGCCGGAACCCTTTCGCGGTATCAGCTCCAATGTAAATTATTGGAAAATGTTTTAAATAAATAATTTTACTAAAGGGCCAAATTACTTATGTGTCAGTTTTTCTTTGTTGTTTTTTAAAAAAGTTTTTAATTTTAAATTCGTCTCTGTAAAGTTTCACCTTTCAGGGTATTGTTGTTCGTCCCGTACGGTCTCTCGGCTTTTAATGCGCTGGTCGTTCGTTATAACGTGTTTTCTTGAAAGATTATTCTTCAACCTTCACGAATAATTTTTACGACAATTATTGTTCCAACGTTTATTATTCACGGTCCGATACCAACCCTTGACCTCGTACTGTTCTGGACACTACGAAGAGTTGTCGAGATATAAGCGAAACTCTTTACTTGCTGGTAAATTATTGTTGATTTAATAATCAGTTATAATTTCTAATTTGTATTCATTTTATTCATCTACCTACCTACATGTTTGTTGCCTTCCCTATCTTTTACGTGTGAAAGCACCCACCTAATAAACAATTTTTGACCGCTCGAGAACAATAAATATGGGGGTTCTCCGAGAGGAAAGTAAAGGACATTAGCATATCAAGAATATCAATAAATATAGCTGTATAGCATCCGCAACAAAAAAAAAAACAAAAAACAAAAAATCCAAAAAAAATCCTAAAATCCATGAAAAAAAACATGAAAGGAACCATTTTTCTCCCCTGTCGCAACCTAACAATAATCAAACAACCAACCAGAAGCACGATCTCCTCCCCACCAAAACACAAGATACAGCGGTGGACCCGGGGGGTCACGGCACATTCGGGCACCGATCTTCTCCCCACCCCCCAAAAAAGCCCCCAAACCCCCCCTGCAGAGGACATTTTCCTATATCAGGGACCAAATACCACCCCAAAACTTCCACCAAAAATACTTCCATCCCCCAAAAAAACCCCTTCGAACTTCTCTCTCTCTCTCTAGAAGTTTTTTCTTTTCCATTCATTCGTTTGGGTTGTGCTCAACTGTCCAGTTTGTACCATTTCCCATGTTATCTACTTCCATTCCAGAAGCTTCCTATCTTCTATATAGGCCACTAGTTTGACTGTAGGGGTTTTCAGTAGTTGTAATGGTCCAAAGGAGGAAGTCCAATAAGGGTTTCCATTGATGCCGTCCCCGTGCCCCGGTAATACCAAGAAGGGCTTGTCTTTGGATTGCATTTAATATATTAACTGCAGAGGACATTTCTGACCTCCTCCACAAGACTATTGTTCCATAGGTGATCGTTGGCCTTATCACAGTTGTGTAAAGCTGCCCATAATTCTTCTGCATTGCCAGAAAAGCCTAGTCGCCGTTTTTCTGGATTGATAACTCGCGTTATCCATGCCTATAACTAATCCCTCGGGAATGAGTTCAATCCTCTGTTCGAAATATTCTTCTATCAATAATAACATTAACCGAGATGTCCCCCCTATCAAATTTTATCTGTTTCTAATGTATTTTCATGCTGTATTATTATCGATAATTTTCGATAGTTTTTTACGATCGGTTGATATCTGACATCTCTATCACTCTGTTGTTTATATATAATTGTCAAAATTTTGAAAAAATGGTCAATAATTATCAAAAATTTTTAAAAATGGTCAATAATTGTGAAAGTTGGTAAGTAATTGGTTAATTAATTGTTAAAATTTGGAAAAATGGTCAAAAATTTTGAAAAAATGGTCAATAATTGGCAAAAATTAACTAAATTTTGTAAAAACGGTCAATAATTGTCACAAATTTTGAAAAATTGTCAAAAATGGTCAATAATTGTCAAAATTTTTGATAAATTGTCAAAAAAGGACAATAATTGTCAAAATTGCTCAATTATTGTCAAAAATGGACAATAATTGTTAAAATATGGAAAAATGATCAAAATTTTTGAAAAAATGGTCAATAATTGTCAAAAATTAACTAAATTTTGTAAAAATGGTCAATAATTGTCACAAATTTTGAAAAATTGTCAAAAATGGTCAATAATGGTCAAAATTTTTGATAAATTGTCAAAAGAGGTCAATAGTTGTCAAAAACTGTCAAAATTGGTCAATTATTGTCAAAAATGGTCAATAATTGTTAAAATATGGAAAAATGATCAAAAATTGTCAAAAATTTCGAAAAAATGATCAATAATTGTCAAAAATTTCGAAAAAATAGTCAATAATTGTCTAAATTTAAAAAAAATGATCAAGAATCAAGAAAAATTGTCAAAAATTTTCAGAAAAGTAAAAACGGTCTAAAATTGTCAACATTTTTGAATAATTGTCAAAATTGGTCAGTAATTGTCAAAAATGGTCAATAATTGTTTAAATTTTAAAAAATGGTCAGAAATTTTGAAAAAATGATCAAGAATTGTCGAAAATCTTTAAAAATTGTCAAAAATTTTCAAAAATGATTGAAAACGTTCCAAAATGGCCAAAAATTCTGAAAAATGGTCAATAATTGTCAAAATTGGTCAGTAATTGTCAAAAATGGTCAATAATTGTAAACATTTTGAAAAATGGCCGAAAATTGTCAAAATTTTGGAAAAATGGTCAAAAATTGTCAAAACTCTTGGAAAATGGTCAATAATTGTCAAAAATGGTCTAATAGAAAAAAAGCGTTACAATATTCCGAGGGTCGTGAACCTTACCGAATCCGTCTTAGATTCTGTCAATTTAAAATAATGATTGTAATCACACGCAATAGTCTCTCTTTCTCTCCCGACTTTCTCTCTTCCTTCTCTCTCTCTCCCATCTCTCTCTCTCATTTTTATTTATTTCTCTCCATATCTCTCATATTTCTTTTTATCTCCTCCATCTCTCTCTCTTTCCTATATATCTCTCTCTCTCTCTCTCATCTTTCTCTCTGTCCCATCTTTCTTTCTCTCTCTCTCCAATCTCTCTCTTTCTTTCCTATCTCTCTCTCTTTCCTAACTTTCTCTCTTTTTGTCTCTCCCATCCCTCTCTTTCCTATCTCTTTCTCACTCTCTCCTATCTCTCTCTTCCATCTCTCTCTCTCTCTCTTCCTTATATCTCTCTCCCCCTTTCTCCCATCCCTCTCTCTCCCATCCCTCTCTCTCCCATCCCTCTTTCTCTCTTTCCTATCTCTCTCTGTCCCATTTTTTGATAGCATTTTTACTCCATATCAGCTTTCAAAATAATCGATAAACCATCGATAGTTCTCCAACCTTAACTTTTCTGCTCATTTTTCAGATCTAATTTTCCTCGTCCCTTAATCTTAATTTTTATTTTCCTATTTCTACCATGAATAATATTTCGGTTATCCCCCGTATTTCTATTTTTGAATTTTTCCTGCTACCGAGAGTTTAAATGCAAATTTTGATCTCGTATTCGCACTTTCTTCATCTTAATCTATTTGCTTGGACCAAGATCGTTGTCTCCTTTCTTTTCTATACCCACTAGATTTATCCATTCTTCTTTGTACTCCACTTTCCTAGCATTTTTTGCGTCCCATGTTGTTTTTTTAGTGAAATTTAATTTAGTTGTCGATATTTTATATAGATTCGATTGAAAAGTATGTAGTGGTATTTCGAACCGTAAAAGGCTTTCGGGTCGTAAAATAAAAAGTTTTATGCTATTCTTATCGCTTAAACATTCTAATTTTAGATAAGGTATAATTAAAAAGCAGATAAAAAAGCGGGTGAGCCGTTTTTACGAGAATCAGGATAAATGAAGGACTAAAGAAATTGTAGTTATCCACTTGGAAAAATAATAGGATGGGTGGAAAGGAATGGAGATAGAATTTCAATCTACCATTTAAAAAAAAAAGTTAATATTGTAATACGGGGAATAACCGAAATTTTATTAAATACATCGGATGAACCAACTTTTGAAGTGAATGGCTGCATACAGGCTGGATGCAATGGGCATTGTTAAGTTTTACATTTGATATTCGTTGACAGGCGCCACTATGTTGTTATATGCAACACTTAAAGGATAACCCTCGTACAAGATAGAATTTTGTCCTATAAACGTCACGAACTTGCACGTGGCTGTCCCAAACTGAAGTTTGAAAATATGACGAAATATCAATTTCCTTGAATGTTGTTTATAACCCCACGCGGACAACGATCTCGAAAGACGTGTTTATGAACATAATTTAACTTCGAAAGCAAATTGAAAACCTTCGTCGTTAATTGAAACGTTATTATTTATTACATTACAGTGGCCTTAGTGTTAACAGAACAGGTACTTACAAATTGCTATAATATATAGTATGTTTAAAAGCGACGATCGTAAACAACAGATTGGCCATTTGTCGTTGAAGCAATGTATTATGTATATTTGAAAGAGAGAAAAAAATTTCAATTTCAGTATGCGACTATGTAAATTATTGTTGAAAAGAAATTTCCGCCGTGTTATTCTCGGTTATGACTTCGTAGATTGTTTCAAAAACGTTTATTTCAAATGGTTATAAAGTCACGTGAAGTTTGTTTAAAAAAACGATAATTTGAAAATGGGAAAACATTTCCTTTTGATTCTTGAAAATATAGTTTTAGCCTGCTTTCAATATCTTTTTGTTGTTGTTTTTGGGGAAATTAAACCAGAATCTTTTGAATATACCTCACGGAAAATTTCTTTCAATTACTATTTTTTTTTAAATACAAGCCATTGGTAAACTTTTACAACAAATAAATGAGTAAAAAATGTTTAAAAAGTTAAACAGTATCTTTGGTCCTAAGTAAAATTTTCTGATCAATTTTCAATGATAATAATTAAGAATTCTTCTATTATTATTTTTGTTTATAACGTGTTAATACATCACTCATTCTACCTTCCTCTAGATCTTATTGTTTAATCACTGACCTTCTGCTCTTTATTAAACGACTTCTAAAAAAATGAGGATCTCAATTCGATTTTTTATGTATGTTCGGGCATAACTTCTTTGTTTATGAACCGATCTCAATAAACCCTTTTGCATAATATTTAGCGAGATATTTAGCTCCAAGGTTTCCCCATTTCCATTTCATGTGCATTGGACCTTGCGCTTCGAAGATACGCCACGAAAACAATCAAAATCATATAGGAAATGGAAATGTATAGTTAGGTTTCTAACAATTCCAAAACAAGATATACTCTATTTGAAAAAGGCAGAGGGCAATAAACCCTTGTAAAATCTCAATAATTGTGAATTTTATATTTAAGCAATATCCTAAAATCTCGCCTAAAATCATGTGAAGTTCTTTATATAAATATTATTATAATTGGACACTGTAATTAACTTATTATTATTAATTGATATTTTATTATATGTATAGTCTTTATCGCAATGTTTTTCATTTAATATCATTCCTACTGACAGCCCTACCTAAAGGTACGGCTATGTCTGCAATTACAAGCGACCCAAAGATGGGACTTCTATTGTAAACCGGCGTTGTACAGGGTTGGATAGGCAAATATTTGAAAATCGTTTAAAATGCTGGAGTTTTAGTTGCCCACCCGGTAAGGGTTTTGCATGTTAAATTGGGTTTTATTACTCCCTGTCTATTTCAAACAGACTGTAGGTAGAGTTATCGCAAATAGAAAATCATAGTGCTGCTTTATATGACGGATCGGAGCCTCATTGAACTATAAACAGAATCAAACTTATCTATCCTTTGGTTTGTGATTGCCCTGTATATTTGATCTCGAATGGTTAATAAGTATCTGAAATTATATTTTTTTACAGTTGCGCGTAAAATGACTAATTACTATAATATTCAAATGAAATCGTAAAGTCGACAAATGCCGAGGATTGTTACTTTACGCTCTAGCGCAAAAAATGAATCTTCTTCGCTCGCTTATTTAATCAAACCACGCCCTCCGAATTACCTTCTGACTTCTGACCTGACTTCCCCTTGGCAAGCGCGTGCGTGTGTTCTTCCCTCTCAGTTCGACTATTGACTGATATTCTGATTCAAATTCTGACAAGTCTGAACAAGTCAGTAGTAGGGATGTGAGATTAATGGAAAAGAATTGATTAAACAATAATCGATTTTTCTTTATTCAAAATTAATCGATTTGTCAAAAATCGATTTTAATCAAAAATAAATAGATTTCTGCGAAAAATTCGATTTTTTTTGTATTTTAAAAAGTACATGCTTTCCATATTCCGATAATAAACCTAAGAGATTCATTCATTAACAATTTATCAGATTAAAAAATTTTAAAATATGGTCAATTATTGTCAAAAACTGTTAAAAACGGACAATTTTTGTCAAAAATGGTCAATAATTGTCAAAAACTATCAAAAATGGTCAATAATTTTGAAGAATGGTCAAAAATTTTGAAAAATTGTCAAAAACTGTCAAAAATGAACAATTATTTTTAAAAATTGTCAAAATTTTGAAAAATGTTGATAATAATTGTCAAAAATTGTTGAAGTTTTTGAAAAATTGTCAAAAATTTTGAAATATGGTCAATAATTGTCAAAAATGGTCCATAATTGTCGACAATTGTCAATAATTCTCAAAAATGGTCAATAATTTTGAAAAATGGTCTAAAATTTTGAAAAATTATCAAAAATGGACTATTATTGTCTAAATTGGTCAATAATTGTCAGAAATTGTTAAAATTTTGAAAAATGGTCGATAATTGTCAAAAATGGTCAATAATTTTGAAAAATGGTCTAAAATTTTGAAAAATTGTCAAAAATGGTCAAAAACTATCAAAAATAGTTAAAAACTGTCAATTATTGTTAAAGACTTTTTAACAGTTGTCATCATTTTGAAAAATGGTCAATAATTGTTAAAATTTTGAAAAATGGTCAATAAATGATACGAGCCGTTTCCGAAAATCGATTTGAGCACGTAATTTATAAAATCGATTTAAGCACGTAATTTATAAAATCGAACTAAAAATCGATTATAAGAAAATAATCGATTTTTATAAAAATCGATTATTTTTCAACATCCCTAGTCAGTAGATCTTTTCAAGGTTAATCATGATGAATAGCGAAAATGGCGATTATTCTAGCACTCCTATTATAACCTAAGATAATATAAAAAACTGTTTTAATTATTAAAAGGGCGACTGTAGAAAAAATTATGTGTGTTTTTCGAGCGTAAAGTAAAAATTGCCGCTTTCGAAAGATCGCCGCGCTCCGCTCCGCGTCGCGCGGCAACATTTTTTCTCAAGCGGCAATCTATTACTTTACGCTCTAAATACACAAATAACTATTAAACGACTAAACTTTTTATTTTGTTCAGAAAAAAGAGGTGGGTTTCTCTATCACGAGAATTATTGTATAGAGAAGCGTAGGCTTAACAATACTACAGCCGTACTTTCAGAGAGAAGAGGAAAAAAATTCTCCACAATGGCATCGTTGTATTTCAATTTGATAAATGCATTATTTATATTTATGCAAATCGGCCGACAATTATTATAATAACGATTTTAGAAGGTATATCCTATACATAATAAATCTAACCTATAATTTAAAATGTTCGATATCATGGTACGTTAAAAAAAATATTTAAATAAATAGGTATTTATGGTACAGTTAGAAGTACTATTTATATGCTAATACTTTAAATAAATTAAAACATTATTATTCGCGCTTATACCCATCAGTGACTATCCTCTATTCCCACACTTGTTTCATCATTTCCGAATGAGACCAATAGGATCATTCTGACCAACTTTCCTACTGAAAATCGTATGACTAAATGTTTTCCTGTCTAAAAGGGCTTCTTTCATTGCTGGGTCCCATTTACTTGTTTTCGTTTTTGCTTTTCTACGATTTTCCCAACATTCCACAAGAAGGGAAGAATGGGAGAAGAATCAATTCGCTCTACTTTCGACGAACATAAACTGACGGATTCAAAAAGGACGTCCAAGCTGGATCCGTCGCCAGGTGCAGCCGATTAAAGACTAAACACGTTGAGAGTCTTGGAGAGCATGGAACAGTCTTTCAAGCAGTTTATTTCGCCATTGATCTGTGTGTTGGGTGGAACAGTTCAATAAAAAGAGCCAAGCTGCAATAATAGCACTTTGCTCCAACAATTGTAAAACTGGTTTGGAATACTAAACTACTCCTAAACCAACTGGATGCTGGTATCCTGGGTAACGAAGTAGTGGACTTGCCAGGAAAGATCAGTTCCAGTTCATGGATCCTGGAAATCTCTTTATAACTTGCAGAGAGAACTATCTTGGACCAGATAGACCGCAAAGCAAGAGCCTACTGGAAATGAAATACTATGCTTGAGGCAAGCCATCAAAAAACCTTCAGTACTCAAAGCGGAAGCCATGCTAAATTTGGACTGGTCTATAACTGAAATCCTCAATGTACACTGCAAGATGATCTCTCATCTGGACAGAATAGGGCATGTCGAAAACTCTAGTATCGCCTCTGCCTAGAAGAAGATGAATCGGCGGAATACATTCTGTGCTACCGTACTTATCCTTTCACAGATCAACTTCCTTGGGAGGATTAAAGGGCTAATGAACCCATAAAGTATAATGAAAAAAAGTAAGTTTGTTTGGAGAAGTTAAAAGAACATAGGTAAGGTTAAAGGGGGTTTTTCGGGTCGAGATGGGAAACTCGTGTTCGAATGGGTCCAGGACCCAAACAATGTTGGACTCATTCCTAAGGGGATGCCTACCAACCAAACCCACCCTAAACTCGCCGTTACCCCCGCCTCGGAATCACTGCCCTAGGGGAGACGGGCGACACGGGCGGCGGTCCCTCGCACACTCTCCGCTCACACCGTCGTCTTCTCCATATCTATCACTCCTACCTCTCATGCCACATCGAATCCTTCTCTCCCCCTTACCATGCTCTCTACTACGCCACTCACCTACATCCATTCCTCCTTCCTCCTCAACATTATCTCCACCATGTTCTCCTAACACACCGCCTCCCCTAGTTTTTCTCCAACTTCTTTAGCACTTCCTCGTTCCTCCAGCATCTAAACAGATGCCCCACATCCTCCTCCACTTCACACCTCTCACACACTCCAGTCTCTCTTTTCCCAATCTTGTGGAGGTACCATACTCTCGACCCATGTCCAGTGAACACCTGTGTCAAGAAGTAGTTCACCTCCCCGAATTTCCGGTCCATCCAATCTCTCCTTTTAGCGCGTCCTCTCATCTCCATTTCCTCCTCCATCCATTCCTCTACTTCCTCTCTGGTCGCACCCTTCCTGGCTCTAGTCATCACGTCCACGTGGTTAAAGGGGTGGAACCGTTGAAGGTCACACTTGTTTCTATTTCACCAAATCAATGAAGTATGGAGAGTATAAAGGCTGCTTAGGATACCGGACATAGCCACATAAATCTGTACCACTGTAAACTGAAAAGATCTACTCTGAATGTGGAAATTTGAGCATTTTTTCAACTACCACTTGCCAAAAAATAAAACGGGATCGAATAATTTGTGTATTTTTTGGTAAATAGAAGTAATTTTGCAACTTTTTCAATACTTACTGTCCGGTACGGTCCTGTGGACGAAAATGGTAAATGGAACCACAGGATACAAAACCTAAATCATTTGTAGTTCTGACACTTAATTAAAGCGGAGGTCCATCTAAACATCAGCAATACAAAACCACAATAAAAAAAATACAACCAAGAATACGGTTCCCCGGCGTCTATATGCTATCTATCTTTATCTTATTCGAAAACCTTAATGTATTCCTTTTCTTGTCTTTTAACTTATTTTTCGTGTGATAATCGTCAATTCTAATGAACTGTCAGAACAAATCAAAAAGACGTATGGCGAGGGCATTCGATTCGGTAGTAGAGGTTACGATGTAGATGAGGTTCAACGAAATGGAAGAAAATTAATAAATAAATAAAAAATGAGAAGAATGGATGTCCTGATGAGAATTAAATTATGTTTGATGAGTTCGTTATTGCGGTTTTTTTGAGTTTGATGTTTTTAAAGGAAAAAAAAATTGGTAATACGTAACGATGTAGCTAATAAAATTTAATAATTAATGAAGATAGAAAATCCCTCTGGCGGCAAAAAATTGAAAGTTACTCTACGGTATCTTATATCGTCTCTGTTTAAATCCCCATCTGCAACAGCTCTAACAAAAGACGCTTTCCGTTCGTGCCTGAGTGACGTAGTAGTGTTTTTTCGTCTTCTTCATATTCTTTGTTGAAGTCATTATTTGAAATTCTCAATTTCCATAGATTCTCCCCTACTTTACAATTTCCCGTATATAAACCAGTTATAGTTTCTTTTTCTCCATCAGTTTCCTGGTTTTTCCCTTGTCTATCCTGAACCACAAGGAGCGGGCTATGTAGCAATCGTCTCGGTTGTTGCATCAATCTTCCTGTTTGTTTAAGAATATTCTGTCATTGACATTTTTAACTGACTTAATCGGTGGTACTTCGTTCCTTTGCGAGCTTCATCAATTCCCTCCATTACTAGTTCCATTTTGAAGCTACAGAGTTTCGACAACGGTAGCTCCTCGCCACCAAGTATCTTTCAAGCGGAAACTCTAAAATGGTATGAGAATGCCTAGGAATACTCAAGGAACTAGGCGAGCCAACATCGTTACCTTACTGTTGGTTCCAGGAACTAGCAAATAGAGGTACTGAAACACCCTTTTGGGGGCCGGAACCCTTTTGCGGTTTAGCTCCAATGTAATATTGAGAAGATCTGACCATTGAAAAGTTCTAGTAGGGTTTAGGCTTAGACAATGAAAGATACTACAATCAGGTGACAATAAATGAATGCCTAAGCCAAAGTAAGACTGCATCAAGAGTTTTGACAAGTGTCAAAAAGAATATAGATTCTGTGGAATGAAAGAAGATACATCCATTTCGTCAAAAATTGTGAAAAATGGTCCAAAAGAATCAATAACTGTTAAAATTTTGAAAAATTGTCAAAATTTTGAAAAAATGGTCATTGATTGCCAAATATGTTAAAAAAATTTGGAAAATTGTAAATAATTGTCAAAAACTGTAAAAATTTTGAAAAAATGGTTAATAATTGCCAAATATTTTCAAAAATTGTCAAAAACTGTCAATAATTGTCAAAAATTTTGAAAAATGTTTAAAATTTTTAAAAAATTGTCAAAAACTGTCAATAATAGTAAAAATTTTTGAAAAATTGTCAAAAATCATCAATAATTGTCAAAGACAGTATATATAATTGTCAAAACCAATCAAAATAATTGTCAAAACCAATCAAAATTCGTCAAAAATTGTCAAAAATTGTCAAAAATGGTCAAAAAGGATCAATAACTGTTAAAATTTTGAAAAATTGTCAATGATTGCCAAATATGTTAAAATTTTTGGAAAATTGTAAATAATTGTCAAAAACTGTCAAAATTTTGAAAAAATGGTTAATAATTGCCAAATATTTTCAAAAATTGTCAAAAACTGTCAATAATTGTCAAAAATTTTGAAAAATGTTTAAAATTTTTAAAAAATTGTTAAAAACTGTCAATAATAGTAAAAATTTTTGAAAAATTGTCAAAAATCATCAATAATTGTCAAAGACAGTATATATAATTGTCAAAACCAATCAAAATAATTGTCAAAACCAATCAAAATTCGTCAAAATTGTCAAAAATTTTCAAAAATTGTCAAAAATTGTCAAAAATGGTCAAAAAGGATCAATAACTGTTAAAATTTTGAAAAATTTTCAATGATTGCCAAATATGTTAAAATTTTTGGAAAATTGTCAATAATTGTCAAAAACTGTCAAAATTTTGAAAAATGTTTAAAATTTTTGAAAAATTGTCAAAAATGGTCAATAATTATCAAAGACAGTCAATATAATTGTCAAAACCAATCAAAATTCTTCAAAAATTGACAAAAATGGTCCAAAAGGATCAATAACTGTTAAAATTTTTAAAAATTGCCAAAATTTTGAAAAAATGGTCAATGATTGCCAAATATGTTAAAATTTTTGAAAAACTGTCAAAATTTTGAAAAAATGGTTAATAATTGCCAAATATTTTCAAAAATTGTCGAAAACTGTCAAAAATGGACAAAAATTATCAAAATTTTTGAAAAATGTTTAAAATTTTTGAAAAATTGTCAAAAATGGTCAATAATTGTCAAAGACAGTCAATATAATTGTCAAAACCAATCAAAATTCGTCAAAAATGGTCCAAAAGGATCAATAACTGTTAAAATTATCAAAATTTTGAAAAAATTGTCAATAATTGCCAAATATGTTAAAATTTTTGAAAAATTGTCAAAAATGGTCAATAATTGTCAAAGACGGTCAATAATTGTCAAAATTCGTAAAAAATTGTCAATAATTGTTGAAAATTGACAAAATTTTTGAAAAATGGTCAAATTTTTCGAAAAATTGTCAAAATTTTGAAAAAATGGTCAATAATTACAAAAAACTGTCAAAAATGGTCAATAATTATTAAAAATTGTCAAAATTTTTGAAAAATTGTCAAAAATGATCAATAATTGAATAAGGACGTTAAAGTAGAAGTGACCCTCAAGAAAGATGGTAAAACTACCCAAGTAAAGATAGAAACTGAATAAATTCAACCAAAAAATATATAAATTATTACATTTAGAAATAATTTATTTCCCGAACATCCATTAAAAAACCAAAAGCCCAAACAAGTTATAATATGAAAAATGATTATTAAGAATAATTTACATCGAATCGCAATTTAAAACCACGTTTAAATAGATTATTATTATTACTTTAATGTTTCTTTTTCTTTCTCTAAAATTTGAATATTAAATAAATATTCATTGCGCGTTGAATGAATAATCTTCTAAACGTACACCCAAACAGAGGAAAATGTACAGTTTAAAATCAGTACCTAGTAAGTGATACGAAAAGTGGAAGTACCCTACGGCGTCGTTAGTAACCAATACCAAGGTCATTTCATGTACACGACAGGGGTGGACTTGAAATAATGATGATCTTTTTATAAATAAAAATGATGGAATTTATTTTAAAAATTTTGTTTGTTTTTTAATTTTCCTATGTAAGTAGTACTGTCGGATTTAGACTACTTGCTGCAATAGTGGTGTATTTTTCATATCGTTGTCAGTTTTGATTCATTGGGTATAAATTTGCTCGAGCTAGATAGATTGTTAGATTGCGAGATTGCGCCACCTAGCCAAAAACTATGGACTCAAAAACATTTTTATTCATTTTTTTAGTGTTGATTTTCTTATAAGAATTTTTTCCCCCAAATATTTGAACATACCGGTCGCCACCCTTACGCCACTTTCACATTACACGGTTTTAATTGTGCGGTTAAAAATTGTGGTTGCTTCATCGTCGCCGAAAAAGAATAGCACTAGATCGCCTTTTTTGGGTGCACCCCCATTAATCAGGGAGGAGAGAGAAAGGTCTTGCTTTGACCAAGGTTATTAAAACTTCAGCATCAATATCATCCATTCTTAATTCCACACAAACTGAACTGCAAATACGCTATTAATGCCGTACGACAAAAAACCGTCCAATGTGAAAGCATGCATTTAGACACGTAGGCCACTTCGGCGAACAAGCCCGTGCGGCTTTTAACTAGGAACGGCTGTTGCAGGACTCGGCACCATCATTTAACCGTATCCGTATAATGTGAAAGACCCCATGCCTTTCTTCATTTCAACAGCGGTACGGTTTTTAACCGCACGATTAAAACCGTGTAATGTGAAAGAGGCGTTAATTAATCACCCTTTACAGTGTCGATCGTCTACTGCTGAAAAAATTCATTCATATTCCTAACGTGTCCTAATTATCTGTTTATCCTTTCTATTCTGCCTACCGTAGGTTGACAGATTCGTTGACCATCTGAGTACATTCCATGAAATAATGTGCCTACCTCTTGTTGCTCCGCATCCTATCGCCAACACCAATGATCATTAATGTCACTTTTCCGCCCACATGTCATTTTTTTGTTGAAGTATTGACAATTGCCTACGTTGCTGATAAAAATTTGTGCAAAATAGTTATTTGTGTATTTAGAGCGTAAAGTAAAATTTTGCCGCTTGAGACAGAATGTTGTTCTTTCGAAAGCGGCAATTTTACTTTACGCTCGAAAAACACACATAATTTTCTTTACAGTCGCCCTTTTAATAATTAAAACAGTTTATTATATTATCTTAGGTTAAAGTAGGAGTATCGTCATTTTCGCTATTCATCATGATTAACCTTAAAAAAATCTACGGACTAGGAATGTTAAAATATAATCGATTTTTATAGTAATATCAATCCATTTTTAGTAAATCGATTTTATAAATTACGTATTTAAATCGATTTTCGGAAACGGCTCGTATTATTTATTGACTATTTTTCAATATTTTGACAACTTTTGACGATTTTTGACCATTTCTCAAAATTTTAACAATTATTGACCATTTTGACTGTTTTTCAAAATTAGTCACCATTTTTCCAAATGATGACAATTTTTAACCATTTTTGACAGTTTTTGACAATAATTGTGCATTTTTAACAGTTTTTAACAATAACTGACAATTTTTAACCATTTTTGATAATTTTTGACCATTTTCACAATTTTTCAAAATTTTAGACCATTTTTCAAAATTATTGACAATTATGGACTATTTTTCAAAAATGTTGACCATTTTTGACCGTATTTCAAAATTTTTGACAATTTTTGATAGTTTTTGACAATTATTGGCCACTTTTGATAATTTTTCAAAAAAAATTCAAAATTTTTGACCATTTTCCAAAATTATTGATCATTTTTTGTAGTTTTTGACAATTATCGACCATTTTTCAAAATTTTAACAATTTTTGACCAATTTTGATAGTTTTTGACAATTATTGACATTTTTGACGATTTTTAAATTTTTTTGACCATTTTTAAATTTTTTTTAAAATTTTTGACAATTGACCATTTTTGACAATAATTATCGACCATTTTTCAAAATTTTAACAATTTTTGACCAATTTTGACAATAATTGTCCAATTTTGATAGTTTTTGACCATTTTTAAATTTTTTTTAAAATTTTTGACAATAATTATCGACCATCTTTTAAAATTTTAACAATTATTGACTGTTTTTGACAACAATTGTCCATTTTTAACAGTTTTTGACAATTATTGACCATTTTTGACTATATTTCAAAATTTTTGACAATTTTCATATAATTTTATTTGATTTTTAATCTGATAAATTGTTAATGGATGCTCTTAGGTTTATTATCGGAATATAAAAAGCAAGTACTTTTTAAAATAATACAAAAAAAAATCGATTTTTGACAAATCGATTAATTTTAAATTAAGAAAAATCAATTTTTATTTAATCGATTCTTTTCCATTAATCTCACATCCCTACCACTGACTTGTTCAGACTTGTCAGAATTCGAATCAGAATGTCAGTCAATATTAGTCATTTTACAATAGAAAAAAGTGTTTTTGAATAGGGGTGGTAGTAAAAAGAATGACTTATTTTGATGTATTCGTGTTTACTGAATTCTGCTTAGTCCGGTACTGCGTAAAGATCTAAAGTACGACCCTTGAATCGAATGGAGACGGTATACAGACTCGAAAGAGTGAAAAACACCATAAAAGGTCCACAAAATTATAGTGCACACGCCTCGAAGGCCGTAAATTAAAAGGCACTAATCTTAGATTTTAATATACGATAAATGTGGGCTGAATCATTATTTTTTTTCAACACGAGGGATATGCATGGTATATTTAACAAATTTATATATAAATCTCTACTGTTTTTCGAGATCGGATTGTAATTGTTACAAAGTTTTTTATTTTTTATTGCAAATTTTGATGGTACTATTTTGAAAAAAAAAATGGTTTCTTGGTCATGTAAGTCAGGATTTTGAAATTTTTTTTAAACAAATACGCTCAAGAAGTAAGGATATTGGAAATGTTTTCGCAAATTAAAACTTTATTGAAAAACAAAATATCTCGTTGTAGTTGACGGTGCCAAAAGGATCATTTCATAGTATTTCAAATCCTATAGTAATAACATTTTTAACTGACTCAATAATAACCAAGGTGTATTTTCTACACTCAAAGTGTGTACGAAACAGCATCTTATAGTTATACATAATATAATTAACATTATAAATGGTATGACTAGTTAAGAGAGACGATGCCAAATTCTGAAAATATTCTCAAGGTCATCTTATTAATTCTACCAATACATTTTAATTAATAACTAAAAAAATAATGACTAAGCGGCAGGTGTTAAACTCCGTATTCTATGAATGAACATAATCTTTTGTAAACGATGATTATATGTTTACTAACACGGAAAAACCTGTAACTTTATATCGAGATAGAATGAAAATACCACAACGCAAATACAATTAACACACTGATCGTATGTTTATCTAAAAATTGTTTATTTCACTATCAACGAATTTTGTTTAGAACCCTGTAGAATTTTATCGAGTACGCTCGTGCGTCTATGAATACTTGGCGCCTTCTACAACCTGCCTCACCATATTTCTTTTCTTTTTTTTATTCTTCTCTTTGTTTCGAACTTATTGAATAAAAGAACTGTCGAAGAAGAAAAGAAAACTTTTAATCCTTGTCACTCCCCTTCTCGATTCTCAATTACTACAATTATACGGGGTGTATTAGGTAACCTTTTGTCCTCAATACTCGTGTTTATCCATTTAACCAAAGTATTCATTTTATCGGGCACTATCTTATAATTTTGTCTTTAAAAAAATCTGACTTAATAGGTACCCAACGATTTATTCTTATTCTCAGAAGTAATCACTAAAGTGAAAGTAATTTGATAGATTTAGGAAAACCTAATTGCCAAAAGGCAACAAGTTTAGGAAACGATCTGGAGAATTATTTTCTAGTGACCGAACCATCATTATTTTTTTCCTCTTTAAAATAATGTGTGCACCTTCCAATTCCACAAAACAGAAAACACGTGGAGAACTATCGATGGTTTATCGATAACTATCGATATTTTTGACTATCGAAAGAGAGAGATGAGAGAGAGAGAAAGAAAGATGAGAGAGAGAGAGAGAGATGGATGGGAGGGAAAGAGAGAGAGAGAGAGAGAAAGAGATAAACAGGAAAGAGAGAGATTGGAAAGAAAGATCAGAGACTGGGAGAGAGATGGCAGAGACAGATATGGAAGAGAGAGAGAGAGATGGCAGAGACAGATATGGAAGAGAGAGAGAGAGAGAGATGGGAAAGCGAGAGAGAAGGAAGAGAAAGAGGGAAAAACAGAAAGACAGGAGAGAAAGAAAGTGTATTGCGTGTGAGTACACTCATTATTTTAAATTGTCAGCATCTATGGCGGATTCGGTAAGGTTCGCGATCCTCGGAGTTTTGTAACGCTTTTCTTTCTTATTAGAAAGCCCCCCATTGCTTATAGAACATTTTAAAAGAAAAAAAATCACTTTTGGAAGAGAAAACTGCTAAAAAAAGTACTAAAAATCCGCCATTTTTTTTCAATTTCTGTCAATTACTGACAATTATTGAACATTTTTCTAAATTTTGACAATTTTTGACCACTTTTCAAAATTTCAACAGTTATGAACCATATTTGACAATTATTGACCATTTTTGACAATTTTTCAAAATTTTCGTCCATTTTTGAAAATTATTGACCATTTCTGACAGTTTTTGACAATTATTAACAATTATTGACCATTTTTCAAAATTTTGACAATGTTTCACAATTATTGACCATTTTTTCAAAATTTTGTATTTTTTCAAATTTTAACAATTTTTGACCATTTTTGACAGTTGTTGACAATTATTGACCATTTTTGCCATTTTTTCAAAATTTTTAACAATTTTCCATATTTTCTGACAATTTTTGACAAAGTTGATACGTTGTTTCGAAATAAATATATATTTATGTATATTTTTAACATTTTGACAAAAATTGTACAATGATGTTACCGATTGTAAGACTATCGAAACTTATCGATAACAATCGACAGTAAAAATAGCACTATCGATAAATATCGATAGTCGGGACTATCGATAGTTCTCCATTCCTACTCGTGGCTAGACTGCTATTTTAAAAGACACGCCGCCAGAGTCGTTGCAGACGCTTCTGTCGTGACGCTGAAGCCGCGCAGTTGACAACGCGATCATTTACTTTAACGTAAACCAGTGAACGCAGGAAAGTCGTCAGAGTCGCGCGTCTCCAGCCGCGCGGCTGTAGTCGTTGCAGTCGCTCGATTGGCACAGTACCTTTACTCTCTTAAACGGCGGTTTGTTAACTACCGGTAAAATTTAAGGACTGGTTGCAAATTTTTTGGTTTGCACCTTGTCGGAGATTCGTAAAGTTAACTAACCTTAGATTACTTTTGAAATTGATCTGGCAACCTCGATAATTCAGTTGACTGATGTCGACGTTGATTAGTTTGACATTGTTGATGTTTCTATTTGTATTGTAAAGTTCAAGAAGTCGTAAGAAAATTAATAAAAAACTTTGAAAATAAGTAAGTATTATTTATAAATCAACAGAAAACAAGAAAACTAACCAGACTCCTAAAGAAGAAAAAAATTGGACTTGGTTGAAAATTTAAGAAGAATTTAATGCTGCCGCATCTTCACTTGGAATTGGAGGTTATTTTGTACAAACCGGCTCTTAACTCGCGAAAATTGACAGTTTAATTAGACTAGAGCTAAAGTCCGGTTAACGTTAAACTTTCATTAAACGTAACGGTGCAAGTGGGCATAAGTCATATAAACGTAGCTTAATTTCAGTAATGTGCCTACCAACGTAAAAGTTCATCAAGAATAGTAAAATGAATTATTTACCCCCAGAAATTGAAAATTTAACTTATAATGCAGTTACTGGATTAATGCCTGAAAAGTTTAAAAGTGCGTTAAATTATCTCGATTGTTAATAGCCCTCATTAATACATTTGTTGGTTAAATAACTATAAAAAAGTATCATTTTTTGAACTAAATATGTGATTTTCAAAGTAATTACTGAATGATCCAGCGAAATTTTTGTTCTAACCTGTTTCATTTAGGGTAAGCTATCAAAAAAATTTAAAATTAACATAAAATTCCGAGGGTCGCGAATTCTACCCGAAAACAAAATAGTTCGAAATTACATTGTTATAAGATCTCTCAGATTATCTAAATTTACTTTTAATACAGGTGTATCCCTATCCCCTAACAACTTAGAGTTCGCAATGCATTCAATTATCTCCCTGCAGCAATGATTAGGCGTGCAACATAAAAAGGCTTACCAAATGCTTGCAGGTTCAAGGACGAAATTTTTAACAATTGTTATAAGTTCTGGTAATTTTTGTATGTGGAATTACATTAAACAAACACGATTTAATTATAATAAGTAACTATACAGCAAAAATAACTAAAATTTCAATTTTATTATCATTATTATTAATAAGAGGCTTCACTTTCTTAACTTTTGTTTGAAAACAACCAAATTGTGTTAAATTGTTTAATATTCTCTTCACTGTGTGACGGCTGAGTCGGGGTCGATCTGGATATCTTGTAGCAAATAAAACACATGTTCTGTCACATTCACCATGTATTAAAAATAAATTTAGATAATCTTCATTGTTTAATTCCAAACAAGCCATTTCTATCACTGTACGGTGCGATTTACTTCAAATAATGACAATTAATACTATTTAATTATGATAGGTAGATACACAGCCCGCTAAAATAAAAGAATAAAGGTTAAGATTGGGTATAGGGAAGTGAATATAAACTTATAATCCCTTATTTTCAGTCTTAGAATTATGTAAAAAAAATAAAAATATGGTTGTTTCATTTAAGAAAATTGAGATATTTGACATTTCTGAAGTTGAACTTTTCATCACTTTTTTACAAACCCTGTATACAAAAAAGAAGTTTTCGACATGTCACCAATTACCTTGATGGTCCTACTAATCAACTGCACCTGTCAATTTTCTATTAAAAAAATTAATATCTCGATAAGTATAAATTTTAGATATAGGGTATTCTACACAAAGTGACATTAAAATTTAATGTAGAATCCGAAAAGTTAACAATATACAGGGTGTTATATTTAAAATAACAAAGTTGTCGGTATAACCGGAAGTGACATGTATGTCAAAATATTTTCCATAAATTCGCTATAACTTGTTCTCTTTCTAAGCCACTTTTTATAGATATCGTGTGAGTAGTAGGGTGCTTAAAAAAATTTTGAGAAATTATGGAAGAAAAAAAATTATTACAAGCTATTTCTCCAAAATTAAAAATTTAGTAATTTTTAATGGCTGAAACTACGCTTCTAGTAAAGATAATTATAATTGGTCTTAGAGTTTAGTAAAGTTCAAAGTCTCAACTTTAAGAATATGAAATGATCTTTTTGTAAAAAATTGCATCAATTATGAGTAAATTCAATTTTAATAAAAACAGAATTTTTCCCATGTTAATTAAATGAGAAACTAAAATAAAAATAGCGACCCCTTAGAGTTTGAAAGGGTAAGAGTTGAAAAAAAAATTTTAATCGTTAAATTTTGTCATTTTCAATAAATTTTTCATATTTTTGCGTAGTATTCCTAGATATTTTTTCATTATAGTTCTCAGTCGAATAAAGAAAGTTATTTTTACTGAAAAAATTACATCCATAATAATGTCATTATGACACATCGGATTATAAAACGAATGTACATTATTGAAATTGTAAGTGTCTATTGCAGTGGTTCCCAACCGGTGGATCGCCATTAGGCTATTGGTTTTGGGAAAAAAAATTTCAGTTACATTTTATTTCATAAAACTTCATCTCGAAAAAAAGTTTTGATATGAAATAAAGTAAGAGTTGCTAATTTCACCCCCTATAATGTAACAGGAATATTGAAAAAAAATACACCCGTGGTTAGTCCTTTGCGAGAATTTTAGTCACCACCTTTAAAGGGTGATATCTCGGAAAGGGGTGGGCTGAGGAAATTTTGATATAGGAAAGACCCATCTTAATTTCATACGAGCAATCACCTCTTGAATTTTGTCGCATGAATTTAGAAACACCCTGTATAAAATCTAGTGCTCTCAATACCAGTCTTTTCTGTAAAGACATGAACTCAGAGGCAAGGCAATTTTATGGTACGTGTCTTTGAGCTAAAAGAAGGTCTGACATTTTTTTTTTGAAATGCAAAGAAAGCAGAGTTTTTTGCAACCTCTTATTGATCAAGCTTGGATCCAAAGAGTCGCTTATTTATCGGACAACTTTGGTCAGTTAAGCAAATTAAATTTAAAACTCCAGGGAAAGGACTTGCACATTCTGTATTTTAGAGGTAATCTTCAAGCATTTGTTTGTAAGGTTGAAAACTGGCGACGAAAAATAATGCTTGGAAACATTTTAATGTTTGAAAACCTGAGGTGCATAGTTGAAGACTCTGTAACAGGAATTGAGGAGGATCTAAAACAGGAAATTAATCACCACCTTCAATTTCTGGAAAATGAAATTCATCACTACTTTCCTGATGTGTCTGAGCAGGAAACCTCTGCTGTAAGGAAATCATTTAGATATTGCCGAAATTCTAGATGGATTGCAAGATTAATTTTTTAAAATGATTCAGGAGCTCGTGCTCTATTCCAGGCCTTGTTTTCTCTTCGGGTACTAGTACCATTTGCTTCCTCCTATTTTTGTAAAAATGGTTTTTCAACTCTTTTGCAATTTAAAACAAAGGCCAGAAATAAACTTAATGTTGAGGATGACATTTATTAGACTAGCATTCAACCAAGGATTTTAAAACTTGTTACGCAAATGCAAGCACAGTCGTCACTTTAGCGTTATACTATTGTACCAAATAAAATAAATAATACTAAATTGCCTTTTTTTATATTTATTAAACTATGAAACATCAATATTTATTTATTGGGGTCGCCAGCTTTTAAGCAAATCTAAAAGGGGTCGTAACTGAAAAAAGGATGGGAACCACTGATCTATTGGCTTTTAGAAACTTCAAAAAATAATCACGTGGAAAAAACTCGTGTAATATCTGTACGTTTCGTAGTTGATAATATTTTTTAAATGATTTGATGTTAGTAACCCTTTTATATTGTCCCGCCAATGTTCCGGAGTTCTTCACGATGTCGACTTCGAAGCAGGTTAACAAATTCAGAAAGCGCCTGAAAAAGAGATCTTCGACGTGATATGGGGGGATAACCGACGTATGGAATCTTGATACGGTTTAAACCCGTAGACGGAGAGAATGTTGGTGCCTTTACCACTACCTATAATATACTCCTTATAACAACAGAGCCGTGTTTAGATTTCGAATAACCCCCACGTAAATATCAAAATTTATACGGTAAAAAATTCTCAAGTTGAATCTAAAATACGATTAAATTTATAATAAAAGTACCCCGTACTTTTCTTATGCAAAATTTTGGAAATATTTGATCCCTTGAACAAAAGTTCGATGGACACATTTTTGAACTACTGGACAGTTGGAAAGTAGCGGTTAGTTAATACTGCTATGAGGTATTAGTTTGAGACTGATTTTTGACTCAAAATATTGATGGTTACAGGGTGAGTCGAGAATTGTTTAAAAATAAATACTTACTAGCTATTATTTTTTACTGTATTCTAAAATATTATTAAAAGCGCTAACGTATTAAAAAATTAGTGCGTGCAGTCCCTCCGCGCGGAAAAAGTTATACTAGGAAAGGGTGGAAATTGATTTTTAGTGAAATCATATTGTTTCTTTAAGACAAACTTTATTAACATTGCTTACAATTCACAATTGATCGCATCTTTTAATTATCATTTTCGAGTGGAGAAATATCCAAATCTATAACATTTACAATGGGATTATGATAACTAAAGTAAATTATATGTGTATCAAATCAAACTAAAAAAACTAGTTAATGAAATAATGAATATTATAAATTAAAATAGAACAACAAGTACGTATTTCAGCCAATTTCACGACGCTCACACTGATGCATAGCAAGAATACCACGCGCATGTGCTTGGGATCTACCGACTCACTCTCTTTCTCTCTCCTACCTTCTACCTTTGTGTATCTTTCTTTCTCTCTTTAATGTTTAACGCAACCTTGTTGGAAGTCGCATTAGAAGTATCACTGCCATCTGTTATCGAATGCCGAAGGTATTGGTCGTATAAAGAAAATTCCAAAAAAGGAATTTTTTAGTGAATTAAATTTTAAAAGTTACCTTATTTAAGAAAAAAAATTTACTTACACTATCTTTTTTTGATGAATGCCGAAGATTTTGGTCATGTGAAGGAAATTTCAAAATTGCAGCTTCTGAATAAATTACTTTTTAAAAAGAATACTTACACTGCCATCTGTCATTGATTGCCGAAGGTTTTGGTCATATGAAGAAAATTCCAAAAAAGGAAGTTTTCCTGAATTGCATTTTAAAAGTTACTTTATTTAAGGAAAAAAGTATACTTACTCTATCATTTGTTGATAAATGCCGAAGATTTTGGTGATGTGAAGGAAATTTCAAAATTACAATCTCTTAATAAATTACTTTTTAAAAAGAATACTTACACTGTGTATTATATAGATATTTATGCTAGTTATTTAATAGTTTTAGCTTCTTAGTTTTTACTTGTACCGCCACCTGTGTATTGGACTGAAACTATGGACCACCGACCATAGTTGTAGCTCTGTAGTTCAACGGGTGACGAATGACAGGACAGCCATGTCGTTACCGCGGGCTTGTCAATCAATGTACCGATTTAATTAATAAATGTAGTGTTTCATTCTTGAACTTGTTTGTATGATTATTTTCTATCCGTTCGGGCCCTTACATCTTACACACTGCCATCTGTTATCGAATACCGAAGGACTCACTCTCTTTCTCTCTCCTACTTTCTTCCTTTGTGTATCTTTCTTTCTCTCTTTAACGTTTAACGCAACCTTGTTGGAAGTCGCATTAGAAGTATAACTTCAATAACAATCATCAGCTCATGTCAAACATTTCCTTATTTCATTCAGGGTGAGTAGAACGTTGTCATTTGAAGATGTATTTTTTATATTTTAAGGTACTATGATCAATTTAAAACATATATATGAACCGACGCTCATATACAGTGTAAGATAAAAGATAGGGGATGATTAATATTTTAGTTTTTTCACCCTGAATTTAAAAATTTAAAAATTCTTAAGGTTTTGCTATGATCAGTTTTTGATTGATCAGAATTTGATTAATTGTATATAAATTAATATAAAAGTGTCGACAAATATACCGAACAGGTATATACCTAATGTAAATTATTAAAATTACATACAACCTGTAGCAAATATAGCAACCTCTGGTAATATATAAGGAGGTGTAATAAATATATCGATATTTTGTATTACTTTGAAGTACTCAAGTTTTATCGCGAAGCAATAAAAACATGTCCAATTTCATCGCGAATTCTTTACGTCATAACTGCAATAACAATAAATCCCGAATGGGCGTATGTAACTAATCATCAAACAAATAGCTTGTCCTTGTTATATATTTTATGGAAACTACGATTTTTTATTACAAGTAAAATAAAATTTATTTTTTATTTATCCGATAAAATACCAAAAAATATATACAATTACAAGAAATATTTGAAAAAGTCAAAAAAATTCTCTAGCCCTCCGAACAATGAACATACTAGAAGAGTAAACAGATGTATTATCTGAAGCCAACATAATCAATGTAAAAGTTTATTTATTTATTTTGTTGGCATCCACAGATTTTGCCATGTAGTATTATTCAAAAGTACTAATAACCATCCAATTTTTTTGTGGTTTCTCAATATATGTCAGTTAATACTTATTGTTTAATTGAGATAAATGTATAAAACGTGACTTATTTAATCTTGTATGGTATACAAAACTTCATTAATACATGAGTGTATGCTTATAAAGGTGTTGATAATTTGGTTCCCGCCAGGTAATAGATTAGATATCAATTTAAGATGTATGCCAATATTAGCTATGTTCGCGGGTTGGTTACAATCCAAACCGATTCCGAACCAGTTCAGAATTGACTTAAAATTGTCTAGAGCGCATGCCTAATTACGAACCATCAAATAATTTGATTATACCGCGAACGATATCAGAACACCAGATCACCTCTCAGAAACTGAACGAAAACAAAACGAGTGACTAGCTTTTTTGATATTTGCTTACAATGCTACAACTCAACAAACGAAAAAAGAAACAACCATAAGCAACTAAAATAAGTAAATATCGATCATTTGCGCATGATCAGAGGAACCGAAATTTCAGTTCTTAGCAAAGTCAGAGAACCGCTAAGACTGATTCCGAATCGATAACGAACCAATCCGATATGATCCGCGAACACGAACTATTATTTAAAATTCAGAACTACATAACCGCGAACGCAACTTTTTAGAATGCGCATGCGAATAGTACCTGAACTGGTTCTGAATTGCATCCGCGAACAAACCTATTATGTAATTTGGTTCCCACAATTTTACATTTATTTAGAGTTGTACTTCTTTTCCTCGACTGCAAATAATTCTGTATGTTCCTTGGTGGTATTAAATATTCTTTTTGTTATTACTTTGAGCGATTGTGAAAAAAGTATAACAGTATCAGAACATATACAAGAACATTTTCATGATTCAGTTGTGCAGGACTTAATCGTTAATTTTTCCTGCAAACGAAAAGCAGTAGAGGACCTGTCCAAAAAACCTTCGAAGATGTTTACATGAGAATGTCCCGATCCATACTTATGTTTCTTTCTGTGTTTTAGTTAATATTATTTGTAGACACTTTAACATACTTTGTCGATATTAAACAGTTATAAAAACTAAATGGGGTTTCACTGTCTTCCGGAAACCAAATTACTAATTGAGACCAGGTAAACTGAAAATGTCGGAAACCAAATTATACATAAAAATTAGGTATTCCTAAAATATTAGGAACCAAATTACTCATTTCTCCTGATCCTTCTTAATATGGGATTTATAAACAGGATGACAATCTAAATGTTAGTATAATTCTGCATTTTTCAGTAAATGTGACAACACCGCTTATATTGAATGTTTACGTTTGTTGACAGATGTTTGTTTTGATTTTCACCAAATCTTTTATATATATCTATATTTACAAAATGGTGAATCGTTGTGTAGCATGCAAAAAAATGTACAATACATCGTTTTATAGGTAAGCAACAATTCTGAAATTACTAGTGTCGTATCATTTGATATATAAATACTATTTATCCATTCTAATAAGTATATTGAATTGTTGGTGTTGATTTAAGTAAATATTTGGGTTCATCGAGATGCAAATCAACAGCGATGGAAAAATATCGTTGGGAAGAGAACATCCCGAAGGAAGCTCTATGTTCTAGCCATTTCATTTCAAGTGATATAATAGTTGGGCCATGTGAATAAAAATATCTTGAGCAGAGGTAGAGCCTGTATCCATTCTGGTCGACGGCAGCTAAAACTTATTTTTTCTACAACTGCTATGAAAAGTCGAAAAGTGACGTATTTCTCATACCTTACTTAATTTCAAAAGCAAATATTGCTCATATTGTGAGAAATAATATTTCTCACTGCACTTTGCCCACGCCATATACATTTACATGGAGAATCAAATAAAATCGACAAAAACTTAGTAGGCTACAGTCATCTTTAAATACCTACTAAGTTGTCACAAAACTGTCAGATTATATTAGAAGTTTTTAAATTCTAAAAGGTCGAGCTTTCATAAAAATCCCAAATTCCATTAAATATTAGTTTAACAAGACATATACTTATTCATAATAAATAATATGGATACTGACAGTAGTGAAGATTTTAATAATACTCCGCCAGAGATATTGGAAAAAGCTGCAAAAGTAACTTTAGATTTGTTGCCGGAAATTTCAAGAAAAAAGTATGAATTGGCATACGAAAAATTTATACTAACCATAAAAATGAACATTAAGTTACTTTACTTGTATTCTTTGAATTTGTGCAGTTGTAGAAAAAGTATAGTGTGCAACATGTGGGGAAAGTACTTTTCTCACTTGTTGCACAATATACTATTTCGAGTAATAAGTATTTCTATAATTACTCGAAAATTTTAATATTATTATTCAGTCAATTTAAACCCTTCCTCACACAGTACGGCACTGTTGTTGTTGTTAAATTCATACTTTAGAATATTCAAAATAAATAATTAATTAATGATTTGGTTGGTTACATAAATCTCCTTTCAAATCATATTGGGCTCGGCCGTTCCTGTATTTTATCTACGGTCATGGCACTTTTAAAATTTTAACATTTATTCCATTCCTTTTTTTATTTTTTGAAAGATCTTCTGTAGATTCCACGCGAGTGCGGATCATATTTCGGAGCCCTTGAAAGACCATCTCTTATAATAGCTTTGAAATTGGAAAAAGAAACGTTTTTGTTTACGATCCTTTTTTGTTTAGATTTATTAAACGAGAATTCAAACAAGCATTAAACCTGAAATCTTCGACTAAATTTTTTTGTTTTTACAACTTGGATTACTTGTATAAAGCAAATTTTTTGATACCCAACGTACCAAGCTTTTACTCGTGAACAAAAAAAAACTCAAACCTGTTTCTACAGTCTGTTTGAAATAGACAGAAAGTAATAAAAACTAATTTAACATGCAAAACCCTTACCGAGTGGGAGGCTATAACTCCAGAATTTTAAAACTAAAATTTTATTTGCCTACCCAACCCTGTACAACGCCGGTATATAATAGAAATCCGATGATCGGGTCGCTTATAATTGCAGGCATAGCCGTACCTTTAGGTAGGGCTGTCAGTAGATACGTATGATATTAAATGAAAAACATGATTGCGGCAAAGACTAGCCTTTTTCCATTTTCATTGCGAAAATCCCTTTATTGATCGCAAATAATTCCGTCTCCAACATACAATTTCATCTTTTTCGATTAAAAGCGACTTTCTGTTTACCTTTTCCCATCTAAAATTCATCTCTTGCAGAATTTTCCACAATTTCAGAAATAATGGCGAAACCCAAATAAGATATTATTTTTTTTTTCGTGAAAAAAAATTGACATGATTTTAGGATATTTCTTAAATATTTATTGAGATTTTTAGAATCACAAGCGGGTACGCCTTTGGTATGGTCATTTTACAAGGGTTTATTGCTCTCTGCCTTTTTCAAAAAGAGTATAGTAAGTCAGTAGTTTGCTCAACCCCGAAAAAAAGATTCGATATTAAATTAACCTCCTGAATTTTTTTTTCTCTATGTAACAATTCTAGACTAACAATTATGTAAAATCCGTACAGTCACTTTCGAAAATTTTAAAAAATATCTGAATCGTATACATAGGTGGGAAAACCTCTTAAAATCTTTTAAAATAAATTTTGTTTGAACTATATCATTTTCAGGCAGCACACTCGAGTCAGTCGAGAGGATTTCCGTTAAATCTTATTGATTGAATCAGACGAAACGATAAAAGCCTTTAGACGAATATATATCCATCTATCTCTCCGCCTCTACAAATGGCGTCCGGATAACGATCACAAGGACGTTGGGGTGTAATCATAGATAAACCAACGAGGGGTGACTGCGTTAACCCCCGTGTGTCCCGGGCATAACCATGGTTACCGTGGAAGAAACGAGGAGAGAGCTGGAAGCTATGAATAGTGATATAGTCTAGGGAATCGATTCCAAAGTCAAATTTAGTTTTTTAACTTTTCAGATGGAGTTTCCGAATAAGACGATTTTGAAAAAAAATTACACTTCAGTATTGGTGCCGAAATTTCATTTGTTTTTGTGTATTAAACGACATTTCAATTGTTTTTGTATTCAATGTATATTTTAAGCAAAAAAAATTGTATTTTTGTCCATTTTTGTAAATTTTTTGGTTAGCATTCCATTCATGTCGCGATATCTTGAAAAAACCTAAGACTTGGGGATAAAATTAAGGAAATTTTGAATACATTCCACAAAAATTAATCGAAATGTACTTTTCGACTTCCAGAAATCGACCACAACCAAAATCGGAAGAATTGGAAATTTTCAACAACAAAAATATACAGTGTGGCCCAAAAAATTTTATACAAATGGAGAAAAAGTTTATCTTACATTAAAAAAAAATATTTGGACGGAGAGAAAAATACAATGTTCATTGAAATTGTGGTGATTAATTAACTACCGTCGTGCGGTCAACATGACCGCAGCGAAATATTGTTCCTTCACTTTTCACTCCACTCTGTATCTGTTCGGGCGTTTCAGTACCATTAAGTTGGTACACTTTGAACCGGATGTAGATATAATAGTGTTGAGAAATTAATTGGTTATATTGCAAACGTTAACCAAAGTTTCGAGGCGGTCTCTGTGACCGCACGTCGGTGAATGCGCAACTGTTTTATTATATATATTTTTTGCAATAATCGGTAATTCTTCAATGGAGAGTAGACCAGGACCATCAAAAAGTATTTCTGATTCTGATACCACTTATGTTGTATGTGCAACAAACCAATATGTTTGGAGTCCTCTTCAGAACTATGTCAAAATTGTAAGCACGATCATTAGTTGTAGTTTTTACAATGAACCAATTATAATTGTTGTTTCTCTTGTTTTAGTACGGACCATAAGCTATCTAGTTTTGTTTGTATTTCGATGAATTTATTATTAATTTTTTTTTAACATTCGTTTTTGTACAACGGTTAATTTATTCTTCTTGAATTACAACGATTCATAAAAACGTGTATTTCTTTAATAAAAATATTTTTGTTTAATTTATAATTTATTTTCAAATCAATATATTTGAGTTGAACCAAACTAAAGCAAAAATAGATATGAATATGCGGCGGAAATTTTGTTTCGCGTCAATTATATGAGCGGTCACCACGACCGCACATCAGAAGTTACGTCCCAAATAAACTTCGACGGTAGTTAAGGGTTAAGTTGTAAATTAAGCTATTTTGATAAACAAGTCTACAATTGCTAGATTAATGCGCAGTACGAAACCCGTTCCTAATAAGCGCCTTATTTTCTGTTACTGATAGAGTGCTTTGAAACATGTAATATCTGTTGTATGTATGTATGTATATTGGGGTGACATTCTCTGAGACCTAAAAGATCTATTGTGCCCTCTTACTTCTACTTAGTTCCCGAGGAAAGTCTTAGAAACTAGTAGTTCCTTTAGTTCCATTTCCCGGAGGAATTTTAGGATATATATTGAGGGATATTTACCTGAGTTAAAGGTAAATATCCCTCATCTATCCAGTAATCTCCTAGATGTTTTGCCCTAGGATTCTGAATTGCTGTGCAGCTCGCTAGTATGTGAATGGAGGTTTCTTCTTCCATGCCACAGAATCTACATTCTTCTTCCTCCACTATTTTGGGCTTTTTCAGGTGCCCATTCAGGCGACAATGACCCGTTAGGATCCCTGTTAAAATTCTTAGTGCAGCTTTTCTCTGACTTATGCATTCATTTGATGTCAACAGGTTGTAGTCACCCAGAAGAATTTTTGATTGTCTGAACCCTACTAGATCTTTCCAATAGTCAGATCTTCTCTTTTTTTCGGCTTCTCCTATTTCTTCCAATATTACATTGGAGCTGATACCGCAAAAGGGATCCGGACCCCAAAAGGGTGTTCCAGTCCCCCTCTTCGCTAGTTCATCTGCTGCCTGGAATCCACAGTAATGTGACTAGTGACTATATTGTTCTCGTCTAGTTCATTGAGTTTGCCTAGACATTCATTCCCATACCATTTTGGAACTGATTACACAAGAGCTCAGTGCTTTAATGGCTGTTACTAATGGAGTGCTTTGGTCACCAACTATCAAATAAACGTCAGTGTGTGTTTGCAATAATGAGAGAAATGCCAGTTGAACTAAGTATTGCAGTTAAAATAGAAATTGTTCTTACAGTTGGCGAAATTTATAAAACATGTAGGGAAGAAGTAGCAGAAATCTTTAATAATACACACCCTGATAAAAGTATACATGTCACATCTGTCTAATATGCAAAAGATAAATTTAAGAGTTCTGTAAGTGTTGAAAATAATTTTAGAAAAAAGCATCGGATGTGGGTTAGAAATGAAGATACTGAATATGAAGTTGTAACGGTAATTGGGCGCCAATTTGTAACCTTAAGGGGTGCCAATTTGTAACTGAAAATGCTCTCGCTTGAAGGGATCCGGCTAGAAACTCCTCTCAAGGGTGATTCGACCCCAAGTTTATAACGCACAAGGATAACAGAAAGGTTGTAAAAATTGAGGGCGCCACTACCTTTTTGACGTCGATAAAATTACTAACAGACTAAGGCGGAAAAGGTAGAAGCGCATTGTAGAATTTAGATAAAAGTTTAAACAGAAATAAAAAAATAAAAAAAGTTACTTAAAAAAAACAGAACATTAAAATTTTACCTCCGGGCGATATCTCCCTCAACTTTTATAGTTGAGGATTTAGAAAAAAATAAAAAATGGAATTTAAAACAAATTTACATTAACATTTTTCTGCGACAGGAAATGGAACAAAAGTAAAAAGAATTGTACTTTTATAGGTATTTAGCTTATGAAGTTTTGGTTTCCGGAAAAGGTGGTGGTTGAAAAAGGTAGGTAGGTCTTGCTTCTAGGAAGTCTTGAGAAGATGGAGACTAGATCTCGAAGAAGATAGGAAGGTAAAGATGTCTTGATTAGAACGGTATCCTAGCAGCTGTGTCCTGGTCTAGGGCGGTATTTTGGTCTAGGGCTGTATCCTGGTCTAGGGCTTGTATCCCAGCCTAGGGGTTGTATCCTAGCCTAGGGTATATATCCTAGCCTAGGGTTTGTGTTTACCACCGCAAAACTCATTAGGTAGTTGAAAAATATAAAAGATAGCGGAAGGGAAGGGAAAAGCTGCATTTAAGCGGAAAGAAAATGCCGTTGACAAGTGTCAATTGTCTTAGCGTTCTGAGTAGGAGAATTTGAGATCACAGAACTATAATTGGAAGTGGCTAATGTGGCGGCGAGCGGTAATTAAAAGGATTTATTTTATAAAATCGAAACAGGTCGATAGATATGTTACAAATTGTATATCTTTCAATTTTTATCTGGAAATATCAATATTTTACAATTGTGCATATTTGTTTTGCTACTTAATCACAATAATTTCAATGAATATTTTATTCTTCTCATCGTCCAAATCATTATATTTTGTTTGTCCTGTATTCCAGACAAAGTTTTAAAAATTTTGTTCCTGATTATGGATCTAAAAGTCATGCAGAGCTTTTTATCGAGAATAATTTTTTTTGTTAAATGTGAGATATACTTTTTCTCCATTTGTATAAAACTTTTTGGGACACACTGTATACAGAGTGTGCGAGGAGTGAGTTCGTACCAAAATAAAATGTAAACCGCTTAGAAACATCATAAATGCACACTTGCTGGCGTTATAGACAGAAAACAAAATACAATCATTAGAATTTTACCAAATCAATTGCCGAAAGAAAATTAATAGCTAAAAACACACTCAAAATAATTTATTGTGCCAATACGGTCTTCTATTCTTGATTACTATCACCCAAAACGTCGTTACAAGAATCAACCGCTAAAGTACGACTATGTTTCCATACACAGAATTTTAAAAATTATTTACTGAGAACTCAGTATCAATCGATAATTTTCGATGGTAAACTTCACACAATGTACAGAAATACTCTAGAAATGTACACCAAGAAAGTAGAAATAACAAGCGGTCCAAATTTGTTTTCCTCTTATTTCACACTGACTAGATAAACTATCCCAAGAGTCAGTTGCGTAGATGTGCTTGCTTCTTTTATCATTTTATTATAATATATATATATATATATAATCATATAATCATATACCCTTATACCCTTAGGTGTCGGGTTTGCATTTAATTCTCGTATATAAATTTTTTCCATTCTTTCCTGTTTCTTGTCAATGTTCTCGCCTCTTCCCATGATTTACCTCTCTCTCTTAGTATATTACCCACTATTGTATTCCATGTTTGTCTTGGTCTTCCTTTTTTTCTTTTTATTAGTATTTTTGCCTCATATGTCCTTTTAACTTGTCTATTGTTATTCATTCTCTGAATATGTCCCCACCAGCTGAGTTGTCTTTGTTCTATAAATTTTAGTACGGGCTGGACACCTAATTCATCTCTTATTTTTGTGTTCCTGATTTTGTCCTTTCTTGTTGCTCCAAATGTTCTTCTCAAATATTTCATTTCTGCTGCCTGCATTTTGCTTTTTTGTTTACTTGTAAGAGTCCAAGATTCGCATCCATAAGTTAAAACTGGTCAATATATTGTATTGTACACTTTTACTTTTGTCTCTTTGGTGATTTCTTTTTTGTTTATAAATTTTTGGTTCATGGCATAGTATAGCTTAATTGTTTTCTCTATTCTTTCATTTATCTCTGCATCTTGTTTTCCTGTTTCCTCAAAAGTTATTCCTAAGTATTTGAATTCTTTTACTTGTTCTATTTGTACATTATCTATTTTAATTTCTGTGTTGATCTTCTGTTTTCCTATTACAAGTATTTTGGTTTTATTTTTGTTGATTTTCATGCCTTCTTCTTCCATAACATCTTTCCATATGTTCAGGTTTTCTTGTAATCGGTTTTCACTTCCTGCCATTAGCACCACATCATCTGCAAATACTCCTTCGGCTATCTCTACTCTTTCTAAATTTTTATACCCAACGAACATTTTCTTCACCTTCTGTTCGCTTTTTTTAATAATACTGTCCATATGTATATTAAATAGTGTTGGGCTCAGTCCCCCTCCTTGTCTTAATCCTATGTTGGTTCTAAATCCTGCTGATTTCATGTTGTTTTTTATGATAAAATTTATGTTTGTTTCATATATATCTTGAATGATTCCGATTATTTTTTGTGTATTCCCTTTTCTTTCAGTCCCATCCATACTTTTTCCCTAGGTACCGTATCAAATGCTTTTTCGAGATCTATGAACGCTAGGTATGTGTTTCTATTTTCTATATGTCTCTTCTCTTCTAATTGTTTTATTGTGAAGATGTGATCCTGCGTACTTCTTCCTGGTCTGAATCCACTTTGTGCTTCTGAAAGTTGATTTTCTAGAGTTGGTTTAATTCTGTTGTTTATAAGCTGTTCATATATCTTTATAATGGTATTTAGCAAGGTTATTCCTCTATAGTTTTGACATTGTTTCTGGTCTCCTTTCTTGTGTATAGGTGTGATTAAGGCTACTCCCCATTCTTCTGGGATTTTTCCATCACACCAAGCTTTGTTGATAATTTCTAATAGCACTTCCAGTCCTATATTTCCTAGATTCTTAATCATTTCCGCTGTAATTCTATCGTCACCCGGCGCTTTCCCATTTTTCAATTTTATAACAACTCTTTTTAGCTCTTCCAATTTTATACTCTGTATTTCGGCTTCTTCGTTTTGATTTGTTCGTTCGACTTCTTCGTTTTGATTTGTTCGTTCGACTTCTTCGTTTTGGTTTTCTTTTTCTTGTTCGTTATTTGGGTTTCTTTGAGTTTGTTGGTCTAACATCTCTTGAAAATACTCTCTCCATCTTTCTATGATGTCTGCTTCATTTGTTAGTATCTCTTGATTTTTATCTTTTATGTACTGTTCTTTTCCCTGCTTTTCTGTTCTTAGCGATTTTAGAACTTTATAAAATAGTTTTTGATTCCCCGTACTATCTTTTTCCATTTTGTTGCCAAAATCTATCTATTTATTATAATAAAATATTTAAATTTTTGAATTATTGATACTTGTTCAATCTCCGGTAATGACATACGATTTTACTTAAGCGATTTTTGGGTACAGTATTCGCCAGCTAACTTGATGTCCCATAAATTACCAACTAAGAGAGACAGAGAAATAATGCCCTGCCTACTCGGTTGCTATTGTTGGTAAAATTTTGACAAACGCCAATTGCATCGAACCTTATCAGGTGTTAAGATTTTCAGTAGCGTAGCGTCACACAGTTATTGTTTCTGCTTTGTACAATAAAGTGTTTGTAAAACAAACAGATATGTTTTATGACATCAACCCTCTTGTGAGTACTCTAGATGAAAGTGATTCCAGTAGCGGCAGTGAGTCAGATTCTTCGTAAAGATAAAGACTGTTTATACCTATTCTTAGAAATATACCTAGCTTAAATAATTTCCCATTATCTTGTGTTTCTTCTATTCTCATTACTACCCGGAAGAAATTATTTAGTTTCTAACAAATTTTAATTATAGTCCGTCCGGAAATATAAGATCCTAACTTTATAATCTTCAATTAGATAAATAACATGTTATTGTAATGGGTACCTTATTGTTAAAATATTATTTATGTACTCAGAATTCAGGTATAAAGCAGATCCGTTTCTATTAAAATCAATATACCAATAATTATAACAAAGAATTAAATATTATTTATTAAGTTAGGATCTTATATTTCCGGACGGACTTTACTTTATTAATTGTACAAGTTGTGTTAATTTGTAACAGAAAGCGTATCCTCAGAACTTGCACGGCACTGTTTACAGTTATCGGATGGGCGGCGTCAATAGCTCCCTAGAAAGCATTTAGGACATCAAGTTAGCTGGCGAATACTGTAGTTTTATAAAATGTTAAAATAGAAATAGTATTTTACAAATTTTGTTTTATTTAATTTTTTTATGCAAAAATTTCCGTACTTATGTAGGTACACTTCAAATTCACAATAACGTATATTTATAGTAACAACGTAGTTTGAATTTGTATAGTTTTATTGCGGAGCAAGGTAGTGTCGTTACGAACAATGTCTAAATTATAGCAAGGTAGTTAAAAACAACTTTCGGCGCAGCTAATCCGCAATTTGTATTCATTAATTTGACCTTATCATCATCGTTGCTGGATATTTTGTAAATACGATTTTACTTCTGGTAATCGAATCTAGTTCAGTTGCATAAATAGATGCAGGTGTGTGTGTGTGTGTATGTATGCAAAACAATCGTTTTTATTTTCTCTTGCATACGATTACCTTCAAGGATTTTATCTTCGTTTTTACTACAGGAAAATTATGCGTATAAAATAAAAAATTGTTTAAAAAACAAAACATTATTTTAAATTATGTTTAAGATGTTATCCGACTCGATAAAATTAAATTATTTTCAGTGAGGTTGAAATAATTGTAAAGTGATGAAAAATAGTATATTGTGCACCTTATAAAAAAAAGTCTCTAACATTCCTTGATTGTGACTTTTCCTACGAGGTACACATATTATTTTTCCGAAATTATTCACAAAACTAATCAGATTTTTACAGGAAACTGTAATTAAGTAAATAACTACAAAATCGAGATGTGTTTTGTCAATATAGAATTTTGGTTTGTGATTAGATGTGGGGATGTCGCTGCTATCAGGGCTTCTGGACGGATGACATCTACCTTGTACTGATGTGGCGCAAATACGCCTAAACCGGTCTAGAAGTATTGTTCCTTCTAATTACAAACCAGAATGGTTGGTTATATCTTGCAGATATACCAACCTCGGTGTAATTCAGTGTCTGTCGGGGAATATAGCCGGAGAAGTAGTTGTGAACGGTCTCTGTTCTTTGAAAAATATTTTTCAAAAACTTTGTTAGTCGTTATGATAGTATTAAAATATAATCTTCGACATCTATTAATAACACGCTTTTTCTAAAATATGACGATTTTCACAGGAAACTGTAGTTAAGTAGATTTGTTATTAGTATGGTTCGATTATTTCACCACCTTATAATGTAACAGGAATGTTGAAAAAATACCGGTGGTTTTACCGCAACGTGTGTGTCTACCATACGGTTGCATTTTATGGGTATACTTAATTCCAAGATATTTCGTTTTGACTTTTACCAAAATAATTGATTTATGACAAAAACCCACAGCAGGTAGTCGAAAATCCGATAACAATATCACAGTATCGTATCGTACTCGTTTCATCGGAAAGCGAAAAGATAATGCCTAATAGTATGATTATTTTATAACTGAAATGTTTGGCTGGTAAAATAATATTTGAGACTAATCTTTTAATTTATTTAATTATTCTATTATTTATTGGTGCTTTGGAAGATATATTATTAGTTAAAATAAATGGTTGACCACCTTATCTATAAATATTTTAATTTGATTGTGTAAATATAAAGAGCTTTGATTACTTGTTTTCCTGTACTGCACCTACCTACTTTATTTCCAATGCCCTTTTTATATTTCCATATAATGGGATTAAAATATTTATAGATAAAATAGAAAGTGGGGATTTCGGGATAATCGTTTTTAATATTGTCTCAGAATTTTAGTTTGTAATAAACATTTCACTCCGAAAAGAAACATGTAAGTTGACGAAAACCCCATTATCCACAGTAAAAGACATTATAAATTATCAATAAGCCAATAAATGAACGAAAAATACGAAGTGACGCTAATAAAACCAAATGTGTTGACCAAATGCAAAAGAACGATATCGTCGCCTCGAAGTCAAAATCTCGTATCTCAAAATTCGCAACTTTTCAGGAAACGCAAAAACGCAATATAATTTTCTGTTATAATAATTTTGATACAGGGTATTGTCATACTGAAGGCTAAAAAATATAGATACAGGTATTTATCACTTATGCGGTATGACCTAAAATACCCGTAACTCAAAACGAGCAAAATTTGAGATACGAGGTTTTGACTTCGAGACGATGATATATTATATTGGTTTTTAAAGCTGCTCTTGTTGCGTGATTAATATTCTAAATTGTTTTATTATTTTTCTGTAATTATATATATATATATATATATACTTTTTAATTTAATTTTAATTGTTATTTATCTCAGGGTTGGGTTTAATACAAAATTATTGAAGCTTGTTTAGGACGACATAGGACTTTTGGGAAGACTAGTGAACTCGTGAAACGTGTAATGTTACGAAAAAGCGTTCGTCACGCAACAGTGTGCCAGATTTCTGATTAATTCACTAATCCAATGAAATTTAAATTGAAGCTTGCTTCTTATTGCACGTCACAGGACTTTTGGGAAGGCTAGTGAACTCGTGAAACGTGTAACCGTTACGAAAAAGCGTTCGTCACGCGATGATCGCCCGCTACACTAACTCTCTTACTCTCTTCCTCAGCCGCCTTCTTCTTCTCTCTTTCGTAGGCTACACAGCGGCATGCCTCTCTCTCGTGCTCTCTCTCTAATTGTCAAATATGTTAAAATTTTTGAAAAATTGTCAAAAATTTTGAAATATGGTCAAAAATTGTCAAAAACCGTCAAAATTTTGAGAAAATGGTCAATAATTATAAAAGACTGTCAAAAATGGTTAATAATTATAAAAGACTGTCAAAAATTGTCAATAATTGTTTAAATTTTGAAAAATGGTCAAAAATTGTCAATAATTATAAAAAAATGTCAAAAATGTTCAATAATTGTTGAAAATTGTCAAAAATGGTCAATAATTGTCAGAAACTGTCAAAAATGGTCAATAATTGTTAAAATTCTGAAAAATGGTCAAAATTTTGAAAAATAGTCAATAATTATAAAAAACTGTCAGAAATGGTCAATAGATGTTAATATGCTCAAAATTTTTGAAAAATGGATAACATTTTTGAAAAATTGTCAAAAATGGTCAATAATTGTCAGAACCCTTCAAAAATACTGAAAAATTGTCAAAAATGGTCAATAATTGTTAAAATTTGGAGAAATGGTCTAAAATGGTCAAATTTTTTGAAAAATTGAGGTCAAAAATGATCAATAATTGTCAAAACTGTTGAAATTGGTCAATAATTGTCAAAAATGGTCAATAATTGTTAAAATTTGAAAAACTAGTCAAAATTTTGAAAAAATAGTCAATAATTGTCAAAAATTTGGAAAAATGGTCAACAATTGTCAAAAATTTGGAAAAATGGTCAACAATTGTCAAAAACTGTCAAAATTTTGAGAAAATGGTCAATAATTATAAAAGACTGTCAAAAATGATCAATAATTATTGTTAAAATTTTGAAAAATGGTCAATAATTATAAAAAAATGTCAAAAATGTTCATTAATTGTTGAAAATTGTCAATAATTGTTCAACTTCTGATAAATGGTCAAAAATTGTCAATAATTATAAAAAACTGTCAGAAATGGTCAATAATTGTTAAAAATGGTCGAAATTTTTGAAAAATAGTTAACCTAACCAAACATTTTTGAAGAATTGTCAAAAATGGTCAATAATTGTCAGAACCTGTCAAAGATGCTCAAAAATTGTCAAAAATGGTCAAAATTTTTGAAAAATTGAGGTCAAAAATGATCAATAATTGTCAAAACTGTCAAAATTGGTCAATAATTGTCAAAAATGGTCAATAATTGTCAAAAATTGCCAAAATTTTTGAAAAATGGTCATTCTATTATGCATAAGAAGCAAGTTTCTGTCGGCGGTCCGACGACCGCTCTCCTTTTTTTTTAAATCAAATTCTGTTTCAAATATCCTTATTTATTAGACAATTTAATAAAAAAAATAACAAACTTCAAATTTAAAAAAATTTATTATTATCTTATTTTCTTTAAAGAATTGACTTTCTTTTAGAACTATTTAATTAATTTTCTTATTAATATCAAATATCGAAATTTCTAATGATCTAAAATTTATGGTGAATTTTTATGTTTCTTCGGTCTTCAAATATTTTCTATTCTTAATATTTCCAAATACCAATACTATTATTTATTCAAATTTACTTATTATTGAAATAATTGGAATATTACTTCCCTGTTCTGAACTGAATACTGTCAATTCTTCAATTTTGTATCATCGCCAAATACGTCTTTTGTGGTATAATTTATATCTTCAATCTTTATATGATTTGCATAATTATTTCTTTTCATTTTCTAGTAAAATATATTTAAATTAATGGATTATTTTTATTTTTATTCTATTTTTTTCTCCTGTCAAAATCTATCTCAAAAATCTTTTTTTTAATCTTATAATCTTAACCGTCACCACCCACACTCAATTTATATCCTTTTCCCCTAAATTGCTTTCAAAATTATTAATGTATCTTTCAATTTGACTTTAACATACTTACAAATGACGTATATTTACTCATAAATATCAAATTTCATAGATCTATACAATATATGCAGATACCCTGTATAGTACAAAATGTTTTCAAAATGTGTGGCCATTATTAAACTACATCCTTTTTATTTTAAACATTTTTTGATTAGATCTGCCAATTAGATGAAATGAATCAAAGCGTATACGGTGAGCCACCCTGTATGTTTCAACAGTTTAATTTGTTCAATTCCAATTAATAAATAAAAGTTATAAATTCAGTGATTTTTTTTCATAAAATAAATTTAATTTAAGTTTTAGTATCCTAAATTTTACTAACTACGGATCTGTTAATGTTTACTGTACAATGAGGGATTTATAAACATATTAATTCTTTAAGGTTAGATGCGGAGTCAACGAAATATTGTGAAACGTTCTTTATAAAAGTTTATAATTGTCGTTTCAATAATTACCCAAGGTCGTTTCAAGTTACCGTTTAAAACAGTTTCTTAGACTGAAAAGCCTGCAACCTTTCCTTAGAAATATCTCGTACATTTAAAAAAAATCAGACTTTAATTATTTTTCCTTAGAAATGTCCATCATCACGCATTCGTCTTTTAATAAGAACCTATAATAACCTTTTCCGTTTTCAAAATCTGAAACGGCTCCGACCGTTTAACAACAAACACCCAAAAAACCCAATTAACTAACTTCACCAATTTTTTTTTAAAGACGTGAAGAATTGAGAAGATGAAGAAGATGCAGAGGGACCAAAGAAGCCCACGAGAGACGTTTTAAGTCGATGTCGAGACCACTTTTAAGGCGCCAGTGTTTTAATAAGTTTTGTTCAGGCTGTACTCTACTTCCTTACCTGCTTAAACGAAGAAACACCATCTTAAGGGCCGTGTTGCCAAATTCGATTTAAAAGTGATAAAAAACAGATTTTTTTGTTTCACTCAACAGTATTTTAATTTTCCACTTTTTTTACGGAACATCTGCTTTTGTTTCACCCTCGAAAGTTACAAAAATATAAAGATTTTATAATTTTGTAGAAAATTCACTCAAAGTATTTTAGTTTTCTACTTTTTTTACCTGCACCTGCCAATTAAAAATAAAGGACAAAATTAAATATTTTTTTATTCTCTATTTTTTAAAATCTTTATTCAGATCCCTAAAAACCTTCTTTTACGACTTTATTTTGGATATATTCTTTTCTAGGTTATAATATTCTACGGAATACTTTTCCTTATAAAACATATAAATTTCTGCAGCTACGCATAAAATCAAGATAATTATCATTCCGTCTCACCTACGTATAAATTTCTCCGATATAATAATAAATTAATACATTCATTCATATAATAATCGTTGAGCAACAAAATACATTCCACATCGTGTTTATTTGGCTTCTTACTCGACGGTAAGATCGGCAACGCTGTCTTACAAGACACCATCTTTTTCGAATCTTCTGTCGACTCTCAAACTCGCAACAGTTTAGTATCGACCGAGATTCTGTGGCGCATGTGTTACTTAAGTCTTAATTTAAATCTTTTTTTTTACTAGCGTTTAGTCCTTAAAAATATTAAATAATTGTGTAAAAGTGTTATTTTTGTATAAAAGGATATGGTGTGATATAATTGGAAAGATGTACGATGATTTAGGTGAGTTTTTAACATCGATTTCACTGATTTGTGTCATTTGTGGGTAGAAGAAAGTCAGATACAGGCTGGTGTCATGGCAGCACTGTTTTATTGCCTTGATTCTGTAAGATTTAAGAATATTAGGAGGAATTTTTGTGTTCACATATGTTTTTTTCATCTAAAAATATGTTTGTTATGAAATATTTTTATGCAAATCATTCTATTGAATAAATGCAAATATAAATAGCTTGTTATTTACTAGAAAGAGATGGAGTTTTAAGTAAATAATACTAAATTCAAAATATGTGTTATCTTTTATATATTTTTAGGACAATCATCTTCTCACTAATGTTTATTAAACAGAGATACCTTGAGAGATTTTTGTTGTATATTTTAATATCCTAAAAGTATTCATATTTTATATTTTAAAATGGTTAAACTTATGTTTTTGTGAAAACTGTTGGATGTAGCATTGTATAAGGCGGTCTAGTAAACTATATATTTGCAAAAAATCGATAGATTATCCGATCGACGAGAAGCTAGCTCCCAGCTCCAAACGAGTAAAATTGATCTGGCAACACCGCTCGACCGCTCAGCCGCTGAGAGTCGAACGTATTTACGAGGGGCATACGTTATCGAACCTATGGTTTGATATTTTGCATATGAATTAATAACTTTTCTCTGCTTTATTCAAAGGGAAAATTACGAACAAAAGTAACTAGAGCTAGGGAATACAGAAAAAACTAATTTCAGGCAATTAATGACGTATTGTTAATTTGTCCTACCATACTAGAGTGACTCAAAAAAAATGATTTGGGTTACTAGGTACATATATCGATGTCCGTTGAAAAAAAAAATAGAAATAGATTGAAAAATCAATAGTCTTTAGCATGTCATATTCAAAAATCACTGACAAACGTTCCAAGGGTGAGAAAAAAAATAAAAATCGGTTTTCTTGAAAAAAATTTTTTACTTTATTTTCTCTCCTGTATCTACATATATCGATGTCCGTTGAAAAAAAAAATAGAAATAGATTGATAAATCGATAGTCTTTAGCATGTCGTCTTCAAAAATCACTGACAAACGTTCCAAGGGGAGAAAAAAAATAAAAATCAATTTTCTTGAAAAAAAATTTTTACTTTATTTTCTCTCCTGTATCTACATATATCGATGTCCGTTGAAAAAAAAAATAGAAATAGATTGATAAATCGATAGTCTTTAGCATGTCATATTCAAAAATCACTGACAAACGTTCCAAGGGTGAGAAAAAAAATAAAAATCAGTTTTCTTGAAAAACATTTTTTACTTTATTTTCTCTCCTGTATCTACATATATCGATGTCCGTTGAAAAAAAAAATAGAAATAGATTGATAAATCGATAGTCTTTAGCATGTCGTCTTCAAAAATCACTGACAAACGTTCCAAGGGGAGAAAAAAAATAAAAATCAATTTTCCTGAAAAAAATTTTTTACTTTATTTTCTCTCCTGTATCTACATATATCGATGTCCGTTGAAAAAAAAAATAGAAATAGATTGATAAATCGATAGTCTTTAGCATGTCGTCTTCAAAAATCACTGACAAACGTTCCAAGGGTGAGAAAAAAAATAAAAATCAATTTTCTTGAAAAAAATTTTTTACTTTATTTTCTCTCCTGTATCTACATATATCGATGTCCGTTGAAAAAAAAAATAGAAATAGATTAATAAATCGATAGTCTTTAGCATGTCATATTCAAAAATCACTGACAAACGTTCCAAGGGTGAGAAAAAAAATAAAAATCGGTTTTCTTGAAAAAAATTTTTTACTTTATTTTCTCTCCTGTATCTACATATATCGATGTCCGTTGAAAAAAAAAATAGAAATAGATTGATAAATCGATAGTCTTTAGCATGTCGTCTTCAAAAATCACTGACAAACGTTCCAAGGGGAGAAAAAAAATAAAAATCAATTTTCTTGAAAAAAAATTTTTACTTTATTTTCTCTCCTGTATCTACATATATCGATGTCCGTTGAAAAAAAAAATAGAAATAGATTAATAAATCGATAGTCTTTAGCATGTCATATTCAAAAATCACTGACAAACGTTCCAAGGGTGAGAAAAAAAATAAAAATCGGTTTTCTTGAAAAAAATTTTTTACTTTATTTTCTCTCCTGTATCTACATATATCGATGTCCGTTGAAAAAAAAAATAGAAATAGATTGATAAATCGATAGTCTTTAGCATGTCATATTCAAAAATCACTGACAAACGTTCCAAGGGTGAGAAAAAAAATAAAAATCAGTTTTCTTGAAAAACATTTTTTACTTTATTTTCTCTCCTGTATCTACATATATCGATGTCCGTTGAAAAAAAAAATAGAAATAGATTGATAAATCGATAGTCTTTAGCATGTCATATTCAAAAATCACTGACAAACGTTCCAAGGGTGAGATAAAAAATAAAAATCAATTTTCTTGAAAAAAAATTTTTACTTTATTTTCTCTCCTGTATCTACATATATCGATGTCCGTTGAAAAAAAAAATAGAAATAGATTGATAAATCGATAGTCTTTAGCATGTCATATTCAAAAATCACTGACAAACGTTCCAAGGGTGAGAAAAAAAATAAAAATCAATTTTCTTGAAAAAAATTTTTTACTTTATTTTCTCTCCTGTATCTACATATATCGATGTCCGTTGAAAAAAAAAATAGAAATAGATTGATGAATCGATAGTCTTTAGCATGTCATATTCAAAAATCACTGACAAACGTTCCAAGGGTGAGAAAAAAAATAAAAATCAATTTTCTTGGAAAAAATTTTTTACTTTATTTTCTCTCCTGTATCTACATATATCGATGTCCGTTGAAAAAAAAAATAGAAATAGATTGATAAATCGATAGTCTTTAGCATGTCATATTCAAAAATCACTGACAAACGTTCCAAGGGTGAGAAAAAAAATAAAAATCAATTTTCTTGAAAAAAATTTTTTACTTTATTTTCTCTCCTGTATCTACATATATCGATGTCCGTTGAAAAAAAAAATAGAAATAGATTAATAAATCGATAGTCTTTAGCATGTCATATTCAAAAATCACTGACAAACGTTCCAAGGGTGAGAAAAAAAATAAAAATCGGTTTTCTTGAAAAAAATTTTTTACTTTATTTTCTCTCCTGTATCTACATATATCGATGTCCGTTGAAAAAAAAAATAGAAATAGATTGATAAATCGATAGTCTTTAGCATGTCGTCTTCAAAAATCACTGACAAACGTTCCAAGGGGAGAAAAAAAATAAAAATCAATTTTCTTGAAAAAAAATTTTTACTTTATTTTCTCTCCTGTATCTACATATATCGATGTCCGTTGAAAAAAAAAATAGAAATAGATTGATAAATCGATAGTCTTTAGCATGTCATATTCAAAAATCACTGACAAACGTTCCAAGGGTGAGAAAAAAAATAAAAATCAGTTTTCTTGAAAAACATTTTTTACTTTATTTTCTCTCCTGTATCTACATATATCGATGTCCGTTGAAAAAAAAAATAGAAATAGATTGATAAATCGATAGTCTTTAGCATGTCGTCTTCAAAAATCACTGACAAACGTTCCAAGGGGAGAAAAAAAATAAAAATCAATTTTCCTGAAAAAAATTTTTTACTTTATTTTCTCTCCTGTATCTACATATATCGATGTCCGTTGAAAAAAAAAATAGAAATAGATTGATAAATCGATAGTCTTTAGCATGTCGTCTTCAAAAATCACTGACAAACGTTCCAAGGGTGAGAAAAAAAATAAAAATCAATTTTCTTGAAAAAAATTTTTTACTTTATTTTCTCTCCTGTATCTACATATATCGATGTCCGTTGAAAAAAAAAATAGAAATAGATTAATAAATCGATAGTCTTTAGCATGTCATATTCAAAAATCACTGACAAACGTTCCAAGGGTGAGAAAAAAAATAAAAATCGGTTTTCTTGAAAAAAATTTTTTACTTTATTTTCTCTCCTGTATCTACATATATCGATGTCCGTTGAAAAAAAAAATAGAAATAGATTGATAAATCGATAGTCTTTAGCATGTCGTCTTCAAAAATCACTGACAAACGTTCCAAGGGGAGAAAAAAAATAAAAATCAATTTTCTTGAAAAAAAATTTTTACTTTATTTTCTCTCCTGTATCTACATATATCGATGTCCGTTGAAAAAAAAAATAGAAATAGATTAATAAATCGATAGTCTTTAGCATGTCATATTCAAAAATCACTGACAAACGTTCCAAGGGTGAGAAAAAAAATAAAAATCGGTTTTCTTGAAAAAAATTTTTTACTTTATTTTCTCTCCTGTATCTACATATATCGATGTCCGTTGAAAAAAAAAATAGAAATAGATTGATAAATCGATAGTCTTTAGCATGTCATATTCAAAAATCACTGACAAACGTTCCAAGGGTGAGAAAAAAAATAAAAATCAGTTTTCTTGAAAAACATTTTTTACTTTATTTTCTCTCCTGTATCTACATATATCGATGTCCGTTGAAAAAAAAAATAGAAATAGATTGATAAATCGATAGTCTTTAGCATGTCATATTCAAAAATCACTGACAAACGTTCCAAGGGTGAGATAAAAAATAAAAATCAATTTTCTTGAAAAAAAATTTTTACTTTATTTTCTCTCCTGTATCTACATATATCGATGTCCGTTGAAAAAAAAAATAGAAATAGATTGATAAATCGATAGTCTTTAGCATGTCATATTCAAAAATCACTGACAAACGTTCCAAGGGTGAGAAAAAAAATAAAAATCAATTTTCTTGAAAAAAATTTTTTACTTTATTTTCTCTCCTGTATCTACATATATCGATGTCCGTTGAAAAAAAAAATAGAAATAGATTGATGAATCGATAGTCTTTAGCATGTCATATTCAAAAATCACTGACAAACGTTCCAAGGGTGAGAAAAAAAATAAAAATCAATTTTCTTGGAAAAAATTTTTTACTTTATTTTCTCTCCTGTATCTACATATATCGATGTCCGTTGAAAAAAAAAATAGAAATAGATTGATAAATCGATAGTCTTTAGCATGTCATATTCAAAAATCACTGACAAACGTTCCAAGGGTGAGAAAAAAAATAAAAATCAATTTTCTTGAAAAAAATTTTTTACTTTATTTTCTCTCCTGTATCTACATATATCGATGTCCGTTGAAAAAAAAAATAGAAATAGATTAATAAATCGATAGTCTTTAGCATGTCATATTCAAAAATCACTGACAAACGTTCCAAGGGTGAGAAAAAAAATAAAAATCGGTTTTCTTGAAAAAAATTTTTTACTTTATTTTCTCTCCTGTATCTACATATATCGATGTCCGTTGAAAAAAAAAATAGAAATAGATTGATAAATCGATAGTCTTTAGCATGTCGTCTTCAAAAATCACTGACAAACGTTCCAAGGGGAGAAAAAAAATAAAAATCAATTTTCCTGAAAAAAATTTTTTACTTTATTTTCTCTCCTGTATCTACATATATCGATGTCCGTTGAAAAAAAAAATAGAAATAGATTGATGAATCGATAGTCTTTAGCATGTCGTCTTCAAAAATCACTGACAAACGTTCCAAGGGTGAGAAAAAAAATAAAAATCAATTTTCTTGAAAAAAATTTTTTACTTTATTTTCTCTCCTGTATCTACATATATCGATGTCCGTTGAAAAAAAAAATAGAAATAGATTGATAAATCGATAGTCTTTAGCATGTCATATTCAAAAATCACTGACAAACGTTCCAAGGGTGAGAAAAAAAATAAAAATCGGTTTTCTTGAAAAAAATTTTTTACTTTATTTTCTCTCCTGTATCTACATATATCGATGTCCGTTGAAAAAAAAAATAGAAATAGATTGATAAATCGATAGTCTTTAGCATGTCGTCTTCAAAAATCACTGACAAACGTTCCAAGGGGAGAAAAAAAATAAAAATCAATTTTCTTGAAAAAAATTTTTTACTTTATTTTCTCTCCTGTATCTACATATATCGATGTCCGTTGAAAAAAAAAATAGAAATAGATTGATAAATCGATAGTCTTTAGCATGTCATATTCAAAAATCACTGACAAACGTTCCAAGGGTGAGAAAAAAAATAAAAATCAGTTTTCTTGAAAAACATTTTTTACTTTATTTTCTCTCCTGTATCTACATATATCGATGTCCGTTGAAAAAAAAAATAGAAATAGATTGATAAATCGATAGTCTTTAGCATGTCATATTCAAAAATCACTGACAAACGTTCCAAGGGTGAGATAAAAAATAAAAATCAATTTTCTTGAAAAAAAATTTTTACTTTATTTTCTCTCCTGTATCTACATATATCGATGTCCGTTGAAAAAAAAAATAGAAATAGATTGATAAATCGATAGTCTTTAGCATGTCATATTCAAAAATCACTGACAAACGTTCCAAGGGTGAGAAAAAAAATAAAAATCAATTTTCTTGAAAAAAATTTTTTACTTTATTTTCTCTCCTGTATCTACATATATCGATGTCCGTTGAAAAAAAAAATAGAAATAGATTGATAAATCGATAGTCTTTAGCATGTCATATTCAAAAATCACTGACAAACGTTCCAAGGGTGAGAAAAAAAATAAAAATCAATTTTCTTGAAAAAAATTTTTTACTTTATTTTCTCTCCTGTATCTACATATATCGATGTCCGTTGAAAAAAAAAATAGAAATAGATTAATAAATCGATAGTCTTTAGCATGTCATATTCAAAAATCACTGACAAACGTTCCAAGGGTGAGAAAAAAAATAAAAATCGGTTTTCTTGAAAAAAATTTTTTACTTTATTTTCTCTCCTGTATCTACATATATCGATGTCCGTTGAAAAAAAAAATAGAAATAGATTGATAAATCGATAGTCTTTAGCATGTCGTCTTCAAAAATCACTGACAAACGTTCCAAGGGGAGAAAAAAAATAAAAATCAATTTTCTTGAAAAAAATTTTTTACTTTATTTTCTCTCCTGTATCTACATATATCGATGTCCGTTGAAAAAAAAAATAGAAATAGATTGATAAATCGATAGTCTTTAGCATGTCGTCTTCAAAAATCACTGACAAACGTTCCAAGGGGAGAAAAAAAATAAAAATCAATTTTCTTGAAAAAAAATTTTTACTTTATTTTCTCTCCTGTATCTACATATATCGATGTCCGTTGAAAAAAAAAATAGAAATAGATTGATAAATCGATAGTCTTTAGCATGTCATATTCAAAAATCACTGACAAACGTTCCAAGGGTGAGAAAAAAAATAAAAATCAGTTTTCTTGAAAAACATTTTTTACTTTATTTTCTCTCCTGTATCTACATATATCGATGTCCGTTGAAAAAAAAAATAGAAATAGATTGATAAATCGATAGTCTTTAGCATGTCATATTCAAAAATCACTGACAAACGTTCCAAGGGTGAGATAAAAAATAAAAATCAATTTTCTTGAAAAAAAATTTTTACTTTATTTTCTCTCCTGTATCTACATATATCGATGTCCGTTGAAAAAAAAAATAGAAATAGATTGATAAATCGATAGTCTTTAGCATGTCATATTCAAAAATCACTGACAAACGTTCCAAGGGTGAGAAAAAAAATAAAAATCAATTTTCTTGAAAAAAATTTTTTACTTTATTTTCTCTCCTGTATCTACATATATCGATGTCCGTTGAAAAAAAAATAGAAATAGATTGATGAATCGATAGTCTTTAGCATGTCATATTCAAAAATCACTGACAAACGTTCCAAGGGTGAGAAAAAAAATAAAAATCAATTTTCTTGAAAAAAAATTTTTACTTTATTTTCTCTCCTGTATCTACATATATCGATGTCCGTTGAAAAAAAAAATAGAAATAGATTGATAAATCGATAGTCTTTAGCATGTCATATTCAAAAATCACTGACAAACGTTCCAAGAATGAGAAAAAAAATAAAAATCAGTTTTCTTGAAAAACATTTTTTACTTTATTTTCTCTCCTGTATCTACATATATCGATGTCCGTTGAAAAAAAAAATAGAAATAGATTGATAAATCGATAGTCTTTAGCATGTCATATTCAAAAATCACTGACAAACGTTCCAAGGGTGAGAAAAAAAATAAAAATCAATTTTCTTGAAAAAAATTTTTTACTTTATTTTCTCTCCTGTATCTACATATATCGATGTCCGTTGAAAAAAAAAATAGAAATAGATTAATAAATCGATAGTCTTTAGCATGTCATATTCAAAAATCACTGACAAACGTTCCAAGGGTGAGAAAAAAAATAAAAATCGGTTTTCTTGAAAAAAATTTTTTACTTTATTTTCTCTCCTGTATCTACATATATCGATGTCCGTTGAAAAAAAAAATAGAAATAGATTGATAAATCGATAGTCTTTAGCATGTCATATTCAAAAATCACTGACAAACGTTCCAAGGGTGAGAAAAAAATAAAAATCAGTTTTCTTGAAAAACATTTTTTACTTTATTTTCTCTCCTGTATCTACATATATCGATGTCCGTTGAAAAAAAAAATAGAAATAGATTGATAAATCGATAGTCTTTAGCATGTCATATTCAAAAATCACTGACAAACGTTCCAAGGGTGAGATAAAAAATAAAAATCAATTTTCTTGAAAAAAAATTTTTACTTTATTTTCTCTCCTGTATCTACATATATCGATGTCCGTTGAAAAAAAAAATAGAAATAGATTGATAAATCGATAGTCTTTAGCATGTCATATTCAAAAATCACTGACAAACGTTCCAAGGGTGAGAAAAAAAATAAAAATCAATTTTCTTGAAAAAAATTTTTTACTTTATTTTCTCTCCTGTATCTACATATATCGATGTCCGTTGAAAAAAAAAATAGAAATAGATTGATGAATCGATAGTCTTTAGCATGTCATATTCAAAAATCACTGACAAACGTTCCAAGGGTGAGAAAAAAAATAAAAATCAATTTTCTTGAAAAAAATTTTTTACTTTATTTTCTCTCCTGTATCTACATATATCGATGTCCGTTGAAAAAAAAAATAGAAATAGATTGATAAATCGATAGTCTTTAGCATGTCATATTCAAAAATCACTGACAAACGTTCCAAGGGTGAGAAAAAAAATAAAAATCAATTTTCTTGAAAAAAATTTTTTACTTTATTTTCTCTCCTGTATCTACATATATCGATGTCCGTTGAAAAAAAAAATAGAAATAGATTAATAAATCGATAGTCTTTAGCATGTCATATTCAAAAATCACTGACAAACGTTCCAAGGGTGAGAAAAAAAATAAAAATCGGTTTTCTTGAAAAAAATTTTTTACTTTATTTTCTCTCCTGTATCTACATATATCGATGTCCGTTGAAAAAAAAAATAGAAATAGATTGATAAATCGATAGTCTTTAGCATGTCATATTCAAAAATCACTGACAAACGTTCCAAGGGTGAGAAAAAAAATAAAAATCAATTTTCTTGAAAAAAATTTTTTACTTTATTTTCTCTCCTGTATCTACATATATCGATGTCCGTTGAAAAAAAAAATAGAAATAGATTAATAAATCGATAGTCTTTAGCATGTCATATTCAAAAATCACTGACAAACGTTCCAAGGGTGAGAAAAAAAATAAAAATCGGTTTTCTTGAAAAAAATTTTTTACTTTATTTTCTCTCCTGTATCTACATATATCGATGTCCGTTGAAAAAAAAAATAGAAATAGATTGATAAATCGATAGTCTTTAGCATGTCGTCTTCAAAAATCACTGACAAACGTTCCAAGGGGAGAAAAAAAATAAAAATCAATTTTCCTGAAAAAAATTTTTTACTTTATTTTCTCTCCTGTATCTACATATATGGATGTCCGTTGAAAAAAAAAATAGAAATAGATTGAAAAATCAATAGTCTTTAGCATGTCGTCTTCAAAAATCACTGACAAACGTTCCAAGGGTGAGAAAAAAAATAAAAATCAATTTTCTTGAAAAAACTTTTTTACTTTATTTTCTCTCCTGTATCTACATATATCGATGTCCGTTGAAAAAAAAAATAGAAATAGATTGATAATACAAACGTTCATGATTGTTCAAAGTATCCTCGTTTCCACATCACCCAGGAGGTAGAGGATTCGATGCGTTTTTTTTAACGTGGTTTCCCCTTCAAGGCCTAATCCACGATTATCCAAAACATGTATTTTTATTACTTATAACATATAAAAAAATAAAAATCACTAATACTTTAAAAAACAACATAAACTAAACAAAAGAATACTATTATACTCGAAAAATTCTAATTTTAATGTTACTGCCAGCAAAAATAAACCTAATCATCCCTAGCACTACAGGCCATGACTTACCGTCCCTGCCACAACCAATTTTCGGTAAAGATATAGTCCTTACCTTATTGGTGGTAGCATGGACTTTCATATCCTGTAGTGCAAGGAAAATAGATTTATAATCGGGTTTGTGAAAAAATAATTGTTTGGTAATAAGATAGTATATGTACCTTTCTTGTACATATAGAACGGCTACACTGCCCACATTTTTCTTCTTAGACTTTAAATAATGGACGTTGTTGAACTTTCGCCTGAAAAAAGTATTTATATGAAAAACCACCATTATCAAAACTAAACGATCAAATAAAACAATTTGATTTGCTTAAATCTCCATTATAATTTGAACTGACATTCAATTCAAAATTATTGACGCGTTTCGCTAACACAGTAGCTTTATCAAACTAGTGAAGGTATAATGATTTTTTTTTAATTTATACAGTGCATTGATACGGAATTTTAAGGATATTGACATATTGATATTATCATATGTTTAAATGGAAAATAAAGAACTTTATTTTCATGTAAACATATGATAATACTTTTGTCAATATCCTAAGAATTCCGTAATAATGCACTGTATAAATTAAAAAAAAATTCATTATACCTTCACTAGTTTGATAAAGCTACTGTGTTAGCGAAACGCGTCAATAATTTTGAATTGAATGTCAGTTCAAATTATAATGGAGATTTAAGCAAATCAAAGTGTTTTATTTCATCGGTTAGTATGGATCTTTATCAAGTAAAAGCCTCATCTATTCAATTATCAAAATTGCTCAAAAAATCCAATAGCTCACCGAAATTGGAGTGCGATTCCCTTCGACATTCTGAAATCTTGCGATACGCAATGTCCAATTGCACCGCCAGTTTGGAATAAATCCCCGCTAATGAAATCTATGTGCACAGTTGGAATTTTGTTTTTTGCGAATCTATCCCAAAATTGATAGTACTCCCTGAAAAGAATTATGACGAGACATATAAAGACACATCATGTTTTCATTGAAATAAAGATACTTACATTTCGAATGCGTGGATATTAAATTAGAATTGAAAAATAAAAAGATCGTAGGCAATCTAAAAACTCAAACTCAAACAGCTCGGTCACAGAATAACCTTCTCACACGGAAGGGATGTTTATTTTAAATGATTCGTTCTTATTACCCCTACTCCTAACGCCGCCCAAGGATTGTAAACTTGTCGAAAAGTGCATGGAAAAAACAAAACAAACCCTCCGCTCCCCGCACAGTCTCCTGATATTTTTTGTTTATCGGTACTGTGGCGCCGAAAGGCGGCTCTGTTACTCCTTGTAGTGTGCGAAAGGGAAAAACAACGACCCCCGCTCTGGGTACCGGTGGTGTGAGACCGCAACGGATTTATGTGCCATATAAGGAGATTTTTCCGAATCCTAGTCCTGATTGGCTGATATGAATTGAAACTGTAACAGGTGATGCCATGAAAATAGAAAAACATTGATTAAAATTTTTGTAATCAACGAAAAAAGGCAATACTAACAGTGGTTATCGTAACAATATTTATGGACCAGTTTTTTTATCACAAAACTATAAAAACTACCTTCAAAGAGTACAAATCGTAATTCGAAGTTACATTATTAGAATTTATTGTTTGGGCCCGTACTCAGGGTCGGACTGGCCCGGTCGACAAGTCGGCATTTGCCGACGGGGCCAAACCCTTTTGGGGGCCAACGTCAACGGTCAAGCAGAAATTTTAAAAGCTTGGATTTATTAAGCGACTCCAAATTTACTGATACTGCAGAAAAGATTGGGATCGATAATGTGGAATTAAAAAATGTGTTATTGATTTACACAAATATACCCCAATATTAAAACAGACCTCTGCATAAATAAGTCTGAAACAAATGAATGTTTAGATTGCGTACACTGCACTTTTAAAATTTTAAGAGAATACAATATGCACATATCCACTTTTTCAAATTTGTATATGGCTTAAAGTTTTTAATTACTTTGTCTTGCACCCAAGTGGCATGCGAACGAGTATTTTCTCTATTAAAAATAGACTGAGATCTTTATTAGGCCAAGAATTATTGCAGGCCCTAGTATTAATGAATACGGAAAAAGACATCTTAAATAGTATTAACCCAGAAAGAATTATCGATAAGTTAGCTTCCACAAGCTCAACTTAGTATAATGCTTTGACTTTTTAAGCTTCGTTTTTTCTGATTGTGTCTACCTATCATTAATAGCTAGTTTATTTTTATTTGTTCTTTAAGAATGGTAGTTTTATTATGTTTTGTGATTTTGTACGTGTACCTGTTTATTTTAATTATTTATGTCTGTTGACAACGTTCTATTTTATGATAGAAAATTTTAGTCAGACTTAGTCAAATAGTACTGACTTACTACACTGACACTCCTATTTTTGACTATGTAATATTAATTTCCATATTTGTTGTTGTTTATGGAAGTCGGTCTTTTTTAATGTTAATTTGTGATTTTTTACTTTTATTTTTATTTATTTTGGTTTGAATATCTTAAAATTTTTCGTTTTGTTGTTTATTTAAAAAAATGTTTTTTATAAAAATTAACCTTTATTTTTTATTTATTACCTACACAGTATTTATATGTATTATGTTTTGAACGCATATTTTTTTTTAGATTATTTGAAACGGTCGCAAAGTACTTGAAATTCTCATGATTTTGGACTATCTACTATTTTAACACTACTTTTTAATATATAAATTCTAAATATTTTTGTCTTAAATGTGATTAATCACCTTTATGGGAATAATCGAGTTGGTCAAAGAGAGTAGGATGGGGGCCAATTACTGGTGGTGCCGATGGGGCCAAATTTAGCCAGTCCGACCCTGCCCGTACTTTGTGGAATCTACTCATATTACTTTTTTAAATTATACTAACTGTTTATAATTAATTTCACCATTTATTGAAAGAACCAATGAAAACTCTAAAATATCATTTATAATAGTGAAATTAGTTATAAACAGTTAGTTTAATTTGAAAAGGTTACATTATTACCTACATATTAAATATAATCTGACCAGCCCTATACACTTGACTCCGCCTTCTCAAAGAGAATAGATACCCTTACACATATTCGACAATTAATAGGTTTTTAGAAATTGTTCGGTGTGTATGTGTCCAGCTAATTTGTGATTTATGTGGACAATTATCAGGCATATCTAAAAATCTTTTTTACTATTTATATTTTATAGACATAGCATTGCATGCATTTTGTAGAAATTGTAGGTAGTTATAAGTTAGTTTTCAATTTTACTACTAATAATACAAAACTATATATATTTTTTTTCAATTTTGTGGTTTATGTAGAAATTTTTAGTCTGTTCTATTGAAATTCGTATTTCCTTCTCTAAATTGCTTGAATTTATGAAGTTATCGGTAAATATTTTAATCTTTTTGCTTCAATATGCCTCGTAAAACTGTTATTGATTGCAAAAAACTTTCGGAGTGTCTTTTGCAACAGGCGCCCGGTGCCTCCTATCAATATTTTTCGGGTTTAAAATTAGATAATGAAATTTTAATTCAAGCTTCTAAACTGTTTTTTAAAAATTCTTCGCTTAACAATATTTATAAAATTCAACGAATTTTGATTAGGAACACCGGTAATATAGAACAATTATTTGTTAGTAACGGCAACTCGGAATGCGGATCGGATGAGGAAATCGAAAAAATTCGGCATTTTATTCATCAATCATCATTGTTTGTATTTAATGATTTGCTCGGTAGTTATTTTGTATCGGACGGAGTCTATGGGTCCTTATGTGATTATTTCGGCATTCGCAATTCGTTAAAAAATCGTTACCGCTTAAATAAAAAATGGCTCCGTAACTTTCATAGTAGTGAAAAAAACGCATTAAGTCTTCGTGGCAGTAGTTTGGATCGGGACAATTCTTCTACGGAGTCTATTTCAGTTTCGGGTAATTCGGTAGGAGAAACCGATAGTCATATTATCTCTGCCGATAGTTACGTTGACTATCAGTTGGAACACGATGCCTTAGTTGTGTCCGTTGATTCCAACAATCCGGATTTTGTAGATTATTCTACGAATATCACGGATATTTTAAATGTAACTCCGCCAAATTCGCAAAACATCCCAGTCACAATAAGAAATATATATTGTGAAAAAGTCGATGAGTCGCCAAGACAATTGGAAAATGTATTCGATGTGCATTCCAAAAATACGAGGGAAAGTTTGAATTTTGGTAATTGCACGTATTTCGAGGGATCTTTTGAATTGTCATCACAAGAATTTTTAGAAATTAATAATGATGGCAAATTGGAAAAGTACTATAGTACTATACGCCATAAATTTAAAACTGTAAACGGTTCATGCGTTTTAAATTTCAAAAAATCATTCGTTAATAAATACAAAACAATATACACTATATATGCTTACTGTAGCCATAAACAGTGTAAAACATTTGTAATTCGTCTCCAAAGACAAGATTCAAATGTTGTCGGTAGGGTTCATAGCTCTTTTCACGGTATTCGTCACAATCCCAATGAAAAATATACAACGTACGTACGTGCTTATGAGCGGCAATTGTTGTCAAACAAATTAGTTTCGTCAACTAGTTCTTCTGTTCGGATGACAGATGTTAATTCTACTCCTATTAAAGACATAGTGAGTGGAAATTTAGGGAATATTAAATCTCTGGCGGTATACCGGAAAGTAAAATCCGAGGCGATGTCGCAATTAGATAGGGATAAAGACGATTTTATTGATCTAAGATTAATGAAAAAAGAGCACCCTGAATATATATTAAGACTAATAGATGACTTTGCAGTTTATGTTTCTAGTAGAGAGCAACTAGATATACTGCAAACAGCTAGTGTAACGACACCCTCCGTAACGTTACATTTAGACGCGACGGGAAGCTTAGTCAGGAATACTGACAAAGATAAAAAGAAACGAGTCTACTATTATGCGGCGGTGATTCACATACCGGAAAAACAATTTGTATGCCCGGTCTTTGAAATGGTTACCGATCAACACGATAGTAAATATACTAGGAGTATTCCCCCTCACACTGCATTAAAAATCCGAAAATCTCCGGATTTTTAGGCTTTGCGACACCCAATTACTATACGTTTATATGGCAAAAATGTAAAAAATTTCCCCAGATCTAGGGAAATTATTACGCAATATCCAAGCCTCATTCTGGCGGTTTTTAACGAACTCAAGGTCACACATACTAGCAGAGATCGATGTGGCAACATCGAAGTTTAGAGTAAACGACTGCATGGTCTCGACCAGCGTTTTCAGTTGAACAGGCTCCAAAGAAGAGGGGTCCCAATAATTAGGTGGTCCTTTCCGTTAATTTTCGGGTACCCAATTAATAATTAATGCCCCGAATGGGCCTTACGTCAGTCCCGAGGAACAATAATGTATCTTTCAATAGTCCACGATTCCCGTTGCCGTAACAATACAATGCTTCCGTATTACACCCAAAATTTTTCTCCGATGAGGCGTCAAAGTCGAGACTTTATAGCGCCAGCGAGTATTTCTCACCGTAAGAATTTATTTTGAAACTTTTCCGTATGTTTCCAGTGTTTGTGTGCGGAATGCAATCTTTTTTTACTATTCCATAGCTGGTTATATCATATTATATATACGTTGAAAAATGTGTACACCGGGATTGCGGAAATTTACTTCGATGTAGCTAGAAACTAAGATACATCTAAGTAAGAATGATGTCTTATAAAACGTATCTATAAACGGTGGTATGTCATAAAATGTGTCATTTTTCAACAGATTATACTAAAATTCTAGTATGTAGTGTGGTTCAATATGCTAATGATGAATATGAAGTCAAAACAGCATGTTAGTTTTTTGTAGCTAGAGTGTCATCACAAATTAATCGGTTCGATCAGGTATCTGAAGTCCGTTTGGCTATATGTGTTTTAGGAGCAGAGAAACAGCTTCATTGATGACGAAAAGACATTTGGTTGCGTAAAGGAAACCTGCATGGTGTTTCTTGAAGCAAATACATCAAAATTTTCATTATCGCACTCAGATCTAGAATTCCTCAAGATGAAACTGCGATAAGAGATTTAGTGATACCCACAGATTCCTTAGGTCGTTAGTGATACTTTGCAACTTATTTCACTTTGACTTCGTGTTCCAACATTACTAACGTGTAGAACTCATAATTTTTTCTACGACAACAAAGTCAGCTAATTTTTGTAGTGTGGTATACTATGTTTATAAGGGTAAAACGACCTTATCGTAACTTTTTTTTTCTAGGGCGCCTTCTATGAAAACTACACATATTGTAATGCGTATAAGAAATAAAACACGATGCACTGGTTAACATATTTAATTCTAGCCAATTGAAAAAACATACAAGATTCAAGTATTGAAAATATGAACATTTCATTTATTGATCCAGTAGTTTTCCTCCCGCCTGGGAAAATCGTCCATTGTTATTGAGCAATCTGATAATCGTCTTCTTTTTTTCATCCACGTCTTCAGCTGTAGTACTCATAGCAGCTTCTGAAATAATGTAATTAATTCCCACAATGTTGTTCATTTTTGACATTATCACAACGAAGCATGTTTTAAATTGTATAAAGCTCGTTGTCAAGGTCACATGTCTGCAGCACTCCTAATCTGGAAAATACAAATTAATATATAAAATACTACTCTAGATCCCATTCATAGCTTGGAGGCATCGTTTCGTCACTGCTCAAGGAACATCATCAATGATATTCTCCTAGCGCTGTCTATTTCCACACCACCTTAAAAATGAGGTAAGACACGGGCGCGTAGCCTTTTTTGTGTGTGGAAAGGCAACCCCATTAGGCCTACGCAAAATCATTAGTTTTTATACCAGGTGTTTTATTTATAAAATCTCTACAATCTCCATCAGGGCGAAATATTCCATAATCGTGCAATATCCTTTTGTATATACAGAAATTAACTTTAGGCTGTAAACGTTACATTACAATAATCAAGAAAAAATTTGTATTAAATTCCATAAACTAGGAAATTTTGCTACTTATTAGTTATTGATATTTAATGAGCAGTCGAGGACGCAATCTTACTAGAAGGGAATTTTTTCAAAAATCATCAACGAAATGTTAGAAATTAAATAGCAATCAACTTTTAGACTGGAAACGTTAAATTATAATAATCAATAAAACATTTAAAATATTAGAAAATAGGTAATTTCGTTACTTATTAGTGTGTCATACCAATGTTATTTTGCTTTTATTTAAATAATACTTCTCTCAAATTTCAAAACTTTGTGCAGAGGGGGAGAACATTCACAAAACTAACGCAAGCTGAAAAATTCATTTTCATCCTGCACAAGCAGTCGCATCAACACGTAGCAGCAAGTGCAACGAGTGAAAACGTGTCATATAAAAGTAAGTTTAACATTGTTAGTATTCTATGCACCTTCATTTTATACTATTTAGATAGAGTGTATATCATTTATTTTTCATATTTCGCGGTGTTGTTCTATTTTCAATTTATACTGCTAAACTGATCAAACTAGTGCTCTTGCAATACTTTCAATTTATACTATGTAAATACAGTGTGTGCTAATTATTTTTTTAAAATAGTTTCATTTTCAATTTATACTGCTAAATTAATCAAATCAATACTCCTGCAGTACCTTCAATTTATACTATTTTAAAAACAGTGTGTGCTATTTTTTAATATTTCTCACTTACCTTTTGATTTTATTTTAATGTTTGTTAAGTTTTTCATTTTGGACCTTTACATATACTTTCAATTTATACCATTCAAACACAGTGTGTGCTATTTATTTTTCAATATTTCTTGCTGATGTGCTACAGAACGTCCTATTTTTTCATCAAAATCTCTCGCTTTTTTCCCCAGGTGTCTCTAAATGTGTTTTTTTTTTATAATTTAGATTATTTTAAATGTTTTATTAATCTTTGAATATATCCTATGATTTACAATAAAGTTCATCTTTTCAAAAATTTTTAGTTTTAGATTATTTTAAACGTTTTATTAATCTTTACATATATCTTATGATTTACATTAAAGTTAATCTTTTCAAAACTTTTTAGTTTCTTGGGTGTCTCTAATTGTTTTTCTTTGTTCCATAATTCAAATTGTTTTAAACATTTTATTAACATAATGCTTTAATATCTTTTAATTTACACTGAATAGTTTTTATTAAAAGTAAAAATGATTTTAATATTTTCTAAAGTTTCATTTTTCCCTAGGTATCTCTAAATGTTTTTGGGTTATTTTAAAATGGTTTTACATCATTTTTAAACGTTTTACAATGAAGTTTGATTTTGATTTTTAAAGAAAATGTAAATATAGTTCTGCTTGCAATAAATTTTCTACACTGAGAAACATTGGATTCAGTCCTGGCGAGAATTAATAAAAGATATAAAAATATTTATCAAAATAATTTAAATAATTACCAACCTACACCAAGAAAACATTATTCACATTTTTGAAAACTAGTATTCAAGTTCTTACTAATAAAATTCTTTAAAATACCCGTCTTGTTTTATACACCAGAAAAATACGCAAAATTTGTTTCCTTATTCAGACAGAAATTTACGTCTTAGAAATAGTGGATTTTACAATAATATTTGTAAAAAAAGTCTCAACTCAACTATTTATATAGGAATAAAGAATATTTCAGTTAACCGCGAAATATTGCCTGGTCCTATATTCAACTCGACTCAACTACCCGTCACGCTATTCCCTTCCAGAGTAATCAGTAACAGTCGTCTTATACTCTGATACCAACACTCTTTTTACAATTCGTCTCCACTCGATCCTGTCCTTACAGACATATTTTGCATCACTCACAACCATACATCTAGTCACAACTCCTGCGATTTTTGTGCTTCGAATATCATTCTTTTTACGCGTTTCATCTATTCTCTAAAGATAATTATAGAAAAAATATGCAAATAATAGGTTTGAGTCTTCTTCAGTTAACTTTTTTTATACATATTTGTTATATTTATGTTTCGTAATACCCAATATATAAAAAGCAATGTTTCGAAATTACCATCTTCAGAAGTCTATTTAGAGTTCATTATTATCAAGCAGTTTGCAGTGTTTGCTACGGAACCTGCATCTCCTCCTGTCTTGTAACATGTTCTTCAACTCCCTGTAACTTCCTGTGAGCATACCATCTCTTATTTACTTTATGTACTCCAATTTTCATATTCCTCTTGTTGCATTTGTTCCTTGCACGTCTCCTATAATCAGTCTACTCAAGCTTCTCGTTTCTAAGTATGTGTTCTATTATATTATCTCTTCGATGAGACAGTTGGTTCCAAATTTTACGTTTCTCGTTTATCTTTCTCAATACTTCCAGGATATCTTCAGCATTCGTCTGTAGCACCACATTTCGAAGGCCTCTATCCTTTATTTCTCACTTTTTCCTATTGTACAAGTTTCGCTTCCATACGTATATATCAAGAAATCGTTTCGTATGTTTTATACTAACAGAGTTTGTCGTCAGTAAGGGTACTCTTTTTGCTAGGACAATTAATAAAAAATATAGGTAGGATCTTAGATAGGAAACTTTAATAGAACTATACAATAACAAGGCCGCTTTAAGTATGGTTCTAATTTGTTTTAGCTTTATTAAAAACAGACAATATACTCTTTTTTTAATTCCCTATCAAAAGAACAACTAAATCTTTTCGTTACTCAAATAGTTAAGTTACACACAAATGCTTCGAATTTTTGTAAATAGGAAATAAGTATCCTCCATATATAACTAGCCATAGACTTGTAATACACTTGACATACACCAGTCATACAACCTTACACCGAACGACACGTCAACGTTAGTTGCAAGGCCTATCAACTGTACCCGTCACCCTTAGCTGTGCTACCTGTCAAATTTGACAGGTGACTGATAGCGTTGTCAGCTCTCACTGCCAATGTTAACTGTCAGATATATGTCACCTGTCAAAGTTGACAGATAGCGTTGACAGCTCTCATGCTGTTTTGACTTCATATTCATCATTAGCATATTGAACCACACTACATACTAGAATTTTAGTATAATCTGTTGAAAAATGACACATTTTATGACATACCACCGTTTATAGATACGTTTTATAAGACATCATTCTTACTTAGATGTATCTTAGTTTCTAGCTACATCGAAGTAAATTTCCGCAATCCCGGTGTACACATTTTTCAACGTATATATAATATGATATAACCAGCTATGGAATAGTAAAAAAAGATTGCATTCCGCACACAAACACTGGAAACATACGGAAAAGTTTCAAAATAAATTCTTACGGTGAGAAATACTCGCTGGCGCTATAAAGTCTCGACTTTGACGCCTCATCGGAGAAAAATTTTGGGTGTAATACGGAAGCATTGTATTGTTACGGCAACGGGAATCGTGGACTATTGAAAGATACATTATTGTTCCTCGGGACTGACGTAAGGCCCATTCGGGGCATTAATTATTAATTGGGTACCCGAAAATTAACGGAAAGGACCACCTAATTATTGGGACCCCTCTTCTTTGGAGCCTGTTCAACTGAAAACGCTGGTCGAGACCATGCAGTCGTTTACTCTAAACTTCGATGTTGCCACATCGATCTCTGCTAGTATGTGTGACCTTGAGTTCGTTAAAAACCGCCAGAATGAGGCTTGGATATTGCGTAATAATTTCCCTAGATCTGGGGAAATTTTTTACATTTTTGCCATATAAACGTATAGTAATTGGGTGTCGCAAAGCCTAAAAATCCGGAGATTTTCGGATTTTTAATGCAGTGTGAGGGGGAATACTCCTAGTATATTTACTCACGATGCACGGAACATCGGTTATTGGTTGGAATATGTTAAGGACTATGCAATTATTAATAATTGTAAATGGCCTTCATTTTCCACAGTTGTTACGGATTTCAGTTTCGCGCTTATGAACGCGGTTATTCGGCAATTGATTGGTATGGAATCATTGACTGACTATATCAATCTTTGCTACGCCTCTAGCACTACCTCTACGAAACCAACCGTTTATTTAAAAATTTGCTGTTGCCATTTTGTCAAAATTATAGTAAATGACGTAAATAAAATCGTAAAGAATAATAAACATAAATTTTTTTTTAAAAGTACTTTGGCATCGTTATTCTCAGTCGATTCTCTCCAAGAAGTAGGAATTTGGTTCAAAAACTTTTTAATTATTTGCTTATCAAAAATTAATACATCAGAAGTAGAAACTAGTTTAAATTTTTTAAGTAACAATAGTAACGAAGAGTTTGATGAGACAATAGAAGTAAATATTAATATCGAAGAGAAAGGCAAAACTAATTTTGAAAATAGTAATTATTATAAATATTTTAAAAGTATTTTTGATGAATTTGTTGAACCTTTTAGCGTTTCTTCGACTAAAAACGAGTATTTTAATCCGGACATAATTAATATAGTATTAAAAAAATATTTGCCTTTCCTTCCTTTATGGTCTAACATCATAAGCGATGAAAGTAGAGAAAGATTTAGTAACGCACCCGTAGAGAATTGGTTCGGGCAGCTTAAAAATAATTATAAATTACCTCGTAATCAAAAATGCACTAGATTTATACGGGCATCTCGCGAAATTGTCTTAGCAAAGTACAAAGAAATTAAGTTAAATATTCCGAAATCGGGGTGTGCTAGAGGTAATAAACGAAAATTGGACCCAAAAGCAAATTCAATGCTCGCGACCGAAAAATGGGCCAAGAAGCGGAAATTAAATCAAACCTATTTTAATAATGCCGTAAATTTACCGAAACTCTCGCAGTCGTGTAGTAATAATACACTGAAAATCCAATCACCAACGAAATTTACCTTGGATATTCGCGATAATAATACGGTGAAAAATGCAAATTATTATTTCGATTCGGGTGTGCGTTACGCTGTCGGTATTTTTGAGGGTGCTACACCTTTTAATTATCTAGAGATAGGGGATTACGTTACACTCGCGGATAATCAAGATACTAGTAAAATGTGGCTATCGAATTTTTTAATTGATATATCTCTTTTTTTGTTTGCGAAAGGGCGTACGAACCGGATATGCGTGATTTCGAGTATAGATTCTTCCGAAATTTTTAACAATCATCATCAGGACATTCAAAAACCCCAATTATCTTGCTACGGCATAACTTTGATCCCAGTTTTAATACATTCTAACCATTGGTGTTTAGCTGTCGCGGATATCGAAAATAAAACGTTTTCTTTTTTAAATCCCTCCGGAAGTACAACTCTAGAGTCAATTAAATTCATGAATATTTTCTTAGATTTTTTTAATTTCGATAAGCAATCGTGGAATACGTTTCAAATCAGCCATTCGCTTCAAACGGACGATTTTAATTGCGGAGTTTTTGTTTTAATGTTTTCTAAAAACATTATCGATAATCTTAGTTTCAATTTGGAAAATTTACAGTCCCCAAAACAGTTCCGGGAATACCTTAGATCTTATATATTAGAAAATTCGGATAATTTAGAGGAATATTGTTTGTGCGGAAATTTACATCGGGCTAGTGTAGGGAGAGGAAATTCCTTTGATGATTGGGTGCAGTGTTCGTTTTGCAATCGTTGGATTTATTATTTATGTATTAAAAATGTAATAGTTGATAAAACGCGAAGATTGGACGTACAATTTCCGGATGACTTTATTTGCGCGGTTTGCGAAAAATATAAGAATCAATTACCATGATTATATTTGGCCGGTATTTTATTTTAGGAATTTGCATAACATTTTCATATATTTTTGTACTCGTAATCGCGTATTCGTCAGACACTTGGAGAAAAACTCCAGAAGTCTTGAACAACCTATTGTTCAAGATAAATGCGCCAGTGTCTTCGGGTATCATATTCGAAATGGCATATATGTGTTTTTCAGTAATAATTTTAATCGCGTATTCGTCAGACACTTGGAGAAAAACTCCAGAAGTCTTGAACAACCTATTGTTCAAGATAAATGCGCCAGTGTCTTCGGGTATCATATTCGAAATGGCATATGTGTGTTTTTCAGTAATAATTTTAATCGCGTATTCGTCAGACACTTGGAGAAAAACTCCAGAAGTCTTGAACAACCTATTGTTCAAGATAAATGCGCCAGTGTCTTCGGGTATCATATTCGAAATGGCATATGTGTGTTTTTCAGTAATAATTTTAATCGCGTATTCGTCAGACACTTGGAGAAAAACTCCAGAAGTCTTGAACAACCTATTGTTCAAGATAAATGCGCCAGTGTCTTCGTGTATCATATTCGAAACGGCATGATCGTGGATTAGGCCTTGAAGGGGAAACCACGTTAAAAAAAACGCATCGAATCCTCTACCTCCTGGGTGATGTGGAAACGAGGATACTTGTATGTAGATACAGGAGAGAAATTTTTTTTCAAGAAAACTGATTTTTATTTTTTTTCTCACCCTTGGAACGTTTGTCAGTAATTTTTGAAGACGACATGCTAAAGACTATCAGTTTATCAATTGTAAGACAATTTTTTTTCTCACCCTGTTATTCTTAAAATAGTTTTCGTTTCAAGTAAAATAAATTAAATTATGGGTATACCCTAATATTTCAGAGATGCATCTCTAGACAAAACAACCAATTGTCTGAAACAGATAACTAAAGTATCACAATGTCACGTAGGCGATAAACTGTTTTTTATCTAGTTCCAGGTACTTCATCTCGGTAGATACAGGAGAGAAAATAAAGTAAAAAAGTTTTTTCAAGAAAACTGATTTTTATTTTTTTTCTCACCCTTGGAACGTTTGTCAGTGATTTTTGAAGACGACATGCTAAAGACTATCGATTCATCAATCTATTTCTATTTTTTTTTTCAACGGACATCGATATATGTAGATACAGGAGAGAAAATAAAGTAAAAATTTTTTTTCAAGAAAATTGATTTTTATTTTTTTTCTCCCCTTGGAACGTTTGTCAGTGATTTTTGAAGACGACATGCTAAAGACTATCGATTTATCAATCTATTTCTATTTTTTTTTTCAACGGACATCGATATATGTAGATACAGGAGAGAAAATAAAGTAAAAAATTTTTTTCAAGAAAACCGATTTTTATTTTTTTTCTCACCCTTGGAACGTTTGTCAGTGATTTTTGAATATGACATGCTAAAGACTATCGATTTATTAATCTATTTCTATTTTTTTTTTCAACGGACATCGATATATGTAGATACAGGAGAGAAAATAAAGTAAAAAATTTTTTTCAAGAAAATTGATTTTTATTTTTTTTCTCACCCTTGGAACGTTTGTCAGTGATTTTTGAAGACGACATGCTAAAGACTATCGATTTATCAATCTATTTCTATTTTTTTTTTCAACGGACATCGATATATGTAGATACAGGAGAGAAAATAAAGTAAAAATTTTTTTTCAAGAAAATTGATTTTTATTTTTTTTCTCCCCTTGGAACGTTTGTCAGTGATTTTTGAAGACGACATGCTAAAGACTATCGATTTATCAATCTATTTCTATTTTTTTTTTCAACGGACATCGATATATGTAGATACAGGAGAGAAAATAAAGTAAAAAATTTTTTTCAAGAAAACCGATTTTTATTTTTTTTCTCACCCTTGGAACGTTTGTCAGTGATTTTTGAATATGACATGCTAAAGACTATCGATTTATTAATCTATTTCTATTTTTTTTTTCAACGGACATCGATATATGTAGATACAGGAGAGAAAATAAAGTAAAAATTTTTTTTCAAGAAAATTGATTTTTATTTTTTTTCTCCCCTTGGAACGTTTGTCAGTGATTTTTGAAGACGACATGCTAAAGACTATCGATTTATCAATCTATTTCTATTTTTTTTTTCAACGGACATCGATATATGTAGATACAGGAGAGAAAATAAAGTAAAAAATTTTTTTCAAGAAAACCGATTTTTATTTTTTTTCTCACCCTTGGAACGTTTGTCAGTGATTTTTGAATATGACATGCTAAAGACTATCGATTTATTAATCTATTTCTATTTTTTTTTTCAACGGACATCGATATATGTAGATACAGGAGAGAAAATAAAGTAAAAATTTTTTTTCAAGAAAATTGATTTTTATTTTTTTTCTCCCCTTGGAACGTTTGTCAGTGATTTTTGAAGACGACATGCTAAAGACTATCGATTTATCAATCTATTTCTATTTTTTTTTTCAACGGACATCGATATATGTAGATACAGGAGAGAAAATAAAGTAAAAAATTTTTTTCAAGAAAACCGATTTTTATTTTTTTTCTCACCCTTGGAACGTTTGTCAGTGATTTTTGAATATGACATGCTAAAGACTATCGATTTATTAATCTATTTCTATTTTTTTTTTCAACGGACATCGATATATGTAGATACAGGAGAGAAAATAAAGTAAAAAATTTTTTTCAAGAAAATTGATTTTTATTTTTTTTCTCACCCTTGGAACGTTTGTCAGTGATTTTTGAAGACGACATGCTAAAGACTATCGATTTATCAATCTATTTCTATTTTTTTTTTCAACGGACATCGATATATGTAGATACAGGAGAGAAAATAAAGTAAAAAATTTTTTTCAAGAAAACCGATTTTTATTTTTTTTCTCACCCTTGGAACGTTTGTCAGTGATTTTTGAATATGACATGCTAAAGACTATCGATTTATTAATCTATTTCTATTTTTTTTTTCAACGGACATCGATATATGTAGATACAGAAGAGAAAATAAAGTAAAAAATTTTTTTCAAGAAAATTGATTTTTATTTTTTTTCTCACCCTTGGAACGTTTGTCAGTGATTTTTGAAGACGACATGCTAAAGACTATCGATTCATCAATCTATTTCTATTTTTTTTTCAACGGACATCGATATATGTAGATACAGGAGAGAAAATAAAGTAAAAATTTTTTTTCAAGAAAATTGATTTTTATTTTTTTTCTCGCCTTGGAACGTTTGTCAGTGATTTTTGAAGACGACATGCTAAAGACTATCGATTTATCAATCTATTTCTATTTTTTTTTCAACGGACATCGATATATGTAGATACAGGAGAGAAAATAAAGTAAAAAATTTTTTTCAAGAAAATTGATTTTTATTTTTTTTCTCACCCTTGGAACGTTTGTCAGTGATTTTTGAAGACGACATGCTAAAGACTATCGATTTATCAATCTATTTCTATTTTTTTTTTCAACGGACATCGATATATGTAGATACAGGAGAGAAAATAAAGTAAAAAATTTTTTTCAAGAAAACCGATTTTTATTTTTTTTCTCACCCTTGGAACGTTTGTCAGTGATTTTTGAATATGACATGCTAAAGACTATCGATTTATTAATCTATTTCTATTTTTTTTTTCAACGGACATCGATATATGTAGATACAGGAGAGAAAATAAAGTAAAAATTTTTTTTCAAGAAAATTGATTTTTATTTTTTTTCTCCCCTTGGAACGTTTGTCAGTGATTTTTGAAGACGACATGCTAAAGACTATCGATTTATCAATCTATTTCTATTTTTTTTTTCAACGGACATCGATATATGTAGATACAGGAGAGAAAATAAAGTAAAAAATTTTTTTCAAGAAAACCGATTTTTATTTTTTTTCTCACCCTTGGAACGTTTGTCAGTGATTTTTGAATATGACATGCTAAAGACTATCGATTTATTAATCTATTTCTATTTTTTTTTTCAACGGACATCGATATATGTAGATACAGGAGAGAAAATAAAGTAAAAAATTTTTTTCAAGAAAATTGATTTTTATTTTTTTTCTCACCCTTGGAACGTTTGTCAGTGATTTTTGAAGACGACATGCTAAAGACTATCGATTTATCAATCTATTTCTATTTTTTTTTTCAACGGACATCGATATATGTAGATACAGGAGAGAAAATAAAGTAAAAAATTTTTTTCAAGAAAACCGATTTTTATTTTTTTTCTCACCCTTGGAACGTTTGTCAGTGATTTTTGAATATGACATGCTAAAGACTATCGATTTATTAATCTATTTCTATTTTTTTTTTCAACGGACATCGATATATGTAGATACAGAAGAGAAAATAAAGTAAAAAATTTTTTTCAAGAAAATTGATTTTTATTTTTTTTCTCACCCTTGGAACGTTTGTCAGTGATTTTTGAAGACGACATGCTAAAGACTATCGATTCATCAATCTATTTCTATTTTTTTTTCAACGGACATCGATATATGTAGATACAGGAGAGAAAATAAAGTAAAAATTTTTTTTCAAGAAAATTGATTTTTATTTTTTTTCTCGCCTTGGAACGTTTGTCAGTGATTTTTGAAGACGACATGCTAAAGACTATCGATTTATCAATCTATTTCTATTTTTTTTTCAACGGACATCGATATATGTAGATACAGGAGAGAAAATAAAGTAAAAAATTTTTTTCAAGAAAATTGATTTTTATTTTTTTTCTCACCCTTGGAACGTTTGTCAGTGATTTTTGAAGACGACATGCTAAAGACTATCGATTTATCAATCTATTTCTATTTTTTTTTTCAACGGACATCGATATATGTAGATACAGGAGAGAAAATAAAGTAAAAAATTTTTTTCAAGAAAACCGATTTTTATTTTTTTTCTCACCCTTGGAACGTTTGTCAGTGATTTTTGAATATGACATGCTAAAGACTATCGATTTATTAATCTATTTCTATTTTTTTTTTCAACGGACATCGATATATGTAGATACAGGAGAGAAAATAAAGTAAAAATTTTTTTTCAAGAAAATTGATTTTTATTTTTTTTCTCCCCTTGGAACGTTTGTCAGTGATTTTTGAAGACGACATGCTAAAGACTATCGATTTATCAATCTATTTCTATTTTTTTTTTCAACGGACATCGATATATGTAGATACAGGAGAGAAAATAAAGTAAAAAATTTTTTTCAAGAAAACCGATTTTTATTTTTTTTCTCACCCTTGGAACGTTTGTCAGTGATTTTTGAATATGACATGCTAAAGACTATCGATTTATTAATCTATTTCTATTTTTTTTTTCAACGGACATCGATATATGTAGATACAGGAGAGAAAATAAAGTAAAAAATTTTTTTCAAGAAAATTGATTTTTATTTTTTTTCTCACCCTTGGAACGTTTGTCAGTGATTTTTGAAGACGACATGCTAAAGACTATCGATTTATCAATCTATTTCTATTTTTTTTTTCAACGGACATCGATATATGTAGATACAGGAGAGAAAATAAAGTAAAAAATTTTTTTCAAGAAAACCGATTTTTATTTTTTTTCTCACCCTTGGAACGTTTGTCAGTGATTTTTGAATATGACATGCTAAAGACTATCGATTTATTAATCTATTTCTATTTTTTTTTTCAACGGACATCGATATATGTAGATACAGAAGAGAAAATAAAGTAAAAAATTTTTTTCAAGAAAATTGATTTTTATTTTTTTTCTCACCCTTGGAACGTTTGTCAGTGATTTTTGAAGACGACATGCTAAAGACTATCGATTCATCAATCTATTTCTATTTTTTTTTCAACGGACATCGATATATGTAGATACAGGAGAGAAAATAAAGTAAAAATTTTTTTTCAAGAAAATTGATTTTTATTTTTTTTCTCGCCTTGGAACGTTTGTCAGTGATTTTTGAAGACGACATGCTAAAGACTATCGATTTATCAATCTATTTCTATTTTTTTTTCAACGGACATCGATATATGTAGATACAGGAGAGAAAATAAAGTAAAAAATTTTTTTCAAGAAAATTGATTTTTATTTTTTTTCTCACCCTTGGAACGTTTGTCAGTGATTTTTGAAGACGACATGCTAAAGACTATCGATTTATCAATCTATTTCTATTTTTTTTTTCAACGGACATCGATATATGTAGATACAGGAGAGAAAATAAAGTAAAAATTTTTTTTCAAGAAAATTGATTTTTATTTTTTTTCTCCCCTTGGAACGTTTGTCAGTGATTTTTGAAGACGACATGCTAAAGACTATCGATTTATCAATCTATTTCTATTTTTTTTTTCAACGGACATCGATATATGTAGATACAGGAGAGAAAATAAAGTAAAAAATTTTTTTCAAGAAAACCGATTTTTATTTTTTTTCTCACCCTTGGAACGTTTGTCAGTGATTTTTGAATATGACATGCTAAAGACTATCGATTCATCAATCTATTTCTATTTTTTTTTTCAACGGACATCGATATATGTAGATACAGGAGAGAAAATAAAGTAAAAAATTTTTTTCAAGAAAATTGATTTTTATTTTTTTTCTCACCCTTGGAACGTTTGTCAGTGATTTTTGAATATGACATGCTAAAGACTATCGATTCATCAATCTATTTCTATTTTTTTTTTCAACGGACATCGATATATGTAGATACAGGAGAGAAAATAAAGTAAAAAATTTTTTTCAAGAAAATTGATTTTTATTTTTTTTCTCACCCTTGGAACGTTTGTCAGTGATTTTTGAATATGACATGCTAAAGACTATCGATTTATCAATCTATTTCTATTTTTTTTTTCAACGGACATCGATATATGTAGATACAGGAGAGAAAATAAAGTAAAAATTTTTTTTCAAGAAAATTGATTTTTATTTTTTATCTCACCCTTGGAACGTTTGTCAGTGATTTTTGAATATGACATGCTAAAGACTATCGATTTATCAATCTATTTCTATTTTTTTTTCAACGGACATCGATATATGTAGATACAGGAGAGAAAATAAAGTAAAAAATGTTTTTCAAGAAAACTGATTTTTATTTTTTTTCTCACCCTTGGAACGTTTGTCAGTGATTTTTGAATATGACATGCTAAAGACTATCGATTTATCAATCTATTTCTATTTTTTTTTTCAACGGACATCGATATATGTAGATACAGGAGAGAAAATAAAGTAAAAAATTTTTTTCAAGAAAACCGATTTTTATTTTTTTTCTCACCCTTGGAACGTTTGTCAGTGATTTTTGAATATGACATGCTAAAGACTATCGATTCATCAATCTATTTCTATTTTTTTTTTCAACGGACATCGATATATGTAGATACAGGAGAGAAAATAAAGTAAAAAATTTTTTTCAAGAAAATTGATTTTTATTTTTTTTCTCACCCTTGGAACGTTTGTCAGTGATTTTTGAATATGACATGCTAAAGACTATCGATTCATCAATCTATTTCTATTTTTTTTTTCAACGGACATCGATATATGTAGATACAGGAGAGAAAATAAAGTAAAAAATTTTTTTCAAGAAAATTGATTTTTATTTTTTTTCTCACCCTTGGAACGTTTGTCAGTGATTTTTGAATATGACATGCTAAAGACTATCGATTTATCAATCTATTTCTATTTTTTTTTTCAACGGACATCGATATATGTAGATACAGGAGAGAAAATAAAGTAAAAATTTTTTTTCAAGAAAATTGATTTTTATTTTTTTTCTCCCCTTGGAACGTTTGTCAGTGATTTTTGAAGACGACATGCTAAAGACTATCGATTTATCAATCTATTTCTATTTTTTTTTTCAACGGACATCGATATATGTAGATACAGGAGAGAAAATAAAGTAAAAAATTTTTTTCAAGAAAACCGATTTTTATTTTTTTTCTCACCCTTGGAACGTTTGTCAGTGATTTTTGAATATGACATGCTAAAGACTATCGATTTATTAATCTATTTCTATTTTTTTTTTCAACGGACATCGATATATGTAGATACAGGAGAGAAAATAAAGTAAAAATTTTTTTTCAAGAAAATTGATTTTTATTTTTTTTCTCCCCTTGGAACGTTTGTCAGTGATTTTTGAAGACGACATGCTAAAGACTATCGATTTATCAATCTATTTCTATTTTTTTTTTCAACGGACATCGATATATGTAGATACAGGAGAGAAAATAAAGTAAAAAATTTTTTTCAAGAAAACCGATTTTTATTTTTTTTCTCACCCTTGGAACGTTTGTCAGTGATTTTTGAATATGACATGCTAAAGACTATCGATTTATTAATCTATTTCTATTTTTTTTTTCAACGGACATCGATATATGTAGATACAGGAGAGAAAATAAAGTAAAAAATTTTTTTCAAGAAAATTGATTTTTATTTTTTTTCTCACCCTTGGAACGTTTGTCAGTGATTTTTGAAGACGACATGCTAAAGACTATCGATTTATCAATCTATTTCTATTTTTTTTTTCAACGGACATCGATATATGTAGATACAGGAGAGAAAATAAAGTAAAAAATTTTTTTCAAGAAAACCGATTTTTATTTTTTTTCTCACCCTTGGAACGTTTGTCAGTGATTTTTGAATATGACATGCTAAAGACTATCGATTTATTAATCTATTTCTATTTTTTTTTTCAACGGACATCGATATATGTAGATACAGAAGAGAAAATAAAGTAAAAAATTTTTTTCAAGAAAATTGATTTTTATTTTTTTTCTCACCCTTGGAACGTTTGTCAGTGATTTTTGAAGACGACATGCTAAAGACTATCGATTCATCAATCTATTTCTATTTTTTTTTCAACGGACATCGATATATGTAGATACAGGAGAGAAAATAAAGTAAAAATTTTTTTTCAAGAAAATTGATTTTTATTTTTTTTCTCGCCTTGGAACGTTTGTCAGTGATTTTTGAAGACGACATGCTAAAGACTATCGATTTATCAATCTATTTCTATTTTTTTTTCAACGGACATCGATATATGTAGATACAGGAGAGAAAATAAAGTAAAAAATTTTTTTCAAGAAAATTGATTTTTATTTTTTTTCTCACCCTTGGAACGTTTGTCAGTGATTTTTGAAGACGACATGCTAAAGACTATCGATTTATCAATCTATTTCTATTTTTTTTTTCAACGGACATCGATATATGTAGATACAGGAGAGAAAATAAAGTAAAAATTTTTTTTCAAGAAAATTGATTTTTATTTTTTTTCTCCCCTTGGAACGTTTGTCAGTGATTTTTGAAGACGACATGCTAAAGACTATCGATTTATCAATCTATTTCTATTTTTTTTTTCAACGGACATCGATATATGTAGATACAGGAGAGAAAATAAAGTAAAAAATTTTTTTCAAGAAAACCGATTTTTATTTTTTTTCTCACCCTTGGAACGTTTGTCAGTGATTTTTGAATATGACATGCTAAAGACTATCGATTCATCAATCTATTTCTATTTTTTTTTTCAACGGACATCGATATATGTAGATACAGGAGAGAAAATAAAGTAAAAAATTTTTTTCAAGAAAATTGATTTTTATTTTTTTTCTCACCCTTGGAACGTTTGTCAGTGATTTTTGAATATGACATGCTAAAGACTATCGATTCATCAATCTATTTCTATTTTTTTTTTCAACGGACATCGATATATGTAGATACAGGAGAGAAAATAAAGTAAAAAATTTTTTTCAAGAAAATTGATTTTTATTTTTTTTCTCACCCTTGGAACGTTTGTCAGTGATTTTTGAATATGACATGCTAAAGACTATCGATTTATCAATCTATTTCTATTTTTTTTTTCAACGGACATCGATATATGTAGATACAGGAGAGAAAATAAAGTAAAAATTTTTTTTCAAGAAAATTGATTTTTATTTTTTATCTCACCCTTGGAACGTTTGTCAGTGATTTTTGAATATGACATGCTAAAGACTATCGATTTATCAATCTATTTCTATTTTTTTTTCAACGGACATCGATATATGTAGATACAGGAGAGAAAATAAAGTAAAAAATGTTTTTCAAGAAAACTGATTTTTATTTTTTTTCTCACCCTTGGAACGTTTGTCAGTGATTTTTGAATATGACATGCTAAAGACTATCGATTTATCAATCTATTTCTATTTTTTTTTTCAACGGACATCGATATATGTAGATACAGGAGAGAAAATAAAGTAAAAAATTTTTTTCAAGAAAACCGATTTTTATTTTTTTTCTCACCCTTGGAACGTTTGTCAGTGATTTTTGAATATGACATGCTAAAGACTATCGATTCATCAATCTATTTCTATTTTTTTTTTCAACGGACATCGATATATGTAGATACAGGAGAGAAAATAAAGTAAAAAATTTTTTTCAAGAAAATTGATTTTTATTTTTTTTCTCACCCTTGGAACGTTTGTCAGTGATTTTTGAATATGACATGCTAAAGACTATCGATTCATCAATCTATTTCTATTTTTTTTTTCAACGGACATCGATATATGTAGATACAGGAGAGAAAATAAAGTAAAAAATTTTTTTCAAGAAAATTGATTTTTATTTTTTTTCTCACCCTTGGAACGTTTGTCAGTGATTTTTGAATATGACATGCTAAAGACTATCGATTTATCAATCTATTTCTATTTTTTTTTTCAACGGACATCGATATATGTAGATACAGGAGAGAAAATAAAGTAAAAATTTTTTTTCAAGAAAATTGATTTTTATTTTTTTTCTCACCCTTGGAACGTTTGTCAGTGATTTTTGAATATGACATGCTAAAGACTATCGATTTATCAATCTATTTCTATTTTTTTTTTCAACGGACATCGATATATGTAGATACAGGAGAGAAAATAAAGTAAAAATTTTTTTTCAAGAAAATTGATTTTTATTTTTTTTCTCCCCTTGGAACGTTTGTCAGTGATTTTTGAATATGACATGCTAAAGACTATCGATTCATCAATCTATTTCTATTTTTTTTTTCAACGGACATCGATATATGTAGATACAGGAGAGAAAATAAAGTAAAAATTTTTTTTCAAGAAAATTGATTTTTATTTTTTTTCTCCCCTTGGAACGTTTGTCAGTGATTTTTGAAGACGACATGCTAAAGACTATCGATTTATCAATCTATTTCTATTTTTTTTTTCAACGGACATCGATATATGTAGATACAGGAGAGAAAATAAAGTAAAAAATTTTTTTCAAGAAAATTGATTTTTATTTTTTTTCTCACCCTTGGAACGTTTGTCAGTGATTTTTGAATATGACATGCTAAAGACTATCGATTTATCAATCTATTTCTATTTTTTTTTTCAACGGACATCGATATATGTAGATACAGGAGAGAAAATAAAGTAAAAATTTTTTTTCAAGAAAATTGATTTTTATTTTTTATCTCACCCTTGGAACGTTTGTCAGTGATTTTTGAATATGACATGCTAAAGACTATCGATTTATCAATCTATTTCTATTTTTTTTTCAACGGACATCGATATATGTAGATACAGGAGAGAAAATAAAGTAAAAAATGTTTTTCAAGAAAACTGATTTTTATTTTTTTTCTCACCCTTGGAACGTTTGTCAGTGATTTTTGAATATGACATGCTAAAGACTATCGATTTATCAATCTATTTCTATTTTTTTTTTCAACGGACATCGATATATGTAGATACAGGAGAGAAAATAAAGTAAAAAATTTTTTTCAAGAAAACCGATTTTTATTTTTTTTCTCACCCTTGGAACGTTTGTCAGTGATTTTTGAATATGACATGCTAAAGACTATCGATTTATTAATCTATTTCTATTTTTTTTTTCAACGGACATCGATATATGTAGATACAGGAGAGAAAATAAAGTAAAAATTTTTTTTCAAGAAAATTGATTTTTATTTTTTTTCTCCCCTTGGAACGTTTGTCAGTGATTTTTGAAGACGACATGCTAAAGACTATCGATTTATCAATCTATTTCTATTTTTTTTTTCAACGGACATCGATATATGTAGATACAGGAGAGAAAATAAAGTAAAAAATTTTTTTCAAGAAAACCGATTTTTATTTTTTTTCTCACCCTTGGAACGTTTGTCAGTGATTTTTGAATATGACATGCTAAAGACTATCGATTTATTAATCTATTTCTATTTTTTTTTTCAACGGACATCGATATATGTAGATACAGGAGAGAAAATAAAGTAAAAAATTTTTTTCAAGAAAATTGATTTTTATTTTTTTTCTCACCCTTGGAACGTTTGTCAGTGATTTTTGAAGACGACATGCTAAAGACTATCGATTTATCAATCTATTTCTATTTTTTTTTTCAACGGACATCGATATATGTAGATACAGGAGAGAAAATAAAGTAAAAAATTTTTTTCAAGAAAACCGATTTTTATTTTTTTTCTCACCCTTGGAACGTTTGTCAGTGATTTTTGAATATGACATGCTAAAGACTATCGATTTATTAATCTATTTCTATTTTTTTTTTCAACGGACATCGATATATGTAGATACAGAAGAGAAAATAAAGTAAAAAATTTTTTTCAAGAAAATTGATTTTTATTTTTTTTCTCACCCTTGGAACGTTTGTCAGTGATTTTTGAAGACGACATGCTAAAGACTATCGATTCATCAATCTATTTCTATTTTTTTTTCAACGGACATCGATATATGTAGATACAGGAGAGAAAATAAAGTAAAAATTTTTTTTCAAGAAAATTGATTTTTATTTTTTTTCTCGCCTTGGAACGTTTGTCAGTGATTTTTGAAGACGACATGCTAAAGACTATCGATTTATCAATCTATTTCTATTTTTTTTTCAACGGACATCGATATATGTAGATACAGGAGAGAAAATAAAGTAAAAAATTTTTTTCAAGAAAATTGATTTTTATTTTTTTTCTCACCCTTGGAACGTTTGTCAGTGATTTTTGAAGACGACATGCTAAAGACTATCGATTTATCAATCTATTTCTATTTTTTTTTTCAACGGACATCGATATATGTAGATACAGGAGAGAAAATAAAGTAAAAATTTTTTTTCAAGAAAATTGATTTTTATTTTTTTTCTCCCCTTGGAACGTTTGTCAGTGATTTTTGAAGACGACATGCTAAAGACTATCGATTTATCAATCTATTTCTATTTTTTTTTTCAACGGACATCGATATATGTAGATACAGGAGAGAAAATAAAGTAAAAAATTTTTTTCAAGAAAACCGATTTTTATTTTTTTTCTCACCCTTGGAACGTTTGTCAGTGATTTTTGAATATGACATGCTAAAGACTATCGATTCATCAATCTATTTCTATTTTTTTTTTCAACGGACATCGATATATGTAGATACAGGAGAGAAAATAAAGTAAAAAATTTTTTTCAAGAAAATTGATTTTTATTTTTTTTCTCACCCTTGGAACGTTTGTCAGTGATTTTTGAATATGACATGCTAAAGACTATCGATTCATCAATCTATTTCTATTTTTTTTTTCAACGGACATCGATATATGTAGATACAGGAGAGAAAATAAAGTAAAAAATTTTTTTCAAGAAAATTGATTTTTATTTTTTTTCTCACCCTTGGAACGTTTGTCAGTGATTTTTGAATATGACATGCTAAAGACTATCGATTTATCAATCTATTTCTATTTTTTTTTTCAACGGACATCGATATATGTAGATACAGGAGAGAAAATAAAGTAAAAATTTTTTTTCAAGAAAATTGATTTTTATTTTTTATCTCACCCTTGGAACGTTTGTCAGTGATTTTTGAATATGACATGCTAAAGACTATCGATTTATCAATCTATTTCTATTTTTTTTTCAACGGACATCGATATATGTAGATACAGGAGAGAAAATAAAGTAAAAAATGTTTTTCAAGAAAACTGATTTTTATTTTTTTTCTCACCCTTGGAACGTTTGTCAGTGATTTTTGAATATGACATGCTAAAGACTATCGATTTATCAATCTATTTCTATTTTTTTTTTCAACGGACATCGATATATGTAGATACAGGAGAGAAAATAAAGTAAAAAATTTTTTTCAAGAAAATTGATTTTTATTTTTTTTCTCACCCTTGGAACGTTTGTCAGTGATTTTTGAAGACGACATGCTAAAGACTATCGATTTATCAATCTATTTCTATTTTTTTTTTCAACGGACATCGATATATGTAGATACAGGAGAGAAAATAAAGTAAAAATTTTTTTTCAAGAAAATTGATTTTTATTTTTTTTCTCACCCTTGGAACGTTTGTCAGTGATTTTTGAAGACGACATGCTAAAGACTATCGATTTATCAATCTATTTCTATTTTTTTTTTCAACGGACATCGATATATGTAGATACAGGAGAGAAAATAAAGTAAAAATTTTTTTTCAAGAAAACTGATTTTTATTTTTTTTCTCACCCTTGGAACGTTTGTCAGTGATTTTTGAATATGACATGCTAAAGACTATCGATTTATCAATCTATTTCTATTTTTTTTTTCAACGGACATCGATATATGTAGATACAGGAGAGAAAATAAAGTAAAAATTTTTTTTCAAGAAAACTGATTTTTATTTTTTTTTCTCCCCTTGGAACGTTTGTCAGTGATTTTTGAAGACGACATGCTAAAGACTATCGATTTATCAATCTATTTCTATTTTTTTTTTCAACGGACATCGATATATGTAGATACAGGAGAGAAAATAAAGTAAAAAATTTTTTTCAAGAAAATTGATTTTTATTTTTTTTCTCACCCTTGGAACGTTTGTCAGTGATTTTTGAAGACGACATGCTAAAGACTATCGATTCATCAATCTATTTCTATTTTTTTTTTCAACGGACATCGATATATGTAGATACAGGAGAGAAAATAAAGTAAAAAATTTTTTTCAAGAAAATTGATTTTTATTTTTTTTCTCCCCTTGGAACGTTTGTCAGTGATTTTTGAAGACGACATGCTAAAGACTATTGATTTTTCAATCTATTTCTATTTTTTTTTTCAACGGACATCGATATATGTAGATACAGGAGAGAAAATAAAGTACAAAAATGTTTTCAAGAAAACTGATTTTTATTTTTTTTCTCACCCTCGTAACGTTTGTCAGTGAATTTTGAATATGGAATATGAAAGACTTTTATAATATTACAAATAACTCGGTTGTTTCTCAACCAAATTTTTATACCAGATTTCAACCTCCCCCCGTATATTAGACTGGTCGAGCCAAGGCGACCGTGATAAACGGACATGATGGTGCGCTGTTGCCGGCTCATTCAATTGTCGCAGATTTGCTTTTGGAGCTAGGAGCTAGCTTCTCACCCGTGATTATCCGTCGAAAAATTATTTTGAAAGGTTGGTATCAATGAATGTTAGACGAATGAACTACTGTGGGGTAAATTACATACGTTTTGCCAAATAGAAAATATAAAAGAAGAATTTTTAATGCGATTCTAACCCTCAGTTCCTGAAGTGTTGTTTGCTTTTGCATATTATTTTATTTACTGAAAATGAATAAGAATAAAAAAAGGTCAGAAAAAGTTCATTAAAATCTTCGTCATCACTATAGTCTATTTCAGAAAGGTATAGAGTAATAAAATGGGGAATTCCGTCCTGTTCGGCTCAATTTCAGTGTCGACCATAGGCGTAGGTCTTGAAATAGTATTGTTTGAAATATTAAAATTTCAAGTAATTGCGTAAGAGAATTAGGAAAAGTATGTTTTCTGGACTGAAGTGTCAATATCGAAATATTGTGTAGGGATTACTTAGGTAGTAGATTATACAGTTACGTTTTGCGTTTAACAGGTACCGTTTAACTTTCTATTAGTGCCTCTGCCTAATTCCAACCCTGTTTCAGATTCGGCTCAACCATGCGCCGCAAGGTGCCTTACCCAAAATTTTTAGACCTTTATAAGTATATTTGTTTAGTTTAACGCATCAGTATTTGCTGTTAAGCCGTAAATAGTGTTCACAGTATTATAAGATTACTAATAAAATGGCGACATTTACACCATTGAAAAGATGTTCCAATAATTCTCCACTATCAGTGAATGAAAAACGTATTATTTTAAATGTACACGATTGCATAAAATACGATTACCCGAAATTTACTGTGCAAGAAACTGTCGACCGATGTTCCCGAATGACTGGAGTTGGAAAGTCCACCGATTTTAAATTATTGCGGGGGAGAAAGATAGCAGGCCAAGTGGAGCCTCCCAAGAAAAGTCCAGACAGACCAGTAAAAGTCCTTGATGAAGACACCAAAAGTGTAATTCGAAGAAAAGTTTACTCTTTTTATTTTAAAAAACAAAAACCCACCCTAGATAAGATTTTAATGATGACAGTATTCCGTTGATAACTAAAAAACTTTTATGGACCACTTTGAGAAATATGGATTTTGCCTGGGAAAAGCATAACCGTAAAGCACTATTACTGGAAAGCGATGAAATTGTTTGCTGGCGACGAAAATACTTAAGAAGTATAAAGCAGTACAGAACAGAGCAGAAGAAAATCTTTTATCTTGATGAGACGTGGATCAATGAAGGTAATACAGTACCAATATTGTGGCAAGACAAAAATATAACCAGTGCTCGCCAAGCTTTCATGGAAGGCCTGTCAACGGGTATTAAGGTGCCTTCAGGTAAAGGGAAAAGACTAATAATCGTCCATATTGGAAGCGAAGCGGGATTTTTAAAAGAAGGTTTGCCAACCTTTCAGTCGTGCCATACGGGAGATTACCACGAGGACATGGATTCGGATGTTTTTGAAGACTATTTTGGTGAAATGATAAAATATCTTCCGGCTGATTCAGTAGTAGTTATGGATAACGCGAGTTATCATTCTCGACGCATAGAGAAGACTTCAACTTCATCTTGGAGAAAACAAGAAATTATTGACTGGTTAACCACCAAAATTATTGAATTTGAAGATAATTTGATAAAAAAAGAACTATTAGCTATAGCAAATTTACACAAACATCGTTTTATGTGTAGCATTTAAAAATTCACTTACTCATTTTTGATATGTAAATAAAGAAACAATTCAATTTAGGTCATTTCCATGCTTTATTTGGACAATATTGATGTACTAATTACAACAACATATAACTGATAATAAGAGTGAAAACTTTAATCATCTGTATTTTTGTGTACATTAAAATGTATTCTAATAATTCTGGAATCTTTCTAGAAGTTACTGTAGTTTCAAGGAACTGAAATTAAAAATGAGTTTTAGTCAACAATAATAACAAAGAAAAGTATGCTTACCTTTTTGATTTTCCTTTGTAATATTATATGATTGATATAAATAACTAGTTTGTTATCATAATGGCAAATGTCAATGGTGTGAAGACACATAGCATATTTTTAGGTTAGTACGAGAATGTTTGTTCGATTAGTGGTCGTGTAGAGTTGTGTCCTCTAGTGGAATAGTTCTATGATCCAGTAGCTGGAATGTCAAGCAGTCACAGGCCGAGTCTTAGAAATTAGTTGAGTGTCTTAGGTCTATGATTCTTTTCAGTTGATAGTCATGTCGAAATGTCATCTATCTTGTTGGTAGTAGGGTTTAGTTTTTTTGGAACTTCCTTCTTTCCTATAAAATAAAGATGAAGGAGGAGACGCGTGCTTTTCTAGGCCTAGTTGCCTTATTGTGCTTGGTGCCCCTTTTGTTTCATGAGGGTAAGTTTGTAGAAGAATTATTCTTTTTCGGTTTGACGATAACATTTTTCTAATAGGGACCACCTTGACGGCGAAAGACCAAGTTTTGTCACGGCCAACGTTCTTGTTCTTCTTGGAGAGGCCATTTTTGTTCGTCGTCGAAGTAGCCACTAGATTAGCCGATCCAATTGTGAGATCAGATCCAGATCCGGGATCAAGGGAAGAAGAAAACCATCCTGATTTTGACTACAGGATTGATGTCCCTCCGGTGCAGTCCTCACTGATAGAATTCTAGGTCCAGTCATAGACGGGGCCACGTGCGTCCTTTTGTTCTTGAGATCTTGTTGATGACTTCCTGATATTTTCCGCCCGCATCCTGTATAATTGTTGTGTTGCTCCCGTAGAAGCCCAAGTTGACAGACAACTCCATTTCATTACTACACCACTGCCATTCGTCCTTATGTTGAGTTTGGTAGGATAGTTTCCACATCAAGGATACAGGTTTTATTTTTACATAATTTTTTTTGGTATGAGAACTTTCAGTTATATTCATTTATCATGTAAACTTATTTTTCTTATCTACTGCTAAGGATGCATAGATATATTTTTATTGTTTGAATACTTTACTATCCAATTTCAATTGTTGATAATTTTAATATATTTTGGTGTAAACAAATTATAGCTATAATCTGTAGTAAACTAGTGTTAAACTGTCTTGACACTTTTCTTGATTTCTAGTGATCAAGTATTTAAATACTTTTTGGATAAGTATCCTATATTTTTTATTAAGTTACATTTTCTATATATCTAACTATAAATTGGATAGGTATAAAATTTTATTTTTTTTGTTACTTGGTGCATAATCTGCAAATCATTGATGATATTTGGGGGGTGGGTTATCAACAATCACATTTCTATTTTTAAATAAACGTAGTAAAAAACAACTAAATTGTGTTATTTCTTTTGGTCTACACTTTTAACATTTTCATAAAATTTTTGGTACATTTTGACAATACTTCATTTTTCTTTATTTTGGTGAGGTTTATAACTATACTGTTAAAATAAAGTGGCGCTCACGGGTAGACTATTTTTTTAATTCAATACATTTTCAATTTAATAACATTGCAAAATTAAGCAACAGTTCCCATGACTTATGCTCACTGACGAAAAGCTGCCGTTCGCAAATTATGTAATGAACTTTAGTTGCAAACCAACATCATTAAATATATTAATAAAAATCGGTACATATGAAATACGCCATATCATTGCGAACTAAATCCTATAGAACTTATATGGGCGCAAGTGAAAGGATTTGTAGCAAGACACAACACGACATTCAAAATGAAAGACGTTAAGCTACTGTTTGATCAAGCCATTAAGGAGGTGACACCAGAGAACTGGCGAAAAGCAGTCCAGCATGTCATTCAAGAAGAGGAGAAAATGTGGGATCTTGACTACTTGATCGATCGGACCGTCGACCCGTTAATTATAACGTCAAGAGGAGATGACAGTTCCTCAGATGACGTGGAATATTATGATTTTTTATAATTTAATTTCTATATAATGTATTTTTTGTATAATGTTCAATAAAAAATAAGTGTACCTAATACCATGTAGATAATGCCTAATTTTTATTCTGTTAAAATAAAATTCTCTCCTTTTTACGAGTATCCTACCGGCACGCCTTTGGCACACTATTTTCAGTGTTTGTGAATGGATAACAATAGGCTAAACCCATATATTGACCCCAACCCGGGTGGTACTACCTGCACTTGATAAAAAGAAAGAATTTTACAATGAAATCAATGCCAAACTATGAAAGTGGCTTAAATATTCGTTGGGTCACTCTGTGCTCCCTTTGCATACCTATGTTTTAAACCTTGTTGGTACAACTCGTCCTAAGTGACATGAAATGATGTCAAATAGTTGTGAAACTATAAGTAGAGATGAGATTATTCAGCTTCCAACTGTTCCAAAATGGTTATTATAAAAACTAATCCAACATATGCCCGGTGTAGTTTTATTAAAGCAAGATGACCCTCCGAGTGACCTGGAAGACCACCAATTAAAGAGGCCTTTCCATACCAAATCCCCAACATTACACTTACAGTTTGACTCTTTTTATTCTATAGCAAATAAATAAATCTATCAAGGTATAAATTCATTATACTAGATTTCCTCTCTCATTGGAGCACAAGAAAGGATCGATAGCCATAAAGTGGCAAAAACCATCGGCGTTACATTTTTCGGTAAATACCCGAATGGTTTCATTTGTCGGGTTTATTTGATAGTGCAAAAGTTAGGCTAGTATCATATTATTAATAAGTAATTATTACAGTACAGTCGACTCTCGATAATTTTAAACTCACAGGACCAGAGATAAATTTCAAATTATGAAGAGTTCAAAATAACAAGTGTTTAAATAACCACGAGGGGGAGGGGGGCCATTTATTATTTCCATATTATTATTATGTATTAACAATTATAATCAACAATACAATTATTCACAAATTTTCATTTCGAAAAGAAGTCTGTAATCTTAAAATGATTATTATCTTTAGCTTTGGCTTTTTATATAACTTTTAGATCTTTAAGATTATTTTTTGTTATTTTTTAAATACCTACTAACCATACTTCAGCCTATACTTTTATCTAATAGAAAAAATCCAAATATATAAATTTATCGAAAAATTAATTAACATAACAAACACTGAAAGACCCATCCTACTCGGCAAAACCCTTAAACTGACTGCACGACACTGTCCACCGGCTTAATTTTGGTAAAACCGATCTGTTTTATCATTTTATTCCACATAGAAAAAAAAAAGACTCATCCTATATACTTTTGTACTTTTGAATAAATAATGAGGCATTTTACTCATACGGAAAAATAAATATATTCTTGATTGGAATGGTTATTTTTCCTTCCCCTTCTTGAAAAAATTAATGTTATGCGTGATTTCAAACATAACATTAGGAAGGGGAAGGGAAAATAATAATTCCATTCATCCTTCCCCTTCATAGATATTTTTTTAGTACGGGAAGGATGAATGAAATTATTATTGTCCCTTCCCCTTTGTGAAAAATATCCAATAATTTATCACACTTACGTTTTTTTTATTGTCGAGATAAAATACAAAATTTAAAATCGTATTCACGTTAGTCTTCCGGTATTATATCAATCTATAAATTAAAATATTTAAAATAACGGAACCAAAAATATGCCCACCTCTAGCTTATTATTTTTCTGACATTTGTTATTTAAATACAGACAGTTATTCAACATGTAAATACGTACTTGGAAAAGTGGTACTTTTAATGATATTGTATGGAAAAGAATCGAATTTTTCGTTATAACTTGAGAGAAAATATCTTTTTGAATAGTTTCCGATACACTGCGACACATCAAAACTGTTTTTTTGTATAAAATATCGGGCCAAAAAGTGATGGTTGAAATGTTAAAAAAAAAATCTTTTTTTTTAATTTTCTCTTGAAATTCTTAATTTACCGCAAATTTTTCGACGGATAATCTTCAAAATACATGAGTACTAACGATTTTTTGCAAAATCAGTCAAAAATTCGTGTCTCCGTATAGTCATAGTATATAGTTTATATACTATGGTATAGTTCACCGAACCCCTTATAGGGGAGGCGTCGGATATTTTTTTTATTGTATCAAAATTTCGTAGACAAAATTTTTTCCATGCCAAAATTCTTTGCGTCAATATTATTTTTATGATGGTGATCAATTATTATTCACATTAAAAAATATATTTTTAAACGTAAAACGTAAAAACATTTCACACTCAACAGGACGGAATCTAGTGGGAAAACTACTAAATGTACAGTATGTTTCAACAAAAACTGCTTTTACCATTGTCCAATTTCGAATAATTCGATTATGTTGATATAGCTATTGTGTCACAAGGGCAGAAAATTATAAGGCAGCCGGACGCATTCGACGTTACTTTTTCAATTTAGGAACTGCAAGGTGCAATTATTTTTCACAAAAATGTTATTTTCTATACGCAAAAACAAACTTTCTGTATAATCCGCTGCTGGAGCCACCGCCATCTACACTGTTAAAAAAAGTATAACGAGGATTACCTCTGGTTGCCAGTTTCAGCCTCATCAGAAAATTAACTTTACCAGCCCGGGGGTAATAGTTGCAAAAGCGAGGGCAGCTGAAAGCTACGGTTATTCAATTAATTAACTGTTTTGTTTGTGATTGTAAACGTCCTTGTAATAATATATTTTGTAATATATCTATGTGGTCAAGTTTTATATTTAACCCTTTCTTTACCGACCATAAAAATGCGACAGTGCCACCATTCAAAAGCTTTTTGAAGTGCCATTGGACCAACTGCCGCATATATATGACACATAATAAAATGTCAAAAGTCGCAAGATATTCATATATGTATTAATAAACAGAAACTCTTTTAAACAAACAAAAACAAACTCTTAAACATAAGAAAATTAAGATTTATTTAATTCACACTGACCCCCCCCCCCACTATACCTCACCACAAACCGCGAATTGAGCAGTGACGAATAAATATGGCGTTGGTTCAAAGGAGCAAGTGGTGGAGTGGTTACGCTCTTGGCTTGAATTCGGAAGGACCGGGGTTCAAATCCCAGGTCCGCCTGATCTGCTATGAATATTTTCAGAGGTTTTCTCGAAGCAATATGCGAATGCTGGGTCAGTACACACCTCTTAGTCACCTACCACCGTTCCCTCCACTCCCATCCCCTGAACCAAAACAATCCTTATTCCTTCCAATGTTGGCTGAAGAGGCCCGGGAAAGCATATAGCGGTCCGCTCCTCTCGAGATGGGGGAGAATGAAATACTATCCTTCGTTTTTTGAAGACATACAAATTTATTGAAACGTCGAATTATGGTGTCAGTGGGTTCACAGGTACCAAAAAAGTGTCGTATCATTACGGCAGTGGTGCTAAAAGTAGCTGAAATGCTATTACTAGCGGATATATATGGCAGTGGGATTTAGAAATTTTTCATATGTGAATGTATTATTATAGATTTTGTGGACATATACCAATAGAAATTCAAGGTGTCACAATTTAAAATGAATTAGAATAAACAAGTTATAGAAAAAAGTAGAGTTCAATTATCCATAAAAAATTTTGATACACCCTGTATGTGTTTATTATGAAATATAGATGTTAGATAGTTAAAGGTAAATTCATATTGATAATTATTTGAAGCAAAATGTCAATAGTATGTCCAATCGGAATATAATGTTTATATGTCATTGTATTAATTTGGTTTAATTTAAAATATGATATTTTTAATAATATTTAATCTAAGTTACGATGCTACTCTGATTTTATTTATATTAGAAATTTAGTTAGTAATATTGTAAATAACAAGTTTATATAAATGTCATAAAGTGATATAATGAAATTAAATAATTACTTACCTGATGGTATATTATGTTGGTACGACGTTTTTGGAAGGAAGTAATATTTTGTTTCAAAAAGCGCTGCTACGAGGAAACTAAGGGGGTTGTTGACTGGAAACGCGATAGTGAGAGTTCTGGGGGACGCGAAGAAGAGCTTCAGAAAAGAATTTGGTGTGAGTGAATTTTTCTGGTAGAAAACCAGGAAAAGTGGTTAGCGAGGTGCTAACGAGCAGACTTCGAGAGTTTGCAGACAAGTTGTGGAGAATTTCCCACATAAAACCAGAACGTAGAATCTACTAAATTGGTGAGATATCCACTACATAAATTTTTCATTTGTACTCCAAGTATTTGTATGAGATAGATTAATCTTGTTGATTAATCTGAACAATATGGTATTTCCCTAAGAAATTGCTACAATAGTATGAACATGGTGTGAACGCTCATGCAACTTTGAAAGGAGACGTGTTGCGGCGAGAAGTTGCTACAACTAAATTGCCTTGATGAATTGCACCATCAGAACCGGGCTTTAAGAAATCGTTCCGCGTGTCTTCTTTCGGCTGCACTTGCAACTCTCCATAAAATAAATGCAAAACAGCATATTCTTCATAGGAATAATTAGTCATTTTGATAAATCATTAAAATTACCTTTTTTAGGCAACAACTATAACTCCCAAGCAATTTGACGTAATGAAAATTTGTCAAAGCTGACTTTACATCATTTAAAACCCAGTACCTAGGAGTAATTTGAATTTAAGTTGGCAATTCTGTAGACCTCTCATTGCATCCGGTTTCCAACAGCACTAGTTAGCATTGACATTTCCTGATTTTTGAATCATTTGACAGTTCTACTACATACTTATTATTTTATCATTTTTACTTGGTTTTCCCCACTCTATTTCGTTATAGCAGTTTTATTTTTCAGAACTCCAGTAAGCAATTCTATTAAATGATTCACTTTAATATCTCAGGAATATCAAATACGAAACGTAAAAGAAAAACTTAAGTTTAACTGGTTATAGAATACCAACCTGTTTATTGTTTACATTTCACATCTCTACTTTTCAGTATATAAAGGTTATCTATGATTGGTGAATCGGGCATATTATTAAATATTAGGTAAACTATAATCTGACAAATTTTCAAATAGGAGGAAATGGATGAATAAACTTTTTTTTCTTCATGCGTGGGAGGCTGCCATTGCTCGCCCCAACCACGGAGTTGCAGCTGACGGTCGCGAGTATTCATAGTATAAGTCCCTGATGCATTTTACGGAGTTTCGCTTGAGAGGAAATAATTGACCGAAATTGTACCTGGCTCCTGGACTAATAGATTTAATTTCGGAACACGCTCTTTAGTAACTTTTAGTGGAGTAAGGTTTTGAAATTACTCCTCCTGGTATTTGAACTGACATTAGGCAGTGTAAAGATCATAATAGACCATGTCCACCAACTGACAGTTGACAGTCGCCCTCAGGAAAAACAATAAACAATTATTTGGTTAGTTTTAATGATCCTTTTTATTATAAACTTTATTATTATATCACTTTTAAAACACCTAAGCAATTAAAACAATGTCGAAGAAAGCACCAACTCAAAATTAAATTAACTCAAACACGATCAAAATAACTATAAGAACCACGTGTTGTGCATAGAACGCTTGTTTCAACTTCAGATTCATCAGGGCGTGACGTCACGTGGACTTGCTCTATCTATAGTAATCAAATAATGATATTGAATGCCAAAAATACAAAAAAACTTGAATTGATTTTTCTCGAAAACATTGTAACATGTCTATCGACCTGTTTCGATTTTATAGAATAAATCTTTTTAATTACCGCTCGTCGTCTCATTAGCCACCCCAATCTTCAACACTGACCATGAAGCAATTGACGTCTGCCAACGGTCGCTTCCATTTTTTCAACGCCACGAGGGACGCCCTTTCCGCTATCTACTCTCTTCGAGGAAAGACCTCCATTTTTTATCGCTTTTATACCTTTCCTATCTAATTAATTTAAGCACAGCCCCAAGACCTAGGCTAGGATACAAGCCCTAGACCAGGATACAGCCCTAGACCAGGACACAGTTGCTAGGATACCGTTCTAATCAAGACATCTCTATCCTCCTATCTTCTTCGAGATCTATTCTCCATCTTCTCAAGACTTCGTAGAGGCAAGACCTACCTACCTTCTTCAACCATCACCTTTTGCGGAAACAACCACTTCATAAGCTAAGTACCTATAAAAGTACAAATTCTCTTCACATATGTTCCATTTTGCTGTGGCAGAAGAATAAATGAAAATTTGTTTTAAAATCTATTTTTTTTATTTTTTTCTAAATCCTCAACTATAATAATAGTTTACCCGGGGTAAAATTTTTTTTAAGTAACTTTTTTATTTTTTGATTTCTGTTTAAACTTTTATCTAAATTCTACAAGGCGTTTCTACCTTTTCCGCCTTAGTTTGTTAGTACTTTTTATCGACGTCAAAAAGGTAGTGGCGCCCTCAATTTTTACAACCTTCCTGTTACCCTTGTGCGACATAAACTTGGGGTCGAATCACCCTTGAGAGGAGTTTCTAGCCCGAGCCCTTCAAGCGAGAGCGTTTACAGTTGCAAATGGGCGCCCAAATAAGGTTACAAATTGGCGCTCAAATAAGGTTACAAATTGGCGCCCCACTTACCCTTACAACATAATACCATGATTTTGAATTTTTGTTTTTGATGTTTACCAAATTTACCCGTTGCCCCTCCCACGTTGATCGCTTGTGATGGCAAAAAACGCCGGCTTGTATTGAACAATTTATCACGGCAGTGTTATATAATAAACCAAGTTTTAAGTAGCGCATGTTTTTTTGAAATCTGACTTGTCATCTTTAAAGGCCGCTGGCTCCCTTAGGAGGAACTTTTGAATTAATTAGGTTAGGTGGACATAAAATCACATATATAGTATCTATGGATTACAATTACAATTAAGGAACTGAATTTTGACTATGGAAACACGCTAAAAATTCTGTATAATTGAGAGTGATGACATTCTCTCTTGGAAAAGAGATTATTTCAAAAAGATAAAATCGGACTGTCTTCAACTTGAAAAAACTAGCGATAACCAAGTTTACATTGTTGAGAAAATATGGGTCGACAAGAATATTATTAGTGCTCGGCAAACATTTTTGGATGGATATCCAACAGGAATAAAAACACCATCAGGAACAAGATTAATCGTAGCCCATGTTGGTAGCGGAGATGGTTTTTTGCATGGTGGATTGCTGCCATCTTTCATATCCAACCGCTCTTGTGACTATCAAGAGAACATTAATGTCAATGATGCAAAGAATATTTCTAATGATTGAACTCATTTCAGAGGGATTAGTTATAGTCCTGGATAATTCCAGAAAAATAGAAAAATCTCCCACTACGTTTAGATGAGGGAAAAAATTCAGATTTCTGAAAATACGTTAAAAAAGCAACTTTAGTTCACAGTATTTAAAATGTGTTGTGGATAACATCTGTTGTTATGAGTTTATCAGCCCAAGGGACGATAAACATTACTTTCGGTCATATTTTTTGGGTTGATATGATCATTTTCACATATGGTAGGCGGAAAAAAATTGAAACCAATAATTAACTGTCTGTTTTTGAAATCGATACGCCAAATACCTTCGACACCAACTTATAATATCATTTTTTGGTAAATGATACAATTTTACGAAAATAAAAAACATAATTTTATCTAATTTTAAAAGCATTAACTATCAAGTTGGTGATGTAAAGTGCCGTAAATATAGTATGACGTACTCTTTATATCAGTTGATTTGTTTATATTCTGGAATTTTAAAACCACATGGAGTTTAAATTAAAAATTAACGGGACTATCAATCAAATCATCAATTGAAATAGCTACCGAATTAATTGATTGAATGTTTAATCACCCTGTATAGTTTAATTATAATGCCATATTTCAAAACAATTTTTATGACATAAAACTATTTCCCCATTAGTTGTAGTCTGTATCAAGTTATCTATTAAAAGTATCTATTCAAGGCCGATATGAATGTGGGTGTATTTATTCTGTTCGAATGGGATAGGCAGACATAGGCGATATATATATGTACAGTTTATAGGTCTACAGCTGCAACAAACTGAAATTCCTCCAGGAGCGTCACACTATTTTTTTTAAATAAGTAAAAATAAAACTATTGGGAGTAAGGGAAAAATTAATATTCCTCCAAAATCAAACTGATTATTACTGTGGCTTTTTATTTTGAGCGAAAGTATATACAAAGTCTGAGAATTCGATAAAATGAATTATTAAAGAAATAATAGTATTATTCAAAACAGCTTGTGCCTCTGGAAAGCTGGTTCTGGAAATTAACTAAATCGGATGTCGCTGAAACTGACAGCCGGACGCGATCAACGTTACCTTTTTAATTAGGGAACTGCAACTAGCAATAACTATTTATTTTCCACAAAAAATGTTCTATTTTCTATACGCATAATAAAACTTTTTTTGAGTACTCTAATAATCGAAACAGCCTTTCAGTATAATCAGCTGCTAAAACTGCCGCCATCTACACTGTTGAAAAAATCCGTTTATCAAACTTCCATTATGCCTATAGAATCTACAACATTTTTTGTGAAATCCAATATTTAGTTATTTTTTTAACAGTGTAAATGGCGGCGGTTGCAGCAGCCGTTGATACTGAATGTTTTTTTTTATTATTATATTACCCAAAAAAAGTTTTATCAAATTTCTATGATACGTATATAATCTACAACATTTTATTCTACAACTGCTAGGAAAAGTGACGTATTTCTCATACCTTTCTTAATTTCAAAACCAAATATTGCTCATACTGTGAGAAATATCATTTCTCACGGCACTTTGTCCACGCCACATACATTTATATGGAGAATCAAATAAAATGGAAAAAAATTTAGTAGGCTTCTGTCATCTTTAAATACCTACTTAGTTGTCACAAAACTGTCAGATTAATTAATATAACGGAGAATTTAGTGAAAGAAATGACGTTCCAGATTTGACAATACAAAATTGTACAAATTTCACCATCAACTATAATTTTAAATTAAATTATTTAACAGTATAGAGATGGGATACTGTAGTGTTATTTTTGTTTTACTAACCATAAATATAAATATAAGGTTACTTTACTTGTATTCTTTAAATTTGTGCAGTTGTAGAAAAAGTATAGTGTACAACATGTGGTGAAAGTACTTTTCCCACTTGTATATGCCGGGCGGCTTCGGCAGCTATAATTGATACTGAATGATTTTGATGTTTTTATTATCATTCAACTTTCCCTAACATAAAAGTCTAGAGATCTTATATCTGGAGATCTAGTTGGCTATGAAAATGTACTTCCCCTTCCAATCCATTTTTTTTGATATCTTAAATTCAAATAATATCAAATGCTAATACTTCTTGAATCGCAATATTTTGACTACTGTCAATAAAAAACAATTTGAAGCCCCACCCTTTATTCGAAAAAATAGAAAAAAAAAACTTACTGAATCAAAGTGCGAAATTTAGGTCTGTTGCTTATTTTACATCTTATATAATTAGGCATATTTTATAGCAAACTGATTAATACATTTTTTTTTCATAAAATATGCCCTCTAGCGGTGGAGCTAGAAACCTGAAAATTATTCCTAGATATTTCTCCCAACCACTTTTACTAAGATTTTCCCTAATGTTATAAGATGGATAGTCCACCCGGTACAGTTCTTTTTATTTATGACTCACCCTGCATGCAGCACCTGGTGACCAATTATATTTTTATCCGATTTCCGTTCTTTTTACGGTGACTTGAAATTATTTATACATAATAGGTACGCCTATGTTTGCTCTAACCCGGACATTGTCTTATTGGTGAAATATTAAATATTTCAAAACAATACAAAACACGTGCAGATTTGTACTAGTTTCTTATTTAATATTCTGATTTTTCTACCCACCCTGGCAAATATTATCGATTAGTATTTCTATCGTCTTTTGTATTATGATCTATAAGCATGTTTATTAAAAACCTGAGGATTCGTCTACAAGTTTATCAAAAAAAATCAATTGAAAAATCTTAAACACGTGTTCGTCACCCTTGCCGACTTTTTCCTTTGATTAGCATATGCCGAAAAGTTGAAATGGTTTGATTTAAAAAATAATAATTAATATACACGAACATACAGAAGATATTTATATTTCTTATTTAGAAAGTGTGGCTAAATTTACTAAAGTTTATTCATAAATGCGGCAGAGTAATAAATCTTCGTGACCCTTGCAAAACCAATCCAGGATGAAACATCCAAGTAATACTAAAATATCGTGAACATTAATTTTTTTGTTTCTTTGTCGGGCAGGTAGCTTCACCCCGTATCAGGACGAGTTTAGAGTATTTTCTATTGGCAAGAGACTTTCCTCAGTTACTAAGTAGAAGTAAGGGGGCACAATAGATCTTTTAAGTCTCAGTGATTATCACCTCAGTATAGCTGCAACAGAAATGAAGAAAATCCTCTTGTAACAATTTTTTTTCGTTACTTTCAGCTCTACTTGGGACTTTTGAAGCAGCTTAAATCCGCCTCTGTAAAATATGAGAAAAAAACATTTAAGTAACTTGCATGTAGTTCCTTTGTTCACCTTCGTCGATTTAAAATCAACCAAGAAAATTAATCGCTTGAAACATTTAAAGCGTGTAAATTTTTATTTCAATTAGAACATGTATTGTTCGTTGAAATTGAGTAATGTTTCAAAAGCGTAGGAGAGATAACAAGAAACTAAATGTTACTTTTACGTTTGGAACGAGCGTAAACTTTCGTTTGCTACACACGACTAATTACAATATCATGACAGCAGCGCAAACAAATCGAGCACACGAGACAAACATTACAGAGTAACAATGAATAATTATTTATTATACAATGTTTTGAACAAAAAATTTTAATGAATTTTAATTTTTTTTTTTTTGAAATTTAACCATCTGGAACGCTACAGAAACGTTGAAATAAAGATATAAAAAAAAAGTGAGCGGTCGTCGGACCACCGACAGAAATTTGCTTTTTATGCACAATAGAATGCGAGGTTGGGAAAACCATCAATAAAAATACGCGCAATAGAATGCGATGTTGGGAATTATATTAGGCCCAGTACGTTCTACTAAGTTTTATTTTATATTTTATTGTCCATTTTTTCAAAAATTTTTGATAATTATTGACCATTTTATCAAAAATTTTGACAATTATTGACCATTTTTTCAAAATTTCTGACCATTTTTAAAAAATTACGACAATTTTAAACAATTATTGACCATTATTGACAGTCTTTTATAATTATTGACCATTTTTCCAAAATTTTAACAATTTTTGACCATTTTTCAAAATTTTAACAATTATTGAGAATTTTTCAAAAATTTTGACAATCATTGACCATTTTCTTGAATATTTAACAATTTTTGACCATTTTTCAAAATTTTAACAATTTTTGACAGTTCTTGACAATTATTGACCATTTTTAACAATTATTGACCTATGTTGACAGTTTTGACAATGATTGATCATTTTTAGACAATTTTTCAAGTGTGTTGACCATTTTTCCAAATTTTAACTATTATTGACCATTTTTGACAGGTTCTGACAATTATTGGCCATTTTTGACAATTTTTAACAATTATTGACCATTTTTGACAGTTTTTTATAATTATCGACCATTTTACAAAACATTTTACAATTTTTGACCATTTTTCAAATTTTTACAATTATTGACCATTTTTGACAATTATGGACCAATTTTAACAGTTTTGACAATTACTGATCATGTTTTACAATTTTTCAAAAATTTTGACTATTTTAGACCATTTTTCCAAATTTTAACAATTATTGACCATTTTTGACAATTTTTCAAAAATTTTGTCCAGTTTTCAAAAATTTTGACAATTTTTAACAATTATTGACCGTTTTTGACAGTTTTTTATAATTATTGACCATTTTTTTCAAATTTTGACCCTTTTTTCAAAATTTTAACAATTATTGACGATTTTTGACAGTTTCTGACAATTATTGACAATTTTAAACAATTATTGACCATTTTTGACAGTCTTTTATAATTATTGACCATTTTTCCAAAATTTTAACAAATTTTGACCATTTTTTAAAATTTTAACAATTATTGACAATTTTTAAAAAATTTTGACAATCATTGACCATTCTCTTGAATATTTAACAATTTTTGACATTTTTCAAAATTTTAACATTTTTTGACAGTTCTTGACAATTAATGACCATTTTTGATAATTTTTCAAAAATTTTAACCATTTTTCAAAATTTTTGACAATTATTGACAATTTTTAAAAAATTTTGACAATCATTGACCATTCTCTTGAATATTTAACAATTTTTGACATTTTTCAAAATTTTAACATTTTTTGACAGTTCTTGACAATTAATGACCATTTTTGATAATTTTTCAAAAATTTTAACCATTTTTCAAAATTTTTGACAATTGACCGTTTTTTCAAAAATTTTACAAATATTGACCATTTTTTACAGTTTTTGATAATTATCGACCATTTTTCCAAATTTTTGACAATTTTTGAAAATATTTGGCAATTATTAACCATTTTTTCAATATTTTGACAGTTTTTGACAATTATTGACCTTTTTTCCAAATTTTTGACAATTTTTGACTAGCCAAAAGTCCTATGTCGTGCAATAAGAAGAGCTTCAATTTAAATTTCATTGGATTCGTGGATTATTCACAAATCTGGCAACACTGTTGCGTGCCTAATAAACAAACAAAAGATAAATATTAATATTTAGAAGTAAATCTAACCTAATTAAACATGCGACTTGATTTATAAATTTTGGTCATATTCTGAGTAATCTGATGAATTATTGACTGTTGGGGTCCATAATTATCTGTTGTCTTTAATTCCTACAACATAATTTAATTTTTCTTTTTTTTTTATATTTATGAAATGTTTTTAAATATATTTTTGCTCCGGTTCCCCGCTCTTTGCTAGTTCATCTGCTATTACGTTTCATTCTTATTCAGTGTATCCAAAGTGGGGTTGAGTTACCATTATAATTTAACTGTAAATTTTAATTAATATTGTTTAATAGCGAATAAGTAAACTAGAATATGAACCCCTTTTAAAAATTTCATCGTACGCCTATGGTAAATGGAAATTGCTACAAATTAATCTCCTTTAAAAGTTTTACAAATAAATGAATCCCTTATAAAAATGTATCTTATGCCTTATGATATAGAAATTTCCCTTATAAAAATTTAATTGAATGCCCCGAGTGAATGAAAAGTTTCACAAATAAATTAACCCCCATTAAAAATTGAATTGCACGCTTCTGATAGACAGACGGTGACCAACCCATAAGTTTTGCTTCTACCAAAAATCACACAACGTGGCTAAAGAAGTTTTCAGTTCAATCAATCGCAATTTAAACAATGCACAGTATATACAAATTAAACGTGCTATATCAGTGTTGAAACAAGACCTTATTCGAGTCGGAACAAAACTTAATATGTAGTAAGGGATAGATGTTAACCTTTGACTTAATGCTGAGACCAATTTGATCTGAATACAAAAAGCAAAGGAAGTCAATTTGGAATCGTACAAAACCGTTTGTTTGCTTGAAGGATTTGGTAAAATATGAAAAAACAAACGCCAACGAAAGACATGAAATTGCGAGTTGAAACAACCACCATATAGTCCCGATTTGACTCCAAAAAAAGCAATTTTTAATGATAAATTATTGTTTTTCTATACGCTCTATCTTCAAAGTACCGGTATTACAGCTTATAAACTGTAACTGATTTTGATTTTATTATTTGTACAAGCCTGTAAAAAAATATTGTATGCAACATATGCATAAAGTGTATTTTTTTTCACGAATGGAATTTCCGCGGTCAACTTTTCCATTCGAGAAAAAAAGTACCACTTTATCCACTTGTTGCATAATAGAAGTTTCTACAACTAGTGCTCAAAGCGTCATTTTTCCCTCGAGCGCAGAGCACAAATCTAGCGAGTGGGAAAAGTGCTTTGCGTACAAGTTGTACTCAATATTTTTTCTACAATCACATTTGTTAATGAAACAAAACAGTAATTTATAATAGGAATTTTCTGAAAATGATTTAACGTTGTTTATTTTTCTCCAGTTCATAAATTTGCTATATTGTTTTTGATATTTCTGAAACCTCGGGTAACAAATTTTCGGTTGCATTTCGAGCTTTTTCGATAATATCTGGAGGAGTGCTTTCAGTGTCGGAATTAGACAACTAAAAAGATGAATTTTGATCTTGGTTCATAATTCCTAAAATAATGCTTAATATGTTAATTTTTTTTATAATTAATAAATTAAAATAAATAGTTTACTTACTTTTGGTTTAAATTTAAAATTTGTACACCCAGAAATTCATTATAATAAATATATTGATTTGTCAAAAAAAGTTCATAGGTGTTTGACATTTCGGTGCGGAAAAGTGCCATAGCGTGTACTTTTCCAACTGTTTTCAAAGAAATTAAGAAAAGGCCTGCTTTGCGTATAAAAATTTGTGTAGAAAAGCGTGTTTTGTATAGAGGTTGTAGAAAAATTACTATTTTAGTTCTCTATTAAAAAAAAATTAAATAGCACTTTTTACACTTTTCCAATATGAAAATTTATATTTTGACCGATATAAATGTTTATTTTTTGTTACAGTAAAGAGGTGTTATTGCGAAGGCCACTGTCCTGACAATCAGTATAATGGAACTTGCGAAATTCGAACGGGAGGAGTATGTTTTACGTCAGTCGAAGCCGTCTATGACGATAGCCAAGATAAGGATGTCCCATATTATACCTACGGATGTCTGCCTGATGATGAACGGGGACTTATGCAGGTCAGTACTCAACAAATTATTTTCAATTTTATTTATTATAGGTCTGTTCCAACCGCAATCAGAAACTGTCAGAAACAATCAGAGAATGGGGAAGACCATGTAACGGTAAGGGGCGCTAATTTGTATCTATAATCGCTCCAGCTTGAAGGGCTCCGGCTAGAGACTCCTCAAGGGTGATTCGACCCCAAATATATGTCGTACCAGGATAACAGAAAGGTTGTAAAAATTGAGGGCGCCACTACCTTTTTGACGTCGATAAAAAATACTAATGAATTTAAAAAACTAAGGCGGAAAAGGTAGAAACGCCTTGTAGAATTTAAATAAAAGTTAATCAGAAATCAAATACTAAAAAACTTACTTAAAAAAAGAAAATTTTAAAACTTTACCCCGGGCGATATCTCCCTCCACTTTCATAGTAGAGGATTTAGAAAAAAATAGTAAAATATATTTAAAACAAATTTATATTTTATTCTTCTGCCACAGGAACTGAACAAATGTGAGGAGAATTTGTACTTTTATAGGTACTTAGCTTATGAAGTGTTGTTTCCGCAAAAGGTGATGGTTGAAGAAGGTAGGTAGGTCTTGCCTCTAGGAAGTCTTGAGAAGATGGAGACTAGATCTCGAAGAAGATAGGAAGGTAAAGATGTCTTGATTAGAACGGTATCCTAGCAGCTGTGTCCTGGTCTAGGGCGGTATCCTGGTCTAGGTCTTATATCTTGAAGTACAGGTGGATCAGGGATATGTGGGAACTTGAATGTAATGGGTACATTGGTCAGCTTATCATGTCAAAAAAAGGAAGGCAGTTGTTTCAAAGTAAAAAATTGATTTAATTTACTGAAAGCTTTCCAACATTATGTGTCCCATGTTAAAACAGTAAAAAAGCAATTATGGGATAAATTAAAAAATATACTAATGATCTGAAAGAAACTAATTATAGCAAAAAGTCATGTAGTTGTATAGAAAAAATATCGTGCTTAAGAAATATATGAAACCGGCACTGGCGGTACGAAAGAATATTTTATAGGTTAGTAGATTCGTTCTGTTATAAAAATGTTATTTTTTGGTTAAAAAAAGTTATTCTGCAACAGAAAAAGCTTGCAAATGTTTGCACAAAAGTAAAACAGTGAATTATAAAAGAATATTTGGTTTAAAACTACCATATTAGTATAAAAGAACAGTTTATGACCACGTGTTAAATTTAATTTCGTCTATCTCTGTAAAAAATAAGGAATGCATGCAAAAATTATATCAGACAGTACTTTAGAAGAAGCTTATTAATTATAAATAATTATGATTTGAACTTGCCACAGCAAAATTCATTAGATAGGAAAGGTATAAAAGCGATAAAAAAATGGAGGTCTTTTCTCGAAGGGAGTCGATAGCGTTGAAAAAATGGAAGTCACCGTTGGCAGCGTATCAACTAATGATAAAAGAATCACTTTATAACAAAGTGATTTGTTGGAATGATTATATTTTGTTTGTATTCTTCTTTATCTGGAGAACAATTTTGATCATTTTGGTGCGGCAACACTGTTGGTGATGGAATATGACAATTGTTCACGGAAACACTCTCAGCGTGATTGACGTTTTGTTCTGTGATCTGTGACCTTAGTCCTCTTTGGGTGTGCATCTTGTTTGTTTTGCCCGTTTGTCAGGTTATTGTTTCCGTTTTTGTGTTGTATTTTCAATATTTTTCAAAAACTTAAAACCAGCATACAATTAAAATGAAGCATAACCTCAAATTTGATTGACTTTTGTTTTGTCATACACGGAACCACAGGTATTTGGATTTATTCTTATTGGTCGGCTTAAGGTCGATAGGCGTGTAGGGACTAGTACGCCACACTGCATTACACCAATGAGAGCAGCCTTTACAAATGGCGCGTAAAATTGTATGTTTGAAATAAAAATATATAATTACTTCATATAGTAGTTTTTAGATATGGAGATCACGATTATACTGTTTTTGAAAATAAGTGGTCTTCCCAATAATCGTCTATTGCAATCAGTGATAGGAATTACGCGAAAGTAAACTCGTTGTTTGCTATGACTAGTTATTCTCTGATCGTTTCTGATTGCGGTTGCTGTTCCAACCTTATGTTTTAAACCATTTTTTTGTAAAAAAATTATACATTACAAAAGTTGTTTTAAATTTCGCAATCTTTGTTTTTGTCGAACTAGCAGATTATTATTTGTCTCATAGAAGTAATAATATACGTATTGCTAGTTGTAATTTGAAATTGCTAGAAGTGAAGTCTAAACAAATTACGAATTGCAATGATGTGCATGTAATGTCTTATACCGAATCCGGAGGCAGGCGCCACTAGAATAACTGCAACGTATTGCAGTTTTAACACGGTCAATGTCTTCTGCATATTAATAACTTTTTGAGAAAGATGTGTAGATATTTCAAAGTACTATTTAACTTCGTAATAACTTATACAGAATGTCCAGGAATTTGATACCAAAAATTCGACAGCGAGTAGATGAGGTAAAAATGGTGTTAGAATTTCAAATAAATTTTTGTATTAAGATCCTAAGTTTCGGAGCTATAGGTCTCTAAAGTTTCGAAATAAGAACTTATGTTTATACATAATTTCTAAATTATACATTGGAACACTGAAATTTTAGAATAAATAATCTTGACAGTTTTCGCTGGTTTGACACACACAAAACGATTGAAAAATTTAGCTCTTGAATTTAGTAATTGTACAGATTGTACTTGAAAAAATTACGGTTTGTCAACTACCGAGCACAATCCGCCCCTGGAACTGTGGGTAATATAGAATCGTGTATAGCTCCAAACACGTTGTACTAAATCATTCACTAAAATTTTATAGTGTTCCAATGTATAGTTTAGGAATGATGTAAGAATATAGTTGGTGCTAATGCAAAATTCTTTTGTTTTAGCACCCATGTTGGCATGTTGTTGGTTCTTGAACTTTTTCTTAAGTATAGATATGAAATTATAGAATAAAAGTTTTTTTTATTTATCAATCAATAATAAAATAAATGCAGCTAATGAAGTTTTTTGTCAATTATTTAAAAAAGAAGATAAAGTAAAATCCAAATGTTAACGCATGCCAAATTTAGGATAAATCAGTTGAAAAATTTAAATTTGAAAAGTAGGGTTATCTAAAAAAAATTGAGGTGCGTTGCGTGATAAATAAGGTTGTTGATTTTTTGAAATATTTAGAGAGAACTAAGAAAAATTTTTCTAACAAAAATCGAAATGAAATGAATCAAAATTATAATAATATGGAATTAGCAATATGGGGAATATAAAATGATAGAAACCAAATTCAATTTTTAAATATTTTCATCAGAATAAAAAAAATAAGACCAATTGACAAGGAGCTTTATGGTATGAAGAGTTAAAATTGTGGAGAGAGGAATAACGAGGGAAGTAAATTTTAATTAATTGAAATTTAAATTAATCGTAAATTATTTGATTCCGGAACAAATTCACAGAAATTAATTATATTTTGGACATTTTTTTGAAAATTAAAATAATAACTATTGTGGGGGGCATATAAAATATTAATAATAATTGAACAACAATAATAATTCTTCACATCAAAACTTGAGTAGATATTTTATATATAAATATAAAGACCATGTAATGTAATATATTTATTGTATCTATATAATTACATAAAAAATAATCTTTCTGGATAATTTTATTTAAAATAAAAATTAGTGCGTGCAGTCCCTCCGCGCGGAAGAAGTTATACTTCGTAATGTGAAAATGAAAATAGGAAAGGGTAGAAATTGATTTTTTAGTGAAATCATATTGTTTCTTTAAGACAAACTTTATTAACATTGCTTACAATTCACAATTGATCTTTGCTGCATAGCAAGAATACCACGCGCATGTGCTTGGGATCTACCGACTCACTCTCTTTAACGTTCAACGCGACCTTTTTGCAAGTCGCATTAGAAGTATCCCTTGGAAAGAATACTTACACTGCTATCTGTCAATGAATGCCGAAGGTTTTGGTCATATGAAGAAAATTCCAAAAAAGGAATTTTTTAGTGAATTAAATTTTAAAAGTTAACTTATTTAAGAAAAAAAGTTTACTTACACTATCTTTTTTTGACGAATGCCGAAGATTTTGGTCATTTGAAGGAAATTTCAAAATTGCAGCTTCTGAATAAATTACTTTTTAAAAAGAATACTTACACTGCCATCTTTCATTGACTGCCGAAGGTTTTGATCATATGAAGAAAATTCTAAAAAAGGAAGTTTTTCTGAATTACATTTTAAAAGTTACTTTATTTAAGGAAAAAAGTATACTTATACTATCATTTGTTGATAAATGCCGAAGATTTTGGTCATGTGAAGGACATTTCAAAATTACAATCTCTTAATAAATTACTTTTTAAATAATAAAAAGAGTACTTACACTGCCATCTGTTATCGAATACCGAAGGACTCACTCTCTTTCTCTCTCGAACTTTCTACCTTTGTGTATCTTTCTCTATTTAACGTTTAACGCAACCTTGTTGGAAGTCGCATTAGAAGTATAACTTCAAAAAATAAGGAACTCTTTTGAACCACAACATTAAAGGATTTAGTAGCTAGGGCACATAAAATACTAAAATTAATGAAATATTAACTAAATTGAATTCAATATAATACATAAAGTTGTTTTAATTAATTATTTTTTCCAGCAATTTTTAACGCTTTATTTTACTGCTAACTAATGAATTCTTATCTATGTATTTTTTTAAATATTTCCCAACTAGCTTTCTAAGAACGTCATGATCTAACAGTTTACTGAAGTAAGGAGAACATGTGAATAGTGAGCTTAGCAATTCTAGAAAATATATCTCACAACCTTGCTTTTTTCTAATGAGTTCACATTGAGATTAGAAAGAGTATACAAAAATTTATTTTAATATTATATTGACCTCATCTTCTTACTCCCGAATTTTTGGTCCAAAACTTTTGAGACATACTGTATATTACAATATTTCTTGAAATGTTCATAAACTATCGTATATTATTTACATTTTCTAAAAGATATGTTTCCAAACTACTTTGAATTTGTATTTTACAGTTAAATATTTATGTTTACTTTAAAAGATAAATTAGATAAAATCTTATCGAATCCTAATACTGAATCATTATTATTCCATCAATGACAGGATTTCCGGTGTTCTATGAAAAAAAAATTACGGTCATCAAAAAAGTTCGATCTGGCAACATGTCGGAAAATTATGCAAATAAATAAACAAAAAGTAAAGAGAGGGGATTATAGACGTTTGAAGTCTGACTGTTGATTCTTTTTATATTGAAACGTACGTAAATCTGATTTAAAAAATGGCTCAGAGATGTCCACTTTAGAAAATGTGTCAAATATTTAAAGACCGAAATTTGGAGCTTTGAATAATTTTTTTGTTTAATGGACTGCTTTTAGTTTTTTTTCTCACATTTCACCCGTTTGGCGCACCCCTTTTCTGTTGCTATGAAAATTTCTGGTATGATTTGTAAAATGTATTCGTAAAACAGAAATTTCAAATATACCATAAGGAGCTCTATAAATGTATTTTAATATCTTTTTATTTTACAGTGTAAAGGTCACTTAGTACCACACGAGCAAAGCAAATCCATCCAATGTTGCAACGACAAAGATCTTTGCAATCTTTCATTACGTCCAACTTACCCAGAAAGACCTACCACCGAAACTCCCGGATTCGGAACTGCAGACAGTTTACCCTTCACGGTTCTCTTGACTACCGTTACTTTCTGCCTAACTCTAGTCCTACTCGTTGTCGCCATTGTTTTCGTAAAGAATAGACGAAAGGACATGCAGAGGAAGTTTGGCTTGTATGGAAAAGGATATTCAGCGGAAAAGTATCCGCAAATGGAGGTAAATATTCAATTCTTAGTCTTACATTCTTTTGTAAAAATTTAAATTCTACCAAGAAATCCTGAATTGCATATCAAACCATAATAAACGTTCTATCTTTTAATAGAGATCGCCAAAAACTAATTTAAGCATTCTTCCAGGTACACGGTCCTTTAGTGAACTTGATCGAGCAATCGAGCGGTTCCGGTTCTGGCCTTCCCATTTTAGTACAAAGAACCATCTCGAAACAAATTCAGATGGTCCATTCCGTCGGTAAGGGTAGATACGGAGAAGTATGGTTAGCGAAATGGAGAGGAACAAAAGTAGCTGTCAAAGTATTTTTCACCACCGAAGAACAAAGTTGGTTCAGAGAAACTGAAATCTACCAAACCGTTTTGATGAGACACGAAAATCTACTCGGATTCATAGCTGCTGATATTAAAGGTAACAAACAATTCTACCAAAAATAAAAATGTATCTAACTGTCGAATTTTTTTTAAGGTACCGGTAGCTGGACTCAAATGTTGTTGATAACCGATTATCACGAATTCGGAAGTTTGTACGATTATCTACAAGATCATTGTTTGGATACCACCAGTCTTCTCTTGATGGCACAAAGTATAGCGTCCGGATTGTCCCATCTCCATATCGAGATTTTCGGTACGAAAGGCAAACCGGCTATAGCGCATCGAGATATTAAGAGTAAAAATATTTTGGTAAAAAGGAACGGCGAATGTTGCATAGCAGATTTTGGATTGGCCGTCAAATATTTGTCCGATACGAAGGTCAGTATTACCAGTTTTCATAAATTCAATGTAATTTTCTAAAAAAAAAGTCGATTTTTAAATTTAGGTTAATTTCACTTTAATGCTACTTAAATGGAACGTTAATTGAGTTTTTTATTGCCTCCGAGTCAAAAATTCCAAAAAAGGACCTCATTTACAAAATTATCTCTGGTGCCATCTACCAATCTTCAACGGAATATTAAAAGATTCACTGTTAATTTCTTGCAGTTAACTGTAAGTTGACATAATTTCCGCGAGCCGTAACCCGTATCAACGAATATAGAGGGGCAGACCGATGTGTAAGACCGAAAGGTTCCAAACTGGCCGTGGGATGGCGATCAGATAGACGAGAAAGACGTTTTGTAGTCGGGAGAAAGCGCTTGGCTGAAAATAGGGGCGGAGCTCGTGGGATTGGCGAGCGAACAAGCCCTCTACTCGGATTTTGAGTTTGTTAGTCAGTGATGGTGGCGCCATCCGGTGGCTGCCTAACAGAATCTAAAGGATCTGTTGGTCAGCCACTCATCTGACCCCCCATAAGACCTGCCCTTCTATAAGCGTGTATATTCGTTGCCGTATTTAGGTGATGGAGTAGTACTCACACCAATGAACGATTCTAGTACTCCTTCCAGTGTTGTCACTACAAAATTTTCTGGACCAAAATGACTGACAATTTTCCAGAATATATGGGAATTACCTTCGACATAGTCGTCCCTTTATTGTATTATATATCATTGAATTTTCTTGGTGAAAATTTTAATTTTTTAAGCTGAGGGATACAAACAAATTTTTTTTCAGGAAATCGATGTTCCTCCAAATGTTAGATCGGGAACGAGAAGGTATATGGCGCCGGAACTACTGGATAAATCCATGAACGTTCATAATTTCGAAGCACACAAAATGGGCGATATGTACGCCTTTGCTTTAGTCATGTGGGAGATGAGTAGGCGATGCGTCACCGGAGACAAGTTAAAGGTGAGTTTAATCAACCAACATCGATATTTAGAAAAAACTTTTAATCAAAATGCAAAAAATATAGCGGCGCGCTGAATAAATATGAAAGGGGGCTTAATGTGCAAAATTTAATATAAATATTATTTTTTATTTTTAATGGGTCTCTATATTTTAACCATCACTACAAAAATAATATTATTTTTTCCCCTTATAAACAAATCTGCGAGTTAATTTTTTTTTGAGGGGGGAGGTTTTTTAAAACAGTTTGCTTGCTTTTTAAAACGAAAACTTATAGGTTCGCGTCACCTACATGCTAATCTAACGGGTAGCGCCCTGGCTGTATCATGTGCGGGTTGGGCGATTTTTGGATAGGTAACGATAACATTTTCATAGTGCTTCATTTATTTGGGTTTTCCCTTCTGTCAGTAGTTTTTTTTATTGGTACTTATTTTTAACGTTCTTTTTTATTCTTTAGGTGGCGGACGAATATGCCGTCCCTTATTACGAATGCGTACCGTCCGATCCGTCTTTCGAAGACATGCAACAAGTGGTTTGCGTGAAAAAAATCCGACCTCAGATACCTTTGAGGTGGGACGGCGAAGAGGTATTACAGTGTTTATCGAAAGTGATGCAGGAATGTTGGCATCCCAATCCCGATGTTCGGTTAACGGCGTTAAGGGTGAAAAAGACACTCTCGAAATTGGACACTGATACGACAATTAAAATCGTGTAGTTTTTTTTGAACAGTCAAACTTGTGTTTCAAAAAAAAAACGAGGTGGAATTGTGTTATTTGAAGTGTAAATATCCCATTTACTGCGCCAAAATGTATGGTTAGCGTGATAAAGTGGATTTTTAGAGATAAAACTAAAATATTTAGCAACCATTGTTGCTTGATTGAAATATTTTTGGTCAGTAACAATGTTTGATGTTTATCCTAATACAAAATTTCTAATCCCTTGACCAATTGTTACGCATTATAATCAATTTTGAACCAAAACTTGAAAGTATCTAAAAAAATTTGAATACATTTCACCTCGTTTGCAGATTGGAGATCTATAATCTCCCACTTTCTCTCTATCTGTAGCTGATATGTGCATCTGCGATTTGTATGAAAGCTTTAAACCCAAAACAAACACAGATGCGGATGCGCACGTCAGTTGACGCAATGAAAATTTGTACATATGAACTACTAAGTTGTAAATAATATTGTTTATTTAGTTAAAATTTAACTAATTATTATTATATAAATATATAATACATATAGTATGTAAATTTGAGGGAAAAAGTACCTATCTACATTCACAAAGTCCCAGTTGACCTAAATGAAAACTAAATTAAAATATTATACATGGTAACTCAAGAATACAAGATTTTTTTCACCATAAGATAAGTAACTGTCAGTGTGTGTGTGTGTCTGTGTGTGTGTGAGACAAACAGTTTTTTGCGGATTTTTCAAGCTGTTACAGCACATGCGTATTATAGTAAAATTAATACCTATTTAGAGGTACCAGCCGTTTTAGTAACTTAACGTATGCGGCTTCTTGAACCATCTGACATTAACATGAAATCAAAATTTGACTTAACTTCAAAAACGTGACATCTAATAAATTAGTTACGACGTTCATTTTTGTTGGTAATTTTTTGTTTCAACCGGTTTATTAATAATAAATAAGGATGGTCTTATTCTAAATGGGTATAAAATTTACTATACCAATTAGTTGAGGTAAAACTGAATTTGAGGTAATTTTGTATTCACGTGGCTCTTTTTTCTGGGATTTCGAAATTTCACAAGGAGAGAATCACACTGTATATTTATTTTGATGCTATTTACTGGAGAAATTGCTATTTAATACCAATTGACGTTATGGAACTTGAAAAAAATCGATAACTTTCCCAAAATAATGGTCCATCGAAATGAGACATTTGAACTACTCTTTCTATTCAACAATTATTGGAGTAATTGCGATTCGATCCAAAATGTCGTTTTTGGGCCTGAAAAAATCGACAACTTTCCATCCATCGAAAATACTTTGGAACATTTCAACTACGAATTATTTTTCATAGCTACAATTTTTGTTTTGTTTTACTACAAAATAGTCATTTTTTTTCGGAATTATACAGGACATTTGATAAATTATCTTGAATGGTGTAGGAACCAAAAAAAGAGTCACCTTAAAAGAATCTGCAACAAACGCTTGTATTTAGTTTAAGGGATAAATGTGAGTACTCATGAACGAGAAGGGCAAAATTTCTTTGATTTTTTATGTTTGTTTACGCCATATGCGACGCGTGGTCACAAAATTATGAAACTAATTTTATTTTAAATTGAAAATTATCCAGCTTCTTATATTTTCTGTAACAGCTTCGTCCTCGATGGACATAAGAATGATATTTTTGCGTTTTTTGTTGTTTCAAGTGAGAGATCAGTTTTATTTAGTAGTAGTAGGCGTAGTTTTTTGTAGAACCGTTATTTTATAACCAGGCCTCGTATATTTCTTTTTTAAATAAGTATAAATATGTACAAAATAATTGTTAGTATTTATCCATAGTTGCCATATCTATATATATATATATTGGAAGTGTTACATGTTGATAGTTAAATATTAAGAAATTCCTGTATTTGTGCCATTTATTAGTATTTTTGAGTTACTGTGCGGAAAAAGGCTGATTAAAGACTGGAGCGTTGCGCTTCGAGTTAATTTACCGAATTCAGCTGGTATTATCTACGACAATCGTGTAATCGTTGTATACTTTTTTTTTGTTTGTCTACACTTGTTAAGAGAAGAAAAAAAGCACCAAATATTTCACCGTTCGATAAGTAAAAGTATGTCTTAAAGTGCTCAAGTAACATTTGAAATTCCAAATAAAAAGTGCTATTCATTTTTGATGAAAAAACGTTTGTATTTACAAATAGAGTTTGCGTTTTTACATTCGTGCCAAAATATGTAAATATACTTCATGTTCATAGTAGTTTCTGGATACATTTAGTATTTTAGAGTTCTCATCCCTGTTATTACATGCTTTTTCACCGTCACTACAAAAATTCAGTAATTAACGAAACCTTTTCAATTTTTCCTATGATCTAACGATAACCTTTAGGGCCTGTCCATACGAACGACTCGGTGGCGCTGGGAATTCGCATATGCGGGCCACTTGCCATTTTTGTGGACTAGCTAGCTGCAGAGTAACGCGGCTCTAGCGCGAGAGTCGCCATTTCGTCGTGGGCACTTGTGTCTCTTCGCAACAGTTGCTCACCTGGACATTACCAGCATTTCAATATTGAATTGAATACCAAGCGTTTGCGCGACGCGGAGTGGCGTCACAATGTTTCATCTGGAAAGCAGCGTTGCCGTTTTGAGGATAATTATCCGCTTTTGGTTTGTTTAAATTACTTTTTTATTTTTTTGAGTTCGATGGCTTATAGTCTCGTTGATTCATTTGAACTTTCAGATTTTGGACTGTCATTCGGAAAACGGTAAGAAATTCAAATAATTTGTGAATACGAACGTTTGTTTAATCAGATGAAGTAAAATTTTATTTTTTTTGTTGTTAATGAATTAATAGTTGTTTCTCAATTTATTTTTGTTTTGTATTTTTCAAGTAGGCCGTGTGACTGTCCGAATGTGCATTTATATTATAATTTGTAAATAAACAACTTGTTATAAATATTATATATAGCGACCTAAAGGAATGTAATGTTTTCTTTTTGTATGTGCAGTAAATTTATTAATTATTGCAAGACTGATATTTTGAATGTTGTGAGTTTTTGTGTAAAAAATAAAAAGTTTAGTTCAAATATTCGCATTTTCTTTTAGTTCAAAAAGTCACCGATAGATGGCGTTAGTTATGCTACACCGATATAGTCTTAGCTTTAGTTCCACGAATTACCAATAGATGGCGGCAGTTACGATACACCGTTAGTCTTATCATCAGTTCCACGAATCACAAATAGATGGCGTTAGTTATGCTACACCGCTATAGTCTTGGCATCAGTTTCATGAATCACCAATAGATGGCGCCAGTTGCGAGACACCGATATAGTCTTGGCATCAGTTTCACGAATCACCAATTGATGGCGTTAGTTATGCTACACCGCTATAGTCTTGGCATCAGTTTCACGAATCACCAATAGATGGCGCTAGTTACACTACACCGATATAGTCTTAGCATCAGTTCCACGAATCACCAATAGATGGCGTTAGTTATGCTACACCGCTATAGTCTTGGCATCAGTTTCACGAATCACCAATTGATGGCGCTAGTTATACTACACAGATATAGTCTTAGCATCAGTTCCACGAATCACAAATAGATGGCGCTAGTTATGCTACGCTGCTATAGTCTTAGCATTAGTTCCACGAATCACGAATAGATGGCGCTAGTTACACTACACCGCTATAGTCTTGGCATCAGTTTCACGAATCACCAATAGATGGCGTTAGTTATGCTACACCGCTCTAGTCTTGGCATCAGTTTCACGAATCACCAATAGATGGCGCCAGTTACACTACACCGCTATAGTCTTGGCAGCAGTTCCACGAATCACCAATAGATGGCGTTAGTTATGCTACACCTCTATAGTCGTAGCTTTAGTTCCACGAATTACCAATAGATAGCGCCAGTTACGATACACCGATATTCTTAGCATTAGTTTCACGAATCACCAATAGATGGCTCTAGTTATGCTACACCGGTATAGTCTTACCATTAGTTCAACGAATTATGCTAGTTACAGCACACCGACATAGTATTTCAGTTGACAGTCTACCGTAAAAAATTTGGTTTTGGAAGGGACGAGGAAGAAATAAATAAAACCGACATTGTATATTATGCTTTATTCACTACAGTTACATACAAAAAAAATTACGATATTATCAATCAAGAGATATTGGTTTTCTTTTGTATTTTACCCGACGCGCAAACAAATTCGAAACTTCGACTTTGTTTTTTCTTCGGGTAAAAACGTGTCCAATATCCATTTTTGAAATATCACGTCATTCTTAAAAAAATTACAGTACTACAATCATATAAAAAAAAAGTTTGCAATTTTTTTCATCAACCAAAAAAATTAAGTAAAACCAAAGAGAAAATGTAACGGAGAAACCGTTATAAATGATTCAATGTGACAATGTTTGTCTGGAATATTTAAAACTTTTCAATTACATTTCTCATAATGTAGAAATAAATATTACAAAATATGTATACACCTATTCGAATCGAAAAACTCGTTCTAATGAGAAAAAACATATTATAGTATATACATTTTACAGACAAGAAAAAAACAGTGCCATAATGGTTCTTATAGTTACTAATTCTGCAGCATTCTAATATGGTGCGTATCTTCTCGGAGGTGATGCTCCCCTTAATCCCGGTCTGTAATAAAAACTACTATTAAAATATAGAAGCAACTACCTAGAAGCTACAGGATCGAAACACACACAATTCACAAGAAGAGTCAGCCCCAAAATTTCACCCTTACCTTCTATCATCGAACGAATCTCTGCTAAAATCTTCATACATTCTACTACTTCTTAAACTTCCACTAGGAGGTGGTGATCTTCTGCTAAACATACCATAATCACTTGCGCTTCTCGAGAAACTGCTCTCCCTCATGCTACTAGCCATACCGCTGGAAGGTCCACCTCTTAACCCGATTGACGGCATAGGTGGTAAGGGTTCTCGGCGTGGTGGTAATGGAGGTGGCATAAAATCACGTCCGCTACCTCCTCCGCGCATACTAACATCCCGACTGCCTGCCATACCGGAATAACGACGTTCATAGAGATCCCTTGAATCTTCGAAACGTCTATCGTAGTAGCCATCGTATCCATCCTGTTATTGAGAAAAAAGGAGAAAAATTAGGGTTGATATTTACTAAACAGAACAAATGTGGAATTTTTAGAACCATTAAGATGTTTATTAGTAAAAGTATATAGTGGTATTCAGTACAGAGAGCACCGTTGTCGGTTTTCTTGTAGGCTGTCGCTACAGAGAAATTGGGTCTCGCATTAGAATAATTTAGATTCTAATCAATGTAGTATTGGAAGAAATAGGCAACGAAGAAAAAGAGAAGATCTGACCATTGGAAATATTTAGTAGGACTCGACAATCAAATATACTAACTAACTAAACTACAACCAGATGATTGATGAATGCCCAAGCCAGAGTAAGACTGCACCAAAAGTTCTTACAGGTGTCCTAACAGGACACTGACGTCTAAATGAGCATCTAAAGAAGCTCAAACTATTGGAGCAAGATTATGTGGAATGGAAGAAACATATTTGCAGAATGCATAGCACTACAGAATCCTATCTAAACTGAAGCCTGCGTATATCCTAAAATTCCTTCAGAAAATAGGAATAAAGGAACACTAGGCTTAGGATTTCGTTAGGGACTAAGTAGTAGAAAGTGAGCATAGTCGATCCTCTAAGTCTAGTCTCGGTGAATGTGTTACCTGCTTCAAGATTTCAACAAGCTATTTTGGGATAGCTCTGTAAAATGTGTACCAATAATAATTTTTAAATAGAATAGTTTCAAGGGTTCTCAGAATTAACAAAAAATCGTAGAAAGGTACGTACAAGACATTCACAGAGGACCAGGTGGAGACGCCATTAGAAACTTTAAAAGCGTTACAACTTTTTAAGGGATGTTCATTTGAGGTAACGTTGGAAATATCTTGATAAAAAAAAATGAGAATACGGAAGTTTTATTTACCACCAAACTTCAGTCGAAATATATATAATTTTGTGAAAATTATCAACAGATATTTGATTTGTATTATATATTATGGTGAAACCCTCCACTTTTTATCCTTGATTAATAATAAACAAAAAAATCCCTTACTCCAATAAAAAACGCCTTACCACTTTATTTAAACATTTAGATCATACCAACTTGTAAAACGTTTACGTTCATTTCAAGCATAAACAATTCGAATTATACCGAACATGTAACGTTTCGACTTACTTTATCGCTCGAAGGGTTTAAAACGACTCCGTTAAATGCTTTGCGAGAAGCACGCGATGTTGAAAACAAGTATAGAGTATGTTTACAAATTTCATCTAATTTCAACGATATTTATGTGACTTACCGCAACTCACATATACGGTACTTTATACTGACTCACCCTGTATATAAACGAAATAATTAGGTTTGTTCCAACTGGCATTTAGGAACCGTTCTGGAATCGTATCTAGTACTGTATAGCGCGCAAACTCGAATTAGGGACGGACACATCAATTTTATCACCCCTTCAAGAAGGTAGTTCTTGTAACGTCCCAAGAACGATGCTACTATAATCAGTTGCAACGCGAAACAAATACAGTACTTGCGCTAACGACACCTAAAACGGTTCTATCGCCAGTTGGAACTAACCTATTATCGACTGTGAACATACTCTATATAAATATAGAATGTCTCGGTAGAGTTTTAGTTGTTACTAGAAATATCGTACCCCAAATCGTCCCATCATGCGGTCGCGCAGGAAAGGCGGTGGAGGTGGAGGAGGGTACGGATCCCTTCCGAACATTCTTTCGCGGAACCTTTCGGGCCCCATTCCTTTGGGGCATTCCTTCGACCAATGTCCGCCGCGACCGCAACGGTAGCACTGCTCCGGATCGCCCATGCCGGGACGTTGACGAACGCGCGACGTAGATATTTGCACCTTCATGGGTTGACCGTCGACCATAGTTCCATTCAATTCTTAAAATTGGCAAATTAAATTATTCAATAGCGATTCTTTTTCTATTGTGCGACTGTCATAGTTGAATAAAAAAACTTATTTTTTTTTACTTTCATTGAGGTTGTTAATATTTGATTGTCCAATTCCAGATTTGCATAATGGGAGTACTTTATAGTATACTAGTGAACCCGACAGACGTCGTCTTGACCAGACGTTCCAACTGTTTAGAAGTTCAGTGTGAATCTAATTGTGGCACCAGCTACCGGGTACAATTGTTAATTTAAACCATCTAGGGATTCTCTCAAAAACACAAAAGATCAAAATCGTTCCAGCTGCTTAGGAGGAGTTGCATTACATACACAAGTACAGAATTATATACAGGTCCGTGCACTTTTTTACCGACCATAGGAATTGACCGCGCTCATCTTCAAGTTACATCAAGGCAGAACGACGTGAACGGAAAAACACGAACGAAAAGAATGGATCAGCCAAACCGCTATGCGTGCATTCGTCACGAAAATCTAGAGGTTCCCACATGGTCAGTAAAAAAGTGACCAGATCTGTATATAAAGATGACTAAGAGGAATCTGAGCTGGTTAAGTTTTTGTAGTATTCCGTTCCGTGAATTGATTTTCACTCACTTCAATACACGAAGTATCTTGGAGAGGATGACAGATTGTGAAGGAGGCCACATCATATGAGGAGGATGCAAAATTGACAAATGAAGTGTATTTGACACCAAAAAGAAAATGGACACATTTAAACGAAAAAAAGTTGCCACTTTGAAAAGAAAAGGGTTCCCATACTGATATGGTGCAAGCACGGGAAAAGCATTTATGGATGTGTAATGAACGATACTTTTCATTATACCTTTCTGAAAACAAAAACTAGTAAGTATTTACTATACTATAATTCAAAACACTGACATCTGCTGTCATAATACAATTGTTGTTTAGTGTTGCTAAGGGAAATAAACCATTTTAGCGCACGGGAAAACTTTTTCCTGTGCGAGCGCACAGGAACAGGTCATTTTTGGTAGCCTAAATAGGCATGTTAGGATAGGGTTTTCAGTAAGGTATAATGTAAAAGAGTATTCTCGTTCCCCCCGAAAAAACTGGGTATTCTTCCCTTTTCAATAAATGACACCAAAGTGTAGTCTGTATTTCTTATTCCGCCTAAAATAGATGTTCCTATTTTCGATACAAAATAAAGCTAACTCTGACAGTCGCATAATATATAAGATTTATGTAGAAAAACGGATTTATTTATAAAAATTTTTGACGTTACCTTTGATAGATTCGTTCACGTCTCCCGATGATTCTAAATGTACGAACCCGTAGTTTCGTACAATGTCGCACTCGACTACAGTGCCAAACTTTTTGAACAGTTCGCGTATCTGTGGAGCCTTAGTGTTGTCCGTCAAATTTCCCACGAAGATTTTCGTTGTGGGCGTTTGTGGCGCTTTTCGACTCTTTGCCGCCTCGCATTTCATCGGTTGACCGTTCAACATCTGTCCGTTTAAATTATTGATGGCTTCGCGTCCGTCGGTTTCATTTTCCATATGAACAAAACCAAAATTCTTCACGACATCACATTCGACAACTTTTCCGTACTTTTCGAACAAGGGACGTAGCTCGGAGACTGCCGTCTTTTCGGCCAAATTTCCGATAAATATTTTGAATGTGCCCGCACTGCTAAAACCCGGCATTTTTTAGGCTTCTCGGTTTGTTGTTCTTCGTTTGAATGAATAATACAACGCCGGTTAACACTATTTCGGACGACGAACGACTTCTCGGGCTCTTTAAATGAACAGGAAAGTTTTTAGATTCTTTCATACTAACGACAACGATAAGGCGAAATCCCGCCGAAACAATAACATTTCAAACAATTAATATATACAGATTGCGAAAAATCTTATCTCGACATACGACCTACACAAGCACGACAAGGACAATACGAACAACACCACTTGAAGGAGAGAGAAGAATTGTTCGTACACGGCCATCCCACGCCCATCTAGATGGGCGTGTGCGAACAATTCCTCTCTCTCCCTCAAGCAGCGCTGCTCTTACTATCCCCGTCGCACCTGTGCAAATCGTATGTCGAGATAAGATATTACGCAATCCGTATAATTTAGGCCATCACCCGTACACAAAAATCGCGTTAGATAGCAAATAATTGCTCTGCCCTAATTCTTTTGGGATGTTGTTGGGAAAAATACCAACAATGTAAAACCTGGTTTGTAGCTGGACACTATACTGTCAATTTCCTCAACTTGATGTTCTGCTAGGAAGGTGGCTAAAAATACAATTTCGAAGTTATGGATCTCGGGTTCTATTGCATCTACATAGATACTAATTGAAGCAACTTTTATCTACTTTAAAAGTGTAAAGAACAACTTTTTCCGTTGAACACAAATTTTAGAAGTTATCAGTCAAAATCTGAAAAAAATCCATCTTGGTATGTTTCCTAATATCCTAAAAAATTAGAGCAGTGCAATTATTTTCTACCTACAATGTTTAAAATAACTGGCCTGATGAAAAATTCAATAATTATATATTTGTAGGGGAAGATGGTATATTAGTGGAACGTGGGGAATTTTGGCCATCTGTTGATTAATAGGTCAAGTTTATCTACTCTACATGTGTTTATAGACTACCATTTCAAATAAAATTGATGTGGCCTCTGTTACCGACAATGCAATATCCAAAATGGTTTCATGCTGTTTGACAGTTGCGAAAACTTTTTATTTTCTCTTGCACTTTGTAGTCTGAATATAGTTTGTTCATATTTTATATAGTGTGAATGTGAAATTGTCAGCAAAGCTTCTTTAGAATATATTCAAGGTACATAAACTTTTGCAGCTTGAAATATTGAAAGGATGTTTTTATATTTTATGATATTTTATAATATAAGCAAGCGGTGTATTGTGGGACAAATTGTAGTGGTTTATAATGGGACATGTCCCACTATTCACCATCACACGTAAAACTATAAATCATTGTTCACTATCATAATTTTAATAAATTATTTCCACATGTAGACACGATGAGGCCAAGAATATTGAAAGGAGCAAAGCGAGTCATCGAGGATATACAGAAAAATGGAAACGGCAGTGCGAAAAGTAGTGTCGGGTGAACTTAAATTAAAACCTGCTGCAGAATTATAGGAGTTAAGCAAATCTGCCCTTCACAGAAAGGTTCTTGTCCATTAAAGTATCAGCGTAAATAAAAGAGAAGACTTTAGTTTTGGCCGTAAACACGGTTTCCGTCAAATTTGCGATGAACAGAAAGAACAGGCCCTAGCAGCATATCTTGTAAAAGCTTCTCAAATGTGCTATGGACTAACCGTTAAAATGACCTGTGTATTTGCATACCCATATGCCACCAGTCGCTAATAATAAAATTCTGCCATGGTCCTGGCACAAAAATAAACAGACAGGAATAGAGTGGATTCGTCTGTTTCGCAAAAGACAAGCAACTCTTAGTTTACGAACCTCAGCCGCGCCACTAGCTATAATAAACATAATTTTTTTGAAAACCTTCATAAAGTATTACTTTACGACTGTACACAGGCCTCCGAAGATTATAGCTGTTACTGGTCAAAAAAAGTAGGCAAGATCACTAGTACTGAAAGAGGTGTCTTAGTTACTATGAGTGTAGCAGTTTGTAGTTAATGGAACGTATGTACCACCGTACTTCATATTTCCCAGACATCACTGTGAACCTGACATGCCCAACGGTGCTCCGCCAGGCTCGAAAGGTGCTGCACACAAAAGTAGCTGGATGACTGCTGAGAATTTTGTCAAGTTTGTGGAGCATTTAGTAAACGTGACTAGATGCAACGTCGATAATAAAATTCTGCTAGTTCTTGAAAACCATGAGAGCCATTGCGTCTTTAGAATTTTGTAAGGAGAATGGAGTCGTACTACCTACCTTGCCCCCACATTGTAGTCACAAGCTCCAGCCTCTTGTTGTAACGTGTTTTGGACCATTCAAGACCTATTATAATAAAGCAATGGATGATGAATCATCCGGGAGTACCAGTCGGTATCCTACAATATAGCCGAAATAACAGGAAAATCTTTCCAGCAAGCTTTTACTCCAATAAACATTATTAAGGGGTTTACACATACTGGGATAAGCCCATTTAACCCTGGCGTGTTTCAGTATGTAGATTTTATGACATCTTATGTAAATGACCGACCAGAGCAAGTTCACATAACTTATCTGAATCAATTACAGTTTCATCTGACACATTAGCTGAACCAATACCGTCTACAAGCCTAACTCAAGATAAAGATGCTCTTTCACCTGAAACTAGTGAACTCCTCGAAAGTTATATGCGAACATCTACACCGATAAATAGTTTAGGAAATAATTTTCTGTCTCCGGAACAAGTAAGGCACAAGAAAGAAAAGAAACATGCAAAGGAAGAAAAAGAGGTGTATCAACAATACTTACGGACACTCCTTATATGGAAGAAAAAGCAAAACACCTAGATGAAAAACAACAACTAAAAATTATGTTGGAAAGACAAAAAAGGACAAAGATTGTCAAGAAAAGTTTTTTTGTTGAAGAGTCTAGCGATATTGAATAAAAATTTTTGAAACAATATTCGATTATTCAACAGATGCCAGCTTTGGTGTAGAGGAAGAAGAAGAAATTAAAATTGGTGACTTTGTATTGGTGCAATATGTCATGAAAAAAAGCATCAAACATCATGTAGGGCGTGTAGACGGCATAGAATTTGAAATACATTTTTTGAAAATAGTGTCCGAATCTACATTTTCATTCCCCGAGAAAAAAGACGAAGACGTTATTGAGAAGAAAAATGTCCTTTGCAAGTTACCCAACCCACTATCTCTTGGAGGCAATGAGAGAGTTACTAAACAATTAAAATTCAAATATGATTTTAAAAATTTTAACATTTAATATATTTTCTCATTTGTAAAATATACTTACGTAACGTAGTGTAAAAACAGTATGCCATAATAAAAAGTTTCATTAAATTTTTTTTGTCTAAATATATACTGTCCCACAATACACCATAGGGTGGTATATTCAGGGACAGGTGGTACATACCGGGAGAGTTGAGTTATAGGATCGATTTTTTGCAATTTTTTACAGTCAAATATGTAAGAAAGAGATGCATACTCATCACATATTAATCATAAGTTTCTAACTAAAAAAAATAAAAAGTCAAGCTCAAAAACGTCCCAATATATACCACCCTCCCCTATATAATTTGCAGATACCTGTACCAATCTAGGACACATTTATAGTTAATAATTAAATGAAGATGAACCTACCTACCATCAATAGTTATTTTTGAGACACGCAGTATATTATGAAAATAAACCAAAGATGATCTTACTCTTACATTTGTAGGAAACCACTAATATTGTGAACGTGGCGACTATCATTATTAAATATGAACACCCGAAAACCTGTGTTAAGTAGCAACACATAATTTCAAACAATGAGTATTGGGTGTTATATCATACATATTACAATAAATATTTTGTCCACGACTATTTGATAATGTTACATTTTACGTGCGCTTCTTCAAGTATAATGACATACATTATTCACTAGTGAATAATAGTTGTGGATAATGAACAGGTCACATGACACGTATAAATAGGACCTATATTGAAGGTTATTTATATACAAATGTTACAATATAATTTTAAAAAATTTTCACCACGACCAGGATTCGAACCTTGTGCTTCATTTCACTAACTCGGACATCTAAACAATCCTGCTAAGGAGACATTTTTAATAATTTATCAAGCTGTTGTATTTAGAGCGTGTAGATATCAATGTCCAAACTTAAATAATTTATAGCTGATTGCAAGTATTTAATTAGCAAATACTGAAATGAAGGTTACTCCGCCAAAAATTAGAGTACCTATCAGAATATATAGTAGGGTAAGCACTCCAGTGATTGAACACCACCCAGTGAAAGAACAAATCTCAAGTTTTATTTTAATATTAACAGTTTCAACCGAAAATACTTAATTTTCGGTTTTGGCAACGTCGCATTCCTAATGGTCAAATGATCAGTTTCAATATGGCCAGCAATGTTTGTGATTGTGCTGCAAATTTTAAGAAAATAAGAAGGACAAGGGTAGGTAACACTTTATTTGAAGCAATGCAATTAATATTATAAATTGTTGTATCTGATGTTAACTGTTTTTATATAGATTAATGAGTGTTAAAGATCTACAAACAAAGTAATATAGCGTCAAAACTTTTAGCTAGAAATATTTTTCGAGGCATTAAAATAATACCCCTAGCCAGTCAATGAACAAAATTTCATTCACTGGGATTTTCATTATGTCTGATCTGAACTCAAACGTTTTAATTTCATATATTTACAATAAATAAAACATGTTTATTTGGAATTGCTTCGTTTTTATGTTTTGAATCTGTAGTCCAGTGTTGGAGCAACATTTTTTTATTTATATGGTTTAATTTTGAATATTGAACACAACGAATCTCTTGTAATTTTTGTTCGGTGTTCATTTATTGGGAATGAATTTCCAATAATTGAACATATACTTTCAATAATAAGTTTTTTGTATTACTTAATGAAAACAGAGTTTAATTAGGAAATTGGTATCTTCTTTTTACTAGATAATATCACTAATAAATGAACACCATAAAACTGTAGTCAACAGACTATTTTTTTTTCAGATGGAGGCAACTGGAAAAGGACAATACATTCTATTTGCCTATAGTCATAGTAGTTTGGAAGAAGCTTTTAATCAAATGGCTACCGGTCAAATGTCTCTAAATGCAGCACACAGGCGATACAACATTCCTAAGTCAACTCTACATAATAAAATTCATCATAAAGTCCCGCTTCTTCGACAAATGGGTCCTCCTCCAGAGTTAACAAAAGATGAAGAATGAAAAACTGTTGAATGGATCATAAAAAAAGCTACTCTTGGTTTTCCAATGCACCCCGAGGAGGTGTTTGATACCATACAACTAAACAGTACAAATGGAATAACCAAGTTTAAAGAAAACAGAACTGGAAGAAAATGGCTCAAATTATTTTTAAAGAGACATCCCAAAGTAACGAAGCGAAATGCAGCGATTATTTCAAAAGCTAGGGCTTCAGTCAAGGAGGAAAATGTCAGAAATTGGTTTAGTCAACTTCAACAACATCTGAATGATGAAACTGCTTCCGATATTCTAAATGATCCATCTAGAATATTTAATGCGGATGAAACTGGGATCCAAATATGTCCCAAGACTAGCTTAATCTTAGGTCCAAAGAATTATAAAGATACATATAAAATTGCACCCGGAAAGGAGAAAGAGTCCATAACAGTCCTCTGTAATTTTTCTGCCAATGGTGTAGATGTCCCACCCTATATTGTTTATCCATATAAAAGTATCCTCCGGGATGTAGTAGAATCAGTACCAGACAGTTGGTCAATTGGGAGATCAGATATCAGCTGGATGGTTTCCCCAACATTTTTTGCATACATCAAAAATTTTTATGGTTGACTAATTGAAAATAATATAAAACTCCCAGTGTTGCTTTTTCTGGATGAACACAAATCCCATATGTCTGACTTTTGTGAAGAAAAAGGTATTTTATTATTTGCTCTGTATCCTAACCCGACCCACCTTCTTCAACCCTGTGATGTCGCTATATTTAGAGCACTTAAAAGCTCTTGGAAATCCGTGGCAAGAAAGCATAAACAGACTATGACAAAGGTAATAACCAAGCATTGTTAGAAATGGCTTTGAAAAGTGTGTGTTTTCATTAATAAATGTTAGTGTTTATTCATTGGTTTTATTTTGTTCAATTATTGGAAACTCTTGTTTAATTACTGGTGTTTCGGTATTTTTTATATTCGAAGCAAAACATTTTTAAAACATAATTAAAATTCTATTGATATTACAGTTTTAATTTCTTTTGAATATATGAAAAATATATAGAATCTTAAAGAAAATAATGATATATTATCTCTTAATATTTAAAAGAAGTTCAAATTCACCTTTGTCCTTATTTGTTCATTAACTGGAGCGCTTACCCTATACTTAAATTTATAGCCAGAAAAGTCGAAAAAATTGTATATGAAAACCTATAATCCTTTCCCACATTGGAGGCAAGAGACAAAATATAAATTCATTTATAAACAGGTAATTAATAGTGGTGGACCAAATATAGTATTCTACTCGCATATAATGGCTATTATTTACTTAGGTGTTTATGTCACTCATGAACGTACCTTCGTGAATAATAGCCATCATTATATGCTTGTTGAATAATATAATAGTTGTTGTTCATTGTAGGTATGGCAGTTTTGAATAATAACTATGTTACAGATCAATAATTTTAAATCTTAAGAAACTGAATAGAAATTACTGAAATCGATAAAAATTTAACAAAATGGCTTCCTACATTCCAACATTTATGTCGGTCTTCGTCAATATTCAAGTAACATTATGCAAATTAGTATTTTATTAATTGCAATTTATGCTTACCAAATGGAGAGTCCAATACTACAATGCTAGAAGCAAATACTTCAATATTTTTATGAAACGCTAACTGCTTCACTAAAGCTAATCGCCTTCTCCACTTTCACAGTTTTGTTGCAAACAAAATGCAAAATGGCAGAATGATGATATTGCAAGAGCCTTCCTAGGACAATAGATTTCGTGAAACTTCGGAAAGTAATCGGAAAATGGAATCACCTTATTGGTCCTTTTGGATTTGAAGAAATATCCGATTGGTTAAATAAAAAAGAAGAAGAATTGAAATTCTTCTTTTTCTTTTTAAGATTATGTTTGCAATGTTGGTGAGGAAAATGGATCGGATAGGTGATAAGTCAAAGTCTAAAGTTTTGTAACAAAGAAGAAACAGGGTTATGTTAGTTAAATATTTTTTAAAAGTTTTTTTTATAAAAACTATTTTCGAAAGTAAAAAATGTTAAAATGAATAAACTGATTTGTTTCCTGTTTATTTCCATTACAACTATACCATTAATTTTAAGCTATGTGATCGAAAAGAGATTTAGAAAAAAGTTAAAACTCTCAAGTGAAGAAGATAACAATTTTTATCATCAACTTCTATCCATTACTATGAAAAACTTTAATTGTAGACATCATTTGATAGAAAAAAGTGAATGCAACGAAAGTTGTTCTTTTGCCTACCAGAAAATTTTACAATCATTTATTTCTAGCGCCAAATCAAGCATATGCCTATGCATGTATATGCTTACATTAAAGCATATAAATAATGATCTGATAAAAGCACATAAAAGAGGAGTAAGTGTTAGAATTATTGCAGATCAAGTTATGCTTCAAACTAAGCCAGTAAAGAAAAATTATTCAAAATTGACTCAAAACGGTTAGTTAAAATTTGTTATCTTTAATTTCACTATTAGGTGTGGAACCTTACCCAGATTTTAGTGTTGAAAATTTATTATTACTAGAAAGGTAAATATGACATACCAACCAATTTATTTGTGTTTTTAGGAATTACTTATAAACTTCCAACTTCACAGTCTGGTATGATGCATCATAAATTTTGCTTAATTGATAAAGATGACCCGGAATATGCCAAAATGTTTTCTGGTAGCCTAAACCTGACCAGTCAAGGACTATGTACGAATTTTGATAACACAATATTAACTAATAATATAAACATTATAAAACGATTTAGTGACGAATTTGAGGAATTGTGGAATTTATTTTAGAACTAAAAGTATTGTCAGAAGCTTTTTTGTTTTTGTAAAGTCCTACAGCTTCTCCCAGTGAAGTCTTCCATCTATTTAAATTTTGAGTATAGCATCACACAATCTTTTAGACTTTGCAGTAAACTAAGTACTTGTTTCCTAACTTTTATTGTATATTGTTCAAAACAGTCATTGTTTAACACAATCATTCAAAAGTCAACCATTTATATGGCTACATTGAAAATGTGCTGGTAGGGTTAAAAAGCGGGAAGGGTATAAGAAGAAGTAAGGGACTTCAAGGATGGAGTAGTTAGAACAGGCAGTTAATAACCATTGAAATTGCATCAGGGTGAGGACACAAGGAATTTTGCCACTAAACTAAAACATATTAGTTCATACTGTTAGGTGAGTGAGTGAGTTGTGATTACCCTTTGGAGGGAGGCGCCGAAACCAGAAGAGTTTCGCAATGAGCAATGAACATTCTTCCTCTTGTACAGTTGAGTTGTTATAATGAAATGTAACTGTCTGTATCCAAGTGACTCGAAACACAAACTTTTTTTTGTAAGGCAGCTTTTGGCAGTAGGATGAAGTAGCGCATGAATGAAAATTAAAATTGAAATGCTGGTTGAACACAGGAATGGAGGTGTCGATGGCAAGTATTAAGTAAGTAAAGAAATTTAGGTTGTGATCCTTATTAATTGTTGTATCAAATCTTAGAGACGTTAACAATACAATAAAGAGGCTGGAATATATTGAAATAGAAGTTACATTGTAGGTAAAAGAGTAAAATTACGGTAAATAATAAAATTGAGTTTACTAGATATTATTCTACAATGTATTAGGAAACTATGAAGAATGCCTAATGAATGAGTAGGACCTCAATAAAAATTTTGACAGGGGTACTAACATGATACTGGACACCTCAAAAAACTCAAACTAGCAGAGAAGGAAGAATGTAGAATCTGTGGAATGGAAGAAGAACCTCTATTCACATACTTGCGTAGTGCATGGCACTACGAAAACCTAGGGCACAATATCTGAAAGGCTACTAGACAAAAGAGAGAATCTGAAGCCTGCGGATATCCTAAATTTACTTCAAGGAATATAACTAAAGGAACTGCTTGTCTCCGAGACTTTCGTTGGGAAGTGAGTAGAAGAAGGTCACGATAGATCTTTTAGGTCCCAGTGAATGTTTACCCCAATAAAACATACATACATCATGCAGGAAGAACGTGACTCTTTCTCTTTATTTTATGAAACACAAATGTATTAAATCCATGCATTAATACATTTTGCAATATTTTGTATATTTATGGTATTATCAGAAATCTAAAATTACTTTATGTACATAAACACATAAAATTTATCACGTTTTAGCAATTTATAAAATTTTCTAGTGCAATTATTGAAAACAACAATTTTTAAAATACATTCACACTTATTGTCATGAAGATAAGAAAGATTTGTAGTTAATGAATTCACCAAGGACAGATAAACACAACTTATTATAGTTCTGCCTAGACATTTTTGAGAGTGTTGATATTATGGAAATATTTTAAAAATTAGTTCATTTTCTTCGCACAGTAGCTCAATTTTTAATTAAAAAAAATTTGACTATAAATTAAAAGTTAGGCAAAATATATAAGATTCTTGCAAAACTTCTTTAATAACCATGAATAAAAAACCAAAATGTTTATAAAGCATGGTGCTACATTTTAATTTTTAATACCAGTTGCCAGTTGCTGCATCATACAGGGTGTTTTAAATTTCGGTTAAAAAGCATCTTGACATTTACACCACAGATTTATACACGTTGTACCTATATTTTCAAATTTAACTCTACGTAAAAATTTCAACCATAGTATTGCTACAAAAGAAGTTCAAGAGATAACCACTTTTCAAAAAAGTTAAAATTTTTGATTGCCGGTTTTTTTGACGGTCGCAGTGTATATATCTCATTGATTTAAAACTAAAAGAAATCTCTTATATTGTTCTACAAGTTATTTTCAATGTGTACTTACATCAGCTTACTTATTACACAAAAACATACAGAATATACTCAATACGATTTATCCACAAAGTATACACAATATCTAACGCACATTAGAAAGCATGGTTTCAGGGCAAATTTCACATCTATCAATCACAACACTTCAGTTTCCAATAAGATGCGTTATATTGTGATGAGTTACACCTTTAGTCCATGTGGACAATACAAGGAGTGATTAGTTGAAAATTTTTCTATTTATTTCAATGAATATCATGGAAATATGACCGTGCCCAAAAAATTAGTTTGATCCTACAAATTTTAACATTATTAGAAATAATCACTTAGGAAGTCAATTAGATATTTGATATCCGACAAAGAAAAATTGTACAGAAGTAGGTGGATTAGTTTTTTTGACACCAATTTGATTCTAATTGCTTTCTGTTCCTCTATCAAGAGAGGATGTAAAATTTTTTGAATTGTGGTCTTTGAAATGCCCAATGATGCTCCTATTTCACGATATGTGACATGTCGATCTTCTTGGATCAGTTTTCACAGCATCGACGTTTTCCTGGGCGACTGCCGTTGTTGGTGGACCTGTTCTTGGATCCTCGCTAAGATTAATACGTCCACGTTTAAATTCTCCATACCAACGAGAAATTGTCGACTGATGTGCTTCATTGCCGAAAGCAGAATCCAAACTGTCCTGAAATTATTGCACGGCTTAATTCCATTTTTCAACAATCTCATCAACTTTAAAGATTCAGTGGTTTGAACGTCAAACGTCAAGTGCGCATTTCCGCTGGGCTCGGACCGGTTAGTATATCTACTGGCGCCAACTATGTTGTTATATGCAACACTTAAGACCACCCTCGTACTACTACTTTACCTCCACGCCATGTGCTCGAATTACTGCCTGTATCCTCCTTGGCATGCCTAAAATCAAGTGGCAAATGTCGCTTGTAGAATAAGTTCCAATTCCTCCAAAAGAGCTTGTTGCAACTGATTTAAAGTTAAAGGAGCAGGAACACTCCTTCGCCCAAGCATTTCCCAAACATGCTCCATGGGGTTAACATCATCTGCACTTAACACTGCTCACTCCATTACAATCTGCTCTTAACACTGGTCACTCCATAACAAAACTGCTTACCTCGTTAAGTTCAGATCAGTTATTCTCACGGCGTGAGATCGGGCATTATCATGCATCAGAAAGACAGTCATTTCCAATAAAGCCAACATATAAGGAACAACAAAATCTTGAGGAAAGTCCTCAATGTACCTGGCAGCAGTTTAGGAGCATCTCAGAATGTTGTACAGTATTGAGCGTGCGCCTCCAAAGACATGCCGGCCCACACTATAACTGAGCCAACTTGGTAATTTACCAGAAGGCTGAAAGTACATTCTGCAAAACGCTCGAGAGGTCTTCGCCATATACTATATCACGAAAATCTGGAGACCGCAGGCTAAATCTGGACCCATCGATAAATTAAACACGCCCCCATTCATTTTCACCCCAATGCTCATAAATCCTGGCAAACTGAAATCGCGTAATACGATGACTACTAAAAAGTTCTGGCCTGTGGCTGGTCTACGACGTAATTGGCTTCTACGAGTCTTCGTCTAACTGTTCGTTGGCTGCTGAAGTCGATTTCTGATTTCAACAACTGTGACATGACGATTTCGCAGACTTCGTAAAATGATGGAACGATAGAGCGCTAGATCTGTGTTGGGAACCAGTTTCAGGTCGTCTGGTATAAGCTCCAGATTCCCAAAAGAATGTAAAAGAACGGTGCATAGTCAAGTGCTATTCGTTACATGATACTGTTGGGCAACATATCGCTCACTTGTTCTATCTTGAGATAGCAACGCAACAATAGCAGCCGCTGTTTCGGGATTCACAGCCATATTTTTAAGATTAAATAAAAGCAGAATAAAACTGTAACATGTTTTTCGATCTGCCATATTTCTAAAAAAAATAAAAACAACATTGTTGGCATGTATTCATGGCACTTTGAAGTAACAACATTTTTGGAATTTATTATTTTCATTCGAAAACACATTTTTTGGTTATATTAAATAAGGTAGTGGAGGTAAATATGGCCCAGCGGGTAATGTAGCGCAAAATCTAAAACATTTATTAGCAATATGGCAACATCACATAACTGCCTGTAACCGTCACAGTTTGAGCGACCGCTTGCCGCCACAGTTTTGCACGTAGCAGTAGCACAGTATTGCCACCTCTACCGATTATTCGGTAGATCTACCGATTTTCTTCTCAATCTACCGAAAAAGCACATAAATCTACCGAAATTTGATGGAGTGAATGTATGTTCTGATATTCTAGGAAATCATGACTCTTACGATATTATTTTGAAGGTTTCCTTACCATAACATAATTTGATACATAATTGTGATTCTTTTTTTGCATATTTGTTGTTTTCAATAGGTGTTAAATTTTTGAATACCTATTTATTTTGTTAGAATATTTATTTTTTGTTCAAAAGTTTAGTTTTTCAAATAAATAAAATCTATTTTCAATTCTGCTTCATTCGTAATAACCCTCATGACCAATATTTCGGAGAAATGGTATTTAAACTTGAAAAACCCTTAAAATAGTTGAAAAGGTATGTATTTCAAAAATCTACCGAATTCTACCGATTTTTTCCGAACTTTCTACCGAAACTGTAGGTAAGGAAGGTGGCAACACTGCAGTAGCAGGCAGTTGGTTTCTGACTGCCAGGTTATGCATGAGTTATAATTTTCGGCTGATTTTTTGACCACCTTTTCAGGCTAAGAACCAAAGGGAACGGTCTGCAAAATTAAAAGAGGTAAATACATGTTTTTAAGTATCTTTGCATGGAATATTTATTCGCTATGGCACTGGGCCATATAACCCGACCCTACTTAATTAAAAAAATATTTAAATTTTTTTTTAGTTTTGAGATGGGGTAAGTATGCAAGAATTTACGCAAGCGATGGTCTCAAGACCAACTTGAACAGGCGATAGCCGCTGCCAGAAATGGAGAATCTCAAAGAAATGTTTGTACTAGATTTCAAATACCGAGGCCCATTTTACGGCGATATTTACATCAGGGATTGTCGGAAAAGAAACTGGGTTGTCCAAGCATACTGAATCGTCAGCAGGAAAGAGATTTTGCACAACGGATTAAGCGATACTGTCAAATTGGATTACCACTCACTCCCAAACTTGTCCGATATTGTGATATAAACGATATTGTGATATAAACAACATTCGCAATAATTTTAACAAAACAAAGCAGCTTGCTGGAAAGGACTGGCTCTATTTGTTCCTGAAAAGAAATGGTGATTTATCTGTACGATAAGCGCAATCTGTGAACCGTGCACGCGCTCAAAAACTGAACAAAGCAATTGTTTCTGAGTACTTCACCAAGATATCCGAACTTATGGAAATGATGAACATTAAAGATAAACCTGAAAGAAAGAAAGGCTGTCCCCTCACCATACACCATCAACAACGTGTTATGACTGAAAAAAGGGAGTACGACGAGTTCATATGGTTGCGCCTGAGCTTGCAAAAAATGTCACCGTTGTGGCTCTATTCCACCCATGATATTGTTTCGACGAAAACGGCTAAAACCAGAATTTTGCGACAATTTACCCCGTGGATCCCTTGTAAAAATGGCACATACCTAAAGGATCTATGACGACGGAACTCTTCAATGAATTTTTAAGACATTTTGCTCAGTATGAATCAAACGGTCCTACACTTCTTGTTTTTGATGGAGCTTCCAGCCATTTAGATTACACAATTGCTGAAACAACTGAGTCTTTTGGTATCACATTATTTTGTTTGCCGTCAATCACCACTCATGAGCTCCAACCACTAGATAAGGCAGTATTTCGCTCTTTTTAAGCCAATTGGGACCAGGAGCTTTTGAGATATTGGGATACCTACCCTCAAAGAACCCTAAACAAGGCCAGATTCAACATAATTTTGTGCCGAGTTTGGCCCAAATGTATGACACCACAAAATATTATAAGCGGATTTAGAGGTACAGGATTGTTTCATTCGAATCCTGACGCAATACCCGATGCAGCTTTTGCACCTTCTTTAGTAACATAGCGAGCCATGCCTGATGAAATAAACGCAGATAATAGTGGAAACTCCGAAAGGTGAAACGGTGAGATTTAGTCTGATGATGATGTTCAATTGTCAGCTAAAATAATTAATCCAGTTTCTCAAGAACCTTCTCCAAATAGATTGAATAAGTCTTTTCACGAAATACTTCCAACTCCTACTGATGGAAAAAATAATTAAGTGAAAAGAATTAGGCGTAAAGCTTTGAATTACAAAGCTCAGCAAGTGACAAAAGACCTTTTCTCTGAGAGACATGGCGAATCAGCTATGAAGTCTTCAGATCCGAAACATCCAGTTCCATTAACATCCAAACAGAAAAGTTTTATCCCACAGTCTACATCTAAGCAAACTACACAGGAGTCATGGTCAGGGCCGGATTTGCCTTAGGGCAAAAAGGGCAATTGCCCTAGGGCCCCGAAGGCTACAGGGGCCCCACAGCAAACGCAAGAAATTATAAAATAAAGTTTATTTATGACTATTTAATTTTTTGCTTCTTCTTTTCCAACTGATAACTGATGCATAGGTCCTACCTAATATATATTTAGTTATCAAGTAACAACTCAACAAGAAAAAACAGAATTTAAAAAAATAGTTAAAATAGTACCAAAAAGTTTGTCAGATACTCGGTGGTCTACTAGGGAGGACGCGTGTATAGCGTAAAGGATATCAATCTTTTAAAATAGTGTCAAGTGATATTATGTCAAATGAGAGTGCACAAAATTCAACAGTTAAATTAAAAGCTCAAAGTTTAAACAAAAAACTACGTACAATAGAGGTGGCCGTTTTAACGTTTTTCTGGAATGATAAAAGTTTGATAAAAGTAACCAAATTATTCAAAAGGTTAACATTGACTTACATCAAGTTCTAATGACATATTAAAGTATAATTGATTACGTAACCCATTTAAGAGATAAGTTTGAAAATTATCATGAAAAGAGTGAAAATGTGTCAGAATTTCAACTAGATCTAAAACGATCTAGGAGTAAAAAATGTAAGTATGATGATGGTAGATCCGACAAAAAATTTTATGGTATAAATAATTTCAAAGTAGGTACCTATTTTGTATTTTGTATTGAATAAAAAGTTGATGATAAAAGTTGCAGATCTTGAGAAAATCTACAACTTTATCATCAGTGACTTTTTCACATAACCTCAAAATTAGCTCGAAAAACGCAAAAAACTGCATTTTTCGTTTTTTATTTTTTGTTTCTTTAAAAAATGTTCGATTTTGATGAAAATTTAGTAGAAGGTAGTTTTGATAGTCACAGACCATGAAAAAAAATTTCAAATTAAAATATTGGAAATTTTTCGAGATGTGACGTTTTTTCGGTAAAACACACTTTTTTGGGGGGGTGGAAAAATACTTTATTGCGATTTCCGGCCAAAGTTGAGTTCCTAGAATAAAAAGTTGATCATAAAAGTTGTAGATCTTGAGAAAATTAGCTCGAAAAACGAAAAAAAAACTGCATTTTTTGTTTTTTATTTTTAGTTTCGTCAAAAAATGTTCGATTTCGATGAAAATTCAGTAGAAGGTAGCTTTGATAGTCACAAACCATGAAAAAAAATCTCAAATTAAAATATTGGAAATTTTTCGAGTCATGACGTTTTTTCGGTAGAACACACTTTTTTGGGGGGGTGGCAAAAGACATTATTGAGATTTCCGGCCAAAGTTAAGTTCCCAGAATAAAAAGTTGATGATAAAAGTTGTAGATCTTGAGAAAATCTACAACTTTATCATCAGTGACTTTTTCACATAACCTCAAAATTAGCTCGAAAAACGCAAAAAACTGCATTTTTCGTTTTTTATTTTTTGTTGCGTTAAAAAATGTTCGATTTTGATGAAAATTTAGTAGAAGGTAGTTTTGATAGTCACAGACCATGAAAAAAAATTTCAAATTAAAATATTGGAAATTTTTCGAGTTGTGACGTTTTTTCGGTAAAACACACTTTTTTTTGGGGGGTGGAAAAAGACATTATTGCGATTTCCGGCCAAAGTTGAGTTCCTAGAATAAAAAGTTGATCATAAAAGTTGTAGATCTTGAGAAAATCTACAACTTTTTCATTAGTGACTTTTTCACATAACCCAAAATTAGCTCGAAAAACGCAAAAAACTGCATTTTTCGTTTTTTATTTTTAGTTTCGTTAAAAAATGTTCGATTTTGATGAACATTTAGTAGAAGGTAGCTTTGATAGTCACAAACCATGAAAAAAAATTTCAAATTAAAATATTGGAAATTTTTCGAGTCATGACGTTTTTTCGGTGAAACACACTTTTTTGGGGGGTGGCAAAAGACATTATTGCGATTTCCGGCCAAAGTTGAGTTCCTAGAATAAAAAGTTGATTATAAAAGTTGTAGATCTTGAGAAAATCTACAACTTTTTCATTAGTGACTTTTTCACATAACCTCAAAATTAGCTCGAAAAACGCAAAAAATTGCATTTTTCGTTTTTTTATTTTTAGTTTCGTTAAAAAATGTACGATTTTGATGAAAATTTAGTAGAAGGTAGCTTTGATAGTCACAAACCTTGAAAAAAAAAATTCAAATTAAAATATTGGAAATTTTTTAAGTTATGACGTTTTTTCGGTAAAAACACTTTTTTGGGGGGATTACGATTGCGATTTCCGGCCAAAGTTGAGTTCCTAGAATAAAAAGTTGATTATGAAAGTTGTAGATCTTGAGAAAATCTACAACTTTTTCGTTAGTGACTTTTTCACATAACCTCAAAATTAGCTCGAAAAACGCAAAAAACTGCATTTTTCGTTTTTTATTTTTAGTTTCGTTAAAAAATGTTCGATTTTGATGAAAATTTAGTAGAAGGTAGCTTTGATAGTCACAAACCATGAAAAAAAATTTCAAATTAAAATATTGGAAATTTTTCGAGTCATGACGTTTTTTCGGTGAAACACACTTTTTTGGGGGGTGGCAAAAGACATTATTGCGATTTCCGGCCAAAGTTGAGTTCCTAGAATGAAAAGTTGATTATGAAAGTTGTAGATCTTGAGAAAATCTAAAACTTTTTCATTAATTACTTTTCCACAAAACCTCAAAATTAGCTCGAAAAACGCAAAAAACTGCATTTTTCGTTTTTTATTTTTAGTATCGTTAAAAAAAGTACGACATCATTTCACAACGTGATTTAAAAATCATGATGTATCGCTCATCACTATAGATAACGTTAGTTTTTTTGTGCCCAAGCATGTTAATTTGATTTATTTTTCAAATGTGTATTGAAATGTTACTTAAATTTCCTAATTTTTTTTGCTGTGTTCATGAAATGTTCTAATATTTGTTTAAAAACAAAATTTGGTTTTTAATTTTGTAAAAACACCTTTAAAAAAATAAAACCGGCTCAATCTCCCTAAGTTTAAAGATTTTTTCCTCTGGGCCACATAATCCGACCAGATTGGTAATATGGCCCTAGAGCAGTACAAAGGATTTCTATATATAAATCTATTACGAATTTCTGACCAGGTTAAATTACATAGGTATGTCGTCCACATACTTACCTATCATGTGGTTGAAAAAAATATTCTGCTTCCATGGAAAAAAAAATTATATTAAGGTGGGTCATATTTGCCTCCACTACTTTACTTATGAATTTCGAAAATTAGATAACTTTAAATAAAATTGTAAACAGGGCCGGATTTGCCTTAGGGCAAAAAGGGCAATTGCCCTAGGGCCCCGAAGGGTACAGGGGCCCCACTGCAAACGCAAGAAATTATTAAAATAAATATTATTTATGACTATTTAATTTTTTGCTTCTTCTTTTCCAACTTATAACTGATGCCTAGACCTAATATATATTTAGTTATCAAGTAACAACTCTATAAGAAAAAACAGCGGCAACGGTCATTTTTTTTTGTTAAATGCATTATTTTCGTTAATCTATGATAAAGAGCCGGCAAGGGACGAAAAACGTTCACTGGCAATATTGATAAACATTTCAGCTTCTTAACTCAATTAACTGAACTTCATAACGACGACTTACAACAAAAATGATATTAACGATGAACTAGCAGAGGAATGTCTTATTTTTAAATAATTTTTAAACACAGTTAAAAGGAAAATCAATGTTAGTTTAGCACCTGATTTACCTAACTACATTTATTCCAATGATTTAAGAACAGCTTTTCCTAATCTTTACACAGCTCTTCACATTTTTTCTATTTTAAAATTAGTCAAAACCTAACTGAGAAACTCTTTGGGAAATAACAACTTAATTTCTTTTGCATTATTATCAATTGAAAAAGAGCTAATACAAAAAATATATACTAATTCTATTATCAACGAGTTTTTAAATTCTAAATCACGAAAATGGCGTGCTTGATAAAAAATAATTATTTTTATTAAATTTTATTTTACTGACTTTTAACATTATATGATAATATATTCGTTTCAGTTCAATTAATTAAACAGGTATACATATATAGCCCGTTCAGTACAAAAACCGTTGCACGTCATCAAAGTGTCGAAAAAGAGACGTTCGTTTATATCATGTCATTCGATTGCTGCTGTCAATCACTATGTTAAGCCTCTCTAAACTCAATAAATATTGAAATTTGTAGGTCGCATTGTATTAAAGAATATAAATATATGTTTAAAGAAAGGTTTCGTAATTAATTTCATATCAAACACAGCTCGTAGGTTAATTAAATATTAAACTCAAACTAACGTCAGTCTTAATAAAAACTTTTTATGTTGGCAAAAATGCGCGCTGTTGCCGCGATTAAAATGGTTTATTTCTGGTTCAGTTGACGTCTTGACATTTTTGGGGTTATGTTGTGACAAAAACTGCAAAGAACTGTGAGTAATTTTTCACAAGCAGTAATGAGTTATCAAAGTTAAAGTCACATCCAAAAAAACGTATAAATGAAACTTAATAATACTGCAATAGTTGATGCATTTACTCCTGATACTATTTACAGCGTTTATGAAGCAAGTATGTATAAGTTCAATATTATACCCAATCAACTGTATTTATTATATTCTGTTACATTATTCTTAATACTTGGCAATTATACGTGGACATTTTTTTAAAGATAATCATGTCACTTTAGGAATGTTACTGCAGTAATTGGAGGAAGAACAATAATTATTAAATGTAGAATGTTCCTGAGTAGTTTACTAAAATATGATACATCCACAAAGAGGACTTATGGAACTTTCAACAAAAATAAACCACTGTATACATTTGTTTTTATTAATGAATCCTGAATTTTCCAAAATGGTGCTGTAAGCTGCATTCATGTCAAAAGGTATGTTACAATGATAATGTAAAATTTTAGAATGCAAAATTGTTTTTATTCTAGATATTTTGTATTACATGCTGAGAATGAAAATGGTTATATTGATGGAGCAGAAAGTATATTTTTATATGAATCTCAGATGAGTTATTATCATGGGAAAATGAATGAAGAACATGTTTTTAAATGGTTTGAAAACCAATTACTTACTATTGAATCTTTCTTATTATGGACAATGCTTTTCGATAATATTAGGTTAATGACACAATATAGAATTCAATCAACAAAAAATGTTGAAGCTGAGCTTATTTATATTACAGCCTAGTAAGTAGATACTAACTGTATTTGAACAGTGATATAGCAAATTATATGTTAGAATTCAGAAGACTACACAAATAGTTTAATACATTCAAAATTCTTACTTCAAATTATACCTAATAGACAATAAATGCTGTTTTACTTTCATTTTTACAAAAATAATATTATAGGTATATTTGAAAAGAAAAGAATTGGTTATTTGAATACTGCCCTTTCAATAAATGTTTTTTTCAGAAACAAACCCCCCAACAAAATACATTGTGGATATGATAGAACAGTATAGTCACAAAGTATTACCTACCATCTTTTTAAAAATCCTATTCAGTTAATATACTGGCTACTGCCAAGCAAGCCGATAGATGCATTCCAGAAGTTGCGGGTTGGAATTGGTTTGTCCGTGAACCTCTCAAATTTGAAAGATTTCTATTTGACAATTATTGTTCTACCTTATTTAAAAAAATAGTATTACAAACTTTTCGGTGCAGTAACTAATGTATAAATTTGCAATGTTTCTTTTTAATAAAACAATTCCATAAAAATTGGGGTGGCATTATTTATTATTTTATTTTAATCATGATATTCAAAATAAGTAATTCAGGCAGCATTTTCTAAAGGTACATGTGTATATCACAAAGTTTTATAAAAACTACAAAGAATTAATTTAATAGTTTTTATTTAATTGAAAGGTCTCATTCGATCAATCATTTATTAGCAATACTTTCAGTTGCGGTAGATGCTGGAGAGCTAAAACGAAATGGTAAATATAAATTTGGATTGATTAGAAGATGAAGGAGTGATAAATAATTCACCAATATACTGATAATTATAATATGTATTGATTTCAGTGCTACGATTTAGTCAATCATTTGCATATACCTTCACTCGGAGAATAGAATGGATTTGCTCTCCTTTTCTGAGCTGTGGTGGTGCTTGCTGCACAATTTTCTTTTGCTATGATCAATGATCATATATCTCAGGATGATTTTCCTTGTTGAGAATGACCTATACACTAAAGCTTCATATCCCGGCTTTTCTAAAAAAAATTTAAGATTTATTTCAACAAAATATAAAATAAAATTGCCTACCTTTAAAAAGAAGGTAGATCCAGGTTATCAGAACTTTTTTATATATAATTTGTCTGTAAACCTTACATCAATCTTTCATATTGTAGTGACAACATTTTAGAAGCCAACATGTACTTAGGTAATTGTAACCTAAAAATTATATTAGATAATATTTTTTCCTTGATACTATATATACATGCATTTTAAATACTAGAATAGTTCCATAACTTCTAACTAATTAAGTGTGTGGTATAAACATACAAATAAAAGTGTTAACTATTCCATACATACCTTTTTAGTGCTAAAAATAATTCCATACTTTTTAAAATAAGAATTTCTTAGTGCTGTACGGTTAACATACAAATTAAAGTTTTATATGTAACATTTCTGTATGTAACTGAAATAAGTCAAAGTTTCTTTGCACGCAATAACCATCAATAACTAAACCTAACCTAGAATATTTGATAAACTTCATTTGACATATACTAGATTCTCATATTATTTCAAGGGCTTGGCAACATAGTACAGTTATGACAGATCTGATGTGCAACGGTTTTAATACTGAATTGGCTATATGTTTATGTTTTTGTGAAAAAAATAATTATCTTGCAATAAATTTTTGTTATATTATACTTGTTTGTTTTTTTAGCAATAAAAAAACAGCTATATAGAATATGGGGCCCCGATTTTTGGATGCCCCCTGGTATGTAAATCCGGCACTGATTGTAAATCTACAAATGGGCTGTTCCGCTCCTGTGTACAGCCTCTGAAATTGTAGCGGGAGAAGAACACGGCAAACAGCAGCTAATGGCCACGGTCGCGATAACCAGATGATAGTTTTGTTGCAACAATCGTGAATTGTGAAGCGGAGGCGATACAGTTATATAGATAAAAAAGTGAGAAGTAACAAAACGAGATAAATATTTCATTTATCAAGAGACGATGTCGTAAAACGCAATTCGTTAATGTCCACGACGAGCCTGTTAAAATGTCCGTTAAACGGTGTTTTATTGTTTTCTTTGCTTTATCTTTCTTTGTGCCAAATTGTGAAAGTATAGATGCTTCTTTAGGTATACTGGACATAATAAAAATCGCTAAGATAGTAGCCGAAGGTATATCAACAGCTTGGAAAGTCGTAGATCAACAAGTTGATTTTCCCGACATTCCATTTCCGATTTTAGATAGAACAGAAGCAAAACTTTTCGGGAAAATAAACGTTATTTCTCGAAAACTAGATGAATTGGCCTTGAAAGTAGATGGAGTGGGTAAGTTCATTGATATCAAAAATTTTGTATGTAGTCGTAGTAGTTTAACTGTAAATATTTTAGGGGATTCACACAGAAAAGTTATTTTTATTTTAACGTTTTGAACACTCTTTGTTAAAAATAAGCTTGTGGTTATGAAAATATGGGTACTATTATTGTTCTATTATTATTATTTATTATTACTGGTACAGTATTACAATTATTAACACTATTATATGAATCTAACAGTAACCTTTTTTTAAACGTGGAGAACATCAGTGATGGGATGTCAACTTTTTGTATATCAGTAGATGCTACACCACCACAAGTCACACCGTCACAAGGACGTCGAACAACACATAATTAGGAATGGAGAACTATCGATGATTGTTTATCGATATTTTTGACTATCGAAAAAAAATCAATAGTTTTCGGTACTATATCGATATAGTTGATATGTTTTTAGGAGAAAAATGTATATTTTGAAAGCTGATATGGAGTAAAAATGCGATCAAAAATGGCACAGAGAGATGAGAGAAAGAAAGAGAGAGAGAAATAAAGTTGAGAGAGAGATGGGAGAGAGAGAGAAAGATAGGAAAGAGAAAGAGAGAGATGGGAGAGACAGAGATATGGAAGAGAGAGAGAGAGAGAGAGAGAGAGAGAGAGAGAGAGAGAGAGAGAGAGAGAGAGAGAGAGAGATGGGAGAGACAGAGATATGGAAGAGAGAGAGAGAGAGAGAGAGAGAGAGAGAGAGAGAGAAAGATGGGAGAGAGAGATATGAACGAGGGAGAGAGAGATGGAAGCGAGAGAGATGGGAGAGAGAGAGAGAAAGAGAGATATGGGAGAGAGGGAGAGAGATGGGACGGACTGATTTGGAATAAAGAGAGAAGAGAGAGATGTATAGATATATATATATATATATATATAGAGAGAGAGAGACAGAGGGACAGAGAGCTGGGAAAGAGAGAGATAAAGGAGAGAGAGATAGGAAATAGAGAGAGAGATGGGAAAAAGAGAAAAAGATGAGAGAAAAAGTGAAATGGGAGAGAAAGATGGGAGAGAGAGAGAGAGAAAGAAAATGTATTGCGTGTGATTACAATCATTATATTAAATTGTCAGAATCTAAGACAGATTCGGGAAGGTTCGCGACCCTCGGAATATTGTAAGACTTTTTTTCTTATTAGACCATTTTTGAGAGTTTTTTATAATTAATTATTGACCCTTTTTGACAGTTTCTGACAATTATTGACCATTTTTGACAATTTTCCAAAAATTTTGACAATTATTGTACATTTTTCAGAATATTTAACAATTTTTGACCATTTTTCAGAATTTTAACAATTATTGACTATTTTTGACCATTTTTCAAAATATTTAACAATTATTGACCATTTTTGACAGTTTTGAAAGTTTTTCACCATTTTTGACAGGTTTTGACAACTATTGACGATTTTGCAAAAATTTTGAGCATTTTTTCAAAATTTTGACTATTTTTGACCATTTTTCAAAATTTTAACAATTATTGATCATTTTTGACAGGTTTTCAAAATTATTGACCATTTTTGACAATTTTTCAAAAATTTTGAAAATTGCAGACCATTTTTCAAAATATTTAACAATTTTTGACCATTTTTCAAAATTTTAACAATTATTGGATATTTTTGACCATTTTTCAAAATATTTAACAATTTTTGACAATTATTGATGATTTTTCACAGTTTTGAAAGTTTTTTATAATTAATTATTGACCCTTTTTGACAGTTTCTGACAATTATTGACCATTTTTGACAATTTTCCAAAAATTTTGACAATTATTGTACATTTTTCAGAATATTTAACAATTTTTGACCATTTTTCAGAATTTTAACAATTATTGACTATTTTTGACCATTTTTCAAAATATTGAACAATTATTGACCATTTTTGACAGTTTTGAAAGTTTTTCACCATTTTTGACAGGTTTTGACAACTATTGACGATTTTGCAAAAATTTTGAGCATTTTTTCAAAATTTTGACTATTTTTGACCATTTTTCAAAATTTTAACAATTATTGATCATTTTTGACAGGTTTTCAAAATTATTGACCATTTTTGACAATTTTTCAAAAATTTTGAAAATTGCAGACCATTTTTCAAAATATTTAACAATTTTTGACCATTTTTCAAAATTTTAACAATTATTGGCTATTTTTGACCATTTTTCAAAATATTTAACAATTTTTGACAATTATTGATGATTTTTCACAGTTTTGAAAGTTTTTCACCATTTTTGACAGGTTCTGACAACTATTGACGATTTTTCAAAAATTTGGAGCATTTCTTCAAAATTTTGACTATTTTTGACCATTTTTCAAAATTTTAACAATTATTGACCATTTATGACAGGTTTTCAAAATTATTGACCATTTTTGGCAATTTTTCAAAATATTTAACAATTATTGACTATATTTGACCTTTTTGCAAAATAGGTATTTAACAATTTTTGATAGGTTTTGACAATTATTGACCGTCTTTGACAATTATTGACCATTTTTGACAATTTTCAAAAATTTTAACAATTATTGACCATTTTTTCAAAATTTTTACATTTATTGACCATCTTTGTCAGTTTTTCCCAAATTTTAACAATTATTGATCATTTTTGACAATTATTGACCATTTTTGAACGTTTTTTGGCAATTAGACTATTTTTGATAGTTTAGTTTTTGACAATATTGACCATATATTGTCAAAATATTGACCATATATTGTCAAAAACTAAACTATCAAAAATAGTCAAATTTTTCAGAATATTTAACAATTTTTGACCATTTTTCAGAATTTTAACAATTATTGACTATTTTTGACCATTTTTCAAAATATTTAACAATTATTGACTATTTTTGACCATTTTTCAAAATATTTAACAATTTTTGACAATTATTGACGATTTTTGACAGTATTGAAAGTTTTTCACCATTTTTGACAGGTTCTGACAACTATTGACGATTTTTCAAAAATTTGGAGCATTTTTTCAAAATTTTCACTATTTTTGACCATTATTCAAAATTTTAACAATTATTGACCATTTTTGACAGGTTTTCAAAATTATTGACCATTTTTGACAATTTTTCAAAAATTTTGAAAATTGTTGACCATTTTTCAAAATATTTAACAATTTTTGACCATTTTTCAAAATTTTAACAATTATTGACTATTTTTGACCATTTTTCAAAATAGGTATTTAACAATTTTTGATAGGTTTTGACAATTATTGACCATTTTTGACAATTTTTCAAAAATTTTAACAATTATTGACCATTTTTTCAAAATTTTTACATTTATTGACCATCTTTGACAGTTTTTCCCAAATTTTAACAATTATTGATCATTTTTGACAATTATTGACCATTTCTGAACGTTTTTTGGCAATTTGACTATTTTTGATAGTTTAGTTTTTGACAATAATCAGTGGATATCTCATCACTGGCGAACATACATTTTTTGTCGTCTGACTTGCTGACTAACGGAAATTGATGTTATGTCAAGACTGTCAAGTCTTCTTCTTTTATATAGAAGAAAATCACTATTTATAACACTCTTGTTAGACAAATTAAAATAAAAGTTATTGTACAGAACACTAGCGTCTCGATTTTGACAAAATTTTATACCTCCATATTCTTTCCAATGCCAACATTAATAGAAACTATTTTTTTTTGTCGCTGACCTTCAAATTTTATACAACGGACATTAGAAGTTTACTTAGAAATTCAAACGTCACGCCATATTTAATCAATTTTGATATAGTATAACTAAACCTAATGTAATGACCCATATGTTTAATTCCATTGATGGCAAATGCCGCCCAATGGCGTGCATATAAATTTTTAATAAATCCGAATATTGTGAAATAATGTTTTTCATTCAAATTAATATAGTAGATTAAAATTAACCAGCATACAAAACTCATAAAATTTGTAATATAATTTTCTGTAAATAATTCTTATTTAGCCTGACAATATGATTTCGATTATCTAACTTCTTATATTTAAATCCACAATTTAACAAAACCGCGCGCAGTGTTTCCAAACATTGATAATTATATTCTGGAATATCCCGCAATTTAGCACAATCAGTTCTAAAGTTAGTATAGTTGACGTAAAACTTATAGTGCAGAGATCTAATCGTATATCCCCTTTAAATTATGTTGCGGAGCTAAACTCTGAAAGGTATTAATATTATTTTTGTCTACTTACCAAACATAATTCTATATTGTATTTGATGTTACGTAATTGTTGAAAGGGCGTTCGGTTTAAACGGGATACCAGACGTGAACTGAGCAATTTCTGTATCCCATTCGATTTTTTTATTTTATTGCTAATAAATATAATTACAATTTCCTCACAATATGTTTTACGTCAACAACGCGTTGACACTGAACATGTAAATATTTTTTTTGAAATACGGCCCTATAATCAGAATCATTTGTCTGTGACGCCAAATTATTAGATTCCCGCAATACAAAATCTTGAACTGTCGTTTCAAATGGTCTCTAAAATGCCATTCTAATTAATTACTAATAAATTATATTTATAAAACTTACCCTAACGTCTTCGAACAAATAAATATTATATTAATAATACTTTTCCACCCTAGATTAACTACACTTTTCTACAACTAAGAACTAAACTCACTCAATCAACAAATAGATATTATATTAATAATATTTACCTACAAAACAATTCAAACAGATCCCTGGTGGCACTGGTTGAAGTTCCGTGAAGTCGTTAAAATTTTTTTGACACAGTGGACCGCATTAATAACTGACCGGTTAGTTCGTTATATTATGCCAAATACTGGAATTGGATTATACGATTCCTATTGCACTGTTGCTACGCCAGCTATTCAAAGTTTTCTTAATTATAGTAACATACATAATTGTGGTTTTAATTAATTTTTCTTTTTCCAGCAATTTTAAGCGACTTAACGATTTAATGCTTACTAATAAATTTATATTATGTATTTTTGTTTTAATATTTCCGAACTAGCTTTCTAAGAACATCACGAACTAACAGTTTACTGAAATAAGGAGAAAACATCAAATATAGTTGAAGAGAGAATGGAATGAACATGAATACCATGCATTCCAAAGAGAAGAAATGGAAGTGGCTATAAAGAAACTTGAAATAGGAAAAGCCAGTGGGGAGGATGAAGTAGCGCCAGAGATGATAAAATGGTTAGGAGAAAAAGGAAAAGAATGGCTGTGTCTCATATGCAGGGAAGCATGGGACACTTAAAAAATCCCCAAAGACTGGGAAAATAACCTTATACTACCAATACATAAAAAGGAGATCAGACACTGTGCAATAATTATAGACCAATATGCTTAGCCCAATCCAGCTTTAAAATATATACGAGAATAATAGAGATCCGATTAAGACGTTATATAGAAGTAAAATTAGAAGAGGAACAAGCAGCTTTTAGACCAGGACGACAAGCAAATGACAATATATACATTTTAAGAAGGCTAATTGATAATACAATAGAAGCGGGAGAAGAAATGTATTTAACATTTATAGACTTGAAGGCAGCTTTTGACACAGTGGAAAGAGAAAAAATTTGGGAGGTATTGGAAGACTTAGAAGTACCGAAAGCTCTAATTAATATAACTAAAAGCACATACGAGACTGTCAAAGTAAGAGTGCAGATAGGAGGTCAAAGATCGGAAGAGTTTTTAATGAAAAAAGGTATAGAACAAGGTGATAGCTTAAGCCCACTATTGTTTGTCATTATTATGGACAAAATAGTGAAGGAAATAAAAAGACAAGGAGGAAAATCTGGACATGATAATAGGGTACAGAAACATGGTGCCGGTCAGATTAAGTAATCTACTGTACGCAGACGATATTGTACTCATAGCAAAATAAAAAAAATAAAATGCATAGAAACTAATCAACTTATTGGCAAGAGAAATAGAAAATATGAAAATGACAATAAATACAGAGAAAACCAAAGTAATGGTAGTAAATGAAAAACAGCGAGAGGGGAGTAAGTACAAGGAATTGAAATGTAATCACAAAACATTAGAAAGAGTAACTACTTATAATTACCTAGGAATTATCATAGAAAAAGGGAAAATAGATGCAGAACTTAATAGCAGAGCAAATAAATCAACAAGATTATATTACTCCTTAAATCGAACAATACTAAGCAATAAACACATTGATATGGACACAAAGCTGGAAATCTACAACAAAATTACAGTACCAACTATAACTTATGCTTTTAGTGAGAACTGGGTACTGCGAAAAAGCAGGAAACAAAAATAAATGCAATGGAAATGAAACATTTAAGGAAAATAGCAGGTAAAACAAAATGAGACAAAGTAAAGAACGAAGAAATCAGAAGCATAACTAATCAAGAACCAATAATATCAAAGATTAAAAAGAAACAATTAAACTGGTATGGCCACCTAGTAAGAATGAAGCAAGATAGAATTGCGAGAAAAGTTATGGAAATGGGAATATTAAGAAAAAAACAAAGAGGAAGATCCAGGAGGAAATGGATAGACCAGATTGAGGAAATTGGAAAGAACAAAGGAAAAACATTAGGAGAGATGATGGCATTGGCCAGGGACAGAAAAGAATGGAAAAAATGGGTACAGGAAGAACTCCAATCCGACGCCTGAGAGGGCATAAAGATGAGACAAAGAAAGAAAGAAAATATAGGTCTTCAGGCTGGCTACAACCGGTCAAAATTTTATTCGAATATCTTCGAGGATTTACAAGATATTGGACTTTATCACACTAATGAATAACCCTGTATATGCAAAATATAAAATATCATTTTATGAGTTTTTTTAATGAATAATATTTTTTATGATTAAGAAATGAAAAATTGCACAAATATGTCACGATTATAAACAATTTGTTTCTTTCTTTCAAACACAGTGAATAATACTAAAAATAAATTGATAATTATTTCATGTGAACTTTGGGTTTTCCAAGTTTACTCACAGATTGTATTGTCATGTCAAAGAAAAAACCGCTTCCTGAACGAAAATTTCTAATAAATCGGCATTCAATGGAAGGCTTAGGCCGAGTCAAAAACTGTTATGGTCTATACAGGGTAATCGGAGGATCGCTCTGGAAAAGGCCTACAGGCTGACATCTTCAGATACTAAGCGACCCAAACCATGAAGATGCCCATGGACTTTATGTCTGCAAAACAGGATTTCCAACTCAAGTTATATGATGTTATCAACGAGCGTGAGTAAACACAAAACGAAATCGTTCTAATTGGGAATTTGAAAAAAAATACACCACCACTTGGTGTATTCTGTGCTTCTGTATAAACTGCAATGAGTGAAAACTAACATTATGACGTCACACGCGCTCGGGTTTGTTTGGGAGCTGTCGGCGTGTCTTCGGTACTGGATTCAAAAATGATTGATATAACTTTTTAATTATTGCGAAAAAAAAAATTAAAAAAACAGTTTTATTATAAAACTTATATATGATCTTTCCATTTATCACCAAAATTTTTTTTTCCAAAAACCCAATTACGGAAGGGACCTCACTTACTATACTGATACTAAACAAACGAAGGAGGTCCTAATTCTAGCCCTGGGAAACACTCCAACAATATTCCAAGCTAACTACTACTACTACTACCAATTTAGTCAGGTGAACTTTGGCCAAGAAAAGCTCAAGCCAAGGTTCCGGCACTGGGGCCACTGGCGGGCCCATTGTGCCATTCCTGCTACTTATGCATCCATGAACCGATTCCCTCGATGAAGGACTCAATCCTCTTTAGTGGATGCCTGCTTATGTCCCCAGGGGTCATAACAGGGACTCCGAAGATTCGCCTGCGTAGCACAACCCAATGTGGACATACGAGGAGTACATGGTCCGACGTTTCGACAGCCATGCCGCAACCCATACATAGTGGACTTTTCTCTAAACCTTGTTACAGAGGTGTTTCCTCAGACAGCAGTGCCCTGTTAGGAGTCCTGCTAACTTTTTTAACCTACTCCTTGTTAGTTCTATAGCAGCTCTAGCATGTCCATCAGTCCATCCCCTCAATAGGAGCTTGAACTGCCAGAGACCCTGTAGAGCCCTCCAGTGAGCGAGGTGCTGGTTTCTCAACCAGTTCCTCGTCTCCTTACGGATTGTTTGTTTTGTGAGGCCCAAGGACGGGCCCGGGCCGTTAAAAGGGGTAGCCGCCCCTACCACAGCCAGCGCGTCCTTCCCTTCATTGCCTTCAAAACCAGAGTGGGCCGGAATCCATTCTAGCCACACGCCTTGCTAAGTCAGCAAGGCGTTCACGACATTCAGCAGCAAGCCCTGAGTTGATGGTATATCCACTCAGGGCCTTGATTGCCGCCTGACTGTCGGTGTATATGGTTATGCGTCGGTCCGTATAACCTCTGTCTAGGATTATCTGCGCACATTCCAAGATAGCGTATACCTCAGCCTGATATGCAGACACACCCTTACCCAATGGAACACAGACTTGTGTCCTTGGGTTTCTGGAGTAAATTCCAGCCCCCGCCCCACTGCTGGAGCATGAGCCATCTGTGTACCAGACGATCCCATGAGGCTGTGAATTTCCCTCTCTCTCTCTCCCAGAAATCTCATTCCAAGCTAAACTATGAGCAGTAGATTTTTGTGCCTCAAAAAACGTCTCAACTCAGCAAACAATCCTTTAAGCAACTGGCTAGTTACAACAAAGTAACTTTGTTGTGCCAGGTCATAAAGGTATTGTGGGAAATGAGATTGCTGATGGTCTCGCAAAGGAAAGAGCTTGTACTCCTTTTATCGGACCCGAACCATCTTGTGGTATCCCAAAAAGCCGCATCGTGGAAAAAGTCCGAAAATGGAAAAGGAAGTGCAGTCTACTGTAAAACTACTCCAGGTCAAAGAGGCAAAAAGGTTAGTACGACCATCTGATCACTACGCTAAATTGCTCTTGGAGCTTCAGAAATCTGATCTCAGAGTAATCACAGGAATTCTCACTCAGATACCATCATCTCAATAAGATGGGCAAAGTGGACAATGGAACATGCAGATGAGACGGCGAAACACATTATCTGCAATTGCAGGGTAATCGTCTGGCAACTCTTTAAACATCTGGTACAGGTCTACTTAGAGCCTGATCAGAGGATATACACAAAAGATCTTATAGGTCGCAGTGTGGTAAGGCCTTTGTAGGACTTAAGTATATACCACCGGATTTTGTTGAGCAAGTTTTCACCCTCCAATAATTGAAAGAGGTCAATTATTTAATAAAATAAATCATGGCTGGAACTCGTGGCTGCTTTCCCCCTGGTGGGAAATCTAGATGTTTCGGTAAAAAGGTGGTACAAAATAAAAAAAAATCTTTCCCAAATGGAACTTTTCCAGTTTTAATCCAGACTAAAGACAACTTATTTTTGTTATAGGTACCGATACGATTTCGACGATTCTTCGTAATCTACCCGATAGAGTTCGATTGGAACTTCGTTTAAACGATCTGTCAAATTATATGACACGTGCCGACGTTAATTTTAAAAGTTTTTTAAAATACGTCGATCGTAAAAATGATTTCGAACGATTAACTTTGGAGGATTTTGCTAGAACGGCCGTTTCGCACGATAGTAATTCCATCATCAGTTTGATGGAGAGAATAGACGTGTTTATTTCACCGCCGAGTAGAGGTATCGCCGATACTGGTATAATGGAACTGTTACTTAAAGATTTAGGGGTGAGTTTTTAACTTTTTTTTTAGAATAAGAAAAAGTATTTTCATTATTTTTTTAAATTAATTTTCGCTTGGTTTTCACTTGATTTTTTTGGAACATTTCAATATAATAGTCCCTATTGGTGAAACAAACTTATTGTAATGTTTTTCTTATTTATTTAAATAGTTTTTACGGGTGAGATAAAAATTATACACACTACCTACTATGGCTAATTACTATTCATTTATTTATAGAAACACTTACGCACTGTATTAAACTTAATTTATATACACACTTTACTTAATGTCTAATTTATTTTTACCACTTGAATATTACACTATTTATCTTGATTTATTCACTCTTTCATTCACTGTCTGATTACTTAAAACTTTCTGTGAACCAACTGTGTTCTGTACTATTAACTAACTATCTGTCTGACTCAAAAACTCACGTATATATATAGTCTTTCTCAATTCTCGAAGGTTCTTGAATTTACCACGCCTCCGTATCCGTAAACACTGTCGTACCAGAAGATTCTAGAAAACAGACGCTTCGCATTCGCCAAAATTTATAGTTGATTGACAGGGCCGGCTTTGAGTTGGTGACTTCGTAACATTATAGAGCGCTACGGTGGTGAAATCTAGTACTGTAATGCACGGTATAATTTTCAATGCACGCTGTCATTTCATCAAGTGATTGTGATAGTTACTTCATGTTGTAATTCTTGTTATGGAATTTTAAATAAAGATTTCTAAACAAGACCGATTTTGGTTTCTGCGCAAGACAGTTGGCAACCTTTACGTGGCTTCTTCTTATGTGAAACGGAGTGTAAGCGAAATAGTTATTTGTGTATTTGGAGCGTAAAGTAACAGATTGCCGCTTGAGAAAGAATGTTGCCGCGCGACGCAGAGCGGAGCGCGGCGCGGCGATCTTTCGAAAGCGGCAATTTAACTTTACGCTCGAAAAACACACACAATTTTTTCTACAGTCGCCCTTTTAATAATTAAAACAGTTTTTTATATTATCTTAGGTTATAATAGGAGTGCTGGAATAATCGTCATTTTCGCTATTCATCATCATTAACCTTAAAAAGATCTACTGATTAGGGATGTTAAAAAATAATCGATTTTTATATAAGACGATTGTTATTTTCTTATAATCGATTTTTATAGTAATATTAATTTATTTTTAGTAAATCGATTTTATAAATTACGTGTTTAAATTGATTTTTCGGAAACGGCTCGACTATTTTTCAAGATTTTGACAACCTTTGACGATTATTGGCCATTTCTCAAAATTTTGACAATTATTGACCATTTTTCAAAATTTTGACAATTATTGACCATTTTTCAAAATTTTAACAAGTATTGACCATTTTTCAAAATTTTAACAATTATTGATCATTTTTCAAAATTTTAACAATTATTGACCATTTTTAACAATTATTGACCATTTTGACTGTTTTTCAAAATTAGTGACCATTTTTCCAAATTTTTGATAATTTTTGACAATTTTTCAAAATGATGACAATTTTTAACCATTTTTGACAATAATTGTCCATTTTTAACAATTTTTAATAATAATTGACAATTTTTAACCATTTTTGATAGTTTTTGACCATTTTTGACAATTTTTCAAAATTTTAGACCATTTTCAAAATTATTCACTATTTTTGATAATTATTGACAATTGTTGACAATTATGGACCATTTTTCCAAAATTTTGACCATTTTTGACAACTATTGACCATTTTTGACCATATTTCAAAATTTTTGACAATTTTTCAATAACTTTAACAATTTTGACAATTATCAACTATTTTTCAAAATTTTGACATTTTTTAACAATAATTGTCCATTTTTGACAGTTTTTGACAATATTTGACCATTTTTGATAGTTTTTGACAATTATTGGTAATTTTTGACAATTTTTCAAAATTTCTAACAATTCTTCAAAATTTTTGACCATTTTTCAAAAACATTGGCCATTTTTGATAGTTTTTGACAATTATCGACCATTTATAAAAATTTTAACAATTTTTGACCATTTTTCAAAATTTTAACAATTATTGACCATTTTTCAAAATTTTAACAATTATTGACCATTTTGACTGTTTTTCAAAATTAGTTACCATTTTTCCAAATTTTTGATAATTTTTGACAATTTTTCAAAATGATGACAATTTTTAACCATTTTTGACAATAATTAACCATTTTTAACAATTTTTAACAATAATTGTCAATTTTTAACCATTTTTGATAGTTTTTGACCATTTTTGACAATTTTTCAAAATTTTAGACCATTTTTCAAAACTATTCACTATTTTTGATAATTATTGACAATTGTTGACAATTATGGACAATTTTTCCAAATTTTTGACCATTTTTGACAACTATTGACCATTTTGGACCATATTTCAAAATTTTTGACAATTTTTCAAAAACTTTAACAATTTTTGACAATTATCAACTATTTTTCAAAATTTTGACATTTTTTAATAATAATTGTCCATTTTTGACAGTTTTTGTCAATATTTGACCATTTTTGATAGTTTTTGACAATTATTGGTCATTTTTGACAATTTTTCAAATTTCTAACAATTCTTCAAAATTTTTGACCATTTTTCAAAATCATTGACCATTTTTGATAGTTTTTGACAATTATCGACCATTTTCAAAATTTTAACAATTTTTGACAATTATTGACCAATTTTGACAATAATTGTCCATTTTTGACAGTTTTTAAAAATATTTGACGATTTTTAACCATTTTTGATAGTTTTTGACCATTTTTGACAATTTTTCAAAATTTTGGACCATTTTCCCAAATTTTTGACAATTATTGACCATATTTCAAAAACTTTAACAATTATTAACTATTTTTCAAAAGTTTGACAATTTTTAACAATTTTTGACCATTTTTGATAGTTTTTGACAATTATTGGCCATTTTTGACAATTTTTCAAAATTATTGACCATTTTTAATATTTTTTGACAATTATCGACCATTTATGAAAATTTTAACAATTTTTGGCAGTTATTGACCAATTTTGATAATAATTGTCCATTTTTGACAGTTTTTGACCATTTTTGATAGTTTTTGACAATTATTCACCATTTTTGAAAATGTTTGGCCATTTTTCAAATTTTTTTTAAAATTTTTGACAAATGGCCATTTTTGACAAACTTTGAAAAATTTTGACAATTTTGACAATTATTGACCATTTTTAATAGTTTTTGACAAAAATTGACCATTTTTAACAGTTTTTGACAATAATTGACAATTTTTGACAATAATTGACAATTTCATAAATAAGGGGAATCTTTGGATTCTTTTTTTCTGGCATTCCTTTATACCATTGGACACGTGTTTTTTCACAAAAATTTTAGTTGTTTTCGCAATTATCACGTGCGTTAAGATAGATTCACTCGTTTCATTTAACAAATAACAATATTTTTTTCTTTGTTAGAACTCCACGGCCTACTTTTAATCATTGTGAATCATTTTAATAGAAATCTAGGCGTGCTACAAAGGTACATACTTATATATAAAAATAATTTAATTATAAGGATGTGATTCACATACAATAAATAATACAAATCAGTTAACAAAGCAAAATTGTCTTCGTAGAAGAATGAAATTAATTAACTGTAAAACTGGTTATTTATATTCTTAAGAACTTAACAGTTAACAACCAGGTAAATCAGTTTTTTTATCACAGTGTGTTGAAAATTGAACGCGGTATACAGGGTGCTTTAAAATAAACATGGTTGCATTTTTTTCCTATATTTTTATAAGACGTTATTTAGAACCCAATCGTACAATGTAAAAGTACACATACATGCTCCAGATACGAATTACGAAAAATTTGAAAAATGTGATAATCCACAAAACAACATACTGTATACAGGGTGCGGCAAATAAACCGTCGATTAGAAAGATGGAGTTTTTAAAGGTGAACTTTTTTAATCAAAAATATTACCTTCTTCTTTGTACTTGCTGTTATACCGAAAGTCGTTTATACCTTTGTTTTTTTAATGGTACACCCTGTATATTTGGTGATTTTATGATTTTTATATGACAACTCACTTTATGTAGATAAAACTTAATATCATCTCATACAGGATGAATTTTAACACAGACAAATTTTTTTTTTCATTTGAAAGTCCCCTCTATCTATGAGAAGTAAAACTAAATGCAATTGTTTTATACTAGATGGAAGAGAAGGAAACAGCCTCTCACAGATCATCTTCGATTGTTAAGCACTGACTCATTGGAGATATAGACTCCTAGGACTAGAGTATCCAAGCGAGGATTTCTCCAAAAAGGACCAAGTGAAAAGACTGTTGAGCCTAATAAGGACTACTGGTCTCTTCACATAAACGGTATAACCAAGAGCACAAGAATCCTAAAGGCTGAGGTGCCGAGGTCTCTAAGCCTCTGACTGGTGGTGCCGAACTAATCAATCAATCATTAATTAACAGAGCGACCCAAACAATGATAGATTCGTGATCGAAGTATGATCACCATGCGCCTTTGTATATATTGGCTAAAATAAATATGCCTCCCTACGCTGACCAATCGGATTTAACTGCAATCGGCCGGCAGAATTCATTAGGTTTGTTCCAACTGGTATTTATGAACCGTACTGGAATCGTTCCGAGTACTGTATAGTGCGCAGACTCGAATTTGGGATGGACACATCAGCTTTTTCACCCCTTTCAGAAGGTACAGTTTGTATACCATCCCAAGCAGTCCCAAGAATGATACTTTAATCAGTTGGAAAGTGAAAGAAATACAGCACGAACGATACCAAAAACGGTTCTAACGCCTGTTGGAACGAAGCTATTGTCTTTTATCTACGAGCTGCCTCGTCTGAGGCACTATGCATGATACTGTTTTGGAACACTCCGTTGCTTGGATGGACAGAGTTTAGATGTAATTGTTTTATCTACGCTCTTTAGAATGAGACTAATTTCGTTAAAATCGATGAATCCAAACCAAAGTTATAGGAATTTATCCATAAAAACATTCCCAAGGGTGGGGAACCTTTATTTGAAATAGAATTGAACAAAACGTACTGAATAAAATGTGTGCGAGATTTAGGCCTCTTTCTTGTTTTCTTATTTAACTCCTAGTATAATTAGGCATATTTTATAGAAAACTGGTTTTGAAATTGTTCTTCATAGAATATGTCCTTTAGCGGTCAAGATAGAAACTTTAAAGTTATTTCCAAATATTTCTCATGGCCATTTTTACTAGGAATTCTGTTTCCTAAAGATATGATGGATGTTTCTGATATAGAGCCGAGAGATCGGCTTATTAGTCCACCCGGTGGACCAATTGCATGGAGAGAGTCTAAGGTGGTGTTTATTCCTAAACCAGGAAAAGAAACGTACACCCAGGCTAAATCCTACCGACCAATCAGTCTGACATCATTCATGGTGAAAACTATGGAAAAAGTATTACATATGTATTTACAAGAAGGAGCGCTTAAGAGCATCCCTCTACATAGACTACAATGGGCTTATCAAGCAGGGAAATCAGGTGAAGCTGCCCTGCATAATTTGGTCTCAGGTCTCGAAAGGAGCCTGAATCATAAGGAAGTAGCCCTTGCAGCATTTCTAGACAACGAAGGTGCTTTTGACAACACATCGATGTCATCAATTAACAGATCCCTTGAAAACAGAGGGATTAACAGTACCACATGCATGGATAGGATCCATGCTTGAGCATAGGAGAATAACAGCACATATGCATGATAAAACATACACCGTTAGGACAACTAAAGGATGTCCTCAATGTGGAGTACTTTCACCACTTTTGTGGAACCTAGTTGTGGATGACTTGATCTGTAGGCTGAACGATCAAGGCATGTGGACGCAGGGCTTTGCGGACGACATAGTGATTGTCACCAATGGGAAACTCCCACAGGTGGTTATGAATGTCCTACAGAAAGCACTGCGAATTGTGGAGGAATGGTGCCTTACAGAGGACCTTTCAGTTAATCCAAAAAAAACCAAACTAGTTGCTTTCACGAATAGAATAGTTCTCCCGCAGGGTAGAGTACTGTTGTTCGGAGAAGAACTAGAAATATCCAAAGAAGTCAAATATCTGGGAGTGACCCTTGATTCCAAACTGAATTGGAAGGTACACCTGGAAAAAATTACTACCAGGGCGACTAGGCTTTTCTGGCAATGCAGAAGAGTTATGGGCAAAACCTGGGGAATACGTCCTGAGGTGGTTCACTGGCTCTACACAACTGTGATAAGGCCAACGATCACCTATGGAACAATAGTCTGGTGGAGGAGGACAGAAGTGACCTCTGCAGTTAATATGTTAACTGCAATCCAAAGACAAGCTCTTCTTGGTATTACCGCGGCAATGAACAGCACGGGGACGGCATCAATGGAAGCCCTTATTGGACTTCCTCCTCTAGAACTTTTTATAAGGGCGGAGGCAATGATGGCAATTCTTAGGCTGAAATCGGGAGACTTATGGTCCCCCAACAATGTTCGAGAAGGACACACTGATACAACTGGGACATTACTAGACGAACCCATATTTCACATGAGTTTTGATAGCATGACACCAGAGAATATATTCACTGAGCGAGTGAATATCATCATCCCATCTAGGGAACAGGTGATGCACCCAGGTAATTCTGGAGAAATCATCTGGTTCACCGATGGCTCCAAAACAAACCATGGCACTGGGGCTGGTATAAAAGGACCTAGAAAGAGAATGTTCTTTAGCCTTGGTCGATATACGACTGTGTTTCAAGCAGAGACGATTGCCGCTATAGCCTGTATTGATGAAAACATCAGTAGAGGATATACCGGACAAAAAATTGAAATACTCACTGACAGCCAGGCTCTGCTTAAGGCTATCAGTAATCCAACAACTAAGTCTAGACTGGTGAAAAACTGCAAAGAATCCCTCAACAGGCTGGCAAGAGACAACAAAGTGTCTCTAATATGGGTGCCGGCACATAAGGGGATTGCAGGTAATGAAATGGCGGACCAGTTAGCTAAAGAAGACTCTAAAGGAGACTTCATAGGTCCGGAACCGTTTTGTGGAATCACAAAAGATTGCATAAGAGGGGAAATCGGGAACTGGCTAGATAGGGAACACCAATTCAAATGGAGGGTGACAAAAGGGCACCTTCATACCAAGAGTTTACTGAACAAGGTAGACAAGGAACTCTCAACCAAGCTACTGAAATTGGGTAAGAGACATTTGAAGACAGTTACCGACCTGGTGACTGGACACTGCACCTTGAGGAAACATCTGTACAATATGGGCAAAGTTAGTGAACCTATGTGCAGAAAATGTGAACTTGATGATGAAACACCTACCCACATACTCTGCTTCTGTGAGGACTTACAAGAACTTAGACGGAAGCACTTTGGAGAGGAATTTATACAACCATCACAAATACTGAAAATCCCTCTAGTCAAACTAGTGGCCTTTATAGAAGAGACGAAGCTTCTGGAATGGAAATAGATAACATGGGAAATGGTGCAAAGATTCAGTTCAAGTGCCTGGGCTGATGAGCACAACCCAAATATATGAATGAATGAATGAATAGTCCACCCGGTACATAGTGATAAAGTGTAGTTTTCATATAAAAAAATTTAACTCAAAAGATAGGTACAGGAAAATATTAACACAAATTGTTTGAAATAACGTAAATATTCTTCAAATAAAAAATGTATATTCAGGGTGTTCCAATAAAAAAAACGAAGTTATAAACAGAAAGAAGATAACAATATATTTTCTACGATTATTAATAAAACTGACGTTTTTTAAATCGATTTTCGTACATAAAATATGTATTTGTTGAACAGTTTAAAAAAGTGACATTAGAGTGAAATAAAGTGACATTAGGGTGAGATAAAGTAGTTTTTTAACGCTAATTTTAAATATTTCCGCTAATGGCTCTGCAGATTGCACTCATCTGACATTTTACTTAGCGTTTTGTCATCATGGCAAACATAAACATTCAAATCGACGCCATTTTTAGTCCATTTAGAGCAACCTAAATAACTAATTTATTGGTTTTTGCTCGATTGTAGAAAAAATAGTGTATGCAACTTATGCATAAAGTGTCTTTTTTCACTCATGGAATTGACTCGACTTGAATCCACTCGTGAAAAAAAGCACCACTTTATGCAATTGTCGCATAAATAACTATTTAATAAATAACTTACCCATACGAATTTTCAATATTCAGAGACCTGCAGTTATCGAGATCGTTCTAATCGACGGTTTATCTGCGGCACCCTGTATACATTTGAATTGAAATTTTGAAATGTACGAAAACAACTGAGTATCATTCACGGGCGTAGCCAGGTTTTAGTATCGGGGTGGGTTCAAGAAAATGAAACGACTAAAAGTACATAAAATAACCCTTATACAGCGTGTCCACGGATGGGGTATCCTATAGGTGAAAAATGTTTAAATATTAATTTTAGTGAAAAATGTCATTCTTGATAAAAAGTTTTGCTCGTTCTGAAACCCCATAAAATGAAATAAAACTCAAGTTTTTCAAAACCCTTCTCATTTTATGAAAACCGTATGAATTTCGAAAATAATGTATTAATCTAGTGAGTGAGTGACGTTTACGATGTACCAAGTAACAGTCAACTTTTATAAATAATTTTCAAATTGTTATTCTTTAATAAATATTTGACAACAATGTTAACTATTCAAGAATTATAATCACTATCAAAAATAACAATACAGAATAATAATGTAAGAAACACTAAGTAAACAAAAAACATCTATTCAATATATCCTCCCCAGCTTCAAAACATCTCTCAATTCTCTTTCTAAATGCTTTGTAAGTATTTCGCAGCATTTCTGCGGTAATTTCGTTAACGGCATCAATGATATCTCGTTTCAAGTCTTCAATATTATGGTTTAAATTATTTGCGTAAACTTTTTGTTTTAAGTAGCCCCATAAAAAAATCTAAAATAGTTAAATCAGGGGATCGGGGCGGAAAAAATATTGGGTCGTAACGTCCCATCCATCGCCCAGGAAAATATTCATCCAGCCATCCTCTAATTAGCAAAGTCGAATGTGTCGAATGTTGAAAGTACATTTTACGCCTTTGCTCCAAGGGAATTTTTTCTAATTCAGGTATTAAGAAGTTGTCCAGTAAATACAAATATACCTCCTGATTTAATCTTCCAGAAAATACGGTCCGATTATTTGATCCGGTAAAACCGCACACCAAACATTAACTTTTTTAGCAAATTGACTATTACAGTTAATCCTGTAGCTCGGGATTTCACTAGCCCAATATCGACAATTTTGGGAAGAAACGACTCCGTTTGTTGTAAACGTTGCTTTATCAGAAAACAAAATAATATTGTGAAAGAATCGGTCATGCATAAGTTTTTCACCAATTATCGCACAAAAGTCTAACCTTGTAAGGTATGAATAAATTTCGGTTTGAATGGATGAATTTTGTTTTGCTTAAATTTTTTCTGTAGGTTAGGTTTTTGATGAGTGGGTCTATAAGGCCCTCCACTGCGACTCGCAAGAGTCTATTGTGGCTCACACCTATTCAGATTTCACCAAACAAATTCAGCTTCTTAACAAAGCCAATTAGTTTATTTGGTGAATAATATTTCAGGTCCTAGGCCGAGAGAGAATCCCAGCCAAACATCAGATACCTGATTCGAGCCGCGGCGGGGCAGGCACAAATTATATGCTCTGCTGATTCATCATCTTCCAGACAAAAACGGCAGGTCGGATCTTCCGACAGTCCAAGTTTTAGCATATGATGATTCAGATGACAGTGGCCTGTTAAAAGACCTGTTAGACAACGTAGGTCATGCCTGCTATAGTCTAACATTTTTTTGGAGACATTCTTCGAAGGATGTATGAAAGCCTTTGAATGAACCAATCCTGATAAATTATGCCAGAAGTCTAAAGCTCTTCTTGCCGTCCAGGTATTCAGTGTTTGTTTGGCAAAACTTATTGCGATGCCAATTATTGGTTCTGGTCCGATAGAAACACGTACGGCACCCTCCCTTGCAAGAGAGTCTGCCTTCTCGTTTCCTTCCATGCCAGAATGGCCAGGGATCCAGACCAGCAATACTTTATTGAGTTCTCCGATTAAGGAGAGTCTTCTTTGGCAGTCTAAAACCAATTTCGACGTTACACGGTGAGAGCTAAGTGCTTTCAAAGCCGCTTGGCTGTCCGAGAAAATTTTTATTGTTCTATGTATGAGATTGGCTTGCTCCAATCTCTCCACACATGAAACAATGGCGTAAATTTCCGCCTGGAATACGGTTGCATAGGATCCTAGAGAGGTTGAGATTTCTGTCCTAGGTCTGCATCCGTATACACCTGCACCAGAGCCTGAGGGTGTTTTTGAACCGTCTGTGTACCAACAGCTGTCTGCTCTTAATAGTTCATCCTTTCGGAGGACCCATTCATCTCTATTTGGAATTAGGACGGTATAAGGAAGGCCGTAGTTTACTGTTGGAGGCATTATGTCAGAGGTCATTCCCAGAATACTGTGACTTTCAGTGTCCACTAGCATTCTGCTTCGTTCTGTATAAGCCTGATTTGTGCATTTAGAAATATGCACAATTCTGTAAGTTGTCCATCTAGCCTCTCTTTCCAAAAATATATGGAGAGGAGTTAGGTCCAGAAGGATTTCCATGGCGTGGAGCTGATAGCACCAGTAATTGCCAGGCAAGCCTGTCTCTGTAAACCAGAGAGCTTTGCTTGGGCCGTAAGTAAGTTTCATATCTAGGATAATCCCCAAATATTTTACTTCCGCTGCAAATGGAATAACCTCACCATTGTAGGAAAGTGGTGGAATATCCTCCAACTTTCTTTTCCTAGTGAAGGGAACTATTACAGTTTTACCAGGGTTAACAGACATCTGTTCCCTCTGACACCAACTGTGGACATCGTCCAACGTCTTTTGGAGGGTATTATATGCTACCCTTCCTGACTTGGTCCTTGCCAAGGTGACAAGGTCGTCTGCATACGCTTGCAGTTCTACCCCTCTTCTTTCGAGAGCGCTAAGCAAGTTATCCATCAAGAGTGACCATAGTAGGGGAGATAGTACTCCGCCTTGTGGGCAGCCCCTGGAAACCTTGAAGCTAATGGTCTCGTCCTGAAGAGATGTAGTGGCTGTCCTATTAGTGAGCATGGCATATATCCAACCGGTAATGGTTGGTTTGATGCCCTTTTCAGTCAAAGCTGAACCAATGGAGGTCGGTAGTGCATTGTCAAATGCTCCTTCAATGTCAAGAAATATGGCCACCGCAATCTCCTTGTTGTTAAGGGATTGTGTGATTTTCTCAACAAGGTTGTGTAATGCTAAATCTGTTGATTTGCCAGTTTGATAAGCATATTGGTGGATGTTCAGGGGGGAATTATTCTGTAAGTGACTCTTGCAAAAACCTATCTCCACTGCTCTTTTTCGTAGACTCAACTTGGGATTTTCCCTTAACGAATGCATAGCTAGTGCACTAGCTGCATCATCCTCCTCAACGTACGCCTTTTTCAATTTCTTTTTGCCTTGAACAGATCCTGTCTCATCAAACTTCTTTATAAATTTTTTTAATCCACACCGCGTAATGGGTACATCTGGATATTTTTCGTGAAATTTTGCCATTGCATACTGGTACGAAACTTCCCCAATACCATAACACTTAATAAGATATACTCTTCGTTGAATAGTTATCATTGCTGTCAAATATTTATTAAAGAATGACAATTTGAAAATTATTTATAAAAGTTGACAGTTATAGTTTGGCAAACATAACTGAAGCTGTGAAAGGAATGCGGACGAAAACATTCGATATTGCCACGTTTAGCTATGAAAAAGCTAAAGTGCTAAGTATGTAGTGATAGTAATTAGAAAATGGACTTTTTATTATTAACAATATGTCAATGATGATTAAACGTTAGTTCTTTAATGTGCTTGTTTCATTGGATTTTGACTATTAACATTATTTTTTCAATTTCTGAATATTAAAAGATGAAGACTTTTCCAAATATATTATGGGTTTCCTGCAAGCCGGCAACGTCGTGCGAAAATAGTAATTATGCGCCAAGGTAGAAAAGTGAGTTATTATTATCGAGGTCCATTAAAGACTTATTGTTATTTGTTAAATGAAACGAGTGAATCTATCTTAACGCACGTGATAATTGCGAAAACAACTAATATTTTTGTGAAAAAACACGTGTCCATTGGTATAAAGGAATGCCAGAAAAAAAGAATCCAAAGATTCCCCTTATTTATGAAATTGTCAATTATTGTCAGAAACTGTTAAAAATGGTGAATTTTTGTCAAAAACTGTCAAAAATGGTCAATAATTGTCAAAAATTTTCAAAGATTGTCAAAAATGGTCAATTGTCAAAATTTTTCAAAAATTGTCAATAATTGTCAAAAACTATCAAAAATGGTCAAATACTGTCAAAAATGGACAATTATTATCAAAATTGGTCAATAACTGTCAAAAATTGTTAAAATTTTGATAAATGGTCGATAATTGTCAAAAACTATTAAAAATGGTCAATAATTTTGAAAAATTGTCAAACTTTTGAAAAATAGGTAATAATTGTCAAAAATTGTTAAAGTTTTTGAAATATGGTCAATAATTGTCAAAAATGGCCAAAAATTTGGAAAAATGGTCTATAATTTTGAAAAATTGTCAAAAATGGTCAAAAACTATCAAAAATGGTTAAAAATTGTCAATTATTTTTAAAAACTGTCAAAATGGACAATTATTGTCAAAATTGGTCAATAATTGTCAAACATTGATAAAATTTTGAAAATGGTCGATAATTGTCAAAAACTATCAAAAATGGTCAATGATTTTGAAAAATGGTCAACAATTTTGAAGAATTGTTAAAAATTTTAAAAAATTGTCAAAAATGTTCAAATATTGTCAAAAACTGTCAAAAATGGACAATTATTGTTAAAAAATGTCTAAATTTTAAAAAATAGTTGATAATTGTCAAAAATTGTTAAAGTTTTTGAAAAATTGTCAAAAATTTTGAAAAATGGTCAAAAATTTGTAAAAATGGTCCATAATTGTCAACAATTGTAGATAATTATCAAAAATAGTCAAGAATTTCGAAAAATGTTCTAAAATTTTGAAAATTGTCAAAAATGGTCAAAAACTATAAAAAATGGTTAAAAATCGTCAATTATTGTTAAAAACTGTTAAAAATGAACAATTATTGTCAAAAACTGTCAAAAATGGTTAAAAATTGTCATCATTTTGAAAAATTGTCAAAAACTATCAAAAATTTGGAAAAATGGTCACTAATTTTGAAAAACAGTCAAAATGGTCAACAATTGTCAAAAATGGTCAATAATTGTTAAAATTTTGAAAAATGGTATGTAGTGATAGTAATTAGAAAATGGACTTTTTATTATTAACAACATGTCAATGATGATTAAACGTTAGTTCTTTAATGTGCTTGTTTCATTGGATTTTGACTATTAACATTATTTTATCAATTTCTGAATATTAAAAGATGAAGACTTTTCCAAATATATTATGGGTTTCCTGCAAGCCGGCAACGTCGTGCGAAAATAGTAATTATGCGCCAAGGTAGAAAAGTGAGTTATTATTGTCGAGGTCTTTAATGGACCTCGACAATAATAACTCTCTTTTCTACCGTGGCTCATATAGCATTTTTTTCACTACTTCACTAGTGGTATTTTATTTTTTTAAATATTAGTTTGTCGACTCCCGTTTCACATGACATGACAGCTGTGCACAAGTTAACCTCACATTCTATTAAATGGATTGATATTTAGTTCTAATCAAGTAGGCTCTGTATTTTTCTACCTTGGTTAATAATGAACAACTTTACTACCTCAACAAAAGTCAATGAAGTTAGGTTTAGAGGCTAGTAGTGAAAAAACATAATTACCACGCCCTCCGGACTAACTAAATTGGTGAATATTTATCGAACCTCCATTGCTAGGTAACCACCTGACTTCCTATTGGCAAGCGCGTGCGTGTGTTCTTCCCTCTCATTTCCACAATTGATTGACATTGATTATCCAGTGGCGTTTATAATGTCAATATTTTCCTTCGTATTTTCAGTTTCACTTGGTATCTTTAACAAATTTTAATTTTAACAAATAGGTACCGTGTTTTGAAAAATACCTTATCTTTAAAGCAAAGCATAAGTCAGTTTTATAAAATAGGTACCATACGCCTTTGGTACGTTTATGACAGATATCGGCCCTGTTTCCTCACCTCTTACCGATGCCGCGTAGCTCCAGATAGACTAGCCAAACTATACTTGGTACATCGTAAACGTCACTCACTAGATTAATACATTATTTTCGAACTTAGTGCAAAAATTCATACGGTTTCAGTGGGACAGTATAAACTATAAGCTAAATAAAAGAATAACGTTCTGTTATATATTACAGAAACACAGAATATTACAAAATTAATCTTCTGTTTTTCTTTTTAAATATATCCACATCCACTACTTCATTCGCATCAATTTCTATCCCATAGTGAATGTTCATGAGAGCCAAGTCGTTCAGTCTGTTTTCACTCGTTAAGTAGTTTTTAAGTCTTCTTAGGCGTGAAAGGATCCTTTCTGGGGTAGCAGTGGAAACAGGTATGGTAGCATATATTTGCAACAATGTGTAAATATTTGGATATAGTTTTTGGTCACACTTATCTAAGCATTCCAAAGCTGATTTTGGAGTAGGGGAAGTGAGAGTCATGGCTGCTTTCCACACTTCAAGTTCTGCTTTGAGGACAGATGTACTTTTTTCGGACAGCACTGCCGAATACAGACGAAATGCCTCTTCGATTTCACAACCGGTCGCAAAATTTGACGGGAACACACCAGATAATGCCGATACTACTTTACGGTGCTTGTAAATCTCTCAATCAATTGTTGAATTGTATGGTCGAGAAATGGAATGAATAAATTTCTTTTGTAATACGTGGATACCGACGCAGGAATGTTGGAGCGATTCAACTGCTTCTTCATAGAGATGGAAGTACTCTTCGTCAACTTTATCTCTCAAATGTTGCAAAGCATAAATAACATCATCCACGTGACTGAATGCTGTTATGAGGTATGTGTTAATTGCTTGCAGCTCATGACTTTTTGAAGAATCACTAGACACATAACAAAATTCGAAGATCGAAGTGTGTTAAGCATTTGGACGGCTTGTTGTGATGTTTGCGTTTTGAACCCCAAAAAACCTTCCCCCTGGCTACGCCCGTGGTATAATTGTCATAATTCATAACAAAAGTTGATTCAAAATCCAGATGCACCAACGTAAGCAAATGCACAAAAAGTGATAGCCACGTGCCATGTGGAAAGTACACCTTGATTGGTTAAGCAGCAGTAAAACATTCGTAGTACTTTGTTCACGTGCATTGCATTTGATGCCTATTACTTTTGTATACTCTTTATATTGAATATTTTAATATTTTATTTTAAAAACTATAAATATCCAAGATTTTGATATACAGAGTGTTGACATGGCCCTGAAAGTGGAAATAATAACATTTTTCCAATGGTCACTGTGACTCAATCACTTGAATGCACGAACTATTCAGTACAAGAAGAAAATGACATGATTTTTATAACCACTCTGTATTCATAGACGGTCATGATTGTATTTAGGTAATCAAGATTTGAAAAATATCTTGGTCCGGTTCTGTTTGTAAACCAGCTGATATCAATCAGTTTGAACGTCTACCAATAGGTGTCGTCACCAAGTCTACCGTTCACGAATTAATTGCCTCCATCAAGGTTATGGAATTTCTCCTTCCACCTTTATAATGGCATTTCCTCTCTTATTTTGACCCCAACAACGACAAAGATATATATCGACTGGTACACAATCTAATGTAATTTAGTGTAATTTTATTGTGACGTGAGATAGTTTTGGGTTCAATTACTTTGTTTGTATTTATTTTCTCTCCAAACAGTGATCTCGAGTGTGACCGATATTTTGTGGTTTTTATCTACTATAAAGGTTGTTATTATTATTATTTTTTAATTTATATCGTAATATAGATAAAATTGAGATATTTACGGAATTAGAACTTTGATAAATGATTGGCTTAAAGTGTTTGAATAGTGTTATCAGTTCAAATGCACTATTCTCACTAACTTAGGTACTTAACTATCTGCGTTGCAATAGTACAGTAGGTACTCTACATATTATGCTGAAGGGGAGATACTTAATTTTTCTTTTTTGTATTTGTAAGAAATTAAATTTTATATCTGAATGTTTTCAATATTACATTACAGTTGTCAAAAATAAGTTGAAATAATATATGGAGTTTTTGGGAAAAATTGAAAATTGGTTATAGTTTTGTAGAGACATTTTGCTGCTTTTTTTTGTCAACTTTTTCGGCAAAAGAATAGGGTCCTTTATAAGATCAGTGCAATAAAATAATCAGAATGGCATCAGAACTTGGGGTAACAGAAAGGGACACTTTTTAAGTTAGTTTTTGAATTATCCAGATTATGAAATTTATTTTTGTAGTTTTCTTTTTGTTTTGTTTTTAAGTAATTTCGTGCAGTGCCGGCTTACGACTATTAGGAAATGGGATAAATAATACACACAGAATTTATATTTTAAACTTGAATATATCTAAGACTAAAATACTTCAAACGACAATAATAATTAAGAATACAACATAAAAGAAAATAATCACACAAAGGTTGTTTACATCAGTCTTTTATATAAGTATATAGTTTATTTTGTAATCTTTGGCTAAGACAAAGATTACAAAAGAGACAAAGATTACAAAAGAGCCTTTGAAGCCATCAATCTTTACAGTTTACTTTTATTACGGGTGCGATGTATTTTGAAGATATTCATGGGGGTATTCGAAATTCGTCACATGGCACATGGTATTCTATCGTCCGATTTTGAGACTAGGAAATTCGCCACAAGGATAATTATTAATTTTAAAATCCTCAGATTCGATAAACAATTTTGCCACTATAGGCGTCCAAGTAATATTTTGGTCGAGAAATTGAACTATGAGGTTGGTTTTATTTTATTTATTCGCTAAATTTGTTTAATAAAAAAATGTGTAAAGTAATAATCAATAATATAACGTACTTGTACGAGAGTTATCTTTTATATTTTGCATGTAGAGCTAGAAAAAAAAACGGTAGATAACTTATATGTATATGTTTGTATGTATATTGGGGTGACATTCACTGAAACCTAAAAGATCTATTGTGCCCCCTTCCCCTTACTTCTACTTAGTTCCTGAGGAAAGTCTCGGAGACTAGTTGCTCGTTTAGTCCTATTTCACAGAGGAATTTTGGGATATCGGCAGTCTTTAACCTAGGTTAATGTCTCTCTTCTATTCAGTAATCTCCTAGGTGTTGTGCCCTATGATTCTGAATTGCTGTGTAATTCGCAAGTATGTGGTTGGAAGTTTCTTCTTCCATGCCCCAGAATCTACATTCTTCTTCCTCCACTATTTTGAGCTTTTTCAGGTGCCCATTCAGGCGACAATGTCCCCTTAGGATCCCTGTTAAAACTCTTAGTGCAGTTTTACTTTGACTTATGCATTCGTTTGATCTCAACAGGTTGTAGTCACCCAGAACAATCTTTGATTGTTTAAGTCCTACTAGATATTTCCAATGGTCAGATCTTCTTATTTTTTCGGCTTTGCCTATTTCTTCCAATATTACATTGGAGCTGATACCGCAAAACAGTTCCGGCCCCCCAAAAGGGTGTTTCAGTCCCCCTCTTTGCTAGTTTATCTGCTCTTTCATTTCCTTCTATTCCAGAGTGTCTTGGAATCCACAGTAAGGTGACTATATTGTTCTCGCCTAGTTCATTGAGTTTGCCTAGGCATTCCAACACCATTTTGGAACTGACTACACAAGAGCTCAGTGCTTTAATGGCTGCTTGACTATCCGACATTATGATAATCCTTTGCCTTTTGGACATTTTTTTGACCGTCTGTGCATCATTGAATGCCATTCTCCCCAAGCCTGGTAATGGTATTTGGATCCCATTCCTTCTTGTTGCTTAATTCCAAATTTCTTTGAAAAGTTATACTTTTTCATCACACCATTTTGTGGCATGTCCCAGGTTTTCTAATTTCTAAGAAGTAAGGAGGTGGTTTTTTTAATGATTCTCTCTCTACTTAGTCTGTATTTTGTACTTTCTGCAACACTTTCCACCCCCATATGTAGTGGTGTGAGGTTGAGAATCACTTCCATGGCTGGCGTTGGGCATGTTCTCATTGCTCCTGTAATGCACATACAGGCTAGTCTTTTCTTGTACGATGTCACAAAGGGTGTTTTCGAATTTTCCCCTGGCTATTATGACAATATCATCGGCATATTATTGGCAGGATATTCCGAGGTCAGACAAACCACACAGGAATTCGTCAACCGTCAGGCTCCACATTAATGGGGATGCTACTCCTCCTTGTGGACATCCTCTGGTTTTAGAGATGGAGACAATGTCTTTGCTCGTCCTCGTCTCTGCTACTCTAGTGGTGAACAGTAGATAACTTTTAAACACTATTGTTTTTCAAAGTATTCTCCACGAAGAGAATTGCATTTTGGCATCATTTGAAACCAATTCTTGAAGCAGTTAATCTACTAGCTTGTTGGTACATTCAAAATAGAGTTTTTGAAGGCGTTGACTGCATCTTCTGGGGACCGGAACCTATTACGACGCAGTTGATTCTTAATTTTTGGAAAAGTAAAAATGTCGTTAAGTCTTAGGTCGGGGCTATATGGGGGATGGTCCAACAATTCGAAGTTTTCTTGCTTTAAAAACTCAATTGTCGAGCTGTGTGGGAACTTGCATTGTCTTGGTGGAGGATCATTCGTTGTTGGGGGTTGGTTTTTCGAAACTCAGCAACTACTTCCGGCAAATAAATCGATATGTACCAATCAGCAGTAACAGTTATTTGATCTTGCAGAGGAATTGTTGCTACATGACCAACTTTTGAGACAAATGTCGCCACCAATTTTTTGGAACACCTCGAGAACGGATAAGTTTCGTCGGTTTTGGTTAATTTTTGCAAAACTCTCATCGCACTCGTTATGCACAGGCAGACGAGCATAATATGCAGTTTTGATAGCTCCAGTTCAGTTTTCCATTGATCGGGTCTTGACCACCAGGCAATGTACGTAACCACAATTTATACAGCCAGTGTACGTTCCTTGGATTTAAGTCCCATCGCCCGCTTGGTAGCCATTAGAGCTATTTCCCCTTTTGTTTGTTTGAGGTTACCAGATTTCTATTTTCTGTAAATTTTTTTTGTTTTATTTCACTGTACATTACGCTTTGCATGAATTTATGCAATTAGTAAAACGTTGTTTTTCGTTAATTAACCTTCATTTTTAAAATTACGTCCTAACAATTAGGTTCTTTATTAATTTTAATTAATTGTCAGTTTAAGTGCTAAATTTTTCGATTAATTTTTTTTAATACGGGGTATTCTTTTATTTTTTTAAACAAGCTGAAATTTTTAGTATTCCCAGAAATCGGGTAAACTAGGAGGCTACTTTTAGGGATAGTTTCATTAAAATGCGACATAAAAGTTTGCGGAGAAGTGTTGAGATGAATATTTCCATGACATGACATGATTAATTTTCGATATGTAGAGGTGGACTGTATTTATAAAATTTTAAATATCTTTGATGAGATTTAAAAAAAAAGAGAATATATACAGGGTTTCACAGGGTACATAAAACTTGCGAGATGGTAGATAAAGGGGCTAGAAATAATGATAGTACTTCGCTTCTCGGTCTTTAATGGACCTCGACAATAACACCTCACTTTTTTACCTTGGCGCATAATTACTACTTGTCAATTTCCCGTTCTGTTATATCTCCGAATCGATTCATGGCCTCTAAGAAACTCTTCTTTGACGTTTCACGTTTATTATTTTAATGTTGTCTGACAATGGTTGTCATGGCAACTTGGAATTTCCGCTAAATTTCCATTTAGTAATTTAACATTCGTTGCGTTGATACAACATGTATGAGTGAAATATTCGGGGGTAATACCACAAGAGCTCAGATCTAGCCGGATATTTTTTCTGGTTGTTTTCGAATACTTAATTTCATTGGCAATTAAATGATAGCCGTTGTGACAAAATCACGAGAGTGTATAGCTCGAGTGATTTTGTCTCTCGTGATTTTGTCAGAACAGATCGAGTTGAATTACCTATATGAAAGTAAGTATGAGAAAACCACCACAAAAAATATCCTGCTAAATCTGAGCTCGCGAGGTATTTGGTAAGACAATTCCATGAATGAAATGACTTTTTTTTATTCTGGAGTTGATTTTTCAATCTCCTTTACTATTTCCACCTCGCGAATATTTCCAAATTTCGACATACTAACTGGAATGTTATTTGCAGTTTAATTCTGTTTTTGACATTTACAATTGTCAAACTGATGCACCGTGCAATGCTTGATAAATGAACAGGTAAATACTAGCGTTGCTATGGTAACGTAATTTATCCGATTTTTTTAACCACTTGCATTTTCTGTTCCTTCCTATTTACTGGAATTGTCGAAATAATTATAAATATTTTATAAAAGGGCCCTCAGAGATGTGGACAATTTTATATCGCACTGCATTCCGTATAGTCTACATTTATAAAAATAGACTTTTACATTTAGGGGAAAGTTGGGTAAAACGGGATACTTAGTGTTCTAGGTCTCATAACTTTTTGAATAAAGCAATGCTGGGGACTATTTTTTGGCTCCAGTTTCAGTTATTAATTGACTTTTGATTGATACCATTTTTTATGCAAAAAACAGAAGCCACATGAGAAAAAATATGTTCAATTAAAAAGTAGCAGGTATCCCGTTTTATCCATCTAGTCGGATAAAACGGGATACTTAAGCTTGTATAGTTTCCATAACGTTTAGTCTTCAGCAAGTAACACAGAACATGGTAAATAAAGAAAAATTATTATTATTACTATTATTATTCTTAACAATATAAAAGGAAAGGTTAATAAAACAAATTATTCAAATATGTTACTGACAGAAGTCACAGGTAAAAACTTCGTCTTCTCCCACTCCCGCGCAAGCTTCATGGGCCCAGCCTTCGCAATGTTGGCACCTTATCCAACCTTCTTCTGCTTTAGAGTTGGAATAAAGTTAGCTGCAAAATATACAGGCTGCTTTCATCTTCTGAACTTGAATCATTACTTTCTCTCGATTTCCTTCTTTTTATATTTTTTCGACCCTTGGTATAATTTTGCTTTTTGTCTTTCACGCTCGTTTCTTCTGCACTGCTACTGTCTTTCTTCTTTGGGTTCTTTGCTTTTACGTCTTTTCTAGTCGTCATCTCATTGTCATTTATTTTGTCTTTTTTATACAGTTTGGTTATAAGGGCTGTTTTTCAGCATCTCCTTAGTTTAACTTTGGCTTCTTTGTAGGAAGTCTTTTAGAAATTGATTCCTCTAGTTCCTCTTTATATGGTGTCGATGTTAACACTGCAGTTTTACATTCTTCTGTCATTTAGATTTAATTTTCGTTTAGTATGAGGAACTGAAACAACCTCCTGTGGCGTTATAACGAAATTCTGGGTGGTATGGGAAGATGAAGGAGTCGAATTTGCATAAAACTGCTCTGTAGGAATCTTTAAGCTTGGTGGCTTTCTCAGTGGTGCAGTGGTGCTCTCGGTAAACTTCTTTGGGGTGTCCTCGGTGGTGTTCTCAGTGGTGTACTGTCATAATCCCTGTCTCATCGACGTTATAAATACGCTCAGGGGGTATTTTGTGTTTCTCCATCGTTTCAGTAATCAGCGAGAAAAATTTTTTTACGGAAGGCCTATTGAAACCCATTGCCCTAGCAAGTGAGGTTGGCTTAGGAGATCGAAGTTTAATATTCTGATGCCGATTGAGAAAAGCATACAGCCATGCTTTACCAGCCGCTTTCTTGCTCTTATTAAATCTATTAGGCAAGCCGTTGCGTTCTGCTAATTCAAATGCCCAACTTCTTAATGCATCGAAAGTTGAACCAAACAAGCGTGATTCCATACACAAAATATATTCAACTAATTCCTTTTCCTGAGCAGGACTAAAAACAGTTGTTTTATTGCTGAATCCTCCCTGTTAAGAGCACCCTGTTTAATCTTCTTCACCCTTGTTTCAATGGTTGTACGAGGAACCCCATATTCTTTAGAAGCTTTGAGATACCCCATTCTTCCCTCCAGTACCTCCTCAACAGCCTGACGAATACTGTTCTCATCCCAAGAGTGCCTTTGCGTTTTTCTTGTATACTTTCCCATTGCACTTCTAGCCTGAAAAATATATTGACGATGTTGTTGGGTAAAACGGGATACCTCCCGATTTACCCAACCACACAGTATCCAGTTTTACCCAACTATGGATTGCTAAAATATGTGACTATATTTTAATAAAAAACAAAGCAAATTCCCAAAACCTATTGTGTATAACTATAGTAAACAAACACAGTATCACCTAAATCTACTCACCTTCAATGAATTTTGCTTGTAAACTAGAAAATCACCGTTTGAAACCACGCTGAATATTTTAGTTTAACCTCACAATTCAACACATCCATCTCTTACACCGTCTAGAGTGAAACTAGAGTTGCTAGATGACTTGCTGGACATCGGTAGGTACCACGGTCATATCCGATAGATGGTACTACTTGTTTTGAAATAAAGGTTAGGTTAGGTTAGGTTTTTGATGAGTGGGTCTATAACGCCCTCCACTGCGACTCGCAAGAGTCTATTGTGGCTCACACCTATTCAGATTTCACCAAACAAATGCAGCTTCTTAACAAAGCCAATTAGTTTATTTGGTGAATGATATTTCAGGTCCGAGGGCGAGAGAGAATCCCTGCCAAACATCAGATACCTGATTCGAGCCGCGGCGGGGCAGGCACAAATTATATGCTCTGCTGATTCATCATCATCCAGACAAAGACGGCAGGTCGGATCTTCCGACAGTCCAAGTTTTAGCATATGATGATTCAGATGACAGTGGCCTGTTAAAAGACCTGTTAGACAACGTAGGTCATGCCTGCTATAGTCTATAGGATGTATGAAAGCCTTTGAATGAACTAATCCTGGTAAATTATGCCAGAAGTCTAAAGCTCTTCTTGCCGTCCAGGTATTCAGTGTTTGTTTGGCAAAACTTATTGCGATGCCAATTATTGGTTCTGGTCCGATAGAAACACGTACGGCACCCTCCCTTGCACGAGAGTCTGCCTTCTCGTTTCCTTCCATGCCAGAATGGCCAGGGATCCAGACCAGCAATACTTTATTGAGTTCTCCGATTAAGGAGAGTCTTCTTTGGCAGTCTAAAACCAATTTCGACGTTACACGGTGAGAGCTAAGTGCTTTCAAAGCCGCTTGGCTGTCCGAGAAATTTTTTATTGTTCTCTGTATGAGATTGGCATGCTCCAATCTCTCCACACATGAAACAATGGCGTAAATTTCCGCCTGGAATACGGTTGCATAGGATCCTAGAGAGGTTGAGACATCTGTCCTAGGTCTGCGCCCGTATACACCTGCACCAGAGCCTGAGGGTGTTTTTGAGCCGTCTGTGTACCAACAGCTGTCTGCTCTTAATAGTTCATCCTTACGGAGGACCCATTCATCTCTATTTGGAATTAGGACGGTATAAGGCAGGCCATAGTTTACTGTTGGAGGCATTATGTCAGAGGTCATTCCCAGAATACTGTGACTTTCAGTGTCCACTAGCATTCTGCTTCGTTCTGTATAAGCCTGATTTGTGCATTTAGAAATATGCACAATTCTGTAAGTTGTCCATCTAGCCTCTCTTTCCAAAAATATATGGAGAGGAGGTAGGTCCAGAAGGATTTCCATGGCTGCTGACGGTGTGGAGCTGATAGCACCAGTAATTGCCAGGCAAGCCTGTCTCTGTAAACCAGAGGGCTTTGCTTGGGCCGTTCGCTGTAAAGCTTTTGGCCACCAGGCAATAGCTCCATATGTGATCATTGGTCTAACGATCATCACATATATCCAATAGATTTGTTTGGGTCCCAAGCCCCACAGATCCACAGATCCTACGACATGTCCACAAGGATAGTCTGGCCTTATGGATAACTTTTTCCAAGTGAGCGTTCCAAGTAAGTTTCATATCTAGGATAATCCCCAAATATTTTACTTCCGCTGCAAATGGAATAACCTCACCATTGTAGGAAAGTGGTGGAATATCCTCCAACTTTCTTTTCCTAGTGAAGGGAACTATTACAGTTTTACCAGGGTTAACAGACATCTGTTCCCTCTGACACCAACTGTGGACATCGTCCAACGTCTTTTGGAGGGTATTATATGCTACCCTTCCTGACTTGGTCCTTGCCAAGGTGACAAGGTCGTCTGCATACGCTTGCAGTTCTACCCCTCTTCTTTCGAGAGCGCTAAGCAAGTTATCCATCAAGAGTGACCATAGTAGGGGAGATAGTACTCCGCCTTGTGGGCAGCCCCTGGAAACCTTAAAGCTAATGGTCTCGACCTGAAGAGATGTAGTGGCTGTCCTATTAGTGAGCATGGCATATATCCAACCGGTAATGGTTGGTTTGATGCCCTTTTCAGTCAAAGCTGAACCAATGGAGGTCGGTAGTGCATTGTCAAATGCTCCTTCAATGTCAAGAAATATGGCCACCGCAATCTCCTTGTTGTTAAGTGATTGTGTGATTTTCTCAACAAGGTTGTGTAATGCTAAATCTGTTGATTTGCCAGTTCGATAAGCATATTGGTGGATGCTCAGGGGGGAATTATATAAAGCTACCCGCCTGATGTAGGTCTGACCGATTTACGGTGTGGGTCTTTGCGGCCCACTTTCGGTATATATACCACCCTAGCCGTCAACCAACTGGGTGGTATGTAATTCCACGCCAGACTAGCTCTATACAGTTTAATGAGGATGGGTAAAAGTAATTCCAGTCCGTTTTACAGCAGAGCTGGAAATATTCCATCCTCACCAGGAGATTTGAAAGGCTGAAAAGATTTGATTGCCCATTCAACTGCTACTGCTGTGATAGCTTCCTTGGCGGCCTCCCAATCGATCTTTTTTGGCCGCCTTGCGCCCTCAAAGAGCGGAGGTCGATTGTTATCCAGAGTCAAACTTCCAGGAAAGTGATTTTTAATCAAAGCTCTAACGTTTCTTTTCTAGAGGTCGTGAAAGTGCCATCAGGTCGCTTCATCGACCCAATCTCGGCAATAAAACAGGGTGTCCGGTTTTACCAGACCACCCTGTTTCACCCAACCTCCCCCTACAAGATTTATAAAATTTTTATGAAACATATAGAAAATGAATCATGTTTTGTGGAAAATGCGGTTCCCTAATTCAAAAGGTGACGACGATCATTTAAGCTAAATATTTGGAACATTGAAAAAGCCACACCATCGGGATTGGAACCCGGGACCCCTCGGCTAGAAAGCTCTTACGTAACCCTCTTCGCTACGGACGGTTCCTACCTACCAAATATGTTTCCCTTGTTGACACTATTTCGATATAGTGGACTGAATTAATCAAATCACTCGATGAACTAACATTTAATATTTAATTAACGAAAATGTGTGTATGATCATAATGCAACATATAACGGATTCAAAAAAAAGTGTGGCTTTGCCGATAAGGTGTGCATTAATGGTATTTTTCTACTCCTGTTTTATAATATACTTATTAAAAGACTAAAATCTGTATCATAATGATATTCATTATGATACAAATTTTCATTATGATACAGATTTTTAAGCCAATAGGAATGCGACATTCGCACAATATTTAATATAGCCATGGATACCTGGTTGACATTTCTGAAATTAATTATATTAGGTGACACTTAATTTGACAGCTGTCAAATAATCTTATTTGTTGAAGTTCCTTTCATTGTTCTTGTTTTTTATAATAAATGATAATTATTAATTAAATAATTCTTATTAATCGGAGTAGAAAAAATATTGTATGCAACTTTCATGTAATGGCCATTAATACACTCGCTATTAAATACGAAACTCGCCTGCGGCTCGTTTCGTATCCTACAACATGCTCGTGTCTTAATGGCTATCATTACATGATCGTTGCATAAAATACTATTATAAACGGTTGAATTTTGAATCGTTTTCAATAAGTAGTTGTTTAATAATTATAAATAAAAAACAATTTCAGGGCATTGTGTGTTAATCTTGCTTCTAGTTTTATGTAATATAGAAATATTGTTATATAATAATATATGTGAGATAAAGTAAAGTAAAACTTGCGGAAATAACATGGTATCCTATTTTCCTGCAAATTTCATGCGGGTATTGTTGTCTGATGGATGTATGAAAATAAACGATATTATATACAGGGTTAGTTTAAAGTATGGAAACATCTGAATATCTCACAAACGGAAAACGATGAAAAGTAGATTTTATCGCATGTTGCAAGGTTGCCATTGGAGCATATTTTCACGTTGAAAAGCGTAGTGACTGCAATGAATGATTTTTTAAATGTAACACCCTATATATTGTATCATTTTATGAATCCTATCGACTTCTAGATTAACTTTGTTATAAGGTACCCAAATTCTATGGTTACGCAGATATATCCTATTAATAATAATAAACGACATTCAAAGAAACCAAGAAAAATAACTGAACAAATCCTAAAGTAAATGTTCAAAGTGCAAACCATTTACGATTTGACAGTATCCAAGTCTTTTACAAAATTATCCAATTGAATCACGTAAATATGTGTGTGCTATCAGGTTTATCTCTTCCAAAATACGAGTGTGTAGATCCACTGGTCTATTTTTGTAAACTTTATTTTTAAGGCATCCCCACAAGAAAAAATCGAATGGGGTCAAGTCCGGTGACCGAGCCGGCCATTCTATCACTCCTCGACGTCCTATCCATCTCTGTGGAAACACTGTATCCAGATAAGTACGTTCAGCCAGGGTGTAATGGGGGGAAGCACCATCTTGTTGATACCATATGTCATCAGAAAGTAACATGGGATTGTTAGGAATGGGAAATATGGCTGCTATAGCTGGCACAATATTATTTCTTAACAGGTCCAGATATCAGTTACCATTTAAATTACCTTCAACAAAAAAGGTCCGATTATGTGATTATTAATAATCCCCGCCCAAACATTTATTTTCTGCGGCCACTGCGTGTCCCTCGCTCATCCAACGGGGATTACGTCTAGACCAAATACGGCAATTATGTTTATTTACTTCTCCGTTAAGAAAATCAGAAAATACAATTTTTTTTCAAAATTAACATCAAGGTTCTTTTTTCTCCAACCATTTCACAAAACTGTAATCTGCGGTCAGGATCATATTTTGTAAGTTCTTGATTGTAGTGAATTTTATAGTGTTTAATTTTTTCTGACTTCATAATTCTGACGTCTGAGCCATATTGTTGTCTAGCGCCAACTGGTTTGAAGATATTTGAGGACTTTCCTCAACTTGGAGTAGCACATTAAGTTTTGTTCCATCATCTGTAGCAGTTTTTGGCCTGCAAGGTTTAAGATAATTTTTAACATTTCCAGTCTCTCTATATCTCTTGACAGTTTTGAAAACGGTTGATCGGTTAATAACGTGTTGAGGATTCAATTAATTAAATATGCGTTTAACTTCTTCATACGTTCTTTCCTTGTCGCCAAAGCCTCGTAAAATTAGGATTTGTATGCGTTCTGCATCGCTAAGATATGCCATTTTATAGAGTGATCGACATTAACCAATTTTGACAGTTCACTAATATTTATTTACAAAGCATAGCCGGCTTTGTGACGATAAGTAATTATTATGTAATTGTCGATAGCTGCGTAACCATAGGGTACTTTATAACAAAGTTAATCTAGAAGTCGAAAGGATTCATAAAATGATATATTACACATTTATTGCAGTCACTACGCTTTTTAGGACCACCCTATAAGTTTTGTCACAACGTTAAAATATGCTCCTATGGCAACATGCGTTGAAATCTTCTTTTTATCGTTTTCCGTTTGTGAGATATTCAATGTTTCCACACTTTAAACTAACCCTGTATATTAGGGTGCTTCAAAAAAATTTTTTTTAACTCTTACCCTCTCAAACGTTTCTATTTGATGTAAAAAAAATCCTCACCAAACATGAGCCCTATTGGTCAACTCTAAGGGGTCGCTATTTTTATTTTAGTTTCTCATTTAATTAACATGGGAAAATTTTGTTTTTATTAAAATTGAATTTACTCATAATTGACGCAATTTTTTACAAAAAACCATTTTATATTTTTAAAGTTGAGTTTTTGAACTTTATTAAACTCTAATAGACCAATTATGATTATCTTTACTAGAACCGTAGTTTCAGCCATTTAAAAATTACTAAATTTTTAAATTTGGAGAAATAGCTTGTAACAATTTTCCATTCTTCATTTAAAAATTTAGATTGAGCTTCTGTTAAAGGATGTGCTGAGTTACGATTGGATATGTCAAACACATTTTTAAGTCGATTTGTAAATGTACGCTTTTTTATTTTTTGGTTTTTTGTTTTATTTTTTTTATTTTTTTCAAAAGTTCCCACTCTCGATAAACTTTCATGATTTTAGAAACAGCCTTATATGGTTGACACACTGGAATACCAGTAGGTTTCCAAACTTTCAAAACATCACGAATCACTTCATCAAAACACTGTGGAATTGTAAGGTTAGAATCTGTGTGTTTATAGAAAAATAATTGCAATAATTTTCTTATACTCGGTAATTTTCGTTTATTTAATTTTTTACATGAAAACCCAAGCAAATAAATTTTCTTCGTAAGGGTGAGAGTTAAAGCGTTGAATAATATACAGATTGCGAAAAATCTTATCTCGACATACGATTTACACAAGTACGACAAGGATAATATGAACAACACTACTTGCACTACTCGCACACTCCCATCCCACGCCCATCTAGATGGGCGTGTGCGAACAATTCTTCTCTCTCTTTCAAGTAGTGTTGTTCATATTATCCTTGTCGTACTTGTGTAAATCGAATGACGAGATAAGATTTTTCGCAATCTGTATATTAATTCTTCGATATCCATTGGTAACGCGTTTTACTAAATACGACAATTTTACATGAAACTGTAATAATTCTTTTTTAAGTACTCGTTTGTGTCTTTCTTATTCGATTACATCTTCAGATTGGTAGTTTCGGCAACACTTTTGCTACCAATCGATCGATTCATGAGAAGATTATACACATAAAATAGTATTGAAGCAATATTTCCAAGCATTAGAAAAAAAATCCGAAAATAATGTAGAATCGCGGAATTTTTTCATTTTTCAAAATAAAAAAATGTTATCTATAAAAACACTTGGAATACGTAAAAATAAAGTTTTTTTTAATGTGTTATCGACTGGTGGACTTTTTTTTTTAATAAAATTGAAATTACACCTTCGAATAATGTGACGAAATTTTCGAAAAAAATGCAGTATCAACATAAAAGTCGTGTAAAAAACTCAAAACTGTGAATTTTGATTCAAGAAGGTCCTAGTGGAAAGACTGTTGAGCCTGATAAGGGCTACTGGTCTCTTCACATAAACGGTATAACCAAGAGCACAAAAAGCCTAAAGGCCGAGGTGCCGAACTAAACAATCACTCTACTTGGAAAATAGTCAACAACACTATAACCGGAAGGGTTTCCTATTTATAAATCGTCAAAGTAAGAGTAGTGGAAACCTTCGAAAAATCAAATTCTGAAACTAAAAAGAACCCATAATTCAATATATTGAATACTCACAACATTGTTATTATTCCTATTAATCGATTCATGAGAAAATTTTAAACAGTTATAGTATATTACACTAAAAGGGCAGAAAGTTGAGAAAACTGCACTGCCCGAGGCGAAACCGAGGGCATCATGGCGCGAAGTACAGGAATCTTAACTTTATGCCCATGTAGTGTATACTATTTTTCTTACTACCTCGGTCAAAAGTACGAAAACAATTAACCAACATTAGCATTAGCTATTTGTAAACGAATTTTGAGGTTATAATAGTGACAGTCTAGCAGAGTTTGATATCGGTTATCGTTGTTCTTATTGGTGCGATGGGTAAGCGCGTGCCTTCCACAGTGAGGGTCGTCGGTTCAAGTCCTTCCGACATTACTGTACGTTTTATTAAATTTGTTTTTAATGATTTAACACCAATCATCATAGTTTTGCGGAATAATATAATTAAAGAGAAATGTAAGTCAAAAGCCAGAAGGTAGGAAAAATTATCACCGTTTCCAGGATTCGAACCTTACGCCTACAATTCATAATCCTCGGCATTCAAACCCTATACCGTTCGGCTATGAAGAAATAATAATTTCAAGATTAAAATAAGTGATGTTTTATCACATAATTAAAGTACTTGGATAATTTGGAATAGATCCTACTTTATCAACTCGTCACCTCTCTGCAATAACAGGTCTATCACATGAGTCAGTACGGAAAGTTTTGAAGCTTCATAAATTTCACCCCTATATATAGTGATAAGTGCACATTTTATCTAAATGGTAATGTAAATAAACAAAACTATCGTTATTGGAATGATGAAAATCATCATCTGTTTAGAGAAAACCACACTCAATATCCTGAGAAACGAAATGTTTGGGAAGGAGTATTAGGAGATTCTGTGATTGGTCCCTTGTTTATATCGGGAAATTTAAACGGCGAAATTTACCTCGATATGCTGAAAAACACTATTGAACCCTTAAATATTCACGAATTAGAGAACCAACAGGACGGCGATGGCAATACAGCTCTAGATGAAAATTTGTTGCACTTCCAGCAAGACGGAGCACCTCCCCATTACGCAGTAGCAGTTAGGGACTGGTTAGACAATAATTATCCAAAAAGATGAATTGGAAGGAGAGGTCCCATTGAGTGGCCACCTAGGTCACCAGACTTACCGCCACCTGATTTTTTTCTGTGGGGTCACCTTAAGTTGGTTGTTTATAAAACTAAACCAACCTCAATCGACGATTTACGACGAAGAATTAGTCAAGCATGTCATGATATTATTAAAGCAACATTTATGGAGTTTGAAAATAGGTTGTACTATTGTTTACAAAACAATGGAAACCATTTTGAACATTTACTAAATTAATTAACATTTTTGTAGTTCGACATTTAACACTTTTTCATTTTGTTGTCAAATACATTTTTCTGCTTTATTGTTACACCCTGTATAATTATGACTACACCGTTGGGAAGCATTTTCTACGGGCTTTCTAATGACGTATCACAAGTAGGGGGTTGCCATTTAAAGTTTTGTAGGTGGGGTTGATGGGGGTGCGTTCTCTCTCATGTTATTTTAGTTCCCCCTCTCTACCCTAGAAACGGTTTTGAAATTTTGTTGAAATTTCTTTCCGTTCACGAGGTACAGCCCATTGTAAGTTTTAAAATTGACACCTTGTATAGAATTAAATTTGTAAGCAATATAACTCACCATTAGGTAAAAATTGGGTAAATGTATTTGGAAGAGAAATAAAAAATTTATAAAGCAAAAAAAATTATAAAATGGAGTTTTTTGGAATATGAAATCGACTGGTGGACTCAGTTCTTTGTAAAATAAAAATTTTACATTAAAATATTATAGTATGATTAAATATTCGAAAAAACAGACTATCAACGTAAAAGTTGTGTAATAACCACAAAACTATAAATATTCAGCTGAAATTTTAGCAGAGCACTCTTAAAAAGAAAAAAGCAATTTCAAAAACCAAAAATAAAGTTACAACGTTGTAGTGGCTACCAATCGATTTATAATTAAATTGTTGCACCTTTAAAACCCCTTACCTCATTAAATTTCAATTTAAACAGTCGATTAAGCATAACATAAAGATATAAATATCATCTACTCATCACTATGATAGAGAAAGTCGTTCAATAAAAACAAATTTGAAATGTAATACGACAAACAAAATGTTTTGAAAACATCAACTTGCTAAGCTAAGCTAATCATTTATCAAACCGTTTCTGTATGTATTTTACGTCGAAAAATTTCTTTTCGCAGTTCAAGGAATAAAAATTTACATGCATTTGAAAAAAATCCAATAAAATCATGAAAATGATTCGATGTTTTTGTGCGGTGGTGTTTCTGAATTTGGCGTTTTGTAACGAAACAAAGAAAATTCTTGCGGTCGATAATTTTCGCTACGAGTTTTTAAATTTAAACGATATTTGGTGGGATGATATTTTGGAGTATCTGGATAACAAAGTTCAAGAATCTGAAGTTACCCAGAACGGTCCTGAAGTTACTTTGATTAGAAAGTTCGAAAAGTTTGGAAATACCGTCGAACAGGTGAGTTTGAACATTTATATTTCAATTAATTTAAAAATTAGGTAATTTTTTACATTGTTACTGTGACGACTTCTGCTATTTTTACCAAATTTTTAAAAATACACTGCTCAACAATTGAAGTGGATAATTATATAACTTTTGCAAATATTTTATTTAAAAACGTTGTCAAAGCGATCACACTGTGATGCTGTGTACATCCATTTATCTATAGTCAATATTTTTTATCTTTTTTTTTTCTATGCCTTGGCTCTTATCTTTTTAACTGAAAAATATGGGTGTAGGTGCTGTTTATATTTTAGTCCAAGAGAAAATCTGATATCTGCTGTATTACTGTTTTTTTTACCAATAAGTCTTCTTAACACGTTAAAGTTATGCCTCTACGACTATTACAGATTACAGGCAGTGCAACTGGAGCAATTAGTGCGTTGGATACTGTATCCCAGCAAGAAGTCGAGTCCTCCATCGAGCATGGAATCGACATGTTGCAACTGGGAATGCAGATTATACACATGGAGAGGATGAGAACGATCCACAACACAAGCTCAATACCGTTTAATAGTCCTGACTGCTAAGAGAGACCCAACATTCACGTCTTCAAGAATCAACAGCTTCTTTAGACAAGTTACTGGACTAGTTATTTCTGGACAGACTATCAGAAGAAGGTTGCATATTCGTAATTTGAGGGCAAGAAGACACCCTACATACCCACGGTTAATGGTGGCGGAGCGTCCATGCAGATATCGGTGGGCTACAGAGCACAGCAATTGGAATCTTGAAAATTGGAGTCATTGTCTTTTCTCCGATGAATTACGATTTCGGTTGTATACGTCTGATGGTCGAATTTTAGTCTGGAGAGAAAGAGGACAGCGGTATAAAGCCGGGGATACATTTGAGAAACGTTGCCATTCGTTCGCATTCGCTATTATTGCTGTTCGCTCGTAGTCATTCGCGGCAACTTTGTTTGGAGACTGGACACATTTACGAATTTCCTATCCATTTCTTTTGCAAAAAAAACATTTACTATCTTCATTCGTGAAAATTAGTTGACGGTGTGAATTGACTGTCTGACTTTTGGTGGTATAGCTTCTCTGAAGTAGGATAATTCCGGGATAGTTGGACCATGTTTTTTAAAAGCCATTTTTCCTAAACTTTGCAATGTCTAGGATTTGGTAAATTTTTTATATTATGTATATATGACCCTAAAAAATGTGTGCACTTCTTCAGCTGTTACACTGATCATACTTGAAGTTATATTTTTTTTCTTTTTTTCTACTCGGTGGTCCATCTATCCTGGAGGGATGGGTTAGATGGACCACCTGCTAGGGATAGATGGTCCTCTGATATACGTTCCCAAATCAGGGAGTAAAATAAGACATAACGGTTATAAAAAGTATAAACATTGTTTATTTTTAAGAACACGATTTAAAAAAGGATAAGAAAATTTAGAACAATAATTCACTCTGCAGTCATCTCTTGTGATAATCTCGCTTCCCACAATAACCATATTTATTTTTTAATCTTTTGCAGCTTTCATGTGTCCAGCGATAGCATGACACACACGTATTCCAATCTTCTTCTCGTTTTGATTCATTGTAGCTCTCTTTACACCATACACAATAATCTTCATCCCAGTCACTATCGTCATCGTCGTTGCAAACTGTATCAATATCAATATCTTCAGATTCTGAAGATGATGTAAGTTTTTTCTTCTTTTGCGTTCTCTTCCTTTCGTTCATCGTTGTTTGCTTCTTATCACTTTCTCCTCCTAACTGCTTTTTCTCACACCCGTGTTTCTTTTCCTCTCTGTCTTTCTCCTTTTCCTCCCTGTATTTCTCCTTTTCCTCCCTGTCTTTCTTCTTTTCTTCTCTTCCTTTCTTTTTTCTTCCCTTCCTTTCTTTTTCCCCTTTCTTTTTTCTTTTCTTCTTTTATTTTAATGTTTGACTCTTTTTCATCTTTTTTCTTTTTAAGAGGAATTATGTTTTCCGGAGAACTTAGAACTGTTGATACAGTTTGAGCCTTTTTTCTCAAAGTCTCAAGTTTATTGACACAAGGCACAGGATGTATTTTGTCCAATATCTTTGAGGGGGTTACATTTTAAGATATATCCTCGTATTGTTTAGAGGATCCAGGCACAGGAACATCATCATAGCTTCTTAAAATACCCGGACTACTGTCGTTACTAGGACCAGCAACAGTGACATCATTTTTGAACTACCAGAACTAGCAACATCGGTCATATCATTTTGGGAAACAAGAGATGTGTCTGAAGACCTGGAGTCTGTGGATTCTGTCAGAAAAGCATAGTCTGGTATCACTTCGGGTTCAAAAGGAATGATTCCACAGGTTCTAAAACCACTGATTCCATTATCTACGTTTGACGACTTCCACCAAGCTATGCTAAGGAGAGAACCAAATTGCAGCCGGGTAATTTTCCTTGAGGGTTTATTAGTTATGTAGTTGGAGCAAGCAGAATAGTAGTTCATTTTTAAGGACTTGAAGAAAGCTGAAGCCAATATCTGGTGTGGGGAGGAATACTCATCAAAATTATTTCATTCCTTTCTGCCAGCTCCAGCATTTCAATGCAGCTAGTGTGCGATGTGTGTCCATCTAGAAGTAGGAGTACCTTTCCTGTTGGTTTTCTTGGAGTGAAATGGGTTTTCAGCAAATCAAAAAATAAATCAGTATTAACGTAGCCAGACTTTGGAGTCATTTTTATTGCAGCACCAGATGGCATACCGTCACAAACTTCTTGTTTTAGATTCTTTCCTTTCATTATGCAAAAAGGCGGTAAGAATGTACCCTCTCCATTTACACATGCCAATATTGAAATAGTTTCACCCTTTTCTCCCGAAGTAACGGAAGTCACATCCTTAGAACCTTTCAAGGCAACTACTTTTCTCTTAATTTTTTTCACCAGGCCCTGTCCTGGGGGGGTTTAACCCCCAACCACCTCCCCCCTCGGTGCGCCACTGCTAGGATGAGTGAATGGCCACCCTGCTCACCAGATATGAATTGCATCGAGCATATTTGGGTTGAAATGTCCAGGCACTTAAATCGACTTGAACAACCTCCACAAACATTACACCAATTAGCTAACAGTTAACAGTTAATTAGCTAACATTCCACAGCAGTTCATCAATAATTTAATGTACAGTCTCCCAAATCGAGTAACAGCATTAAGGCGAGCCCGAGGTGGTCCAACACGGTATTAATTTTCACAAACGGCCGTTGTAAGTAAATAGCATAATGAAGGAACTTTTCACTTAATTTGTTGCTTTTGTTATTCTCTGAATAAACTTTCATTCCACATAAATACCGTTTTTTCTTTCAAATATTAACAAAGAAAATTCAGAAATGTTTATATTATCCACTTCAATTGTTGAGCAGTGTATATTAAAAATACAGTCTTATAAGAGTAAAAGTTGCGTTCCATAAAAATAATTCCGTAGGAGACAAATCTGGTGATCGTAGGGGCCATGAGATAGATCCGCTCAGTTATTAAATGGCCTGGAGAAATATTAAAATATGTAAAAACCGGCGCGCCGCGCGTTCGTTGCTCATTCAGTGTTCATTGGAATTATTAATTTTGAATAACCTCTCACGATCCCAGCAAACCCACGAACATTTTAGTTGCCCTGCAATATAGATAGTCGAATCATGTCTCTATCTCGCGATAAATAGACACTTAAGGCACTGATTAATACGTAAACGTAAACGCAGCATTTGACGCAGTAAGTATTTCTCGTATCTACGTATTTATAGTTTGGCAAACATAACTGAAGCTGTGAAAAGAATTCGGTCGAAAACATTCGATATTGCCACGTTTAACTATGAAAAAGCTAAAGTGCTAAGTATGTAGTGACAATAATTAGAAAATAGACTTTTTATTATTAACAATATGTCAATAATGATTGAACGTTTGTTCTTTAATGTGCTTGTTTCATTGGATTTTATCTATTAACATTATTTTTTCAATTTCTGAATATTAAAAGATGAACACTTTTCCAAATATGTTATGGGGTTTCTTCAAGCCGGCAACGTCGTGCGAAAATCATAATTACCACGCCCTCCGACTAACTCAATTGGTGAATATTTATCAAACCCCCGTTGCTAAGTAACCATCTGACTTCCTATTGGCAAGCGCGTGTGTGTGTTCTCCCCTTTCACTCCGCCAATTGACTGACATTGATTATCCAGTGGCGTTGTCAGTGTTTACCTTTGTATTTTCAGTTTTACTTGGTATCTTATTATTTCGTATCCATATTGAATTCAAATACGATTTTTAACATTATTTGTTTTTAACAAATACCGTGTTTTGAAAAATACCTTACCTTTAAAGCAAAGCATAAATCATTTTCTATATAGATATAATTATTATATAATAATAATTATTATTTTCAATACTTTTATAAAATAGGTACCATACGCCATTGGTACGTTTATGACAGATATCGGCCATGTTTCCTCACCTCTTACCGATGCCCCGTAGCTTCAGATAGACTTGCCAAACTATAGTTACGTTTATCACTCATCGGTTTAATGTAAACTTGCGTGTTTCCACGTATACCGTAAACGTAGGTTTATTGAGCCGAGCTTTTCACTCGGAACACTCGAATATAAACGATTCACTTCACTTCATTATTTTTATTATAATGTAACATAACAAAAAAAAACAAATAGAAATAATTCAATAAAGTTGGGTTAGGTGAACTCTTAATGGATTAAAATGTCAACAAACGACAAACCCGGCGTCAATTGCCTTAACTCTTTTTAAGATGCAATGAAATACGTAAACGTATTGGGTATACGTCGTGTAAATTCGCCTTAAGTGTCCGCGCGCAACTTGAAAATCCTGTACCAAAGATTACAAATTTTTTTGTAATCCTTGCCTGTACTAATTTGGAAAAATTGCGCTGATGGCTACGCACCTTTATAAATATTCGGTAACAGGACCGTAATTGAGGGCAGGGTGACCATCTTGTTAAAACCAAATATCATCAAATCTGTCTCCTGCTAATTCACGAATTTCGAGAACAATATGTTTTTGCAATTCAAAAAGTTAGAGCCAGTTAGATTTGCTTCCATGTATGAAGAATGGTCCGATTAAATTAAATTAATATTAAATAAAATAAAAATAGTTGTAAGGATATTTTTCTCTAGATTAATAATAATAATTGTAAATCCTGATAATGTAAACTTGTTCTATGAAACAGTAACGTACCAAATATTTTTCGTACAAATATACTCATTACTTAGTTATTATTTTTTTTATTCAAAAAGGAGTTTCCTCAAGATTTGACATTCGGTTTGGATCCGATCAACGATCTATGGCCCTTTCAACTGGTTCTTAACGATCTTCGACCCGTCGATGGTCTCTATCAGACATTTAGAAGATTCCAAAGCCAACAAACTTCGCCCGGAAGAATACCGTCACCTAAACAAGCTTGGTTGGATTTGGCCGATGCCGTTCTGTATGATAAAAATAACATTGAAGCTTCTTTAATTAAGATCAACGAAATTGTAATAAACGATAAATTATTTGAGGGAGTTAAGGTATACAACTTTAATTAAATACGAAATGTTTCCAAAGTAATCTGTTTGTCATTGAATTTTAAAGCAGAAATTTTATCTAAACATATCTTATGTTTTCTCTATGATGAGATAAATATGGGGCTTATGTGCTTCTAAGAGCCTCTCCACTACGACCTTTGCGGATCTTGTGTGTATCCCCTTCTGATCTTATCTAGACCCGTACTTCAAAACCAAACCTCAGGTCCTCCATATATTGGGAAGGTTGTGGTTTTCCTCCCCTATCGTTGAAAACCTCAGCCTAGTCAGGCCTTCGCAGTATGTGTGCTGAGGTTTCCTCATCTTCTTCTCTCTGTGTCTTCCAATCATAAGTTATTCATGTGTTTGTTAAGTGTACTATGCCCTGTCAGGAGCCCAACCAGGATCCTGATTGTCCTCCTATTCTGGCTCAGTAGGTACTCCGTGAATTTTGGCAAGGGTTCTTTGATGAACTCTTCGGCCTGCCTCATTCCTGGCGCCTTCTTCCACCATTCTCAAGACTGCCTTTTTACCCAAGTACTGATATTTGTTTTTTACTGCGCTTTCAATATGCCACGTGTTCTGTGTCAATGGGAACACATCGTACCCCTTCTCGAGCTAGTGAGTCTGCCTCTTCACTGCCTTTGTGATCTGAGTGGCCTGCTACCCAGGCTAAGGTCAATCTATTATGCCTACAAAGCACTTGCAGCTTCTCCAAGTAGTCCCAAACAAGTTTGGAATTTATCTGCATGGAACTCTTTGCTTTTATAGCCTCTTGGCTGTCGGAGTATATGGCAATGGTCTTTTCCTCAAACTCTTGCTTTAATAGCTCTCCTACACAGTGCTTTATTGCTGCAACTTCTGCCTACAATACCGTCACATGTTTGCCTAAGCACAGCTACACCTTCCTCGGTTTTTGAGCAATCTGCGTATCAGGCCATTTATGCATCAATTGGAGGTCCTTCTGTTGCAGTCACTCTTTGATTCCAACACTAAAGTAGGGTCGACCTTTTAAATCGTCGAAATTCAATAGACCATAAACTCATGGGTGCCGGTTAAAATTTTTTTGTTTTTATCCTTTTGTAAACAAAAACCTAACTGATTTTAATTAAACACATTGATTTGATTTTAATATATTTAACCCGTAACCGCAGACGTGACAGTTCAGTCACACTTTATCAGACGTGACGTCTCTTAGACGGAAATTTTATTTTATCAAAAATTGATGTAATGCTTTTTTAATAATATCAGATATCATTTTAGGTTTACTGACTACAAAACGAGATTATTTTAATTGTTAAATACTGACACGTTTGTTTGCAGGAAAATATTTTCTTATTAATGAAGCAACAATGTTTGGATTTTGACATCTGAAATTATTCCCAATAAAAGCAAACCCGGTACTGATTTTATTTGACTTATAAAATATACTTATAACTTAATAAAAAAATCATAACAGTATGTCGGTAAGTTGGTATAATGAAAATTGCAGGGCATTTTCATACCGTAAACAAAACCGCACCAATCAACCACAGACGGTTTATTACTGAACCCGTCGAAGGTACATAGCGTCGAATCCGCGTAGATACTCAGGGAATGAAGTTCATGAACAATTCAAGGGCAGAGGTGTCTCACAGACGTGTCGTCTGTAGTTACGGGTTTTAATAACAAAATCTAACTGAAATAATTTAAAAAAAATAACTGTGACTTTACTCCTATAGCATAAAACACACATGCATAATACTCAGGCTTGTCATTCTCCCTTAATTGAAAATTACAACAAAACAAATTATTTTACATACTAAAAATATAAAATCAAATTAAAACTGAGTAAAAACTATGAAGTTCTGGAAAGTAGACACTTTTGTATTATTTGTCTATTAAATATTTAGACCATTTTTCCAAATTTTAACAATTATTGACCATGTTTGACAATTTTTGAGCATTTTTGACAGGTTCTGACAATTATTGACCATTTTTGAAAATTTTTAATAATTTTTGACCATTTTTGACAGTTCTTTATAATTATTGACCATTTTTTCAAAATTTTGACAATTTTTCGAAAAATTTGACCATTTTCAAAAACTTTTGACAATTATTGACCATTTTTACAAATTTTCGACAATTTTTGAAAATATTTGGCAATTATTAACCAATTTTTCAAAATTTTGACAGTTTTTGACGATTTTTCAATTTCTTGACAATTTTTGACCATGTTTAAAATTTTTTTACAATTTTTCAAAAATTTTAACAATTATTGACAATTTTTGACGAATTTTGACAATTATTGACCGTCTTTGACATTTATTGAACATTTTTGACAATTTTTAAAAATTTTAACATATTTGGCAATTATCGACCATTTTTTCAAATTTTTATCAAATTTTAATAATTATTGCCCATTTTTGACAATAATTATTGACCAATTTTGACAGTTTTGACAATTATTGATCGTTTTTGACAGTTTTTCAAAAATTTTGACCATTTTAGACCATTTTTCCAAATTTTAACAATTATTGATCCTTTTGGACCATTTTTGACAATTTTTGAAAATATTTGGCAATTATTAACCATTCTTTCAAAATTTTGACAGTTTTTGATCATTTTTCCAAATTTTTAACAATTTTTGATCATATTTAAAAATTTTTGACAATTTTTCAAAAATTTTAAAATATTTGGCAATTATTATGCATTTTTTCAAAATTTTACAATCTTTGACATTTTTTCACACCTATGGGTGTGCGAGCTCAGTGCGACAAGAGAGATTGCGCACAATCGCTTGAATGATTTATCGCGTGACGAACGCTTTTTCGTAACATCACACTTTTCACGAGTTCATTAGCCTTTTCAGAAATATGGCAACCCTGTTGCGTGACGGACTTTTCGTAACGGTTACACGTTTTACGAGTTCACTAGCCTTCCCAAAAGTCCTATGTCGTGCAATAAGAAGCAAGCTTCAATTTAAGTTTCATTGGATTAGTGGATTATTCTGAAATCTGGCAACACTGTTGCGTGACGAACCCTTATTCGCTTTTTCGTAACATTACACGTTTCACGAGTTCACTAGCCTTTTCAGTAATATGGCAACACTGTTGAGTGACGGATTTTTGGTAACGGTTACACGTTTTACGAGTTCACTAGCCTTCTCAAAAGTCCTATGTCGTGCAATAAGAAGCAAGCTTCAAAAATATAAAAAATTAATTTGAGGCAACTTGAGATTTTAATACAGTATTATTTATAATTGAAAAATAAGATTCTAAAAAAGACAGATCATTTTGATGGGACTTTCTGCCTGTCAGGTGATCTAAAAAATTATGTCAGTATAGGTGCGAGTGAGTTGGCAAGCTGAAGTGTGAGGGAGAGCGTTTGGCCAAAAAAAAAGGTGAACGGTCGTCGGACCGCCGACAGAAGCTTGCTTCTTATGCACAATAGAATGACCATTTTTCGTGAATTTTTCACCATTTTTCAAAAATTTTGACAATTTTTGACAATTATTGACCATTTTTCCAAATTTTTGACAATTTTTGAAAATATTTGGCAATTATTAACCATTTTTTCTAAATTTTGACAGTTTTTGACGATTTTTCCAAATACATGACAATTTTTGACCATATTCAAAAATTTTTGACAATTTTTCAAAAATTTTAACAATTATTGACCATTTTTGACAGTTTTTGCCGAATTTTAACAATTATTGTCTGTCTTTGACAATTATTGACAATTTTTCAAAAAATTTGAACATTTTTCAAAATTTTTGACCATTATTGATCAGTTTTTGACAATTTTTGAAAATATTTGGCAATTATTAACCATTTTTTCAAAATTTTGACTATTTTTGATCATTTTTCCAAATTTTTGACCATATTTAAAAAATTTTGACAATTTTTCAAAAATTTTAAAATATTTGGCAATTATTAACCATTTTCTCAAAATTTGACAATTTTTGACCATTTTTCAAAAATTTTGACAATTTTCAAAAATTATTGACCATTTTTGAGCATTTTTTCACGGGTTCTGACAATATTGACCATTTTTCAAAAATTTTGACCATTTTCAAAAATTTTGACAATTTTTAATAATTATTGATCATGTTTTCAAAATTTTGACAATTTTCAAAAATTTTGATAATTATTAACCATTTTTTCAAAATTCTGACAGTTTTTGACGATTTTTCCAAATTCTTGGAAATTTTTGACCATATTTGAAATTTTTTGACAATTTTTCAAAAATTTTAACAATTATTGACCGTTTTTGACAGTTTTTGACGAGTTTTGACAATTATTGACCGTCTTTGACAATTATTGACCATTTTTGACAATTTTTCAAAAATTTTAACATATTTGGCAATTATCGACCATTCTTTCAAAATTTTGACAATTTTTGAGCATGTTTAACAATTTTTCAAAAATTTTGACAATTATTGACCATTTTTGACAATTTTTGAAAATATTTGACAATTCTTAACCATTTTTTCAAAATTTTAACAGTTTTTGACAATTTTTGATCATTTTTCCAAATTTTTGACCATATTTAAAAATTTTTCAAAAATTTTAACATATTTGCCAATAAACCATTTTTTCAAAATTTTGATAATTTTTGACCATTTTTGACACCTATGGGTGTGCGAGCTCAGTGCGGCAAGAGAGATTGCGCACATTCGCTTGAATGAGTTATCGCGTGACGAACGCTTTTTCGAAACATCACACGTTTCACGAGTTCACTAGCCTTTTCAGAAATATGGCAACCCTGTTGCGTGACGGACTTTTCGTAACGGTTACACGTTTTACGAGTTCACTAGCCTTCTCAAAAGTCCTATGTCGTGCAATAAGAAGCAAGCTTGAATTTAAGTTTCATTGGATTAGCAAGCTTCAAAAAAATTAATATTTCTAAAAATTTAGGTGTTGATTTAGCCCCGCTCTACACACCAGCCAGGTCTGCAATTCCGTGTTGGTGTTTGATATGAGAGGTATAGGAGAAGTTTTCAGCTCGCCTCAAATAGGTACCTACCCAAAAATTGGTGCCAGCTCTCCTACTATTAATGAGACTTTCCTTAGGAACTAAGGAGAAGAAGGGTGCACAATAGATATTTAGGTCTCAGTGAATGTTCCATATTCTAAAAAATATTTCAGATTACTTTGGAATCATCCTGCATAAATTGTTTTTTTTTATAAATTAATCATTTAAAAAAGAAACCAAGCGAAAATTATATAAAAGTGAAATATCTCAACAACTTTCATTCAGCAAATTACAAATTTCAAACCCGCTTCTAGACATGATGTATCAAGCTCGTAAACGAGTTTTGCTGGTAACCTAACATTTATGTATATTTATTTCAATTTGTAGGAAATAGAAGGAGATACGATATGTAATGCAAAACAATCCCCTCAACAGGTTATCTACAATTTATACAATTCCATAGCTCTTACAGAGCTTAAAGGTTACTCCATGATACAGTTTTCCTACATGCTTCTTAGGTTATACAATAAGGGTAAGTAAAACATTCACCACTAAATGGCGTTATAAAAATTGGTGTACGTAAAGTTTCTACAACATAAATCCTAATGACCGTCATTGAAAATCGAAACCGTTGTTCATTTGCTGCTTCAATCCACTGTCAATCAGTTTGCTCTGTTGGGTATTTTGGAACCGACATTGATCACAGTTTACACTCACTACACCAACACTATTTTACCCGCGCTTCGATAACTTATGTGTAACTGGTGTAAGAGGTTCCGGATCAATGAATGGCATTGATGGTCCTTCTCTGGACATTTCTTAAACCTCTCGTTTTCCTTATGACCCTCATCACCTGGTATCCAGGCTGTCGTCTCCGAAAGGAATCTCCTACTAGATAGTGCATTTGGTGCAGCTTGGGTGCCTGTGGCAGCAGAACGATATGTTCTCACCTGCTTTTCAGTTTCTTTGATGAAGTGGTGAATCGCCATCACTTCCTTTTGAAAAGTTCTGACGTCCCTAGATAAGCCTATTGGAATAGCTATCCCTTGTTTTAGCCTTACAATTCAGGCTCCTATATCTATATCTGCCTTGAAGCCGTCCGTATACCAGGAACCCAAATCGGGAAAACCGGGGAGTAGAACAGCCGAGAGAAAGGTGGCGTGTTTCTATCGAGAATGGAAAATGGTATTCTTGAATGTCATCATATCGAACGACAATAGAAGGATGCTTCTACTGGGTAAATTGAAGGGATCAGCCAGGGAACACTGAATAATTTGACAGTTTTACGAATTTATTTGACGTTGAGGACCATTAAATTGAGTTTTGTATACTCTTTGTTGTTGTATAGTGTTCAATTTATATACAGGGTGTTTCTAAATTCATGCGACAAAATTCAGGAGGTGATTGCTCGTATGAAATATTAAGATGGATCTTTCCTATAACAAAATTTTTTCAGCCCACCCCTTTCTGAGATATCACCCTTAAAAGGTGGTGACTAAAATTGAGTTTTTATTTTTTTTCTAAAATTTCAGTAAAGCTAGAAAAGTTTCGTGCACTCGCAAAGGACTAACCACGGGTATTTTTTCAATATTCCTGTTACATTATAAGGGGGTGAAATTAGTAACCCTTATTTTATTTCATATCAAAACTTTTTTTCGAGATCAAGTTTTATGAAATAAAATTTAACTTAAAATCCTTGTTTTATTTAAAAAAATTTTTTATTCCTAAATTTGTTTCCCAAAACCAATAGCTGCATAGAAAAAAAAATAAACACCATAATTTATAATTTTTTTAATAAATTGAGTGGAAAACAGTAAATATGTAAAATGTAATACGATTCATAATAAATGCTGGAAATTTCAGAATTTCAAGTTTCTAGCTTTACTGAAATTTTAGAAAAAATAAAAAAAAACTCAATTTTAGTCACCACCTTTTAAGGGTGATATCTCGGAAAGGGGTGGGCTGAGGAGATTTTGTTATAGGAAAGACCCATCCTAATTTCATACGAGCAATCACCTCCTGAATTTTGTCGCATGAATTTAGAAACACCCTGTATATTCAATAAAATAATAGTTAATAGCAATCTTCAATGATTTTTGTTGTGGTAAGAAATGACGGAAGCTGTTCGACGATCTGTATATTATGGTATAATTATTATAAATCACTTCAACACTGGGTTGTAATTTTTTATTATAATATAACAATAATTGTATTTGCAAATGATTGGTCAAGAAATTTGGCATTGCCGTGGCTTTGTTTCCTGGTTCATGTTCCCTCCTTGATGCTCCAGAATACGTACTTATGTTCTTAAGAGAACAGTAGAAGAGTAGAATCGAGGAATGATCCCTAGGGAACATCATATTCTATTGTCATCAAGAATTTTGCCCAGGTTGTCTCAATCTGTTTTGGTAATTTTTTTTTCAGTGTTCCCTTTACTTGGCTGCTTTTAGTTCCTTGATAGGCTTCCTAGTCAGCGTATGGCTTGTGTTGTTCTTTGAAGTAGCAGATCTGACTTCGCTTTGTAGATTCAACAGAAAATGCAAGCTTTTGTGTGCTATTTAACAGCTTTATCGCTATCACTTGCTCTATATTTCTCCACCACACTTCTATCATTGGTCTAACAACCCTTGTATACAGGGTGACCTGTAATTTAATGTCAAAAATTTGGGAGCGGGTGGATGAGGTAAAAATAATGTTGGAAGTTCAAATAATTTTTTGTAATATGAGTAGTAGGCATCTTAAGTAAAGTGTTTGATGGTATAAATAAAGTTACATCATGCATAGAAATCCAGGGGCGGATTGTGCCCAGTGGTTAACAATCCGTAATTTTTACAGGGACAACCTGTACAATAACTAAATGTGGAAACTAAATTTTTCAATCGATAAACTAATAAAAACGTACTCTTGTTTGAAGTCGATAAAATGTACAGTTTCGAAGAAATATTAATTTTTAGATTGGAATTTGTGTAGAGCAGCGTCCCTCGGACTTTATTTGTGCGGCCCGCGAAACAATATTTTTTTTAGACAACGAACACCAATTTTTGCAATTTTGAGTGTAACATTGAGCATCGTGAAAAGCAGGAGTACATTGAATTTTGGAGAAATGTGTCTAGCAACTATAAATGTTTACGAGACTGCGCACAATTTATTTTGACGATATTCCATTCGACATATATATCTGTGGAGCTTCATTTTCGAAAATGCTATTTCATTAAATGTTCAAACTGACGTCCTTCATTTTTGCATACGTTTTTTCATTTGGTTGGTTATCTTCTTCAGCAAAAATCTATTAAGAGACAACTCACTGCAAGCCGTTTCTATTCTTTCTCTGAGTTCACCCACCGTATTGACTGGTGTAGAATATACTTTTTATTTTAATATTCCCCACACGGCATAATCCATTGGGTTACATTTAGGAGACCGTGCTGGCCATTTGACCGGTGCATCTACTCCACGGCCTATCCATTTTCCCGTAAAGTTTTCTTTTTGCCATTCCCTAGCTCGCAGTGTAAAATGTGGCGAGGCCCCATCGTGCATAAACCAGATTGACAGTCTACGTTGATAAGGTACATCATCAAGAAGATCTATTGGATTATTCCTAAGAAAATTTACATATCTATAGCATTTAAATATTCCGGTAGAATGAAAGGCCCGATAAACTGGTCTCCAATTATTCCAGCCCAACCGTTAATTTTAAACCGGAGCAGTATACAACAATTACGAAATAAAAAATAACAAAAAGAATAATGAATACACCACAAGGAATATACAGAAGATAGTTAGTGCTTAGATTTTTGTATACAAGTTGATAGCCTTAAGGCAGGGTTTCTCAAACTTTAGGCTCCACGAACCCCTGTTAAAGTTTCCAGGTGACAGCGAACCTCTTAAATAACTATTTAAATCCCCTCAAAGAAAATAATAAAATTGACTGTTGAAGAAAATAAGGTTTTTATTTCAATAAAGGCTAACAAATAAAGTGACAAAAGTAATATCTTTTTAATAATAATGTGACGAGTGTGCTTGTTTCGTGTCGCAAATGGAGTCAATTTTGGACAATTTTAACCTTAATACTGACTCGGCATCTGTATTTAGTTTTTATCATGACCAAGAGTGAAAACCCACTCTCACAAAGTATGTTGTAGCAAAGGATAAAAAGGAAATTCACCGCTTTGTTTGAGAGTTTGGGATACTCTTCCTGTCTAGCTGCCCAAAATATATCAAAGACATCCTTTTTAAATCAGCTTGAAGAGTTTCATCTACGGACATTTCTAATAATGACTCCTGTTGCTTGATGTATGTATGTGTGTATGTATATTTGGGGTGAGACCTAAAAGATCTATTGTGCCCCCTTACTTCTACTTAGTTCCTGAGGAAAGTCTCGGAGTCTAGCAACTCCCTTAGTCCTATTTCCCGGAGGAATTTCAGGATATCCACAGGCTTTAACATAGCTAAATGTCCTTCTTCTATCCAGTACTCTTCTAGGTGTTGTGCTCTAGGATTCTGAATTGCTGTGAAATTCGAAAGTATGTGGATGGAGGTTTCTTCTTCCATGCCACATAATCTTCCTCCACTATTTGAGCTTTCTCAGATCTTCTCTTTTTTTCGGCTTTGCCTATTTCTTCCAATATTACATTGGGACTGATACCGCAAAAGGGTGTTTCAGTCCCCCTCTTTGCTAGTTCACCTGCTATTTCATTTCCTTCCATTCCAGTGTGTCCTGGAATCCACATTAAGGTGACTATATTGTTCTCGCCTAGTTCATTGAGTTTGTCTACGTATTCCCACACCATTTTGGAACTGATTACACAAGACCTCAGTGCTTTAATGGCTGCTTGACTATCCGACATTATGATAATCCTTTGCCTTCCACATCCTTTATCAATATTGAACTGGGCGTGAATTTCCTCTTCAAAGATACTTGGGGTTTTTTCCAAGCTTTCCTGGCCCGTACTCTCCTATCCCAATTCCTTCTAATGCTTCTATTGGTATCTGTGTACCATTAAATGGCATTCTTTCTAGGTCTGGTAATGGTATTTGGATCACATTCCTTCTTGTTGCTTAATTCCATAACGAATTTCTTTGAAAAGTTATACTTTTTCATAATACCATCTTGTGGCATGTCCCAGGTTTTCTGATTTCTAAGAAATAAGGTGGTGTTTTTTTTAATGATCCCCTCTCTACTTAGTGTATATCTTGTTCTTTCTGCAACACTTTCCACCACCATATGTAGTGGTGTGAGGTTGATAATCACTTCCATTGCTACCTTTGGGCATGTTCCCATTGCTCCTGTTGCTTGATACTCAAACTAGAATTTATGCTCTCGCTCGTGACCGCAAATGGGCCGCGAGTCCAGCCATCTTTAGCATTATCAATATCCGGAAAATACCTTTTCAGTTCGTCGAAGAGCCACCATGTGTGCCGCACGTGGCTGTCAGTCATTACGTAAATTTGTCGCGAACCCCCTGCCGAAGAATGGCGAACCCCTAGGGGTTAGCGTACCCCACTTTAAGAAACCCTGCCTCAAGGTACGCACACAAGTTTCCAACATTACATTGTTCTCCTAAGATCGACCTTAAATTGGTTTCGATTGACCACTGCGATTTCTCGTGTTGGATTGGAATAACGGACACTCCTCAAGAAAGTGTTTAACCGACATTTGGGTTCGACACGGTTCGTACACAAGTTGATTTGTTTTTGTTATGAGGTGTGAATGGGTAACGAACGTATGCCCGAATTTTAACACTTGATTCGTTGGGGTATTCTTCCAGTTATTCACGAACGTTTTTTCTTCGGAGAGTTTTGATGTTGGAGTATTCCATTTCAATTTCCAGTCAAATGTAAAAATATTTTTATAATATTGTTATATCGGACCTGTACTGAGTATACAGATACATTCAAACACAAACGGAACATAGGGATTTTAAGCATTGAATCAGAACTGCTTTTGAACTAGTCGACCATCATCCAGCTTCAACAGATTAAAAACACGATTATTACAATCGTTTATTTGGACACCTATAACATATCGTACAATTCCCACCACTCCGTATTCTCAACTGTGGGCGGTCCTTCATTAGCGTCAGACAGTCAGTAAACAGCAGTCGATAGGTGATAGAGTTCAAGCCCATAACTTTGTTTCAATTTAAAGAATCCTATTTTGTTTTATTTACGAATTTATTTTTATTTTGAAAGCCGTTATTGCCAAAAGAAATCAAAACATATTATCCTAGAAACATTAATTGTTAAAGAGAATTTAACAATTAATTTCCGAATTTAACAAAATAAAACGTAAGCATATTGTTTCAATATGTAGCGACGTTTACTACCCCCATCTAATAATTATTCAATACTAAATCGCAGTTCTCACACATCACACATAACTAACAAATTTTGGAAGGAGAAGGGGCGGGCTTTCTTACAGTGGTTCTGAATCCAGCTGTCCAGATCAATACTTGATATTCATTAAAGTGAACTTATAGAAATGTTTTGTTGGTGGACTATTTAAATCGGACAATACATTAAATCCCTATGTTCCGTTTGTGTTTGAATGTATCTGTATGTAGAGGTCCATGAAGAAGAAGACGAAGACATACATCTAGAATCATCTAGAACTGTCATCGAAAAGTCGAAAACTGTCTGGAACAGGTGAAAAGTATAAAAAGCGGGACAGTTGACGAGGCTTTTGTAACCAACGTTATTGCGAGACATGGAGTCCCTCTGGAATTACATTCTGATCAAGGACGAAATTTTGAATCTGAATTATTGCAGGAGTTGATGAATACATTAGACATTAAGAAAACACGCACTACGCCTCTCCACCCACAGTCCGGTGGAATGGTAGAAAGGCATCATAGAATTATTTGCCAATATCTTTCAATGTTCGTCTTTGAAAACCAAAAAGACTGGGACACTTTAGTTCCTCTATATCTGCTAGCCTATAGAAGTTCTGAACACGAATCAACCGGTTATGGTCATCCATCTATGTTAGTCATTGCATATATCCTCAGTACAGGTCCGACGTAACAATATTGTTTGAGATCTATGAGAGGGGTCCTATTTTCAATCTCTGAAGTTGGAGCTGATGCAGCAGTCTTGGCTAATTCGTCAGCTTTTTCGTTTTGTGTGATTGTTGGTATTGTTGTAAAGCTCTGATGGAGCTTAAAGAATCGGTCAATATTAAAACTATTTTGCCATATTCGTGTATTCCAGTGCTTTCCAAATAGCAAACAATTCCCCGGAGAAGACTGAATTTGTCGATGCTAATGTAAACGACTATTGCAAATTCTTGCTGCACCTACACCCTCCTCTGTTTTGGAACCATCGGTATATGTGTGTAATTTTGATAATCTTTACAGTCACTGTCGATTTGCTAAATTCAGATGAGCTACAGTAAGATAAGATAAGATAAGATAAATATGGGGCTTAAGTGCTTCTGAGAGCCTCTCCACTACGACCTTTGCAGATCTATTGTGTATGCCCTCCTGTTACTCTAGGGTTCCTTGTCTAAACCCGTCCTTATTATTAGACGGATGGCATACCTCAGGTCCTCCATATATTGGGAGGGTTGTGGTTTTTCCTCCCCTATCATTGAAAACCTCAGCCTAGTCAGGCCTTCGCAGTAGCACATTATGTGTATAGGCGTTTCCTCATCTTCTTGGCAAACCTACATATGGTTGTTTCTGCCAATCCGATGTTGTTCTTGTGTTTGTTAAGTCTACACTGCCCTGTAAGGAGCCCTACCAGGATCCTGATTGTTTTCCTATTCTGGCTCAGTAAATACTCCGTGAATTTTGGCGGGAATTTTGGCTACAGTAACAGTTAGGGGTTGTAAAATTTCATGGAGGAAATTATTGATTATGGTGGTTGTTGCATGTAAAAGGTAGAGGAAGGTTTAGTGTATTTTGGTACGAGTGTAATCTTACATGGAAAGGAGGGTCCAATCTTAAGTGCAGTTGGTAGTTAAATATACGTGAATTCTACTTTTTTCAAGGTAATTTCACGACGGAAGCTCAGATACTACGCGAAAGATTCGAAGAACGGACAAATGGTGCAATAAATGTAGTAAAGAAAGTTATGGAAGGTGCTTCGCGGGAATTTTGGAAGTGTGATCCCAAAAAACACGTCAAAGGTAAACGTATCATTTTATTGTTTGATACATTAATTTGAAATTTTAACTTTTTAAGGTGAAACGTACGAAGAAATAACACAATTATTACAAGGGTATGTTCAAAATGAAGTAGATTTGAATCCGGAAGGTACGTGTAGAGATAATTGTGCCGAATATACATACACGAAGAGTCACGACTGTTTCCAGAATTTATATTGCCGACAACAAAGACGTTGTAATGGAAAAATCGTAGACTGTAGATATTATGATTCCGACATGTGGATTTGCCCGGCGGTAAGTTTTTTTTCATATTCCGAGTAGTAGTTGTTTCCTATACGGAAGTTATACAGTTTCTACTTAAATTGGAGTCATATGAAAAACTTTTTTATTATTCATTTTAGAGAAAAAAGTTATTCTTCATAAAAAGTTATGTATGATATAAAATTTAACCATCAGATATCAAATTTGTCAGCCGTATAAGCGGCTTGTTAAAAAAACTGTGTATGTCAGCTGGAGTTTACCTTAAATGCAAAAATCCTGGCCCTAATAATAATGATAATTAATATTATTGCCTAGATTTTTGCCGCAATTTAAAAAAGAATGCTTAAATTTTTTATATAAATTTGGTTATTCATATTCACAAATGTTACAATATAAAAAATTTAAAAAAATTATCACCGCGACCCGGATTCGAATCTTACGTCTAAAATTCTCGGAGACAAAGTTTTATACGCGCTAACGAATGTAACGCTTTTAGTTTACGTAACGCCTCACTCGATTTTACTCCTTATAAACTTTTTATACGCGGGCTAAAAATGAAAAACGTTTCTTAAGGTGGCAAACTCCAAAAATAAAAAAAATGTTCATTGTTCCAATAGGCTCATTTAACACATTTATTCTATTGAAATTTGTAACGGTTGAATTTGTCACTACGTCTATTGTATATATTAAGTATTTGTATATAGTAATTACCTGACGGATTTTATCTCTATGTTTCTAACATCATTTGTTCACTACGAAAGTACTTCAGTAGATAAATAATTTCTGTCAGCCCAGAGTTTTAGGGACTACTCTGCCATCATCCTTCCGGTGAAGTGGTGCATGCTGTAACCACACCTGTCTTTACATCTTGACAACAATTTTATGTTTTGTCGCTAGGTAATGTAAATAATAAAACTAGCGCCTATCTGGTAAATGTCCGTATATATAGATTCATGTTAGTTATTTCTTTTTGTTTCTTATAATCATCTAAGTTGGGAATTCTGGAACCGCTGGCGATACTTGACACTGAACACTGTTTACACTACCACTACACCAACACTAACACTTTACACTATCTTACGCGCGTTTCGATAACCAAGTTATCTTCTTCAGAGACTGAAGTGTTAGTGTTGGTGTAGTGGTAGTGTAAACAGTGTTCAGTGTCTTATAATCATAATTAAGGGTAGTAAGGGGTTTTCTCTCTTGTGGATTTTACTTTAATTTTTAGTTACCGTGGGACTACTGATTTTGTTTCTGGCTTTGATTATATCACCTTTGGGGTGTAGCCACTGACTTTATCATTTCTGTCCAATGTTTGCAAGTGTTTATTTGTTGGATGACATTGACAATTGGCCGTGACAGTCGTGTCTTGGATAAAAGCGTTCGTTCGTCATGCCGCTGAGTGTACTACTTAGTTTGTCGCGCCGTTGTTGGTATAGATAGAGCAATGCTCTGTGACTTGAATAGTCCACAGACAACTTAATTTGTCGCACTGATGTCGGCAGAGATAGAGCGTTTGCTCTGTGACTTTACGAGTTCAAAGACAAATGTTGTCGCTCCGTTTTTTGGAACTGTTAGAGCGTTTGATCGATGCTACTCAGGAGTGTAGGCTGTTTTACTCGCGAATGCGTATTGACTTACATAGAGGGAAGTGTAGCACTTTATGACTTGATCTGTGCGGAACACGCTCGGAGTAGTGAGTAGTGTAGTTCGGATGTAGGTTTCTCTATGGTAGTATTCTGTATTGAAGTTGAGGAAGTGTCAGTCACTTGTCTTTTCCGGTGTGTGCTCCTACTTGAGAGTTGGTTTCCAAAAGTGCATCGAACGAGAATCTGAATTTTGTTAATGACTGGGTAGTCATCCCCTGCTGGGATTTATAGGTTCTCGTTCTGAACGTGTTGTGGAATATACGGTTAGTATTTTAGTTTTACGGGAGTTCGTTTTGCTGGAGAATTCTGTCCTGTTTTGGAAACCGTTTTCACAAACCCTTATAGGGGATTTATTGCACTAAAACGATTGAAATCGCCAACGTTGAAGTTTTGGAATTGGAGGTGCGCCACATGTTGTTGTTGGTTCGTTATTTTTTGGTAGCCGTCCAGTAAGAGAAAAATTTTGAGTATTGGACCTTTTTTGGAAAAGGGTTCACCTGTGGGGCCAGATACACACTTCACCTGTGGGGCCAGGGTATACTTACCACTCTCCAGATACACACTTTGGGATGTTTGGAGTTTACCTGGTAGATCGATGGTGATGTCTTCTGCAGTTTGCTGCTACTTTTCAACAACTTCTGGAAGAAGACCACATTGAGGGTAACCCGGTATCGGGGGTTTTTCTGAGTTATTTACTTATTTTTATTTTAGGCTTTACGCCAACATGTATATATACATTAGCTAGGTAGTTCCTTACTGATTTATTTTATTATGCAATTGTAATGGTGGAAATTAATATTTTGCGGTGAATTTTCACAATTTAATTTTCATAATTTTATCCACTTGCGCATGCGTCTCTGCCTTGGTACCAACGCCTTGTATGAAATTGTTTTTTTATAAACTTTATACTACTTTTCAGGTAACATAGTATAATTAATTAAGTTTGTATTTAATCTGTACTGGTACAGCCATATTAATTTCCCACTACGTAGGTCAATTAACTGGTATAGGTTGGAATTTAATTGTTAATCATTTGATTTTTTTTTGATGTGTAACAGATGTTCACGCTATTTTCTTTTTTTAAGTGGGGAGGCTTTTGCAAGGGTTTTCAGATAGGTTATAATTGTAAAACACCCCTTAAGGGTATTGAATGTTTTTCATTTAGCTATTATAAGGAACATAAGCTAAGGTTTGCCTTTTATTTTCATCCCTTGTTTTACTGGGTTATCGGAGGAAATTAGTCGTGCTAGGCCAAAGTGGGAAACTCAGTTGGCGCCCACACAAGTTGTCTACTATTTTGTCCGGAAGATCAATAAGAGGGATCCACCCCTACCTCCGTTCTGAGCGACGTCGAAGGCCTAAGGTTGTCACCGGAGCAACCGAAACTTATGTGACCGATTAGACAAATTAATTTTTAATCTTGCACTTGTTTTTTTAAATTATCATTTAAATTTTATAACTTAATTCTTATTTGGGCTTGAGCTCAATTTTTAAGGTTACAAATTTCCAAAAGAACACATCAAATTTGTAGGATATGCAACATTTCATAATTTTCTGATAGTGTCTTACTTCGCATAGAAACTACGAAAGTCTATGCAAAGCTAAAATCCAGTACACCTTTGTGACGTCACCGGATATCTCTATAATTATTCACCAAAGCCTTAAATACCTGGTCTGCCTAGAGCCTGATCAGGTTACAGACCTAGTTCCACCCTAGTTTCTCAGAAGTTTAGATTTTTTGGACTAAAACATAAATATATGGTATACACAAAAGATCTTATAGGTTCAGTGTGGTAAGACCAACCGGGTTGATCGACCCCCTTGTAATCTACAATCTACCGTCATCTGTGTAACTGGCCACTTCTGCATTGATTGGATGTCCTTACTTCTATGACTACAGCTCTTTATATAATTCGTTATAGATCTTGCCGCTTTTGGGACCCTGCCTGGTCGATCTATTGGTGACTGATCTGATTTTGCCTTGTATGTATACATGAAGTGGCGACAGGTTTAGCAATACTTCTAGTGCAGCTGTTGGGGTTGTCCTCATAGTTCCCGCTGCTGCGCATGCTTGCCTTTGGATGCCACTTTTGCCACTGCCACTTTTGGATCGCCCTAGTCTTTATCCAGCATAACAATGTTAAAATTAACTGTCATGTTAAGTTTAAAGGCAATTGGTGTCAAAAATCTCTAAACCGGTTTAACTCAGGAAACTAAAAAAATATATACAGTATTGTCAGTAGTGATGAATTCTGGATTTACTCTTAGGAACCTGAAAATAAACGTCAATTGCGAGTGGAATAACTGCTTCCAGAATTGGTTCCATGTGGGGCATGTGTTTAGATGCTGGAGGAACGAGGAAGTGCTGAAGAAGCTGGAGAGGAAATTAGGGGAGACGGTGTATTGAGAGAACTTGGTGGCGATAATGTTGAGGGGGGAGCAGGAATGGATGGAGGTGAGTGGCGTAGTGGAGAGCATGATTAGGGGGTGAGAAGGACTCGAAATGGCATGAGGAGTGATAAGTAGGGAGAAGACGACGGTGTGAGCGGAGAGTGTGCAAGGGACAGCCGCCCGTCTCGAAGTATGCTAGGGTAGTAAGGTGGGTTTTGTTGGTAGGCATCCCCTCGGGGATTAGTCCAACACTGTTTGGGTCCTGGATAGGAAAAAAAAAGAATTGATTCCAAAGAATGCAAAAATACATTTCTCTTCGTGGAGAATACTCTGAAAAACAATAATGTTTAAAAGTTATCTACTGTTTTTTTCTAGCTCTATATACAAAATATAAAAGACAACCATCGTAAAACTGAAAAAATTTGATATATGTTGTATTTTGGGAAGTTTTTATGAAGAATAATCTTTTTCCTAAAATTTATAATAAAAAAATTTTTCATATGATTCCAACTTAGTAGACACACTGTTATTTTTGGTTTAGGAACCTTTCAGTGGTAGAAGATACGAATACATCGAATATGAAAACGGAAGAGTCTTAGGTAGAAAACAAGGTTGTAGTAGAGGTACCACGAAAGTCGACAGTTGGTGGAGATGGTTGTTTTGGCATTGCTCATACTGTTTTTGTCTGTGCGACGAACAAGGAAGTAACTCTGATAGATACATCAATATGAGACCGATGATCTCTAATATTACTAACAATATGTAAGTTGAAACAATCACATTTTTCTTAATATATTTTTTTTATTGATAACTCACTGTAAGACAAGTAGTCTATAGACCTTGTTTGACAGTGATATTTGATATTTCCTCCCTGATGTGGAATAAAATGTATGAATTCACAAATAAAATTAAATAAAATAATATTCCATTTTGAGAGTTGTTAAAAACACTGTAGGTTCATTTGTAAAAGTAGTTTCAAATTTCACACACATTTTTAACAAAAAATTACGTGGCGCTAAATCTGAACCAACTTATTTTTTGTTTTATTTACAGGGTGGTAGTTGGATTGAGACTGATAAAGAAAAATCGTATAATACATGTACAAATTCAAGAAGGAAAACTACTTCCCAGAGGAAACATAGACCAAAATACAATACGATGGGTGCCAGTTGAAGATTATAAAATTACCGATAGAAAAATTTACAGTGGACAAGACTATCACACCTTCAGTTGGGAAAAGAGAGCTATTGATTTGGATGACTTAGAAGCGGACACTGGATATGTTTTAACAGGTAACAAAATTATTTCTTCAAAATTTTTAGAATATTCCATGTACTTATATGTATCTGCAAATTTGGCTGGACAAATTTTTTTGAGTCTTCCAAAATGCTATTCAGGTAAAAAGTGAAAATGTTTTCATTGAGGCATTGCAGTTTTTATTTAAAATATATTCGAGCTACACACTCGTTACTAATCAATTACTTTCAAAACTACACTACAATAACAGGATCATTTTTTAAACCAAATTGGTCAAAAAACAAAAAAAAACAGAAGTGAAAACTCAAATAAACAAACCTCTTTTAAAAATGTTACTGTTGGCCCATGGTAAATGGAAATAATTGTGAATAAATTAACACCCTTCAAATTTTTATCGTATGCCCATGATATAGACATTTTTACAAATAAATTAATCCCTACAAAATTGTTTTTCATACGTCTACGATAGAAGGAAATGTTTACAAATAAATTAACCCATTCTAAAAATTTTATCGTACGCCCATGGTGAATGGAAATTTTTATAAAAAAACAATCCCCCTTAAAATTTTTATCGTAAACTCGTGATATAAAAATTTCGACAAATAAATTAATCCCCTTTGAAATTTTATCGTACTCCCATGATATAAACATTTGACTAATAAATTTTCTCGTACGCCTAAGATAAAAGAAAATTTTTACAAATAAATTAAACTGTTATAAAATTTGTATCGTACGTCCATGGTAGATGGAAATTTTGGCTAATAAATTAATCTTTTTAAAAAAATTGTATCGTACGCCCAAATTTTATCGTTACCCTTAGCAAAAAAGCACATGTACGTCACATTAGCATGTCGGTAACGACGGTAACGCCTCTACCAAAACTCGTTCAACGATACTAAAGAAGTTTTTCCACTACTAGTATTAGAAGATATCATTATTTTATGCTGTGTTCGAGTCAAGAAGAAAATCTCTCCTACTAGGAGCTAATTTTTCATGATCTACAACTATGAGATAAAAATGAAAAGAACTGACACTAGTGACGTACAAAATATATGCAGAATGAACGACAGTAGAGGAGAGAGTTTTTTCGACATAATTTTATTATAATTTGCGAAAAATTGTCATCAATTAATTAATAATAGAACCGGCTAACATCAAAAAAATTCATTACTTATACTCCATTCCAAGATATTTCGTTTTGACTTGATGATTCAAGACCAAAACCCACAACAGGTAGTCGTTAATCCGATAACAGTATCGTACTCGTTTCTTCGAAAAGCGAAAACATAATGCCTAATAGTATGATTATTTTACAACTGAAATGTTTGGCTGGTAAAATAATATTTGAAACTAATTTTTTAATTTATTTAATTATTCTATTATTTATTTGCGCTTCAGAAGATATATTTCCGAATTTTTATTTTTCAAAGATAACAGTTTAAAACTATTATAACGGTCTGTTTTTTGGAAAATATTTTTCAAAAGCTTTGTGATGCGTTAGAATAGTATTATCTTTGACATCAAAAGTTGAATTTGTTTTTAAAAGATTTAGTTATTTTTTTTTTAAACAAATTCAATTTATGTTTTGGTACTTATCTAAATTTTACCGACTACGGATATGTTATTGTTTACTGTACAATGAGGGATTTATAAACTTTTATTATTAAATCCCTAAGGCCAAATGCCGGAGTCAACGAAATATTTTGAATTGTTCTTTACATAGTGCAATTGACAGGAAATGTCAATATGATTTATTGAATGTTCACTCATTTATTTTCAACTGCAACTTATTATTTAATAATGAAGCTCAACTGAGAAATGTGTATGCTCTACCTTGTTCTTGTTGTACGAGGTTTGATTTTTAAGTGTTGCATATAACAACATAGATGGGCCTTTCAACAAATATCAAAATTAACTGAGAACATTTTCGCGCAATAACTTTTTACAATTTTCGAAGACAGTTGTCTTAACCAAAATGCCTTGTCTAGTTGGTTTCTGTTCTCGGCAATTAAGCACCACATTAGTCGAAAATTTCTCGTTGGTATGGAGAATTTAAACGTTGACGAATTAATCTTAGCGACGATCCAAGAACAGGTCCACCAATAACGGCATTCACCCAGAAAATCATCGATGCTGTATATAAACTGATCCAAGAAGAGCGACATGTCACATATCGTGAAATTGGAGCATCATTGGGTATTTCAAAGACCACAATTTGGGTGTTCCAAGGTAAACCAAAACCGACGAAAGTTATCCGTTCTCGAAGTGTTTCCTAAAAGATGGTGGCGCCATTTGTCTCAAAAGCGGGTCATAAAGCAACAATTCCTCTGCAAGATTCCTCTGCTGATTGGTACATATTAATTTGTTTGCCGGAAGTAATTGCTGAGTTTCGGAAAACCAACCCCCAAAGACGAATGATCCTCCACCAAGTCGATGCAAGTTCCCACACAGCTCGAAAACAATTGGGTTTTTAAGCAAGAAATCATCGAATTGTTGGACCATCCTCTATACAATCCCGACCTTAGTTCTAACGAAATTTTTTGACATTTCCAAAAATTAAGAATGAACTGTGTGGTCTAAGGTTCCAGTCCCCAACCCAGAAGATACAGTCAACTCAACTTCAAAAACTCTATTTTGAATGTACCAATTAAATGCATTTCTCTTCGTGGAGAATGCTTTGAAAAACAATAGTATTTAAAAGTTATTTACTGTTTTTTTCTAGCTCTATATGCAAAGTATAAAAGACAACCCTCGTATATTTTACCTACTATTTCGCTTCAAAAACAGTTTCATTTTAACCTTCAAAAACTGTTTTCTAATTATTGACATGTTATTACAGGTATTCGATTTAAGGAAATAGGATCCCATCTCAATTTTGAAATATACACGACCAAATTTGATTTTGTAACTGGAACGCTGATAAATCCCACAAGTACGAGTATTTGGAAGGACAATGCCAATACGGATTCTTCTACTAAAAATCCTAGGTAAGAGAATTGTTTCTATATAAAATACAAATATTTTATTTATGCCCTCTTTTGTCAGGATACGTGGATATATAAACCGAAAGTGAGTAAAATTTGCTAGAGTAGATATAGATACACTTTTTTTTATTCTCGTACTCACTCAAGCTAACTCTATCTACAGCTAGAGATGCATCAAGTCAAACTAGTTTGATTTTACTCAACAAACTTGACTTGACTTGAAAATCAAACTTTTTGTGTGAAAAAGTTTGATTTGACTTGATTTCTGTATCTTTAGGTTTGACTTGAAATCAAACTTCGTCAAACAGTTTGAAGTTTGAATATGATATTGCGCGTCGTGTTTATTTCCAATTCTAATAAAATAAGAAGAAGAAAAATAAATTTATGGATCCATTAGTTATACAACTTAATTGCCCCTTCAAGAAACCAATTGAAGCCGCGAATATTTTCCAAATTTGATGTTTTGAAAAATTCAGTAAATATACTTTTAAATGCTTGGACTCAAAAATTTCGTTTACCATGGATGGATTGATGGTCTTCCCATTCGATGAAGGGCTACTATGGAGTAACCGTTCATTTTATTGATAGTAACTGGACATTACATTCTTTTTTATTAGATTTTGTAACCGCAAAAAGACAACATACTGGCGTTTCAAAGGCAACTTTGTTTTTTAAAATGACGGCTGAATTCAATATTACACAGTCTATTGAAGGTATTACTACTGACAACACTAATAGTAATTTCACTTTTTTAAAAGAATTGGGAAACTTAATAGAAAATTCTGTTGTTGCGAATAAGCATTACGTGTGTTTTGCACATATTCTTGACTTAGCTGCTCGAGATCTAATGAAAGTGTTTGAGTTAACGTCTGAAGAAAATGAAGACGAAGACTCTGATACTAGTGATAACGAAAGTACAATATTTGAAAATACTGCAAAAATTGCAAAGGATATTTGTGAAAAACTTAAATACTCCGAAAAAATTTTGCGACTCATTAAATTTACACATGACCATTTCCAAACTGGAGGTAAAAACCAGATGGAACTATACATTGGAAATGCTGTCCTGGGCGTTACTATTCAAACGTTCGATTAATATCCTTTGTGACAATACACCGATACTTTTTCAAATTTTGGAATACATGATACAGAATGGAATTGTATTGAAAGAGCATGTAAATATTTACAAAGTTTCAAAACACCAACTACAATCCTAGAAGGAGAGAAATATTCGTTCCTTCCTATGGTGGTCATTGGGATCAATATGCCACTCGACAAACTAGAACGATGGGCAGATGAACTTGATAATAAAGAAAATAGAGACGATCTTGATGCAAAAATAATTCTTGCCCTTCAGGCAGTAGGACCAACTGGATGTATTGTATCGTTTTCATTTTGGATTTTGGTCATAGAATTAAAACGTTTTCTTCACCGACATGGGGACAATCCTTAAAAGATGAAGCCATCAAGGAATTTGAAGAAAATTATTATTCACCTTACACTGACAAAGAGTGGAAACGATGGTGGAAACGGCACGAAACTGTATTTCCAACTTTATCAAAAATGGCGAGACTTTCTTGCCACCCCAGCAACATCAGCCTGCATAGAACGCTATTTTTCGAGAGCTTCTTTGACAGTCACAAAAATACGAAACCGATTAAATGACCAGTCTATTAGAACATTATTGTGTTTAAATTAATGGCTTCAACAAAAATCCTTAACAAATATCATACAAGGATCGCAGGATCTAATATATTGTTGCTTTCACTTAATTTGTAAGAACTTTACTTTTCACGAAGAATTCTGAGGTGACAAGTTGGAGTTGATTAAAAATTATTATTATTTTTGTTTTAAATAAATGTATATGATGTACCTACTTACTATATTTAACATAAACATTTTACCCATTTAAGGTATATCTACTAAATAAATTATTTTTCAAACTCTTTAAAACCAGTTTGACAAACAGTTTGAATTTTCAAACCTGTAACCATTGTCCAGTTTGATTTGACTTGAATTATTTGTCAGAAAGATTGACTTGAGTTTGACTCAATTTCAAGTCAATCTCAAACATTCAAGTCAAACTTGTGCAACTCTATCTACAGCTAACATACGTAGATACATGATGGGCGAATAAGAATGACACACCCTGTTTATTATATTTTATCTTATATATCACATACTTGAACATAGAATAGAATTTTAATTATTCGCGCCCTGGCTAGATTAAATGTTAAACTGAGACATCTAACCTCATCTCTTTGGAGAAAAAAAATTTGACAATAAATGCCTTTTCACATGCCCATAATTTATAGATTATTAGAGTTATTAGAAACATGAAATTACAGCTTTGCAGTATTTGTGATGACCTTATATAGATAGTGCTTGACATTCAAGTTGTTTTTGTAATTTTTGAATGAAAAGGAAAAGATTTCTAATCAAAAAAATTGTACTCCGAACGAAAAAACAACAACAAAAATTATTAGGCATACGCATACTTCTTGGCTTTTCTTTTGGCGATTTCGAATGGCTTTTTTGGTTGGTTAATGGTTAATCGGTTGGTTCATAAACGATTACGTCAGACCCTCGGTTGGTTCCGACCCATTTGAATTCTTCGTAAACGAAACGTTTGGTTAAACGTAAGTAAAGATTGACGTACGTCATTTCACAACAATTTGTTTGCAAGTGTAATTCACTTTGTTTTTGTATAAAGTGAAAGCCAAATTTTCATAAAATGCTAAAACGCAAAGCAGTTGCAGCCCTCTTATTAGTAGATGAATTTGGTGTTCTTGAACTGGAAGTCTTGAAATTCTCATTTGTTTCGCATTTGATGGAGTTATTCCATGAGCAGATAATTTTCCACTAAGTGCTGCTCTTGTATAGTTTGGCAAACATAACTGAAGCTGTGAAAGGAATGCGGTCGAAAACATTCGATATTGCCACGTTTAACTATGAAAAAGCTAAAGTGCTAAGTATGTAGTGATAATAATTAGAAAATGGACTTTTTATTATTAACAATATGTCAATAATGATTAAACGTTAGTTCTTTAATGTGCTTGTTTCATTGGATTTTGTCTTTTAAGATTATTTTTTCAATTGCTGAATATTAAAAGATGAACACTTTTCCAAATATGTTATGGGTTTCCTTCAAGCCGGTAGCGTCGTGCGAAAATCATAATTACTAACTCAATTGGTGAATATTTATCGAACCGCCGCTGCTAAGTAACCACCTGACTTCCTATTGGTAAGCGCGTGCGTGTGTTCTTGTACTTGTACTTTAACCTCAAAACAAATGTAAACAAAACAGTAATGCTGGGAGAAAACAGATAGAACAAATTACCAGAGAGAGGTCCGTGCTCGAGAGCACGGTTCAAGTTTCGGTTAACCAACCTTGAACCAAACGATTTATGACGTCATCAATTTGTCATTTGAATGCGGTTGGTCCGAATATGACGGACCAATCTATGAACCAACATCATTCGAAATCGCCTCTCGATTTAGACAAGATTCTTATTCTCTATTGGTCCGAACCATAGATAACATACATATATGGTCGCAACCAGTAATCTCATGGTGAAATTCCCACTAACGCCCAATTGCACCGTTACGTTTAATGACAAAACGGTAAACTGCGATTATACCCTTGCACCGTGTCTTAACCGGACTCTGATTATGTTTTAGCTCTAGTCTAATTAAACTGTAAATTTTCGCGCGAGTTAAGAGCCACTTTGTACAAAATAACCTCCAATTCCAAGTTATATTCAAAGTTTTCGATCTGAGCTATCCTCGAAATCCAATTTGGACTAACGATATATATATGGGCGTGTAGGGAAATTTTTTTGAACACAATGTCAAGACATGGGTTTTTACGCCCCCCGACGTACATTCTCGGACCACATAGCTTTCTCAAAAACAGAAATTGATATCGCGATAAACACATGCAAAGAAATTTATACGATCATTTTGGCCGACAAAAAAAAATACGCCCCCCTTACGCCACGGCTTCGGAAATTCTGTGTCCGGCGGAAAGCAACTTTTTTATTATTCGAGCTATCGAGTCGAAACAAAAACCATTCGATTCGTAAAAATCGTACGAGTCTATGGAAACCAAAAAAAGGGGGGGTCAACCTGAAAATATATACCGGTAAAGTCGAAAATATGTGAGAGATAAAAAACTTTTTTTTCCAAAAATTTTTTAATACCCCCAGGCGAAAGACGGTATCGAACTTTCTTTGCCCCTAAATTTTCATCCCCCTACCCCCCCTTTTTTGGGGTACAAGACCCGCCAAAATATCAACTCGGAACGATAATATTCGGGCAATCTTCCTCATTTGAGGTGCTTATAATGCAAAAATTTTTTTTTCAAAATTGACCCCCCCCCAAAATCCCCCCAACCATGGCCCCGAATTGTTGGTGGAAACCGCGTATGGTGTTTTTAGGCATCGTTTATAACGGCATATTACGAAATTAGTGAAAATAATGTTCTAACCTCAAAATTTGGCGCTACTTGTGGCGCCCTCTATATCGACTTTTAATTTTTTTTCAAATTCAATTCCCATAGATTCGAACCCGCAAATTTTCGTGGGCGTAATGAAAATTTTCTTCAAAAATATATAAATATGAGCTCTTCAGAATCTGACTCGTCAGAAGATGATATATTTGACGATGATTTAGACATAATGGAAATAATAGATTTTGGGCTCCCTAGAAAAGTATACAAGGTGGTGTCCATTAATTACGTGAGGTGTTCAGGGGGGAAAGGATCGAGTCGTATCCTACTAAATCTCACTTGGGGGAGAGGGGGGTCCTGGCAAATATCACGTAATTTTTTTTAAGCAGAAAACGATGTAGAATTTCGTCAAAGTTAAGTTAAATTAAAATAAAAAACGTGTCTTGAATAAAATGTGACACAACATTACGGTAATATTCCCAAATACTAGTCTTTCCTAGTCTTAAATAAAAGTAATTAAGCAATTTTTTTTTAAATAAATCCAACGCTTTTACGCACAAAACACAAATTTTGAAAAATCTCACATAAGATTAGGGGAGGGGGTCGAGAAAAATCCTCAAAAATGCCTTACATAAATAATGGACGCTCCCCAATAGAAATAATCATTTTGAATTGGATGAAGTCCTTCTTTAGGCGATTTCGTCTAAAGAAAAATACCTTTCTTCATTTTTTAGACATGATAGAGGGAGAATTGGACTATCCAAATGATATTTAAGTAAATGGAGGCACCTGGAATCACGAAAAAATTATGTAGATGCGGCAGCATTAAATTCTTCTTCAATTTTCAACCAAGTGCAATTTTTTTCATCTGTAGAGGTTTACTGTAGGTTTACTTGTTTTCGACAATGTGTTTGAATTTTTCTACTATACTGCTGAACAACAACTTTTCATTGGCAGTAAAATTAGGTCTTTTTTGATGTCATTGGAAGTGTCAAACTACGTAGATTTATAAATAATACTTATTAGTTAAAGTTTTTTATTAATTTCCTTACGACTTCTTGAAACTTTACATTACAAATAGAAAAATCAACAATGTCAAACTAATCAACGTATGAGAGTAGAGCAGTCAACTGAATTATCGAAGTTGCCAGATCAATTTCAAATGTAATTTAAGGTTAGTTAACTTTACGAATCTCCGACATGGTGCAAACCAAACAATTTGTAACCTGTCCTTAAATTTTACCGGTAGTTAACAAACCGTCGTTTAAGAGAGTGACGGTGCAAGTGGCTGAACGTCGCTTAAAATTACGGGACCTGACCAAATAGGAAACCTAAGCCCATCAAAATAAGAGAGACAATTGACAGTTACCTCCATTAAAAAATTAAAATACATATAATTATAATAGTAATATTACTTACGGTTATATAATAATTCAGTTTAAAACTATTCACGTCTTCCAACCGTTAGCTTTCTTTTTAATTATTGGAAAATGTCACATGAAAAGTGAATTTTCAGAAACTTATTGTTATCTTATTCAGGATATTGAAATAATTTTGTCATTTATTTAATTTGATCACAACACAAGTGAAGTATTTGCAGGTTAACATTTACACTTTAAAAAAAAGTTATATTACACTTCGTGAAATAAACCTCAAATTTCTGTTTATTTTAGGTAAGGTCTTTGATAAAAATGAATTTAAAAATATTTACCATAATTCTTTCTTGAAGAATAAAAAGCGACTAACCTTCGCTTGATATTTTCTTTTTCCTATACCAAAGCAACTAGATAAACAAGTAGCTATCAAAATTTTATGAAACATTGCTTTTTAATTTTCCTTTAATGTTACCGCTAATGGTTAGAAAACTACAAAATTCCATAGAAAATCGAAAAGTACCTACATATTTTTCTGATTTCATAATTATGGCTTGAAGATTTGATATTTAGGTTTTGTTATATGCAATAATTATTTAAAATAAATAAATAAATACCGTTTCTAGTAAATTAGTAATAATTTTTAATGGTTATTGATCATATCATAAGCAATTTTTAATGCTCCTTACTTTGGATTATCATAATTAAATGTGTGTTTATTGAAATTATGTCACTAGGAGTTTAAAAGTTAATTACTACGAGATAAAGGATGACGATTTGTCAAGTTTAACTGGCATAATTCAATCATTTGAGGTCATTCTTATTTGTCCACTGAACACATTTATCAATAAAATTTATGCACGTGGTCCACCAGATAGGATTTTTTTCGAAAATTAAAAGGTTAAATGTCAATGTTATTATAAAACACATAAAACGTAGAAAACTATCGACTAAATCAAAACATGATGGATTACACAAGTTATTTTTAGTAAAAAATAACAAAACTTACGTTTGCATTCAATATAAATGGAACCATAGATAACATAAGTGTGTAACAAAAGAATGAAAAATTTTCGACGAAGTGAAAATTTCATTCGAATAGGCTATAGAGAAAAAATTAGTAAAAAAGTTTGTTTGGATTATAAGCAATAAGGAATTGAAAATGTTTTTTTATTTATAATTATTAAATGGCTTATTGGAAATTAGTAAAATTTTAAACGTTTATAAATACCATAATTGCAACTTTTTGGAGTCATAAACGACCCTTCACTACACTTGTGAACTCAGGTACGGACTAAGTTCAATTGTTGATGCGGCTTTTTTTAGTTATAAATGCAACAAATAATTCTTTTAAACATTTTCAATGAAAAACCTCTTGTGACATCTCGATCAAATTAACGGTTTAAGAGATACGGGCAATTTAATGTCGCACGCACACCTACTACAATTTTATTGACTTTTGATAAGTTATGTCTTTAAATGGATACAGTTTTAACTATACTTTCTTTGTAATCTTGGACACCCATTTTCTCATATTGTACGCCCAATCTTTGAGTATATTTGCTAGATACTCATTGCCACGTTGAATAAGTATATCTTTTCAAATAAATTACGACCTTCAGTACAAGAAGGAATTGGATCCCGACACCATTACCAGAATTGGAAAGAATGCAATTCAATGGTAGGTATACAGATGGCAACAGCAAAGCAATAGAAGGGGCTGGGATAGGAGTGTATGGGTCAGATAAACTCCAAGTGTGCCCAGATCAATATTGATCAAATTTTTAGAAAGCAAACGATTATCATTATGTGGATAGTCAAGCAGTTATTAAAGCACTGAGCTCTTGCGTAATCAGTTCTAACATGGTATGGGAATGCCTGGGAAAACTCAATGAACTAGGCGAGAACAATATAGTCATCTTACTGTGGATTCCAGGACACACTGGAATAGAAGGAAATGAAATAGCATACGAACTATCAAAGAGAGGGGTTGAAACACGCTTTTGGGGACCGGAACCCTTTTGCGGTATCAGCTCCACTGTAATATTGGAAGGAATATGCAACGCCGAAAAGAAAGGAAGATCTGACCATTGGAAAGATCTAGTAGGTTTAAAAGACAATCAAAGATACTCCCGGGAAACTACAACCAGGTGAGAATGAATGCCGAAACCAGACTAAGACTGGGCACATTACCTAGAAGAGGGACACTTACCTAAACTGGATCCTAGAGATATTTTAAAATTCCTTCAGCAAATATGTCTAAAGGAACTACTAGTCTTTGATCCTTTTCTCAGGAACTAAGTAGAAGAAAGGAGGCACACTAGATCTCTTAGGGCTCAGTGAATGTAACCTTACTGTGGTTTGGCACTCTATTGTACTTTCGCTTATTATAAAATACAGTAAATTGTCTGTTTCAGATAATTCATTCAAATAAATGATTTATTATTCTGTTTTTACCACCTAACGTTTTGCTAGGCAACGAAAACATTGCGATTTTTTCATTACGTTAAATATGCACATGAGGGAAATAGTCATGTGTAACAACGGACACTATAGGTGTATAGAGAAACACAATCTTCCTATACTACTGACTTTATTTGTAATAACTATTATAAAATCGAAGGATACAGGTTACGAGCCATGTGCCCTTCTTCGTATGAGCTAAAGCTAGATTAGTTATACAGTAAAAGCCATATAAAGTTGCGTTTACGTAATCATTGTGAACATTTGCAGCGTTGTCCGATTGTTCATGAAGTATGGAAATTTACAGAGAATAACTGGAGAAAACAAAAAACGTAAATGTAGAAAATTTCACAATATATTAAATGAAAACTACAAAATTATCGATAATTTTATAATTTTTTCCATTTGTGTTTTTCGTGAATTACATTTATGAATAGATTTCACGAAGTAAAGAATTCTACAATAAAAGTGGTAAGGTTATGACTGAGTTACCAAATATTTTAATAAATAAATATAATTAAAATAAAAACAGAAGCAATAAAATAAAATATGTTTTAATAATGAAACATATTTTCAAAGACAAAAACTGACATAAAAGAAATGAACATCATGTGAAATGTTGACAGAATAGGAACTAGGAAGATTCAAATTCTAGTTTCATCTTCTAAATCTGATTCAACATTAATGTCACTCTCTTCACTATTAAAATTTATAACTATCGGACTAATTTCTCTAACCTCAAAAATCGATGAAACCACTATAGTGAAACTTGGTTAAGTGGGTCCTGGATAAGTGAGAAACCTCCATAACTGGAACTCATGATGAGGTCCCAACACTTTGGCGCTGAATTACCTCTGTTAGTGGGACGAGCCAAACCTCTATATCTGGGATTCGTTCTTTCGATTTTATCGTCATAGTTACCTCTATAACTGAGACAGCGAGTGAATTTTATATGCATTAACCTCTGTAACTGAGATAACATCGTTTTGTTTGTTTACTTTTTTTGATTCCCAATAAAGATTAAAACTCACGTACATATAATGTTTACATAATACGTTATTTTATTTAATAATCGCACCTCTATAACTGAAATAACCTGTATTCTGACCCCTATTAATGGAACTCTCTGTAAATGAGACAGATGTTTATTTATATCTGGATATCTGAGACACTGGGTAAGTGGAATACCTCTATAAGTGAGACAAATTTATAGATCCCTTGATGTCTCACCTAACTTTGGTTATTTTAAACTTTTGACACCTGACAGTTGACAAGACCAAGGTTTTCCACGTGTAGGGGCTGGCATTACATCATGGAAATAATATTTGTTAATAATTTTGTTTCTGATAAATTTATTTTTCACTTGCAGAAGGAAAATCTGGTTGGTTTCACCGGACATACCTACTCGGACAACATCTCCATCAATTCCAACATCTACGCCGGATAGTTACATCGAACTAACTCACTCTGATATCGATAGAGACGTTGCTCAAACTACCGTACCGTTTTTCGATTCCCAAAAAGTGGAATCCTTACAACCAGTACCTCTTAGTGGAGCTGGCATTTTCCACAAAGGAAGGAAATTTTTCGGGGGTTTTATTGCGCTTAAAATGTTCACGTACGATTTTAGTCAACATTTACAAGCAGCATTTCCCGAAGAAGAAACTGTGAATTAAGAGGTTGGACCGCTTTTGGGTTCGAAAAATATATGCCTACATGTTTACTAGTTTATTTTTGGCATTGTTTTACTGTGATTTAAAAGAGTCAACTTATATTAAGCCATTTACCATTCGGTTAGATTAGTTTTTCTAGAAAAATAAGATAGAAATAAATACGTTTTAAGTACAATTTTGTTTTAGTTAAATTAGAAGAATATGTCGTACTATTTCATAGATATCCTCGACATTACTTATAAGGGGGTATTTCAAAACTCTCTCTTGGTCTTTTGTGTCTTTCGTTTTAATTTATTTTTTGCTCACCCATTTCCCTGTTCCAGTCTGTAAAGGTTATTCACCGTTGTGTAACTGTAAAAGATAGTTGTCAGCCAATTTGTAACTGGACGTTCACTTGGGCGCTAGAGTGGCCACTCGAGAAAGATGTGGGCATGAGAGTCTTCTCAAGGGTGGTTCGACTCCATGTTAGTGTCGCACTTGGTATGCCAGAGGGTTGTCAGACTATAAGAAGGTTTAGGGCGCCACTACCTTTTAGACGTCGAAGAAAGAACAAAAATGAATTTAAATAAAAAGAAAACTAAGGTGAAAAAGGTAGAAACACCTTGTAGAATTTAATTAAGACCATATTTTAAAAAAATTTAAAACTTACGTTTACCGGACACGACCCACGGCCTGTACATTTTAGGTACTTATCTTTGATGTTGTTTTCTCCAGGAAGGGTGGATGGAAACCTAGCCTGGAGGTATCAGTGGTGGGTCGTCATAAATTAGGAAGTATTCCTGAGATATGCTATGGGATGTCCTAGTTGGTGTCTTAGAGGTGTCCTAACTGCTTTCTGGCGGTATCTTAGAAGGTGTCTTGATATTTCAACGGTATCTTAGAAGGTATCTCTGAAGTGTCTTAGAAGGTATCTTTGAAGCTGTGCTTACCATAGCAATTTAGGTAAATAAAAAATATATAGAAGATAAACAATAAAAGATGATTCAAAAGGTGTGTTGCCTTGAAGACAGTCGGTAGCGAAAATGATCTTTGTTCGTGGCGTTGCCAAAAATGAGGCGGCCGTTGGCAGATGTCAATTGTCTTATGGTCAAGGTTGGGAATTGGAAGTGGCTAGTGAGAGGACGAGCGGAAATTAGAAAGAGATATACGATATAACTTTCGTCGGAACATGTTACAGTTGTATTACGGGAGTAAGCCTAGGCTGTCCGAATATTGCCTGTCTTCTGCGGTCTAATGCCTCGCATTTTGACAGTATATGTTTGGCCGTTTCCGTTGCAGCAGCTGCAGCTGCCCTCTCAATGGTCTGAGACCAATGATAAAGCCCGTTATTCTGATTTGATTCCTGCTCACCTTGAGCAGTTTTTCAGTTTTGTGCTCCGACCGTTATTCAATTAATGTTATTCAGTGGTGCCTCTCTATTTGTTTTCGTTTTATCCAGTCCCATACTCATCCCTGGATGTAAGATTTAGTAACACCGAGTGGGCTTATCTAGCAGGAAATGAGGAGAAAATGCCCTGCATGATTTGGTCTCCCGAAAGGAGTTTGAATCATAAAAAAGTAGTCCTTGCACCATTTCTAGACATCAAAGGTGTTTTTCACCATCGATGTCATCAATAAACAAATCTCTGTAAAAAAGGGATAAACAGCACCACATGTAGAAGGATTTGATCCATGCTTGAGCATACGAGAATAATGGAAAAGTGGAGTACTTTCACCACTTTTGTGGAATCTAGTTGTGGATGATTTGATCTGCAGGTTAAATGACCAAGGCATATGATCGCAGGGCTTTTAGGACGACATAGTGATTGCCACAAATGGGTAGTTCCAAAAGACGGTAATGAATGTCCTACAAAAAGCACTACGATTGTGGAGGAATAGTTGCTTTTACGAATAGAAGAGTTATCCAACAAGACAGAGTACAACTGTTCGGAGAAAACTATCCGAAGAAGTTGAACATCTGGGAGCGGTCCTTGATTCCAAACTGAATTGGATGACAGACCTGGAAAACATCACTACCAGGGCAACTAGACTTTTCTGGCAATGCAAAAAGTTATGGACAAAGCCTGGGGAATACGACCCGAGGTGATTTACTGGCTTTACCTAACTGTGATAAGGCCAACGATCACCTATGGAACGATAGTCTGGTGGACGAGGACAGAAGTGTCTTCTGCAGTGAATATATTAACTGCATTCCAAAGACAAGCTCTCATTGGTATTAACGGGGTAATGAACAGCACGGGGCGGCATCGATCGAAACTTATTGGCCTTCCTCCTTTTGAACTTGACAATTCTTAAGCTGAAATCGGGAGGCATAAGATCTCCAAACAATGTTCGAGGACACTCTGATACAACTGGAAGTCATATTTCATGGATAGTATGACACCGGAGAACATATTCACCAACGTTAAAACTTATGTTCACAATGGAAATTATTGGTGTAGGTTCATATCTGTAAGTTGTGGCGGTGCTGCTAAATGGGTAATAGGAAGCCTTTATAATTCACCTAGTGGAAGCCAAGCAATTGGAGGTTATATATTCGGAAGTGTTGTGTAAGAATTCGCGAGTTAATTTAGCAGGTGATTTTAATTTAGATTTCTTGTCCAACGAATTTTATGTTAAAAAAATTGAAAATATTTTAAATGACACTTGGACTTTGGACTTCTGAGATGCGCGGTAGAACATCCGATCGCTCGGGACTGAGGACTCGAGTCTCTGTGAGTCTCTGTTTTGACCGTAAACGGTTAACATCGCAGTAATGCCAGTGGCGTAGTAATACTAGTAAAACTTTAATAGATTATGTACTGACAAATGTTGACAATTTACAAGTTAATGTGTGTTAATGTGAAAGAAAATCTTATAGATTTAGCTGCTGAAGGCATACTTAAAATGGAATTTTTTTCGCAAAGTGTTGACGTGTTTTGGATAAAAAGAAAACATGAATACCCAGCGCTGGCAAGGGAAACTCTAAATTCATTAGAGCTATTCGCCACTTCATACCTAAGTGAACTGACGTTCTCTCCAATGGTGGACATTAAAACTAAAAAGAGAAGTAGACACCAATTAGAAAATTATTTGATTATTAACATTTCAAAAATAGCGCCACGAATTGACAAACTTTTGAAAAATAAACAAGCCCATCCTTCTCACTGAAATTGTGTTTTTACTGTAGTGTAGAACTTTTTGCCTTTTTCCTTTAGCCGGCGACCTCCCGAGTAAGACTTCGCGACCCACAGATTGAAAAACACTGGATTAAGAGATAGCTTACAAATAGAAAACAAATCACTAAAGTTTATGATACAATGTCACCAGTTGTTGAGGTAAAGCATGGAGTTCCTCAGGGTAGCATTCTAGGTCCTCTACTCTTCTTAATGTATGTAAACGACATGGAAAAGTTCGTTGAATGTGACTATATTCATATTTTTGCTAATGACACTTTCAGTAAGTGATGCAAATTTAGACAGAGCTGTAGCAAAAATGAATCATATTTTAAGAAGTATACATACAACCTCAATTTAGTAACGCTTAATATGTGGGTTCCGAAATGGCAGATAACCTTGCCAAGAAAGGGTTCGAAACGGGATTCACTGGCCCCGAGCCAGTATTCGGTATATCAAAAACTGCAGCAGTATATCTCGGTGGATTAAAACAAAACAAACATCAGACGTAATGGGGCCACGTGACTAAGCAGGAACTCAGCAAACTCTGGATGAAAAAGCCCTCTCTGACCAACGAAGCAAGCATATTATAGAGAGGAATATGTATATCTGTCGGTTGTGTATGGATGAGGAAGACACAGCCCCACACAATATAGTACAGCAAATTAATAAAATTATGCGTAAATGCAGAATTTGTATCTTTCTTGTTCATTCTCTTGAATCAAATGACCTCAAGTTCATATCTATTTGTATACAATTGGTGTTTTAATAGATTATTTACATCGAAGTTCCTGACACTACATCAATGAAGGTTATCAATACAGGAAAACCCAAATGAATGACTGTTTATCTCTACAATGAGACAATTATTATATTTATATTCCAACAACCATCAGAGATGCTTTTTTATCTTTTAGAAAAAACTGCAAAAGTACATTTAATCCAGAGAGGAAATCATTGTTGAGTTAGTTTCGGATACAGTAAGAATGAATTTGAAAATAATATTTATTTTGACGTTTGTGAAATGGTCGTCCGGTTTAGATACTGGTGTATTGTTAGTGGATCGGATTAGAAGAAATTTTTTCGCTCTTGAAGATGAACTTTGGACGTATGTTCTTAAACAAAACAAAGACAATTCTGTGGATCCCGGAATAGAAATTCTGAAAAGATTAAAAGAGTTCGACCAACAAATGAAAGAGGTAAGTTAAGTTGTATAATTTAAGTGTGTGATACAAATCAATTTAAATCAGTGGTGGCTTCTCAGAGGAGGTTAGGCGTCCCCTGAAATTTTCAGGAAATAATTTTTTCACTCTTTTGGTTTTCTAATTTTCTATATAATGGAAAATATTAACAAAGTTCATTATTATTCCAGAAAAAGGAAAGATCTGACAACAATGTAAATACCAGCAAAATATCACAAGATCCTTACACACCAAAAACTAAAAAAATCGTGAGATCCGTTTCCGAGATTGAGTCGTTTCATACTTGAAACTAACTCTGTAGACTCCTAGGACAGAGCGCCCAAGGGAGGATTTCTCCAAGAAGGATCTAGTGAAAAGACTGTTGAGCCTGATAAGGACTACATGGGGTCAATTCTCAACATCGTTCGTTCCTTGAATGTATATGTTTAGAACGAGTGAAGTCGAACGTATAGTACGAACGAAGTCGATTCTCGAGCATGTTTTCACCTACTCGTTCCAACAAAAGTATTCGCTCATTTCTACAGAAGAATAAACTTGGCATCGTGGCAGAATTCATCAAAGAATGTCTGTTCTGATAGTTCTATGCTGTTTGATCGTCGAATTTGTCTTGGAAATTTTGTAAGACGTAAAGATTTTTCAGATTTGGTCTCGTTCTGAATATCCTAGTATGTTTTTGTGGTCAAATATCATCCATAATGATCTTGTGCGTTCATTTTTATACACATTGAAAAAAAAACTCGCTCAACTCCACGAGCTAATGTGATATAGAGCACTCGTTGTCGACCGAAAAATTGAGCGACGAAATGTATAGATTAGTCCATGGATTCGTTCCCTAAGAATTGAAGTTTACAGATATCTACGCTCATGACATCACGAACGTATACGTTCAATCAACGAACGATCTCGTTCGTTCGTTCGTTAAACGGATACGCTCGTGAACGAGTAAAGTTGAACGTATAGTACGAGGTGAGGTCAATTATCGAGCATATCTCCAGCTACTCGTTCCAACGAAAGTATTCGTTCATTTCTAAGCAAGAATAAACTTGGCATCGTGGCAAAATGTATCGTTCTGTCAAAGAATACTTGGTTCTGTGTTGTTTGATCGAATTTGTTTTGAAAATTTTCTAACTTGTAAAATTATCTCCAGGATTCTTCAGATTTGTTGTAGTTGTGAATATGTCGAACACCAATAAAAGAAATAAGCCAATGTCGGTGGAACAAAAGAATAATTCGATAAATGATAAATGATCAAATGGATTTATCCTAAATGTCTCTCATTACATTATTGCACTAAAATTTCAGCTTCGCCCACAATATTATTCGTATTATCTAACAAGAGATCTTCTACGTTCATTCTCAACACAATGCACAATTAAACAATTATAAATTTCAATACACACATACACATAACCCCCAAAAAAGACAATAAATACATTATCTCTGGTCAAAACTATCCGCTTAACTCCACGAGCGGATGATCTAAAGCACTCGTTGTCGATCGAACATTTGAGCGACCATTAGGAACGATTAGATAATGGATTCGTTCCCTGAGAATTGCAGTTTCTAGAAATCTACGCTCATGACGTCACGAACGTATACGTTTAACGAACGAACGATGTCGAGAATTGACCCCCTGGGCTCTTAACATAAACGGTACAACCAAAAGCAAAAAAAACCTAAAGGCTATATTTTTGTGTAATTTAAATGTTATTTAATTTCAGAGTACGCATGACTTTGAAAACCACCAGCGGTATCTGGGAGACTTTCAATTGCCTTCCCTTTAGTCTCCTCGTTTACGGTAGCCACGAGCCGCCACTGATTTAAATCCTTTTGTAAAGAGCACGATTCTGCTGCTGTTGGTATTTGCTGTTGCTGGATGAAATATTGAACGAAAAAAAATTAAAACTGTCATTGTCAGTTTTTTTTTCTATGTTTTAGTTGCCTCAAGATATTCTTTATGGTATGAAAGTTCCGAAAAAATCCGAATACTTTCTTTTGCTCTTCTCGGATGTAAGAGTTATTTACGATTTGTACGAGAAATTCCGAAGATATCAAATCGATTTTTTATATCCTTCTAAAAAAGATCATGCGGAATACACTAGAGACATAACCATCAACGGTCTGGTGAATGATATTCTATACGACCCGAAAAATAACGTAAAATTAATTTCTCGTCAAATTCAGAACCAAAGTATTAGTTTGATTCGAGATTTGGTCTACGTAAGTATTGTATTGATATGCATGGCGGATGTTCCAAGGATAACAACAGGTTTTCTATTAATCCTTCAATTATCCTATACAAATATTGGTATTTATATTTTTTTCGTCGACCATTGCAAAAAAATGATTTCCGGATGAAAAATCGTCTATTTTTGACGTCAAGTACTTTTCGTCCGCAAACACTTTATACAGCACGGTGCGAGAATGGCTGTGAAAATAGGTTTGTTCAGAGATAAGATACACAGGGGTTTGTTCCAGCTGGCATTTAGGAATCGTTCTGGAATCGTAGCGAGTACTGTATAGTGCGCAAACTCGAATTAGGGGTGGACACATCAGCCTTATCACCCCTTCCAGAAGGTAGTGTCTAGCTTTATTCGGGTTTTTGTTTCTGGACAGTCGGTGAACCAATCTAGAATTGCGCAGAACTAGTTCCTAGTCCTAAGGACTATTCTCGGACTGTTTGAAATTGGACAGAGTTTGAAAAAAACCGAACATCCCTCATGGTCTATAGAACTGAACTAATTTGACAATTGACTTTTCTTTGGCTTGTAGTGATGGGCAAAACTAGTACAATTGGTTGTACTAGCACAATTCGTACAGCACACCACACACATGCGTGCCATACGATGAGACCGAGCGCAACTTACGTCAACATTAGCGGCCGCGTCGGAGTAGTTAGTAGTAGAACGAGAAAGAAACGTACCTACAGTACATACTTACTCTTACTGGTTATTTATTGGTGTAGTAGTAGAATCTATAAAATAATAATACCTTCAAATATTGTTTCACTGTCATTATTATAACTTTACAAGCACACCAGCACCCAACCGGTGAACCAGCAACTAAAACCAATGAACTAATGGTGGTACTATTAGTACAATAAAATTATACAGCACGTACAACGTACATTTTGTACGACACGCACACGTACTTCCCATCTCTATTGGATTGGATTGTGTATCAAGATAACTCATTACTGTTGTGTATTCTGTATGGCTGTATACCTTCCATTTTGGCAATTTTGTTGGTATCAATAATATTAAGAAGTCTTGGATAATAACGGTAGGCAGTAACATCCATTTCGTAAATATTAAATTTGAAAAGTAATAATCCAAAACAAACAACCCATAATCCGTCAATAAAACCTAAACATCTAACCGCTTCAAGCAAATTTTCAAAATAGCTCCCACCCTCATTTGCAAATAATTTGAGCATGCGCAAAAAATAATCCGAAAATGGTTTAGAATTGTTCTAAAATAATTCCGAACGCCAAACTTCAGGTGTCAGAACCATCCTGTTAAAACCCGAACAAGCCAATTTAGACTGCGCAAACTCCGGACTGTCTTAGAACAGTAATTGCATGAACAAATACGAATAAAGCTTTTGTACCGTCTATGGAGGATAGAAGGAAGGAGCACCATCTTGTATGGGTGACAAGTCGAAAAAGTGTCCACCTGTAAACATCAAATTATAATTCGAAGATTCACCGAAATGGCGCTCGTGTAGCTAATGGAAATGATGTGAATTTAGGGTTATAAACCGAGTGAAGTGTGCTGGGTTGAAAAATTTAGTATTTTTCGTGACTTGTGTAATTGAGAAATATACAGTATTTAAAATCTCAATTATTTACGTAGTATTTCCTTTCTTAATTTTGAATCTTACTCTAATAATTCATGGCGCCCGTTTTTAAAATCTTTCCACTTGCTACTATGGCGCCACCTTAATTTGCTTCCTTTCGATGGACACTTTTTAATACATTCAGATGGTGCTCCTTCCTTCTACCCTCCATAGTACCGTCCCAAGTTCGATACTATAATCAGTTGGAACGCGAAAGAAATACAGCACCTGCGGTTCTATCGTCAGTTGGAACGAACCTAATAACTGTCATTTGCTGTTGTCAGATTAATGATATACGAAATCCGCTGGATTTTACGTGTGAATAAGACCGTGGTGTGTATATTCATTCGGAAATTAGTAATTTTTTGTAAAAATCGACGAAAAAATGTAATATGCACCTCGACGAAAAACTGTCTTTTGTCTCGCCTGCTTGCTAGACTCGGCTAGGCCTCGACTATCAATTTGCAGACTAGACTATAATAGACCGTTTTTCGTCCGTGGTACATAAATAACTATTAGATATTTCTTTTATTTCTAAAATAGTTATAAAAAACAAAAAAAATATTCTTAAACTGTTTCATATACAGGGTACCCCGGGAGTTCATACCAAAAACTTGGGGGATGATGGAGAGACTAAAAATAATACGGAACTTACCAATTATTTTTTTATTCAATAATATCATTGAGTGGCGTCTAAAAATCCTAATCCTCAAGGCTTTTTTTTTTAAATTAATATTAACTTGGAAAACATAGTTTAAAGTTCCGTGTTATTTAAAGTCATTTCAAACGACCTCCATAGCGCGCCAAATCGAGTGACGTAGAACAGTAGTATGTCCAGCTGGGTGATACCAGTGATGCCAATTCGAGGGATTTTCGGTGTTTCTTAGGGACAATTTTTGGAAGGGTTTTTTAAACTGCATTATAGAATTCTAGGCATTTTTATATATCCCAATGATTTCATGTGTGTTATTCGGAATAATTTACATCAAAATAATGAAACATCCTATGCCACAAAAGCTATTGAAACTACACACATATTTTAAATTTTCTATATTTATGAAAAGTTTTTTTAAATATTCCATTATTTTTTCACTACGGCGTAATATATACACTGTGTTCATTTGAAAAGGAACCACCCTTAATATTTCAGAAATGGGACATATTAGAAGGAAATGCCAAAACACGTCAACTTTTAACTTAAGAGGGACACTTTTTAGCGCTAATGTCATAAACGTCAGATTCACCCCCTCCCTACTGGAGATACCCCTTGAATTTTTTCAAATGGCATTAGGTATCAAGTCGTACCTCATTTAAAAGGTCTGGTAAATCTCTATTCAATCATTTTGTTTTGCCTTTGATTCCAGCCTTCCATTGTTATTTAATCGTTGTTTAAAATTGGCTCTCTTTCAACTTTTCGTATGCCCCCGTATTAGGTTATGACCGACAGACTCTTTAAATAATAAAAAATTTACAAATAGTGAAAAGACAACTGTTAACAACACATAACTGTTATGTAATCATGCGTTCAAAGTGACCACCGTTAACATTCAGGCAATAAAAGTTGAAAGAGAGCCATTTTAAAACAACGATTAAATAACAATGGAAGGCTGGTTCAAAGGCAAAACAAAATGATTGGATAGAGCTTCACCAGACCTTTCAAATGAGGTATGACTTGATACCTAATGCCATTTGAAAAAATGTAAGGGGTATCTCCAGAAGGGAGGGGGTGAATCTGGCGTTTATGACATTAGCGCCAAAAAGTGTCCCCCTCAAGTTAAAAGTTGACGTGTTTCGGCATTTCTTTCTAATATGTCGCATTTTTGAAATATTAAGGGTGGGTCCTTTTCAAATGAACACAGTGTATACAGGGTGGCCAGACGAAAACGAAACAGTGCCATTATAAGGATCTGCGCCAACGTTTTAAAAAAATGCAGAGACCCGTCGATTTTTGATCAAAGAGGGACACTTTTTTTCCGGTATTTTTGACTACGCTACTTTCACCCCCTGGCGGGGGTAGGCATCACCTCAAAATATTTAAATGACATTAGGGGTCGAGTTAGGTATCATTTTAAAGCCCTTTTAATTCTCTTTACAACAGTCTTTAAATTTTAAAATTCGGCCTAATACTTTTTAATAAATTACATTTGGGCGTAGGAGCGTAGGGTGGAGATGGAAAAAAGAGGGAAGTGGGAAGAGTTACTGAAAGACCTGGAAAACAATCCATGAGGAAAGGCATATGAGATAGCGGTGAAGAGGATGGGTGGAAATAGGAACGAAGTGCTAGAGGAAGATTGGGAGAAGGAGGTTATAGGCAAATTGTTCACAGGGGGAGAAGGAGGAGTTGGAGGCATGATTCGAGAAATCCAGGATACTAGGGGGGTAGGGGAAATGAGGGGGATAAGGCCGGTAGAGAAGTGGGAACTACAGGAGGGGGGAAGGAATATTAAAGTAAGGAAAGCCCCAGGGATAGATGGCCTGAGGGGAGATATGATGAAGAGGCTGTTGGATGACAATGGGGAGTACTTCTGCGAGCTTTTCAACAGGGTGCTAAGGGAGGAAGAGTTTCCAGAAGGATGGAAGGTAGCTAGGGTGATACTACTCAAGAAGGCGGGTAGAGAGGGGAAGCGGGCGGGGAACTACAGGCCCATCAGTCTACTGTGTGGTATGGGATAATAAAGGATAGGATTGAGGAGAAAGTTGGTAAGAATGGGGGTTTTAGGGAAAACCAGCACGGGTTTGCGAAGGGAAAATCATGCATCTCGGCGCTGGGCAGGGTGATGTGCTTGGTGGAAAGGGCTAGGGAGGGCAGCTGGAGAAACAAGAAATTGGCCCTAGTCGTGTTCTTCGACGTCGGGAACGCGTTCAACAGTGTCAGCAATCGGGCAGTGTTGAGCGCGTTACTGAGGCTAAGAGTGGGGGAGGGTTTGGTTAACCTAGTGGAGGACTACCTGACGTGACGTGTGACTAGTAGTCACTTCCATGTGGAGGTATGATACGGAGGCTGGAGTGCCCCAGGGCTCGGTTCTTGGACCGACGCTATGGAAGTGTGTGATTAATGAGGTTTGTGGGATAGTATGTGAAGAGGGATGTGAGATTACGGTGTATGCGGACGATGTGTGTCTGGTATGTATGGAAAAGGGAGAGGCGGGGATAGAAAGAAAGGCGGAGAGAATGTGTAGGAAGATTGTGGAGAAGATAGAGTGGTGCGGACTAGAAGTGGCGGAAGATAAGACGGTGGGGTTGCTAGTGAAGGGACGGAGCAAGACGAGGGAAGTGGGGATGATGGTGAAGGGAAGGAGAATTCGCATGTTCCTCTTGTGTGAAATACCTAGGGGTGTGGTTGGATAGTCAGTTATCCTTCCGAACACACATGTTGAAGGCGGCAGAGAAGGGGAAAGTGAGGGCAGCATGGCTGGGGAGATTGATGAGTAATGTGAAGGGGCCGGGAGAGTGGAAGAGGAAGATCATTGGTAGGACGGTAGAGCAGAGTATGCTGTATGGTGCGGAGGTGTGGGGTGAAAGAGCGGGAGTGAATGCGAGGGTTAGGCCACTCCTGCGGGTGCAGAGAGGTATATTGCTGAGGATAGTGCAGGGGTACAGGACAGTGGGTGGACTGGCAGCAGCGGTATTGGCAAGGACCTACCCATTGGACGTGATGGCTAGAGGGGTGCGACCAGAGAGGAAGTACAGGAATGGATGGAGGAGGAGATGGAGAGCGTAGTAGAGAGCATGGTCAGGGGGAGGGAACGACTCGATATGGCATGAGAGGTAGGAGTGGAAGTTAGGGAAAAGACGACGATGTGAGCGGAGAGTGTGCGAGGGACCGCCGCCCGTCTCGAATTATGCTAGGGTAGTGATTCCGAGGAGGGGGTAACGGCGATTTTGAGGTGGGTTTGGTTGGTAGGCATCTCCTGGACCCATTCGAACATGAGTTTCCCATCTCGGCCCGAAAAAAAAGGTATGTGTATGTATGTAAATTGGGGTGACATTCACTGAGACCTAAAAGATCTATTGTGCCCCTTACTTCTACTTAGTTCCTGAGGAAAGTCTCAGACACTAGTAGCTCCTTTAGTCCTATTTCCCGGAGGAATTTTAGGATATCTGCAGGCTTTAACTTAGGTAAATGTCCCTCTTCTATCCAGTAATCTCCAAGGTGTTGTGCCCTAGGATTCTGAATTGCTGTGCAATTCGCAAGTATGTGGATGGAGGTTTCTTCTTTCATGCCACAGAATCTACATTCTTCTTCCTCCACTATTTTAAGCTTTTTCGGGTGCCCATTCTGGCGACAATGTCCCGTAAGGATCCCTGTTAAAACTCTTAGTGCACTTTTACTTTGACTTATGCATTCATTTGATCTCAACAGGTTGTAGTCACCCAGAAGAATCTTTGATTGTCTAAGTCCTACTAGATCTTTCCAATGGTCAGATCTTCTCTTTTTTTCGGCTTTGCCTATTTCTTCCAATATTACATTGGAGCTGATACCGCAAAAGGAATCCGGCCCCCAAAAGGGTGTTCGAGTCCCCCCAAGCTTTCAGAGTGTTTGGTTCCTGGCCCGTACACTCCTATCCCAGTTCCTTCTATAGCTTGTGAACCGTCTGTGTACCATTGATTGGTATTCTTTCCAAGTCTGGTAATGATATTTGGATCCCATTCCTTCTTGTTGCTTAATTCCGTAACGAATTTCTTTGAAAAGTTATACTTTTTCATCATACCATCTTGTGGCATGTCCCAGGTTTTCTGATTTCTAAGAAGTAAGGTGGTGCTTTTTCTTAATGATTTCCTCTCTTCTTAGTCTGTATTTTGTTCTTTCTGTGTACCATTGATTGGTATTCTTTCCAAGTCTGGTAATGATATTTGGATCCCATTCCTTCTTGTTGCTTAATTCCGTAACGAATTTCTTTGAAAAGTTATACTTTTTCATCATACCATCTTGTGGCATGTCCCAGGTTTTCTGATTTCTAAGAAGTAAGGTGGTGCTTTTTCTTAATGATTTCCTCTCTTCTTAGTCTGTATTTTGTTCTTTCTGCAACACTTTCCACCACCATATGTAGTGGTGTGGGGTTGGGAATCACTTCCATGTCTGCCGTTGGGCATGTTCTCATTGCTCCTGTAATGCACATACAGGCTAGTCTTTGAATTTCTGAGAGGTTTTCTCTCGTTGTCAATAGGCTAGTTCTACTACTCCACGCATTGGCTCCATAAGTGATAATTGGTCTCACTATGGCAGTGTACATCCAGCTCAGGATTTTTGGGTTACAACCCCAATTTCTCCCTGCCAGATTCCAGCACACCATTAGAGCCATGTATATAATCTCCTTTTCGTGTTTGTTGCACAGGAGTTTACTGTCTAGAGTCAAACCTAGATACTTGACTTCTTGTCTCCATTCAACCTCGCTCCCATCAAGTTTAATGGTTTTGAGGTTGAGCTTTCTTTTCTTAGTGAAGGCTATTAAGATGGTTTTGGTGGGGTTGATGTTAAGTCCCACTTGCCTACACCAGCTATTTGTATAGTTCAGACCCTCTTGTACGATGTCACAAAGGGTATTTCCGAATTTTCTCCTGGCTGTTGTGACAATATCATCGGCATAAACTTGGCAGGATATTCAGAGGTCAGTCAAACCATACAGGAGTTCGTCAACCGTCAGGCTCCACATTAATGAGGATGCTACTCCTCCCTGTAGACATCCTCTGGTTTTACAGATGGAGACAATGTCTTTGCTCGTCCTCGTCTCTGCTACTCTAGTGGTGAGCAATTCCGACATCAATTTGGATGTTGTGCTGTCTACACCTCTTCTATTTAATGCTCTTTTGACAGCCCCATGAGGAGTATTGTCAAAAGCTCCTTATATATCCAAAAAGGCGCCTACTTGGTTGTCTAGAGCACCTCGGATATCCTCCGTAAGTTGTACCAGTGCAGTCTCCGTAGAACTGCCTTTCCGGTAAGCATACTGATGCGGGTGGAGAGGTAGTCCCTCTAGTATTTCCGCTCTAATATAATTGTCAATAGCTTTTTCCATCGTTTTGAGCACAAACGATGTTGGGCTAATTGGTCTGAAGGATTTGGGGTTTGTTGTGCCCCTTTTTCCAGCTTTTGGAATTAAGGTTAATTTTGCTTCTTGTATATAACCCAGTTCTAAGCTGCTTCGACTGATCCTAACCAAATGTAGAAGAATTTTGTCTTGTCCTTACTGGAGCAATGCTGGGAAAACTCCATCTGCTCCCGGTGCCTTGAAAGGTGAAAAGGTGTTCATAGCCCATTTTAACCTTTCGAGAGGGCTACTCCCAGGAAAATGAGTTTCTAGTAAGAGTCTCTCTCTTTCGTCCTCATTTTCGGTATATTTACCGTCTGGCTTCCTCAAAACCATATCTGTGTTGACCCTACTTTTTGCCATGACTTTGTAGAGTCTTGCCGCAGCAGGTGTTGTGTTTATATCTTCACAGAATTTTCTGAAGCTATTTCTTTTAACTTTTCTAATTTCCTTATCGTAGGTGTTTCTCACCTCGGTGTATCCCTGCCAGTCTCCGATGAGTTTTGCTCTATTAAAAAGGTCCCGGGTTTGAGATCTTAATTCTGAGAGATGTTTATTCCACATCTCTGCTGCTTCGTTGTTCTTGAAGAGGGCAGCTCGATTCAAATGCATCGATTATTGCCCTATTCAGGTCCTCAAGCTCATTTTCCAGATCCCTCCTTTTTCTTCTTCTACTGTACTTGCGGTGACTGGGCTGTCGCCACTTCCCGCTTTCGTTTTTCTCCTTTAGGAGGGATGTTCTTCTCCTTGTTGTTTTCCGCTCTGCGGCTTTCTTTCTTGCTTTTTCCGGTGCAAGTCCCTGCTCAAGAAAGCAATGATACCATCTTACCCCCGCTCCACTAAGTCCACGCCTCAGTGGATCGTCCCTTCCTCCGGGTTTACCCTGTTCAGGAAGGATTGGGGTATTTCTACTGCGGATACATTGCTCCGACTGTAGGTACTGTTCATAAGGGATTTTCAAACATATTCGAGGACACAGGTTGATACATATTCCTAAAAAACGAACCGATCTTCTCACGTAAATCAGTAACAGTTCTGGTTGGGTCTGTACTGCTGAAGACTTTCTCCTTTTACATACTCCATGCGTAGGCATCCGGTGGAGCAAGATCGGGGGAATGTGATGGGTAGTTGAAATTAGAACCGCGGGAAATGATCCGCCCTTCAAAAGTTTCCTGCATAACCTGATTGACGACACGTCCATGGTTCTCACAGTTACTAGCCTACCAGAACTTCCCTTCCGTTGGCACAATACACTGCCAGAACGACGAAATTTCTCAACAATAGAAAGCAAAACTCAAAACTGCGTTGGTTGGTGCCTCTTCATGAAATTGTTCGCGATATTTTTCTGTCACTAACTTCAAACTCGGTCTATCTTTTTTTGCTATTTCCGTACGAACGAAAATAATGCTCAACAAAAAACAGTTTTTCCTCAGTCGAGGAGTCCCATTCTCAACTAACAACTTTCTTTGTAATACTAAAAACACATAACGCTGCTACTATCATACGTCAAAAAGTAGACATGCGCATAACAGAAGCGCGCAATTCAGTATTGTATATTATCATTGTATAAAGATAGGTTATGATATTATGTCACAAACCGTACTTTTTACGTTATATGAAAAAAACTAAAAACGTACGTTTTTTTTTCGTTTTAAATGTTTATAACAAATTACGGAAAAATATTTGCGTGTCCAAAACATATTAAAATTTATACTACGTAATGTCTTTCATATGATGGCACCATCCGTTTAATAGTAAGATTTTTGTCAAAAATTACTATACTAGCATGCTCAATAGAGGAGTTCAGTTTAAGGTCAGTGTGACCAACCAAAAGTGGTTTTTATGACAAGAATGACAGTTAATGTCTACCATTCGAAACATAAGATTTTTGCAGGTTATTTATCATTGCGAACATCTATATTGCTTTATTAAAACAATGATTACACCCCCGAAGCGTAAATCTTAAAATTTAAAATGACGTTTTAGCTGAATTCTCAATGCATCGGTGGCCAGTAATTCTAGGAACTTTCGGCAAATCGCCAATTCTCTTCTGTCATTATGTCACTAGTTCTGTCAGATGTCAGTGTTATTTGTTTTTGTTGATATTCGTTTAATCGTTTATGTTTATTTTCCATACTTTTGTAGTAGTTCTAGTTAGTTGTATCACTTTATTCTTCTGATTGCTTTTTCCACTGACATCTGACATAACTAGTGACATAATGACAGAAGAGAATTGGTGATTTGCCGAAAGTTCCTAGAATTACTGGCCACCGATGCATGAGAATTCAGCTAAAACGTCATTTTAAATTTTAAGATTTACGCTTCGGGGGTGTATTCATTGTTTTAATAAAGCAATATAGATGTTCGCAATGATAAATAACCTGCAAAAATCTTATGTTTCGAATGGTAGACATTAACTGTCATTCTTGTCATAAAAACCACTTTTGGTTGGTCACACTGACGTTAGACTGAACTCCTCTATTGATGGTTTTAAAGGCGACCATCTTGCGGGGAAACATATCGTGGCGGGATCTAGCGGTAAGTCCCAAAGATAGGTCTAAACCCAAACTGATTGTAGAAAACTCTGATTGTCTGATCCTAAGCATAATAAAATGTTTCATAATTCATGAAGGGAAGAAATTCATACCAAAAACCAATCCAAATTATGACGAAACCTTACATATTTTAGATATACACACTCAGCTGTTTATTTTTCACAATACCTACTTATTCTACTTCAGACCTACTTTCGACACGTACCGCTAGATAGCGTCCCGAGCTGTTTCGCCGCAAAATGGTCTCGTTTAAAACCATCAATTGCTTGGCCTATTATGTACTTAATGTAGTTTCTTTTCTATCATATATAAACCACTTTTTTTAGAAAATGTCGGGTGAGTTTGCCTGTGAATCACCGACTCAACCCGAACAACAAGTTATTTATAACTTGTATAATTTAATAGCTACAACTGAACTTAAAGGGTACGTTATGACGCAATTTGCATTGATGGCCTCCAGGCTACAAGAAAGAGGTAAGAACCATTTATAGTTAATCTATTCGAATAAATTTTAAAGTTATTTTAACCACTACAAGAAGAAGAAGTATACCGAGCACATCGGAACAAATGTTATAGTAGCTCAATTTTTTTAGGTAATTACTCAAAAATCTCGATGGAAACTCGAAAAGAATATAAAAAATGGATGGAGGGAAAATTTTATTTTATCCATCTAGTTATGAACGTATCTAAATCCATGATTTACAGATGCGATCCCAAAAACCATATAGAAGGTAAATTTTTTTAAATATTCCCAACACGAGATATATAACAATAGCATTCTAAGATAATATCCTTGATATTATATAAATACGCATTTAAAGTTCCAGTTTCGGAAATTACTACCCACACTATCACATATCGCTTTGAAACATTGAATTAATTCCAGTAAGAGATAATAAGATGATTTAAAAAACAAAATGATGGGGCTACAAATAGGGAAAAATTTTAAACAAAGAAATAAATATAAGAGAGCTGTTAAATGTGTATCATTCTGTGGCATAAAGTTACTAACTAGCGTGTATGGTTGACGTAAAACTTATAGTGCAGAGATCTAATCGTACATCCCCTTTAAATTATGTTGCGGAGCTAAACTCTGAAAGGTATTAATATTATTTTTGTCTACTTACCAAACATAATTCTATATTGTATTTGATGTTACGTAATTGTTGAAAGGGCGTTCGGTTTAAACGGGATACCAGACGTGAACTGAGCCCTTTTTGTATCTCATTCGATTTATTATTTTATTGCTAATAAATATGCAGGTACAGTATTCGCCAGCTAACTTGATGTCCTAAATGCTTTCTAGGGAGCTATTGACGCCGCCCATCCGATAACTGTAAACAGTGCCGTGCAAGTTCTGAGGATACGCTTTTTGTTACAAATTAACACAACTTGTACAATTAATAAAGTAAAGTCCGTCCGGAAATATATGATCCTAACCTAATAAATAATATTTAATTCTTTGTTATAATTATTGGTATATTGATTTTAATAGAAACGGATCTGCTTTATACCTGAATTCTGAGTACATTAATCATATTTTAACAATAAGGTACCCATTACAATAACATGTTATTTATCTAATTGAAGATTATAAAGTTAGGATCTTATATTTCCGGACGGACTATAATTAAAATTTATTAGAAACTAAATAATTTCTTCCAGGTAGTAATGAGAATAAAAGAAACACAAGATAATGGGAAATTATTTAAGCTAGGTATATTTCTAAGAATAGGTATAAACAGTTTTTATCTTTACGAAGAATCTGACTCACTGCCGCTACTGGAATCACTTTCATCTAGAGTAATCACAAGAGGGTTGACATCATAAAACATGTCTGTTTTACAAACACTTTATTGTACAAAGCAGAAACAATAACTGTGTGACGCTACGCTACTGAAAATCTTAACACCTGATAAGGTTCGATGCAATTGGCGTTTGACAAAATTTTACCTCCAATAGCAGCCGAGTAGGCAGGGCATTATTACTCTGTCTCTCTCAGTTGGTAATTTCTGGGACATCAAGTTAGCTGGCGAATACTGTATACTCACAATTTCCTCAGCAAAAACACTACACTCTTTCTTGATGTAAGACTACCAACAAATCAGTCAACACGTGTGGCGTTCGAAAAATCACCCTTTTCAAAGTTATAGTTCAGTCAAAGATGTAAAAAATAATAAATTATTTGAAATTTATATTTCTACTTCTTCTTAATAAAACGAGATAATAAGGTATTGTTAATTGTCTGGAATTATGTTTAAGATGTTTTTAGATATAAATAGGTTAATATTGTTTAAAGCAATGTTTGATATTCGGGTTATAAATAGCAGAGGAAAGAACAAATAGATTTAAGATTGAAAGAAACCATGAATACATCAAAAGAAAGCTCGAGTCATCGTTTAGGTAAATATTTATTAAAAAATGTATTTTGTTCTATACATTAACGCTATTAACTGGACTATGACGGTATCCTCGTATTAGAGTCAAACAAAAAGCTGACAACTTTAAGCTCGCACAATATGTTTTACGTCAACTATACCTTGGCTACAGGCGAACAGGCGTGAACTATCGCTTAAGACGCGGGATTTTTAATTTTTTAAACTTTCAGGATAGGAGTAATATTGTACAATATTTCCAATTAAATGATTTTGCACTTTAACAATATTTGTTTTTTAGTCTTTTAAGTCAAGTCTTAAAAGATTAGGAAATAACATTATTATTCAAAATCATTCAGCTGCAAATATTGTATTAGGTATACATATAGCATCAATGAAAACTATCTACCCCACATAATTCTGAAGGCATCACTTTTATGAAACAATGAAAAACACGTCAAAAATAATATAAAGGGGGACTTCTTTTTGCTCATATGTAGACGTTATAACTTTAACCCTCTTCCCCCTATGGTCACCACTTCCAATTTTTTAAATGGAACACCCTATACATTATTGCATTGTTGGATTCTCCTCCACAAGACGGTTACAAAAATGTATAATACATAGGGGAATTTCAGGCAAGATGGCATACTATCTTTTGAAAAATTCTCATTATTTATCTGATATGTATTGAGAGACGATTATGTGTTGGATCGTTGGTCAGTTATGTTTACTATAGGTTTCAAGGAACAAATAGTTAAAAATAGTTAAAACTAAAATAAAAACACTGAGAAATTAAAAGTTTACAAAAGTCCATCTTGCCCGCCTATGTCGGGCAAAATGGCATACTGCAAAGTTATGATAAAATCCGATGAATAACCCTACATACTAATAAAACCCTGATCAGAAAAAAAGACGTTCAATAGACATATAACCAAACTTATTTATTTAAAAAAACTTAAAACATAATTTTCATTTCAATTTTTTTCGAAAAATGAAAAACAAGTTTTCACAAAAAATTAACCTGAACTTAGTCTGTACATAACTCGCAAACAAAGCGCTTTGCCCTTCTTGGTAACCCTGCACAATCCGCATGAGCCCACTTACTGCATAGCTGACAATTAAGCCATGCCTCTTGACTTCGTGATCGGCTATACAGGTCGTTACAATACAAACAAGCCGCGTCTTCTTCGTCATCACTTTTACCATTAAAAACTTCTGGTTCTTCATCGTCACTGCTTTCAATAATTTTCTTTTTCTCTATGTTTCTGTTGCTTTTCCTTTCTTCCTTTACTTTCTTAGCAACTTCCTTTTCCTTGGGGCCTTGGTGAGAACTTATCTACTATTAACTTTGCTTCCTTGTCTGTCAAACTTGTCCCGATTTTCGAAGGTAATCTTTGCAAACAACTGATGTCTGGGACTTGGCTTCTGTGATCTACATTGACCGCCGACTCTAAATGCATATCTTTAAACGTTGAGTGGGAGCCCGAGGTTCCAGGTTCATCACGATCAGGCACGTCATGTGCCTGATCGCCGTGGTCTCCAACAACTAAGGGAATGTTCGTTGTGGTACTAGGCATAAACAAATGGTCGGGAAATATGTTCCGGTTAAAAGGTGATATCCCTGTTGCACGGAATCCACTCACGGCAATTGCGGTAGTCGCTGCTTTTTCTTATGCCTTGTTGAAAAGACCCGAAATTTGGTAAATTGTTACTGGTCGTCCAGGATTAGCCCTCATCCATTATGTAACCTCCTGGTTATAGTATGTCTGCAGGGGTCCAAAGAATGCCACATCAAGTGGGCTGAAGCCGGTGTGTACAATGTGCAGGTAGACAAAATATAATAACATTGTTCTCTTTGGCCAACTGTAGGGCTTCCAAATATTTGTGGCTTAGGTGGCCATCTAAAATTAAAAGGGCCTTTTCGTTTTCTGTTGGCCTCACACAATCTACAAAATGGCTAATCCATTTTAAAAATAATTCTCCAGTCATATAGCCTGACTCGTTGTATAGTGCAAGGGTGCCAACAGGTGCCGCATCATAGAGCAGATCATTTTTCTTCTTGCGTGGAAAAATTATAGCGGGAGGTACAAACATTCCTCCAGAACTCATACATACGACCACAGTGGTGTGATGGCTCCGACTTGCTTCTTCCCCCTTTTGGCGAATACTTTGGATGGTGATTGGACAGTAGTTAACGCGGATTCGTCCATGTTAAAAATCATAGTTTTGTCTATCTGATTATCCTCCAAAACCTTTTCCAATTTGCGAAAATAATTCTCAACTTGAAGTTTATTAAAGGCTTGGGCCCGTGCCAAAGACGTTGCTTCAGGAAGTCTGAGCGAAATTTGGGAGTTGCGATTTCGAAATCCTCTAAGCCATGATATCCCGGCTTGCTTTTTCTGCTTATTGAAAGGGTGCCTAACCTTCATATGTTCAGCTACTTGATAAGCTAGACGACAGACATCTTTGGGCGTTAAACCGAATAACTGGGACTCTAGTTCGATGATATTTTCCACTATGGCTTTTTCTACATGATCAGGTAATGCGTTTTCGTAACGCCCTAAATGTTTTTTGGCACTTGTTGCAATTTTATTTTTATTTGCAGCTCGACGTCGAAGAGTGGTAGCAGGGACATTAAAAGTTTTGCTTGCGAGTGCCCATCCCATGGTTTTATTTTTCACTGCCTCCAAAGCTCTTAACATATTTTCCTTATCCCAGTTTGCGCGTTCTGTCTTTCTTTTGTAGGAGTACACCATCTGATACAAAAATATCATATTTGCAACAATGTTATCACTATCGGGCAAGACGGCATACCGTGCCATTTTAGCGAATCAGTACATATGCCAATAACTTGCCCGATGCACATGGTTGACACAAACATTAAAGAAAACAGCCCTAAAAGTAACTTCTTGGAAAAATCATTACATGAACACAAAGGCTACATTCAGCCGATTATTGCAAAACATATATTTTGTTATGAAAGCTCTTTTTGTTTATAGAAAATCACGTGTAAACCAAGAACTTACCTTGAACGTCAACACGCTCCAAGCACTTATTCACAAATAACTAGTTGGTCGTTAATCTAATCGGCGCGACATAAAGTGCGCACAGCGTTGCCACCTAAAACATCAATTTCAGGTAGGCTGGAAATCTATACGCGGTTATAGTTCCTCAATACATGTGGTATGCCATTTAGCCCTGGTATGCCATCTTGCCTGCAATTCCCCTAAATGTAGAGTCAATCAATTGGGAGTTGGCATTTCTGTTGCCTAGTGATTGGTCAAATTGCCGCCCGTTTCACACAGCTCTTTTGATACAACTGACAACGACATTTCGTGGGTTTGCAGCATAAAGTCATTAAGTGACATTAACATAATTTCGCAATACATCGAGTTAAAAGTTTTTTGGTATATTACAGAGAATATCTTACTCGTTAGTAATAAATAAAATAATTTATTTTTTATTACTAACGAGTAAGATATTCTCTGTAATATACCAAAAAACTTTTAACTCGATGTATTGCGAAATTAGGTTAATGTCACTTGATGACTTTATGCTGCAAACCGACGATTTGTCAGTTTTGTGTTTATTTGAAAATATTCATTAGTTCAATCTTTATTGCCATTTTTTTGCGTTTGTTATATTCCAACCAAGTAAATTGCTATTTTTAAGTTCTATTCAGTTTGATAAACAAAATCTACAGTCCATGCTTGTTTTTTCTTGTTGATTGCAAATAAAATCTTATTTTTGAGAGTATTTTTACAGTACAATATATTATGTCATTTTTCGATATAAAAACTTCTGTTTACTTTTAGTTTGTGCTATACCTAAGCCTAGCTATATTTAAACCTACAATTGTATTTTTTACATACTTTTTTATCCCCAAATTATTAACAAGTTCCATATAAATTACTTATTATAACCATACATTTTTTCACAATAATGTAACATTTGGTTACTACTTTCGCCATGGCCTGTGACCAATGATAATTCGATATTTAGACATGCCTTGATCCCTCATTGGCCACGACAACTGCGAGCAGTACAATACATATTTCACGTAAATGTCAATTAGTTCAAAAAGTCTGAACCCGACCCTTTCGGAACACACTCCCAATCTAGTTACTTCTAGTGGTGTGTTTGAGGTTTCCTAAAATGCTCCTCCTAGTTTAAAAACAAGGTATAGGTACCTCTACTCAACTAAGTAAACGATGTTTTGCTTGGGGACAAAAACAGTACGTAATTGAATTCATGCAAAAACGAATCATTTCCTGCTCGGTGGATAGGTAGACGAGGCCCAATGCTGGAATGGCCACATAGGTTACCCGATTTAACCCCCCTAGACTTTTTTATGGGCATATGTGAAAACCAAAATTTATGCCGCTCAGCCAGCATCTATAGATGATTTACGTCAGCAAATAATTCAAGAATGTCGACAAATAACGCCAGAAATGTTACATAATATTCGAAACTCATTTGAGTGAGATAATATTATTAATTTAAAATATTTCATGAAATATAGGTAATATTATCCAAAATATCCTACAAAAACAGTCAATTCAAAATAAATAGTGAAATAAATCAAATAATACATTAAAACAGCCTTAAGCAAATAATCGTTTATACATAGCCATAGCGTACACCTTAACTGCAGGCTTCCAAGAAGGCCTTTTCCTTTTTGCATTTTTAAAACTACTTTCAAAAAATGATACCACTGCAGGATATCTCTGTGGTTCTCACTAAAAAGTCAGTTAACAGCGCAGCCTCGCAAGACTATGCATGGAGTGCAAGCATGCGCTGTGCGTAGTACCTGAAACCTAAATATAGAAAGTTATGTTAATGCTTGGTACATTAATTATAACTTAGAGCCAATTTACCGAAAACATTTTTTATATTATGTGAAATTTATCTGCATTGCAAACGTATTTTATCGAAAATTACCTATTTACAAAATTTACAACGAACAAATTTGTTAAGCCCGCTTTACAGTTCGCAATTCTTCTTGCAATGTATTGCAGCAACACTTCGACCTTGCAAGGTCTTGCTTGCAACTATTGACAATCGTTTTACATTTCACAATTGCAATATGCAATTTTCAATGATACCAACCAAAAAAATTCAAGTTTATTTGTGAGGTTAAGTTAGTGTGTCCTACGATGTTGATGTTGTTGATAAACGAACTTTGTATTAAAATTATTGATATATACCTATTTATGTTGTGTTTGAAAGTGCACAGTCAAAATTCACATTTCACACATCACCTCCCATCTCGTCTAGGAACTTTTGTTTTGTTGGAACAAAAAAATTACCAAATTTTCCCCCAGATTTGCATGCAAGCTGCAATACAAATCGAACCAGATCGATTTTGGACAAGAGCTTAAAATGGCAAGAGACTTGCCAAATTATCCTCTACTGCGCATGCTTTCGATCAAGAATATTGCATGTTGCAAGAAAAAATGCGAACTGTAAAGCGGACTTTAGGATTGGTTCTAAAAGCTTCGCAAAATCGACGCGGAAATGTGCGCAGATTATATAAACACGTTGACCGGTATGCGGTGTGTGCCTAACCTAAAATAACCAACGCGAAAATTGTTAGTGATTTTGAATGTTTCTTATCTTAACAATAAAAGAACCATGCCGTGGTCAAAACAGCAGATAGAGGTATTCATTTGAAACTCTAAAAAATGTTTCTAGCCCGGAGGTTATCTGAAATCCTAGGTTAGTAAACAAACAATTGGCAAGTACCACCCCATATTTGAGATGGCATATGATTACCATTTTAAGTTAAGATATGTGATCCAACATTAAACTAGGAGGAGCATTTTAAGAAACTTGAATCACACCACTCATGCCCGATTGCACCACCTTGGCTTAATAAGTAAGTCAGGCTTAAGAAATTAGGCTCGCTGCAATGTTATCAGAGCGAAGCTTATATGCACGAAATTTTAAGCACAGCTTTGTCCATTCAAGGGAAGACATATGGTATTGTACGTAAGCGTGGCTTTACTGAGCAAAACATGGTGCAATGAAAGATTGGAATTATCAGTAAGCTGCACTTTGTTAAGTCTTACATTTAAGCTAAACTGGTGCAATCGGCGTTAAAGTTACTACAGTATTCGCCAGCTAGCTTGATGACCCAGAAATTACCAACTAAGAGAGACAGAGTAATAATGCCCTGCCTACTCGGCTGCTATTGGTGGTAAAATTTTGACAAACGCCAATTGCATCGAACCTTATCAGGTGTTAAGATTTTCAGTAGCGTAGCGTCACACAGTTATTGTTTCTGCTTTGTAAAATAAAGTGTTTGTAAAAATGTCAGCCGTTAATGAAGAAAATCGTAAATGTAAAGGACACACTCGTCAAGTGATGTATAGAGTGTTACATTTTTTTAAGACATTAAAAAGTGATGAAGATACCTTGATAAACGTGAAAATTAAAACATCCCAGGCAACAGGTAAGCCAACTAGCTAGCAAGCCATGACAAGCAAGTTAGCACATTTATCTGCTTCTTTTATTCTCATTACTACATGGAAGAAATTATTTAGTTTCTAACAAATTTTAATTATAGTCCATCCGGAAATATAAGATCCTAACTTTATAATCTTCAATTAGATAAATAACATGTTATTGTAATGGGTACCTTATTGTTAAAATATTATTTATGTACTCGGAATTCAGGTATAAAGCAGATCCGTTTCTATTAAAATCAATATACCAATAATTATAACAAAGAATTAAATATTATTTATTAAGTTAGGATCATATATTTCCGGACGGACTTTACTTTATTAATTGTACAAGTTGTGTTAATTTGTAACAGAAAGCGTATCCTCAGAACTTGCACGGCACTGTTTACAGTTATCGGATGGGCGGCGTCAATAGCTCCCTAGAAAGCATTTAGGACATCAAGTTAGCTGGCGAATACTGTATTTTTGACAATTCGATTAATTTTGAATAAAGAAAAATCGATTTTTATTTAATCGATTATTTTCATTAATCTCACATCCCTAATCCATATGAGTGAAATAAGGTTCGTTCCAACCAACAATTCTGTTGTTGTACGTAACCAGTAATTGAACTGTTTAATGCGCATGCGTAAGAGAAATTAGTAAAATTACCGGGAATCTTTTACCAAATGGTTGGAACGTATTTTGAACTGGTTTAGTGGATGCACAAGGTGTACCGAATTGCCTGAAGTACTTGCATCCGCATTATCTCTTGGCCAAACAACAAGAACTTCTTCCAGTCCTACTTGTACAAAAAAGAATATTCATTAAAATTAACAAGGTGCAAAAAATATAGGTATTACCTTCTGGCGTTCCGGATTCCATTCTTTCCTTCTTTTTTTTACATCAACAATCAACAACTACACGAAGAAACAGTCATTGTAGTGCTCCTTGTACAATTTAATAAGTCGTTCACGAAATAGCTTAATTAACAGTTTTATAATATGTTTATCAACAATGATATTAGTGTTAGTAAGCATAAATATATAGTTTTGATTAGGACGACATATGACTAGACATTTTCAGAAATATAATTATAACTTGAACTCTTCTGAGGTCAGTTGGGCTGGCTGAAGTCAACTTGCTGACACTTTCCATGAAAAGAAATTTGATATTTGACAGTTTAAAACAAAAATGCGCATGTTTCCTAATTTTAGAACTTTCGGTACTCGCTATCCAACAAGAATCGTTTGAACGGTAATTTCACTCGTCTGCAAACGAGATGGAACAGAGAACTGATAGAAATGGAGAGTTCTGAATCAGTAATTTCAGGTGGTTGAAACGATTTTTTTTAACTGCGCACGTGTATTAGTAATGTTACTGTAAATTACTGGTGGCTGGAACGAACCTATAGATGTTGTTACGCGAGCTACTGCATTAATACGCTCACTTAGTGCCCCCAGTGAAATTCCCGTATGAGACGACTATGGCTCCTCCGCCCAATTTTCGAGAAACATCCAGAATACCCACCGCATCCAGTTCATCCGCCAGAACGTCGAGCGAATTCTAGAAATACGGCGCACGAGTATAAAAAGGCCACGAGCATCGCTGCAGGCAATTAGTCAATCAGTCAGTGTTGATATCGAAGGAAAGTAATCGCGCCTCGATAAAGTGTTTATTAAGTGACTCTCATATAAATTATAATTAGTGTGTTTAGTGTATTAGATAAATTATTAAATAAGGACTGAATTACATATAAATCTGTAAATATAAATTAATTGTAAATATAAATTAGAATAAACGTTACAATATTTATGTACCAAGAATGGAAAACTGTTTATTATAGTCGAGCCTGCAAATTGAGAGCCGAGGCTAGGAAGCAGACGAGACACTAGACAGTTTTTCGCCGAGGTGCATATTACATTTTTTCGTCGACCTCTACAAAAAATTACTAATTTCCGAATGAAAAATCGACTATTTTTTGAGGAAATTATTTTTCGTCCGCTATGCAAAAGATAAGTTTCATCACGAAGAAATCTGTTTATTTTATCTCGACTAAGTTGGGAATTCTGGAACCGTTGGCGATACTTGACACTGAACACTGTTTTTTTTTCGCGCCAGAATGGTTTGTTCCCGCGGATTAGCTAGTTTGGCGCGATAAAAGATTAGTATATATGGATGACGAAGAACCCTAGTGTTAGTTTACCTTCAGTCTCTGAAGAAGATAACTTGGTTATCGAAACGCGCGTAAGATAGTGTAAAGTGTTAGTGTTGGTGTAGTGGTAGTGTAAACAGTGTTCAGTATTTTATCTTGACTAAATTCTCTACATTTTTTCGCTTTGTACCCAACGCCTTATTGTTTTTTAAAATAGCGATAAGTTTCGCAAATTTGGATATGTTAACGTTTTAGCAGACGAAAAATAAAATAGTCGATTTTTCATTCGAAAATTAGTACGTGAATTATCATTTTTTGTATTGGTCGACGAAAAAATATATTTTTACAAATCTTTTAGGGGTTACCTACGATCAAGTGACTCGTCTTATACAGGCTCACGTTCAAAACGAAGTCGATTTGAATCCATCACGATCTTGTACAGAAACATGTGGCAAATATTCGTACACCTCTGGCCAGGAGTGTTATGACAGCGACAGTGCTTATTGTAAATCCAGGAAACCGTGCAAAGGAAATTTATACAATTGTAAATTTCTCGAATCCCATATGACTGCTTGTATTTCTGTGAGTATTATTTTGTAATTTGTAACAGTCGCCCTGAGGATAAACAAGCGTGCTTTGTGGTCTCAGCCAAAACGAAACTGGTATATTTTATACTGCTGCAGTAGCGTTTGATCATGCCAAGAGGGATTATAAAATACAATTATTATTAATTAAGATGTGCTCTTAATTCAAGATACCATTTATAACTGACTTTGACAGTTACGTGACATAAGGCATCACTATTCCCACATCTTCCCTCCATTAGAGATCCAGCCTTTCGGGTGGATTAAAATACATTCCCTAGAATTTTGTGAATAGGGTGTTCAACTTCAAATTTTTATCCCATGTTTTATTAGGTAATATTAATAAATGACAAATTGGATAATCAAAAATAAAATTGTTTTAAATTTAGTCTAGATGAACAGAAAAAAATAAAAACAAAAATTTGCTTAAACTATGCAACTTATAATGCAGATACGTCACTAGTTTAAATGTGAAGTTGTCGATAGTCTTCCTTCGCTGTTCCACGTTTCAGCTTCTTTTTTTTCCTTCATTGGGATGTTTGAGCTTGTTCGGGACAAAAGTGTTGACATCTGACATCTACCACTATGTTGGTTACCTTGTTCAATTTGAATTTGAAGCATTTTATTAATAAAAGGTATAAAGCTTAAACTCGAAATAATCAAAAATTTAAACCAAGATAAAACCACATGCGAATGCAAACAACTCACTGTCAATCTAACCTAAACTTCTTCTTTTTCTTCTTCTCTTATGATTATTTCAGCTTATACTAGTGACGTCAACATCTAAAAGGCGGATTTTAAGAAATTTTTAAAATAGAATTTTTTACATGGGGATAAAAACAAAACTACACTATTAAATTTGATAAAATACGGTGCGACATAATTTGTTCCCTTAGAATGAACGATCTGCTAATCATTAACAAGAATCTATTTTTATTTGAACACCCTATTGTGGACGTTTGGACTTGGTCTCACTTGAATTGTTAGGTAATTCGTCTTCTTCTTTCATTCAATTATTTACATCTTCCTTAAGTTCATTATTTACATAGGGATATATTCCGTTGGTAAGGGGTGTAGAAATTTTCTGTTTCTTCTATAACTGCCTTGAGAACTTCTAATGACATAAGAACGTGGCGAGGAGTGTTTCTTTTCTATGGTGGCTTCCTGGCGAAGATCGGACACCCATACTTTTTGTCCAATGTCCAGGGCAGGAAGGGGACATACTTTGTGACGAGCGTCAAAAATTTTCTTCTGATTTTCTTTACATACCTCCTCTCTCTTCTGTACCGACTGAGAATTTGGTATTGCTGGTTCTAATTGAGACGTGGATATGGAAACATTTCCACGAAGTTTACGTCCCATCAACAGCTCGGACGGACTGTATACATTATTCAAAGGAGTAGAACGCAATGCTAAAAGCATTTTGTAAGGATCTTCACTTTTCTTGAAGTGCGTCTTGAAATTTTTAATTTCGGACTCAATTAAACCATTCCTTTGGACTAGAAGTTATTATACAAAATCCATAACTCTTTGCAAATTTTTCATAACCTGAACCAACTGTGGTGGAAAATTGAGTGCCTTTATCAAATCTGACTGTTTCTGGAACTCCATGTCTAGTGAATATGGATTTCAAATGAGTAATAACTGATTTGGAGGTTAAATTTTCTAGCTTCGAAATTTCTATATATCTAGAATGGTAATCAGCTACTATAACATACCATTTTCCATTCAGCTTCAATAAATCGGTGCCTACCACGTGCCATGGTCTTGATGTGATTTTTTTGCTGACTTTCGACTTCTCTGCTTAAATATTATATTATTAGGTGATTATCTACAAACTGTAAATTGATGTTCCCTTCTTATTTGAGCCAAAACAACAATCCTTAATTCCCATTGCTGTAAAATATTGATGAAAATTTATGGAGGGATATTTCACCCCTTTCATGATTATAACCACAACCAACTACCGAACAAGATATAAGTAGGCGTTCTAAAAAGCTATATATGACTGTTTATAATAAAAAGGATCATTAAATCAATACAAAACAACCAAACTACAAATCTAAAATCTAGCCAAATAATTATTTTTCCTCCGGACGACTGTCATTAGTGTCAACATGTCAGTTGGTGGACATGCCGGAAAAAATCTAGTTTAGTGAACCAACGCGGATTTTGATGAAATATTTTTTTTTTAATTAATTCGAGGTCGCTGAACACGAAAATGAAAAAAGAAATCGGCGCTCTCTTACCAAAAACGAGTTATGAATTTTTGAAGATGAGTTCAGATCAGCACTGCACTGGTTTTATTGTCATATAATAACTGATTTAAATGATGCATTATAAAGTCTACACAATGTTAATTACACTATAATTACTTTTTACGATATTCCTCTCACACACACATTTAAAAAACACTGATATTGATATTCATTTCTTGTAAATTCTTATTTTAATTCCTCAATTATTATATATTTTGACATTTTCATGTAACATGACTGACATATAAGTTTTGGTCTGTTTCTTCTTAGTCGTACAACTTGTACCTAATAGCATATTCAGCCATAAAAGATATTTAGCCACTTGAATTAGTTGCTGAGTATATTCGTTTTCATGATCGTGACCATATCGTGACATAGAAGATATAAACAAGATGAACATCATGAACATACACCTATTTTTCCGATAGCTAGCGCCGTATTACAGCTGAAACATTTTTTTTCAAATTTTGAGAGATGTTGATTTTAGGAAGATGGTTAGTTTTGAGATAAGTTTGGTTGATATTTATCATTTATTTGAAGGATAATGAACCATTCAATTTGATGATTGAGGATGCTGAACAATTTTTTTTCTCTGAATTGCACTCATCAATTAATTCTTTAAAAAAATCACCTCCTCAGTTGTTCGGCCTCTATAAACACTGCTGACAACGAAAATAGTTGCTGCAGGTGTAATTCCAAATCAAATTTTTAACATACTGCTAATATTATAAGACTTTGGTTATCAGAAGCTGTTTCCCCTTTTTAGAAAATTTGAAAATTCTACTAATATCGCTTCCCGACCAACTAACACCGATCAAAGTGAAATCGCAATCGCTTCTTATCATCTTGATACATTTATTAGATTGGATTTCCGTTTGAAATAATGAAGTAGATTGATTATCGCGAGCGAAGCGAGCGCGCCGGATCGACGTTTCGCAATTCGCGCGCGCGAATTGCGAAACGTCGATCCGGCGCGCCTTTCTCACAGTATGTAGATGGCTGTTCATATAATTTTTCCATAACCGATTTCAGTTAAACGAAAGTTGAGCCAGATACAGCGCCAGCTATCGGCAAAATAGGTGTATGTTCATGATGTTCATCTTGTTTATATCTTCTATGTCACGATCATGAAATCGAAAATATTCAGCAACTAATTCAAGTGGCTAAATATCTAATGGCTGGATTTGCTATTAGGTACAAGTTGTGCGACTGAGCGGAAACAGACCAAAACTTATATGTCAGTCATGTTACATGAAAATGTCAAAAGATATAATAATTGTGGAATTAAAAAACGAATTTGCAAGAAATGAATATCAATATCAGTGTTTTTTAAATGTGTGTGTGAGAGGAATATCGTAAAAAGTAATTATAGTGTAATTAACATTGTGTAGACTTTATAATGCATCATTTAAATCAGTTGACAATAAAACCAGTGCAGTGCTGATCTGAACTCATCTTCAAAAATTCATAACTCGTTTTTGGTAAGAGAGCGCCGATTTCTTTTTTCATTTTCGTGTTCAGCGACCTCGAATTAATTTAAAAAAAAATATTTCGTCAAAATCCGCGTTGGTTCACTAAACTAGACTTTTACCGACATGCCCTATAACCTAAAAGGTGATTATACTTTCCGTTCTTTTCATGAATGTGTCAACTATAGGGCATGTCACATAACTTTTTCGGTACGAGGACACAGCTTCCTTCCTGCGGACCGAGCTTTCGGTAGGGTGGAGAAGATTTTGAAGAGGCATCCTGTAGTTACAACCAAAGAAAGATACTCAGAAATGTATTCCGAGGTAGGTAAAATCACTGGGAGCAGACTGGCAGATGTATGATGTTAAAGAACTGGAAAAGGTGTACAAGAAAATAAAGGGAATTACACATTGCAAAAAGATTCACATAAAAAAATGTGTGAATAAAAAAATAATGAACCTACTATTAAAGTGAACAAGTTTCAATTCTATCGTTTCACATCATCAGCCGACACTGCTACTTGGGAGTCGCTGGTCAAGAAAGGAATATCCGAAGACAACATCGAGCTAAATAGGTTACCATTGAGTAACTAGGTATTCCAAATAAAAAGAAAAAAAGTTTGATCCACTTGATGGAGGAGCATTTTTAATGAAGATTGGCGAAACAGGGAAGACCTTTTACGGTACAAAAACTTATTAGGCAATAACGAAGGAGAAAATCTAGATATTTCGGAAAACAATGAAACCCAAGAAGATCAAAGCGACGCATGCGATTGCCTGGACGAAGAGAGTACAATACATATATAATTTTTTTGAGTGTTACTTTAATCAAAACACATTTTAGTTCCTATTTTGCATATTTTATGACTTAATGAACTTGTTCTGTTCAGTTAAAAAAAATTTTTTGATATATTCAATGTTTTTTTGCTGATAATGTCTAATATACTGAATATACGTCAATCAGTTGCTTAACATCATTACTTTTGAACTATCTTGGAAAAATAAAACAATTTTATAAAATAAACATGCAGGACGTTTTTTTCATCTCCTGAAAAATTTTGAAAAGTCGATATATCCGGTTTTGCACGCGTGCTCCTCAATTATTTGGGTAGATTTGTAATTTGGTTGTTTTGTATTGATTTAATGATCCTTTTTTATTATAAACAGTTTATAAAATACCAAATCAAAATTAAATGAACTCAAACACGATCAAAATAACTATTAAGAACCACCCTTCGGGTATTTATTACACAATTTTAGGCAGCACAAAGTTTATCTACGGTGTCGACGCCACCTTTCGTACTGTTAAGACAATTATGATCTCAGGCTTTCCACTAACAGATTGTCATCATGATGTAAACTTGATACCAATATTACATTCCTATTTTGTTTGGGTTTGTATGATACAAGAGTTACGTGTTTACGAAAACCAAACATACTGGATTGATCTGGGCGTTTCTTCGTTGGACGAGTGATCTCTTCTGGTAACCCTCTTATTTTTACGAATGGTGCCTATTAGTGTTTATTAGAATAAAGTGACTCGAATAACTCGATGCTGGTAAACCAGTTGTCAGTGGTTACATTTCTTCCAGAATGGTTCACAAAGCCTTTGAACCACAGCAGATGGAGAATTGTTTACATCAAAAGGACCAGCTGGCTGCTTCCCGACGTAAACCTCTAGGTTAGACGTAAAATAGCACTCTGAGTCCACTAACGCAAAGATCTTTATACCATACTTATTGGGTTTGTTCGGTATGTACTGTCTAAATGAACAACGACCTCGAAACGACATTATTGCAGTTCTTGACAAAAGCATCAAATACATGTCTAATGGGAGCCAACTTTTCCACTTTTTCCGTTCATCTCTCGTTGCAGCATCATCGAACCCCAGGTGTCTTGGAAGGAATTGAAATCTGTTTACTGACATAACCAATCGGAATAACTCTACATATTTTCACTTTAATTTTAGCCCGTTTCGAGTACTAGAAGATATGAGTATATAAAACTTAGCGGAGGTGCTGTTCTAGGACATGAAAATAGATGTGAAGCAAAGAACATTTTCAGTTGGACTAGATGGTTTGTCCACTGTTCGACATGTTTATGTTATTGTGACGAACAAGGAGCTTTATCAGATAGATATTTCAATCTACGACCAACAACCTCCGATGTGAATAATAACAAGTAGGTATCTTATAACAATTCACTGAAAAATAAAATGTTTTTGTTTTTATAATTTTAAGAGTGGTAACTGGATTGAGATTAATCAAACTCGATCGGATATTTCATGTACAAATTCAAGAAGGAAAACTATTACCTCACGGTTATATAGATCAAAGTACGATAAACTGGGTGCCAATAAAAAGATATAGCATATTTGAAAAGGGTATTAGAAATGGAATAGACTACCATACTTTGGATTATGAACATCGGACATTATATTTGGATAATTTGAGTGGCAAAGAACATAATCACATTGTTACAGGTAATGCTATTGAGAGTAGAATATTCTGGAAATACCAAAAGATGAATTATTTATATTATTAAATTGTTTTTTAGGTGCCAGATTTGTTTTAATAAATAAACATTTACAATTTCAAATTACGGTAACTCCATTCAATTTTACTACTGGTAAACTCCACACTTACGCTTCTTATGAAGTTGTTAAAAAAGAAGAAGGTGCAAGGTAATACATTTTTTATTCAACAAAACATTATTTACTTGTTTTTGTACATTAGGTATACGATGGTTGTCTTTAATGTAAAAATGTCAAAATTAACTGTCATGTTTAGTTAACTTAACGCCAAAATTTCAGACCGTTTCGTTTAAAGCTGTATCTAAACTGAAACTTTAAAGCTGATCAGTCAGTCGAACAATGAAATTAAGCCGTGAATTTTCGCGCAATAATTTTTTACAATTTTCGAAGACAGTTTTCTTAACAAGAATGCCTTGCCGAGTTGGTTTCAGTTTTCGGCAATGAAGCACCACATCAGTCGAAAAAATCTAGTTTGTATGGAGAATTCAAACGTGGGCGGATTAATCTTAGCGACGATCCAAGAACAGGTCCAACAACAAAGGCAGTCAGCCAGGAAAATGTTGATGCTGTACATAAGCTGATCCAAGAAGATCGACATGTCACATATCGTGAAATTGGAGCATCATTGGGCATTTCAAAGACCACAATTAAAAAAAATTTAAAACAGTATTGTCAGTGGTGATGAATCCTGGATTTAATTTCATGAACCCATTTTAATTAAAAATCTGCCACCAAAGGAAATATCCCTTATGGTGACAATAATTAACTATATTATGGAAACAGGATACAATCCGGACTCACTTAAAACAGCAAACATGATTCCTGTTCCTAAAACTCCGCATGGCAGGAGCTCCATTGAGAATTACAGACCAATCTCGCTACTTAATAACCTGGCAAAAATTATTGATAAAGTAATTCTAAATAGGCTGAAAAAGACGGCTTCTGATCTGAAAATTATACCGGATGAGCAATTCGGATTCAGGGTGGAACATGGTTGTCTCAACTGATCAGGGTGATTAATTACGCAAGGGAAGGCTTTCGGTACAAGCAACCCTCCATACTGGTCTCACTTGACATCAGGAAAGCTTTTGACTCCGTCTGGCTCCCTGGATTGATTTTCAAATTAACGCAGCTCGGCATTCCGGGCTATTTAGTTTTACTTTTAAACTCATACTTAACATCTAGATCTTTTCATATGAAAATTGGTAACGCCGAAATAGGACCATATACCACGGAGGCAGGAGTACCGCAAGGCTCGGTACTCTCTCCTACCCTGTACTCGCTGTTCACGGCGGCTTTCTCAATTTCGTAAACATACCAACTTAAAAAGGAACCTAAAATTATCAAATAAAAGCATCGAACCTAAAAACTCGATTAAATATTTAGGGTATATCATTCAACCAAATACTCTGCACAACTTGCATATAGTTGATAGAGTTCAGAAGGCCAAGATGACTATGAAAATACTTTTCCCACTGATCTGTCGTAATAGCCGTCTGTCAGTGAGCAACAAACTGTTACTCTACAGACAGGTTATACGACCGTCTATGATATACGGATATCCTGTCTTTTGTTCTACCACAGACTTTCTCTTCAACCGTATGCAAGTTGTACAGAATAAGTACCTCAGAATGGCAATTTACAAAGGAACAAGAATAAATTACTACGCCAAAACATCTTGGCTTCACCAACAAACAGAAATGGAGTATCTTAAACCGTACATCATAAATTTGGCAAAAAGGTATTATGAATAAAAAAATAGTATAAAGAAACAACGCGCAGGAAGACACAAGGGGTATAGTCTCCTGCATGCAAACATCTCAATGCAGCTCCAGTCAATATAAGCACACCTTTTTTGTACATACTGGTACATTTGCACATATTTACTCTAGGAACCGTAATTAGAGATAAGCATAAATGAAGGTGAATGAGAGAGTGAATGGAGTTGCACATAAGACTGAATGAGGCATAAATGGGTGTACATAGATTTTAGACAAATCAAATTCCATAAATATGTGACCCTGTTTTTCAATAGCTTCTCAGGGGTAAAACAACCAAACTTCTGAGGGAATGTTAACTGTTATGTTCGATAGGATCTATTATAGGGCATAAAACACTACAACAACGGATAATGCGCTACAGCAAGGAGCCGTTATAGAGGGAGTTGAAGGTGGCCTATTAGGAAAACGGAGTCAGACTACCGGCAGAGCGACCAGGACGCGCTATTAATTATATGATACATATAATAAAAATAGTTTGTTTCTCCTAATATTGCACCAATGTAATTTGAATTATTGTAGAATAAAGATTTATATCATGAACCGAAAATAAACGTCAGACGGCTGTTTGGGTGTTCCAAGAACACACCGACGAAAGTTATCTATTCTCGAAGTGGCGGTGGCGACATTTGTCTCAAAAGCCGGTCATGTAGCACCATTTCCTCTACAAGATCGAAGAGTTTCAAAAAACCAACCCCCAACGACGAATGATCCTCCATTAAGACAATGCAAGTTCCCACACAGCTCGAAAAACAATTGAGATATTAAAGCTAAAAAACCAAAATTAAGATTGAACTGCGTGGTCAAAGGTCATCTGCGAGGCTTTTCCAACACAATTGACAGCCCCGTCAATTCATAACTCCGGAATGACACTTCACTTATATTTTCTTTTTTCTTATTGCCGTTTTTCTATCGTTTATGATTGGTTTATTTTATTATTATTTTTTGAGCTTAAGGTACTAAAGATCACACTTACTCCTTATAACAACAGGTGATTTATGTTTAACGTTGAGAAATTAGGATTTCTCTATTTATCGTTAAGATGTTTATCAACTTGAATTTTTTATTGTACTTATCTTGATTTGTGTATTGAGATGTTTGACATTTCATGTTATAGTAGAGGCTAACCCTCTAAATACCGTTTTATAGTACAGTAAAATCTTGTGATATCTGTACAATTTTTTTGAACCATTTATTTTACTACAATTTTGTCTGCCGTTAATAGGAATATTTCTCTATTAATTTTTTGGATTCAATATATTCTGGTTTGTTTTTCAATATATTTTGAATTTCGTTTACTTTTGCCAAAGCTTTTGAATTAGAAAGAGAGCAGGTCGAGAATTTCTCTTCAGTGAGGTAATATATTCATACACCGTCACAATTTTTGCTGAGTTTGTCTGATTATTTCGAATGTTCTACTTGCGCGATGACCAATGATTACCGTGGATATTAACCGACAACATCCCTGGTATGAGCTTAGAAATATCATTTCACTTTCCGGTGAAAATTTTAGACAGTCACCTCTACCAAATTTCGCCACTTCTCTTCTCTTTTTATTCAATAAGTTGTGTTCTTCAATTTATTGTGTGTGTTACAGGATTCAGTTCCCAGAAGATGCAGTCAACGCTTTCAAAAATTCTATTTTGAATGTACCAACAAGCGAGTGAAATAACTGCTTCCATAATTGGTTCCAAAAGATGCAAAATGCATTTCTCTTTGTGGACACTACTTTAAAAAAACAATAGTGTTTAAAAGCTATCTACTGATTTTTTCTAGCTCATTTTCATTTATTCATTCGTTTGGGTTGTGCTCATCAGCACAGGCACTTGAACTGAATCTTTATACCATTTCCCATGTTATCTACTTCCATTCCAGAAGCTTCGTGTCTTCTATAAAAGCCACTAGTTTGACTGGAGGGATTTTCAGTAGTTGCGATGGTTGTATTAATTCCTCTCCAAAGTGCTTCCGCCTAAGTTCTAGTAAGTTCTCGCAGAAGCAGAGTATGTGAGTAGGTGTTTCATCATCAAGTTCATATTTTCTGCATATAGGTTCACTAACTTTGCCCATTTTGTGTAAATGTTTCCTCAGTGTCCAGTCACCAGGTCGGTAACTGTCTTTAAATATCTTTCATCCAGTTTCAATAGCATGGTTGAGAATTCCTTGTCAACCTTGTTCAGTAAACTCTTTGTATGGAGGTGCCCTTGTGTCAACCTCTATTTGAGTTGGTGTTCCCTATCTAGCCAGTTCCCGATTCCGCTCTTATGCAATCTTTTCTGATCTCACAAAACGGTTCTGGACCTATGTAGTCTCTTTTAGAGCCTAACTGGTCCGCCATTTCATTACCTGCAATCCCCTCGGGAGCCGGCACCCATATTAGAGATACTTTGTTGTCTCTTGTCAGTCTGTTAACTCTTTGAAGCACACCTATCTTCTGCATTAACGAACTCCAAAGGCAAAAAATTGAAATTGAAAATTAATTGAAACTGACAATACAAAGGGTTCAATGCAGAAAAAAATTTTAATTAATTTTTTAATTCAGAACGGAAAAATAACGTTTGAAAAGGTGGTCGATAGTGGGTACCACCATGCAAAAGTGCCATATACATACATGTTTGCATAGTGGTTACATAATGGAACATTTCCAGATTGATCGCACCAGAACGTATTTAGTGCTACAATTAGCACATCTCATGGATGTACTCCTTTGTACTCATTGTCTGCCAACACATTTAATGTATCTTTAACTCCAAAAGGTGTAGTAAAGTCCGGTATAGAAGTCACAATACGGTAACTTCTTTTTTCCATGTTGGAGGTTGTTTGTCCACATTTACAACTAATTTAGAACTTTTCTGATTTGCTTCTTCTCGAGATGTTGAAGGTACCGGAGACTCTGTTTCGATAGTTCTTTGTGAAGACAAATTTGGTAATGGATTTCCGGTGGGAATAGGCAACTCAGAATCGCTCTCATTCGAAGATGAAAAACAATAAACAACACTTTTCTTTTCATTTGGATCATACGTAGGATCTCTATCAGAATCTTCACATTCAGATTCAGAATAAGACCAATTTTCAGTTATCTCCTGCAACTCGTTTGGTTTTAGGGACTTTCGCGTATTATAATTATTGCTCATACTTATAATAGGTATGTTACAATCTGAAAGCTAAATAGAAAATATTGTCACTAAATGCATGGTGGTATTCCATGCAAACCACTTACCTAAATCAAAATCCTTCTTTTTATTTCCTTCACAATTATGTTTGTGATATTCTCTTATTACAAATTATTTTTTTAAAAGAATTTCAATCTAACTTCAACACAAAATATAAATTGTAAATTTTTTGTACGTTATAAACAGATAGGTACCTCAGATATTGCAAACCCAACTGAGCGTATTTTCCCTCCGTTACTAAATAATTACAGTTTATCCCTGTACTGTATCATCTATGAACAAAGTAGCTAATGTACTTTGAGTGGTTCATAGCTCTGTCCACTGTGCAAATGTAACATACAAATTAATAAGAAAGTGGTTATTACTACTAACCACCATGATAAAAATAAGTGGTTATTGATGTTAACCACCGAGCTTCAAAGAGTTAAGAGATTCTTTACAGTTTTTTACCAGTCTGGACCTAATTGTTGGATTCCTGATAGCTTTAAGCAGAGCGTGGCTGTCAGTGAATATTTCAATTATTTGTCCGGTATATCCTCTTCCGATGTTTTCATCAATACAGGCTATAGCGACAATCGTCTCCGCTTGAAACGCAGTCGTATATCGACCAATGCTAAGGAACATTCTCTTTCTAGGTCCTTTTATACCAGCCCCAGTGACATGGTTTGTTTTGGAGCCATCGATGAACCAGATGATTTCTCTAGAATTACCTGGATGCATCAACAGTTCCCTAGATGGGATAATGATGTTCACTCGCTCAGTGCTATCAACACTTAAGTGTTCTAGCTCTATATGCAAAATATAAAAGACAACCCTCGTAAAGTGCAAAAATCATATGACATGCCTCATATTTTTGGGTTCCACATTTAAGAAACTAGTTTTACATTACCTATATTATAACCATTGTCTAATCTTTAGACAATGTTATAACTAACAATTTTTTTACATAACCTCAAAATTGTCGAGTAATATGCGAAAACCCGACTTTTTCATTCTTCTTTTTTTTTAGAAAATTATTTTACGATCACCAAACTTTTTTTTTCAGAGGAACTGTCTACTTTAACGAGCCAGACATTCCGACAAAGTCTCCCCCTTCATCACCATATTCATATGAAAGTTTACTTGTGAATTTTCAAGCTACAGACTTGTACAAAGATGCGGCACAAACAACAATTCCATTTATCGATATTCAACCCGTTTTCGCCGAACCCGCGGTTCCACTAAAATCAGCCGGAATATATTTCAAAGGAAAATTGGGTTATGGAGGATTCATTGGAATTTCGGCAAATACTTATGATTATTCTAATAATTTAAAACTTGACTTTCCTGGTATGGTAAACAGAGAAGAAAATATCGAAGAAAGTTATGAGGTATTGGCGAATTAAGACTTTAAATATCCTATTTATATTTAAATAAAAAAAATATAGATGATATATTTTGCATTAAATTATTTTTTACTCAACTTTATAAATCGTATATAAATATACAGTTAACCACAAATATTATACTTTTATTTACCTATATCTGGGACAAAGATAAATTGGTTTTAAATAAGGACTTGGATGTATACCAATGACGAGTGGCCCATTTTTGATTTTTTTTCTTTGCATCGAAATATCCTTCGTTTAAAGACTCCAGTCATATCAGAAACTTCCAGCACTATACTCCTGATACACTTTTATCATTATTGCTACTGTTGAACAAATAGTTAATAGTATATTACACAACAAGAGCAGAAAGTTGAGATTCCTGCACTGCGCGCCATGAAGCCTAAGGCGAAGCGGTTCAAGTCCTGTATTAACAAATCAAACAAACTCAATAATCAATACATTTTTAACCTCAAAATTGACAGTGACAATCAAAAGTCAAACTAATGAAAATAGAGTCGAGCATCAAATTCGCAATGACGTAACCAGTTTGATGGTTTGATCAAACTCAGTTTTCTGCTAAATTGATCGTGTGACACTGCGCTTAGAGATAAAATTTTCATTGCTTGGTATTCCGGATCTTCAAAGTTATACCACTTTTTTGAATATGTCAAACAACGCGTAAAAAAGTTATTAGAGACTTTTAGCTTGACTTAAATTTCTCACGTAACGAACTGCGCATGTGTAGACCCGTTACGTCTAAGCCGATACGATGCGTTGAACGTATTGTTACGTCCCCTACTCCGTATACGTATCCGTATCCCGACCAAAATCAGTATTCTGTGCTATTGGTGCTATTTTACAGGTATTCTTCTTCTTTGATATTGGTTTGGTTTAATTATAACCCAACATATTTTGGTCATGCAAAATATGCATCCAAAATAAGTCGTCCAAATCATCATCGTTCTCGTCTAGCAGCAATGGATTATTTAATATCGCCCCCTTATTACGGTTTTACAAAAATATAAAAAGACAAACTAAAAATGTTTTGAGGTTATACAAATAAAAACCGAACGAAACGATACGTTTTCTACTAAAAAGGTTTTCTTGACAATTTATTTACGTCAACGAAACTCCAATACGGATACGGATACGTGTAAAAACTTATGACAAGCTAAAAGTGTCTATTGTCATCAGTTTTAAAATTTGTTTTTTTGCGGATTTACCATAAATTTGATCAGCTTGTCTGTTTTGTAGCTTCGTTTTCAGATGAATCATTAGCTATGTTCGCGGGTTACAATCCAAACTGATTCCGAACCAGTTCAGAATTGACTTTAAATTGTCTAGAGCGCATGCCTAGTTACGAACCATCAAATAATTTGATTATACCGGTAACGATATCAGAACGACAGATCACCTCTCAGTACCTCAACGAAAACAAAACAAGTGACTCTAGCTTTTTTGATATTTGCTTACAACGCTACAACACAACAAACGAAAAAAGAAAGAAAACAACTGACATATCGATAATATGCGCTTGAGCAGTGAAAACGAACTTTCAGTCCTTACCAAAATCAGAGAACCGCTGGGACTGATTCCGAATCGATAACGAACCAATCCGATATGATCAGCGAACAACGAACTATTATTTAAAATTCAGAACTACATAACCGCGAACGCCACTTTTTGGAATGCGCATGCGAATAGTTCCTGAACTGGTTCTGAATTGCAAACCTTATGTCATGAATTTCAGTGCTTGTGAGACGAACAGATTTTTACAGGAAGCGGCACTTGGTGTTGTATGTGTGTGATAGATTACAAAGCACGCAAAGAGAGCGAGTGAGTAGCGACGTGCGAGCGAAGGATGTATATAATTTTTAGGAAAACCGGCGAAATTATTGCTCCCCGGGAGGTTAGGAGATTAACCATTTTTACCGGAGTCTCCTGGGAGTTGGGTTGGGAACCCTAGGTCTGTGGCTAAATCTCGAAAAGGCCCTCTTAAGGACATAGAAAAGTAGGATTTTCGGGAAAACAGAAGAATAAATTACAATTATTTAATGATCTGTTCCGTTTCAATTTCATAAAACGTGTCCGTTACACGGAAAATGTATAATTAGAATTTATACATTTTTTTCCTAAGCAAAAAGCCCTTGGGCCCTGGGCTTTAGCCCCAGTAAGCCCCTCTATTAATCCGGCGCTGATTTTAATTAATCATTCATTTGCATTAAATTTCATCAAAAAAGCAGATACCTGCAGAAATTTGAAGTAGGATCTTGATAAAAATACAAAGGAAACTGGTTTAACGACACAAACAGAAAATAGGATACGCTAGAATGGCCCTTCAGTGTTATACAGTTAGAGGGAGTGCCGGTTGACACAAGTAATTTGAATATTTATGAAAAATACGTCACGTCGTCATGGCAACAATCAATAGTATACAAACACTGACATTCCTAATATTACGGCGACAATCGATATAACAAATGGTAAAATGCCTTTTTTTGGGAACAAATTTTCTCCGAAAAAAACACCTCGAAGAAAATCCAATACAGAACCGCCAAAAGAAGCATTAACAGATCAAAGAACAGTACATTTGAAATTGGGAGAGCAACAGTTTGTTTTCGAAAATGGAGATTGGATTCCAGGTAGAGATTGTTTCCTTTAGTTTGTGTTGTAAATGTTGACAGATGTATTTTGTTGTAGAATCTGGTAAAAATAGTGCGACTTATCAGTCGAAGCAAAAACTTAAAAAGAAAATACAAGATTTGGAAGAAGAAAATTATTTATTGAAATTAAAATACGAAATGATGTTGAATATGGTATGATGAGATTGTTTATACGAGGGTGTCTCCAAAAATATTAGTCATAAATTGCACCATAAATTTTGGAGTTGAAATTAGTTGATAGAGTTATCTATAGTAAAATTAATACCTATTTAGAGGTACCAGCCGTTTTAGTAACTCAACGTATGCGGCTTCTTGAACCATCTGAACCCGCATGAAAAAAATTAGGTTATGACCTTTGTCATGTCAAATGCTTGACATATTTCTTATTGCATTGGCGTAGTGACTTGAAATTTCATATTATCAGTGGCGGTTTGTAATAATACAAATTAATTTTATGAAATTCATAAAATTCTAAAGATGTTGACATAATAAAAGAATATAAAAGAAGCGCACTAATTTTAAAAACATTGTTTTATTAACTAGATACATAGTTTTCTTAAAAAAATAAGGCAATTCAGAGTTCGATTAAGTACAAATTCTAGATTTAAAAAAAATTACAACGTGATCTTCAAGGCAAAGTTTAATTAGTTTCTAAATCAGAATAACTTTCGGAAAGTGATAGTTCATCATCGGATTCATTGGATACAGAGATCACCATAGGTTCGATGTTTAGTAGGTCCAGTTTGTTTTCTACTTCCCATGCTTCAGAAATAATTTTCTCTGTATGATTTATGTAATTCTGCCAGTGTTGCTCCGGTACATTTTTTACAACGTCATTCCATACTTTTAAGACTTCAGTAGGTGACCTTGCAGTTTTCGTAATAGCTTGGTCAAAATGCCTTTTAGTTTCTGACCATACCATTTCGATGGCATTAAAATGGCAATGATAGGGTGGTAGCCTGAGAACACAATGACCATGCTCGGCAGCGTATTTGTCTAAATGATAATTTTTTTCTGGCAAAACTTGCTTTTCAATTATATTCCAAACAGCATCCTTTAAAATGTGATCTGGAAAAGGAATATTCTTTTTTTTGAGCCATTCTAACATGCGTGTTTTACTCCAACTTTTTCTTGGGATTTCTTCATCCAGGCGACTGTGATACGTTGCGTTATCCATTATAATTAACGATGGTTCTTCCAAGTTTACAATTAGTTGCTGTTTAAACCAATTTTCAAAATTTTCGGTGTTCATGTTATCATGGCAAATTATTGCATTTAAAAATAAGCGATGCATTTGCCACAAAACCTTTTTTATTACCGGCATGAACAATTACATATCGTGTCCCACTTCCAGTTATTTTTAAATCACTGTGTTTAGTACCATCTTGCCACATTCTTCTGTCCCCGCTTTTACTAAAAACCCATGTCTCATCCAGAAAAACAGGTGTAAAGTGTTGAAGCAGAATGAAGAATACATCTAAGTAATTTACCATCCTGTATTTGAAATAAGTTAATGAGTGAGTTACGTAGTTAATATATAGAATATGTCAATTTGATTGAAATAAAATTATAATTAGACAAAGTCATTATTTTATTACGAAGGGAAGTTTTTTCTAGTTAGACGATCTGATAATATTAACATAAAGAGCTTTTCGCTTTTAGCAGCATGTCATTTGTTCAAAAATAATATTCTTTTTAATCTGACTGCAGGCATTTCCAATAAATGTTTTCTTCCATCCTGTTTTTTGAAATGAAAACCCATTTTTTTAATTCCCAAATATAACGAACCTTTGGAAATCTTAGTTTCTGGAGACTCTTCGATAAATTGCCGTAAAATAGTTTCTACTGTGATTTTATCCTTTCGCGCATACATTTTATAAATTACTTTTCCCTCAAACAATGCAGGGTATTTTTTGTAATTCGGGTTTTGCTCCGGGAAACGCTTGCAGACATATTTCTTCTAAATTCGAAATCTGTAGCTCTGTTTGGTTTTTCAAGATTATATAATGTGCTTTCTGGAACTTTTAGTGCTTCGGGCGCTTTTTGAATTGCCTTAAATCGAGATCCTAAATCGTTTTGAAAATAGTTTACTACATTAAGCATAAGTTTTTTGGATTCATCAGAATATCGCATTTTTATATCTTATTTTGCGTTATGACATTAACATGAAATCAAAATTTGACGTAACTTCAAAAACGTGACATCTAATAAATTAGTTACGACGTTCATTTTTGTTGGTAATTTTTTGTTTCAACCGATTTATTAATAATAAATAAGGATGGTCTTATTCTAAATGGGTATAAAATTTACTATATCTCTGGCTGAACATTAACACTTGAAGTAACTCCCAAAATTTGTAACTCGTTTTTTCGAAATATACTGTATAGTTTATAAATTGTGATTATTTTTCTTTTTAGTTGACACAAGCCGCTGCGAAAGGTGAATTTAAGGAAGTAGAACTCGATAAATTGAGAAAGCAGAAAAAATAAAAGTTTTATAGGAAGATAATTAATTTGTACAAAACGACTGTATTATTAAGACAAGTTTTTTCATATTTCTAACTTAAAAATAAACTGACAGTGATAGTTATCTGTTGTAGAAATGAAGTAACCTTGTAAAATAGGGTTTGTCAAATTTTATTAAGTCATTTTTAATACTGCTCTAGCTATGTATCATTTCTTGATAAATTACTTTAGATATACAGAGTACGGAAAATATCAGAGGCCGGATTCTTGACCGAGGGAGTGAAGCTTCCCGAGAGAACAGATATGTTGTAATTGTCATTGCAGTGACAAAATAACCAAGCAAAATAAAGAGAAAAAAGTTAGCAGATGTAAAACGTAATATTAACGTTGGAGTTTTTAGATCACTCTGTTCATAAAATTATAGCAATTTTTCTTGACAATAAAGCATATTCATTAGACTGTTTCAAGAAAATCGATTATTTTTTTCCCTTGAATATACCGAAAATATTGTTGGACATGACGAAACTAAAACATTGTAAAAGTTTGAACTCTTAATATTTATACTAAGAGGTGCCGCATTGATAATTTCCATTTCCATTTAAATAAATTGGAAACAAAATTATCTTGTGCTTTGGAATTTTATAGTTTACGTAGGGAGCAGTACTTCGGAATGACTAAGATTTATTATCGTAGAGAATTTGAGGATCTACAAAAAAGGTCTCACATAATTTTCTGATATTTTCCCCGCTTTCAAGGTATTCAAGGTTAAAGTTAAATTAGTAATACATTTTCCCAGCAAGCACAAAAACATTACCTGTCTGTAACATAACGATACACAGAGACATTGAACGTCCCATGTAATGTACTTTAAATGTTCGTGGGAGCTCCCTGCAACCGCCAAATTTCCGCAACACAGAACGTTCACACTACATACCAGTAATATCGCCTCATAACTTTTTTGTGATGTAACAATGAGAAGTTAGTTGTTTTTCATGGATCGGTGTGCAATGTAGGTACTACGTTATTAAGTGAAACGATTGATCCTTACTATAAAATGTCCTCTCAATGTTACTTTGCAATATTGATGTAATATTTATTTTATACCTTTTTGTTTCGTTACGATCCAGTATTTAAAAAATAGTGATGCACAAGATTGATTTTTGAGATATAATGAGATGTTTTTTTTGTAAGACTATTTTCCTTTTTCTTAGATTTTCAAAACAAACAAAACACTTTCAGGAAAACGGGTCTTAAAAAACGAACAAAAGATTTCATCACACTACATCTCAAAAATCGCTCCTATGCGCATCTTTTCTATTTTTCATATCATATATATATCAGCTGGAAGTCTTACCAATAAAACACCACGTGATTTATTTGGAGATTTATTCTTATATATATACATATATATTATTATATGAAGCTTTCAAAACATATATATGATGAGTATATATATTAGGTATTTTTTTCTTCTCTCCTTCGACGCAGCTTTGAGTGTCGAAGCCACTCACTCAACACCTCCTCAAACTCTTTTCTGGTGCATTTTGATATTTGATGCACTACACCTAAACAGAAAAAAAAATTATTTTTCTCAATTCACTTTTATCGCACATCTTTTTTTTTTCTTAAAAATAAAAATATATAATTCAGTTTTTGTATGATAATCAAATAATTTTTCGAATATTTTTTACCCAACATTAAGATACCTTTGAAGGGGCAACATCAAATGTTTAATCCAGAGTTTCCCAATCACTAGGCCACCCTCGACCACTGTTGGAAACTACTTAAAGAATAATGGCCACTATATACATAATAATTTTTGTAGTACAGTAGTATTGTGTGATTTACAAAGTGTATGTAAAAAGCATTTATATATCAACTTACCAAAAGCTATATTGATCAACTCCAACCCTCCTATCGGAAAATTGTTCTTTCGGCCAACATTGTTCGTGATTACAAAAAAAGGCATATGCGGACTGTGTGATCTTTTACATCATTGCCTCCAATTTCTTTCAAATGTTTAACCTAAAAACAAAAACATGAACTGTAAAATTTGACGAATAATGCAGAATTTTTTTTGTTTTTATATAGTCTTTACTAGTCATGAAAGAACACTCTTCAACGATAAAATTACTTACAATTGAACTTTTTTGTTCTTTGTTAGTGATTATAAGGTTTTCTAACTCCTCCAATTGGGCCAATGTTTTAATTGGTAGATCCACTTGTAAGGTATCTATTTCAGAATTTTCTGATTTGTGAGATGTTCCATCTACTGTTTGCTTCAACTCATTCATATCGAGCTTCAAAGTTCCCAAAAATGTTTTAATGGTTTTTATATACCATACCAATACCTAATTTTTCTAGAACAGATGAAGTACCCAAATGATGATCTTGATCCAACTTATTTTTGAATGATTCATCTGTTCGTAGTGTACTTTTCAGCTGAGGAAAAGCCATATGATTTCTAATATAATCTCCTTCTTGAATACACTCACTGCACCCAGTGTGCCCTTTCGTATAACTAACGAATGACTTAGCAGGTGCATCACAAACTACAGCATTAATTTCTACAACAACTCGTTTACTCTGCCATATTAACCCTGCCTCTTTAAGTTCTAGAAATTCATCAACAAAAAATTTTAAAAATGCATTTGCTGATTCAGGTTTGCGACATCCATGATATACTCCAATGACAAATGGCTTATACATATATGTAGATTTTCAAATAAATTTGGAGGAAACCCTCCCAAAATAGCAACCCATCAATATTTATATTGATTTTGACTTTCTGAGGAATTTTATCAATTGGGAGTGTCTCAAATTTTCTCATAATTCCCGATTTTAAGCCAATATGGCAATATTCGCCTGGCTCTACTTGTGTAATTTCAACCTTTCGTTGAGTGTTGAGTAAAGTCCTAGCATCTGATGGTAATTGTAGGCCATAATTGTTTAATACTTGAAGTAACTTAGAAATATGACTTAATGGTACATGACTCTCGATAGCCCATTTTTTTAAATCTTGCCTAAGTTCTGTTATTTTGCTTGAAGTGGAATTTATTGTGCATTCTGAACAAGCACAGCATTTTGGCCCTCATCCGCAGGTGAGGTTTTTTCAGTGAGTACTGAATTATCCACAGCCTCACCGGGTGTATATACTGTGTGAAGTGTTTGGTAATTCTGAGTTTTTTGGCAATGATAATAAACATTCATTCTCTAAACTTCTCACAATTTTATGTCCGAGGTTACGTTTTTGTCTCTGGGATAAATGTTTAATTGGTTTATACATACCTTAAAACAATATTGTTGAAATTCACTGTCGATCACTTCCCACCTTATCTGCTGCTATTTCTAGTTTGCTGTTAATCAAGTTTGTACACCATTTCTGCCGAAAATTAACGACTACTTTGTTTCCCGTAAAAAATGATGAAACTATCAACATTACAATAACAGCGTCCTCTTTGTGGAAGGAGCTGGAAATATATTGAAGGTACGTTCAAGCACGGTTCCCGGCGTACGTTCGGCGCACATCCATTGGAAACTTCTAAGTTACATAATTGTGTAACAATCATTTGAAAAGGCATCATTGTCTTTTAAAAGCACATCAATACAACATATTTTGTTTCTGTTGTAGAAACTTCACAAAAATACATTGTGTGTACATCAGGTTAGAATGTTAAACAAAATATAACGTTTCCACATGTTCTGTATATCACAGGTATATTACAAACAAATGTTAAATAATGACATACATGTGACATTGAATGTACTGCAGTTACGTGCAAGTGATATCAAAGTTGCATTACAAATGAATGTTTCTTTGTTATCAAAATAGAACATCGCAAAACTGCCCAGTTATGTTATGTGCTTGCTGGGTTGCCATTTTTTCAATTTTTCGACGCTACAATCAAGTTTATGAAACATTTTTATAGGATATTTTTTGTAGAGCGTTTTATTGGCTAGAATTTTCTTTCTATATTTTTAATGGGTCGTAAGATATTCGCATTAAACAATTAATAAAAATTTAATTAAAAAACAATTTTCAGATTGTAAATATAATTATTCAATTAATATAATTAATTATAAACAATAAAATTATGATTATTTAAGAAAATTTTGAATTTAATGCGAATAACGACCCATAAGAGATATAAAAAGAATTTATAAAGATAAATTATAGCTAATAAAACACTCTAATAAAATATCCTATACATTTTTTTCCAACCTTGATTGTAGCGTCGAAAAATTGATAAAAAAAATGTGAAAATTTATTACTAAGTTAACTTTTACCTTGAATAACTTTGAAAGGAGTAAAAATATAAAAAAATTATAAGAGACCTTTTTTGTAATGCGTCAAATTTCGTACAAGAATATATCTTAGTCATTCCGAAGTATTGCTCCCTACGTGAGCTATAAAATTCCAAAGCACAAGACAATTTTGTTTCCATGTTATTTAAATGGAAAATAGAAATCATCAATTCAACACCTCTTAATATAAATATTAAGAGTTCAAATATTTACAGTATTTTATTTTCGACATGTATATTATTGACTCTTTGAATTTTAATATCAAGAAAATTGATTGAGTTATTTTCTTCAACTTCTAATGTAAATTTAATTTTTGGATGTAAATTATTAATATGATTGAACAATATATCTAATTGTCGTTCACTACCTACAAAACAAGCTAATATGTCATCTACATACCTATACCAAAATAATATATTTTTTGAAATGTTACATTCAAAGATTTTTCTTTCTAAACTGTTTGCTAAAATTGTTGATATAGGGCTTCCCATTGGTAAACCTTCATTTTGAATATATACCTTACTATTAAAAGTAAAATAATTCTGATTAATACATACATCAAACAAATTAAGTATATCTGATATTATTCCTGGATTGATATTTTTATCCTCTAGTAATTTTTTAACAAGTGTTATGCACTCTTTTGGAGGAATTTTAGAGAACATATTGGTAACATCAAATGAAATCAGTTTAGAGTTATCTTGTAACTTGTATGTTTTTAATTGTTTGATTAGTTCTATTGAATTTTCAATTAAGTATTTCGATATACCTCCATAGCTATTGAGTATATTGTTTAGTTTTTTAGCTAACTTATTATTAGGAGTATTAACGTAAGAAACTACAGGTCTAATTGGTTTCGATACTTTATGCAATTTAACAGTTCCATATAATTGTGGAGACAGGATTTTTATTAATCGTGTATTTTTTCTCATAATCATTGAAAACATCATTTGAACTATTAACAATCTCTCTAACATTATTAGAAAACTTTTTTGTTGGGTCAGCCCTTAGAATTTTTACATCACAAGATTCTATAAAATGATTAACTTTAGATTTATATATTTTACTTTTGATAATAAATATGTATATTCAAAATGAAGGTTTACCAATGGGAAGCCCTATGTCACCAATTTTTGCAAACATTTTTATGGACAGTTTAGAAAGAAAAATCTTTGAATGTAACATTTCAAAAAATATATAATTTTGGTATAGGTATGTAGATGACATATTAGCTTGTTTAGTAGGTAGTGAACGACAATTAGTTAGTTATATTGTTCAATCATATTAATAATTTACATCCAAAAATTAAATTTACATTAGAAGTTGAAGAAGATAACTCAATCAATTTTCTTGATATTAAAATTCAAAGAGTCAATAATATACTTGATTTTTCAATTTACAGAAAACCAACACAAACTGATGTGACTATATACCATATAATTCCAATCATCCCATGTCACATACATTAGCAGCATATATTCTACATAGAGCATTTTCAGTTCCTATGAACAAATATAATTTTGATAGAGAAATTAATATAATTAAACAAATAGCCACATCCAACGGTTATCCATTACATGTAATTAATAAAAAAGAGGAAAAAGTGGCATTACAATTAATATTTCCTGAAAAAACAAGGGAAATACAAAATTACAAAACCATCACATATGCTGGTAATATTTCTAATAATATTTCAAAGATAATATCTTGTTCAACAAACACAGCAATTTCTTTTAAAACAGAAAACAATGTGAGTAAAAAATTGTTAAATGTAAAATTAAATTAAATTAAATGTCCAGAATGTAATGCTGTCTATATTGGTCAAACATTTCGAAATTTTGAAATTAGATACAATGAACACTCACGAGCATACATACAGATTAAAACAGCCAGATAAATCACATTACGCAAAACATCTTCTTGACACAAAACATTCATTAACACCTAACACAGAACTAGAAGTACTGCATATTTGTGATAAGAAACAAGAACTAGATATCCTTGAAGAACTAGAAATAAGAAGACACTTAAGAGACCCACAATATAAAGTTGTCAATGAACAGATAAATCTAAGGAGCTCTCCACTATTAAATTGTCTTCTTAAGTAACAATTGTAAAGATCAGCAGATATAGTTTTCCTTGGTTTCCTATATCATTGCACAGTTATACTGATCTTAAATGGGAAAAAAGTATCCAGGATATCCCCATAGGGCTAATAATACCTAAGCGTTAATATTTGTAAAATCATATCTTCTTCTTTTTTCTATTCATATAATATATTAAGTCAATCACAAGATGGGTCACTCACTATAGGATCTAGCCAAAATATTAAACATCAAGTACCTAGGCATCTCATAAAATGTAACTTCTGTCATTCTGACGATGATATATCAATATCGAAATAATTATCAATATCTTAGAATTTTCATAATTTTTTCATTAAATAGCGGAATTAATTAGAAACAGTTAGTTTCATTTAAAAAAGTAATATGAGTAGATTCCACAAAGTAAGGGTCCAAACAGTAAATGATTATTTAAGAAAAATAAAAATAAATAATTATCAATATTCTTTAATAATTTTCATAAATCTTTCAATTAAATAGTGGAATTAATTAGAAACAGTTAGTTTCATTTATAACATTAATATGAGTAGATTCCACAAAGTAAGGGTCCAAACAGTAAATTCGATTATTTAAGAATTTTTTTAGATTAATGCGAACCATGAAAGATATAAAAATATTATGGACATAAATTATAGCCAATAAAACGCTCTACAAAAAATATCCCTAACATTTTTTTCATAATTTCTAATTGTAGCGTCGAAAAATTGAAAAAATGTCAAAATTTATGACTAATTTAACTTTAACCTTGAATAACTTTGAAAGGAGTAAGAATATCAAAAACTTATAAAAGACCTTTTTTTGTAGAGCGTCAAATTTCCGTCAAATATCTTAGTCATTTCGAAGTATTGCTCCCTACGTGAGCTATAAAATTTCAAAGCACAAGGCCATTTTTTCCATGTTATTTAAATGGAAAATAGAAATTATCAATACGGCACCTCTTATTAATATAAATATTAGGAGTTCAAACTTTTACAGTATTTTATTTTCATCATGTCCTACAATATTAAGAGTATATTTAAGGGATTATCGATTTTTTGAAACAGTCTACTGCGCATTGTTTAAATTGCGATTTATTGAAGTGAAAACTTCTTTATCCGCATTGTGTGATGTGATTTTGAAAATTCCACATCTGTAATTTTTAACCAATCAAAACGTGTTTTTTTGACAGATCACCATGGCAACGGATGAATTTTAGTAGAAATTTTTTCCTGGTGCGTACCCAACAGCGAATTATACTGGAAATTTTTTTGACGTTTATAATGTCAAAATATTTTTTTGACAGTCCGGTTTTTATTTGCAAAAAAGCAATTTTCTACCACTTGTTCCATACGCTTGGCTTCGATTTCCTAGTATTGGCGGGTGTCAACTGCTTAATCTCCTGGCGAATATTTTCTTTACTTTCTTAACCGAAGCGAAACATTTTTTTACGCCGTGCCGCTTGATAGTTTCAAAACTGAAATAATTTTTAGGTTAGGGTTTCACCTAGTTGCCATGGTAACTGAATAATCAAGTCGACCAAACCTCAAACGTCAAAAGTTGACGTTGGAAATCGAAAAATAAATTTTAATTATTTGATTTTCAAACACAATTTGGTGTGGAATTTTCTTACCGAATACCACACGGGGTCAAATTAAATACGGAAGTGGTATTACTAGTGAAAATTTCTATACCATGGGCGTACGATAAACTTTTTCAAAGGGATTCATTTATTAGCAAAAATTTTCATATTCCTTAAGCACACGATAACATTTTTATAAGGAATCAATTTATTTATAATAATTTCTATATCATGTGCGTACGATGATATTTATTGTAGGACTCAATTTATTCACAAAAAATTTTATATCATGGACGAACGATGAAATTTTCCATTTGTTTGTGTTGGCAGTCTGCCATTCCTTTTATTTTTATTTGAGAAACTGCAACGTTCTCGATATTTTTTTCTATTTTTGAAAAATTATTCTACGGAAAACTTCACTAATGTCTTAATTTGCCAGTTTTATTCAAAAAAAAGCAGGCTTATTCAACGCAAATGAAGTAATAATTTTGCAAATCTTATACAGTACGAGATAGGGTCACATGAAAGACATGTGTCATAAACGACAATGTAAGAAACTAGTATGTTTGGTAGGGATACGGGTATACCCACGCTTGGTTTAAGAGAGGAACAAAACATGCGCAAGAGGTGACAACATTTTGAAACAGTCTTGAACGCTTTTCTTGTGGGAGACCCGTGGTGAGTAGATTTTGCATATTAATTTTGATTTTTGGTCAAACGTCGCAAAGAAAATCTCAATAATGCATATACAACTGTGCCACAGCAACGCGTGGTACGTTTCTATCATTCAACACAATTTGTTGACAAGACAGTCATTCTATGATAATTAGTAAACGGCACCATGTCATTCGAAGTTAATAATATAATATTATAATAGAATTAATACTATTATAACGCCTTACATTTCCTTTACTTGGGTTAATATATTGATGTGATTTCAGCGCTGTCTCCAGTCCAGGATTATGCTCTCAGAGCTTTTGGACGGAGGATATCTACCTTGTACTGATGAGGCACAAATACCGATCTACAAGTGATGTTGTCCTTTCCAATGACAAACCAGAATGGTTGGTTATATCTCGCAGATATACCAACCCCGTTTAGCTTAGAAGTGTAATTTAATGTCTGTCGGGGCATATAGCCCGAGAAGTAGTTGTTTCTTCTTAGTTGAACGGTCATTGTTTTTTGAAAAATCTTTTTTAAAACTTTGTAAGGCGTTATAATAGTATTAATTCTATTATCTTCGATCTATTGGTATACTGTATTTGAAAATCAAGAGAGAGTAAATTCCCTGAAATGTTTTGCAGTTATCAGTGTTAAAGGCAGTAAACCATAGACGTGCGTTTTCAAAATTAAATTAATATGGAAATAGAAATATTTAATTTGTTTTAGTTATTTATACCTAGATTACCAATTTTAGATAGATAAACATAATTCGTAAGTAGTAATTTAATTTGGGTAAAATGAAGAAAAAGTCAATATTATTTTAGGCATTTTGTTTTAGGCATATGTTTATTTACAAAATATGTATATAATATGTACAGATAATTACAATTATTTATAAATTAATATGAGGAGCTTAAAAAACAATTAAGTAGGTATATGAGAAAAAAAAAACCAACCGCAAGGATAAAATTTGACGAGCAACATGCAAAAAATACGACAATATTAAATCTTAAAAAATAAAAATCTAAAAATAAAATTAAAGTACATAAATTAATAATTTTAAAGTTATGGTTCCTCGCACTCTGTGTCAGAAGATTCACCATCTGATTCTAGAGAAATTACAATGGGCTCTATAGTAATATCAATTATGTTATCTAGCTCCCACATTTTTTTTTCTATTTCTGTAACGTGTCTAATACATTTTTGCCAATTTTCACTTGTTACTTCAGATATTGCTTTATTGAAGAGATTTTTAACATCTGATAATTTAAAAGTAGTGTTATTTCTGGCAACATAACCTTTAACTTGAGCCCATATCAATTCTATCGGATTCAGCTCGCAATGGTAGGGTGGTAAACGAAGGATTTCAATTTCTCGTTTTTTGGCTATCTCCTCAATATTATATTTTTTATAATTTTGCTTATGTTTTTTAGCAATAGTTAACAATTCTGCCCTCAGCATTGTATTGTCAAAGGCTAAATTTTTAGAAGATAACCATTTTGCAATTTCATCCTTTTTCCATTTAGTGGTTGGTAAAGGTTCAAGTAATCTGGAGTGGTAACTTGCATTGTCCATTACAATAACCGATCCTTTTGGTATGAATTGAATCATCTGTTCAAAATATTCCTCAAACACGTCTCCATTCATTTCTTCGTGATAATCAACGGTTTTTTTTTATTCAAATAAGAGTAAACCATTCTCAAGAAAACCGTTTGTACTGCCTATATGACAAATAATTAATCTTTTACCTTTTCCTATAGGTTCCTTAAAACCAGTAGTATATCCTTCTAGAAAAGCTTGATGGGATGATTTTATATTTTTGTCTTTCCAAACTCTTCCTACACAATGTCCTTCATTAACCCATGTGTCATCTAAATAATAAATGTTTTTATTTTGAGCTTTAACTTGTTGTATTTTTCTGAGGTACTGTCTTCTCCAACATACAATTTCTTCAGAATCAATTAGCATTGAGTGTCTGCCCATTTTTTCAAATTTAAAGTTTAACTCATGTAACGTTTTCCATAGTTTATCCCGGCTTATTGTGGGTAAATCAACATCATTCGTAATGGCTTGCAAAACTTTATCTAAAGTTGGTATTTGCTTGTTTATAAAAAATGAGTGAACAAGCTTCCGAATAGCATTTTTAAAAAACTCGTCCACGTTGACTTTTAATAGTTTTGGTCTACCTGGTTTCGGCTTTGGTGAGGTTACTCCACCTGATTTTTCCTCCTTTAGAACTCTATATATTGTAGATTTTCCATATCCCATTGCCTTAGATGTTGTTTCAACTACACTGTCAATAGTGTTTGAGGGATTTTGGTGTTTAAAATAGTGGTACACATTCACTACAGCACTCTTTTCATTGAGCGATAAATGGTCTAGTTTTAATTTTTTCACTGGCGTATACTCACAAACTGCTTCCATTTTTAGTCACTACTATTTGTCACGTTTGTCGAAAATCAAATAACTGCATTTCTAGAAACTTGAGCACTATTTATAAGTCAAAATATCTGTCATTAGAAGCTGTTGCCATTCGGAGGTCGTTAAATAACAATTATCCCTTTCTAATCTGCTTACGCCTATGATGCACGTTAATCCTCTTAGGCCTACTGAAGTAACAATGAAAGATCATAAAGTAATGTGATAGTCCAAGAAATTTAATAAATTTTGTATTGAAATTAACAAAAACAATTTAGAATGCATTACAAATATTGAAGTTTTACCGCACGTACTGTACTATAGTTTTGCATACCGAATTAGTTTTTATTCTGGGAATTTACTCTCTCTTGATTTTCAAATACACTATAACAGGCTTTATTAAAATATGACAATTTTTCAGGAAACTGTAATTAAATAAATAAAAATAATTATCTTCGATGACAATCAATGTTAATTTTTTCTTTTCGTTATTGAATAGCCATATACACAAGATGTTATACAACAAAGAATATAATTATTATTATCGATTCCGATCAATGTGTGTAACTATAGTAATTTAATTTGTGATAGTTTTGGAGGAGTTGTCAAATAAAATATATAAAGGCTGTCGTAAGATTATTTCACTCTCAATTAATTATTAATAAACCTAGGCCCAAATGCCATAAATTATAGTAAGATAAAAAATAGAAGTTTTCCAGTACAGCCGACAAGCGTGTTAATTGCATTGTAAAAAAATATGCCGCGAAGAAAAGCTAACTTCAATAAAGCATATATCATTCGCAACTGAGCCACATCAACGGATGACGGATTTTAGCTAGTTTTTATATAAATTGAATAATTTTTACAGCCGTAAATCATAAAAAAACAAAGAGGGTATTTTCCGCAATGTCATTCGGAGTTAATTGCACATAAAAAATTATAATTATCAATGCCAATTAATGTTGATGTGAGCGCAATAAGTTGTAGTCATTCAACAAAAAAAATAGAATTATTATTATCGATGCCGATCTAGGTAACTTATATACAAGTAGAAACGCTGAAGCTTTTCCATCACGTGACTGTTACGTCAGCAATATTGTTCATATGAATTAAATCAAAACTTGTGTCAACTCAATAGGAATAATCGTTATGACTAATATTCCAAAGGTCGGCGTTTTACGAATTGGTAATTAAACAAGAAATTTAACTTTTTTAATTGTATTTATTTTATTTATATGGTTAACATCGACATATTTATTAAAACTATCGATATACTGGGCGAATAAGTTACAAAATCCAAAATTAATATTAACCATGCTGGCTTATTAGTGGAGAGCTGATTTTTTGTAGGATATCTTGTATTTTATATAAGTACATACAATTTATGAAGTTCATGAAACTGACGTAATTTTTAGTCTACTGACAGGGTGTCCTCTAAAACTTTTAAAATAACACTTTCTAAACTGATTATATTAGAACAATTTTTTTTGGATGGGCTATAGATTGTAAATAGAATAAGATTCCCACACAGCTTGAAGGTGGACGTTTCGATAAATATATTACCATCATCAGGGCAACACATCAAATGGAAACCCTCATATTAAAAGTAAAAAAACAGAAATATCCGCAAATACATCAAAAATAAAATGTAAACACATATAGGTACTAGAAACGAAAAAACACATCAAATATGACAAATCTTGCTTTATAGTTCATCCATTTCGGAATCTGAGCTGTCTTCACCAGTATTTATTATCACTGGTTCAAAATGTATGTTCACCAAATTTCGTTCTCGAGTAAACCAGTCTTCGATTATTTTTTCGGTATGCCTAACACAATTATCCCAAACATTTGCACTACAATTTTCCAATGCTTCTTTCCACATACTCAAGACCCTTTCATCGCCGTATCCGTCTCTGCCAATATACTTATTATAATATATTTTGCAGTGGGCCCAAATAAGCTCAATGGCATTAAATTCGCAATGGTAGGGCGGTAGCCTTAAGACTTCATGACCATGTTTTCGGAACAATTCATCAACAACATATACATTTTCTTTCCGGTTCATTTTAGCAATTTCTAATAGTTCAGGTCTTGAGAGGTTTTCATTAAAGTCAATATTGTTGGCTTTTAACCAAGTGATAATTTCATCTTTTTTTGACGAAGTGGAAGGTTGCTTTTCTGCTAGTATACTATGATAAGGCGCATTGACCATTACCACTAACGACGGTTCTTCTAAATTCGGAATTAACTGTGTCGTAACCCACTTTGTAAATATTTCACCGTTCATTTCACCGTGGTAATCTGACGACGATGATTTAGAGGAAAACACTAAGCTGACATCTTCCACAAATCCTTTGGATGAACCAGCGTGAACAATAATAAAACGTTTACCGTCATAACCTCCTGGTTTACGTACACTTTTAACATTACTGTCCTGCCAAGAACTGAATTTAGTTCCTTTTGCATATATCAATGTTTCATCTAAAAATATAATTTGTCTTGAAAAAACACTATCACTATTTTCTCTATATTTTCGAAGGAAGCATGCTCTTTGGCTAGCAATATTTGTTCATTCTATTAATGCTCTTCTGTTATCTTCCTTTTTATATTTAAATCCCAAATGTTTCAATAATACCAATAAAGAGGTATTTCCAACAGAAAGAATTTCCTTATTTTTTAGTTCATCATTTATGGTTTTAACAGTAAGATGTTTCCCTGAAAAAATAAGAAAATTTAAATTATCATTATCTCAAACAAAAAAAAGATTTTTTTATATTTACTTCATACTAAACTTGAACACAAATTTTTGATATTCAGATTTTTTTATTATTTGTACCAAATAATGTATAGAACAACTCCGTACGTGACATCAAAAAATTTAAATTAGAAAACTAAATTGTGAAACACAATCTACACTCAGAACATTCAAATTGGTAAACATTTATGGACAGTACTCAACTTAGAAATCAGCACATGAAGAAACACATTCAAATTAAAAATATGCACAACTTTCTGTATTCTAAAGCTTTCATTACTCATAACTTCTATAATCGAACTTACGTTAAATTACCTACTAGTTTTCTAAGATTTTCATATACCACACTATAAGCTGCTGGTGAAAAATCTCACTGTATGGATAATACTACATGCACTATGATGTGTAATCTTAATTATTAAGGTACTATGATTTCACTTCTCTTTCATTTAAAGTGTAAGTTGACTGTAATGTAAGGCTTAAGAACTCCCATGTTCTTGTATTATTGTTTCACATGTTTGTTTACTTACTTTGTTCATACATATTATATAAGGTATTCCATACTGCCATTTTGGTTCCCTCGGGTAAATCCTCTGTTTTTAGTTTTAATCGAGGTGTTTGACTGAGTGACGTTGGGAAAGTTGGAATATTTTCCTTACTTTTTTAAGGGAACATACCGTTTTCACAGATATTTTCAATGCAGTTGCCACTCTCTGAAATATAATATTAAATAGAAATGTCCTTAAATAGATGTTAACTTTAGTATAATACCTCCTGAACAGATGAAATAGGTTGAAAGGGTCCGCCGTTGTTTTTTTCCATCTCAAAATCTTCAATCAAGTTCATAACAAACTCCTGTGCTCGTGAATTAAGCCACTTTCCAGGCATTTTCTGAAAATAACTGTTGGTTAATTTACCGTTACAAGTACAATCAGACACTTGATTCATGCAAATTTGAAAATTCTGCAGAGATTTACAAATTGTAGAGAATTATAAATACTATTTACCACCAATAAGTAGTAAAATAAGCATTGTAATATTCCCGTCTCACGGCATTTTAGATGTTATGAAATGTCAAAAGTTTACAAGTTGTTAATGTAATAAATTAGTACTTACCAATGTTAAATGGAATAAAAAGTCAAATTAGTTCTTACAAGAACTGATTTTAACAATTGATACACTTTGAATCCAAAAAATCGGTGAAAACAAGACAGTAAACTAACCTCAAATGCGGTAGTGTCAAATTCAAGTTTTAGTACGATCAGTTATTCACGTTACGACAATTATATCGTTGTCTCTTCTTACGATTACTATTTATAGAAACTATTACGTATGCCTTGTAGTTGGTCTTGTGTAGAAGACAATCGATCGAACGTTGTTATATGGTTGTTATGTTTGATTTATATTGATAGAAGAAGATAGAATGTAGAAAATATGTGTTGCATAAATCGTAGATTGGATCACGTGATGGAAAAGCTTCAGCGTTTCTACTGTAATTGAAATTTTCCAGTGTAATAGTAATTTTTATATTTATTCAGTGAATCGACAAGCGCGTTAAGTGCCAAATGCCGGATTTAGTTAGTTTCCTATAGAAATTTCGAATTGTATTATTATTTACAGCTTTTTTATAAAATATTACAGCTTTATGTATGAAGGGAGTAATCATTCGAAAAAAAAAAGATTACATATAAAAAACTTTTTATTGAAAAAATATATCTACTTTTATTTATTCGGACACTTCAGTCTGGTGTGACCTAAAACAATTTCATCTAATTAGATAAACCAGGTACAATGCGAGCCATTAGTGTGGCTTTTTTTAAAATTAAGTATGTTAAATAATGACATTTTTTAAATAAAAATGATCAAAACTCTAGAAACACCTCATATCATTTAAATTAAAAAAAATAATAAATAAAATTTTACCTTCTTCGCCACAAATACCGCATTTTCTTTTTGCCCTAGTTTGATTATTATAAGGAGCTGGTCGCTTTTTAGAATTATCCGTTTTGCGTTTCTGTACAAAACTTCTACTGTTATTCCAATTACTACCGCCTCCTCCACCGCCGCCACCAAAACCGTCATCACCTCCTCCAGAATGATCTCCTCCTGCACCGGCCTAAGGAACGACATTTATCCATCACAAGCTGAACTAAATTCATGTCATAGTGACATACGTCAAATTTCATTTCAATTTGACAACTCGTTCTTTGTTTACGAAATATACAAAGTTGACATGTGTCAAATGTTTTAACAATAGAGCGTTTCCAAGTGACGTCATCCCGCGCCATGTTGTCAGCTGATCACGGACAACCTTCAGAAAGATGGATGGAAATAGTATTTTTTACTGATTCAAATATAAATCGAGAACAAAAGTTAATTGGTTTTGGTAAATTTGTGTACTAGTGTGTATTAATTGTATACTATAATAATTTAAAAGTGTAAAAAAGCAATTGTTATGAGTTTTATCGTGTTGTATTATTCGGTTTGAGGTTGTATTAGAATTTAGTGTGAAGGTTGTCCGGTGACAGAAATTCGTCACGATGACGTACTTGGAAAAGGTCAATATTAAGATTAAAAATCCACCAATGATTGAGTTAAAAAAAATTCATGAAGACATGGTAAATGTGTTGAATGTTTGCTGACTTGTTTAACGTTGGTCGTACTAGCGTTCAATATGATCCACGAGCAGTGGACGGATCGAAAAAAATTTTTATTTTTATGTTACATGCGTTTTAGTAAAAATATAAATACAGAACATAACAATCTGCTATTTTAACTCAAACACGAGCGCGTGATGTAACGATTTCGTAAACATCCTTCCATTGTTTTTGCATATTTTATGTGATATTTCTATGTTATAAGTTTTGACCATATTTTGATGTTCAAGTTAACCCTATTTTTGTGGACACCTCGTAGAAAGTATTGATCAAAGTTTGGCAGGTTACGAAAATATGGAACTTCCACTTTATTGTGTAAAAAAAAGTATAAAAGACCTTTCAGTTTATTAACAATATGCAATTCTACAGACATCTTCATCTGTCGTTTTCAATGTTTAATCAACCAATTGACGTGAAATCAGCAGCTCCAAAATAAATTTCAGTCAATCAGGCATGATCTTTACAAATATCGATATTCGGATCCAATTTCTTGGTTTGCAGATCCGAGGCCCAGTTTACGGATATTTATAAATAACGCCAACATGACAAATTCGTTCTAAAATTTCCCAGCTCTGTGGTAGAATATTCCAAAATGATTGGGTTGCCAACTTGGACCGAAGTCATATATTGCATATATTTTGGAAACTATCAATTCTAGGGGGTTCCATTTAAAATAAGCAATCAAGTATCGACTTCCGATACAACCGGAAGTGTTAGGTCATAGAAAATATTTTAAATAAGTTCACCCCACTGCCCTTACCAAACCACAAAATTTTCGATTTGCGTTTAACCAGAACTTAAATACCATTGCCATACGAAAAAAAAACTTTTTTATTACCTCATCTGCCCATTTGAAAAATCCACAGCTTCCATTATTCATCGGTTTGGAGCAACAATAAAACTGTCTACCAGTATTCGGACCGGCTTTTGATACTGTCATCAAAACCGCTGGTAGTCGACAATTACATTTCACATTTGCACCATTCGATTGATTATTATTATTATTTTGAGTCGGTTCTACATTTCTTGTAACACTCGCAGAACCGCCATCTTCTGAAGCCCACAAGAAAAATTTACAGCTTCTATTGACGCAGCCATAAAACTGTCTACCTGTAATATCAACAATTGTTTTTTTAATCTAAACTAATTATTATGAGAAAAAAATTGTTTGGCTCCATGCGGGTTGCATCCACAAGTAAAAAACCGGTAACTACCGTTTTCTAGCACTATCAACACAAAAAATGCCGGAGTCCGAAGCGTGGGAAACAAAATTTTTGAAATAGAAAAAAACATATCCAGCTAAACTGGGATGGGTTGGGAGCATGCAGTCAGGAAGGAACGTTGGTGTGGTACACAGACGGATCTAAAACTGAGATTCGAACAGGAGCTGGAGTCCATGGTGCCAGATCCAGGTGCAATGTCCACGCATCGTTAAGGAAGATTGCATCCGAATTCCAGGCGTAAATCTACGCTATCGACACGTTTTTGCAAATGAACATCGAAAGGGGGTATAGAGGCCAAAATATCCTTATTCTCTCAGATAGTCAGGCAGTACTGAAATCTTATGCTAGTCCCCAGATCAGATCTAGACTGGTCTGGCTGCCTACAAAAACCCTTAACCCTGGCAAACCATAATAGAGTAAATCTTGAGTGGGTCCCGGGGCACAAGGGTATTATAGCCAATAAACCGCTATACAAAAAATATCCTATAAAGTTTTTTCATAAACTTGATTGTGGCGTCGAAAAATAGAAGAAAATGGCAAAATTTATTACTAATTCAACTTTAACCTTGAATAATTTTGAAAGGAGTAAAAATATCAAAAAAGTATAGGAGACCTTTTTGTAGAGTGTCAAATTTCAGCCCGAAGTATTGCTCCCTATTTTCTGGGATATTTAAGAGAAAAAATAATCGATTTTTTTTTACATTGCGGGGGTCGGCAACCTTTTAACAAAGAGGTGCCCATGTGCAATTTTGAACAAAGCCAAAGAGCCATTATAAAAAACTTTATAATTTTTATACGAATTAATAATGTATAAAATTGTTAAAAGTAATAAGGAAGGTAACTAATAAAATAAAAAAATGATCAATATTTCTAAAAATTTTAATCAAAAAGGAAACATAGCACAGAATTTACTGTTAAACGAATATAATGCAACACTTTGTTTAAAATTTGAAACGTTTTCAGTGCAATCCTTGTCCTTGTGTTTCTCGCGAAAGCTATTCTATTTCTGGTTCATGTCTAGTTACTTTTAATGTTACACACGCCTCTGAATTTTCTGTTGTTAGCCGGCTTCGATATGGATTCAAAATGATATTCATATGGGAAAAAACTTGCTCACACATATAGGACGATCCGAATGCTGAAAGCATTGCAAATGCCACTTTTTTTAGGCAAATAAATTTATCTGGCAAACAAGCCCAACAATTCAGTAATTCGTTTGATTTATCCTGAGGATCACCTTCTAAAGCTCTTCTTAGTTCCACAAATTATGTCTTCCATAACTCGAAGTTTCTAAATTCAATATGCTGAAGCTCAAAATCTTGAACTTCCAACCAAGCGAAAAGAGAATCATTAAAAGGAATGCTAGTAAAATCCATTAATTCTGGTTTTATCAAGAAGGAGAACATGTGACCATGTTTTTCAAAATATTGACCTCTTTCAGCAAATTCTTCTTTCAGTGAAGACATGTAGTTTAACATTTCCTCGTTAAATGAAGCATTATCACAATTATTAAGGTTGGGTGAAAATGTTTTTAGATTTGGAAAGTATTTATATGTATGGGAGGTAATATCGCGAATAAATACATCTATTTTCATTTTAAAAGAATTCCAGGAATCATACAAATCTAGAACAGTTTGACCATATCCTTGAAACTTAAGGTTTAGTTCGCCGAGATGATTTGTAATATCAGTTAGGAACATCAACTTACAAATCCATTCTTTATTATCTAGTTCAGGAAAGGCTTGAGCTTAATTTTTTTTGCAACAAAAATGACCTTATTTCTCCCAAACATTCCATAAATCTAGAAAGCACTTTACCGCGACTATATTGCTGTGTAATGGAATATCTGAATATGCACTTTCCATTTCTTGTAAAAATGATTTGAATTGTCTGTGAGTTAATCAAGAATGACCAGCAATGCAGTTGACAACTTTTCCGTAGATTATTTTGAATTTACAATAAGTATCCTTAAAATTAAATCTTTATTTTAAAATATTATACTCCAAACTTCACAAAGTACAAAGTACCAGGAGTGCCAGGTCTGGCACGCGTGACGTAGGTTGCCGACCCCTCTCTAGTGAGTAGCATATCACCTAACCTCACCAATGAGCACAAGGTATAATGTAGATATGCATTGCATAAAAGAGGAAATCGGGAACTGGCTAGATCAGGAGAACCAATTCAAATGGAGGTTGACACAAGGTCACCTCCATACAAAGAGTTTACTGAACAAGGTATATAAGAAACTCTCAACCAGGTTATTGAAACTGGGTAAGAGACATTTGAAGACATTTACCGACCCGGTCACAGGACACTGTAACCTGAGGAAACATCTACACAAAATGGAAAAAGTCAGTGAACAGAAAATAAATGTGAACTAAGGGACATACTCTGCTTCTGCGAGAACTTAGAAGTACTTAGACGGAAGCACTTTGGAGAGGAATTAATACAATCATTACAACTACTGAAAATCCCTCCAGTCAAACTAGTGTCCTATATAGAAGACAAGAAGCTTCTGCAATGGAAGTAGGTACCATGGAATATAGTACAAAGATTTAGTCCAAGTGCCTGGGCTGCTGAGCACAACCCAAACCAATGAATGGATAAAGAGATAAGAAAATATTTTTACCTTGATTAGCTCCTTCTTTTCGTACGGTTAATAGGACAGCTGCTTGATTGCAATTGCAAACTACTTCTTCTCCTTGTCCAGCGTTATTTATCGTACCATTATTTCTTGACGGTCCTGGCATATTTAAAGTTCTATTTGACGTAGTTTGATTGGGACTTAGAAAATTTCTGGATATCCAATTACTATTATCTCTTGTCGTACTTTGAAATCCACTATCTGAACTCCTGCGGGTATTATTCCCGTTATTTTCGTTGTTAACGACGTTATTTCTTACTCTATTATCACTGTTATTCGAATTTCCTGGAATGTAAAATGGATTCTGATCATATACCAAATCACTAATTCATGAACAATAATTATTTGGAATACAGCATTAAATATGGTATTTCTTTACTTTAAATGTATAGTTACATGTTGTAATAACTACCAGGAGTAAATTTTATGCATATGAATTACTTAATTTTTGAATGATATTTCCGATGAGGATATTTCCAAGAATTAAAATAAAACGCACGTCCTCTAAAAAACTGTCATAACACAAAAATATCAGGTTTTTAGATAAATATTATCTAAATATGCACTTTTTAGGATATCCTTCCCTAGGCTTTTAAATATAGCACCAAATTAAAAAGTTATTTAATATTAACAAATAACTTTGTGACCACTATAGCATTGGTAAGTCTAAAAATACTTCAAGGCTTTTTTGACTTTTTTCGTGTTACAACAGTTTTTTAGAGGACGTGCGAAAAACGAAACCGATGTCAAAATTGGATGAAAAATTTACCAAAAAAAAATAATTCATTTAGAAAAAAAAATGGAAATTTGTAAAGTGGGGGTTTTTGGAATGAAAAATCGATTAATAATCTCAGTTTTTTAATGAAATTGAAATTACACCTGCAAGTAAAATAGAATTTTCGAAAAAAAACAAACCATCAACATAAAAAGTCATATAAAACTCACATAACTGCGAATATTGAGCTGAAATTTTAGCAGAGTGCCTTCAAAGACCAATCAACTAGGAAAAACTCAACAACACTACAACTCCAAGGGTTTTCATTTTATAAAACGTCAAAGTTAGAGTAATGGAAACCAAAAAGAACAAATAACTCGAAAGATCGAATAGTTACAACCTTCTTATTGCTACTAACCAATTCAGTCAAAAATTCTACATATAAAAAGGAATTTTCAAACATTGGAGAAAAAACAATGATAATATGATATCGCAAAAAATTTTCCCACTTGGGGAAAAATTCTGGAAATTTCTTACACTCCCTCCACAGCTCCTCTATTTCCTCATTCCACCAGTAATTAGTCCTCCGCTCACGCATATTGCCCCTCTTTCCCTCTCTTTTAAAGCCCTGTATCACATTGTACAATTCATCTACATCATGTCCAAGTCCTCTTTCTACCACCTCTCCTACTTTCTTCATCATACTCTGCCTTCTTCCACCACTCTTCCAATAACTCCTTTCACCCTTTCCTTATATCCGTCTCCACATGTAAGCTCAAGCTTTCCTCAACCTCCAGCACCTACTCACTCTTTCCCCCAGCCATTCATCACATATGCTGTTATATCAATGAATGACGGACCCATGTCCATCATTCAGCACCGCCAACCTGTTGGATGTCAACACTTTCTCCAGTATCTCCCCTCTCCTGTTCGTTTTCTTCCCCCTCCCATACAGTATTCTTAGCATTGAAGTCCCCTGTCACCATTCTCCTTATGATCCTCCTTTTCCCTTTTGACTACCTCAGATCATCCTCCAATCCTGTCATGTTCCTCTCATATTCTTCCAGGAAAAATTTTTTATATCAATAAAAACAATGAAATCTTGTGGATCTAGGTTTTTTTGGGGGATTAGCTTGTTTATAGCTTGTTTATAAAAAATAAATATTATATCCTCAAATAGTGTGAAGAATTTTTCAAAAAAATACTATGGACATAAAGAGTCCATTGAACTAGACATTAAAAACTATACCTATATTAAAAAGACGTAATTGTTGAAAAAAATAATAATAATTGAAATTATTAAATTCAAATTATGAAAAAAAAACTCACTTTGATTCACTGACGAAAGGTTAATTTCCAAAGCTTCCAAAACGTCCATATCACAGCCTCCGATACACAGTACATTAGGATTTGGACACCCAGGAAACAGATTCTGCTTGAATTTTATCTTTAGTTTCTTAAAATTGGGACCACACTGGAAAATACAAAATATACAGATGCTACAAATCCATCTTATCTCATTTTTCTTTTCTATTGTTTAGAAGGTATGTCTAACATATCTACAAAAAAGTAGAATAGTTCAAATGTTCCAAAAGTATAACACAAAGAAATATTTCATTAAGAATTGTCTATATAGTAACTGGAGAAACTTTAGCGCAAAATATGAAGATTTAACCTGATACACTTGAATAAAATATTATTTACTTCTGAATAAAAAACATTAAATTACAATTCCAGAAACACTTTTGACAACTTAACAAGATTCTAAATGTAATAAAGTGACTATAATATTCTCGCTCACATATAATTTATATCATTTACCTGAGGACAATGTTGATCTTGAACTTCAACAGTCTCTACTGCCCCTGGAAACCAAATAACATGTCGACAAGCAGGTGAATTTGAACAAACTAAATATTGACCTGGACTATTCCTTTTGGTCCTGTTAAAACAAATATATTTATTAATCCAATTACTTATCCAATACCTTACTATACAAGAAAATAATTACCTCACAATCATATCATATCCACATTTTGGACATTTTAAAACAGGTCGAAAATCGTTATTAGTAACAATCTCGTTATCGGTCACATCTGCCGGTCTATCATCCAATCTATTTCCCAAACTCTCATCTATTAATCGCATTCTTTGAACAACCGTTTGAAACAATTCTTTGTATTTAGCTATTTGATCAATTCTTACTAATTCTGGATCTTTTAAACCTTCGCATATTAACTTCAAATCGTTCTCAAATTCGGCTCTTAGAGTCGGTTTTGCCAAAGATACTTCCAATCCCACATTATTGTATCTGAAAAAAAAAACAACAAGCTAGAAGCTAGCTCCTAGCTGCAAGAGAGTGAAATTGATCTGGCAACACCGCTCAGCAGCGACACATCTTATTAAACCTAACAAGTTTATTTTGTTTGTTATTGTAAGGGTTGATAATTACAGATAAGCAGAATACAGAAGTAAAAACAAAATTGATATGTTTTTTATAATTGGTTTTAATTTTTTCTAACCTCGTATAGTTACTCTTCAATTACCTAGTCTAACCAATAGACAACTGAACTTATCCTAATCTAACCTAGTAAGCTACACATGCAGAAAATGAGTCAGTTTTGGAGTATTTACCCTTCTACTAGTCCCATTCCGAGAGTTCCAGGAACAAAATACATATTTTCATGAATTCCAACATACTCTCTAGATTTGATCTTATCGATATGATCAGCATGTGTAGCATCTGTACCAATACCGTGTTTTTCCATTAGCGCTATTAAATCAGCTTCTGTAAGAAGCTTAGGAGGTGTAGTAGAACTTTCAATCTAAAGTGGTATAAAAAAATCAACTTTGTGTTGTTTATCATAAAAACTTTTACTCACCATATCTAATATTGTCGGAGTAAAATTATCACCCACTCTGTAACTGTTTATCTCTTTGGCATTCCATTTTTCATAAATATAAACATCTAGATAATTCCTTTCTAAAATTATGAGTCCTTTGCCTGTGAACTTTTCCTCTGCTATATCAACAACTACTGTTGTTTCAAATCCTTTAGCATCTTTATGTACACAGGCCAAAAAGTGCCTAACTATGTATTCATATAGTATTTTATCATTGCCATCTAGACTGTTAGTATACTTTATGGGATGTATCGGAGGATGGGCCTAAAATAAATAAATACAGTTAAATAATTCCAAGGGTATGTTTTAAGAAGTTACTTACCTGATCTGATTTTCTGCCTTGTCTTGGATTAGGTCCATTTTCATCAATTATTCTTTGTGCAAACGCCCCCCAACTATTATCGTTAAGTTGCTGCTGAACCAAATTATTCAGATCTAATTCTTTTGGGAAAATATTTGTCTCCGTACGGGGGTAACTTATGAATCCCTTACTATATAACCGTTCCGCTATTTGCATAGTATCTTTAGCATTGATTTTTAGTTTTCTCGATACATTTTTTTCCATTTCCTAAAACCCCTTTTCTCACAAAACAAAAACTTCAAAATATTTTATGTTTAGCATCTTCCATAAAGAATAGTAAGACTTACAACTGTATCCAGAGGTAGAGGTCTCCATTTGCTCTTCTCTTTACTTTCTACACTTTCAACTTTAGCTAGTGGATTTTCTTGACATATATCTAATATAGCTTCACATGCATTTTTATCAAAAAGTCTGTCTCTTTTCCAACTAAAATCTGTTGTCACTCCCTCAACTGTGTGAGACACTATCAACAGAAATAAACTATGATATATATCAACTATAATTGGGTTAATACTTAAAATTTGGTACTTATAAATAGCTAGGTTTTTTCTTAAAAATTTTATTTAAACTCTTACTTTTTATTCTCCAAAAAGGTTCAGCAATAAAATCCTCTATAGCTTGGTAACGTTCCACTACAAATCCGAGAGTTGGGAACTGACATGAACCATAGCTGATTAATTTGTCTGAAAGTTTTTGTGGGAATACTTTTTGAAGTCTCAATGTTTGTAATCTCGTAAATGCAGCTCCTAAATAATACAAATTATATGGGTGGATACTTATTTTGAGTTTAATCTTACCTGTCCTCAAATCTAATTCTTGTCTTACATCCACTGCATCACTTACGTTTTTATTTGGCTGTCCTAATGTACTTAGTGCTCGTTGAATTGAAGCCCCAGTTATTTCAGAAAATTTTGCCCTATATATTCTAATATTAGGTTTCACATCTGTACATACTTTTATAATTTCAAATCCAATATTTTCTCCTTCTCTATCACAATCTGTCCATATTATTAGTCCATCACATCTTCGAATTTCCCTTTCCAATGTTTTCTATTAAATAAATATTGTACTCACTAAATAATATTTGTATTTTGGTTTGGTAGACTTACTTTTATATTTTGATAATTCTCGGAACAAGTTTTTACTATAGGAGCATCAAATAGAGAAATGGGGTTACAGCCTTGCCAGTTTCTAAATGGTCCAGTAAATTCATAATTTAATAAATGTCCAGATACAGAAGTCATAACCATATGAACTTGATCACCAAGTACAGTACAATTAAATTCATATATTTTATTATACTGGGATAAACCTTCCCTCTTAAAAAAAACAATGTTAAAAGTAAAAGTGAAACTATTCAATGTATTAATTTTAGTAACAGGGAACAGTAATATTCAAAATATAATATAAGCAGGAATAATTCTACTCATTACAGCTGTAACTCACTCTTGTTGAATTTCCTCTAGACAATAATTGGGCAATGTTTTTAGCAGCATCATTCTTTTCGGCAACATTTAAATATTTCATTGTACGCTGTTTAACTTCTGTGCTGTAACATTTCAAATTAAAAGCAAATTTTACATGGCTTAAGACTTTTAGTAAAACCATTGAATCTTACATTGTTATTAAAAATAACCATAAAAAATATATTAAAACGAAAACGAATTTTAAAATTAGTAGTTTAGGGTTATCTGTCAACAATTTACTTTCTTCTTTTCGTTTAATTTTGTGAACTTTTGCATAGTGTTACACTATCTCTATTAATTGAATTAAATTATGCAAGGTGTAAACTTTTTTTTCGGCTTCAATTTTTAATTATTGTTATTGATAGTAGTATATTTAAGAAGATACTTTACTTATTATTCTCAACTTATTTAACATTGTGAATAAGGCCTATATACTAAAAAAGAAGTAGTATTTGAACAGAAATTGAAGTTTATGTCATATCCGTCAGATGTCAGATGTATGTCAATTTATGAAATGTTTGAGCAGATGATGTGTGTAGGATATTAATTGTGGAATATTTGATAAAATAGTTCATTTATAAAATAGATAAAGATGGGGATTTTAGATAAAATATCGGAAATAGAAAAGGAGATATCAAGAACACAAAAAAATAAAGGTACTAATGCGGGTATTTTGAAACACTATTTCTAACCTCTGTTTTGTAGCCACCGAGTACCATTTAGGTCTTTTAAAAGCAAAATTAGCAAAATATAGATCTCAACTGTTAGAACCATCAAAAAAATCGGAAAAAGGTGAAGGATTTGATGTTTTAAAAAGTGGAGACGCTAGAGTTGCTCTCATAGGATTTCCGTCAGTTGGTAAAGTAAGTAAAGTGGTTTTAGTTGGATGAATGACAGTAATGTACAAGAAAATTTAATTTTCGTGATGATTGAAGTCAATGTTTATCACAATCTAAATCATTTTTTTTTAGTCTACATTGCTTTCAACTTTAACCAAAACCGAAAGTGAAGCTGCTTCTTACGAATTTACTACATTAACATGTATCCCAGGTGTAATCGATTATAATGGAGCCAATATTCAACTTTTAGACTTACCTGGTATCATAGAAGGAGCTTCTCAGGGAAAAGGAAGAGGTTTGTTTCGGTAACTGCAAAATTTAGATTTTCCACAATTTCATTTTATTATAGGACGTCAAGTAATAGCGGTTGCTAGAACAGCTGATTTAGTTCTTATGATGTTAGATGCAACTAAAAAGGATGTTCATAGGTCGTTATTGGAAAGAGAACTGGAAAGCGTGGGTATAAGACTCAACAAGCAGAAACCGAATATTTATTTCAAAGTAAGACTATAAATTGGACAGTATTCTGTACATCAATCATATAAATTTGTTTCAGATTAAAAAAGGAGGAGGTTTGTCTTTTAATTCAACTTGTGTATTAACAAAAATAGATGAAAAATTAGTACAGTTGATCCTGCATGAATACAAAATCTTCAATGCAGAAGTTTTGTTCAGAGAAGATTGTACTGCAGATGAGTTAATAGACGTAATTTGCGCCAATCGAGTCTATTTGCCTTGTCTTTATGTTTACAACAAAATTGATCAAATTTCTATTGAAGAAGTTGATAGAATAGCTCGACAGCCTAACAGTGTAGTTGTAAGGTAAGTATTAACACAATAATAATATTCTCGCTTTAATATAACTATTAAATATTTTCTTCCAGCTGTAATATGAAATTGAACCTTGATTATCTTCTAACAACATTATGGGAATACCTTAGTTTAATTAGAGTTTACACAAAAAAACCAGGACAGCCACCAGATTTTAATGATGGTCTAATCCTTAGGAAAGGTGTTACAGTAGAACATGTATGTCATGCAATTCATAGAACCTTAGCTGCCCAATTTAAATATGGCCTTGTGTGGGGTACAAGCACAAAGTACTCGCCTCAGCGTGTAGGCTGCAGCCACACAATGCACGATGAGGATGTCATTCAAGTTGTTAAGAAATAAAATGCTTTTTATTATGCAGTTATTGATATTAAATTAATTTTTTAAAGTACTACCGAGTTTTATTAAACGTGAATCATGCTATCCTTGTATAATATACACAGAACAATGATTTTAAAGTGTCAACTGAAATTCTGAATCAACTAAGATTATAAATATGGCTTTACCTTCCAATGCTCAATGATCCAATCTTTATTGTCAAGGGCGGATTTAAGGGGAGGCCCGCCAGACGGCATTTTTGTGTACTGTGGAGATTCCATCACATAGAAGCAATAAAAAATTATAACAGAAAGATCATAAGTGTAAAAAGAGAAGAAAAGCAAATGATCCATATGTCAATAAAAAACAAGGGAAAAAGCGTGTTCCACAACCAAGAGACTGGCGAAAAACGTGCAAGAAATTGTGGTGAATCTTGTACATCTTCGTCCAAAAAAGTATTTGAAAAAAGAAAGCTTTACCACCTTGCACTGATAAATGCTATACAAAAATTACAGAAGAACAGAGCACTCTAATTTTTCAAGACTATTGGGATTTGGGCAACCTATAAAGACAACGCGACTTTTTGGCTTTGTTTGTATATCTATGCTTTTTGCTCTCGAGTGTATCGGGCATCAAGCCACCTTGAATACTACTAGTTTTACGGTTTCTCGTCAACTTTATCAATCGATAAACCCTGGAATCTTGGAAGGTGATAAATACTAACAACGTTATTAAATTTACAATAGAACCTATAGTTTAATAAATAAAAAGTGTAAAGATGTATATAAAAAAAATTATGAAAATGATATATATGGACAATTTTTTTTACAATGTTGAACTGATAATAGTTGAAACTATGGAGAGGTACCTACTTTCCTTTTTCTTTCTAGCTCCTTGGGATCTCCATGCGTAGAGAGAATCATCATATCTTCCCTTCAGAAATTTATTCAGGAAACTATTGGGTTAATTCCCAGATTAACAAAGGTTTTATAAGATAAAAATTTCCATATAACCGGTACCAGACAAAACAAAGTGCATTCACATGAATGCACTTTTTTTAAAGATAATAGATATGGTGAAACCTCACCGATTGAAATTTGGCTTCAATAGCTCATATATCCACAGGACAGAAGAAAAAAACCTCTTTGCTCATGTTTAAATACAACACACGAAATCATACGGACGATAATAGACTTACGTCTCATATCCATGTCAAGCTCAGACGCTTTGACCAGGAAAGGAATTTAACTTTCAGTAGTGAATTCTTAATTCACATTTAATTAATTAACCAAGAAGAATTTAGAACGATGTCGAAGTGGGGACTAACAAATAGCAGTGGGTATTTTCACCACAGACGGAACTCGTTCGGCCCGTATTAAAACTTTAATTTCGACTGTTATCGAACGTGAATATTAAATCGACGCCTCGAAACATTTCTCGGTGTTGGGCATGAGAAAGGACTGGCTATTCGCCGCCCATATGATAACCTCGAAATTCAAAAGAAGTGAAAAGGTGGAAAGCAACAGAATTTCGACAGTTGCTGATGCTTTATGCAGGACCTGTTATTGTTTTAAAGCTCAACATTTCAAAACAAAAGTACCGTCACTCGAGGTGAAGTCGTACGATTTTTGAAGTTTTTTGTAAAGAAAAAGTACAATTTTTGAAAAAAAAATTCCAAAAAAATAATTAAGAATCATCGATGTCTCCTTTGTCAAATTCCATATAGTAGGCTTATGACAGACAATTCGCTTATTCGAAACAATAGTGACACATCTAAAAATATCCCCGTTTCGAGGAATTGAGTCAATTTGGTTTAAAATATATTGAAAAATATTGTTGAACCGCTACACATTTGTACTTTTTTGGGTGAAAAGCTAATCATTAACATCACAAGTTATTCTTCCCATAGCTTCGATTATTTATCAGTAAACACTACTTTCCAAGTAATATTTTTTAAAACAAGAGACAAAGTAAAAATTATTCACAAAAATACTTTCTGTAAACAAGTTTGTTGTCACTTTGTTGTCCAAGGTGAAGTATGACACGCACAACACAACCCCAGTGGGGTTGTGTTGTGATGACACGTATCTTATTAAAAAAATGGCGATTTTCAGACATGCGCATACAAAAAATGATCGGAAGCTTCGCTTCTTGTTAAGTGGTGTATTCTGTGGTTGTTGTCTCTGATATCAAAGAATACACACATGTGTATTGCTGTCATAGAGAAATAAAAAATTATTATTTCTCTGTGATTGCTGTATTGTTTGCTGATATTATTAATATAATCACAATATAATGGAGACAAATCAAGCAGCTCTTCCTATATTTAAGGAAGAAATTGAAATTGAGGAATATACTTTTGAAATCGAAGTTAAACAAGAACTTGATAGGGATATGCATAGTGTGAACGTTATAAATAATTTAATTGAAGAAACGAATGTCATAAGACCAATTAAACAAGAGGTAAATGTCGATTTAAATAATGATATAACTTTTGAAGATTCTAATGCTTCAATTAAACAAGAAAGTATTATTGTTGAGAGCATTGGAAATAAATTGAACTATTCGCATGGGAAACGGAGGAGAAGAATTAAACTTGGAGGTAAGTGGAACTTATTAACCTTATGCTACATTTTTTCCACTCTGGGTAGCTCAGGGCATTGTTTAAGCATGTATAAAGGAGGCACATATATCAACATTTGGTGTACATTAACTCTTAGATATTATTTGTAATAACAACAACTTTTGTAATAGTTTTCTATTATATCTATTTTATTATACTCCAAAGTGACAGTACAGTTTTTACAATATATCAAACATGATAAGTCTCTATTCGATACAGTCGCTTTCCCTTACCTCTAAATACAGTTATGATATTAGAAAATAGAGGGCGTAAACATTGAATGCTAAATTTTCTATCAGTAACAAGGTTCGCCTACTTTTTTCTTTACTTAAGGAATATTTCCTAGCATTTCCTTACTTACTATTTTTGTTGTGTTCTTCAATTTATATTTTATTTATAGGAAGTTCATTGATAGGAAAACATATAAAGAGACGAGGTATAATTATCTGTGCAGTTTGTGGAAATTTATATACAAACCAAGTGGAATATTCTTATCACTATTCAATACATTCTTTAAAGAATAAGAAATTATGTAAGACTCAATTAAATAGGAGATATTCTAGTAAGTTGATCAATCTAAATGAGGAAGTGAAATGTGAAATTGAAATAGTTGAAGATGAACTGAAAATAGAGTTGGAAGAAACCAAAAACTGTGCTCAGTTCAACGGTATTGATAATTACCAGCCATGTTCAGGTGGAATTGTCGAAGATACCAAATTGTGCCACTATACTTCTTGTAAAAAGCAATTCAAATGTGATATTTGTTCTAAATCTTTTCCAAAGAAAGAAAATTTAATCATACATTTGCGTTATCACCGAGGTGACAAACCATTTAAATGTGAAATTTGTTTTAAATCTTTTACAGTTAAATCTGGCTTAGTTCAACACATGCGTATTCACTCTGGTGAAAAACCATTTAAATGTAAAATTTGTTTTAAATCTTTTACAGTGAAATGTAGCTTAGTTGAACACATGCGTATTCACACTGGTGAAAAACCCTTTAAATGTGCAATTTGCTTTAAATCGTTCACAGGTAAAGGTAACCTAGTTAAACACATGCGTATTCACACTGGTGACAAACCATTTAAATGTAAAATTTGTTTTAAATCTTTTACAGTGAAATGTAGCTTAGTTAAACACATGCGTATGCACACTGGTGAAAATCAATTTAAATGTGAAATTTGTTTTAAATCTTTTGCAGTTAAATCTTACTTAGTTCAACACATGCATATTCACACTGGTGAAAAACTATTTAAATGTAAAATTTGTTTTAAATCTTTTACAGTGAAATGTAGCCTTGTTCAACACATGCGTTTGCACACTGGTGAAAAACAATTTAAATGTGAAATTTGTTTTAAATCTTTTGCAGTTAAATCTTACTTAGTTCAACACAAGCGTATTCACACTGGTGAGAAACCATTTAAATGTGAAATTTGTTTTAAACCTTTTACGGTTAAATCTCACCTAATTCAACACATGCGTTTTCATACTGGTGAAAAACCATTTAAATGTGGAAATTGTTTTAAATCGTTTACAGGTAAAGGTGACCTAATTAAACACATGCGTATTCACACTGCTGAAAAACCATTTCAATGTAAAATTTGTTTTAAATCTTTTACAGTGAAATGTAGCTTAGTTCAACACATACGTATGCACACTGGTGAAAAACAATTTAAATGTGAAATTTGTTTTAAATCTTTTGCAGTTAAATCTCACTTAGTTCAACACATGCGTATTCACACTGGTGAAAAACCATTTAAATGTGAAATTTGTTTTACATCTTTTAATCTTAAATCTAACTTAGTTCAACACACGCGTATTCACACTGGCGAAAAACCATTTAAATGTGAAATTTGTTTAAAAGATTTTGCAGGTAAAGGTAACCTAGTTAAACACATGCGTATTCACGCAGGTAAACAAAATATTTAGTTATGTGATACATGTTGGATTATATTTAAATATATCTACTATTTTGTGTATGTTAAGGGCCTGTATTTTTATTGGACTAGTAAGAATCTCGCAAGCTGGATTTATAACCTCTGTGTTGTTTCCGTTATTTGTTGCTCGCCGTGTTTTCTTCGTTGCTGGCGATTCGTTATTCACGTAGTTATTCCCGAGTCGACTAATTTATTTCGGTTTTTCGTTGGTGGTGATGTTGAAATTTGATTGGTCACAAAGATGGCGCTTGTCATACGATAGAAAAATTGACGGTACAGATTATTTAGTTTTTCGTATTTGTATCAATGTAGATATCAAGAAAGTAAGATAGTAATCAGTTATTTAACGAATCACGAATAACAAGATATAAAATTTGGTTATTTGAGAGCAACGACGAACAACACGTCAACTGTTTATAAACGCATGTATGTGACACCAATGTTTTATTTCCGAGTAGCGGGAATCACGAACAACAGTTTATAAATCCAGCTTCAATTACACCCTGAGGTGTATTTTACGGGTTTCGTGCAATGAGAATCTCATCTAAACCAGGGAAAAGTCAAGAAATTGGTATCGACGGCATAATTTATAGTTTTTATTACTTCATTTTGTAATATAGCTCTAGTATAGTACTTCCACTGTTTTTCTTATGGTTTTTTTAGAAATTTACAATAAATACATTTGAATAATCAAAACAGCACAATTTTTATGTGGGAGGACCATCACCCTCAAATTTGAAGCCGCAACTGCGAACTGCAATTTTTCTTTTTCGTCAATATCATACCAGGACGTCCAACTACTAGTCTTTGCCAAATAAGATTTATAGTTATGCATATACCCAGATAGCACAAGAATATTCTTATGATATCCTAAGAATATTCCTTTCGTTAGTTAGGAATATTCTTTGGTGATCCTCTAGATATTTATATCCTAATAGGAATATTTTTGGGATGGTCATTTGTTCACTCATAGGAATATTCATAGGATGCTCCAGGCGAATATACCAGAATAATCCCAGTATATTTACAGAATATTCATTAGGAATATTCTACAGATAATCCAGAATATTCTCAGTATATATTCTTTAGATAATCCAGAACATTCTCAGTATATTCTTAGAGTATTCAATAAGGATTATTCGCGGAATATTCCTTAGTAATATTCTATATATTATATATAATCCAGAATATTCTCCAGATAATCCAGAACTGTGTACAAATATTCATGAATAATTATGTAAAAGAAAGAGCTTATTTGTAGTATATTGTAGTTTATTAAAAACCATTTAAATTTTTGAATGTTACATAAAACATGTGCTGAGGACTGTATTAGGTCTTATTCTGTTCGATATTCTACACCTGGAAAAAGAAAAATTATTATTTAAAAATATTTTAAAATGTATAGAATGTAGCAAAATAATTTGTTATATATGTTATTGAGTAAAGTGTTCATTCTAAAACTTAGTAGCATTTTTATAATGTGCTGTTATTAATTACCTTCAGCATGATCTCCTTGATTCCTTTCAGTCGTTATTCTTTCAGTGGCCTTAGACAACCATTTGGCTGCTACTAAATCAATATCTGTTTGCGTATTGTCAAATTGTTGTAAAATTGCAGCTAAAACATAGAGTTTAAATTGAAATAAGTATATAGTTCTTTTCAGCGTTTTTGAGCCGTCACTGAAATAATGCAAGAAGTTTTTTCATTATACCATCTCTCTCAGTTACATTCGTATATGAGACTTGTATTCACATATAATATCTCTTATCACCAGACTTTGTATGTATGTGTTTTCTTGATTCGTATTTGAACATCGGTGTTGTACAGCTGAATTCAAATACAGTGGCGAATATTTCCAAGAAATATTAATTTTCATTACATACTTATCAAATGTCATTCCTCCTTGAAAGCAATTGTAAAGAAAATATACTGGAAAAACATTGACAGTTTGTATTAAACTTATTAGATTATTTCATCAAGGAGAAAGATAACAACGGACCTTCACTGCCATTATCTGCTGGTGCTTAACATTCAAAACGGGAGGGTACCACTCGCAACAGTACTCTGCCACTGATATTAGATTGCTGTATGAATGTGTGATGTAATGCTCAAAAACGCTGAGAAAGGCTATACTCATCATATTTATGTAGTAATAAGGCTTGATAAAGTGAAGTTGCTAAAACATGCTTTACAAAAAGTTGAATAAAATGTTTAATTTTGATTAACAAAACATTCAAGGAGTTCCTGCATATTTTTAATGGACACCAAATGGTTTATGACTTGACTTTCGAATTCAGAAACAACACCTAAAAACAGTTACTGATAAATTATTGAAATAAGAAAGGAGGATATACCATATAATATGCATTTTTGCTAAATATTTGTTATATGAAATTTTTTGAAAAAACTTTTTGAATGTGTTGTTGAAGTATAGAAAATATATTTTTTTAAAGAACGCAAATAATACATAATTAAATACTTTGTTTATCTTTTTTTTGTGCTGCTGCTGTTTGTGACCCTTGTGAAGGTGGTAATGACTTGGTTTTTGATACTTCTGAAATAAAATGTATAATTATTATATTTAAAATGTTAAGTATTAAAGTATACATGGAATGGTTAGAAAAGTAATGGTACAAATGATAAAGATTATTTCGAGTTTTGAGAGCTTCAATAGAGTTGATCTGTTACATAAAAAACATCTATGATATGCTGTGTTAATATTGAATTTAACATATATGGAGAGCTTGACTGCTTCATGAACAAATTAAGTCCACCAAGCTTCATATTCTCAAATTGGAATTGTGTCAAACAAGATTAATATTTTTTTGAATCACATATCAAAATATAGGTACATAATTTAAATATAAATTCCACCCTATTTTTTTTCTTCAGTAGGTAATTTCATTTTCATACCTTGTGGTTGTAACCCCTTATTTAATTAATCAATTCTTATTCAGTTTTAATTTATTTCTAAAGAGACATGCCTTTATTTCAATATTAACCAAGGTTATCATTTTATTAAAATTTCAAAACCCTTACTCAAAATTGGTGGGGGAGTTCGTATCTGCTTGCTATTATTTTTGTTCTCATCAGTGCCTGCAAATAAAATCAACATTAAGAGAGACTACTATATGCATAGAAAATAGTTTGCAAAAAAATGATGAAGATGTATATTAAAATTCATGAATTTACACATAGATGTTTTACAACATTTATAATACCAGTATCCAGAATATTTTGGTACTGTTACGCGAGCTACTGCATCAATATGCTCACTTAGTGCCCCCAGTGAAATCCCCGTATGAGACGACTATGGCTCCTCCGCCCAATTTTCGAGAACCTTCCAAAATACGAAACATCCAGAATACCCAGCGCATCCACCAGAACGACGAGAGATTTCTAGAACTACACGGCGCGCGAGTATAAATAGGCCATGAGCATCGCTGCAGGCAGTCAGTGTCGATACCGAAGGAAAGTAATCGCGCCTCGATAAAGCGTTCATTAAGTGACTCTCATATAAATTATAATTAGTGTGTTTAGTATACTATATAAATTATTAAATAAGGACTGTATTTCATATAAATCTGTAAATATAAATTAATTGTAAATATAAATTAAAATAAACGTTACAGTACATTAATTATTTTATTGCTAAAACCCTCACTATGTGGAACCCATTCATCACTTATTATTTCTACATTAAGATTCAAAACTTACTTGTGTTTGATGGAAAAGAGTGCCGAACAAACAGATCTTCACCATCACTACTGCTAGAGCTTAGTCTCCTTTGCTTAGGAATTCTTTTTGAATAGGGAGCACATCACTTTCAGTGTCTATCTCCGAATTTGCACAGACTTTTGAAGATTTTCTACTTGCTTCAAAATAATTAGTATACTCTTTGTCTTTTATCAATGCAACATTAAACGTCTCCCATGAAGGTGAAGGTTCTTCTTGGTTTTTGATACTATTTCCTATACATTTACGGCCTCTACTTTCTGGTGGAGAATAGCAGACATCATGTGTCTCTATCATACCACTTGGTTGGTATAATTTCAATGGTATTGGAATCAAGAAATATGTTAGAATCACCCACGGCATTGTTTTGTAAGTAGCAAAGTCTTTAATCAGTGTTATATACACATTGATCACAATTTTATTTTCATCAATTTGGTGGATGCACATAAAAAAGAGGAAAACTAATTAGTACTTTTGTAGAGGCATAATATATGGCAATAAATGTGGAGGTAAACAGAGAGGTTCATTTATGACGTTTTCAAACCAGAAATAATATATGTACAGAAATGTAATAGCTATTATAACAATTGGTTTATTTAGTGATGACAAACTTCTCGCACACAGCTTGCTCTTTGTTCATTTTACTGATACAGAGACCATAATGTTTAACTATTTTCATTCTATAAAATACAATCTATGAAGACATCAAATGTAATTTTATAATGACATTTTTTTTCATACAAATGCAGAATGAACCAACAAATTAACAAAAAAATTTAACTAAATGACTAGATAAAGTAGATTATTACTATAGGAATATATAGGTGTGAGTAGTTCGCACATAAAAATAATTGATAATTATTGTAGGTTCAGTACATATTGGCACAATTATGAAGTTTAGCTAAAAGTTAAAGATTAAGCATTGGAATGATAACAAAACCATCATATGTGGAATTCTAACACATTTTTTAGATACTATAGATAAAGGCCACCATTGTAGCCGACTTAAATGACTAACTAAATATATATCTAGGGTAAAGTCGGGTAATTACGGACGCCTATGGCTAAACGATCTTCAATTTTTAATTAATATAGTGAATATGCTGAAGATGGGTTTAAATAAGAGACAAAGGTTCAAACAACTAAATTTTAATGATAAAGCGACAAAAAATGAATAATTAAAAATGAGGTTCAAAAAAGCAAAATATACGTGTGTCCGGTATTATCCGCTCGTAGCGGGTAATTGCGACCGGCGGTGGCCGCAGTTTACCTCTTCCGTAATTTATATGCAAAAATCACAAATAAACTGCTTCCTCGTGGAGTCGGTGCAAAGTTTATGGGAACAACGATCGCACAAGTTACATTTTAGCCACACTTCATTATTGTTTTTCCCGAACTCCCCACATACCAAGCAAATATCTTCATATCAACTTCATCCTGAGTATCATAAGAAGACAAGTTTTCTTGTTCATCATTTTCTTCCGCGTAATTAATTGTATTTTTTGTTTTTCTGCTAGACTTTGCTCTGGGACTTGTTATTTTTTTTTACATTTGCAATCTTTCTTTTTGTATCATTTTTTCTCTCATCTTTTCGCTTTTGTTTTTTTTTCTAATACGTCTTTCTGGGGCGTGGACGTAAAAATTATTGAATGTTGTTTTCTTGAATTCTTCTTTTTTTTTGTATTTACCTTCGAGGGTCCAGGCAAGGGTAAGAACTCATCAAAAGAAATCGTCGATGTTTTTTCTTCCTTACCCTCATCTTCTTTATCTTTATTTTGTATTTCCTTTTCATTTACTATATTTTCAGGAGTTTTTTCTAGTTGGATTTGGATGCCATTTTTTGGAGTTGTTTCATTTTCCTCATCCATCGGGTTAACATTTTCTTCTTCAATATCATTTGCAGTATTGACTATTAGAGTATCGGACGGTAAAAAGTCTTCATCTGTAAATGCATCTTCGTTTTGAGGATAAAGTCCAGTTGTCTTAAACACGTTAATAGCTTTTTCTGGATTAGCCACTCTCATAAATGCATTGTTAAATAGTTCTGCAAGTCGGTATGATGTTATACATTCACCTGGATGACTTTTTAAGAATTTGTCACATTCTGCATAGTATATATGGTACTTTATTTAAGGGGTGGAAAAAAGCAACATCCAGTGGTTGATATCGGTTCCATCTGGAGGAAGAGAGTAACTACAATGATGCAATTCTGTTTACAAAAATTATATGCCTCTAATGTGCAGTGGGTTGTCCATAATTAGCAAAACCGGATCTTCTATACTGCACTTAGTGAAATTTTTAAAATGTTGGAGCCACTCGCTACAAACAAGTCCTAATTAATCCATCCATTTTCTGAACAGCGGTATACAGCTGACGGAGGACCATTTCGTTTCAGTTCATCAGTCATCCGTTTTCGTTTATAAATAAACATCGGTGGTAAATAACTCCCAACGTCACTAAATGAACAAACAACTGTGGTGGTATTGCCCTTCTCTCCACTAGTGACAAATCCAACTCCTCTTTGTCCTCTCTCAGCTAAAATTTTTCCAGGACGTTGTACCGTGGTAATGCCTGTTTCGTCCATGTTATATGTTAACTTGTATTTTTCCATTACAACGATTAAAGGCAGTTACTCTTTGCAAGCTTCTACCTTCTGGCTTTCTAAGGCTCAATTTATTCCGTTTCATAAAACCCTGAGCCCAATCTTTCTTCTTTTTTAATATCTGAAAATGGAGTTGAAATATTGTTCTTTTTGGCATATTCATAGGCACATTTTTTTAACTTCACGTAAAGATATTCCATAGTATAATTTTGCTAATTTTTTAATATGATCTGCTAATTTTTGTTCTTCTTCAACTGAAAAAACTGCTTTACGTCTCTTAGAAGGAAGAAGCGGATGACGGCCATGGAATCTATCAAATAATGTACTTCTTGGAATAGAGAACTCTTCTTATTGAAGAACCTTCTCGAATTTCATTTAAAGCTCTTTCCAAATTTTCTACGGAATACGATATTTTGTTAAAAATCCGCTTGTATTTTCCCATCTGAAAAAAAAATACGCAAAATGAATTTTAAATCGAAGAGAAAATTATGTACCTAATTATCTCAGTAGGTACTGTGCCCTTAATTAAATATAATTATAAATATATTAACTAAAAAAATAGCGTCCGCAATTACCCCTTTGTCCGCCATTATCCGAAAGTAGGTTGCCGCAATTAGCCGAAATGCATGTTCAGAAATAATAATCTAATACACTACTTAACCTTATTATAGTTGCCTTTCTTATATCATTTTCTCATTAAAAATGCATGAATATCCTATACCTAACAATTTAAAACGTTAAAAAACTATTATAAAATATGTTACTTACCTTTGAAAACGCTGATTTGATAGATCAGTTCGATACAAAAATAAATTTTCGACGAAAAACCGTTTATATCTCTACTTTCCTCACCAAAGTTCAGTGAGCGACTGTTTAAGCAAAGACTGTAGAAAGTGTTTTCATTAGAAAAATTACTGAAAGTTTCAATGGAACCATGTCGACGACAGTCATCTGCCAAATGCAAGAGGTTACGAAAATTGTGTTAAAATATGCTCTCCATATAGACATTTCGCAGTTTTTACAAAAAATAATAATAAATTTTCAGCATATTGTATGATATTCAACTGATTTTCATCTTTAATGCTTAGTAACATTGTAATAGCTACTGTAAGTGTTGAAAAATGTTGTTACTCTTGTTTTGAAATGTTGTGCCTTAAAACAACAGGTCCTGTATACGGCAGAAACTGTCGAAATTCCGTTGCTTTCCACCTTTTCACTTCTTTTAAACTTCGAGGTTTTCTAGCAAATTCTGAGGGAATATATGGTGAAAGATATTCTAGTTTTTCAGATATATTATTAACTTCTCTACTTGACAATTTATTATGTGGGGGTGAACCGTTACACCAAATTCCATTCAACATTTTTTTCACCACTCCCAATGCAACAAGGTGCATGTAGTCGAGTGGGATGTCAGCAATCATGTCTATGTTGTATATTGTATTGAGAATGGTAGTCCGGCCCGTGGTGATGGTCATTATATCCTCTTTTTGAATAAAACTGTTATGAGTTCTTTTTGTAAATTTACAATCAGGAAAACACATTCTACCTTTAATCCACTCACCCTCTTTGTTACGTTAATTTTAACGATTAATAAGTATCGTATGGGCGGCGAATAGCCAGTCCTTTCTCATGCTCAACACCGTGAAATGTTTCGAGGCGACGATACAATCACTGTCTATAAGAGTCGACATTAAAGTTTTAATACGGGCCGAACGAGTTCCGTCTGTGGTGAAAATAGCCACTGCTATTTGTTAGTCCCCACTTCGACATCGTTCTAAATTCTTCTTTGGTTAATTAATTAAATGTGAATTAAGAATTCACTACTGAAAATTAAATTCCTTTCCAGGTCAAAGCGTCTGAGCTTGACATGGATATGAGACGTAAGTCTATTTTCGTCCGTATGATTTCGTGTGTTGTATTTAAACATGAGCAAAGAGGTTTTCGTTCTTCTTTCATGTGAATATGAGCTTTTGAAGCCAAATTTCAATCGGTGAGGTTTCACCACATCTATTATCTTTAAAAAAAGTGCATTCGTGTGAATGCACTTTGTTTTGTCTGGAATCGGTATGGAAATTTTTATCTTATAACCTTTGTTAATCTGGGAATTAACCCAAAAGTTTCCTGAATAAATTTCTTAAGGGAAGATATGATGATTCTCTCTACCATGGAGATCCCAAGGAGCTAGAAAGAAAAAGGAAAGTACCTCTCCATAGTTTCAACTATTACCAGCTCAACATTGTAAAAAAATTGTCCATATAGGTATCTCATTTTCATAATTTTTTTATATACATCTTTACACTTTTTATTTATTAAACTATATGTACTATTGTAAATTTAATAACGTTGTTCGTATTCATCACCTTCTAAGATTCCAGGGTTTATCTATTGATAAAGTTGATGTGAAACCGTAAAACTAGTAGTATTCAGGGTGGCGCCCACTTATCTTCGCTTCACTCAACGTAACTTAAATTCAAGTAGGATTACCCGAGAACCGGGAAGACCTACTCCTTGAATTACTATTAACTCTGGTCTATAATCTACGCCTGAGGTGCTCTTTACCGAGCAGTCGTTACAATCTGACGCCCAACTGGACCGTTACAAATTGGCGCCCAACGTGTCAGGCCAGAATAGAGTTGCACATCTTCTTTATTTTTCAATAAATCTTGAAACTTGGAAGGTTGGACAGTTGGATAGTTAATCATATCTTTCACTTTTTTGATTTGGTAATATCTTGATATTTCTTTCTTATCTTATTATCGTACTAATAATATCTTTACTTTTTTATTTGGAAATGTCTTGTTATATATATAATATATATATATATATATATATATATATATACAGGGTGTCCCAGAATTTTTTAGACAGGCTATAACTCTAAAACGGCTGAAGATAACTTCATAAAATTTGGTATGCAGCAATTGGACGGATTTTACAATATTGCGAATCCCTCATGACGTCAGCGAAATCATCAGCGTAGCTATGACGTCATGTCATTATAAAATATCAAATGCAAAGGTGGTCGTGTGACTGCTCATATTAAAGGTCTTTTTATTCTGAATTCAACCATGTAATACACTTAGTATGTTAAAATTTATTAGTTGTGTATTTTCGATCAAAAGGAGTTTAACAAAATAAATAAAAAAGTTTAACAAACAAATTTAATCACATGAAAATCAAGGCAATAATACCATTATTCTACAATTAATTTTCAATAATGTGCTCAAAATGCCCCCCTTCCGCTTCAACACAAGCCTCAAACCTTCTCAATAGTTCACGCGTACATGCCGCTCTTATCATTTCTGGAGTAACAGCTCTACATGCTTCTTTTATTTTATTTTTTAAATCGTGAACATCCCACAATACGCTTGTAGTCGTTCTGTTCAAGTTTTACGAAATCTCAAATAAATATCGTAGTTAGCCATGGTGTCAAAATATTTTGACATTTCAACGAAAACAGTGAATGTAATTCTCGCAGTTACTATAATAATTGGCAGAAGTGAATTCGTCTTAATCGAAAATGCCATTTTTATTCATGTATAATGAATACGTTGATATGTTGATGATTGTAGATTGTAGAATAATGGTATTATTGCCTTGATTTTCATGTGATTAAATTTGTTTGTTAAACTTTTTTATTTATTTTGTTAAACTCCTTTTGATCGAAAATACACAACTAATAAATTTTAACATACTAAGTGTATTACATGGTTGAATTCAGAATAAAAAGACCTTTAATATGAGCAGTCACACGACCACCTTTGCATTTGATATTTTATAATGACATGACGTCATAGCTACGCTGATGATTTCGCTGACGTCATGAGGGATTCGCAATATTGTAAAATCCGTCCAATTGCTGCATACCAAATTTTATGAAGTTATCTTCAGCCGTTTTAGAGTTATAGCCTGTCTAAAAAATTCTGGGACACCCTGTATATAACTATATAACTCTTATTATATATTGTGGCTTTTTAGAGAAAAATACCCATTTTCAAAGTACACACTTTATTTTGTTTAGCTTTCGTTGCACTTCGTCAACTTCATCAGAACAAAATCCGCGATTAAAAAATAATATCAAAAATCTTCATCATAATAAAAAATACAGAATAATTTTATAGAAAACACGTTCAAATTTTGATTATTTTACCAAACTAATGTCAAACGTCAAAATAACGTTAAAAATTGAAAGTGACAAATGAAAAGTTTTAAATTTGTGTTGGTAAATAGCAATTTTAAAGGTGGTATCTTGTATTGAATTGTCCGGTAGTTCATTGATTGATCGGAGCTAATGTGTCAAAACATGTTTGAATCACTTGTTTGCAATTTTTGAGAGTTGACTTTAATTCGACAAACTGATGTTTCTTAAACCAAACTTCCATTTCACTTTGACAATTCATAGTTTCTGATGTGATAGGTTAGTGACTGTAAGTTGGTTGAGTGAAATTCCTAATTTTTCAATTTCTTTCCACTAGTAGGACTTTTGCAATTGGCAACTGTAAAAAGGGATTTATAAAATCAAATAAAAACAAAAGTAAGAAATGTTATGTAGATTTCAAATCCAACACTAACAGATATATCAATAATTTTAATTTTTTTTCTATTTTCAAAGATATTGAATTAAAATAATATAAATTAAATCTTAAATTATTCAAAAATTGGTGCCTTGATTTCAGTTGGTACTAGTTTTGTTGGTAACAATGTATTTTTCTTAAAACAGGTATTTTATATTTTCGAGCTGATGACTTTTTTATTATTTCTACATTATGAAAAACTTGGTCAGTTACTTGTTTTGTGTAGTTTATAATGGAACCAAGATGACTGAATTTTGTCATTTTTAACAATTTTAGTAGTTTTAATTTTTTTAAAAATATGTGTAAATTTTCAATAATAGTTTGTTAAGATTAGTTTCCATGTTTTACAAACGAATTTACATTCTCAAAGGAATTAACTCACTTGCTAGTAAGTTTGTTATAAAAAATATATTCTTTATCTATATTGTAACAAATAATTTATAATTTTAGCCTTGAAAATGATAATAAACATTATCGAAAGCTTGGATTAGTAAAAAAGAGTCTTCTTTACCATCAACAAATCATTTTGGCTGTGCCCCATAAAAAATTTTTATAGTTTATTTTTCAACTAGTCAGCCGTAACTACCCTACTGCTTCTTTTTTATATATATATATATATATATATATATATATATATATATATATATATATATATATATATATATATATATATAAATCAAAACTGGCAAATAGTCACGGCTGACTAGTCAAAAAATAAAATTAAGAAAGAAATCTTTTTAAGTAAAAAATTCTTTCTTTCATTCACGGGGAAAGCAGCCAAAAACACAAACTATTATTAACACTTTCACTTTCACACTTTCAGTTAAAATAGATTTATAATTTAGTTGTCATAATGAATTCGTAACACCAACTTTAAATATTGTTTTTTAAAAATGAATTGTTTTCTTGTATTTTTGTGTTACTTTAGTTTTAGTTTATAATCACACTTACAAGTAAGTTAACAAAAAAATTTCTAATGAAATTAAAAAATTTTTTGACCCGGTTTTCCTTTCTTGTAATATTTTAGCCTTGAAAATGGAAGCAAAGATTTCCGAAAGCTTGGTAATGTATAAAAGAGTTCACTTTAGTAAGTAATAATAGTTTGTGTTTTTGGCTGCTTTCCCCGTGAATGAAAGAAATAATTTTTTACTTAAAAAGATTTCTTTCTTAATTTTATTATATATATATACGTCCTAATATCTATATATATGTATATGGAACATTGGCAAAATAAAATCAGTACAAAAGCAGAATGAGTTGTATGTTTTATTTTTCAATGTTTATTGTAATAAAAATTTATAAACTTATTATTGAAGAATTAAAATGGTATGATTTGAAAAAATACAGGAACGTAGTCATTTTTACAGAAGTCTTAAATATTTTTAGTCTAGCGAAAATAACAGTTCATGTTATTTCATTGTGAAACACACGATTTCTCTTCAATGATTGGTTTTAAACAATTCCACTGACTAGGTGCAAAAGTGGAACATCTCAAAATTTTTCAAAATTGGGTTAAAAGTTGCGTTTTAACAGTTTTCGTTCAATTCGATTAAAATGCAACGTGCGACTCAGTTTTTAAATTTGTTGTAGATGTTTCACCGTTGTAGCCTATGAGCGATAAAATTTAAATTTTACCGCCATACTTGACCTAGACCAACAAATTTTGTTCAGTGCCTGTATATCTACAACAGTAAAAGACCAGCATGGAAGAAAATCAAACCACCGTGCCTTTCATTACAGTAGCCCAAATAAGTTTTGCCGAACACTAGGGGTGTCCAGTTTGAAAAGCCATCGATTTTTTTTTTTCGATTCGATAAATCGAAACTGTACATCGATGTATCGGATGAAAACATCGGGTACTTTTTCTAAAGGTAAGTTCATATAACAACGAATCACGAACTCTAACGCCACTGCTTAGATCAATTGGTGAGAAAGTTGACAGGTACATAGTTCAGGAATTCGTGAAATTTAAAATCTGGGTGGCGGAAAACTAGACTCCACTTCAAGATTTTCCGATATTCGTGAGGAATTTAGGTTAATTTGACACTTTTGATAATTTGCATATTAGTTTTTAGGTTACGATACGCTCATGTTAATTAATTTAGTAGTTTTCCGTATACGTAATCTTTGGTTTATATTTGAATAATTTAAAATTATTAATTTTGGTTTTTAGAAAACCCAAACAGAAAAAATAAACTCCACAGTCTTAACCCATGGTCTTAACCATTAACCTAACCTGAAATATTTTAAAATCCCCAAAACGTTTACGAATTTCGTTTTTGTATAAAATGGTAACTTTTTACTACTTTATAAAAACAACGATTCGTGTTTCGTGATTCGTTGCTATATTAACTTACCTTAACTGGTTATCATCGATTCGATGTTTTATGAAAAAACATCGATACAACGAGTATATCGATAGCTTTTCAAAACATCGGATCTGTAAACATCGATGTTTTCGATGCATCGATGTACATATATATCGAATGAACACAAATAACACATTGCATTGAGTTACTCGTCAGCTCCAGAGATAGCAATAGCAGGTTGTGAGCTCGTTTCGTTGGTTGTTGTCTCTGATATTATTAATATAATGGAGACAAATCAAGCAGCTCTTCCTATATTTAAGGAAGAAATTGAAATTCAGGAACATACTTTTGAAATCGACGTTAAACAAGAACTTGATAGAGATATGCATAGTGTGAACGTTCTAAATAATTTAATTGAAGAAACGAATGTCATAAGACCAATTAAACAAGAGGTAAATGTCGATTTAAATGATGATATAACTTTTGAAGATTCTAATGCTTCAATTAAACAAGAAAGTATTATTGTTGAGAGCATTGAAAATAAATTGAACTATTCCTATGGGAAACGGAGAAGAAGAATTAAACTTGGAGGTAAGTGAAACTTATTAACCTTAAAGTATAAAATGCTACATTTTTTCCACTCTGGGTAGCTCAGGGCATTGTTTAAGCATGTACAAAGGAGGCACATTTATCAACATTTGGTTTACAGTAACTCTTAGATATTATTTGTAATAACAACAACTTTTATAATATTTTTCTATATCTATTTTATTATACTCCAAAGTGACAGTACAGTTTTTACAATACATCAAACATGACAAGTCTCTATTCGGTACAGTCACTTTCCCTACCTCTAAAGACAGTTATGATATTAGAAAATAGAGGGCGTAAACATTGAATACTAAATTTTATATCACCCCTTCTCAATTTAAATGTTAACACAAAAGTAAACATTTGTTAAATAACAAACATTCAGTTTCCTAGGACATCTAACCTACACATCAAGAATTTTTCTTTATTCAAATCGGACACATTTTCATTTGTTGGAATATATTGTAACATAATTTCTTTTCTCAAGCACCAGTCTTTTAGATATCTCTGAGATATATTCAGCTTCCATCGATGATTGAGCAACACACGTTTGCTTCCTGAAATGCCAAGCTATTGGATTTCCAGCATGGAAACATATGAAACCACTTACACATTTCTTAGTTTCATGGTCTCCTCCCCAATCAGCATCACAGAAGGCCATTAACTCCTGCATATTCCCCTTCTGGAATTGTAGGCCATATTCTTTGGTATGATTTAAATAACGTAAGATTCACTTACCAGCATCCCATGTACTTTTTCTTGGTTTGTCCAAAAATCTACTCAAGTAAGCAACACTGTAAGAAATGTCTGGTCTGCTTACTAAAGAAAGGTACATTAAACTGCATATTAATCTTCGGTAAGGAACATTTCAATGAAATAACACAGAATTTAATAGAAGCGGCCGCTAAAATGGGACTTAAGATAAACGAACTGAAAAGTAAGCAGCAAAAAGCAATCATCGAATTTGAATATGTGGAAGAGTTTATATATCTAGGAACCCTGTTAAACAGTAATTGTGGTGAAGAAAAGGAAATTAATCATAGAATCATGAAAGCTAACAAAAGTGCAGGAGCAATAAATCACCTAGTCCGGTCAAAACATCTGTCAAGGAAATCAAAACTAAGATTGTACAATACTATATTGAAACCTACGATATTGTATAGTTATGAGACATGGGTTTTAAACAAAAATCAAAGAGAAAGTGTAATTAGATGGGAAAGGAAAATGTTAAGAAGAATTCTGGGAGGAAAAAAAGTAGAAGAAAGTGAGAAGAACTAACGAAGAATTATATAACATTTATCGTGAACCCAAGATAGATGCAACTATTACATCAAGAAGACAGTGGTTAGGGCACATTGAAAGGATGGAAGGAGGAAGAATAGTGAAACAAATAGCATGGAGAGTTCCGGAAGGCAAGAAGAAAAGAGGCAGACCAAGGAAAAGATGGAGGGAGGTGGTACTAGAAGACCTGAAAGAAAAGAATGTGAATCGATGGAGAGAAAAGGCCAAAGATAGAAAAGTATGGAGAGGAATTACAAAGCTATGGGCTTAAAAGGCCTGTTAAAAGCTATATATATATATATATATATATATATATATATAAGGAACATTATTGATAATAGGTTCTCCTTTGTTGACTTGAAAGTTAACTTCTATTGGTTTTGCTACTTTTCTTGTTTCGGCCATTGAAAATTCCTCAATTAACCTTGTTATCATTCTAGTTTGTGAGATTTTTAAATTTTTTTCGTTTTTACTTAATTCCATATCCAGAAAAGTTTTTGCCTACTTCTGACATCTCTTTAATATTAAATTCATTTCGCAAGTCTCTTAGTAGTTCTTGAACTTGGTTTTCTGGTCCTTTAATCAGCCCATCATCCACAAATAATACCAGATAAACATCATCTTTTGTGTACAAACAATAGTCATAATCAGAACGTTTAAAAGTCAGTTGTATCATGACTTGGTTGAATTTTATGTTCCAACACTTTAGAGCATTTCGTAATCCATATAGTGCTCGATTAAGTTTCAGATAATTTGAATCTGTTTTCAAACCTTCCGGTGTCTTTATAAAAACTTCAGTGCCCATAACCTCATTACTGAAACTGATAAAAGGGCTCATATTGTTGATAATCTACAGACTGGAGCATAGCTATATTCATCTCCATTGTTATAAGGCACTTGAAAACCTTTTGCAACTAATCGGACTTTCTTTGTTCCACCTTCTTTAGTTTTGAATAGCCACCTGGTCTCACTAGCACTCTGACATACTGGCAGTTTTGTAGGTTTCCATGTTTCTAGTTTTTCGTGAGAGATTAACTCTTTATCTATTGCTTGCTGCCAATCTGACATTGTACTTGCTTCCTTATAAGTTTTTGGGTCTACTTTGGTCAGCAAACAGTAGGCTGTGTATATTTCATAATTTTCCAGATTTTGAGGTAGTCTCGTATTTCTACCGGATCTTGTCACAATAGGTTCTCGTTCATTGTAAGATACATTTGTTCTGGCTGATTTTTTGTGGTTTTGTTCGAATTTTTATCATTGTTCATCATTTTATACTCCATGATGCTTTCATCTACTCGTACATCCCTAGATCTTATTACTACTACTCCTTTTTCTGTTCTTTTGTCTAGTTTGTTTTGCTTTGGCAATACTGTGTACTATGCACGACTTCCAAATACTTTTATTTTACTCAAGTCACTTTTTCCATGAAATTTTTTTGCAGGTGTTTGACCTTTAGGTAGACTTTTGGTAGTTAATTGATTCAGTTCATACACTGAACACTTGAGTGCTTCGCACCATAATTCTTTTGGAACTCCTGAGTCTATTAGTTTTATTCTTATTTTATTTAACAATGTTCTGTTCATTCTTTCGGCTTTGCCATTTTCTTGTGGCGTGTGAGGGATTGTGTATTCTAAAATTATTCCTTTTTTCAGACAATATATATGATTTGAAATTGTTTGAAATATATTCTCCACCATTGTCTAGTCTCATAGCTTTTACTTTGACATCCTTTTGTCTTTCAATTTCTTGTACATATTCTATTAGATTCTGATTGGCCTCGTCCTTTGTTTTTAACGTTTTTATAATAACAAAATGTGAGTAGTCATCAATTATTGTTTGAAAATATTTCGACCCATCAAAACCTACTGGATTGAACGGTCCACAGACATCACTATGTATTAAATCACCAATATTTTTGGTTTTTCTTTCAGATTCTTTGAATGGTAATCTGGTACCCTTGCCATCGATACATGTTGAACACACTTTGTCCAAATTTGGTAAACCAAGCTGTGTTAAAACTTCTTTACTGACTGGGATGGCCTAGTCTTCGGTGCCACAGATCACTTGTTTCCTCATTCCCAACTTTGTCAGCCGTTAAAATATACAATCCTTTTGAGTATTCACAATTCAGAAAGAATGTTTCTCCTTTTATCTCCATTTTACGTTTCTCCATGATTATCTTGCATCCCTTTTCTGTCATTTTTGATGCAGAAAGTAGATTATGCTGCTATTAGGTACTAATAAGGCAACAGGCACCTTTTGTCCTTGACATTCAAACTTCAAGGTTCCTTTCTTATTAGTTTTCAGATTTTCACCATTTGCTATTTGGACTGTTACATACTCTGGTAGAGATATTATTTCGGTCATGTGTTTCTCAATATCTTCTTTCACAAAGTGGTTACTCGCCCCTGAATCAATGACAAAGTATAACTTCATCACATAAATTTGCTGTGTACAACTGTATTTCAGTTTCATTTTGTTTCTCATCAGCATTATTTGCCTGCTGCTGATTATATTGACTGTAACCTCTACTTCTCGTACCTCGAAATCCTGGTCTTCCTCTACCTCGGCCTCTAGTATTTTTAGGACATTTCCCAATAAAAAGATCTGTACTTCCACATCTGTAGCATCTTCTATTATCGGTTACCTTGAAACTTGTCTCATTATCAGACTTTTGACACTCCTGTGACAGTAACTTTAGTTCTTCATCTAATAATCTAGCTTTTGCAAAATCCATGGTCATCTTATCTACTGTTTCTAGAGCTGTTACTATTGTGCCATATTTTGGTGGTAATGTCAAAAACAAATGGCATACTCATACTCTATCACTTTCATCTAAAACAGTTCCATGTTCTTTCAGTTCTCGGATGACTGAGTCAAACTTCACAAAATGGTCTTCTAATTTTTCCCCAGATTGCGACTTTAGATTTATTAGCCTTCTCCAAGTTGATAATTTGGTAAAAGAACTTGACCTGGAAAAAACAACTTTTAGAGCTTCAACTTGTTGTTTTGCACTTTTGCAGTCTTTGGCAATGTCCAAATGTTTATCAGATAGTCCCTGAACTATGATTGATTGTGCTTTTGTATCTTTCTTACGCCAGTCCTTCTTCACTGCTTCTATTGCCGTTTCATTCAGCTCTGTTTCCAAAATATCCTCGCATAGTTCTCGTCTCAGAATTGTTTGAATTCTGAACCACCAATTATTGAAATTGTTTGCCTCCAAAATTGGATCAGTGAAGCTTGACAGTCCCGACATTTTTTTTGTCACTGATTTCAGCTCGTTTTTCTTCTCACTGAATCTCTAGAGTGGCCAAGAATCTGGGCCCCTAACCTCTTAGATATTATTTGTAATAACAACAACTTTCATAATAGTCCTCTATTATATCTATTTTATTATACTCCAAAGTGACAGTACAGTTTTTACAATACATCAAACATGACTAGTCTCCATTCCCTACAGTCACTTTCCCTTACCTCTAAATACAGTTATGATATTAGAAAATAGAGGGCGTAAACATTGAATACTAAATTTTCTATCAGTAAGAAGATTCACCTACTTTTTTCTTTACTTAACGAATATTTTCTAGCATTTCCTTACTTACTATTTTTGTTGTGTCCTTCAATTTATTTTTTATTTATAGGAAGTTCATTGATGGGAAAACATATGAAGAGACGAGATATTATTATCTGTGCAGTTTGTGGAAATTTATATACAAACCAAGTGGAATATTCTTATCACTATTCAATACATTCTTTAAAGAATAAGAAATTATGTAGGACTCAATTAAATAGGAGAGATACTAGTAAGTTGATCAATCTAAATGAGGAAGTGAAATGTGAAATTGAAATAGTGGAAAATGAACTGAAAATAGAGTTGGAGGAAACCAAAAACTGTGCTCAGTTCAACGGTATTGATAATTACCAGCCATGTTCAGTTGGAATTGTTGAAAATACCAAATTGTGCCACTATACTTCTTGTAAAAAGCAATTCAAATGTGTCATTTGTTCTAAATATTTTCCAAAGAAAGAAAATTTAATCATACATTTGCGTTATCACCGAGGTGAAGAACCATTTAAATGTGAAATTTGTTTTAAATCTTTTAAAGTTAAATCTGGCTTAATTCAACACATGCGTATTCACTCTGGTGAAAAACCATTTAAATGTAAAGTTTGTTTTAAGTCTTTTACAGTGAAATGTAGCTTAGTTCAACACATCCGTATTCACACTGGTGAAAAACCCTTTAAATGTGCAATTTGCTTTAAATCGTTCACAGGTAAAGGTAACCTGGTTAAACACATGCGTATTCACACTGGTGACAAACCATTTAAATGTAAAATTTGTTTTAAATCTTTTACAGTGAAATGTAGTTTAGTTCAACACATGCGTATGCACACTGGTGAAAAACAATTTAAATGTGAAATTTGTTATAAATCTTTTGCAGTTAAATCTTACTTAGTTCAACACATGCGTATTCACACTGGTGAAAAACCCTTTAAATGTGCAATTTGCTTTAAATCGTTCACAGGTAAAGGTAACCTAGTTAAACACATGCCTATTCACACTGCTGAGAAACCATTTCAATGTAAAATTTGTTTTAAATCTTTTGCAGTGAAATGTAGCTTAGTTCAACACATGCGTATGCACACTGGTGAAAAACAATTTAAATGTGAAATTTGTTTTAAATCTTTTGCAGTTAAAGCTTACTTAGTTCAACACATGCGTATTCACACTGGTGAAAAACCCTTTAAATGTGAAATTTGCTTTAAATCGTTCACAGGTAAAGGTAACCTAGTTAAACACATTCGTATTCACACTGCTGAAAAACCATTTCAATGTAAAATTTGTTTTAAATCTTTTACAGTGAAATATAGCTTAGTTCAACACATGCGTTTGCACACTGGTGAAAAACAATTTAAATGTGAACTTTGTTTTAAATCTTTTGCAGTTAAATCTTACTTAGTTCAACACATGCGTATTCACACTGGCGAAAAACCATTTAAATGTGCAAATTGTTTTAAATCGTTTACAGGTAAAGGTAACCTAGTTAAACACATGCGTATTCACGCAGGTAAACAAAATATTTAGTTATGTGATACATGTTGGATTATATTTAAATATATCTACTATTTTCTGTATGTACAGGGCCTGTATTTTTATTGGACTAGTAAGAATCTCGCAAGCTGGATTTATAACCTCTGTGTTGTTTCCGTTATTTGTTGCTCGCCGTGTTTTCTACGTTGCTGGCGGTTCGTTATTCACGAAGTTATTCCCGAGTCGACTAATTTATTTCGGTTTTTCGTTGGTGGTGATGTTGAAATTTGATTGGTTACAAAGGTGGCGCATGTCATACGATAGAAAAATTGACGATACAGATTATTTAGGTTTTGTTATTGCTTTTCGTATTTGTATCAATGTAGTTATCAAGAAAGTAAGATATAGTAATCAGTTATTTAACAGCAAATCAATTATCAAAATATGTGAAGTTTGACACGATTGGCACTAACTTCAATTTTCATTGGCGGAACTGCGAATCACGAATAACAAGATATAAAATTTGGTTATTTGAGAGCAACGACGAACAACACGACAACTGTTTATAAACGCATGTATTTGACACCAATGTTTTATTTCCGAGCAGCGGGAATCACGAACAACAGTTTATAAATCCAGCTTCAATCACACCCTGAGATTGGTGTATTTTACGGGTTGCGTGAAATGAGAATCTCATCTATACCAGGGAAAAGCCAAGAAATACATGGTATCGACGGCGTAATTTATAGTTTTTATTACTTCATTTTGTAATATAGTTCTAGTATAGTACTTCCACTATTTTTCTTATGGTTTTTTTTATAAATTTACAATAAATACATTTGAATAATTAAAACAGCACAATTTTTATGTCATGCTCAATCATGCTCAAATTTGAAGCCGCATCTGCGAGCTGCAATTCTTCTTTTTCGTCAATATACCAGGACGTCCAACTACTAGTCTTGGCCAAATAAGATTTATAGTTATGCATATACCCAGATAGCACAAGAATATTCTTAAGATATCCTAAGAATATTCCTTTCGTTTGTTAGGAATATTCTTTGGTGATCCTCTAGATATTTATATCCTAATAGGAATATTCTTGGGATGGTCATTCGTTCACTCATAGGAATATTCATATATTCACAGAATATTCATTAGGAATATTCTACAGATAATCCAGAATATTTCCAGTATATTCTTGGAGTATTCAATAAGGTTTATTCACAGAATATTCATTAGTAATATTCTACAGATAATCCAGAATATTCTCAGTATATATTCTTCAGATAATCCAGAACATTCTCAGTATATTCTTAGAGTATTCAATAAGGATTATTCGCGGGATATTCCTTAGTAATATTCTATATATTATATATAATCCAGAATATTCTCCAGATAATCCATAACAGTGTACAAATATTCATGAATAATTAAGTAAAAAAAGAGCTTATTTGTATTATATTGTAGTTTATTAAAAACCATTTAAATTTTTGAATGTTACATAAAACATGTGCTGTGGACTGTATTAGGTCTTATTCTGTTCGATATTCTACACCTGGAAAAAGAAAAATTATTATTTAAAAATATTTTAAAATGTATAGAATGTAGCAAAATAATTTGTTATATATGTTATTGAGTAAAGTGTTCATTATAAAACTTGGAAGCATTTTTATAATGTGCTGTTATTAATTACCTTCAGCATGATCTCCTTGATTCCTTTTAGTCGGTATTCTTTCAGTGGCCTTAGACAACCATTAGGCTGCTACTAAATCAATATTTGTTTGCGTATTGTCAAATTATTGTAAAATTGCAGCTAAAACATAGAGTTTAAATTGAAATAAGTATAGTTCTTTTCAGCGTTTTTGAACCGTCACTGAAATAATGTAAGAAGTTTTTTTTCATTATACCATCTCTCTGTTACATTCGTATGTGAGACTTGTATTCACAAAAGTCTATTATTATAATAAGTCAATTTACTTAATTATATCTCTTTTCAGTATTTGTATGTACTTATGTGTTTTCTTGATTCGTATTTGATCATCGGTGTTGTACAGCTGAATTCAGATACAGTGGCGAATATTTCCAAGAAATATTAATTTTCATTACATACTTATCAAATGTCATTCCTCCTTCAAAGCAACTGTAAAGAAAATATACTGGAAAAACATTGACAGTTTGTATTAAACTTATTAGATTATTTCATCAAGGAGAAAGATAACAACGGACCTTCACTGCCATTACCTGCTGGTGCTTAACATTCAAAACGGGAGGGTACCACTCGCAACAGTACTCTGCCACTGATATTAGATTGCTGTATGAATGTGTGATGTAATGCTCAAAAACGCTGAGAAAGGCTATACTCATCATATTCATGTAGTAATAATAAGGCTTGATAAAGTGAAGTTGCTAAAACATGCTTTATAAAAAGTTGAGAATAAAATGTTTGATTTTGATTAACAAAACATTCAAGGAGTTCCAGCGTATTTTTAATGGACACCAAATGGTTTATGACTTGACTTTCGAATTCAGAAACAACACCTAAAAACAGTTACTGATAAATTATTGAAATAAGAAAGGAGGATATACCATATAATATGCATTTTTGCTAAATATTTGTTATATGAAATTTTTTGAAAAAACTTTTTGAATGTGTTGTTGAAGTATAGAAAATATATTTTTTTAAAGAACGGAAATAATACATAATTAAATACTTTGTTTATCTTTTTTTTGTGCTGCTGCTGTTTGTGACCCTTGTGAAGGTGGTAATGACTTGGTTTTTGATACTTCTGAAATAAAATGTATAATTATTATATTTAAAATGTTAAGTATTAAAGTATACATGGAATGGTTAGAAAAGTAATGGTACAAATGATAAAGATTATTTCGAGTTTTGAGAGCTTCAATAGAGTTGATCTGTTACATAAAAAACATCTATGATATGCTGTGTTAATATTGGATTTAACATATATGGAGAGCTTGACTGCTTCATGAACAAATTAAGTCCACCAAGTGTCATATTCTCAAATTGGAATTGTGTCAAACAAGATTAATATTTTTTTGAATCACATATCAAAATATATAGGTACATAATTTAAATATAAATTCCACCCTATTTTTTTTCTTCAGTAGGTAATTTCATTTTCATACCTTGTGGTTGTAACCCCTTATTTAATTAATCAATTCTTATTCAGTTTTAATTTATTTCTAAAGATAAATGCCTTTATTTCAATATTAACCAAGGTTATCATTTTATTAAAATTTCAAAACACTTACTCAAAATTGGTGGGGGAGTTCGTATCTGCTTGCTATTATTTTTGTTCTCATCAGTGCCTGCAAATAAAATCAACATTAAGAGAGACTACTATATGCATAGAAAATAGTTTGCAAAAAAATGATGAAGATGTATATTAAAATTCATGAATTTACACATAGATGTTTTACAACATTTATAATACCAGTATCCAGAATATTTTGGTACTGTTACGCGAGCTACTGCATCAATATGCTCACTTAGTGCCCCCAGTGAAATCCCCGTATGAGACGACTATGGCTCCTCCGCCCAATTTTCGAGAACCTTCCAAAATACGAAACATCCAGAATACCCAGCGCATCCACCAGAACGACGAGAGATTTCTAGAACTACACGGCGCGCGAGTATAAATAGGCCATGAGCATCGCTGCAGGCAGTCAGTGTCGATACCGAAGGAAAGTAATCGCGCCTCGATAAAGCGTTCATTAAGTGACTCTCATATAAATTATAATTAGTGTGTTTAGTATACTATATAAATTATTAAATAAGGACTGTATTTCATATAAATCTGTAAATATAAATTAATTGTAAATATAAATTAAAATAAACGTTACAGTACATTAATTATTTTATTGCTAAAACCCTCACTATGTGGAACCCATTCATCACTTATTATTTCTACATTAAGATTCAAAACTTACTTGTGTTTGATGGAAAAGAGTGCCGAACAAACAGATCTTCACCATCACTACTGCTAGAGCTTAGTCTCATTTGCTTAGGAATTCTTTTTGAATAGGGAGCACATCACTTTCAGTGTCTATGTCTGAATTTGCACAGACTTTTGAAGCTTTTCTACTTGCTTCAAAATAATTAGTATACTCTTTGTCTTTTATCAATGCAACATTAAACGTCTCCCATGAAGGTGAAGGTTCTTCTTGGTTTTTGATACTATTTCCTATACATTGACGGCCTCTACTTTCTGGTGGAGAATAGCAGACATCATTGTCTCTATCATACCACTTGGTTGGTATAATTTCAATGGTATTGGAATCAAGAAATATGTTAGAATCACCCACGGCATTGTTTTGTAAGTAGCAAAGTCTTTAATCAGTGTTATATACACATTGATCACAATTTTATTTTCATCAATTTGGTGGATGCACATAAAAAAGAGGAAAACTAATTAGTACTTTTGTAGAGGCATAATATATGGCAATAAATGTGGAGGTAAACAGAGAGGTTCATTTATGACGTTTTCAAACCAGAAATAATATATGTACAGAAATGTAATAGCTATTATAACAATTGGTTTATTTAGTGATGACAAACTTCTCGCACACAGCTTGCTCTTTGTTCATTTTACTGATACAGAGACCATAATGTTTAACTATTTTCATTCTATAAAATACAATCTATGAAGACATCAAATGTAATTTTATAATGACATTTTTTTTCATACAAATGCAGAATGAACCAACAAATTAACAAAAAAATTTAACTAAATGACTAGATAAAGTAGATTATTACTATAGGAATATATAGGTGTGAGTAGTTCGCACATAAAAATAATTGATAATTATTGTAGGTTCAGTACATATTGGCACAATTATGAAGTTTAGCTAAAAGTTAAAGATTAAGCATTGGAATGATAACAAAACCATCATATGTGGAATTCGAACACATTTTTTAGATACTATAGATAAAGGCCACCATTGTAGCCGACTTAAATGACTAACTAAATATATATCTAGGGTAAAGTCGGGTAATTACGGACGCCTATGGCTAAACGATCTTCAATTTTTAATTAATATAGTGAATATGCTGAAGATGGGTTTAAATAAGAGACAAAGGTTCAAACAACTAAATTTTAATGATAAAGCGACAAAAAATGAATAATTAAAAATGAGGTTCAAAAAAGCAAAATATACGCGTGTCCGGTATTATCCGCTCGTAGCGGGTAATTGCGACCGGCGGTGGCCGCAGTTTGCCTCTTCCGTAATTTATATGCAAAAATCACAAATAAACTGCTTCCTCGTGGAGTCGGTGCAAAGTTTATGGGAACAACGATCGCACAAGTTACATTTTAGCCACACTTCATTATTGTTTTTCCTGAACTCCCCACATACCAAGTAAATATCTTCATATCAACTTCATCCTGAGTATCATAAGAAGACAAGTTTTCTTGTTCATCATTTTCTTCCGCGTAATTAATTGTATTTTTTGTTTTTCTGCTAGACTTTGCTCTGGGACTTGTTATTTTTTTTTACATTTGCAATCTTTCTTTTTGTATCATTTTTTCTCTCATCTTTTCGCTTTTGTTTTTTTTTCTAATACGTCTTTCTGGGGCGTGATCGTAAAAATTATTGAATGCTGTTTTCTTGAATTCTTCTTTTTTTTTGTATTTACCTTCGAGGGTCCAGGCAAGGGTAAGAACTCGTCAAAAGAAATCGTCGATGTTTCTTCTTCCTTCTTCTTTATCTTTATTTTGTATTTCCTTTTCATTTACTATATTTTCAGGAGTTTTTTCTAGTTGGATTTGGATGCCATTTTTTGGAGTTGTTTCATTTTCCTCATCCATCGGGTTAACATTTTCTTCTTCAATATCATTTTCAGTATTGACTATTAGAGTATTGGACGGTAAAAAGTCTTCATCTGTAAATGCATCTTCGTTTTGAGGATAAAGTCCAGTTGTCTTAAACACTTTAATAGCTTTTTCTGGATTAGTCATTGTTAAATAGTTCTGCAAGTCGGCATGATATTATACATTCACCTGGATGACTTTTTAAGAATTTGTCACATTCTGCATAGTATATGGTACTTTATTTAAGGGGTGGAAAAAAGCAACATCCAGTGGTTGAACCTTATCGGTTCCATCTGGAGGAAGAGAGTACCTACAATGATGCAATTCTGTATACAAAAATTATATGCCTCTAATGTGCAGTGGGTTGTCCATAATTAGCAAAACCGGATCTTCTATACTGCAATTAGTGAAATTTTTAAAATGTTGGAGCCACTCGCTACAAACAAGTCCTCATTAATCCATCCATTTTCTGAACAGCGATATACAGCTGACGCAGGACCATTTCGTTTCAGTTCATCAGTCATCCGTTTTCGTTTATAAATAAACATCGGTGGTAAATAACTTCCAACGTCTCTAAATGAACAAACAACTGTGGTGGTATTGCCCTTCTCTCCACTAGTGACAAATCCAACTCCTCTTTGTCCTCTCTCAGCTAATATTTTTCCAGGACGTTGTACCGTGGTAATGCCTGTTTCGTCCATGTTATATATCCTTTCTGGGGGGAACTTGTATTTTTCCATTACAATAGTGAGATTGGACCAGAGTAGAGCTATCTCTTCACGATTAAAGGCAGTTACTCTTTGCAAGCTTCTACCTTCTGGCTTTCTAAGGCTCAATTTATTCCGTTTCATAAAACCCTGAGCCCAATCTTTCTTCTTTTTTAATATCTGAAAATGGAGTTGAAATATTGTTCTTTTTGGCATATTCAAAGGCTCCTTTTTTTTAACTTCACGTAAAGATATTCCATAGTATAATTTTGCTAATTTTTTAATATGATCTGCTAATTTTTGTTCTTCTTCAACTGAAAAAACTGCTTTACGTCTCATAGAAGGAAGAAGCGGATGACGGCCATGGAATCTATCAAATAATGTACTTCTTGGAATAGAGAACCTTTTAGCTACTCTTCTTATTGAAGAACCTTCTCGAATTTCATTTAAAGCTCTTTCCAAATTTTCTACGGAATACGATATTTTGTTAGAAATCCGCTTGTATTTTCCCATCTGAAAAAAAATACGCAAAATGAATTTTAAATCGAAGACAAAATTATGTACCTAATTATCTCAGTAGGTATTGTGCCCTTTAATTAAATATAATTATAAATATATAAAATAATAAAATAGCGTCCGCAATTACCCCTCTGTCCGCCATTATCCGAAAGTAGGTTGCCGCAATTAGCCGAAATGCATGTACAGAAATAATAATCTAATACACTACTTAACCTTATTATAGTTGCCTTTCTTATATAATTTTCTCATTAAAAATGCATGAATATCCTATACCTAACTATTTAAAACTTTATAAAAAAACTATTATAAAATATGTTACTTACCTTTGAAAACGCTGAATTGATAGATCAGTTGGATACAAAAATAAATTTTCGACGAAAAACCGTTTATATCACTACTTTCCTCACCAAAGTTCAGTGAGCGACTCATAGACTATGCTCATAGATTAACAACACTAAAAATTAAAGAGCGACTATAGAAGCAGAGATCACAGATCACCTACCTAGAGATGATAGAAGCCAACCTTGTGGGTATGACGTTGCATATCACGCGCAAAGAGAATAGATAAGGACAACAGAGAGTGTCCGGCGTGTCCGGCATTACCTGAGGGGCCGCAATTTCCCGCCTTTACCCTAACTTGTCCGAATCACAAGGTACGTTAAAGAAATTACTTTGAATTTGATATTGTTTGCCAACTATTACATGTTCATTAATTTTCAGCGTATTGTAATCCAACTGATTTTCATCTTTAATGCTTAGTAACATTGTAATAGCTACTGTAAGTGTTAAAAAATGTTGTTATGTTATGTTTCGAAATGTTATGCCTTAAAACAACAGGTCCTGTATAAGGCAGAAACTGTCGAAATTCCGTTGCTTTCTACCATTTCACTTCTTTTAAACTTCGAGGTTTTCTAGCAAATTCGGAGGGAAAATATGGTGAAAGATATTCTAGTTTTTCAGATATACATTATTAACTTCTCTACTTGACAATTTATGTGGGGGTGAACCGTTACACCAAATTCCATTCAACATTTTTTTCACAACTCCCAATGCAACAAGGTGCATGTAGTCGAGTGGGATGTCAGCAATCATGTCTATGTTGTATATCGTATTGAGAATGGTAGTCCGGCCCGTGGTGATGGTCATTATCCTCTCTTTGAATAAAACTGTTATGAGTTCTTTTTGTAAATTTACAATCAGGAAAACACATTCTACTTTTAACCCACTCACCCTCTTTGTTGCGTTAATTTTAACGATTAATAATGTATCGTATGGGCGGCGAATAGCCAGTCCTTTCTCACACCGAGAAATGTTTCGATTGTTTTAAAGCACAACATTTCAAAACAAAAGTACCGTCACTCGGGGTGAAGTCGTACAATTTTTGAAAAAAAAATCCAAAAAAATAATTAAGAATCATCGATGTCTCCTTTGTCAGATTCCATACTAAAATTAATGACATTTGTGTTCCTCCACCTGTTTTTATTTAGGTAAAGAGTGTCCGCCATCACCCCTATAGGTATGTGGGGTAAAGGCGGACGACCCACTGTTAAGCATTAAAAATCGTCTTAGCCCCTAGTATTCAGACAACAATAATCAATATATCATTTTTATAATAAAATTTCATGTAAAAAAAAATCAAAAAGCATGCGAATTAAAAGATTTTATTCTTGAAAAACATATAAATTTACAAAACATAAAATATATAAATTTATATAAAAAAAAACGTCAACTCTTATCTACTTAGAGGTAACAAACGTTTTTTTTTTCGTTTTTATTCCATTCTTCTTGTCATATAAGGTAGATTTTCAAATCTTATAATACTCCAGCCGCCTGCCTTGTCTAATATCTTCGAGTGCTCTAGCGACGTTTTCTTCATTGTAGTTTTTAAAATTAATGCTGATTCTTCTTCTTATACAGCCTAATCATAGTATTCGCCCTCGCCCCTATAAAATGACTTTTTTTACTAAAATTCCATCATTTAACTCTTTAAGGCGCAGAACTTTTTTTATATTCTAAGTTCATTTCTGTGTTTTTGGTCATTTTAACTGCTCAGAAAATTATTTAAAAAATTCTGTAATTTACGAAAAAGTCGTCAAGTGGTGGTTAGTAAACTAACCGGTGGACCTCTAGGCCAATAGACAAGCCATAGTTTGTGGTGGTCAGTATATTAACCACATTTTAACAAACGAACTTATTGCTTTCTTTTCATCAAAAATTATTATTTTGCAACATTCTAAAAGTCAGATGTAGAAAATACAAAGTAAAGTAACGATTAGCAAGGATAGAAACTCGCTACAACATGTAGTAAGGGCGAACTGATCAGAAAAAAAGTCTATTGGGTTTTCTATGTCAGTCTGAAGAAACGGTCCAAAGGGCTCTCGAAACTGCGAATTTTCAAAATGCTTACCGGTATAAGCCGATTTTGAGAAATTGTAAGTATGTTCTTTGATTGCATCATCTGCAGGTTCGTCTTCCGAAGAATCGCTTGAAGATGTGTTTATTGATCTAGGAACTGAGTTTTGGTCGACTTGATATGAGGGATCGGCATAGGAATCATCGCTGTCTTCCTGAAATCCACTATTGTCATATTTTTCTATAGATATACTCATTGTACGGATGGATCCGCTTGAACAAGGTGAATCAATTGATGTACTAGGTGATGAATATTTCGATACTCTAAAATAGACGGTAAAATATTTTTGTATGTTGAAAAACATTTTTATATGACGCTATACTGGCTGCACCCCGACCCAAGTAGCTGCCAATGGCTTAAAAGTAAATTACCTATGTTTGTTATTATTTCTGTAAAAGCCAAGAATAGAAAAGAAAAAGCAACTTAATGCTCCCAAACAAAATAAATTTACTTTCGTTGGCAGTTTTGCGACTTTCTTATCAATCTAGTTGCAATATTATCTTTGCCAAAAACATTTATCTCTTGTACTTGTTATGATATGACTTTGTATACTCCAAAGAATGTAAAATTGTTTAGATCAGCTTCTGGAGCTCTATATTTTTTGAAAAAATCTCAGTAAACCTAGTGACTTACCTATGAAAATTTTCGGAAGCTGAAATATTTCAATATCTAAAATGAAGTGCTATGCACAGGAAGTAAAAACACATACACTGTTTGTTTTATCAAACCATTGACAACACGAATGCGGCCAAATTGCTTACTTCTAGTCAAAGATCGTAATGAAAAAAGTTAAGCTAACTTTTCGCGCCACTTTTTTTTACAGAAATACGCTTTTAGGGACGTAGTGGTTAGTTAAGTGACCACTTTTAACAATTTACACACCCACCAATTTTGAGTAAGAGTTTTGAAATTTTAATAAGGATAACCATGAACTGTTATTTTCGCTAGACTAAAAATATTTAAGACTTATGTAAAAATGACTACATGTACCTGTATTTTTTTTAAAATCATACAATTTTAATTCTTCAATAATAAGTTTATAAATTTTTATTACAATAAACACACAACTCATTCTGCTTTTTACATATAAAAAAAGAAAAAAATTCTGTGAACGATGTTTTTTTCGATTCGATAAATCGGAACTGTACTTTTTCTAAAAGTTAGGGAATTTTGCTTCTTAAAGCTTATGACCTGTCTGTTAACTGTCAAAGTCAACGTCATAACATTGGTTGTCATAGCGTGGTTTTATTTTTAAAAACTTTATTCGTTTGTATGAACCTATGTCTTTCCAGTGGATTATAATTAAATTTTGAAAATTTAAAACATACAAAACAAATACCAAGCTAAAACTACGCCTATGCTGCTTGCACTGACAATGTTGACAGTTTCCTGTGACATTTGTGGTAAACATTAGAAAGCAAAACACCCTAAATTAAAACGAGCTTTTTATCATTCGGGTAAAAGATATATTGCATAAAATATGGTTTATATTTGACAAACTGAAAAATGGTGAACCCTTTCAGTGACCCCCATTTCATATGTCATTTTGATCATTTTATTTTATTGTGTTGGCTACATTGACCTTATATAGAACTCTTCCATTGGTTGGAAAGTTGACAGGTACATAGTTCAGGAATTCGTGAAATTTAAAATCTGGGTGGCAGGAAACTAGACTCCATTTCAAGATTTTCCGATATTCGTGAGGAGTTTAGGTTAATTTGACACTTTTGATAATTTGCATATTAGTTTTTAGGTTATGATACACAAATTTTAATTAATTTAGTAGTTTTCCGTATACGTAATTTTTGGTTTAAATTGGAATAATTTAAAATTATCAATTTTGGTTTTTAGAAAACACAAACAGAAAAAATAAACTCCACAGTCTTAACCATTAACCTAACCTGAAATATTTCATCGAATATCCCTGCCGAACACAAATAATACGGAGTTGCTTGTCTCGTTAGTTGTTGCAAAGAATACACCAATTCCATGCCTATCACATGTATACCAAGAAAAGAAATGACAATAAATAAATTATAAGTATTATATATTTTGTATTATTTAATACCATGAAACAAAAAAAATATTTATTTAGGCTCACAATAAACCTAGCATTGTAATCACATGTTGAGAGTGGGAAAAATAACGAATCGAAAAATATCTATAAAACTGCAATACCTTCCAGCAAGAATTTAAACTAAACAGATTCCGAAAAAATAATCAAGCGATTTGCATTTATTACTGCAAATTATTATTCAAGAATCTGACTGGTTTCCGATCACAAAACATTAACCTACGTAGGTTAATGTTTTGTGGTTCCGATCCAGTTTGAATTCTTGTTGAAACATCTCGAAACAGCCTGTGGCTGTAAATTTAAATTTCCCGCTAACACGGTTGCTGCGCTAGACACGGTTAGGCCGGGAACTAATCTTTTATAAACTGACAATTATATTGGAGTTATCTTTCTAAGTCCGTAGTAGGGTTGGCGATTCTTTCCAAAAAAGATCGATTTTTAAATCGATTCGAATCGTAACCTGATGAATCGATCCATAAAAAAATCGAGGTCTAAAAGATCGATTTCTAAAAAATCGATTTTTTTCAAGTTTGCCTTTACAATGTAAATATAAATCCATTTTATGAAAAACAAGAAAGATACCATAATAAACAATCTCTGGGATCTCTTATCAGTAAAATCAGGGATTTTTTAGTTCAGGGAATTCGATAAAATTAAACAATTATTTATTTTTACTACCATATCAAAGAATCAGATTAGATATAAAAGAAGACATTTATTCTCTAAATGTATTTTTTACATTAAAAAGTTAATAAAACAGAAAATTTAGCTTATAGTTCCCAAAACCAAACCAGAAAAAATCGAATGTCGATTTTAAAGGGTGAAATATCGATCCACTGAATCGATTCAGTACAACATATCGATTTAAAAAATCGATATATTTGGCCCGAAGAATCGATTCTTCGATTAATCGATTTCAGATCGCCATCCCTAGTCCGTAGGTTAATGCAACCTATGGGTTAATGTTTTGTGGCTTCTTGTTAAGTGGTGTATTCTTTTCTTTGGTTGTTGTCTCTGATATTATTAATATAATGGAGACAAATCAAGCAGCTCTTCCTATATTTAAGGAAGAAATTGAAATTGAGGAACATACTTTTGAAATCGACGTTAAACAAGAACTTGATAGGGATATGCATAGTGTGAACGTTATAAATAATTTAATTGAAGAAACGAATGTCATAAGACCAATTAAACAAGAGGTAAATGTCGATTTAAATAATGATATAACTTTTGAAGATTCTAATGCTTCAATTAAACAAGAAAGTATTATTGTTGAGAGCATTGGAAATAAATTGAACTATTCGCATGGGAAACGGAGGAGAAGAATTAAACTTGGAGGTAAGTGAAACTTATTAACCTTATGCTACATTTTTTCCACTCTGGGTAGCTCAGGGCATTGTTTAAGCATGTACAAAGGAGGCTCATATATCAACATTTGGTGTACAGTAACTCTTAGATATTATTTGTAATAACAACTGTTGAAGCAGAATGAAGAATACATCTAAGTAATTTACCATCCTGTATTTGAAATAAGTTAATGAGTGAGTTACGTAGTTAATATATAGAATATGTCAATTTGATTGAAATAAAATTATAATTAGACAAAGTCATTATTTTATTACGAAGGGAAGTTTTTTCTAGTTAGACGATCTGATAATATTAACATGGTAGCAGAGCGTACAGTGCCTAAATGGTAATGCTAGAAGAAACAAGAAATTAAGTAAGAATAAAAATTAAAAAAGATTTTGTAACTGTCTCTGAAAGCTGTCATCTTCATAAAGTAATAAAACGCATTTTCAATTAAATCCAGAGTAAAATGGATCCCAGTAAGGTGCAAATTGGATTACTTGAAGGTAAAGATAGCTGGACTACATGGAAATACAAGCTTTCTATTCTTCTGAGAAGTGTGAAAGGCGCGATGGACGTCCTTGAAGGTAGATTAACTTCACCGAAGTCGTTACCCCAAGAAGCAACACAAGAAGAAAAATGCAAGTATGAAAAAGATGTTACATTTTTCAATCAAACGGATAGTACTGTTTTATTAGTTCTTACAATAAATATGACTCAAAGCACATTAGAAAAAGTCATGAGATTTTCGACCGCCAGGGAAGTCTGGTTGGAGCTTCATCGTTTGTATGATGGTAGTGCAACAGATAAAACCTATGATATCTGTATGCAATTTTTTAGTTATATTAGACAATCAGATGACGATATTGCTACTCATACATCAAAACTTAAGAACCTTTGGAATAATTTGCAAAACGAAATTTTGAAAGATAAAGCAGTTGCTGAAAATTACTGTAAGTGCGACTTGCCAGATATTTTGCTTATTTGTAAAATATTAGAAACTTTACCACCTGAATATTTCTCATTCAAGTCTAGTTGGATTCTGGTATCAAATAAGGACAGAACAATAGATAACTTGACAAATCAGCTATGCTCTTATGAAAAAGCATTAACAAGCAAAAATGAGAGCAAGCAAGAAGTTTTATATACAGTGAATAAGAGCAAAGCACATAAATATGGTTATTATTGCAATTACTGTAAGCAAAAAGGTCATAAAGTGAAGCAATGCGATAAATGGAAAACCGATGGAAGACCTCCTAAGCCAGAGAATTCGAAAAAACGTACAAATTCTAAAGCGAAAGAAATTCAGATGTCATTAGTTGCTGTATCATCGAATGTTTTGAATTGCGAAGTAGATTTTAAAAATTGGTATGTTGATAACGGAGCGACTAATCACATAACAAATCAACAAGATGTATTTCAATCGTATACACCATTTAACGAAGAGCAAACAATAACAACTGCTAATGGATATGCAGTTCCTGCATTAGGACAAGGTACCATCAAAATACAATCTTTTGTAAACGGAAAAAAGAAAGAGTTTTCATTGACCAACGTATGGTATGCACCCAATATCAAGAAAAATCTTTTCTCAACTTTGTCTGCTCAGGACAAACATCCAGAAAGTGAATTTATTTCCACCACTAAGTGCTGCTATTTTAAAATTTTTAACGAAACAATAATTGTTGGATCAAGATGTCAGTCTGGTGGACTATATAAATTGAAGATGCGGGCAACCAAACCTGAACATCTGAGTGTCAATATGGTTACTTCTAAAGAAAATATATTGCAACTCTACCACGAAAGGCTGGGTCATCAAAGTAAGAGACATGTTAAAAATGTAATTAAGCAAGAATTTAATATTGACGTGAAGCTGGATAGTGAATTATGTGAGAGCTGCGTCTATGGAAAGGCTTCTGTGAAAAAGTTTGGCATAAGAAAAAGAACAGAAACACCAGGAGAACTGATCCATTCAGATGTTTGTGGACCTTTTCAGATCTCAAAATCAGGTTTTAAATATTTTGTTTCATTTAAAGATGATTTTAGCAGATATCGATTTGTATATTTTTTAAAGCGAAAGTCAGAAGTAGCTGATAAATTAGATATAGTTTTAAAAGAAATGAAAGCTGCAGGATATGGTGTTAAAGAATTTTTGTCAGATCATGGTGGAGAATTTGATAATCATAAAGTAGCAAATATTTTAAACAAATATGGAATAAAACAAAGATTGGTGATGCCGTATACACCACAACAAAATGGCTGTTCAGAGCGTGATAACAGAACGATTGTCGAATGTGCAAGATCTTTAATGCATGCAAGAGAAAGTATCTTTGATCAAACATTTTGGGCTGAATTAATAAACACAGCTACATATATCTTAAATAGATCTGGTATATCCAGTATTCCTGGTAAATCACCACATGAAATATGGTTTAACAAGAAGCCTGAACTTAAACATTTAAGAGTAATCGGTAGTACTTGTTATGCTCATGTTCCTAAAGTTTGCAGAAAAAAATTGGATAAGAAATCTATTAAAGGTATACTCGTTGGTTATGAAAATGATGATGGATACAGGATATGGTCAGAAGATCAGCATCGTCTTATACTTTCACGAGATGTTATTTTTAATGAATTTGAAACTCTAGGTGTGGTACAAGAATCCAAACAATTTCCATGTTTGCAACCTACAATAGATGTCTTGGATCTTGTTCAAAATAATTGTGATACAGAAGAAATAGACATTGTTGATGTAAGTAGTGATGTTATGGAAGAAATGGATCTAGATTACCAAGCAGATGACCAATGTTATGAACCAGAAGAGAGTTTAGACGAAGATATAGAATTTAGAAGACAATTGAGAGAAAGATCAAACATTAAGAAACCGACACGCTTTGACGAGTTCGTTATGATGGTTGCTGCTGAAATAAACCACCCCAAAGAACCACTTAGTTACAAAGAAGCAATTGTTTGTTGTGAACAAAATAACTGGAGGCTGGCAATGGAGCATGAAATGCAGTCATTAAAAGAGAATTGTACATGGGTTTTGAAAAATTTACCTGAAAACAAAAAAGCAATTCCTTGTAAGTGGGTGTATAAACTCAAAACCAATCCAGATGGTTCAATTAATAAATACAAAGCTCGCCTGGTAGTGAAGGGTTATTCACAAAGAAAAGGAGAAGATTATGAACAAACGTTTAGTACAGTAGCTAAAGGTGGTACGATAAGAGCCGTTATAAGTATAGCTGCTAGTAAAAACATGTCACTCACACAATTCGATGTCTGTACTGCATTTCTTTACGGTACTCTAGACGAAGAAGTGTTCATGAAACAACCAGAAGGCTACGATGATGGTACTGGTATGGTTTGTCATCTTCAGAGAAGTTTATATGGGTTAAAGCAAGCACCAAGGTGCTGGAATAAGCGTTTTGGAAACTTTATAGATTCGCTTGGCTTTAAACGAAGTACTGCAGACCCATGTTTATTTATTAAGAATGAAGGAAAAGACATGTTGATATTAGTGCTGTATGTTGACGACGGTCTAATAGCATGTACGAATGAGATAATGAAGATGGATTTTTTGAAGAAACTTCAGGAGAAGTTTAAAATAACAGTTAAACCAGCTACATATTTCTTAGGTTTGGAAATAGAGAAAAATCAAGACGACTCAATAAGTGTTACCCAGTCAGCTTATACAAAAAAGGTGCTAGAACGTTTTGGCATGGAAAATAGCAAACCGGTCTCGACCCCGATTGTAAAAGAAGCCATCCAATTAGGGAAGGAAACTAGTGAAACGGAATCGAATACTTCTTTTCCATATCGCGAAGCAGTGGGTGCTCTTATGTACCTAATGACGGGTACACGTCCAGATATAGCTTATGCTGTTAGTGTTGTATCCAGAAAATTAGAAAATCCAAGTCAAAACGACTGTGTGAAAGTTAAGAGAATATTCCGCTATTTGAATGGTACAATAAATTATCGCTTAACTTATATGCAAAAGCCAGAAATACAACCTCAGTTAACAAGCTATAGTGATGCTGATCATGGAGGTGATATTACTACCGGAAGATCGACATCTGGGGTATTGTGTCTTTATGCTGGAGCAGCTGTATCTTGGTTCAGTCAGCGACAAACATCAGTAGCCATATCGACAACAGAGGCAGAAATAGTAGCTGCAAGTGACGCTGCACGAGAAATAGTCTGGTTAAAAAGAATATTTACGGAATTAACAGGCGTTAACTTGGTTCCGACACTACATGTGGACAATGAATCTGCCATAAGATTAACGCAGAATCCCGAGTTTCATCGTCGGACTAAACATATACATATTAGACATTTTTTTGTTAGAGAAATGGTGTTGGATGGATCACTTGAAGTAGTAAAGGTATCATCTGAAAATCAATTAGCCGATATTATGACGAAGCCACTGTTTTCTAACAGATTGAAAAAATTACTTTTTGGAATGGGGTTGGCAAATTACTCAATGAGGGAAGGTGTTGAAGCAGAATGAAGAATACATCTAAGTAATTTACCATCCTGTATTTGAAATAAGTTAATGAGTGAGTTACGTAGTTAATATATAGAATATGTCAATTTGATTGAAATAAAATTATAATTAGACAAAGTCATTATTTTATTACGAAGGGAAGTTTTTTCTAGTTAGACGATCTGATAATATTAACAACAACAACTTTTATAATAGTCTTCTATTATATCTATTTTATTATACTCCAAAGTGACAGTACAGTTTTTACAAAACATCAAACATGACAAGTCTCTATTCCGTTCAATCTCGTTCCGTTACCTCTAAATACAGTTATGATATTAGAAAATAGAGGGGGTAAACATTGAATGCTAAATTTTCTATCAGTAACAAGGTTCACCTACTTTTTTCTTTACTTAACGAATATTTCCTAGCATTTCCTTACTTACTATTTTTGTTGTGTCCTTCAATTTATTTTTTATTTATAGGAAGTTCATTGATAGGAAAACATATGAAGAGACGAGGTATTATTATCTGTGCAGTTTGTGGAAATTTATATAGAAACCAACTGGAATATTCTTATCACTATTCAATACATTCTTTAAAGAATAAGAAATTATGTAAGACTCAATTAAATAGGAGATATTCTAGCAACTTGATCAACCGAGGTGACAAACCATTTAAATGTACAAATTGTTTTAAATCGTTTACAGGTAAAGGTGACCTAGTTAAACACATGCGTATTCACACTGCTGAAAAACCATTTAAGCGTGAAATTTGTTTTAAATCTTTTACTATTAAACCTAACTTAGTTCAACACATGCGTATTCACACTGCTGAAAAACCATTTAAATGTAAAATTTGTTTTAAGTCTTTTACAGTGAAATGTAGCTTAGTTGAACACATGCGTATTCACACTGGCGAAAAACCCTTTAAATGTGCAATTTGCTTTAAATCGTTCACAGGTAAAGGTAACCTAGTTAAACACATGCGTATTCACACTGATGACAAACCATTTAAATGTGCAATTTGTTTTAAATTGTTTACAGTGAAAAGTGGCTTAGTTCAACACATGAGTATGCACACCAGTGAAAAACCATTTAAATGTGAAATTTGTTTTAAATCGTTTACACTTAAAGGTAACCTAGTTATACACATGCGTATTCACACTGGTGACAAACCATTTAAATGTGAAATTTGTTTTAAATCTTTTACAGTGAAATGTAGCTTAGTTCAACACATGCATATTCACACCGGTGACAAACCATTTAAATGTAAAATTTGTTTTAAATCTTTTACAGTGAAATGTAGCTTAGTTGAACACATGCGTATTCACACTGGTGACAAACCCTTTAAATGTGCAATTTGCTTTAAATCGTTCACAGGTAAAGGTAACCTAGTTAAACACATGCGTATTCACACTGGTGACAGACCATTTAAATGTAAAATTTGTTTTAAATCTTTTACAGTGAAATGTAGCTTAGTTAAACACATGCGCATTCACACTGGTGACAAACCATTTAAATGTAAAATTTGTTTTAAATCTTTTACAGAGAAATGTAGCTTAGTTAAACACATGCGTATTCACACTGGTGACAAACCATTTAAATGTAAAATTTGTTTTAAATCTTTTACAGTGAAATGTAGCTTAGTTAAACACATGCATATGCACACTGGTGAAAAACAATTTAAATGTGAAATTTGTTTTAAATCTTTTGCAGATAAATCTTACTTAGTTCAACACATGCATATTCACACTGGTGAAAAACTATTTAAATGTAAAATTTGTTTTAAATCTTTTACAGTGAAATGTAGCTTTGTTCAACACATGTGTATTCACACCGGTGAAAAACCATTTAAATGCGAAATTTGTTTTAAATCGTTTATAGTTAAATCTCACTTAGTTCAACACATGCGTATTCACACTGGTGACAAACCATTTAAATGTGAAATTTGTTTTAAATCTTTTACAGTTAAATCTCACTTAGTTCAACACATGCATAGTCACACTGCTGAAAAACCATTTAAATGTGCAATTTGCTTTAAATCGTTCACAGGTAAAGGTAACCTAGTTGAACACATGCGTATTCACACTGGTGAAAAACCATTTAAATGTGCAAATTGTTTTAAATCGTTTACAGGTAAAGGTAACCTAGTTAAACACATGCGTATCCACGCAGGTAAACAAAATATTTAGTTATGTGATACATGTTGGATTATATTTAAATATATCTACGATTTTGTGTATGTTCAGGGCCTGTATTTTTATTGGATTAGTAAGAATCTCGCAAGCTGGATTTATAACCTCTGTGTTGTTCCCGTTGTTTGTTGCTCGCCGTGTTTTCTACGTTGCTGGCGATTCGTTATACGTAGTTATTCCCGAGTCGACTAATTTATTTCGGTTTTTCGTTGTTGGTGATGTTGAAATTTGATTGGTTACAAAGGTGGCGCATGTCATACGATAGAAAAATTGACGGTACAGATTATTTAGGTTTTGTTATTGCTTTTCGTATTTGTATCAATGTAGATATCAAGAAAGTAAGATAGTTATCAGTTATTTAACAGCAAATCAATTATCAAAATATGTGAAGTTTGACACGATTGGCACTAACTTCAATTTTCATTGGCGGAACTGCGAATCACGAATAACAAGATATAAAATTTGGTTATTTGAGTGCAACGACGAACAACACGACAACAACAGAGTTTATAAATCCAACTTCAATCTCACCAATGAGATTGGTGTATTTTACGGGTTTCCTGCAATGAGAATCTCATCTAAACCAGGGAAAAGCCAAGAAATACATGGTATCGACGGCGTAATTTATAGTTTTTATTACTTCATTTTGTAATATAGTTCTAGTATAGTACTTCCACTATTTTTCTTATGGTTTTTTTTAGAAATTTACAATAAATACATTTGAATAATCAAAACAGCACAATTTTTATGTGGGAGGACCATCACGCTCAAATTTGAAGCCGCATCTGCGAACTGCAATTCTTCTTTTTCGTCAATATCATACCAGGACGTCCAACTACTAGTCTTGGCCAAATAAGATTTATAGTTATGCATATACCCAGATAGCACAAGAATATTCTTATGATATCCTAAGAATATTCCTTTCGTTTGTTAGGAATATTCTTTATTGGTGATCCTCTAGATATTTATATCCTAATAGGAATATTTTTGGGATGGTCATTTCTTCACTCCTAGGAATATTCATAGGATGCTCCATGCGAATATTATGCAAATATACCAGAATATTCCCAGTATATTCTTGGAGTATTCAATAAGGTTTATTCACAGAATATTCTTTAGAAATATTCTATAGATAATCCAGAATATTTCCAGTATATTCTTGGAGTATTCAATAAGGTATATTCACAGAATATTCTTCAGATAATCCAGAATATTTCCAGTATATTCCTAGAGTATTCAATAAGATTTATTCACAGAATATTTATTATATAGGAATATTCTACAGATAATTTTTTACTAAATATCCCAGGTAGCACAAGACGTACCTCGGACGGGCAAATGTCAACGTCAGCGGACGTCAATTCTAGACGTCATTGGACGTCAATTCTAGACTTCATTGGACGTCAATTCTAGACTTCATTGGACGTCAATTCTAGACGTCATTAAAACGGCAACTTTAGACGTTTATATCAAAAATCTTTTACTGATAAAAATAACAAACAATACTTAAAGTTATTTTTTATTAAACATAAAACGTCATTCATTCATAATAATACATTTTAATTAATAAATGTAATTAGTTTATATTATGTAGCAAACTAAAAGCTGCACGAGAGTTATCTGTTAGAATGAAAAATAATACATTTGGTAATAATATCCTGAAAACTTAGCTCTTTTATTAATTAAGTTTCAATTCTGAAAACGCCCAGTTTTGGCGCAGTTTAATATTTTAATTTTTTTCAATAATTAGTTTTGCACTTAGAGTATAACTACAAATGTATTAATCTGAGGTATTGCAGCGTTATTGTGTTGAGTGTTAGTTGATTTTGGTGTCGATCTGTCGATTAAAAGGTAAGTGGACCATTAATTTTTTTCCATTTACGGTATAATAAAACTAACCTCAAACCAGTTGAACGATGGCTAGATAAGTGAAATGAGTCTATGCTAAAATAAATCAGTAGTTTCTTTTGATGTTATTAGTCTACCGCACTTAACAAATTCTTGTTATCATACATTGTCCTTCCTTCCGTGATTGGTGTTATTATTATGTCCAGAAAAAGTTCCAGTTTTTATCGGAAGATACACCAAGAAGTCGAAATTTGTATCGGCTTGATAAACACTGATGAGAGTGCTTTCCTTCATGAAGAAGTATCAACTAATGAAAATATTCCAATTAGTAGTGGCACCCTAGTCAACCATAACAACAATTATGAAGATTCTTCACATGCAGCCCATCATGATGTTGAGTCTTCATTTGGTATTCATTGTGATTTTGCAAACGAAAATCAACTATTCAATGAAGATTCAATAGAAGAAGAATCCCTTTATTCCCAGCCAGATGTAGATAGTGGAAGTCAATTCATGAAAAAAGATTGTTCCACAGAGTTCAAGTCGGAATTAAAATTCTTGGCCCTAAAACATCGAATCAGTCACTCAGCCTTAACTGACATCTTGAAATTATTGAAAACTTGTAAATTCTTGCCAAATGAACTTCCCTCGGATGCTCGAACATTATTATCACCTCCTAGAAATACTGAAATGAGACAAGTTTATCCAGGGAACTATTGTCACGTTGGTGTGAAAACGGCAATAAATACTTTAATAAGTGAAACCGATAAGCCAGATAAAATTGAAATGCTAGTGAACATTGATGGGTTGCCATTGAGTAAGAGTTCAGGTAGCCAAGTATATCCAATTTTGTGTTCCATAAATGAGAATATTCGAAATGTAGCAATCATTGGAGTGTACCATGGATATGAAAAACCAGCTAGTGCAAATGATTTCCTTCAAGAGTTTGTAGATGAGGCCATTAAGCTGACGAATAATGGGGTAGTGATTGGTGAACATAGCATCCCATTCCGAATCAAAGGTTTAGTTTGTGATGCACCAGCTAAATCATATATTTCATACCAAAAAGGACATACTGGTTTTTACTCATGCACAAAGTGTATGCAAAAGGGAAAACATATAAATGGTCGTACATGCTTTCCAAAAGTTGATTGTCTTGAAAGAACAGATACAGATTTTCGTAATAAAGTTCAAAAAGAACATCACTTGGGCACATCTATCTTGGAAAATGTGCCTACATTGAATATGATCGAGAGTTTCCCTCTAGACTACATGCATTTGGTTTGTCTTGGTGTAGTAAAAAAACTCATAGTGAACCTTTGGCTGTTTGGGAAACCACCTAATAGGTTATCATCACATTGTGGTCAAGAAATATCTGTTCGATTGCTGTCCCTTCAGAATCATGTTCCAATGGAATTTGCTAGAAAACCCAGAACTCTAGATGAAGTTAAACGTTGGAAGGCACCAGAGTTTCGTTTTTTTCTATTTTATTCAGGACCAGTGGTGCTGAAAGAACTACTTGATGATGATAATTATCTCAATTTTTTATGTTTGCATATTTCAATGAGGATATTAGATAATTCTATACTCATCACAAAATATCTTGACTATGCTACTTCATTACTTGTATATTTTGTACAAAAATTAGCAGAATTGTATGGACAAGAATATGTATCACATAATGTTCATGGACTAATTCATGTACCAGATGATGTTAAAGCATTTGGATATTTAGAGAAATATAGTGCTTTCCCATTTGAAAATTTTTTACAAACAATTAAAAAAATGATAAGAAAACATGATAAACCTTTAGCCCAAATCATGAGGCGTATCAAAGAATTAGAAAATGTAGATTCAATCCGAAAAGAACCAACATATCAGTTTTCTTGTGATCATTTGCATTCTGCAGGTCCAGAACCAGATAAGTCTTAGACTCAATATGAATTGCTAAAGTACAAATATTTCACAATAAATATCAAAAAACATAAAGATTCATTTTGTTTACTTGAAGATAATAGTATTGTTAAAGGATTCAACATCCTAAGAAAAGCGAATTAAATATTCATTCATGGTAAAAGATTTTCAAATGTTGAAAATTTTTTCTCTCTTCCATGCGAGTCATCAGCTATTGGCATTTTTGTAGTTCAAGATTTAACAGATTTTATTCTATGGCCTGTAGAAAGTGTATCAACAAAATTAGTTGCTTTTCCTCAGAATAGTGGTTACATAGTTTTCCCTCTGTTGCATGAAAACTAAATTTTAATTGGGATAAATTTTATATATTCCTTTATACATTCATACAATATAGAATATTTTAGATATATTTTCCTTATATTTCCAATTCACTTGTCATCTGAATCACTAGTTTTTCAATGATAGAAATGTCTTTAATTTATTTAATTCTCATAATATTGAGATCAACTTAGTAGCTATAGACTTGATTTATCCTGTATACATATTTTGTAATATAATATTTTGTATCAATCTTGTCAAATTTTGTTCACGGACTTGAAATATGAACAGATAAAATGTATCTATCAGTGCTTTTTTCTCATATAATTTAATTTCTGAATTTCAGTTCTTTGATCTAGATAGGAGGCGAGTCGTTCATTTTCTAACAGAAGAAACTGTAGCTGCTGAGCCTATACAGTGGGTAATGAGTGAGGATTCCTGTCGATGGCCTACCATCACTGGTTTGAAATTGCGTTCAGCAATATCTAAATGCCAACAACCTGATGAAAGCTGGCCTATTTATGAATGTAGATTGTTAGGAGAAATATATGGTAAACATATTTATGTATTTAAATCAATATTAGCAAAACATTTTGTTAGAACAGTTGAGAACTTTTTGCCATTAAAATTTCTGAATGTTCAGGCGAAAAAAATCATCAAGGCCCTGTGAATTTTAACTTTTTCTTATGACCTTCCAGATGCACCATTGCACACTGCTACAAATATTTACTCTATATATTGAAAAATCGTTCTTACCTCAGTCTTATTATTTTAGGAGACCTGTCAACAGCAAGAATGAAGGCTTTACAAGCTGAATAAGAATCTGATCTAAATTCAGATGCAGAAGTCGGTTTTGGCCACAGAAAACTAATGAAAAATAGGAAGTACCAAACAGATTTGTTAGACATAGATTCTGAGTTGGGAATAGGAAAAAAAGTTGATAAAAAAAATGAAATCTCTGGAACAGATTCAGATGATGAGGAAGGTGAAGATTATCATCAACCTCTTGTAATGCCCAAAATGAAAATTGATAAAAGTTCATCAAGCTTCGGTAAGAATTATTCACAGCAATTATGGAATCATATTTATTTTATTTATTTGGAATAATATAATAGGTACTCAATTTTAGCCGCTTCAACCAGAAGTGCAGATGCAATCGAGAAAACTGTAGAAAATTCTAATACTGGTTTGTACAAAAACAATTTCTATTCAAGAACAGTTATTTTTTCAAATATTTATGTGAACATGTCATCATCATGGCATTTCATAAGAGACCTAAATACATAGTTTACTATCTTTGGTGATCAAAGTATTCAAAGATTAAATTTGGGTTATATTCTTCGGCCATGAAGTAAAAATAATTATTGTTCTCATAATACTTAATTTTCAGCTGATTCTGTTACCAATGAAAGAGATACCTATAAAGTATTTGCTGGTATGTATTTTTGCACTATATTTCTTTTACCAAATAACCTACTACCTAACCATTTTTCAGATGATAACTTCAAAAGACAAATACTTAGACAAATGTCTATAATAAATTTTAAACTAGACCAACTCACAGAAGATTTTGCAAAATTGTTCAGAAATAATATCAATGGTGATGAAACCCAGCAAATTGAAGAATCGATTTTTGATAAGTTCAATTTTCCCTTTAAAACTATTGGTGAATTGAAAGATTTGGATACATACTTGGAAATAGCTGATAATAAAACAAAAGTGGTGGGATCAACTGTTTTATTTTATGTAGACAATTATTTGAATAACAACATATGTTGTTGATATATGTATTATTTATTTATATTATGCTTTGGATGTTTTAGGTATACGAGTTATCGAAAATTGGAGGGTCAAACCACAAACTCATGACAAAACGATTGCTGGAGAAGTTAATTGCAAATGTACTGGCAATGAAGTACAGTTGGCTTGGATTAAAAAAAAAGAGAATTTTTCTGCCCTAAATATAGCTAATGTAGTGAAAGGTGAGAATACTGAATATGTTGTGGCTTAACTAACTATAGTATATTGCCTGGTAATTCATTTTGTAACAAGATCCCCTTCTCATCCAACAAACGTGACAACTGCGCTTTGTGGGATACTTACCTTTGACCGCTCGTTGCAGTAGTGTGATAATTAGTTCGAAAGAGAGAACACGTTGAAACCCTTTTTTTCATTTACCGGCTTTTCTGATTCCCGCGTTATTGTCAACCGCCGTTAATTTTTACCTTTTTTAACCATTCTGTATTTCTAAGTTTTTGTTAGTGAATAAAATCGTTTATAGTTATGGAATAATTTCCTATACCCCAACACCCGGACGATAAATAATTGTCCACCTGTTACAATTTTAATTATATTTGAGAACTCCTTATACTGGAAATTATTCAGTTTTCTAGATAACTTATTTGAATTTTCTCTTGTCTTTCAGAATCTGTGATGAAAATACACAGAAAGACTATCACAGAGTCTGATGTGGAATCTGCCATAAAGGACTGGTTAGTGAAGGCTAAAGAAATAGAGGAAAATACTCAGAAATGATTTTTTGTGAATATTTTTTTTATTTGAAAAATATCTGGATATATTTTTAATTTTATTATGTTTGAAATGTTTATTATTTTATTAATGACTCATCTGAGTATTTCTGGAAATAAATCGTTACTACTGAATGTATTTTATTAATATGAAATGTCGATTAATTTCTGATATTTGCCTTCAATAATAAAAATCAACCATTTCTTATCATTAACTATTAATGAGCTTAATGCTCATAACTAACATTTTGTTTTTTCTTCAAAATCTTAGACCAATAGTTTTAAGAATTTGTAGAAGGCGAAACATCAAAAATTGTATCCCAGTTAATATAGGTGGCCATGTCTGACAAATCATGTTAGGCTAGATTTATGCAGCATAAATTTACATAAAACTAAACTCCAACTAGGAAATCAATACCATTAATAAGTTTGAAGATGAAGGCCATTCAGCTTCCTCAATTCCTTAGTTGAAGTTTAGATTGGTGTAAATTTGTGCTGCATAAATCCTACCTGATGATGACAGGATGAATGTGTAATGAATATTCTGAGAACATTTCTAGAACCAGAGGAAAATCTCCATAGAATATTTGGAAGAATATTTGTAGGAGATCTTTTTGAGAATGTTCCTGAAATAATACTGTAGAATATTCTAAGAAGGTTTAAGAATATTCTGAAGGACGTTCATAGCTCCTTTATAGAATCAGAGTTCCTCTCTCATCTCATAGTTCTTGGAATGTTCTTAGAATATGACATGTCTCTTGTGAAGAGTTCCATAGGATATATGAACATTCTGGTGAAAGCTTCTATAAATGTTCATAGAACATGTGTGTGTTGTCTGAGTAGGTGAGGCATATGCTAATATCAAAGAGTAAACAAATATATAGGCATGTTTTTTTATTCACCGGTAGATCCACCAATTCACCAACTGCGTTTTTATATTCATTGGTGGATTTCAGATTGAAGAAATGACGCGTTCATTTATTACTGTTGCATCAACCAAAATTGCAAACCATTCCACCGCTGTAACGAGGTGGTGGATAAATTTGGTGGTTTACAAAATGACAGCTCAACCTCAAAAAAGTAAAAATTTGAAGCGGATATAGCAAATTATTAAAGAAATGGACGAATAAATAGAAATCAATTTAGAATGTGATAATAAAGTATTGACAGCACTCAGCGTCAGAAATTGAAGAAATTTCAAGTGGTCTCGATTGTCATTTGTCAGATAATGATGAATGCTGTAAACAGCAACTGCGTTTTTTTATGTGCCACTGGTGACTCTAACATGTCGGTGCAGCGGAGACTGACGTCAGTCAACCGATGGTAAATCAATGATGTAAAAAAAAACGTGCCTATAAGGCTGGTGTATTCTTTGCTAAATAATATTGTTAGGTATAACTCACGCAGAGACTCTGAACTCACGTCATGAAATTTCTATACAATTCAGTGTAATGAGTGTAATATCACAGAATACACCTTAGTTGGTGTATTCTGTGGTAATATCAAAACTGAAACGCTTACCTAACAGGATCTTTCGGAAATCCTAACATAGATATACCTTCTCCTGTTCTTGAGTGACATATCCCCGAACATCACAAGTTATTCTTCCCATAGCTTCGATTAATTATCAGTAAACACTTTACTTTCCAAGTAATATTTTTCAAAACAAGAGACAAAGTAAAAATTATTCACAAAAATACTTTCTGTAAACAAGTTTGTTGTCCAAGGTGAAGTATGACCAATGAACTATGAATACTATAGTTCGTTGATATGGAGGGTAGAAGGAAGGAGCACCATCTGAATGTATTAAAAAGTGTCCATCGAAAGGAAGCAAATTAAGATGGCGCCATAGTAGCAAGTGGAAGGATTTTAAAAACGGCGCCATGAATTATTAAAGTAAGATACAAACTTAAAAAAGGAAATACTACGTAAATAATTGAGATTTTAAATACTGCATATTTCTGAACTACACAAGTCACGAAAAATACTAAATTTTGAAACCCAGCACACTTTAACTCGGTTTATAACCCTAAATTCACATCATTTCCATTAGCTACACGAGCGCCAATTCGGTGAATCTTCGAATTATAATTTGCTGTTTACAGGTGGCTCTGCAGGTGGACACTTTTTCAACTTATCCCCCATGCAAGATGGTGCTCCTTCCTTCTACCCTCCATATTCGTTGAGTATGACACGTATCTTATTATAAAAATGGCGATTTTCAGACATGCGCATACAAAAAATGATCGGAAGTCGGAAGCTTCGCTCATCTTATAGAAGATAACCTCTTCTTGTTAAGTGGTGTATTCTTTGGTTGTTGTCTCTGATATTATTAATATAATGGAGACAAATCAAGCAGCTCTTCCTATATTTAAGGAAGAAATTGAAATTGAGGAACATACTTTTGAAATCGACGTTAAACAAGAACTTGATAGGGATATGCATAGTGTGAACGTTATAAATAATTTAATTGAAGAAACGAATGTCATAAGACCAATTAAACAAGAGGTAAATGTCGATTTAAATAATGATATAACTTTTGAAGATTCTAATGCTTCAATTAAACAAGAAAGTATTATTGTTGAGAGCATTGGAAATAAATTGAACTATTCGTTTGGGAAACGGAGGAGAAGAATTAAACTTGGAGGTAAGTGAAACTTATTAACCTTATGCTACATTTTTTCCACTCTGGGTAGCTCAGGGCATTGTTTAAGCATGTACAAAGGAGGCACATATATCAACATTTGGTTTACAGTAACTCTTAGATATTATTTGTAATAACAACAACTTTTATAATAGTCTTCTATTATATCTATTTTATTATACTCCAAAGTGACAGTACAGTTTTTACAAAACATCAAACATGACAAGTCTCTATTCCGTTCAATCTCGTTCCGTTACCTCTAAATACAGTTGGACTACGTTATGTAATAATAGATTAAGCGACATTTTATAATTTCCCAGAAAATTGAATGTAAAGATTTTTTTATATTTAAGTTGTCGTGGAGTCGTTATTGTAGGAGTTATATATTTGAGTTTTTGACATTAGGACTATTATATAGTGTATTTTAGAGCCTTGTTTTTAAACGTATGATTATATAACCAATTTAAGGCTATAGTGCCAGAATGTCGTTTAATTCGATATTACTTTTTTATAATTAAGCCAGTATCTAAATTTTCGCAAAGAATTAACCAACACATTTGTCGCATGATTCTTTATTACAGAACTAAAAAATACAACGTAACATGTTGACGAGGAATAATGCAAAGAAAATTAAGCGCCATTCTTGGCGCTTGAGTCTATGTTACAAAAAAAGGATTTAGATGCAAATAAGTTTTGTAATATCGATATGTCGGATAATTCTTTATTACGTATCTTAAATTTGCATTTTGCCTTGATGAGTTCTAAACATGTCGCTTAATTCAGGTGCTCTTGAAAATAAAGAAGAAAATATTTTATCTGGGAAAAGGTTTTCAAACATAGATTTTAAGCTTCTCTAAGAGATGGCGCCATTAACTTGATTTTTGAAATTTTGTCGCTTAATTCGCTATTACATAACATGGTCCGGTTATGATATTAGAAAAGAGAGGTAAACATTGAATACTAAATTTTCTATCAGTAAGAAGATTCACCTACTTTTTTCTTTACTTAACGAATATTTTCTAGCATTTCCTTACTTACTATTTTTGTTGTGTCCTTCAATTTATTTTTTATTTATAGGAAGTTCATTGATAGGAAAACATATGAAGAGACGAGGTATTATTATCTGTGCAGTTTGTGGAAATTTATATACAAACCAAGTGGAATATTCCTATCACTATTCAATACATTCTTTAAAGAATAAGAAATTATGTAAGACTCAATTAAATAGGAGAGATACTAGTAACTTGATCAATCTAAATGAGGAAGTGAAATTTGAAATTGAAATAGTTGAAAATGAACTGAAAATAGAGTTGGAGGAAACCAAAAACTGTGCTCAGTTCAACGGTATTGATAATTACCAGCCATGTTCAGGTGGAATTGTCGAAGATACCAAATTGTGCCGCTATACTTCTTGTAAGAAGCAATTCAAATGTGTTATTTGTTCTAAATCTTTTCCAACGAAAGAAAATTTAATCATACATTTGCGTTATCACCGAGGTGACAAACCATTTAAATGTGAAATTTGTTTTAAGTCTTTTACAGTGAAATGTCGCCTAGTTGAACACATGCATATTCACACTGGTGAAAAACCCTTTAAATGTGCAATTTGCTTTAAATCGTTCACAAGTAAAGGTAACCTAGTTAAACACATGCGTATTCACACTGGTGACAAACCATTTAAATGTGCAATTTGTTTTAAATTGTTTACAGTGAAAAGTAGCTTAGTTCAACACATGTGTATTCACACCGGTGAAAAACCATTTAAATGTGAAATTCGTTTTAAATCGTTTACACTTAAAGGTAACCTAGTTAAACACATGCGTATTCACACTGGTGACAAACCATTTAAATGTGAAATTTGTTTTAAATCTTTTACAGTGAAATGTAGCTTAGTTCAACACATGCGTAGTCACACTGCTGAAAAACCATTTAAATATGCTGAAAAACCATTTAAATGTAAAATTTGTTTTAAATCTTTTACAGTGAATTGTAGCTTAGTTGAACACATGCGTATTCACACTGGTGACAAACCCTTTAAATGTGCAATTTGCTTTAAATCGTTCACAGGTAAAGGTAACCTAGTTAAACACATGCATATTCACTTTGGTGACAAACCATTTAAATGTAAAATTTGTTTTAAATCTTTTACAGTGAAATGTAGCTTAGTCAAACACATGCATATGCACACTGATGAAAAACAATTTAAATGTGAAATTTGTTTTAAATCTTTTGCAGATAAATCTTACTTAGTTCAACACATGCATATTCACACTGGTGAAAAACTATTTAAATGTAAAATTTGTTTTAAATCTTTTACAGTGAAATGTAGCTTAGTCAAACACATGCATATGCACACTGATGAAAAACAATTTAAATGTGAAATTTGTTTTAAATCTTTTGCAGATAAATCTTACTTAGTTCAACACATGCATATTCACACTGGTGAAAAACTATTTAAATGTAAAATTTGTTTTAAATCTTTTGCAGTGAAATGTAGCTTTGTTCAACACATGCGTATTCACACCGGTGAAAAACCATTTAAATGTAAAATTTGTTTTAAATCTTTTGCAGTGAAATGTAGCTTTGTTCAACACATGCGTATTCACACCGGTGAAAAACCATTTAAATGTGAAATTTGTTTTAAATCGTTTACACTTAAAGGTAACCTAGTTAAACACATGCGTATTCACACTGGTGACAAACCATTTAGATGTGAAATTTGTTTTAAATCTTTTACAGTTAAATGTAACTTAGTTCAACACATGCATATTCACACTGGTGAAAAACAATTTAAATGTGAAATTTGTTTTAAATCTTTTGCAGTTAAATCTTACTTAGTTCAACACATGCGTATTCATACTGGTGAAAAACCATTTAAATGTGAAATTTGTTTAAAATATTTTGCAGGTAAAGGTAACCTAGTTAAACACATGCGTATCCACGCAGGTAAACAAAATATTTAGTTATGTGATACATGTTGGATTATATTTAAATATATCTACGATTTTGTGTATGTTCAGGGCCTGTATTTTTATTGGACTAGTAAGAATCTCGCAAGCTGGATTTATAACCTCTGTGTTGTTTCCGTTGTTTGTTGCTCGCCGTGTTTTCTACGTTGCTGGCGATTCGTTATTCACGTAGTTATTCCCGAGTCGACTAATTTATTTCGGTTTTTCGTTGGTGGTGATGTTGAAATTTGATTGGTTACAAAGGTGGCGCATGTCATACGATAGAAAAATTGACGATACAGATTATTTAGGTTTTGTTATTGCTTTTCGTATTTGTATCAATGTAGATATCAAGAAAGTAAGATAGTTATCAGTTATTTAACAGCAAATCAATTATCAAAATATGTGAAGTTTGACACGATTGGCACTAACTTCAATTTTCATTGGCGGAACTGCGAATCACGAATAACAAGATATAAAATTTGGTTATTTGAGAGCAACGACGAACAACACGTCAACTGTTTATAAACGCATGTATGTGACACCAATGTTTTATTTCCGAGCAGCGGGAATCACGAACAACAGTTTATAAATCCAGCTTCAATTACACCCTGAGGTGTATTTTACGGGTTTCGTGCAATGAGAATCTCATCTAAACCAGGGAAAAGTCAAGAAATTGGTATCGGCGGCAAAATTTATAGTTTTTATTACTTCATTTTGTATTATAGTTCTAGTATAGTACTTCCACTATTTTTCTTATGGTTTTTTTTAGAAATTTACAATAAATACATTTGAATATTCAAAACAGCACAATTTTTATGTGGGAGGACCATCACGCTCAAATTTGAAGCCGCATCTGCGAACTGCAATTCTTCTTTTTCGTCAATATCATACCAGGACGTCCAACTACTAGTCTTGGCCAAATAAGATTTATAGTTATGCATATACCCAGATAGCACAAGAATATTCTTATGATATCCTAAGAATATTCCTTTCGTTTGTTAGGAATATTCTTTGGTGATCGTCTAGATATTTATATCGTAATAGGAATATTTTTGGGATGGTCATTTGTTCACTCCTAGGAATATTCATAGATAGATAGATAGATATTTATTTCGTACTAGTGACAAGATACATTTTTAAAAGAAAATATACATTGTATGGTACATGTCAAAAGTTCTCTGTAAAAATGGAATATAAGATATACTTAGAATAAATTTTTTTTAAACAGATAAAAACAGTTAAAATCTACAATGTTAAACGTTCTCACATGTTATATTTCAAATATCTAAAAAACAGATTAAAAGTAAAAAAACAAAAATGTAACACATAAACAAGTATAAAAAGATATGCGTGGAACATTGAATCAAAAATTCAAAAATGTATTTCTATTTATATCGTCTATACTATATGGTTCCGCAGATATGAGACATTTCCTTACGTTCCCTTAAATCTATGTATGGAAGTAATATCCCGAAGTTCTTTAGGTAGTAGGTTAAACATTAAGAAACATCTATATAAGCAACCTTTTTCAAGCAATGATGTTTTATGAGTGGGGTATCTAAAAATATGTTTCTGTCTCGTATGATACTCATGTGTAATTGTGTAATCTGAAAAATATTTCCTATTTCTATACACATAACAAAGACACTCATATATGAATATACCAGGTACTGTTAATAAATTTAAAGATTTAAAATATCCCCTACAGCTTTCACTTAGTTTTAAACCAGCCAAAATTCTAACTGCTCTTTTTTGTAATACAATGTATGTATGAACCACCCCAAAAAACAATTCCATAGGTCAATGATGAATAGAAATTCCCATAATATGCTGTTATCAATGTATGTTTGCTAACTACTTTTTTTAATTCCTTTAAAGAATAACAATTTCTACTTAATCTACCACAGAGCAGCTTTACATGTTCCATCCAGTTCATGTGCTCATCTATTGTGACACCTAGAAACTTAATTTCTGACGAAAATGTAGTTACAATTTTGTTAATCTCAATATTATTAGGATACATAATTTTATTACGACTGTGTTTAAATAGAATGCATTGTGTCTTTTTGTTATTCATGATTAAAGAGTTCCCTTCAAACCATTCAGCCATTTTTAAAATTACAGATGTCTTAGTTTTCATTTCATTATAATTATCTCCAACAATGAGTACATTTGTATCATCAGCATAATTTGTTAGTATAGTTGTTTTATCATTTAAAAACAGTTCTAGATCATTTATGTAAAGTATGAACAGGATTGGACCAAGTACACTGCCCTGAGGTACACCTAGTATAACTTCTCTGGGATTAGAATAATATTCAGAAGAGTTTATTTTAATGCAGACTTTTTGAGAACGATTTGTTAAATAAGATTGAAACCAATCATAGCATCTACCCCGAATTCCCATTCTTTCCATCTTGTCAAGCAACAATTGATGGTTTACACAGTCAAATGCCTTCGATAGGTCCAAAAAAACTCCAAGGGCGAGACTACCATTATCAAGGGTATCTAGAATTCTCTCAATAAAACTGAAAGCAGCAGTTATAGTAGATTTTGCTTCTCGGTATCCATGTTGATTCAAAGCTATGATCTGGTTTTTATTTAAAAATTCAATGCTCCATGCGAATATTATGCAAATATACCAGAATATTCCCAGTATATTCTTGGAGTATTCAATAAGGTTTATTCACAGAATATTCATTAGGAATATTCTACAGATAATCCAGAATATTTCCAGTATATTCTTGGAGTATTCAAAGGTATATTCACAGAATATTCTTCAGATAATCCAGAATATTTCCAGTATATTCCTAGAGTATTCAATAAGATTTATTCACAGAATATTTATTAGGAATATTCTACAGATAATTTTTTACTAAATATAGTAACCAATCAAATTACTTAATTTTAAGTCATGTGTCAAATTTCATCCAATCACCTCTGGATTACAGCGATAAAACCCTACATGTGGTGTTTTCTGTTTGGTGTTTTTTTTTTATTAAAAATTAATTAAACGTCAAACTGACAACTGGTTTAAAAATGTCGCGAAGATTTGGTATTGAATCTAACGATGCAATTAATGATATTATATCTAAGTATATTCACAGAATATTCATTAGTAATATTCTACAGATAATCCAGAATATTCTCAGTATATATTCTTCAGATAATCCAGAACATTCTCAGTATATTCTTAGAGTATTCAATAAGGATTATTCGCGGAATATTCCTTAGTAATATTCTATATATTATATATAATCCAGAATATTCTCCAGATAATCCAGAACTGTGTACAAATATTCGTGAATAATTATGTAAAAGAAAGAGCTTATTTATAGTATATTGTAGTTTATTAAAAACCATTTAAATTTTTGAATGTTACATAAAACTTGTGCTGTGGACTGTATTAGGTCTTATTCTGTTCGATATTCTACACCTGGAAAAAGAAAAATTATTATTTAAAAATATTTTAAAATGTATAGAATTTGTTATATATGTTATTGAGTAAAGTGTTTATTCTAAAACTTGGAAGTATTTTTATAATGTGCTGTTATTAATTACCTACAGCGTGATCTCCTTGATTCCTTTTAGTCGTTATTCTTTCAGTGGCCTTAGACAACCATTTGGCTGCTATACTAAATCAATATCTGTTTGCGTATTGTCAAATTGTTGTAAAATTGCAGCTAAAACATAGAGTTTAAATTGAAATAAGTATAGTTCTTTTCAGCGTTTTTTAACCGTCACTGAAATAATGTAAGAAGTTTTTTCATTATACCATCTCTCTCAGTTACATTCGTATATGAGACTTGTATTGACAAATAATATCTCTTATCACCATTCTTTGTATGTATGTGTTTTCTTGATTCGTATTTGATCATCGGTGTTGTACAGCTGAATTCAGATACAGTGGCAAATATTTCCAAGAAATATTAATTTTCATTACATACTTATCAAATGTCATTCCTCCTTGAAAGCAATTGTAAAGAAAATATACTGGAAAAACATTGACAGTTTGTATTAAACTTATTAGATTATTACATCAAGGAGAAAGATAACAACGGACCTTCACTGCCATTATCTGCTGGTGCTTAACATTCAAAACGGGAGGGTACCACTCGCAACAGTACTCTGCCACTGATATTAGATTGCTGTATGAATTTGTGATGTAATGCTCAAAAACGCTGAGAAAGGCTATACTCATCATATTTATGTAGTAATAATAAGGCTTGATAAAGTGAAGTTGCTAAAACATGCTTTATAAAAAGTTGAGAATAAAATGTTTGATTTTGATTAACAAAACATTCAAGGAGTTCCAGCGTTTTTTTATTGGACACTAAATGGTTTATGACTTGACTTTCGAATTCAGAAACAACACCTAAAAACAGTTACTGATAAATTATTGAAATAAGAAAGGAGGATATACCATATAATATGCATTTTTGCTAAATATTTGTTTTATGAAATTTTTTGAAAAAACTTTTTGAATGTGTTGTTGAAGTATAGAAAATATATTTTTTTAAAGAACGGAAATAATACATAATTAAATACTTTGTTTATCTTTTTTTGTGCTGCTGCTGGTTGTGACCCTTGTGAAGGTCGTAATGACTTCGTTTTTGATACTTCTGAAATAAAATGTATAATTATTATATTTAAAATTTTAAGTATTAAAGTATACATGGAATGGTTAGAAAAGTAATGGTACAAATGATAAAGATTATTTCGAGTTTTGAGAGCTTCAATAGAGTTGATCTGTTACATAAAAAACATCTACGATATGCTGTGTTAATATTGAATTTAACATATGGAGAGCTTGACTGCTTCATGAACAAATTAAGTCCACCAAGCGTCATATTCTCAAATTGGAATTGTGTCAAACAAGATTAATATATACTTTTGAATCACATATCAAAATATAGGTACCTACATAATTTAAATATAAATTCCACCCTATTTTTTTTTCTTCAGTAGGTAATTTCATTTTCATACCTTGTGGTTGTAACCCCTTATTTAATTAATCAATTCTTATTCAGTTTTAATTTATTTCTAAAGATAAATGCCTTTATTTCAATATTAACCAAGGTTATCATTTTATTAAAATTTCAAAACACTTACTCAAAATTGGTGGGGGAGTTCGTATCTGCTTGCTATTATTTTTGTTCTCATCAGTGCCTGCAAATAAAATCAACATTAAGAGAGACTATACTATATGCATAGAAAATAGTTTGCAAAAAAATGATGAAGACATATATTAAAATTCATGAATTTACACATAGATATGTTTTGCAACATTTATAATACCAGTATCCATAATATTTTGGTACATTAATTATTTTATTGCTAAAACCCTCACTATGTGGAACCCATTTATCACTTATTATTTCTACATTAAGATTCAAAACTTACTTGTGTTTGATGGAAAAGAGTGCCGAACAAACAGATCTTCACCATCACTACTGCTAGAGCTTACTCTCCTTTGCTTAGGAATTCTTTTTGAATAGGGAGCACATCACTTTCAGTGTCTATGTCCGAATTTGCACAGACTTTTGAGGCTTTTCTACTTGCTTCAAAATAATTAGTATACTCTTTGTCTTTTATCAATGCAACTTTAAATGTCTCCCATGAAGGTGAAGGTTCTTCTTGGTTTTTGATACTATTTCCTATACATTTACGGCCTCTACTTTCTGGTGGAGAATAGCAGACATCATTGTCTCTATCATACCACTTGGTTGGTATAATTTCAATGGTATTGGAATCAAGAAATATGTTAGAATCACCCACGGCATTGTTTTGTAAGTAGCAAAGTCTTTAATCAGTGTTATATACACATTGATCACAATTTTATTTTCATCAATTTGGTGGATGCACATAAAAAAGAGGAAAACTAATTAGTACTTTTGTAGAGGCATAATATATGGCAATAAATGTGGAGGTAAACAAAGAGGTTCATTTATGACGTTTTCAAACCAGAAATAATATGTACAGAAATGTAATAGCTATTATAACAATTGGTTTGTTTAGTGATGACAAACTTCTATCACACAGCTTGTTCTTTGTTCATTTTACTGATACAGACCATATATAATGTTTAACTATTTTCATTCTATAAAATACAATCTATGAAGACATCAAATGTAATTTTATAATGACATTTTTTTCATACAAATGCAGAATGAACCAACAAATTAACAAAAAAATTTAACTAAATGACTAGATAAAGTAGATTATTACTATAGGAATATATAGGTGTGAGTAGTTCGCACATAAAAATAATTAATAATTATTGTAGGTTCAGTAGGTACATATTGGCACAATTATGAAGTTTAGCTAAAAGTTAAAGATTAAGCATTGGAATGATAACAAAACCATCATATGTGGAATTCTAACACATTTTTTAGATACTATAGATAAAGGCCACCATTGTAGCCGACTTAAATGACTAACTAAATATATATCTAGGGTAAAGTCGGGTAATTACGGACGCCTATGGCTGAACGATCTTCAATTTTTAATTAATATAGTGAATATGCTGAAGATGGGTTTAAATAAGAGACAAAGGTTCAAACAACTAAATTTTAATGATAAAGCGACAAAAAATGAATAATTAAAATGAGGTTCAAAAAAGCAAAATATACGCGTGTCCGGCATTATCCGCTCGTAGCGGGTAATTGCGACCGGCGGTGGCCGCAGTTTACCTCTTCCGTAATTTATATGCAAAAATCACAAATAAACTGCTTCCTCGTGGAGTCGGTGCAAAGTTTATGGGAACAACGATCGCACAAGTTACATTTTAGCCACACTTATTATTGTTTTTCCCGAACTCCCCACATACCAAGCAAATATCTTCATATCAACTTCATCCTGAGTATCATAAGAAGACAAGTTTTCTTGTTCATCATTTTCTTCCGCGTAATTAATTGTATTTTTTGTTTTTCTGCTAGACTTTGCTCTGGGACTTGTTATTTTTTTTTTACATTTGCAATCTTTCTTTTTTTATCATTTTTTCTCTCATTTTCGCTTTTGTTTTTATTCTAATACGTCTTTCTGGGGCGTGGACGTAAAAATTATTGAGGGTTGTTTTCTTGAATTCTTCTTTTTTTTGTATTTACCTTCGAGGGTCCAGGCAAGGGTAAGAACTCATGAAAAGAAATCGTCGATGTTTCTTCTTCCTTGCCCTCATCTTCTTTATCTTGGATGGTTCTTTATTTTGTATTTCCTTTCCATTTACTATATTTTCAGGAGTTTTTTCTAGTTGGATTTGGATGCCATTTTTTGGGGTTGTTTCATTTTCCTCATCCATCGGGTTAACATTTTCTTCTTCAATATCATTTGCAGTATTGACTATTAGAGTATCGGACGGTAAAAAGTCTTCATCTGTAAATGCATCTTCGTTTTGAGGATAAAGTCCAGTTGTCTTGAACACTTTAATAGCTTTTTCTGGATTAGCCACTCTCATAAATGCATTGTTAAATAGTTCTGCAAGTCGGTATGATGTTATACATTCACCTGGATGACTTTTTAAGAATTTGTCACATTCTGCATAGTATATATGGTACTTTATTTAAGGGGTGGAAAAAAGCAACATCCAGTGGTTGATATCGGTTCCATCTGGAGGAAGAGAGTAACTACAATGATGCAATTCTGTTTACAAAAATTATATGCCTCTAATGTGCAGTGGGTTGTCCATAATTAGCAAAACCGGATCTTCTATACTGCACTTAGTGAAATTTTTAAAATGTTGGAGCCACTCTACAAACAAGTCCTCATTAATCCATCCATTTTCTGTACAGCGATATACAGCTGACGCAGGTCCATTTCGTTTCAGTTCATCAGTCATCCGTTTTCGTTTATAAATAAACATCGGTGGTAAATAACTCCCAGCGTCACTAAATGAACAAACAACTGTGGTGGTATTGCCCTTCTCTCCACTAGTGACAAATCCAACTCCTCTTTGTCCTCTCTCAGCTAATATTTTTCCAGGACGTTTCTGGGGGGAACTTGTATTTTTCCATTACAACGATTAAAGGCAGTTACTCTTTGCAAGCTTCTACCTTCTGGCTTTCTAAGGCTCAATTTATTCCGTTTCATAAAACCCTGAGCCCAATCTTTCTTCTTTTTTAATATCTGAAAATGGAGTTGAAATATTTTTCTATTTGGCATATTCATAGGCACATTTTTTTAACTTCACGTAAAGATATTCCATAGTATAATTTTGCTAATTTTTTAATATGATATGCTAATTTTTGTTCTTCTTCAACTGAAAAAACTGCTTTACGTCTCATAGAAGGAAGAAGCGGATGACGGCCATGGAATCTATCAAATAATGTACCTACTTCTTGGAATAGAGAACCTTTTAGCTACTCTTCTTATTGAAGAACCTTCTCGAATTTCATTTAAAGCTCTTTCCAAATTTCCATAAAATATGTTACTTACCTTTGAAAACGCTGAATTGATAGATCAGTTGGATACAAAAATAAATTTTCGACGAAAAACCGTTTATATCTCTACTTTCCTCACCAAAGTTCAGTGAGCGACTGTTTAAGCAAAGACTGTAGAAAGTTTTCATTAGAAAAATTACTGAAAGTTTCAATGGAACCATGTCGACGACAGTCATCTGCCAAATGCAAGAGGTTATGAAAATTGTGTTAAAATATGCTCTCCATATAGACATTTTGCAGTTTTTACAAAAAATAATAATAAATTTTCAGCATATTGTATGATATTCAACTGATTTTCATCTTTAATGCTTAGTAACATTGTAATAGCTACTGTAAGTGTTGAAAAATGTTGTTACTCTTGTTTTGAAATGTTGTGCCTTAAAACAACAGGTCCTGTATACGGCAGAAACTGTCGAAATTCCGTTGCTTTCCACCTTTTCACTTCTTTTAAACTTCGAGGTTTTCTAGCAAATTCTGAGGGCATATATGGTGAAAGATATTCTAGTTTTTCAGATATATTATTAACTTCTCTACTTGACAATTTATTATGTGGGGGTGAACCGTTACACCAAATTCCATTCAACATTTTTTTCACCACTCCCAATGCAACAAGGTGCATGTAGTCGAGTGGGATGTCAGCAATCATGTCTATGTTGTATATTGTATTGAGAATGGTAGTCCGGCCCGTGGTGATGGTCATTATATCCTCTCTTTGAATAAAACTGTTATGAGTTCTTTTTGTAAATTTACAATCAGGAAAACACGTTCTACCTTTAACTCACTCACCCTCTTTGTTAAGTTAATTTTAACGATTAATAAGTATCGTATGGGAGGCGAATAGCCAGTCCTTTCCCATGCTCAACACCGAGAAATGTTTCGAGGCGACGATATACACTCACTGGCTATAAGAGTCGAAATTAAAGTTTTAATACGGGCCGAACGAGTTCCGTCGCGTGGAGTTTGACGTGAGTCTCTTGACGCGCTTGGGCTACTCACGTCGGGATGACTCCGACTTCATTTTCTCGGGAGGTGCCATCTTCTTCCAGTCGCGGCTTCAGCTCTGCAATTTTTCAGCTTCGGAAACCACAAGGTGAATTGTCGGCCTACCAATGGGTGGCCTTCTTGAAGGGTCCCGACTTTACATGCTAGTCGGGCAACATCTCTTCAGTGGGTACATCTCCAGGTGGTTATTTCCATGGACCTCCAGGTGTATATAGTACCTGGGGCCATGGCGTCGCAGTCGTCTTCGTGGCTTCTCGTTCACCCACGTTGGGCCATATGGTCGACCCACACGTGGAGTTTACTGGAGGGTGTGGGCTCTGTTTCTCCACTGAGAAACCAAAGTCCCCAAGAAGTTGGGCGCCATGTTATCAAGCGGCAGTATCGGTATCTCCTCCTTCGGGGTGTATACTATAAAGTAGTACCCCGAGTATGTTGAAGGAGTACCGTCCGGCTTGAATCGAAGTTCTTCTTCTTCGTTTTATATATATCGGAATACACGAACTATACTTGTACCCCCATAAATAATAGGTACTTTCTAGTTCGGTACTCTCGGTGCAGCTGCTTCACAGGAACAATAAATAAATAAAAAACTCGCTTCACCACGATCTTGGAAGGAAGTCAGAGCTGTCGTATGTACCGCAGTACTATTCGACGACTATTACTTTCGCAGACTAAAACTCGTAGGTTAAAATAACTCGTACTTCTTCTACTAAAAATATTGAGAAAATGAATATGGAGGCTCAAATAGGTATTGCAGAGGCAACACAAGCCTGCCCAATGGCTACTCCTACAACTTCGAGGAGTAAGTATTCTTATGCATGTAACAAATATGACTAATCAAATAGAGTATTACACAATTATCCAAATGCAATATTAAATTAAAAATCAATCATATTTAATCTGTAATACTATTACTTAATAAAATTGTTTTATTGCAGAATCAAAAATTTTAAAAGAAGTCAATGTTACTCGCCAGTCAATGTTATCACCAACAGCAAGACATTTCTACAAAAAAGTGGTTAAGGCATCCAACAGAATGGCACAGATGAGCAGTAGAATGAAAAATTTTCAGGATCGTCTAAATTCTGCTCAAAATGCTTGCTCTCAATTCCAAGGCATTATGGAAAAAGTTGATGAACCTACGTATAATTTCATAATGTCCCAAATAAGGACTCAAAAACAAAGACCAAATGCAAGGAGATTTTACTTTGGATGAGAAAGTTTTATGTCTAAGCATTTTAAAAGCAAGTGGTAAAGGCTATCGACTCCTCTCCAAGGTTTTCACCTTACCCACAAAGAAAACACTAACAAACCTTTTAAACAACGTCCACTTGCCAACAGGGATAGATAATCCTTTGATGGAATCTTTAAAAACGCAAGTAGATAAATTAAAAATAATTGACAGGAAATCAATCATTATATTTGATGAGATGTCGATTGATATGGGACTAACGTATAATCAAAGAGAAGACTACATCTATGGCTTCCATGATCTAGGAGGCAATGACAGAAAGTCCCTATTGTCAAATCATGTCAATGTTTTTATGGTAAAAGGACTTTACAGGCAATGGAAACAGCCACTTTCCTACACATTTAGTAATGGTCCTATTAAGACATTCGACTTGAAATGCCAAATTAGAAAGGTAACTAATTTTGTTAAAATTCACATTATTATTGTGCTATATGTGCTATTGTTTTGTTAATAATAATAATAATATAATCATTTATTCATGAGTTGTTGTTTCACAGGTCATTGAAAACTGTCAAAAAGCAGGCCTTGATGTTGTAGCAATAGTTTGCGACCAGGGAAGTGCCAATTAAGCTGCCATCCGAAGCCTTATTGGTGACACAAAGGCAGACTTTTTGAGGAGGAATCAAAAATATAATCATTTTGGGTTTTTCGTTAATGGGAAGGAAATAGTTCCACTTTTTGATGGTCCTCATCTCATTAAGGGAATAAGGAACAATTTATTGAATAAAGAAATGCACTTTATTAAGGATGGTGTCCAAAGAATTGCCAAGTGGGAGCATTTAGAGCAATTTTATGTGCTGGATGCAGAGGATGAGGACCAAATTATTAGATTAGTTTTTCATTTTTATTTATTTTTGTTTAATATTTTGTATATTTTAAATGATATATTTAATATTTCATCTTATTTTCAGGGGGAAAATTGATAAAATGAAAGTGAAGTGCTGCACTCAAGTTTTCAGTCGACGAGTGGGAAATCTCATGAAGCGAATTTTGAAATGGAGTAAGTACAGCAGTGGCTTAGGGTTATAACTTTTGGGTACTCACTTTAATATTGGCTATAAATCAAATATGTTGATATAATAATTTCATTTTTTTTTTTAGAAAAGCCCGAAATCAAGCTGGATGAGAAAGCCATTGACACTGCTGAGGCTGTTTTATTTTTTGATGAGCTTTTTGACAGCATAAACTCCAGTCAAAGAATTTCTCCACCTGGAAAACCGTTAAAAGCTGCAGTTAAGTTATCTTCGTCTCATATGCTCTTTTGGGGGCGATGCATAGAAATATTAAAAACAATGAAATATTTTTGTAAAAAAAAATGCCTTTATATCAGTCCCTTCTGTGAAAAATTTTATTTTCACCCTAGAGGGATTTATATATTTATGTCCTCTGTTATTGGAAGGCAAAAATAACAGATACATAATGACGAGGCCTTTCCAGCAAGATGCTTTGGATTTTTTTTTTGGTAGCATCCGTAGTCACGGAGCACGTGAAATATCACCCACTGCTACCCATTTTGTAACCTCTTTTAAGGCTTTAATTATTGTTACGCGAGCTACTGCAATAATATTCTCACTTAGTGCCCCCAGTGAAATCCCCGTATGAGACGACTATGGCTCATCCGCCCAAACTTCGAGAAACGTCCAGAACACCCGGGTGCATCCGCCAGAATATCGAGAATATCCAATGCGCCCGCGAGAACGCCGAGATACTTCGAGAATTACGGCGCACGAGTATAAATAGGCCACAAGCATCGCTGCAGTGAATTAGTCAATCAGTCAGTGTTGATACCGAAGGAAAGTAATCGCGCATCGATAAAGTGTTTATTAAGTGACTCTCATATAAATTATAATTAGTGTGTTTAGTGTATTACATAAATTATTAAATAAGGACTGAATTACACATAAATCTGTAAATATAAATTAACTGAAAATATAAATTAGAATAAACGTTACATTATAAACAATTTTATTTCCAACCATTCGCCAGGAGCCAACTGTCAAGAGGATCACAGTGAGGGAGCTTTAGATAACCTGAAGAGGTTTTTAACTGGTGAGATAACTCCTGACATTAGATGCCCAGAAAATATTGCAGTACCTCATCTGCAAGATGTACCAATAAATAAAAAATCCAAAATTGCATCGAATGTTAGGAGCTATATCACTGGTTTTATAGCAAAAAAAGTTCTTAAACTGATAAAATGCGAAAACTGCAGAAAAAATTTTCTCTTCGGGAGCATAATTCAGATATTGAGTTTATAGAGGCAAGGCAATATAGAAACTGCAACTTAACTGTGCCAGGGACATTTTTCAATTTTATTGTTCAATGTCCAGAGATTGTTTTATTCGATTCCAAGATTAAGTAATGGATTGAACGTGACACAAATTCTGGATTCCATTTTGCAAAATAAAATGGAATCATTCAAACTATTGAATTGCTCAAAGCATTCTCAGCAAGATAAACTTTTAAGAAAAGTTATAATTAAATGTTGTTTGTTTTGGTGGTGCAGGAGAGTTAACAAAAGAGTTAAGGGCAAGGATAAAAAGTTTGAATACCTTGTAAAAATCAAATCACCTGCATCCCATTTTGATCCTGTGAAACTCCATGCCTATCACACGTATACCAAGAAAAGAAATGACAATAAATAAATTATAAGTATTATATATTTTGTATTATTTAATCCCATGAAACAAAAAGAATATTTATTTAGGCTCACAATAAACCTAGCATTGTAATCACATTTTGAGAGTGGGAAAAATAAATAACGAATCGAAAAATATGTATAAAACTGCAATACCTTCCAGCAAGAATGTAAACTAACCAGATTCCGAAAAAATAATCAAGCGATTTGCATTTATTACTGCAAATTATTATTCAAGAATCTGACTGGTTTCCGATCACAAAACATTAACCTACGTAGGTTAATGTTTTGTGGTTCCGATCCAGTTTGAATTCTTGTTGAAACATCTCGAAACAGCCTGTGGCTGTAAATTTAAATTTCCCGCTAACACGGTTGCTGCGCTAGACACGGTTAGGCCGGGAACTAATCTTTTATAAACTGACAATTATATTGGAGTTATCTTTCTAAGTCCGTAGGTTAATGTTTTGTGGCTTCTTGCACAGATCACCTACCTTCTTGTTAAGTGGTGTATTCTTTTCTTTGGTTGTTGTCTCTGATATTATTAATATAATGGAGTCAAATCAAGCAGCTCTTCCTATATTTAAGGAAGAAATTGAAATTAAGGAAAATACTTTTGAAATCGACGTTAAACAAGAACTTGATAGGGATATGCATAGTGTGAACGTTATAAATAATTTAATTGGAGAAACGAATGTCATAAGACCAATTAAACAAGAGGTAAATGTCGATTTAAATTATGATATAACTTTTGAAGATTCTAATGCTTCAATTAAACAAGAAAGTATTATTGTTGAGAGCATTGGAAATAAATTGAACTATTCGCATGGGAAACGGAGGAGAAGAATTAAACTTGGAGGTAAGTGAAACTTATTAACCTTATGCTACATTTTTTCCACCCTGGGTAGCTCAGGGCATTGTTTAAGCATGTACAAAGGAGGCTCATATATCAACATTTGGTGTACAGTAACTCTTAGATATTATTTGTAATAACAACAACATTATAGTAAATTTTATACCCATTTAGAATAAGACCATCCTTATTTATTATTAATAAATCGGTTGAAACAAAAAATTACCAACAAAAATGAACGTCGTAACTAATTTATTAGATGTCACGTTTTTGAAGTTACGTCAAATTTTGATTTCATGTTAATGTCATAACGCAAAATCAGATATAAAAATGCGATATTCTGATGAATCCAAAAAACTTATGCTTAATGTAGTAAACTATTTTCAAAACGATTTAGGATCTCGATTTAAGGCAATTCAAAAAGCGTCCGAAGCACTAAAAGTTCCAGAAAGCACATTATATAATCTTGAAAAACCAAACAGAGCTACAGATTTCGAATTTAGAAGAAATATGTCTGCAAGCGTTTCCCGGAGCAAAACCCGAATTACAAAAAATACCCTGCATTGTTTGAGGGAAGTAATTTATAAAATGTATGCGCGAAAGGATAAAATCACAGTAGAAACTATTTTACGGCAATTTATCGAAGAGTCTCCAGAAACTAAGATTTCCAAAGGTTCGTTATATTTGGGAATTAAAAAAATGGGTTTTCATTTCAAAAAACAGGATGGAAGAAAACATTTATTGGAAATGCCTGCAGTCAGATTAAAAAGAATATTATTTTTGAACAAATACCATGCTGCTAAAGCGAAAAGCTCTTTACACCTGTTTTTCTGGATGAGACATGGGTTTTTAGTAAAAGCGGGGACAGAAGAATGTGGCAAGATGGTACTAAACACAGTGATTTAAAAATAACTGGAAGTGGGACACGATATGTAATTGTTCATGCCGGTAATAAAAAAGGTTTTGTGGCAAATGCATCGCTCATTTTTAAATGCAATAAAAAAACAGGCGATTACCATGATAACATGAACACCGAAAATTTTGAAAATTGGTTTAAACAGCAACTAATTGTAAACTTGGTAGAACCATCGTTAATTATAATGGATAACGCAACGTATCACAGTCGCCTGGATGAAGAAATCCCAAGAAAAAGTTGGAGTAAAACACGCATGTGAGAATGGCTCAAAAAAAAGAATATTCCTTTTCCAGATCACATTTTAAAGGATGCTGTTTGGAATATAATTGAAAAGCAAGTTTTGCCAGAAAAAAATTATCATTTAGACAAATACGCTGCCGAGCATGGTCATTGTGTTCTCAGGCTACCACCCTATCATTGCCATTTTAATGCCATCGAAATGGTATGGTCAGAAACTAAAAGGCATTATGACCAAGCTATTACGAAAACTGCAAGGTCACCTACTGAAGTCTTAAAAGTATGGAATGACGTTGTAAAAAATGTACCGGAGCAACACTGGCAGAATTACATAAATCATACAGAGAAAATTATTTCTGAAGCATCGGAAGTAGAAAACAAACTGGACCTACTAAACATCGAACCTATGGTGATCTCTGTATCCAATGAATCCGATGATGAACTATCACGTTCCGAAAGTTATTCTGATTTAGAAACTAATTAAACTTTGCCTTGAAGATCACGTTGTCATTTTTTTAAAATCTAGAATTTGTACTTAATTGAACTCTGAATTGCCATATTTTTTAAAAAAAACTATGTATCTAGTTAATAAAACAATGTTTTTAAAATGAGTGCACTTCTTTTATATTATTTTATTATGTCAACATCTTTAGAATTTTATGAATTTCATAAAATTAATTTGTATTATTACAAACCACCACTGATAATATGAAATTTCAAGTCACTACGCCAATGCAATAAGAAATATGTCAAGCATTTGACATGACAAAGGTCATAACCTAATTTTTTTCATGCGGGTTCAGATGGTTCAAGAAGCCGCATACGTTAAGTTACTAAAACGGATGGTACCTCTAAATAGGTATTAATTTTACTATATAATAGTTTTCTATTATATCTATTTTATTATACTCCAAAGTGACAGTACAGTTTTTACAATACATCAAACATGACAAGTCTCTATATTCCGTTCAATCTCGTTCCGTTACCTCTAAAGACAGTTATGATATTAGAAAATAGAGGGCGTAAACATTGAATACTAAATTTTCTATCAGTAAGAAGATTCACCTACTTTTTTCTTTACTTAACGAATATTTTCTAGCATTTCCTTACTTACTATTTTTGTTGTGTCCTTCAATTTATTTTTTATTTATAGGAAGTTCATTGATAGGAAAACATATGAAGAGACGAGGTATTATTATCTGTGCAGTTTGTGGAAATTTATATACAAACCAAGTGGAATATTCTTATCACTATTCAATACATTCTTTAAAGAATAAGAAATTATGTAAGACTCAATTAAATAGGAGAGATACTAGTAACTTGATCAATCTAAATGAGGAAGTGAAATGTGAAATTGAAATAGTTGAAAATGAACTGAAAATAGAGTTGGAGGAAACCAAAAACTGTGCTCAGTTCAACGGTATTGATAATTACCAGCCATGTTCAGGTGGAATTGTTGAAAATACCAAATTGTGCCGCTATACTTCTTGTAAAACGCAATTCAAATGTGATATTTGTTCTAAATCTTTTCCAAAGAAAGAAAATTTAATCATACATTTGCGTTATCACCGAGGTGAAAAACCATTTAAACGTGAAATTTGTTTTGAATCGTTTAAAGATAAATCTGGCTTAGTTCAACACAGGCCTATTCACACCGGTGAAAAACCATTTAAATGTACAGTTTGTTATAAGTCTTTTACAGTGAAATGTAGCTTAGTTGAACACATGCGTATTCACACTGGTGAAAAACCCTTTAAATGTGCAATTTGCTTTAAATCCTTCACAGGTAAAGGTAACCTAGTTAAACACATGCGTATTCACACTGATGACAAACCATTTAAATGTGCAATTTGTTTTAAATTGTTTACAGTGAAAAGTGGCTTAGTTCAACACATGAGTATGCACACCGGTGAAAAACCATTTAAATGTGAAATTTGTTTTAAATCGTTTACATTTAAAGGTAACCTAGTTATACACATGCGTATTCACACTGGTGACAAACCATTTAAATGTGAAATTTGTTTTAAATCTTTTACAGTGAAATGTAGCTTAGTTGAACACATGCGTATTCACACTGGTGACAAACCATTTAAATGTGAAATTTGTTTTAAATCTTTTACAGTGAAATGTAGCTTAGTTCAACACATGAGTAGTCACACTGCTGAAAAACCATTTAAATGTAAAATTTGTTTTAAATCTTTTACAGTGAAATGTAGCTTAGTTGAACACATGCGTATTCACACTGGTGACAAACCCTTTAAATGTGCAATTTGCTCTAAATCGTTCACAGGTAAAGGTAACCTAGTTAAACACATGCGTATTCACACTGGTGACAAACCATTTAAATGTAAAATTTGTTTTAAATCTTTTACAGTGAAATGTAGCTTAGTTAAACACATGCGTATTCACACTGGTGACAAACCATTTAAATGTAAAATTTGTTTTAAATCTTTTACAGTGAAATGTAGCTTAGTTAAACACATGCGTATGCACACTGGTGAAAAACAATTTAAATGTGAAATTTGTTTTAAATCTTTTGCAGATAAATCTTACTTAGTTCAACACATGCATATTCACACTGGTGAAAAACTATTTAAATGTAAAATTTGTTTTAAATCTTTTACAGTGAAATGTAGCTTTGTTCAACACATGCGTATTCACACCGGTGAAAAACCATTTAAATGTGAAATTTGTTTTAAATCGTTTACACTTAAAGGTAACCTAGTTAGACACATGCGTATTCACACTGGTGACAAACCATTTAAATGTGAAATTTGTTTAAAATCTTTTACAGTTAAATCTCACTTAGTTCAACACATGCGTAGTCACACTGCTGAAAAACCTTTTAAATGTAAAATTTGTTACAAATCTTTTACAGTGAAATGTAGCTTAGTTCAACACATGCGTTTGCACACTGGTGAAAAACAATTTAAATGTGAAATTTGTTTTAAATCTTTTGCAGTTAAATCTTACTTAGTTCAACACATGCGTATTCACACTGGCGAAAAACCATTTAAATGTGAAATTTGTTTAAAAGATTTTGCAGGTAAAGGTAACCTAGTTAAACACATGCGTATCCACGCAGTTAAACAAAATATTTAGTTATGTGATACATGTTGGATTATATTTAAATATATCTACGATTTTGTGTATGTTCAGGGCCTGTATTTTTAAGGGAATAATAAGAATCTCGCAAGCTGGATTTATAACCTCTGTGTTGTTTCCGTTGTTTGTTGCTCGCCGTGTTTTCTACGTTGCTGGCGATTCGTTATTCACGTAGTTATTCCCGAGTCGACTAATTTATTTCGGTTTTTCGTTGGTGGTGATGTTGAAATTTGATTGGTTACAAAGGTGGCGCATGTCATACGATAGAAAAATTGACGGTACAGATTATTTAGGTTTTGTTATTGCTTTTCGTATTTGTATCAATGTAGTTATCAAGAAAGTAAGATAGTAATCAGTTATTTAACAGCAAATCAATTATAAAAATATGTGAAGTTTGACACGATTGGCACTAACTTCAATTTTCATTGGCGGAACTGCGAATCACGAACAACAGAGTTTATAAATCCAGCTTCAATCACACCCCGAGATTGGTGTATTTTACGGGTTGCGTGAAATGAGAATCTCATCTAAACCAGGGAAAAGCCAAGAAATACATGGTATCGACGGCGTAATTTATAGTTTTTATTACTTCATTTTGTAATATAGTTCTAGTATAGTACATCCACTATTTTTCTTATGGTTTTTTTTTATAAATTTACAATAAATACATTTGAATAATTAAAACAGCACAATTTTTATGTGGGAGGACCATCACGATCAAATTTAAAGCCGCATCTGCGAACTGCAATTCTTCTTTTTCGTCAATATCATACCAGGACGTCCAACTACTAGTCTTGACCAAATAAGATTTATAGTTATGCATATACCCAGGCAGCACAAGAATATTCTTATGATATCCTAAGAATATTCCTTTTGTTTGTTAGGAATATTCTTTGGTGATCCTCTAGATATTTATATCCTAATAGGAATATTTTTGGGATGGTCATTTGTTCACTCCTAGGAATATTCATAGGATGCTCCATGCGAATATTATGCAAATATACCAGAATATTCCCAGTATATTCTTGGAGTATTCAATAAGGTTTATTCACAGGATATTTATTAGGAATATGTTGAAGCAGAATGAAGAATACATCTAAGTAATTTACCATCCTGTATTTGAAATAAGTTAATGAGTGAGTTACGTAGTTAATATATTGAATATGTCAATTTGATTGAAATAAAATTATAATTAGACAAAGTCATTATTTTATTACGAAGGGAAGTTTTTTCTAGTTAGACGATCTGATAATATTAACATGGTAGCAGAGCGTACAGTGCCTAAATGGTAATGCTAGAAGAAACAAGAAATTAAGTAAGAATAAAAATTAAAAAAGATTTTGTAACTGTCTCTGAAAGCTGTCATCTTCATAAAGTAATAAAACGCATTTTCAATTAAATCCAGAGTAAAATGGATCACAGTAAGGTGCAAATTGGATCACTGCAAGTGACGCTGCACGAGAAATAGTCTGGTTAAAAAGAATATTTACGGAATTAACAGGCGTTAACTTGGTTCCGACACTACATGTGGACAATGAATCTGCCATAAGATTAATGCAGAATCCCGAGTTTCATCGTCGGACTAAACATATATATTAGACATTTTTTTTGTTAGAGAAATGGTGTTGGATGGATCACTTGAAGTAGTAAAGGTATCATCTGAAAATCAATTAGCCGATATTATGACGAAGCCACTGTTTTCTAACAGATTGAAAAAATTACTTTTTGGAATGGGGTTGGCAAATTACTCAATGAGGGAAGGTGTTGAAGCAGAATGAAGAATACATCTAAGTAATTTACCATCCTGTATTTGAAATAAGTTAATGAGTGAGTTACGTAGTTAATATATAGAATATGTCAATTTGATTGAAATAAAATTATAATTAGACAAAGTCATTATTTTATTACGAAGGGAAGTTTTTTCTAGTTAGACGATCTGATAATATTAACAGAATATTCTACAGATAATTTTTTACTAAATATCCCAGGTAGCACAAGACGTACCTCGGACGTACAAGAAACACGTCATTGCAGACGTCTGGTTCACCTATATTATGACGTCTTAATGACGGGCAAATGTCAACGTCAGCGGACGTCAATTCTAGACGTCATTGGACGTCAATTCTAGACTTCATTGGACGTCAATTCTAGACGTAGTTGGACGTCACTTCTAGACGTCATTAAAACGGCAACTTAGACGATTACATCAAAAATCTTTTACTGATAAAAATAACAAACAATACTCAAAGTTATTTTTTATTAAACATAAAACGTCATTCATTCATAATAATACATTTTAATAATAAATGTAATTAGTTTATATTACGTAGCAAACTAAAAGCTGCACGAGAGTTATCTGTTAGAATGAAAAATAATACATTTGGTAATAATATCCTTAAAACTTAGCTCTTTTATTAATTAAGTTTCAATTCTGAAAATGCCTTCTTCGTATGACGCCCATAAAAATTATAATCCTTGGCTAATCCGTCACTTAGTACTTGTTTTGAAATTCTACTTGTTTTGGAGGATACATCCTTACCACCAAAACCAGACCAATGTTTTACCTAAAAATCTTTATATACCTATTTGTTTGTTGTACAGGGTGGTCCGCCATAAATTGACTCACCACCTGCAGCCATAATTAAAGGTGCTAGGTAAAAAAGGTAAATACAAAAGTAGTAGCCCTTGTATCTAAACTGTCAGATTTTTTTATCAAATTTAACAAATGAATATCGTAAAGGTCAAATTTTGACATAATTATCTCAAACTCAAAATCTAACTGTAGAATCTAAACGGTTTGAGATAGAGCAAAACGGTTTGCGCCGGTCATCTTAGTTTTTGATGGACTAAATGTAAATGTAATAAGTTTTTCAAATACATTTTTTTCTTCTAAATTTTTAAAACCAAATTATCTATTATTAAATTGTCCATCAAAAACTGGGACGACCGGCGCAAACCGTTTTGCTCTACAGCGCCTTAAAGTTTGAGATTTCCAATTTCCAGGTGGGGGGTCAATTTATGGCGGACCACCCTGTACATACATAAGTATACCATTTGTCATAGCACAATAATTATTCATAGGATAACTTAACTTTAATAGCAAAAACCAAACATTAATATCAGATAAAAAAAATGTTTAATAAATCAAATACTTACAATGGCATGTGCACCTTCAGATTTTGATGTTAGGTAGCCTTCAAAAGAAGCAAGATCATCCAAATTCTTTGGAGGAAATGTAACTGGAAGATCATCCGGTATTACCGATTTTGCTAAGATCTCTTTTTGATCCAATAAATTTAGAATTTTCTTGTTTTGTTGCTTTATTTCCAACAGGTTCGTCAAAAGGATTTCAAATGCTTGAAAAAATATTTCAATATTATTTCAATATTTCAAAAATGAAAGTAATATTGTTGCTTTTTACTATTTTACATTTTATTTATTATTAAAATACGTAGGTATGGATTTTTTAAACTTTAGGTACCTGATTTTGAAATTGCTTCTGAACAAGCTTCTGAACCATTAATTATTAGTTCTTTAGCTGGTCATATGGAATCGTGAGTGAGCTCTCTGACTTAACCAATGTTGATAGCCTTTAAGTTTGATGAATAATTACTACTGGTGCCAGGACTAACACTACCTGCTTCATATCGATGATCATTTGGTGCTAGAAAGAAATGAGTTAAAACCAATAATTATTCGTTATATCATAAATAATAATAATAAGATATTTCAAGGAAAAATGTTACCCAGATTTATAAATACTAAGGACTTGGGCTATTTTTTACTCAATTATTATAAAATATATATATTTATAAAAAAGGATTTTAAAAAAAATGTTTACATAAGTTACATTTTTTTAAATATAAGTAAAAAAAATACCTTCAATATTTGGCCTTAGATTGTTGAGGCTTGGCGGCCGAGGAATATTATTTTCTGAATATTCTTCATCGCTATCAAATTGAATTGGTCGACTAACTTTTCTTTTGGATTTCAAAGTGATGGATTCATTGTCTTCACTGTCTGTTTGTAAATCTGAAGTTAGTTCAGCAAGTTTTAATTTCTTCTGTGCTACCTCAAAATTGTCTGAAAGATAAAAACATATGTGTGTACAGGGCTTTCCAAATTTTCTAACAGTACTTATATACAATGTATTGTAGCAGCTGATACTGGAAAAAATATTAATCATTGTTTGACGTCACGACTCACGAGTTATGGGGCCGAGAAACATAATAAATTGTAGGTATCAAAATGGCAGTAAAAACATCAAATAGCCAGATTTTAAATTTTATATTATGCATTTTAGATTAGGTATTGTTAGAGTTACATACCTGCTGTGTAATAACACTTTGAAATCGAATACACATTCCATTTATCGCAAACTTTCTCTCGTTTCAGAAACGTTTTATTAAAGACTTTCGTGTTCTTATAAGAAGGCAAAAACACTTCCTTTTTCAACGGTGTCAGCCGTTTTGAATGGACAACGGCAAGAGTGCCACCAAACTCAACCACGGAAAACATCTTTTAAATTTAAATATAAAAGATAAATAGGTATATTATTCTTATTCAAACGGCGACCAAAAATTCCCATAAAACGATACACGGAGTATTATTTATATGCGACACACAAACCAAAGGCGAGTATGGCGACCGGCGACCACAACAAGCAACAAGTCAACGAACGAATTAAGAATTAACACTGGCGGATAGCGACACCGATTCTACTTTGGCTCTGAGCTTTCCGCATGCGCAAATTCGTGTCAAACATAACATAACCTAATGACGTCATCAATTTGATGGCGTAAATGAGAAGCGGATATTTCCCACTTTGCATTCCACGATTGGTCGTCTCAAGGTTACATGAATTTGAAGCTTGTGTTATATTGGTTAAAACTTAAAACAGATATTTGATTAATTTATCGAGAAGGGCAAGGAAAATCATATATAAGCCATTTTTTCAACACTGTATAGTTTCTTCAATGATTTTCCTTGCCCTTTTCGATAACTTAATCAAAGATCTGTTAACACAAGCGTCAAATTTGCGCATGCGGAAAGCTCAGAGCCAAAGTAGAATCGGTGTCGCTATCCGCCAGTCAGGACGGTTGCTTGCGCGACGCACTTCGGTTTCGATCGGCAGACTCGATGAGAATGGAAATATGTAATGTCCTTGTCGTACGCCTTCGATATAACAAGGACAAAATAATTTTGAAATAATTAAATAATTTTGATATTTCTTAATCTATTATTCAGAAACAACAAAATTATTTTCTGGCATCTCTGATATAGTTATAGTGGCGAAAATTTTAAAATAAAAAATAATTAGAAATTTATTTTGTTAGCTTTCAGTTTTAGTTTTTTTTTAATTTTAATATTCGTGTAGGTATTTACATGAATAACATAATTTTGTTAAGAAAAATAATCTCTGCTATTCCGTCACAAGATGGCCAAATAATGACGTCAAAATGGCGTCATTCTACAAACGTGATAGTGACGTCTAGTAATGACGTTCTAAGAGACGTCATTTTATGGTCACTGACGTCTAACGTCAGAAATGACCTAAAAAGTACGTCATTTTGACGTACCTTTGCTACCTGGGATAGTAACCAATCAAATTACTTAATTTTAAGTCATGTGTCAAATTTCATCCAGTCACCTCTGGATTACAGCGATAATACCCTACATGTGGTGTTTTTTTTATTAAAAATTAATTAAACGTCAAACTGACAACTGGTTTAAAAATGTCGCGAAGATTTGGTATTGAATCTAACGATGCAATTCATGATATTATATCTAAGTATATTCACAGAATATTCATTAGTAATATTCTACAGATAATCCAGAATATTCTCAGTATATATTCTTCAGATAATCCAGAACATTCTCAGTATATTCTTAGAGTATTCAATAAGGATTATTCGCGGAATATTCCTTAGTAATATTCTATATATTATATATAATCCAGAATATTCTCCAGATAATCCAGAACTGTGTACAAATATTCGTGAATAATTATGTAAAAGAAAGAGCTTATTTATAGTATATTGTAGTTTATTAAAAACCATTTAAATTTTTGAATGTTACATAAAACATGTGCTGTGGACTGTATTAGGTCTTATTCTGTTCGATATTCTACACCTGGAAAAAGAAAAATTATTATTTAAAAATATTTTAAAATGTATAGAATGTAGCAAAATAATTTGTTATATATGTTATTGAGTTTAAATTGAAATAAGTATAGTCCTTTTCAGCGTTTTTGAGCCGTCACTGAAATAATGTAATAAGTTTTTTCATTATACCATCTCTCTCAGTTACATTCGTATATGAGACTTGTATTCACATATAATATCTCTTATCACCAGACTTTGTATGTATGTGTTTTCTTGATTCGTATTTGAACATCGGTGTTGTACAGCTGAATTCAAATACAGTGGCGAATATTTCCAAGAAATATTAATTTTCATTACATACTTATCAAATGTCATTCCTCCTTGAAAGCAATTGTAAAGAAAATATACTGGAAAAACATTGACAGTTTGTATTAAACTTATTAGATTATTTCATCAAGGAGAAAGATAACAACGGACCTTCACTGCCATTATATCTGCTGATGCTTAACATTCAAAACGGGAGGGTACCACTCGCAACAGTACTCTGCCACTGATATCAGATTGCTGTATGAATGTGTGATGTAATGCTCAAAAACGCTGAGAAAGGCTATACTCATCATATTTATGTAGTAATAATAAGGCTTGATAAAGTGAAGTTGCTAAAACATGCTTTATAAAAAGTTGAGAATAAAATGTTTAATTTTGATTAACAAAACATTCAAGGAGTTCCAGCGTATTTTTAATGGACACCAAATGGTTTATGACTTGACTTTCGAATTCAGAAACAACACCTAAAAACAATTACTGATAAATTATTGAAATAAGAAAGGAGGATATACCATATAATATGCATTTTTGCTAAATATTTGTCGTAATGACTTGGTTTTTGATACTTCTGAAATAAAATGTATAATTATTATATTTAAAATGTTAAGTATTAAAGTATACATGGAATGGTTAGAAAAGTAATGGTACAAATGATAAAGATTATTTCGAGTTTTGAGAGCTTCAATAGAGTTGATCTGCTACATAAAAAACATCTACGATATGCTGTGTTAATATTGAATTTAACATATGGAGAGCTTGACTGCTTCATGAACAAATTAAGTCCACCAAGCTTCATATTCTCAAATTGGAATTGTGTCAAACAAGATTAATATAGGTACTTTTGAATCACATATCAAAATATAGGTACCTACATAATTTAAATATAAATTCCACCCTATTTTTTTTTCTTCAGTAGGTAATTTCATTTTCATACCTTGTGGTTGTAACCCCTTATTTAATTAATCAATTCTTATTCAGTTTTAATTTATTTCTGAATATCGAACCGCGAGTCAACGAGTACAAACGCTCTGTTATCTTAGTGAAAGATTATTTACTTTTAATAGTGTTCCACTGACAATATAAACAATTAAAGTGCATCAAAAACGTTAGTGTAGTCAGCTAATTAAACAACAGTAGAAGAAACATTAGAAAACACGTAAGAAATTACTAATGATCGTTTACCGTTTTTGTCTGTACCTACCTAAAAACGGTGGGACTATCACACATACTGGTCGATAAAATCGACAATCAGTTCAACAACAATGCGACAAATCGGGCTACCTATCCTATACTAATAGTGCTTTAATAAACAAATCATAAACAAAACCGAATCATCGCATTTGGCAACATGAGCGACGATTTAAGAACATCTACTGATAATACAATCTCAAATAGCAATAATCAAATAATTGGTAATATTTCCTATGTTGCCGCTGCCAAGTCTAAACCACAACCTATATTCCCTAAAAGTAAACAAGCTATAATAATCCACTCAGAACCCAATTTCGTTCTGCATGACTACGTCAAAACAATTGGTGATATAGTAAACCCCAAAAATATCCGTTACGCCTCGAGAATCTCCAACAACAGGATGTTCATATATCTAGACAAAGTTGAACTCGTAGATGAAATCATCTCAAACCGCCCAGTCTTATCAATCAACTCTACAAACTTTTCAATAAGGAGACTAGTTACACCAGCAAAACGAATAGTAATATCCAATGTTTCACCATGAATACCACATGATATCATAGAAAAATTCATACAGGACGCAGGATATCAACTAGCTTCACCTATATCTAATTTAAAAGCCGGCATCCCAGGAGAAGAATACTCCCACATACTAAGCTTCAGAAGACAAACCGACATTATACCTCCTACGGATAACTTCGAAATTCAAACCTCAATGTTAATACCCTTCGACGGCAATTCATACAGAATATTTCTATCCACAGACAGAATGGAATGCTTCCTTTGTAAACTTACCGGTCATGTAGCCCAAAATTGCCCCAACACCCAAAACAACCAAACTCAACTACCTCCTGAACCTCAAATTCCACCCCATCAACAACCTGAACCAACACAATCAACTTCCCACTCTACACAGCCTACTTACATATCCCAACACGCACAAGAAAGCAGTTACCCACCCTCACAACACTCCTCAAGAAGCCATCTGATAAAGCAACAACAAGACAAAAAAGACCACGCTCCCTAACAAGTGAATCTAAACCATCAGACCTTCAATCTATTAATCTAACCGATAACGAACCACACGATAGGCCACCCCCAAAAATCAAACCTATCACAAAAAAATCAAAAACAGATCCTCCAAAAACCAACACAGCTGTACTCTCTGAGAACTCAAAAACCATAATTCAAAGCTGTTACATACAAAACGAAAGCCTATTCATTCTACCCATTGAGAGTTTCCTCGCATTTCTTGAAAACGCTTTGGGAAACAGCAACCCTCTTGCTGAGGCAAAACGATTCACACCAAACATTAAAAGCCTTTTGGACAACATACAACTAGTTCACAAATCTCTGGAGGATACATCTATAAAAAATAGACTCACCAGATTAACCAGAAAAGTAAAAAAGCACTGAAAATCGAACTTGATACTATAGAAAGTGGAGCCTCAATATCTTCTATTGAAGATATGTCAGATAAATACCAATCAGATTGCCCCCAAAACTCATTACCTTAAAAATACTTCCTTTTCTGTTTACTACAGTGGAATTGCGATGGATTTTATCCTCGCCTAGAACGGTTGCAACAACTAATCACTAACACTAAAGTTAATATAATCTGCCTCCAAGAGACTAACTTCAACGACTCACACAAAAAAGCACTAAAAAACTTTCTCGGCTATCACTTTCTCAGACTCGACCCACTCAGATCCAGCGGAGGCTCTACCATCTTCGTCTCAAATCAATTATACTCTGAACATTTTCATCTGAACACAGATCTTGAAGCCACAGCAGTCAATGTATGGTGCCCCAATAAAATGACAATCTGTAGCGTATATATTACCCCCAAGCACAATCTAACTGAAACAGAACTAGATAACTTAATACGACAGCTACCCAACCCCTTCATCTTAACTGGCGATTTTAATGCACACAACACTATCTGGGGTTCCAACAAAACATTCGGACGAGGGAAAATTATAGAAAATTTCCTTAATAACAACCATGTAGCTATCCTAAATACAGGTTCCAACACACACTTTAACATATCCTCGGGTACATTCAGTTCAATTGATCTCAGCTTTTGTGATTCAAAATCCTATCCAACCCTGACATGGCAAACATTAGATGACTTATACGACAGCGACCATTTCCCTATACTCATATCCAATAATGTCGAAAATGTAACTCCCAATCTAACAAAATGGAAAATATCTCAAGCAGATTGGCCCCAATTTACCCAATGTACTGAAACTATACTTTCCAATTTCAAACTAACCAACAATATATAGATGAAACCATTGCAAACTTCAATAGCTGCATTATCACAGCTGCAAAAGAAACTATCGGACAAACTAACCTTTCCTCAAATCATAAAAGAATTCCCTGGTGGAATAGCGAATGTGAAACGGCAGTCCATCAAAGTAAATCAGCCCTAAACAAATATCGTCGAGCAAAGAATATCGAAAACCTAATTAACTTCAAAAAACTTAAAGCCAGAGCTAAATTCATAATTAAAAATAGCAAAAAAGCCTCTTGGCAAAACTATGTATCATCACTAACAATAGACACCCCCACGGCACAAATATGGTCAAAAATCAACCAAATACAAGGACATAAAACACACCAAAAAATACCCGCCATACTACACGAAGGACAGATTATTAACAATAATGGGAAAATTGCCGAACTTCTTGGGAAAAATTTCGAAAACAAATTCACAAGCTCCACCATAAAACACCCAGATACATTCAGTCCATTCCGTTATCCAAAAAATGAGGAAGACATCTCTGCCATTAATTCACCTCTTACCAAAGATGAACTCATAAATGCCTTCAAATCCTGTAAAAACTCTGCCGCAGGACCTGATCAAATTCCCTTTATATTCCTCAAAAACCTATCACCCCTATCTATCACAAAATTGTTGGATCTCTTCAATAAAATATGGTCAAACAATCAATTTCCCAACATTTGGCGTCAGTCACTTATAATACCTATCAAAAAACCCGATCAACCTTCCATTCACGCAAAATCTTACCGATCAATCTCATTAACCTGCACCCTATGTAAACTAATGGAGAAAATAGTCAATAACCGACTAACCTGGTACCTCCAAAAACATTGCATAATTAATGAAGCCCAATCAGGTTTTATAAGTAACCGCTCTACTTTGGATAACCTTGTCCTCTTACATACTGACATAGCTGAGGCTCTATCCCGAAAACATGAAGTAATAGCAGCCTTCTTCGACATCGAAGGCGCATTCGACCATATAACAAAATCCTCCATTCTCCAAAAACTTAAAGAAAATGGATTAATAAATAATATCTACTCTTTTATAAAAAATTTTCTTTCTTCCCGAATCTTTAAAATAATTACAAACGGATGCATATTCTTTGCCTAAAAAAGCGGAGTACCTCAAGGCTCCATTCTCAGCACCACCTTATTCATCTTAGCTATCAATGATATTTCTAGAAACTTTCAATCACCAGTAAAACACGCATTGTATGCTGACGATCTAATCATCTATAGCCATGGTAAAAACACAGAATCAACCTGCGCAATGTTACAAACATCAATAAACCACGTCAGCAACTGGTCCTCTAACACCGGACTAACCTTTTCTGCCACTAAATCCAAAATCATCAAGTTTAGTAGGAAACATAATACATAAAACCCTATTCTAAAACTCAACGGAAACACCCTACCTGTAGTAACTCACCATAAAATTATAGGCTTAACGTTTGACAACAAACTCAACTTCAAACAACACATCCAAGAAACGAAAGCAAACTGCATCAAAAGACTTAACATACTAAAAACATTATCCCGTCATCATTGGGGAAGTGACCCCATCTAAACACGCTTAACACCATCCATAACACAGCCCTCCGCATATGCCTAGGCGCCTTTAAATCTAGCCCAATTGACAGCTTATATGTGGAAGCTAACGAACCTCCCCTTCACCTGAGACGACAATACCTTTTACAAGCATATTTCAGTTCAACTTCGGCTAACCCCCACAACCCAGTCTATAAATTAATCCCAAACATATATAACGAAGAATCAAATCACCCCCCAAAATCAATACGCACCATCATCGACTCGCTAAAACCTATCCTACACAACATCGACCTCAACCTCACACTACCTTTAAGTATATCCTCCTCTCCTCCATGGAAAAAACCTATACCAATGATCGACACAACACTACTGGGACTCAAAAATCAAGAAACCCCAAGCATTATCTTAAGAAAAACATTCACCAAACGAATCAACCAACAGAAGTTCGACCAAATCATATATACAGACGCTTCCAAAAACAGCAAAGGAGTAGGATGCGCGGTCACCTCATCGAACGAAACCCTTTACACAACTGCTCTTGAAGACACTTGTAGTATATTTACTGCAGAAATTTTTGCAATTCTCCAGGCTTTCAAAATAATAAACGCAAGAAATAAAAAAGTCGCTATCTGTACAGACTCTCTCTCCTCAATCCAAGAAATTAGGAAAGCCAACACAAAACACCCTCTAATACAAAAAATCCACGAAATATACGAGACACTATTTTCTCAAAATACAACGGTCACGATAATTTGGACCCCATCACATATTGGAATCACTGGAAATGAAACAGCCGACAACGCCGCTAAGCTGGCTATAAACAAAACCCAAAAAACAAGCTTACAAATCCATGACGACCTAAAATCACTGTTTAAAAAACATCTCAGAGACTCCTGGCAATCATACTGGGACTCAATACACTCCACCCTTCATGAAATACAATCTAGTCTAAAATATCACCACGACTCCACACCCTCCAGAAAAAAAAAAGAAAAAGTAATTATAAGAAGATTGCGCATTGGACATACACGCTATACTCATGGATACTTGATGACAAAAGAAGAACGTCCCCTGTGCCAGTTATGTTCTGTTCATCTAACTGTTAAACACATCTTAGTGGAATGTCCCCGATACCAAATCTACCAGCAGAAACACAATATAAAAAAACCACTAAGTGATATCTTGAAATTTAGTGAAGTGCTATCCTACCTAAAAGACATAAATTTAATAAATCATATCTAATATGTTCTACCTAAAAAGTATCGAATATCATAACTGTTTTACCTAAATTGTACGAAATACTGTAAACTGTGTCAATGGCCTCAGCAGTCGAGACACGTTAATTTAAATTTAAAAAAAAAATTTATTTCTAAAGATAAATGCCTTTATTTCCTATATTAACCAAGGTTATCATTATTAAAATTTCAAAACACTCAAAATTGGTGGGGGAGTTCGTATCTGCTTGCTATTATTTTTGTTCTCATCAGTGCCTGCAAATAAAATCAACATTAAGAGAGACTACTATATGCATAGAAAATAGTTTGCAAAAAAATGATGAAGATGTATATTAAAATTCATTAATTTACACATAGATGTTTTGCAACATTTATAATACCAGTATCCATAATATTTTGGTACATTAATTATTTTATTGCTAAAACCCTCACTATGTGGAACCCATTCATCACTTATTATTTCTACATTAAGATTCAAAACTTACTTGTGTTTGATGGAAAAGAGTGCCGAACAAACAGATCTTCACCATCACTACTGCTAGAGCTTACTCTCCTTTGCTTAGGAATTCTTTTTGAATAGGGAGCACATCACTTTCAGTGTCTATGTCCGAATTTGCACAGACTTTTGAGGCTTTTCTACTTGCTTCAAAATAATTAGTATACTCTGAAGGTTCTTCTTGGTTTTTGATACTATTTCCTATACATTTACGGCCTCTACTTTCTGGTGGAGAATAGCAGACATCATTGTCTCTATCATACCACTTGGTTGGTATAATTTCAATGGTATTGGAATCAATAAATATGTTAGAATCACCCACGGCATTGTTTTGTAAGTAGCAAAGTCTTTAATCAGTGTTATATACACATTGATCACAATTTTATTTTCATCAATTTGGTGGATGCACATAAAAAAGAGGAAAACTAATTAGTACTTTTGTAGAGGCATAATATATGGCAATAAATGTGGAGGTAAACAAAGAGGTTCATTTATGACGTTTTCAAACCAGAAATAATATGTACAGAAATGTAATAGCTATTATAACAATTGGTTTATTTAGTGATGACAAACTTCTCGCACACAGCTTGCTCTTTGTTCATTTTACTGATACAGAGACCATAATGTTTAACTATTTTCATTCTATAAAATACAATCTATGAAGACATCAAATGTAATTTTATAATGACATTTTTTTTCATACAAATGCAGAATGAACCAACAAATTAACAAAAAAATTTAACTAAATGACTAGATAAAGTAGATTATTACTATAGGAATATATAGGTGTGAGTAGTTCGCACATAAAAATAATTGATAATTATTGTAGGTTCAGTACATATTGGCACAATTATGAAGTTTAGCTAAAAGTTAAAGATTAAGCATTGGAATGATAACAAAACCATCATATGTGGAATTCTAACACATTTTTTAGATACTATAGATAAAGGCCACCATTGTAGCCGACTTAAATGACTAACTAAATATATATCTAGGGTAAAGTCGGGTAATTACGGACGCCTATGGCTGAACGATCTTCAATTTTTAATTAATATAGTGAATATGCTGAAGATGGGTTTAAATAAGAGACAAAGATTCAAACAACTAAATTTTAATGATAAAGCGACAAAAAATGAATAATTAAAAATGAGGTTCAAAAAAGCAAAATATACGCGTGTCCGGCATTATCCGCTCGTAGCGGGTAATTGCGACCGGCAGTGGCCGCAGTTTACCTCTTCCGTAATTTATATGCAAAAATCACAAATAAACTGCTTCCTCGTGGAGTCGGTGCAAAGTTTATGGGAACAACGATCGCACAAGTTACATTTTAGCCACACTTCATTATTGTTTTTCCTGAACTCCCCACATACCAAGCAAATATCTTCATATCAACTTCATCCTGAGTATCATAAGAAGACAAGTTTTCTTGTTAATCATTTTCTTCCTCGTTATTAATTGTATTTTTTGTTTTTCTGCTAGACTTTGATCTGGGACTTGTTAATTTTTTTTCTACATTTGCAATCTTTCTTTTTTTATCATTTTTTCTCTCATTTTCGCTTTTGTTTTTCTTCTAATACGTCTTTCTGGGGCGTGGACGTAAAAATTATTGAGGGTTGTTTTCTTGAATTCTTCTTTTTTTTGTATTTACCTTCGATGGTCCAGGCAAGGGTAAGAACTCATGAAAAGAAATCGTCGATGTTTCTTCTTCCTTGCCCTCATCTTCTTTATCTTGGATGGTTCTTTATTTTGTATTTCCTTTTCATTTACTATATTTTCAGGAGTTTTTTCTAGTTGGATTTGGATGCCATTTTTTGGAGTTGTTTCATTTTCCTCATCTATCGGGTGAACATTTTCTTCTTCAATATCATTTGCAGTATTGACTATTAGAGTATTGGACGGTAAAAAGTCTTCATCTGTAAATGCATCTTCGTTTTGAGGATAAAGTCCAGTTGTCTTAAACACTTTAATAGCTTTTCTGGATTAGCCACTCTCATAAATGCATTGTTAAATAGTTCTGCAAGTCGGTATGATGTTATACATTCACCTGGATGACTTTTTAAGAATTTGTCACATTCTGCATAGTATATGGTACTTTTAAGGGATGGAAAAAACCAACATCCAGTAGTTGAACCTTATCGGTTCCATCTAGAGGAAGAGAGTAAGTACAATGATGCAATTCTGTTTACAAAAATTATATGCCTCTAATGTGCAGTGGGTTGTACATAATTAGCAAAACCGGATCTTCTATACTGCACTTAGTGAAATTTTTAAAATGTTGGAGCCACTCTACAAACAAGTCCTAATTAATCCATCCATTTTCTGAACAGCGGTATACAGCTGACGGAGGACCATTTCGTTTCAGTTCATCAGTCATCCGTTTTCGTTTATAAATAAACATCGTTGGTAAATAACTTCCAACGTCACTAAATGAACAAACAACTGTGGTGGTATTGCCCTTCTCTCCACTAGTGACAAATCCAACTCCTCTTTGTCCTCTCTCAGCTAATATTTTTCCAGGACGTTGTACCGTGGTAATGCCTGTTTCGTCCATGTTATATGTTAACTTGTATTTTTCCATTACAACGATTAAAGGCAGTTACTCTTTGCAAGCTTCTACCTTCTGGCTTTCTAAGGCTCAATTTATTCCGTTTCATAAAACCCTGAGCCCAATCTTTCTTCTTTTTTAATATCTGAAAATGGAGTTGAAATATTGTTCTTTTTGGCATATTCATAGGCACATTTTTTTAACTTCACGTAAAGATATTCCATAGTATAATTTTGCTAATTTTTTAATATGATCTGCTAATTTTTGTTCTTCTTCAACTGAAAAAACTGCTTTACGTCTCTTAGAAGGAAGAAGCGGATGACGGCCATGGAATCTATCAAATAATGTACTTCTTGGAATAGAGAACTCTTCTTATTGAAGATCCTTCTCGAATTTCATTTAAAGCTCTTTCCAAATTTTCTACGGAATACGATATTTTGTTAAAAATCCGCTTGTATTTTCCCATCTGAAAAAAAAATACGCAAAATGAATTTTAAATCGAAGAGAAAATTATGTACCTAATTATCTCAGTAGGTATTGTGCCTTTAATTAAATATAATTATAAATACTTATATAAAATAAAAAAATATAGCGTCCGCAATTACCCCTCTGTCCGCCATTATCCGAAAGTAGGTTGCCGCAATTAGCCGAAATGCATGTTCAGAAATAATAATCTAATCTTAAGCCTTTCTTATATCATTTTCTCATTAAAAATGCATTAATATCCTATACCTAACAATTTAAAACGTTAAAAAACTATTATAAAATATGTTACTTACCTTTGAAAACGCTGATTTGATAGATCAGTTCGATACAAAAATAAATTTTCGACGAAAAACCGTTTATATCTCTACTTTCCTCACCAAAGTTCAGTGAGCGACTGTTTAAGCAAAGACTGTAGAAAGTTTTCATTAGAAAAATTACTGAAAGTTTCAATGGAACCATGTCGACGACAGTCATCTGCCAAATGCAAGAGGTTACGAAAATTGTGTTAAAATATGCTCTCCATATAGACATTTCGCAGTTTTTACAAAAAATAATAATAAATTTTCAGCATATTGTATGATATTCAACTGATTTTCATCTTTAATGCTTAGTAACATTGTAATAGCTACTGAAAGTGTTGAAAAATGTTGTTACTCTTGTTTTGAAATGTTGTGCCTTAAAACAACAGGTCCTGTATACGGCAGAAACTGTCGAAATTCCGTTGCTTTCCACCTTTTCACTTCTTTTAAACTTCGAGGTTTTCTAGCAAATTCTGAGGGAATATATGGTGAAAGATATTCTAGTTTTTCAGATATATTATTAACTTCTCTACTTGACAATTTATTATGTGGGGGTGAACCGTTACACCAAATTCCATTCAACATTTTTTTCACCACTCCCAATGCAACAAGGTGCATGTAGTCGAGTGGGATGTCAGCAATCATGTCTATGTTGTATATTGTATTGAGAATGGTAGTCCGGCCCGTGGTGATGGTCATTATATCCTCTTTTTGAATAAAACTGTTATGAGTTCTTTTTGTAAATTTACAATCAGGAAAACACATTCTACCTTTAATCCACTCACCCTCTTTGTTACGTTAATTTTAACGATTAATAAGTATCGTATGGGCGGCGAATAGCCAGTCCTTTCTCATGCTCAACACCGTGAAATGTTTCGAGGCGACGATACAATCACTGTCTATAAGAGTCGACATTAAAGTTTTAATACGGGCCGAACGAGTTCCGTCTGTGGTGAAAATAGCCACTGCTATTTGTTAGTCCCCACTTCGACATCGTTCTAAATTCTTCTTTGGTTAATTAATTAAATGTGAATTAAGAATTCACTACTGAAAATTAAATTCCTTTCCAGGTCAAAGCGTCTGAGCTTGACATGGATATGAGACGTAAGTCTATTTTCGTCCGTATGATTTCGTGTGTTGTATTTAAACATGAGCAAAGAGGTTTTCGTTCTTCTTTCATGTGAATATGAGCTTTTGAAGCCAAATTTCAATCGGTGAGGTTTCACCACATCTATTATCTTTAAAAAAAGTGCATTCGTGTGAATGCACTTTGTTTTGTCTGGAATCGGTATGGAAATTTTTATCTTATAACCTTTGTTAATCTGGGAATTAACCCAAAAGTTTCCTGAATAAATTTCTTAAGGGAAGATATGATGATTCTCTCTACCATGGAGATCCCAAGGAGCTAGAAAGAAAAAGGAAAGTACCTCTCCATAGTTTCAACTATTACCAGCTCAACATTGTAAAAAAATTGTCCATATAGGTATCTCATTTTCATAATTTTTTTATATACATCTTTACACTTTTTATTTATTAAACTATATGTACTATTGTAAATTTAATAACGTTGTTCGTATTCATCACCTTCTAAGATTCCAGGGTTTATCTATTGATAAAGTTGATGTGAAACCGTAAAACTAGTAGTATTCAGGGTGGCGCCCACTTATCTTCGCTTCACTCAACGTAACTTAAATTCAAGTAGGATTACCCGAGAACCGGGAAGACCTACTCCTTGAATTACTATTAACTCTGGTCTATAATCTACGCCTGAGGTGCTCTTTACCGAGCAGTCGTTACAATCTGACGCCCAACTGGACCGTTACAAATTGGCGCCCAACGTGTCAGGCCAGAATAGAGTTGCACATCTTCTTTATTTTTCAATAAATCTTGAAACTTGGAAGGTTGGACAGTTGGATAGTTAATCATATCTTTCACTTTTTTGATTTGGTAATATCTTGATATTTCTTTCTTATCTTATTATCGTACTAATAATATCTTTACTTTTTTATTTGGAAATGTCTTGTTATATATATAATATATATATATATATATATATATATATATATATACAGGGTGTCCCAGAATTTTTTAGACAGGCTATAACTCTAAAACGGCTGAAGATAACTTCATAAAATTTGGTATGCAGCAATTGGACGGATTTTACAATATTGCGAATCCCTCATGACGTCAGCGAAATCATCAGCGTAGCTATGACGTCATGTCATTATAAAATATCAAATGCAAAGGTGGTCGTGTGACTGCTCATATTAAAGGTCTTTTTATTCTGAATTCAACCATGTAATACACTTAGTATGTTAAAATTTATTAGTTGTGTATTTTCGATCAAAAGGAGTTTAACAAAATAAATAAAAAAGTTTAACAAACAAATTTAATCACATGAAAATCAAGGCAATAATACCATTATTCTACAATTAATTTTCAATAATGTGCTCAAAATGCCCCCCTTCCGCTTCAACACAAGCCTCAAACCTTCTCAATAGTTCACGCGTACATGCCGCTCTTATCATTTCTGGAGTAACAGCTCTACATGCTTCTTTTATTTTATTTTTTAAATCGTGAACATCCCACAATACGCTTGTAGTCGTTCTGTTCAAGTTTTACGAAATCTCAAATAAATATCGTAGTTAGCCATGGTGTCAAAATATTTTGACATTTCAACGAAAACAGTGAATGTAATTCTCGCAGTTACTATAATAATTGGCAGAAGTGAATTCGTCTTAATCGAAAATGCCATTTTTATTCATGTATAATGAATACGTTGATATGTTGATGATTGTAGATTGTAGAATAATGGTATTATTGCCTTGATTTTCATGTGATTAAATTTGTTTGTTAAACTTTTTTATTTATTTTGTTAAACTCCTTTTGATCGAAAATACACAACTAATAAATTTTAACATACTAAGTGTATTACATGGTTGAATTCAGAATAAAAAGACCTTTAATATGAGCAGTCACACGACCACCTTTGCATTTGATATTTTATAATGACATGACGTCATAGCTACGCTGATGATTTCGCTGACGTCATGAGGGATTCGCAATATTGTAAAATCCGTCCAATTGCTGCATACCAAATTTTATGAAGTTATCTTCAGCCGTTTTAGAGTTATAGCCTGTCTAAAAAATTCTGGGACACCCTGTATATAACTATATAACTCTTATTATATATTGTGGCTTTTTAGAGAAAAATACCCATTTTCAAAGTACACACTTTATTTTGTTTAGCTTTCGTTGCACTTCGTCAACTTCATCAGAACAAAATCCGCGATTAAAAAATAATATCAAAAATCTTCATCATAATAAAAAATACAGAATAATTTTATAGAAAACACGTTCAAATTTTGATTATTTTACCAAACTAATGTCAAACGTCAAAATAACGTTAAAAATTGAAAGTGACAAATGAAAAGTTTTAAATTTGTGTTGGTAAATAGCAATTTTAAAGGTGGTATCTTGTATTGAATTGTCCGGTAGTTCATTGATTGATCGGAGCTAATGTGTCAAAACATGTTTGAATCACTTGTTTGCAATTTTTGAGAGTTGACTTTAATTCGACAAACTGATGTTTCTTAAACCAAACTTCCATTTCACTTTGACAATTCATAGTTTCTGATGTGATAGGTTAGTGACTGTAAGTTGGTTGAGTGAAATTCCTAATTTTTCAATTTCTTTCCACTAGTAGGACTTTTGCAATTGGCAACTGTAAAAAGGGATTTATAAAATCAAATAAAAACAAAAGTAAGAAATGTTATGTAGATTTCAAATCCAACACTAACAGATATATCAATAATTTTAATTTTTTTTCTATTTTCAAAGATATTGAATTAAAATAATATAAATTAAATCTTAAATTATTCAAAAATTGGTGCCTTGATTTCAGTTGGTACTAGTTTTGTTGGTAACAATGTATTTTTCTTAAAACAGGTATTTTATATTTTCGAGCTGATGACTTTTTTATTATTTCTACATTATGAAAAACTTGGTCAGTTACTTGTTTTGTGTAGTTTATAATGGAACCAAGATGACTGAATTTTGTCATTTTTAACAATTTTAGTAGTTTTAATTTTTTTAAAAATATGTGTAAATTTTCAATAATAGTTTGTTAAGATTAGTTTCCATGTTTTACAAACGAATTTACATTCTCAAAGGAATTAACTCACTTGCTAGTAAGTTTGTTATAAAAAATATATTCTTTATCTATATTGTAACAAATAATTTATAATTTTAGCCTTGAAAATGATAATAAACATTATCGAAAGCTTGGATTAGTAAAAAAGAGTCTTCTTTACCATCAACAAATCATTTTGGCTGTGCCCCATAAAAAATTTTTATAGTTTATTTTTCAACTAGTCAGCCGTAACTACCCTACTGCTTCTTTTTTATATATATATATATATATATATATATATATATATATATATATATATATATATATATATATATATATAAATCAAAACTGGCAAATAGTCACGGCTGACTAGTCAAAAAATAAAATTAAGAAAGAAATCTTTTTAAGTAAAAAATTCTTTCTTTCATTCACGGGGAAAGCAGCCAAAAACACAAACTATTATTAACACTTTCACTTTCACACTTTCAGTTAAAATAGATTTATAATTTAGTTGTCATAATGAATTCGTAACACCAACTTTAAATATTGTTTTTTAAAAATGAATTGTTTTCTTGTATTTTTGTGTTACTTTAGTTTTAGTTTATAATCACACTTACAAGTAAGTTAACAAAAAAATTTCTAATGAAATTAAAAAATTTTTTGACCCGGTTTTCCTTTCTTGTAATATTTTAGCCTTGAAAATGGAAGCAAAGATTTCCGAAAGCTTGGTAATGTATAAAAGAGTTCACTTTAGTAAGTAATAATAGTTTGTGTTTTTGGCTGCTTTCCCCGTGAATGAAAGAAATAATTTTTTACTTAAAAAGATTTCTTTCTTAATTTTATTATATATATATACGTCCTAATATCTATATATATGTATATGGAACATTGGCAAAATAAAATCAGTACAAAAGCAGAATGAGTTGTATGTTTTATTTTTCAATGTTTATTGTAATAAAAATTTATAAACTTATTATTGAAGAATTAAAATGGTATGATTTGAAAAAATACAGGAACGTAGTCATTTTTACAGAAGTCTTAAATATTTTTAGTCTAGCGAAAATAACAGTTCATGTTATTTCATTGTGAAACACACGATTTCTCTTCAATGATTGGTTTTAAACAATTCCACTGACTAGGTGCAAAAGTGGAACATCTCAAAATTTTTCAAAATTGGGTTAAAAGTTGCGTTTTAACAGTTTTCGTTCAATTCGATTAAAATGCAACGTGCGACTCAGTTTTTAAATTTGTTGTAGATGTTTCACCGTTGTAGCCTATGAGCGATAAAATTTAAATTTTACCGCCATACTTGACCTAGACCAACAAATTTTGTTCAGTGCCTGTATATCTACAACAGTAAAAGACCAGCATGGAAGAAAATCAAACCACCGTGCCTTTCATTACAGTAGCCCAAATAAGTTTTGCCGAACACTAGGGGTGTCCAGTTTGAAAAGCCATCGATTTTTTTTTTTCGATTCGATAAATCGAAACTGTACATCGATGTATCGGATGAAAACATCGGGTACTTTTTCTAAAGGTAAGTTCATATAACAACGAATCACGAACTCTAACGCCACTGCTTAGATCAATTGGTGAGAAAGTTGACAGGTACATAGTTCAGGAATTCGTGAAATTTAAAATCTGGGTGGCGGAAAACTAGACTCCACTTCAAGATTTTCCGATATTCGTGAGGAATTTAGGTTAATTTGACACTTTTGATAATTTGCATATTAGTTTTTAGGTTACGATACGCTCATGTTAATTAATTTAGTAGTTTTCCGTATACGTAATCTTTGGTTTATATTTGAATAATTTAAAATTATTAATTTTGGTTTTTAGAAAACCCAAACAGAAAAAATAAACTCCACAGTCTTAACCCATGGTCTTAACCATTAACCTAACCTGAAATATTTTAAAATCCCCAAAACGTTTACGAATTTCGTTTTTGTATAAAATGGTAACTTTTTACTACTTTATAAAAACAACGATTCGTGTTTCGTGATTCGTTGCTATATTAACTTACCTTAACTGGTTATCATCGATTCGATGTTTTATGAAAAAACATCGATACAACGAGTATATCGATAGCTTTTCAAAACATCGGATCTGTAAACATCGATGTTTTCGATGCATCGATGTACATATATATCGAATGAACACAAATAACACATTGCATTGAGTTACTCGTCAGCTCCAGAGATAGCAATAGCAGGTTGTGAGCTCGTTTCGTTGGTTGTTGTCTCTGATATTATTAATATAATGGAGACAAATCAAGCAGCTCTTCCTATATTTAAGGAAGAAATTGAAATTCAGGAACATACTTTTGAAATCGACGTTAAACAAGAACTTGATAGAGATATGCATAGTGTGAACGTTCTAAATAATTTAATTGAAGAAACGAATGTCATAAGACCAATTAAACAAGAGGTAAATGTCGATTTAAATGATGATATAACTTTTGAAGATTCTAATGCTTCAATTAAACAAGAAAGTATTATTGTTGAGAGCATTGAAAATAAATTGAACTATTCCTATGGGAAACGGAGAAGAAGAATTAAACTTGGAGGTAAGTGAAACTTATTAACCTTAAAGTATAAAATGCTACATTTTTTCCACTCTGGGTAGCTCAGGGCATTGTTTAAGCATGTACAAAGGAGGCACATTTATCAACATTTGGTTTACAGTAACTCTTAGATATTATTTGTAATAACAACAACTTTTATAATATTTTTCTATATCTATTTTATTATACTCCAAAGTGACAGTACAGTTTTTACAATACATCAAACATGACAAGTCTCTATTCGGTACAGTCACTTTCCCTACCTCTAAAGACAGTTATGATATTAGAAAATAGAGGGCGTAAACATTGAATACTAAATTTTATATCACCCCTTCTCAATTTAAATGTTAACACAAAAGTAAACATTTGTTAAATAACAAACATTCAGTTTCCTAGGACATCTAACCTACACATCAAGAATTTTTCTTTATTCAAATCGGACACATTTTCATTTGTTGGAATATATTGTAACATAATTTCTTTTCTCAAGCACCAGTCTTTTAGATATCTCTGAGATATATTCAGCTTCCATCGATGATTGAGCAACACACGTTTGCTTCCTGAAATGCCAAGCTATTGGATTTCCAGCATGGAAACATATGAAACCACTTACACATTTCTTAGTTTCATGGTCTCCTCCCCAATCAGCATCACAGAAGGCCATTAACTCCTGCATATTCCCCTTCTGGAATTGTAGGCCATATTCTTTGGTATGATTTAAATAACGTAAGATTCACTTACCAGCATCCCATGTACTTTTTCTTGGTTTGTCCAAAAATCTACTCAAGTAAGCAACACTGTAAGAAATGTCTGGTCTGCTTACTAAAGAAAGGTACATTAAACTGCATATTAATCTTCGGTAAGGAACATTTCAATGAAATAACACAGAATTTAATAGAAGCGGCCGCTAAAATGGGACTTAAGATAAACGAACTGAAAAGTAAGCAGCAAAAAGCAATCATCGAATTTGAATATGTGGAAGAGTTTATATATCTAGGAACCCTGTTAAACAGTAATTGTGGTGAAGAAAAGGAAATTAATCATAGAATCATGAAAGCTAACAAAAGTGCAGGAGCAATAAATCACCTAGTCCGGTCAAAACATCTGTCAAGGAAATCAAAACTAAGATTGTACAATACTATATTGAAACCTACGATATTGTATAGTTATGAGACATGGGTTTTAAACAAAAATCAAAGAGAAAGTGTAATTAGATGGGAAAGGAAAATGTTAAGAAGAATTCTGGGAGGAAAAAAAGTAGAAGAAAGTGAGAAGAACTAACGAAGAATTATATAACATTTATCGTGAACCCAAGATAGATGCAACTATTACATCAAGAAGACAGTGGTTAGGGCACATTGAAAGGATGGAAGGAGGAAGAATAGTGAAACAAATAGCATGGAGAGTTCCGGAAGGCAAGAAGAAAAGAGGCAGACCAAGGAAAAGATGGAGGGAGGTGGTACTAGAAGACCTGAAAGAAAAGAATGTGAATCGATGGAGAGAAAAGGCCAAAGATAGAAAAGTATGGAGAGGAATTACAAAGCTATGGGCTTAAAAGGCCTGTTAAAAGCTATATATATATATATATATATATATATATATATATAAGGAACATTATTGATAATAGGTTCTCCTTTGTTGACTTGAAAGTTAACTTCTATTGGTTTTGCTACTTTTCTTGTTTCGGCCATTGAAAATTCCTCAATTAACCTTGTTATCATTCTAGTTTGTGAGATTTTTAAATTTTTTTCGTTTTTACTTAATTCCATATCCAGAAAAGTTTTTGCCTACTTCTGACATCTCTTTAATATTAAATTCATTTCGCAAGTCTCTTAGTAGTTCTTGAACTTGGTTTTCTGGTCCTTTAATCAGCCCATCATCCACAAATAATACCAGATAAACATCATCTTTTGTGTACAAACAATAGTCATAATCAGAACGTTTAAAAGTCAGTTGTATCATGACTTGGTTGAATTTTATGTTCCAACACTTTAGAGCATTTCGTAATCCATATAGTGCTCGATTAAGTTTCAGATAATTTGAATCTGTTTTCAAACCTTCCGGTGTCTTTATAAAAACTTCAGTGCCCATAACCTCATTACTGAAACTGATAAAAGGGCTCATATTGTTGATAATCTACAGACTGGAGCATAGCTATATTCATCTCCATTGTTATAAGGCACTTGAAAACCTTTTGCAACTAATCGGACTTTCTTTGTTCCACCTTCTTTAGTTTTGAATAGCCACCTGGTCTCACTAGCACTCTGACATACTGGCAGTTTTGTAGGTTTCCATGTTTCTAGTTTTTCGTGAGAGATTAACTCTTTATCTATTGCTTGCTGCCAATCTGACATTGTACTTGCTTCCTTATAAGTTTTTGGGTCTACTTTGGTCAGCAAACAGTAGGCTGTGTATATTTCATAATTTTCCAGATTTTGAGGTAGTCTCGTATTTCTACCGGATCTTGTCACAATAGGTTCTCGTTCATTGTAAGATACATTTGTTCTGGCTGATTTTTTGTGGTTTTGTTCGAATTTTTATCATTGTTCATCATTTTATACTCCATGATGCTTTCATCTACTCGTACATCCCTAGATCTTATTACTACTACTCCTTTTTCTGTTCTTTTGTCTAGTTTGTTTTGCTTTGGCAATACTGTGTACTATGCACGACTTCCAAATACTTTTATTTTACTCAAGTCACTTTTTCCATGAAATTTTTTTGCAGGTGTTTGACCTTTAGGTAGACTTTTGGTAGTTAATTGATTCAGTTCATACACTGAACACTTGAGTGCTTCGCACCATAATTCTTTTGGAACTCCTGAGTCTATTAGTTTTATTCTTATTTTATTTAACAATGTTCTGTTCATTCTTTCGGCTTTGCCATTTTCTTGTGGCGTGTGAGGGATTGTGTATTCTAAAATTATTCCTTTTTTCAGACAATATATATGATTTGAAATTGTTTGAAATATATTCTCCACCATTGTCTAGTCTCATAGCTTTTACTTTGACATCCTTTTGTCTTTCAATTTCTTGTACATATTCTATTAGATTCTGATTGGCCTCGTCCTTTGTTTTTAACGTTTTTATAATAACAAAATGTGAGTAGTCATCAATTATTGTTTGAAAATATTTCGACCCATCAAAACCTACTGGATTGAACGGTCCACAGACATCACTATGTATTAAATCACCAATATTTTTGGTTTTTCTTTCAGATTCTTTGAATGGTAATCTGGTACCCTTGCCATCGATACATGTTGAACACACTTTGTCCAAATTTGGTAAACCAAGCTGTGTTAAAACTTCTTTACTGACTGGGATGGCCTAGTCTTCGGTGCCACAGATCACTTGTTTCCTCATTCCCAACTTTGTCAGCCGTTAAAATATACAATCCTTTTGAGTATTCACAATTCAGAAAGAATGTTTCTCCTTTTATCTCCATTTTACGTTTCTCCATGATTATCTTGCATCCCTTTTCTGTCATTTTTGATGCAGAAAGTAGATTATGCTGCTATTAGGTACTAATAAGGCAACAGGCACCTTTTGTCCTTGACATTCAAACTTCAAGGTTCCTTTCTTATTAGTTTTCAGATTTTCACCATTTGCTATTTGGACTGTTACATACTCTGGTAGAGATATTATTTCGGTCATGTGTTTCTCAATATCTTCTTTCACAAAGTGGTTACTCGCCCCTGAATCAATGACAAAGTATAACTTCATCACATAAATTTGCTGTGTACAACTGTATTTCAGTTTCATTTTGTTTCTCATCAGCATTATTTGCCTGCTGCTGATTATATTGACTGTAACCTCTACTTCTCGTACCTCGAAATCCTGGTCTTCCTCTACCTCGGCCTCTAGTATTTTTAGGACATTTCCCAATAAAAAGATCTGTACTTCCACATCTGTAGCATCTTCTATTATCGGTTACCTTGAAACTTGTCTCATTATCAGACTTTTGACACTCCTGTGACAGTAACTTTAGTTCTTCATCTAATAATCTAGCTTTTGCAAAATCCATGGTCATCTTATCTACTGTTTCTAGAGCTGTTACTATTGTGCCATATTTTGGTGGTAATGTCAAAAACAAATGGCATACTCATACTCTATCACTTTCATCTAAAACAGTTCCATGTTCTTTCAGTTCTCGGATGACTGAGTCAAACTTCACAAAATGGTCTTCTAATTTTTCCCCAGATTGCGACTTTAGATTTATTAGCCTTCTCCAAGTTGATAATTTGGTAAAAGAACTTGACCTGGAAAAAACAACTTTTAGAGCTTCAACTTGTTGTTTTGCACTTTTGCAGTCTTTGGCAATGTCCAAATGTTTATCAGATAGTCCCTGAACTATGATTGATTGTGCTTTTGTATCTTTCTTACGCCAGTCCTTCTTCACTGCTTCTATTGCCGTTTCATTCAGCTCTGTTTCCAAAATATCCTCGCATAGTTCTCGTCTCAGAATTGTTTGAATTCTGAACCACCACTTATTGAAATTGTTTGCCTCCAAAATTGGAACAGGAAAGCTTGAAGTCCCGACATTTTTTTTGTCACTGATTTCAGCTCGTTTTTCTTCTCACTGGATCTCTAGAGTGGCCAAGAATCTGGGCCCATAACCTCTTAGATATTATTTGTAATAACAACAACTTTTATCAAACATCAAACATGACCAGTCTCTATTCCGTACAGTCGCGTTCCGTTACCTCTAAAGACAGTTATGATATGAGAAAAGAGAAGGCGTAAACATTGAATACTAAATTTTCTATCAGTAACAAGTTCACCTACTTTTTTCTAACGAATATTTTCTAGCATTTCCTTACTTACTATTTTTGTTGTGTCCTTCAATTTATTTTTTATTTACAGGCAGTTCATTGATAGGAAAACATATGAAGAGACGAGGTATTATTATCTGTGCAGTTTGTGGAAATTTATATACAAACCAAGTGGAATATTCTTATCACTATTCAATACATTCTTTAAAGAATAAGAAATTATGTAAGACTCAATTAAATAGGAGATATTCTAGTAACTTGATCAACCGAGGTGACAAACCATTTAAATGTACAAATTGTTTTAAATCGTTTACAGGTAAAAGTGACCTAGTTAAACACATGCGTATTCACACTGGTGAAAAACCATTTAAATGTGAAATTTGTTTTAAATCTTTTAAAGTGAAATGGATCTTAGTTCGACACATGCGTATTCACACTGGTGAAAAACCATTTAAGTGTGAAATTTGTTTTAAATCTTTTACTATTAAACCTAACTTAGTTCAACACATGCGTATTCACACTGCTGAAAAACCATTTAAATGTAAAATTTGTTTTCAATCTTTTACAGCGAAATGTAGCTTAGTACAACACATGCGTATTCACACCGGTGAAAAACCATTTAATTGTGCAATTTGCTTTAAATCGTTCACAAGCAAAGGTAATCTAGATAAACATACGCGTATTCACACCGGCGAAAAACCATTCAAATGTGAAATTTGTTTTAAATCTTTTACAGTTAAATCTCACTTAGTTCAACACATGCGTATTCACACCGGTGAAAAACCATTTAAATGTGAAGTTTGTTCCACATCTTTTACTCTTAAATCTAACTTAGTTCAACACATGCGTATTCACACTGGTGAAAAACCATTTAGATGTGAAATTTGTTTTAAATCTTTTAATCTTAAATCTAACTTAGTTCAACACATGCGTATTCACACTGCTGAAAAACCATTTAAATGTGAAATTTGTGTTAAATCGTTTACAGGTAAAGGTAACCTAGTTAGACACATGCGTATTCACACTGGTGAAAAACCATTTAAATGTGATATTTGTTTAACATTTTTTACCGTTAAAAGTGACTTAATTAGTCACATGCGTATTCACGCAGGTAATCAAAATATTTAATTATGTGGTACATGTTGGATTATATTTAAATATATCTACTATTTTGTGTATGTTCAGGGCCTGTATTTTAATTGGAATAAGAATCTCGCAAGCTGGATTTATAAACTCTGTGTTGTTCCCGTTGTTTGTTGCTCGCCGTGTTTTCCACTTTGCTGGAGATTCGTTATTCACAGTTATTCCCGAGTCGACTAATTTATTTCGGTTTTTCGTTGGAGGTGATGTTGAAATTTGATATTGGTCACAAAGGCGGTGGCGCATGTCTTACGACAGAAAAATGGACGCTACAGATTATTTAGGTTTTGTTATTGCTTCTTGTATTTGTATCAATATATCAAGCAGTGACGGCTAGTACATAAGCGCTGCAGTGCTGCAGAGTTCCAAAAAAACCTTCTAATTAACTAAAAATTTTCTTTTTATTGAAGGTAATGTTTTTGTGGGATAAAATTATACACACTATTGTAGAATATTATTAGTTAGTTTAAATTTCGCGCTAATGGTAAAGCGTAGATGAAACACTGTTGTGTGTTGGCAAAGAAAAAGAAGAGTGACAAGTGACAGTAGACTCCACCCTCGGTGTGGCGGGAAGAGTGGAAGTAGGTTAGGTTAGAGGTAGTTAGTCGTTAGGTGTGCTTTATGGTTATGGTAAATGTTCACATTCACATTGTGCTCGTGTGCAAGTAAGTTAAAGTTATTACTGAACGTTATGTTAGTTTCCTTTACGGTGGAACCCGAATTATAATATAATTACTACACTATAGCTAATTACTATCTATTTCTTATGTTGGCGTGTCTTGTTTTCTTAAATCTGCAATTTTTCTCTCTAACTCCTGGATTTTCTCGTCCATTATTGTTATCGTATTCTCCATTTTATCGTTCATCGTTGTGATCTTGTTCTCAATATATCTGATTTTAGGGAGGAACTTTTATTTCCGACTTCAGCGGCAATGTCATTTTTCATTGATAATATATCGGCTGAAATATCGTTCTTCATAGTAGAAATTTCGTCCTTCATGTTAGCAGAAATATCGTTCTTCATAGTAGAAATCTTCTCGTCCATAGCGGAAATGCTAGCAAAAATTGACGAGATTAAGGTTGAAGCCTCGTCGTTGAATAAAAATGTATCCGGATCCAAGCCGTCAATTTCCAGTGTTATTTTCAGTCTTTCGACTAACTCACTCTTCTTTCCGGACGTTTCCAACTCGCGATTTTCCAATTCTGCTTTTAGTTCCGTCACTTTCAGCTCACTTAGTCTCTTAGCCATTTTCACGTAATTTATTTGTATTACCCCACACCTGACACCAATTTAATAACAATGATATTAAAACCATAGAAGTACCGCAAGTAACAGTTAAAGACAATATCAAGAACACTTTCAAATTTGCACATCAAAATATACAGGGTGTTTCAAATAAACTTCTGGATCTGGAACTGTTTTTAGAAAATATTGATAGTTCCATATTTTGTGTTACTGAGCACTGGTGCACATTAAATCAGATTCCATCAATTAGAATTGATGGATATAATGTGGCTAGCTGGTTTTGTGGAGAAAAAATGAATCGTGGTGGTTGTTCTCATTTTCACCAAAATTGGTTTGGACTTTAATGTTGTTGAGGTTGTATCAATAGAGAAACACTTTGAATGTGCGGCTATAACTTGTAACATGGGGAATCCTAACGGTTGTAAGTCTAACAGTCTATTTATTGTAATATAATAGAACTCCTGATTCGGACTTAGAGTTGACATTGGAGAAGCTAACCAAACAATTTAACAATAATTTTCATTTCTTATGCGGAGATTTTAACATAAACTTTTAGGAAAGCTCCAAAAATCTAACTACCCTTAATGATTTACTTGGAAGTTTTAATATGTCTTTCACAGTTAAATGCCCAACTAGAATGAACAGGTGCTTAGACAATATTTTTACGAACATTGAGAAATCTAACTATATCATTGATGTAGTTGACAACCATTTGAGTGATCATCAGAACGCACAGGTCATGAGTGTAAAACTTGATCAGCATGAGAGCATATACCAAAGTAACATAACTCAATTTCAAAACTATTTGGAAAAAGAAAATTGGGAAGAACTTTATAGCTGCTCCGGTAATATTAATGAGAAATTTGAAGTGTTTTGTGGAGTGTTCAGATATTACTTTGATCTATCTTTCCTTGTAAAAAGAAAAAGAGTAGCTGGGAAACGGAAGCCCTGGTTAACTAGAGGTCTTCTAGTTTCTGGAAAGCATTTAAAAGATCTATAATCACTTAAGTAAACATGGTGATGAGTTCACAAAAGAGTACTTTAGAAAGTATAAAAAATTGTACAGACATCTACTCAGTGTAGCGAAAAAAAGACATAACAGTTTGCTAATAGCAAACTCCAGTAATAAAGTTAGAGGACAGCTTGGGGTATCATACAAGGAAAAGCTAAGGTTAATAATACTATAAAATCCATTAATGTTGAAAATAAGGAAGTTGACGATCCCAAATTGATTGCTGATCACTTTATAGACTACTTCAATCAACTTTCAGGTCTTCTATCAGATAATCTTTCAGGTCCAACATGCCTACAATTGCCTGTATTTAATGCACAGTCCTTCAGTTTTGTACCATCTACAAGATATGATATAGAAGACATTATCAATAATCTAAAACGTTCCTTTTCTGTAGGGGACGATGAAATATCTACTAATGTTTTAAAAGGTGTTAAATCTCTAATAACCCAACCTTTATCATTTTTATTAAATTGCTCGATGGAAGAAGGTACTTTCCCTCAAATCCTGAAGATCTCAAAAATTCAACCAATACATAAGGCTGGTAGCAGGGAGAATATTGAGAATTATATGCCAATATCTCTAATTAGTCCATTTTCTAAGGTTTTTGAGAAATATGTTTCGACATGTGTTACAAAATTCTTTGACAAATATAAACTGTTCAATAACAACCAGTTTGGATTTAAAAAAGGTCTCTCCACAACAGATGCGATTATTAATCTATTAAATATGGTTTACGACAATCTTGATAAAGGCAGTAGAACTCTTGGCATCTTCCTCGATCTAAGTAAGGCTTTTGATTTGGTTAATCATGAAATCTTGTTAGAAAAGTTGTATAGATATGGTTTCAGAGGTAGTGTACTAACTTGGTTTAAAACTTATTTACAAGAAAGATTGCATTACGTTACTGTGCAAAGGATGAAGTCAAAACAAGTGACATGCAACACCGGAGTACCTCAGGGCTCCATTTTAGGGCCACTTCTTTACATTATCTATGTGAATGACTTCATGGAAATTAATTCAATTTTGTATGCAGATGACTCTGCTATAGTCATAGGTGATAAAAATATGCATGCAGCAAGTGGATCAGTAATAAATGCACAGAATTGGTTCACTAGTAACAAACTGGTCAGTAATGCAAAGAAATCAGCTTTTATTAGATTTAATTTCGCAAACAAGTACAACATGAATGCCTCTCTTGTTGTTAAACAAACATCAGGAACCTTACAACAAATTTCCTGTACAAAATTTTTAGGTTTACAGATTTCAGAAAATTGTAGATGGAAAAATCACATTGATGACTTATGCAAAAGAGTCTCTTCAGTTTGTTACTGCATATATCAACTAAATAAGGTACTTAATAAAAGTACTGTCTTAATGTACTATCATGCACAACTACATTCCATTATGTCGTATGGTATTGCAGCCTGGGGTATATCATCAGATGCAGACAGGGTTTTCATTGTGCAAAAAAGAGCCATAAGAACTATAGAAGGAGCGTCACGTGGGACCAGTTGTAAAAATATATTTACCAAATTCAATATCTTGACTTTACCTGGAGTTTACATCCTACAATTAGTAATGTATATAAAGACTTTCAAGAACGAGGGATATTCCAAGATATATGGGTATAATACTTTTTAATAAACTCCCTGAGGAAGTAAAAAAACTTCCATTACAGGTTTTTAAAAGAAAGGTAAAAACACTACTTCTTAGCAAAGCTTACTATTCTGTAGATGAGTATCTTAATGACACCTTTGCATAATTTGGGGATATTCAGTGATCTTTTAATGCAACTTAATTTTGATTCTAGCCAAATATTTTATTTGTGTGTTTGTTTGTCATATTTATGTTAATTGTACCTTTTTCTTTTCTCTTGGCCATATTTTAATGACAATAGTTAGTTGTGTAGTTTTGTAGTCTGTTTTAATGATTCTTCTCTGTAATTAATTCTATTCTATTGACATTGTACTTTTATATTATTCTGTGACTAGCCATATGTACATGCATTGTATCTTACATGATAAATAAAATATTATTATTATTGTTTTTATTATTTATTTAAATAGTTTTCACCGGTGGGATAAAATTACACACACTATGGCTAATTACTATCTATTTATTCAAAGAAACACACACACTGTATTAAACTTAATTTATATACACGCTCTACTTAATGTCTACTAATTTATTTACACTCGGTATAATAGTTCTAATTTATTTTTACCACTATTTATCTTCACTATTTTATGCACTGTCCGTTTCACTAATTCTCTCGAACTAACTAACTGTTTACGCACTCAAAAACCCGCGTATATATCGTCCTTATCGGTTCTGGAAGACTCTAGTGCCTTCGGCGCTCGTGCTATGCAAGAACGAAACCGTTGTACTCGGATGTTCTCTGAAACATGCTGGCGCAGGGAGAATCCCAGCGTAGCCACCAAAATTTACAGTCGAGGGACAGGGCCGGCTTTGAGTTGGTGACCTCGCAACATTATCAAATATAAAATTTATAATATATTTTGTAAGGCATTGTCATAATGATAAAAAACAAGCCACTGAAGTCACATCAGAAATAACAAACAAGCGTAAATAAAGTCCACCAGTGGAATAACGAACCTATTTCGCGCGATCGTTTAACGAATCGTTGTTTTTATAAAGTAGTAAAAAGTTACCATTTTATACAAAAAAGAAATTCGTAGACGTTTTGGGGATTTTTAAATATTTTAGGTTAGGTTAATGGTTAAGACTGTGGAGTTTATTTTTTCTGTTTATGTTTTCTAAAAACCAAAATTATTAATTTTAAATCATTCTAATATAAATATAAAACAAAGATTACGTATACGGAAAACTACTAAATTAATTAAAATGAGTGTATCATAAAAAACAAGAACTTGTCCTTAACCTATTTTCAATCATTGTTTAATTAAAAAACATGTAAAAATTCACGTGTTTCTGTGGATTCTCTCTTTTTAAAATTTTGACTTTTTAATGATTTTATAATGTATTTTATTATGTGACTATTAGCTAGTGCTTATAATGCAAGCTTGTCTCTTTCTTCATTGTTAACTGTTCAACACTTTTCCCAATGTTAAGATCAAAGAATCATTCTCGATTAACGTAAGTTGTGAAACTGTTGTAGCGGACTGCTTTATAATTTATGTTTTTTTCTCAATTGTAGTTCCCTGATGATGTAAATAAAGATTTACGAAAGCTTGGAAATTTAAAAAGAGTACACTTTTCCTTTTTTGCTGCTAACCTCAATAGTATTATTATTATTATTATTATTATTATTATATATATAAATAAATTTCATTGTGTAACACACGATTTCTCTTCAATGATTGGTTTTAAACAATTTCACTGACTAGGTGCAAAAGTGGAACATCTCAAAAATTTTGAAAATTGGGTTAAAAATTGCGTTTTAACAGTTTTCGTTCAATTCTATTAAAATGCAACGTTCGACTCAGTTTTGAAAATTTTTGTAGATGTTTCACCGTTGTAGCCTATGAGCGATAAAATTTAAATTTTACCGCCATACTTGACCTAAACCAACATTTTGTTCAGTGTCTGTATATCTACAACAGTAAAAGATCAACATGGAAGAAAATCAAACCACAGTGCCATCTAGTAGTGCCTTTCATTACAGTAGCCCAAATAAGTTTTGCCGAACACTAGGGGTGTCCACTTTGAAAAACCATCGATGTTTTTTTCGATTCGATAAATCGGAACTGTACATCGATGTATCGGATACTTTTTCTAAAGGTATGTTCATATAACAACGAATCACGAACTCTAAGGCCATTGCTCAGATCAATTGGTTGGAAAGTTGACAGGTACATAGTTCAGGAATAGAAGAGTTCTATATAAGGTCAATGTAGCCAACACAATAAATCAAAATTATCGAAATGACATAAGAAATGGGGGTCACTAAAAGGGGTCACCATTTAACTTACTTCTCGTTTCTTTCAGATATACTCAATGTTTTATATAATATATATTGTACCCAGAAGATAAAAAGCTCGTTTTAAGTTAGGGAATTTTGCTTCTTAAGGATTATGGCCTGTCTGTTAACTGTCAAAGTCAACGTCATAACATTGGTTGTCATAGCGTGGTTTTATTTTTATAAACTTTATTCGTTTGTATATATGTCTTTCCAGTGTATTATAATTTAATTTTGAAAATTTGAAACATACTAAACAAATACCAAGCTAAAACTACGCCTTTGCTGCTTGCACCATTGCACTGACAATGTTGACAGTTTCCTGTGATATTTGTGGTAAACATTAGAAAGCAAAACACCCTAAATTAAAACGAGCTTTTTATCATTCGGGTACAAGATATATTGCATAAAATATGGTTTATATCTGAAAAACTGAAAAATTAAGTCAATAGGTGAACCCTTTCAGTGACCCCCATTTCATATGTCATTTCGATCATTTTATTTTATTGTGTTGGCTACATTGACCTTATATAGAACTCTTCCATTTAAAATCTGGGTGGCGGGAAACTAGACTCCATTCCAAGATTTTCCGATATTCGTGAGGAATTTGACACTTTTGATAATTTGCATATTAGTTTTTAGGTTATAATACACTCATTTTAATTAATTTAGTAGTTTTCCGTATACGTAATCTTTGGTTTATATTAGAATAATTTAAAATTAATAATTTTGGTTTTTAGAAAGCACAAACATAAAAAATAAACTCCACAGTTTTAACCATTAACCTAACCTGAAATATTTCAAAATCCCCAAAACGTCTACGAATTTCGTTTTTGTATAAAATGGTATAATAACTTTTTACTACTTTATAAAAACAACGATTAGTGTTTCGTGATTCGTTGCTATATGAACTTACCTTAACTGGTTATCATCGATTCGATGTTTTATGAAAAAACATCGATACGACGAGTATATCGATAGCTTTGCATTGCATTGCATTGCATTGTAAACATCGAATATCCATTCCGAACAAAAATAATCCATTGAGTTGCTCCGGTTGCTCGTCTCCTTCTAATTTTTATTGTTGTTAATCTATGGTCTCCTTGGTTGTTGTCTCCAGCATGCTATGCGCACTCGTATAGAAAATTCTTGACCACATTCCATTCGTAGTGCGTGCTCCCTGGCTTAAGAGGGCGATGTGTCGATTTTACTGGTGGCTGAATATGCATTGCAATAAAAGACCTCTTCTGTATGACTTTATCCAACTTTTCGAATAAAAACAACGGTAATCTTTTATTGCCTCCTATTTTTTCATGTATACTCATGGTGTAAGTGTCTAAGTATTCAGCTATCAGTAAATATTGTTTCCAAATAATTTATTCAAAAATCTTTTTATTATCTAGTTCATTGTCTATAGTAGTTGGTTTAGTTTAAATTATTTACTTCAGTGTCTACCTATAGTAGTTTGGTGTTGTAGTTAATTTGGTGCAAGTTATTTATAAAACTTTTTATTACTTACTTCATTGTCTATAGTAGTTTGGTTTTGTAGTTAGTTTAGTGTATCAATTTAAAAAAACAGTCTTTAGTCCTGGTTTTATTCCTTTAAGGAGGACAATATTAATATTTTTTAGGATGCCCGGAGGAACAGTGTGTTGTGTCTTCGGATGTGAAGGCAAAACATCACCAAAACATCGTTTCCCCAATCCCAATAAAGATTTTGATAGGTACCAAAAGTGGGTGCAGTTGTGTGGAAATGAAAAACCAAAGAGCAAGGATCCAAGTTTGGTGTACCATTCCAATCGAGTATGCCACAAGCACTTTGAACAAAGATATTATTCAAGTAATAACCTTTTAGTGCACACATCTTTGCCAACAATGAATTTACCTAGGCCATTAACAGGTGAGTAATTAAAAAATGTGTATTTATAATATATCAGAATATAAAACCTTCTATTTTATGACAATTTTTCACTTATTGATAAATAATCTATTTATTGCAGTGATTGATGAAAATTTTCCCCCTGAAGGGATTCTGCCTGCATACTTGGTACACAAAGAACACAGCTATCATAAAGGTTTGCAACTTTCATTCATTATCAAAGAAACTACTGTCGTTATTCTAGACACTATGCTAATAGCTTGAATGTAATTTTAGTTTTTGGAAACAGAACAAATATCTGTGTTCAAGATAGACCACAAGCTGAGGAAGTTCATGGAAGAGATTTTGAACAAGCAGGACCTTCACATGCAGAAATGGTTACAAACGCAGGACCTTCACATGTAGAAATGGTTACAGATGTAAGACCATCTACCAAAATTCATATAGCAGATAATATTGCCATCAGTACACCAAAAAGTAAGCATAATATTCAGTTAGTTCTATCTGATAATCAAAAATATTAAATTAGATATATGTATATTATTTATAGTTGTTTTTTTATATAAAACTCACACAACAATTCTCATTGCAGGCAGAAATACATCACTGCTTCAACTTGCCAATGTCACCAGTATTCATAAACTAAGCCTAAAAGAAAAGCTGTTATATAAGAAAGCTTTGCAATACAAACAACTTGCACGTTCCAGACTTCATGCAAAATATAGTGTGAAAAAAAAATTGGAAGTTTCTTGAAAATTTTACGGAAACCAAAATTTATGGCCAATTGAAAAATAAATATGTTGCAGATTTCATTTGAAGAATATTTATTATGTTGATAAGAATGATAAAAAGTGTAGACCACCCACCCTTAAAAATTGGGTTAGAACCTTACAAGGCCTGATATATTTGCTTGAGAAATTATTTTTGAAACAAGGGATTAAGTTTTTTAGTTGCAGAAAACTTAATCAAGACTTGCTTGAAAATTTTTTTTGTCAAATGAGGCAGCATGGAGGAAGGAACTCTAACCCAACACCCACTAATTTTAAAAACTATTATAAATCGCTCTTAGTGAAAACCTTTGTATCTGGTCATTCTCTAGGAGCTAATTGCGAACATTTCGATAATGATCAAATGTTATTTCAATTAGAAGCATTTCTAATGCAAGGTGTAGAAGAAAATGAAGTGGTGGAATTGAAGTCATTCAATTTTATTATTCCTTTAAATTCAGACAGCCGGAGTGTCGATTTATCTACAATTGGATATGTATCGGGATACATAGCAAAGATTGTTTTAAGATCTGTGCAATGCAATATATGCAAGTTACATATTATAGGTCCTAAACGGAAGGTAACAGCACATGAAATTACATGTGAGAGAGAGTTTGACCAGACAGAAAGATTAAAATATTGTACAGGTACATTTGTAGACTGTATTAAAATGTGCTACACAATAATCAAATACTTTCTCCATAAATTAGATGAAATAGGAACTGTAAATATTTACAGATACATATTTAGGTACATTAAAGAACATATTAAATTTCCTTTTGTTTGTCACAATCATGAAATAGAAAATCTCATAATTTCTAAGTGATATTTCAGTGGACAAAAGGTCTAAATAGAGTTTTAACTGGAAAAGAAGATTAAAAACATATAAGTTTCTATAATCCTATTTATAGAAAAGCACAAGATATATATACCAAAAAATTAAAGAGAAAAGGATTGTAAATGCTGGTACATTTTTTACTTTCTATAAGTGTATCTGTCTAATTTATATTGCAAATATTTACTCATTTCTATTGTTGCATATACTCTCTTCCTGTAGGTAATTTTTGCTTTTAAATGTATTATATATTTAGTTTTCTTTGACCATTGGAAATTTTAATTTTTTATGTGTGAAGTTCGTTTTTCATAACGGATGGCTCCACTTCTTTTATTTGTTTCACAAATGATTGTTTTTTTTTATATTCCGTTTATAATATAACATTATTCATAATTTCCAGTGTTCTTTATTTAACAATAAAATAGGATAACCTAACACATAAAAAGTAGAAATATCATTTATTTCTGTATTCATTTTTATCATTGTATTGTATTTTTTAATCATTAATTGTATTTTTCTTATTACTGTATTTTATACTGCATTTGTAGGTATTTCTATTATAAAAAATTTTTTTTTCATGTTCACTTTTTTATATGTAATAATTGGGCTTGCCCGTAAATAAATAATTTTACAGTTAAACCATTTGAATAAGTTAACTTTTTTAATTCCATAAACTATACTTTTTGATAAATATGTATGTTGTACGTTGTTTTTCGTTATCCCACCATGTAAAAATGTTGAAGTCTGGAATGACCAATTTAGCAGTTTGAAAACTAAATTTTTGTTGTTAAAAATATAGTTTTTATTCTGTTAAATTGGACATGGAAGACCGACAATATTTTTGCGTGAGGGGGTGAGGGGGAACAACCGTACCGTCCCGCCTATTTTTGAAATTCGCACATGCGTACTGCTAATCTTCTTTTCTCGATGTCTTTTGCATAGCATGACATACAGCCACTGGTCTTGACTGAATAAGATTCACAGTTACATATAAGGTTTAATCTTCTGGTCTTGGCTAAACAAGGTTCACAGTTACAGCTATATAGTTCGGTCACCAGACCAACTGAGGGCTTGAAAAACATGGTCAGACATTTTTACATTGAGATGCCTATCTATCTTATTTATGTTACCTATGGTCTCCAGTTGTATCTGATCTGATATTATTAATATAATGGAGACAAATCAAGCAGCTCTTCCTATATTTAAGGAAGAAATTGAAATTCAGGAACATACTTTTGAAATCGACGTTAAACAAGAACTTGATAGAGATATGCATAGTGTGAACGTTCTAAATAATTTAATTGAGGAAAGGAATGTCATAAGACCAATTAAACAAGAGGTAAATGTCGATTTAAATAATGATATAACTTTTGAAGATTCTAATGCTTCAATTAAACAAGAAAGTATTATTATTGAGAGCATTGAAAATAAATTGAACTATTCGTTTGGGAAACGGAGGAGAAGAATTAAACTCGGAGGTAAGTGAAACTTATTAACCTTAAAGTATAAAATGCTACATTTTTTCCACTCTGGGTCGCTCAGGGCATTGTTTAAGCAAGTACAAAGGAGGCACATATATATCAATATTTGGTGTACAGTAACTCTTAGATATTATTTGTAATAACAACAACTTTTATAATAGTTTTCTATTATATCTACATATTTTATTATACTCCAAAGTGACAGTACAGTTTTTACAATACATCAAACATGACAAGTCTCTATTCCCTACAGTCGCCTTCCGTTACCTCTAAAGACAGTTATGATATTAGAAAAGAGAGGGCGTAAACATTGTATACTAAATTTTCTATCACCCCTTCTCAATTTAAATGTTAAAACAAAAGTAAACATTTGTTAAATAACAAACATTCAGTTTCCTAGGACATCTAACCTACACATTAAGAATTTTTCTTTATTCAACACATATATAAAGTAAAGTGATATTTTATGTCGATATGTTTCGACCGTTTTGAATTTTCATTACAACTGATTCATAAACTTTGAATTCACTCAAAATACCTTTAAGGTTGATAAGTTCTTGTGATGCGATACCAGCTGAGATATATTCAGCTTCCATCGATGATTGAGCAACACACGTTTGCTTCCTGAAATGCCAAGCTATTGGATTTCCAGCATGGAAACATATGAAACCACTTACACATTGTTTAGTTTCATGGTCTCCTCCCCAATCAGCATCACAGAAGTCCATTAACTCCTGCATATTCCCCTTCTGGAATTGTAGGCCATATTCTTTGGTATGATTTAAATATCGTAAGATTTGCTTACCAGCATCCCATGTACTTTTTCTTGGTTTGTCCAAAAATCTACTCAAGTAAGCAACACTGTAAGAAATGTCTGGTCTGCTTACTAAAGAAAGGTACATTAAACTGCATATTAATCTTCAGTAAGGAACATTATTGTTAATAGGTTCTCCTTTGTTGACTTGAAAGTTAACTTCTATTGGTGTTGCTACTTGCTCCTTCTGTCATCTCTTTAATATTAAATTCATTTCGCAAGGAACTTGGTTTTCTGGTCCTGTAATCAGCCCATCATCCACAAATAATACCAGATAAACATCATCTTTTGTGTACAAACAATAGTCATAATCAGAACGTTTAAAAGTCAGTTGTATGATGACTTGGTTGAATTTTATGTTCCATCACTTTGGAGCATTTCGCAATCCATATAGTGCTCGATTAAGTTTCAGATATTTTGAATCTGTTTTTAAACCTTCCGGTGTCTTTATAAAAACTTCAGTGCCCATAACCCCATTACTGAAACTGATAAAAGGGCTCATATTGTTGATAATCTACAGACTGGAGCATAGCTATATTCATCTCCAGTGTTATAAGGCACTTGAAAACCTTTTGCAACTAATCAGACTTTCTGTGTTCCATCTTCTTTAGTTTTGAATAGGCACCTGGTGTCAATAGCACTCTGACCCATTGGCAGGTTTCCAAGTTTTTAGTTTTTTGTGAGAGATTAACTCTTTATCTATTGCTTCCTGCCAATCTGACATTGTACTTGCTTCCTTATAAGTTTTTGGGTCCTGGTCTACTTTGGTCAGCAAACAGTAGGCTGTGTATATTTCATAATCTTCCAGATTTTGAGGTAGTCTCGTAGTTCTACTGGATCTTGTCACAATAGGTTCTCGTTCATTATAAAATACATTTTCTTCATTTTCATCACTCATACCTACGTGAAGAACCTTCAAAATTTGATAAATTCTTATTTTCTACCTCGTTCTCATGTATACTTTCTTCATCTTCCTCGGGTAATTCTCTAATCATTTGTTCTGGCTGATTTTTTGTGGTTTTGTTCAAATTTTTATCATTGTTCATCATTTTATATTCCATGATGCTTGCATCTACTCGTACATCCCTAGATCTTATTACTGTTCGTTTTTCCCATAGCCATAGTCGATAACCTCCACCACAATTTCCTACTACCACTCCTTTTTCTGCTCTTTTGTCTAGTTTGTTTTGCTTTGGCAATACTGTGTACCATGCATGACTTCCAAATACTTTTATTTTACTCAAGTCACTTTTTCCATGAAAATTTTTTGCAGGTGTTTGACCTTTAGGTAGACTTTTGGTAGTTAATTGATTCAGTTCATACGCTGAACACTTGAGTGCTTCGCACCATATTTATTTTGGAACTCCTGAGTCTATTAGTTTTGTTCTTATTTTATTTAACAATGTTCTGTTCATTATTTCGGCTTTGCCATTTTCTTGTGGCGTGTGAGGGATTGTGTATTTTAAAATTATTCCTTTTTTGAGACAATATGATTTGAAATTTTTTGAAATATATTCTCCACCCTTGTCTAGTCTCATAGCTTTTACTTTGACATCCTTTTGTCTTTCAATTTTTTGTACATACTCTATTAGATTCTGATCGGCCTCGTCCTTTGTTTTTAACGTTTTTATAATAACAAAATGTGAGTAGTCATCAATTATTGTTTGAAAATATTTTGACCCATCAAAACCTACTGGATTGAATGGTCCACAGACATCACTATGTATTAAATCACCAATATTTTTGGTTTTTCTTTCAGACTCTTTGAAAGGTAATCTGGTACCCTTGCCTTCGATACATGTTGAACACACTTTGTCCAAATTTGGTAAGCCAAGCTGTGTTAAAACTTCTCTACTGACTGGGATGGCCTAGTCTTCTGTGCCACAGATCACTTGTTTCCTCATTCACAACTTTGTCAGATGTTAAAATATACAATCCTTTTGAGTATTCATAATTCAGAAATAAATTTTCTCCTTTTATCTCCATTTTATGTTTCTTCATGATTATATTGCATCCCCTTTCTGTCATTTTTAATGCAGAAAGTAGATTGTGCTGCATATTAGGTACTATTAAGGCTTCAACAGACACCTTTTGTCCTTGACATTCAAACTTCAAGGTTCCGTTCTTATTAGTTTTCAATTTGATATTTGGATTGTTACATACTCTGGTAGAGATATGATTTCGGTCATGTGTTTCTCAATATCTTCTTTCACAAAGTGGTTACTCGCTCCTGAATCAATGACAAAGTATAACTTCATCACATAAATTTGCTGCATTCAACTGATGTATTTATTCCGTACAGTCGAGTTCCGTTACCTCTAAAGACAGTTATGATATTAGAAAATAGAGGGCGTAAACATTGAATACTAAATTTTCTATCAGTAAGAAGATTCGCCTACTTTTTTCTTTACTTAACGAATATTTTCTAGCATTTCCTTACTTACTATTTTTGTTGTGTCCTTCAATTTATTTTTTATTTATAGGAAGTTCATTGATAGGAAAACATATGAAGAGACGAGGTATTATTATCTGTGCAGTTTGTGGAAATTTATATACAAACCAAGTAGAATATTCTTATCACTATTCGATACATTCTTCAAGGAATAAGAAATTATGTAAGACTCAATTAAATAGGAGAGATACTAGTAACTTGATCAATCTAAATGAGGAAGTGAAATGTGAAATTGAAATAGTTGAAAATGAACTGAAAATAGAGTTGGAGGAAACCAAAAACTGTGCTCAGTTCAACGGTATTGATAATTACCAGCCATGTTCAGGTGGAATTGTTGAAAATACCAAATTGTGCCGCTATACTTCTTGTAAAAAGCAATTCAAATGTGTTATTTGTTCTAAATCGTTTTCAAAGAAAGAATATTTAAGTAACCATTTGCGTTATCACCGAGGTGAAAAATCATTTAAATGTGCAATTTGTTTGAAATCTTTTACAGTTAAATCTCACTTAGTTCAACACATGCGTATCCACACCGGTGAAAAACCATTTAAATGTGAAATTTGTTTTAAATCGTTTACACGTAAAGGTAACCTAGTTCAACACATGCGTATTCACACTGGTGAAAAACCATTTAAATGCGAAATTTGTTTTAAATCGTTTACAGTTAAAGGTAACCTAGGTCAACACATGCCTATTCACACTGGTGAAAAACCATTTAAATGTAAAATTTGTTTGAAATCTTTTATAGTTAAAGCTCACTTAGTTCAACACATGCGTATTCACACTGGTGAAAAACCATTTAAATGTGAAATTTGTTTTGCATCTTTTAATCTTAAATCTAACCTAGTTAAACACATGCCTATTCACACTGGTGAAAAACCTTTTAAATGTGAAATTTGTTACAAATCTTTTACAGTAAAATGTAGCTTAGTTCAACACATGTGTATTCACACCGGTGAAAAACCATTTAAATGTGCAAATTGTTTTAAATCTTTTAAACGTAAAAGTAACCTAAATAGACACATGCGTATTCACACTGGTGAAAAACCATTTAAATGTGAAATTTGTTTTAAATCGTTTACAGTGAAAAGTAGCTTATTTCAACACATGCTTATTCACACTGGTGAAAAACCATTTCAATGTAAAATTTGTTTTAAATCTTTTACAGTGAAATGTAGCTTAGTTCAACATATACGTATGCACACTGGTGAAAAACAATTTAAATGTGAAATTTGTTTTAAATCTTTTGCAGTTAAATCTTACTTAGTTCAACACATGCGTATTCACACTGGTGAAAAACCATTTAAATGTGAAATTTGTTTTACATCTTTTAATCTTAAATCTAACCTAGTTAAACACATGCCTATTCACACTAGTGAAAAACCATTTAAATGTGAAATTTGTTTTACATCTTTTAATCTTAAATCTAACCTAGTTAAACACATGCCTATTCACACTGGTGAAAAACCATTTAAATGTGAAATTTGTTTTACATCTTTTAATCTCAAATCTAACCTAGTTAAACACATGCCTATTCACACCGGTGAAAAACCATTTAAATGTGCAAATTGTTTTAAATCTTTTAAACGTAAAAGTAACCTAAATAGACACATGCGTATTCATACTGCTGAAAAACCATTTAAATGTGAAATTTGTTTTAAATCGTTTACAGTGAAAAGTAGCTTATTTCAACACATGCTTATTCACACTGGTGAAAAACCATTTCAATGTAAAATTTGTTTTATATCTTTTAATCTTAAATCTAACCTAGTTAAACACATGCGTATTCACGCAGGTAAACAAAATATTTAATTATGTGATACATGTTGGATTATATTTAAATATATCTACTATTTTGTGTATGTTCAGGGCCTGTATTTTAATTGGACTAGTAAGAATCTCGCAAGCTGGATTTATAAAATCTGTGCTGTTCCCGTTGTTTGTTGCTCGCCGTGTTTTCCACGTTGCTGGAGATTCGTTATTCACAGATATTCCCGAGTCGACTAATTTATTTCGGTTTTTCGTTGGAGGTGATGTTGAAATTTGATTGGTCACAAAGGTGGCGCATGTCATACGACAGAAAAATTGACGGTACAGATTATTTAGGTTTTGTTATTGCTTTTCGTATTTGCATCAAAATATCAAGCAGTGACGGCTAGTACATAAGCGCGCTGAAGTGCTGCAGAGTTCCCAAAAAAACCTTCTAATCAACTAAAATTTTTCTTTTTATCAAGTATAAAATTTATAATATATTTTGTGAGGCATAGTCATAATGATAAAAAACAAGCCACTGAACACTGAAGTCACATCTGAAATAACAAACAAGCGTAAATAAAGTCCACCAGTGGAATAACGAACCTATTTCGCGCGTTCGTTGTTGATTTTTTATATAGCTGGGTCATACCAACGTTCTCTACGAGCATTTTAAAACACCCGCGCTGTACACTTCTCCCCCTTGACTGTCTAAAAGTAAGCCGTGATCATGCATGATTTTCCCTATTATAATCGCTGCATTTAGTCCAGCGCAACGAGGCATACGGTACGGTACGAATTAAAACATTTCTTAGAAATTCAATGACCGAAGATCGTTTAACAACTCTTTCCATGCTATCTATTGAAAAAAAAATCTCCGAGACAGACAATTTTAATGACAAAGTGATTACAACATTTGCAAACCGAAAAGGAGGTATAATAGACTTAATTTATATGAAATAATTTGTTGGAAAAGTAGTGCCTAGAGACTCTTATTTCTTGCGAACCGAAAATAACGTCGAATAAGACTTAACTTATAAGAAATAATTTTTTGTTGGCGAAGTAGGGCTTAGTGCATGACTCTTATTTTTCTTGTGTGGCAATCAACAATCGTTCCAGAAATCCAATATTTCAACAAGGGAAGGCGGAGAAACGACAATAAAATCGACCACGAGCCGCCACTGATATCAAGAAAGTAAGATAGTAATCAGTTATTTAACAGCAAATCAATTATCAAAATATGTGAAGTTTTGACACGATTGGCACTAACTTCAATTTTCATTGGCGGAACTGCGAATCACGAATAACAAGATATAAAATTTGGTTATTTGAGAGCAACGACGAACAACACGACAACAACAGAGTTTATAAATCCAGCTTCAATCTCACCATGAGATTGGTGTATTTTACGGGTTGCGTGAAATGAGAATCTCATCTAAACCAGGGAAAAGTCAACAAATACATGGTATCGACGGCGTAATTTATAGTTTTTATTACCCCATTTTGTAATATAGTATAGTAATTCAACTATTTTTCTTATATTTTTTTATAAAGGACTATGCTTCCATCTTATGGAAAATAAAAGACCACTCAAATGCGGATATTTTGATACCAACTTATTCGTCTTGAAAAATAGAATATTTGATAACATTGCGCCAATGTTGTGACTTTTATAATAAACTCACAATTAATGATATTATTTTTAAAATCGCTTACGGAGATTGTATGAGTAAGACAGAGAGAAAATACGTAAATAGACATGTATTACAGATTCCACGAAGAAAGGATATCAGCGGTGATAAGAAATGAATAAATAAAACCAGACAGGGTTGAACTGACCTAATTTTATCAGTTAATTTTTATATTGTAACGTTTATTCTAATTTATATTTACAATTAATTTATATTTACAGATTTATATGTAATTCAGTCCTTATTTAATAATTTATGTAATACACTAAACACACTAATTATAATTTATATGAGAGTCACTTAATAAACACTTTATCGAGGCGCGATTACTTTCCTTCGGTATCAACACTGACTGATTGACTAATTGCCTGCAGCGAAGCTGGTGGCCTATTTATACTCGCACGCCGTAATTCTCGAAATTTCTCGCGGGTGCACTGGATATTCTCGACGTTCTGGCGGATGCACCGGGTGCGGTGGGTATTCTCGATGTTTCTCGAAAATTGGGCGGAGGAACCATAGTCGTCTCATATGGGGATTTCACTGGGGGCACTAAGTGAGCATATTAATGCAGTAGCTCGCGTAACAATATGTTGTTTTTCTTTGTAGTATTTTGTAGTGTATTTGTTGGCATCGGTAAACCTTAAAAAAAAATAGGATAGGGATGCGGAAAAGATTTTTTTATATGCAAGATGTTAAATGTCTATTAACTGTTAATACAAAAATGCTTGTGAAATGTGTGTAGGTAATGAACCCGACGTAAAGGGTGATACTAAAAGATAATGTTTAATTCTTAGAGTAACCCCTTTTACGCGCTCCACCTTCCCCCCACAGGAAGTGCCTGAGGACCTCATTACCTTCTATCCGCGAAGTGTAGCTGAAAAAAAAATTTTTATTGGCCTAAGCCGGTTTTTATATTTTTTTGGTAGATAAAGTCGCCTTTTTGCTTTATTAAATTTTTTTGATGGCCGAAGCCGGGTTTTGTTTAATTTTTGTATTTTTTTGATAGCCGAAGCCGGGTTTTGGATAATTTTTGTATTTTTTTGATAGCCGAAGCCGGTTTTTGTGTTATATATATTTTGATGGCGATGAGTGTTTTCCCTTGCGTGACATAAAAAGCACTGTTAACTGAAATCTAATTTGCATCATTATATTTCTTCATGATTAGGTATAGTTCGATCAGCAGCGTCAACTACAGTCAACCAGTCTACCTGTTCCATAATTAGGATACGTTAAGCCGTCACTCGAGTGCCCGTCAGGGTGAAAACTGACCTGTCTAAAAGGTGCTTATGGTAATTACGGAAAATTCTCTGAATCATCTGAAATCTAGCTATGTATTTATTGCAAATTGTAATAAGTGAACAGTAAAAGTTTTAAGGGAGGTCCGTTTTCAGATGTATGAAATAAGAAATAGTTATAAATGTCTTATGTTTGGCACTATTACACGATATTATTATTGGAATAAAATACGGAATTTTAATTCTACAATTTTATTGCGTACTACTACTGAACTGAGTCATAAATACATACATGTAAAGAAGCTAACCTAACATATAACCTAACCAGAAAGGGTTTGCCCTTTTCACTTAGTATTACTTCAAGCATTTTGTGTATCACTATAGCGTACGACAACAAACGTTCGGAAATATGTATATTAATAAACTGCCGTTTCGAAAATGACAACTTAATATAATAGAAAAATATATTCATAGCAATTAGTACTGACAGACCCCCTAGCCACCCCAATAGGTTATTCAACTTTTTCATTAGAATTCAGGATTACGAATAGGTATTACGATTTACTGGAATTTTCAAAACTATTTAGTTTACCTGTAAGCGGATTAAATAAACTGGACGGCAATTCGAGTGCGCGATCAAGATACCTGCAAGTGTCGGACGGGAACTCATGTGTATTTTATAGTAATTTAAGAATCCTGACGGGAATTCGTTTGCACCGGAATTGTTTACGAAATACGTGTCGGTCAGTTATTAAATGTACCTATTATAATTTTACTATTATAATATAGAAAACGTTATAATAAACTGCTATTACAAAATGACAAACTTATGTAAAGATGTTAGATTGTCAATTGAGAGATGTACCTTTTTTACATAATTTGATTGCAATCTATCATATCTTTATACAACTGAAAAATATAATCCTATTATTTTGTTTCAACGAAACTGGTATTCATCGTATGTACAACTATATTCACAAGTCCGACTCTGTTTCACCGCAGCAGGTGGAGTCCTATTAAATGGTTAGATTTTGTAATCGAATCGAAAATTTCCGACAAATGAACTGATTTTGTGGGTTTATTAATTAAATTACAACATTGGCGCAATGTTATCAAATGTTATATTTTTCAAGACGAATAAGTTGGTATCAAAATATCCGCATTTGAGTGGTCTTTTATTTTCCATAAGCTGGAAGCATAGTCCTTTACAATAAATACATTTGAATAATTAAAACAGCACAATTTTTATGTGGGAGGACCATCACGCTCAAATTTGAAGCCGCATCTGCGAACTGCAATTGTTTTTCGTCAATATTATACCAGGACGTCCAACTTGGCCAAATAAGATTTATAAATACACATTTACTATACCTACCTGGTAGTTTTCCTATAAATTGTAGCAACGCGCTGCAACGTGGAGAAATAGCTTAATAGAGGAGTTCAGTCTAAGGTCAGTGTGACCCAAGGTTAGTGGAAGAGTGTGACCAACAAAAAGTGGTTTTTATGACAAGAAGGTTTTTCATCATTACGAACATCTATATTGCTTTATTAAAACAATGAATACACCCAGGAAGCATAAATCTTAAAATTTAAAATGACGTTTTAGCTGAATTCTCAATGCGTCGGTGGCCAGTAATTCTAGGAACTTTCGGAAAATCACCAATTATCTTCTGTCATTATGACACTAGTTATGTCAGATGGGCCAATCCATCCGTATTCATAGTTCGTTCATTGCTCCACCTCCACAGTTCTTGTTAGGGATGGCGATTCTTTCCAAAAAAGATCGATTTTTAAATCGATTGGAATCGTAACCTGATGAATCGATTCATAAAAAAATCGAGGTCTAAAAGATCGATTTCTAAAAAATCGATTTTTTTCAAATTTGTATTTACAATGTAAATATAGTTCAGTTTCGATAAGTTTGCAATTTTGACATTTGTAGTAACAATTGCAGCCACTGAACAAAATTTAAATATCCAAAGTGTAAATGGAATAATTATATATATGTATATATAACGGGGGAAATTACGGTCCAAAAGTTGGCTGCCGTGTTCGGGGTTGCAAGACTTATGTTGTGAAAATCAGACAATTTTATCAATTTCTTGTTTTGGTTTGTCGTTTCCATTCGCATTTTATAGTTTGTTATTTACTGTGTAAGATATAATCGGTTATTTTCATAACTATTTAAAAAAGAGTATCGAACACTGCGTCGCAATGCCTAAGTTGAATGTAATCTTAGGCAATAGACAACTTACCAACATAATTTTATGCCAACAAATGGAAAAAAAATACAACGTGGCAACGATGTAAAACATCTGTCATGTTTTGTTATTGCAAACTTATCGTAAATGAACTTAAATCCATTTTATGAAAAACAAGAAATACATCATAATAAACAATCTCTGGGATCTCTTATCAGTGAAATCTGGGATCTCTTATCAGTGAAATCAGGGATTTTTTAGTTCACGGAATTCGATAATAAAAATTATTTTTATTACCATATCAAAGTATCAGATGAAGACATTTATTTTCTAAATGTATTTGTTACATTAAACAGTTAAGAAAACAGATAATATAGCTTATAGTTCCCAAAACCAAACCAGAAAAAATCGTATGTCGATTTTCAAAGGTGAAATATCGATTCACTGAATCGATTCAGTACAACATATCGATTTAAAAAATCGATTTATTTGGTCCGAGGAATCGATTCTTCGATTAATCGATTTCAGACCGCCATCCCTAGTTCTTGTCTCGTTGGTTGTTGTCAAGGTTAATACTAGTGATGGTAAGACCCGGCTCATTTTGGTGACCCGGGTCTTCCAGATCAATCATTAAAATGAACCGTTCTTGAAGATTCGTTCATATGACCTTGTTTATTTGTTCCATCGTTTCATGATGTGAATGAAATGAACGGCAGATTTATTATGCAGAATTATTATGCAGATTTTCATATTCATTTATTTATTAAACTTCACGTCTGCTTATGAACCTTCATTAGAGTGGATGAATGATGAATGACCGAATTTGTAAATAACAATCCAAAAATTGAAATAGTTTGTATTTTTTGTCAAATTAAAACATAAATGTACTACAACAGCGGTGGCTTGGTTCAGTTCATTCGAACGACAGGGTCACAGAACGTGATTGAATCAATCACGGGTCTTGGAACTGATTCGATCTTTGAGAACGGGTCGTTCGTGACCTTCCCATCCCTAGTTAATACATCTATTGACCTTGGGTTGTTGTCTCTGATATTATTAATATAATGGAGACAAATCAAGCAGCTCTTCCTATATTTAAGGAAGAAATTGAAATTAAGGAACATACTTTTGAAATCGACGTTAAACAAGAACTTGATAGAGATATGCATAGTGTGAACGTTATAAATAATTTAATTGAAGAAACGAATGTCATAAGACCAATTAAACAAGAGGTAAATGTCGATTTTAATAATGATATAACTTTTGAAGATTCGAATGCTTCAATTAAACAAGAAAGTATTATTGTTGAGAGCATTGGAAATAAATTGAACTATTCGCATGGGAAACGGAGGAGAAGAATTAAACTTGGAGGTAAGTGAAACTTATTAACCTTAAAGTATAAAATGCTATATTTTTTCCACTCTGGGTATACTCAGGGCATTGTTTAAGCAAGTAGAAAGGAGGCACATATATATCAACATTTGGTGTACAGTAACTCTTAGATATTATTTGTAATAACAACAACTTTTATAATAATTTTCTATTATATCTACATATTTTATTATACTCCAAAGTGACAGTACCGTTTTTACAATACATCAATCATGACAAGTCTCTATTCTGTACAATCGCGTTCCGTTACCTCTAAATACAGTTATGATATTAGAAAATAGAGGGCGTAAACATTGAATACTCAATTTTCTATCACCCCTTCTCAATTTAAATGTTAAAACAAAAGTAAAAATTTGTTAAATAACAAACATTCAGTTTCCTAGGACATCTAAACTACACATTAAGAATTTTTCTTTATTCAACACATATCGGACACATTTTCATTTGTTGGAATATATTGTAACATAATTTCTTTTCTCAGACACAAGTCTTTTATAAAGTGATATTTTATGTCGATATGTTTCGACCGTTTTGAATTTTCATCACAACTGATTCATAAACTTTGAATTCACTCAAAATACCTTTAAGGTTGATAAGTTCTTGTGATGCGATACCAGCTGTGATATATTCAGCTTCCATCGATGATTGAACAACACACGTTTTCTTCCTGAAATGCCAAGCTATTGGATTTCCAGCATGGAAACATATGAAACCACTTACACTTTTCCTAGTTTCATGGTCTCCTCCCGAATCAGCATCACAGATGGCCATTAACTCCTGCATATTCCCCTTCTGGAATTGTAGGCCATATTCTTTGGTATGATTTAAATAACATAAGATTTGCTTACCAGCATCCCATGTACTTTTTCTTGGTTTGTCCAAAAATCTACTCAAGTAAGCAACACTGTAAGAAATGTCTGGTCTGCTTACTAAAGAAAGGTACATTAAACTGCATATTAATCTTCGGTAATGAACATTATTGTTAATAGGTTCTCCTTTGTTGACTTGAAAGTTAACTTCTATTGGTGTTGCTACTTGCTCCTTCTGTCATCTCTTTAATATTAAATTCATTTTGCAAGGAACTTGGTTTTCTGGTCCTGTAATCAGCCCATCATCCACAAATAATACCAGATAAACATCATCTTTTATGTACAAACAATTGTCATAATCAGAACGTTTAAAAGTCAGTTGTATCATGACTTGGTTGAATTTTATGTTCCAACACTTTGGAGCATTTTGCAATCCATATAGTGCTCGATTAAGTTTCAGATATTTTGAATCTGTTTTCAAACCTTCCGGTGTCTTTATAAAATCTTCAGTGCCCATAACCTCATTACTGAAACTGATAAAAGGGCTCATATTGTTGATAATCTACAGACTGGAGCATAGCTATATTCATCTCCATTGTTATAAGGCACTTGAAAACCTTTTGCAACTAATCGGACTTTCTTTGTTCCACCTTCTTTAGTTTTGAATAGCCACCTGGTGTCAATAGCACTCTGACATACTGGCAGTTTTGTAGGTTTCCATGTTTCTAGTTTTTTGTGAGAGATTTACTCTTTATCTATTGCTTGCTGCCAATCTGACATTGTACTTGCTTCCTTATAAGTTTTTGGGTCCTGGTCTACTTTGGTCAGCAAACAGTAGGCTGTGTATATTTCATAATTTTCCAGATTTTGAGGTAGTCTCGTATTTCTACCGGATCTTGTCACAATAATAGGTTCTCGTTCATTGTAAGATACATTTTCTTCATTTTCATCACTCATACGTGAAGAACCTTCAAAATTTGATAAATTCTTATTTTCTTCCTCGTTCTCATGTATACTTTCTTCGTCTTCCTCGGGTAATTCTCTAATCATTTGTTCTGGCTGATTTTTTGTGGTTTTGTTCAAATTTTTATCATTGTTCATCATTTTATATTCCATGATGCTTGCATCTTCTCCTACATCCCTAGATCTTATTACTATTTGTTTTTCTGGAAGCCATAGTCGATAACCTCCACCACAATTTCTTACTACCACTCCTTTTTCTGCTCTTTTGTCTAGTTTGTTTTGCTTTGGCAATACTGTGTACTATGCACGACTTCCAAATACTTTTATTTTACTCAAGTCACTTTTTCCATGAAAAACTTTTGCAGGTGTTTGACCTTTAGGTAGACTTTTGGTAGTTAATCGATTCAGTTCATACACTGAACACTTGTGTGCTTCGCACCATAATTCTTTTGGAACTCCTGAGTCTATTAGTTTTGTTCTTATTTTATTTAACAATGTTCTGTTCATTCTTTCGGCTTTGCCATTTTCTTGTGGCGTGTGAGGGTTTGTGTATTCTAAAATTATTCCTTTTTTCAGACAATATGATATTAAATTTTTTAAAATATATTCTCCACCGTTGTCTAGTCTCATAGCTTTTACTTTGACATCCTTTTGTCTTTCAATTTTTTGTACATACTCTATTAGATTCTGATCGGCCTCGTTAACGTTTTTATAATAACAAAATGTGAGTAGTCATCAATTATTGTTTGAAAATATTTTGACCCATCAAAACCTACTGGATGAATGGTACACAGACATCACTATGTATTAAATCACCAATATTTTTGGTTTTTCTTTCAGACTCTTTGAATGGTAATCTGGTACCCTTGCCATCGATACATGTTGAACACACTTTGTCCAAATTTGGTAAACCAAGTTGTGTTAAAACTTCTCTACTGACTGGGATGGCCTAGTCTTCGGTGCCACAGATCACTTGTTTCCTCATTCACAACTTTGTCAGATGTTAAAATATACAATCCTTTTGAGTATTCATAATTCAGAAATAAATTTTCTCCTTTTATCTCCATTTTATGTTTCTCCATGATTATATTGCATCCCTTTTCTGTCATTTTTAATGCAGAAAGTAGATTATGCTGCATATTAGGTACTATTAAGGCTTCAACAGACACCTTTTGTCCTTCATTCAAACTTCAAGGTTCCTTTCTTATTAGTTTTCAGTTTGATATTTGGATTGTTACATACTCTGGTAGAGATATTATTTCGGTCATGTGTTTCTCAATATCTTCTTTCACAAAGTGGTTACTCGCTCCTGAATCAATGACAAAGTATAACTTCATCACATAAATTTGCTGCATTCAACTGATGTATTTATTCCGTACAGTCGCGTTCCGTTACCTCTAAAGACAGTTATGATATTAGAAAATAGAGGGCGTAAACATTGAATACTAAATTTTCTATCAGTAAGAAGATTCACCTACTTTTTTCTTTACTTAACGAATATTTTATAGCATTTCTTTACTTACTATTTTTGTTGTGTCCTTCAATTTATTTTTTATTTACAGGAAGTTCATTGATAGGAAAACATATGAAGAGACGAGGTATTATTATCTGTGCAGTTTGTGGAAATTTATATACAAACCAAGTAGAATATTCTTATCACTATTCGATACATTCTTTAAGGAATAAGAAATTATGTAAGACTCAATTAAATAGGAGAGATACTAGTAACTTGAAGAATCTAAACGAGGAAGTGAAATGTGAAATTGAAATAGTTGAAATAGAGTTGGAGGAAACCAAAAACTGTGCTCAGTTCAACGGTATTGATAATTACCAGCCATGTTCAGGTGGAATTGTTGAAAATACCAAATTGTGCCGCTATACTTCTTGTAAAAAGCAATTCAAATGTGATATTTGTTCTAAATCTTTTCCAAAGAAAGAAAATTTAATCATACATTTGCGTTATCACCGAGGTGACAAACCATTTAAATGTGAAATTTGTTTTAAATCTTTTACAGTTAAATCTGGCTTAGTTCAACACATGCGTATTCACTCTGGTGAAAAACCATTTAAATGTAAAATTTGTTTTAAATCGTGTACACTTAAAGGTAACCTAGTTAAACACATGCGTATTCATACTGGTGACAAACCATTTAAATGTGAAATTTGTTTTAAATCGTGTACACTTAAGGGTAACCTAGTTAAACACATGCGTATTCACACTGGTGACAAACCATTTAAATGTGAAATTTGTTTTAAATCTTTTACAGTTAAATCTCACTTAGTTCAACACATGCGTAGTTACACTGCTGAAAAACCATTTAAATGTGAAATTTGTTTTAAATATTTTGCAGTTAAATCTTACTTAGTTCAACACATGCGTATTCACACTGGTGAAAAACCATTTAAATGTGAAACTTGTTTTAAAAATTTTACTCTTAAACCTAACTTAGTTCAACACATGCGTATTCACACTGCTGAAAAACCATTTAAATGTGAAATTTGTTTTAAATCGTTTACAGTGAAAAGTAGCTTAGTTCAGCACATGCCTATTCACACTGGTGAAAAACCATTTAAATGTGAAATTTGTTTTAAATCGTTTACAGTGAAAAGTAGCTTAGTTCAACACATGCGTGTTCACACTGGTGAAAAACCATTTAAATGTGCAAATTGTTTTAAATCTTTTAAACGTAAAAGTAACCTAATTAGACACGTGCGTATTCACACTGCTGAAAAACCATTCAAATGTGAAATTTGTTTTAAATTTTTTACTGTTGAAACTAACTTAGTTCGACACATGCGTATTCACACTGGTGAAAAACCATTTCAATGTAAAATTTGTTTTAAATCTTTTACAGTGAAATGTAGCTTAGTTCAACACATACGTATGCACACTGGTGAAAAACAATTTAAATGTGAAATTTGTTTTAAATCTTTTGCAGTTAAATCTTACTTAGTTCAACACATGCGTATTCACACTGGTGAAAAACCATTTAAATGTGAAATTTGTTTTACATCTTTTAATCTTAAATCTAACTTAGTTCAACACATGCGTATTCACACTGGCGAAAAACCATTTAAATGTGAAATTTGTTTTACATATTTTAATCTTAAATCTAACCTAGTTAAACACATGCGTATTCACGCAGGTGAACAAAATATTTAATTATGTGATACATGTTGGATTATATTTAAATATATCTACTATTTTGTGTATGTTCAGGGCCTGTATTTTAATTGGACTAGTAAGAATCTCGCAAGCTGGATTTATAAAATCTGTGCTGTTCCCGTTGTTTGTTGCTCGCCGTGTTTTCCACGTTGCTGGAGATTCGTTATTCACAGATATTCCCGAGTCGACTAATTTATTTCGGTTTTTCGTTGGAGGTGATGTTGAAATTTGATTGGTCACAAAGGTGGCGCATGTCATACGACAGAAAAATCGACGGTACAGATTATTTAGGTTTTGTTATTGCTTTTCGTATTTGCATCAAAATATCAAGCAGTGACGGCTAGTACATAAGCGCGCTGCAGTGCTGCAGAGTTCCCAAAAAAACCTTCTAATCAACTAAAATTTTTCTTTTTATCAAGTATAAAATTTATAATATATTTTGTGAGGCATAGTCATAATGATAAAAAACAAGCCACTGAACACTGAAGTCACATCTGAAATAACAAACAAGCGTAAATAAAGTCCACCAGTGGAATAACGAACCTATTTCGCGCGTTCGTTGTTGATATTTTATATAGCTGGGTCATACCAACGTTCTCTGCGAGCATTTTAAAATACCCGCGCTGTACATTTCTCCCCCTTGACTGTCTAAAAGTAAGCCATGATCATGCGTGATTTTCCCTATTATAATCGCTGCATTTAGTCCAGCGCAACGAGGCATACGGTACGGTACGAATTAAAACATTTCTTGGAAATTCAATGACCGAAGATCGTTTAACAACTCTTTCCATGCTATCTATTGAAAAAAAAATCTCCGAAACAGACAATTTTAATGACAAAGTGATTACAACATTTGCAAACCGAAAAGGAGGTATAATAGACTTAATTTATATGAAATAATTTGTTGGAAAAGTAGTGCCTAGAGACTCTTATTTCTTGCGAACCGAAAATAACGTCGAATAAGACTTAACTTATAAGAAATAATTTTTTGTTAGCGAAGTATCAAGAAAGTAAGATAGTAATCAGTTATTTAACAGCAAATCAATGATCAAAATATGTGACACGATTGGCACGTGGCACTATCTTCAATTTTCATTGGCGGAACTGCGAATCACGAATAACAAAATATAAAATTTGGTTATTTGAGTGCAACGACGAACAACACGACAACAACAGAGTTTATAAATCCAACTTCAATCTCACCAATGAGATTGGTGTATTTTACGGGTTGCGTGAAATGGGAATCTCATCTAAACCAGGGAAAAGCCAAGAAATACATGAAATCGACGGCGTAATTTATAGTTTTTATTACTTCATTTTGTAATATAGTTCTAGTATAGTACTTCCACTATTTTTCTTATGTTTTTTTTAAATAAATTTACAATAAATACATTTGAATAATTCAAACATCAGCAGCATTTTTATGTGGGAGGACCATCACGCTCAAATTTGAAGCCGCATCTGCGAACTGCAATCCTTTTTCGTCAATATCATACCAGGACGTCCAACTACTAGTCTTGGCCAAATTAGATTTATAGTTACACATTTACTATACCTACCTGGTAGTTTTCCAATAAATTATAGCATTAAAGCACATTTATGCGGTATAGTGCTCAACGGTGAATGTTTCAACCATAAGATAATATTCAAAAATTAATATTACCTTCCATGCCACTATCAACATACGATAATGCTTTTTTGTAAAATTTTACCGATTTTCAATTCATCAACAAATTGATTTTTTTTTATTTTCAAATAGTTTGTAACATTTATCGATAGAGTAAATTAAAAAAGGAATTTTTGTGGGGATGTGGCAATAATACAAAAATTCCTTTTATAGAAATAGTTGGCAAATATTTCTTCTTGAATTAGAGTAAATTATATACTACTTTTTAAATCGTTTTGGTAATTGTACAATCGGGTACTTATTTTATAGAAGTTGTAACATGTCTATCGACCTGTTTCGCAAAAAGCTTTCAAACGAAAGCGAAACGTCAAAGATCGTTTAATTTTTCAATGTAAACACATTAACCATGCCCTGCCCAAGAAATAAAAATCAAGCGATTATTATATATATATATATATATATATATTATATAATGTATATAAGAAAACTAAATTCAACCAATCTTTTAAAATCATTAGGATCTAAAATATAGAAAAAATTATAGAAAATTGATTAAAAAAAATAAATATTATAACAAATATTTCTTGAATTAAAATCAATGGAATAAACCAAACTAGCGAATCCAAAGGTATTCCTTTTCATCACTTGTCATCCATGCTTAACCTCTATGGTCCTAATGGGTTACACTGATGGAAATACTTTTGGTTTTAGTGTTAAGTATTATTGTTGTTTTTTAGTTCAAATTTTTACTACTTTTTTATATGTATACAATTTGTTAATTCTTCTTCTAAATAAAAGTTATTATTATTATAGAAAAGTGTCTTATCTAATTAAATACGTTTATTGACTCTAAAAAGGCAGTATAAGTAACAAAGCATGAACTCGGAACCGTCGATTTTTCCATCGAGCCTCCCTTTGTTTCCTTTGCTTTACTCCATTCTATCCGTAACACTTTCTAACTAACTAATCTTGGCAACTGTGCAATAATTACTTTAGGTTAAAAAATTCGATCGTATCAAATTATAGTTACCTATGTGTGATATACCATTTTGCGACCATTTATTGCCCGCTGAAAATTGTATCGTCTGAAAATGCTCTTTTTGTCAATTTTGACATCCGATGCTAGTATGAGACAACCGGCATCTCAAATCTATTATGTAGATTATTAAATTTGAGCGTGCCCTTAATACAGTAGGTATGCCGCCTCTCTGTACGCTGACGTCACGTGTCATTTTTGGAAGTGTGTCGAAATATAAAATTAAAGACTGATTTTCTCACTTACAAATCAACGAATGTTTCTAATTTTGCGCAATATAATATGTATTGTAAAAGCCATTTTTAAAAAATGTAAAAATCCCTTATTCACGCATATTAGCCACTACATAAATATACGAGTTTTTTCTAAAAATGCTTTAGTAGGTTTTAAATTTGCTTAATCTTAATAAATTTTGGTAATCAGAATTAGTAGGTACATATATTGTTTATTTATAATCCATTTTTGCTTTCTCTTACTATATTTTTTATACCAAAATATTTAAAATACTAAAAAGTCGGCCGGTATATTATATTCCTATGATGAATTTTTCTCCACGATCATCACAGAATTTGCCAATTCTGAAATCAAATTTGATTACAGAATGCTGGAATTCTCTCTCTTGAGATTGAAGGAATATTCTGCAACACCTCTGCCTCTATGTAATTTAAATGTATTTACATTCTCTCTCTAGTGATAGAATAATATTCTCACACTGGTTATCAATAATAACATTAGCCTTGACGCAGTTCATTATCATCGTAGTGTCAAAACTTGAGTAAGTGTCAAAATTATTGCTGTCACATTGAGTGTAGAAAGTGGAGAAAGTATGGTCTGCTACTCGGTTAGAATGAAAATTCGTGATGCTCGTAGTTACTCACGCTCGCCTTCGGCTTGCGCTCGGAAATTTCCACTCGCATCGAATTTTCATTCTAACCTTGTTACAGAATATACTATTATATAAGTGGTTAGTCCTGATAAACTGTAGCTACTTCTACCTCGTATTGGGGCTCCTATAGGAAATATTAAATGACAATTTATATGTGTATGCTTCCATTGTTTCTTAATATACAGAATTGATACATATTGTTTATTTATAATCCATTTTTGCATTCTTTTAATGATTTTTTATACCAAAATACTTATAATTCTAAAATGCCGGCCGGTATATATTCCTAGCTATGACAAATTGTTCTTATATAAGAGGTTAGTCATGATTAGCTGTACATATTTCTACCTCGTATTTGGGGCTCCTATGGGAAAAATTAAATGACAATTAATGTGTCCTGTTTCCATTTTGTCCATTAACGTGTACCGGGCCTTTCAAAATTAGTTCATTTTATTCATATAAAAATTTGGCAAAATACGCTGCCGAGCATAAAATTAGGGTCACGCAGTAATTTGAAGATATTGTAGAAATTTTCATTTTTTTCGGATTTTTCTCGGTTGTAACATAGTTTACTAACGGATTGCTTGAATAAAAACGGTTTTTGTAGTTCAAAGTTTGTTGAAAGTAACAAAAATGAACAATTTTAATTTGATGTGCTAAGTAAAGAAAATGAACAATTTTACTTTAAGGACTTCAGTAGCTAGTATTCCCTCCTCTGGCAGTAATAACAGCCTGCAAACGACGAGGCATGCTTTGGATCACATTCTGTGGAAGATGGTCCCATTTCTGACTAGTATATCGCGAAGCTCTCTAGAATTTCCGGGGACCGGCACATGTCTACGTAAATGTTCTATTGGATTTAAATCTGGACTGAGGGCAGGTCAAACAAAACGCGTGATTTGAACCTCGTCAAGATACGCAGTAACTATCCGAGCAGTGTGAGGCCGTGCATTATCATGCATAAAGGTTGCGTCGTCTCCAAGAATAACCATGATCGGCAAAACATGGTCTTCTAGAACCTCTGTCAGGTACCTATGCGCAGATAGAGGCGGATTAATCTCAAACGTCAATCCGACGTTGCCAAACTTCTGCCGAACAGCTGATTTTAAAGAACAACCTTAAAAACACGTTTTATCGCTGACTGATTGTCGCAAGTCAGGTAATAACTAAGTAAACTAACTAAAAACACGTTTATTTGAATAAATAGAAAATTGTTTTGTAAAATACCGTTTTCAATGTTTTTTTAATAACGTGTACATTTAACCTAACTAACCTAACCTAACCCTTTAGGTATACGTAAAAAAAAACATTAAAATTTTTAAAATGAATAAATTGACAGTTTTTATTTAAAATTTTAGTAATTTTATGATACTTATTGATGATCTAGCGGTTATTTATACAGATTATCACAAATTCAATTAAATATACTTATTGGCCACCAGAATAATAGGAGTATTTATGCCATTCAGTAAAGTTTAACATGCACTTCCATTTTTCGCACCTAAAAAGAAAACGTAGATATGTGAATTTTTAAATTTCTATGCGAATACCCAGTATCTATAAGTACTAAATAACTAACTAATTTATTATTATCTAATATCTTTGTTACAATAGTTTAAAAAAATTGAATTCCGTATTTGATAATAACTAATTTAATACCCACCTCTCAACGTCTTTGGGACAACGATAAAAGGATATTTCTGGTTTTCCCACCTTGCTGGAACAACCCATCACAGCACAACACACAGGCATTTTAACCCGGCGTCGGTAAGGTGGGGTGTGAGAAACCCCATGCGATCTAACACCCGCTACCATCAATGTAATAGAGAATCTATTCCCATGCGCCGCCTAGTAGCTTCGGCGAATATTGTCATGTCGATTGTCGCTCAGTTGGAAGGTTGAAATTGTGCAAGAAGGAAGTGTAGTGTATGATCAAAGTGCTTTGGGGTTTGTCACACCCCACCTTACCATACCCGCGACCGTTTTATAGGAAAAGTAAGTGTATTCAAATTTAATTTTTTTATTCATATTACAATTTATTTTTACTTGTTCACAGATGTTTTCGTATGAGAAAGAGCAGGAACGTTTGCTAGCATTATGGCAGGAAGGTGATAACGAGAATTACGAACTTTCTGAATCGGAAAGCGAAGGAGAGGAAGATCAAGTTGAGGTAGACATTCATGAAGATGACGAAATTGACGGAACAGCTGAAAATGAAGTAGATAATACTGATTCAGATCAACAGGAACATCATGAAGGCCCAGAAAAAGAGTCCGAAGGTTTGAACAATTCTGAACCTACCAACAAATCTACAGTCTCAAAAAAATATTACCTTGGAAAAGACAACACCAAATGGCTTCAAAGTGTTCCAAATAAGAATGTGAGAACGAGAGCCGAAAATATAATTACTCATTTGCCATGCGTAAAGAGTTATGCTAAGAATACAAAGAGCATAATCGCCTGCTGGTCATTATTTTTTGACGACGAAATGTTAGCTGATATTGTCAAATATACAAATATGAAGATTCGCTTAGCAGCAGTAAAATACAAAGAGCAATATATTGTTGCAGAAACAACTTTGGCTGAATATAAAGCAGTTTTAGGATTGCTTTACTTAGCAGGTGTTTGTAGATCTAACCATCAAAACTTAAATGATTTGTGGATGACTGATGGCACTGGTGTCGATATATTCCGTTCCACGATGCCCCTCAAGCGATTTACCTTTTTGCTATCATGTATGCGTTTTGATAATATGGAAAATCGAGCAGAGCGACGTAAATATGATAAGCTCGCAGCAATCCGAGGGATATTTGACAAATTTGTAGACAATTGTGACCGTTGTTATTCTCCAGGCGAGTTCGTTACTTTAGATGAAAAGTTGGAATCTTTCCGAGGACGCTGCTCATTCCGACAATATATCCCCAACAAACCAGCGAAGTATGGAATTAAGGTGCAAGCTCTTGTAGATTCGAAATCATTTTATGTACTAAATCTCGAGGTTTATACGGGAACACAACCTGTTGGACCTTATAATGTCAGCAACCGTCCTTTTGATATTGTTTTACGTATGGTAAAACCAATATCTGGCACCAAGAGAAACGTTACATTCGATAATTGGTATACAAGTCAGGAAGTTATGTTGAAACTATTGACGGATCATCGACTGACATCTGTTGGAACTTTACGAAAGAACAAGAGAAATATACCTCCAGCTTTCTTAGACGTCCGTAAAAGGGAAACCAAATCGAGTTTGTTTGGTTTTCAAGAAAAAATTACACTAGTATCATACGTGCCCAATAAAAATAAAAATGTTTTGCTGCTTTCGACTTTACACCATGACGATGAAATAAACAATACTACAGGCGATTCCCGTCTTCCGGAAATAATTAGTTTTTACAACTTCACAAAAGGCGGTGTGGATGTAGTAGACGAATTATCTGGTTCTTATAGCGTTTCTCGCAATTCGAGAAGATGGCCTCTCACCCTATTTTTTTCGCTTCTAAATACGGCAGGCATCAATTCCCAGATTATATTCAAAACAAATAATGAGGAACAAAAACTAAAAAGGCGAGAATTTTTGAAGAAACTAGGTCTTGCTCTAATTCATGACCATATAAATGCTAGGAAAAATAATCCTAGGCTACCAAGGAATTTACGTCGGAAAATAGTTGAAATAACCGGGAACAATGAAGAACCACCTCCAAAAAGTCCAAAACTGTCTGGAAGATGCACAATATGCCCTAGATCACGTGATCGTAAAACAAGATTTGCATGCCGGGAGTGTAAGGTATTTTTGTGCATGGAACACGCTAATATTTATTGCCAAAAATGTTGCAAGTTTGAATCGCTGTAACTTTTTTTGTATTAAAGATAAAATCCTATTTTTTATTTTAGATTGTTTATTAGAATATTAACAATTTATTCAACAGACATATCTACATGCAAATATTTTTCAATTATTTTTAAAATTTGTTCAGTTTAATTTGTTTTTTTTTTAGTCGTATTAAGGCATTTACTAAATTTGAGTTTATTGTCAAAAGAAAAATTATTTAATTACCAATTTTTTTATATTAGGTACTTATATTAGTTGATTAATACATTGCTTAAATAAAAAATAAAAAATTTGGTTCATATTATTTTTTATTATTTTTATTAGGTTGGGGTTTATCATACCCCACCTTACCACTGGTGTAAACATTTTCCACCTTACCGACGCCGGGTTAAAACCACAATTTTAATATTATCAATGTAACTTTTGGAAGACTGCGAACAAGAAATTTTACTTTCAGAACGTTTCTCGAAAGACTAAATGAAATACTTATACAAAATTCCTAGAGATTGTAGGCACATTTCGGGTATATACCTTTTGGTCGCCGCGGTCAGTTTTACCCAAATTTAATCCTTTCACTATTCGAAAGGTGACCACTTGGTCGCCAAAGCTGGATTAAGGGTTCCTAGAAACGATTTATTATGAATAAAGAGAAAAATATTAATATTATATTTTTCCCTATTGCAATAATTAATTAATAAATTTAAAATATCTATACAACATAAACTTAAAACACGAACAACGAATTCTAAAATACTAGCGCTCTATAGGCGACGACCCGTATAATATGCGAAATTAAATGCAAGTATAAGGATTAAGCGACACACTGTAGCATGGCGCCAACCGCTAAGTCACCAGACAGTAACCAGCGGTATGAATCCTTTGATCGATAGAATTCGTAGGAGTGAACAATCTATTTTATTTTGTAATCTTTGGTTTCGCGCTGACCTCGACCATCTTCTAAAGCCACCACAACAGGATTTAAGCTCATTGCAAACACTGGCAATGACAACACTAAACAAACAATTTGCAATACAGATGAAACCATAGGAACAAAAATATGCTGATAATGATTTTTATGAATTTGGGCGAGGGGCCGTTTTTTGTTCAACCGCTTTTCGAAATAACAACAACCACTTTTTTATTCCAGCAATCCGTTAGTAAACTATGTTACAACCGAGAAAAATCCGAAAAAAATAAAAAATTCTACAATATCTTCAAATTACTGGGTGACCCTAATTTTATGCTCGGCAGTGTAGATTCAGAAAAATATCTTGATTTTTGTACAAATGTTTAAATTTTTAATAACTAATAATTAATTCGTGTTATATTTTTAATAATACAACTGGTTTACTTAACTTTTAATACCGATTTTCAAACAAGCTGTTTTGAATAATATTAAAGCATCGTCCTGTATAATATGTATTTAGTAATTCATAGGTATTTGCATTTTATCGAATTCTCAGACTTACTTAAAATAAGTTTTCAAAAACCAAATTTTATATTTGACATACCCCGTAGGAGAATCAATACGAGGTATGTATGTACATGACCCACCTTATATAACTGAAGTTTCTATATTATTTTATACTACATACAGTGTTTCTAAATTTATGCGAAAAAATTGAGGAGATTGCCGTATAAAATTATAATAGGTCTTCCCTATGAAAAAATGTCCTGATTCCCCTTCCGAGATATCACCCTTAAAAAGAGGCTGAGTGAAATTGAGTTTCTATTTTTTTTCTCAAGTTTAAGTATGAATGAAATGAAAACTTGAAATTTTGTAATTTATTTAATATCAAATATTTTTTTCTTGAGTTTTGTGGAATAAAAATATTTAAATTCTTTGTTGTTTTGAAAAATTTTTTTTACTCTTCAAGTTTTTTCCTAGATCCATTAGATTTAGAACTTTAGATTTTATTCGAATCTATGTCAAAATATTTTTATATTTGTGTTTCAATTTTCGGCTCTTATAAAAAATGTAAATGTTAATATTTTATTGATATTAAACATATCTTTTTTATAATTGCTAAGTTTAAATTTATTTTATCCTGTTTGTAATATCTGCACTTTGCTAGAGTAAAGATAAACTCTGGCTTATTGCAGCCGGTAGAGAAGATCTAGTTTTCGGGGTTCGCATATTCAAGTTTTGCCTGTGATTTCCTCCGTAGGCGGGGAATATTTTCCATCGATTGTGAATATTTTATCCGATTGAATATATTTTCGAACGATAAAGGGAACAATATTCAGTCGAGGGACAACTTCCAACAGTGATGAGCAATGATTGCTTATATTTGTTTATTGTATTGCTTTGGTTGTGTATATGATATTTTGTGTATTATTGTTAGATATTTAACTCCACTTTTACCTCACCACCAATATTCTTTTTCTTCTCGACAAACAAATTTAGACCATGTATGTATGTAGATTGGGGTGACATTCACTGAGACCTAAAAGATCTATTGTGCCCCCTTACTTCTACTTAGTTCCTGAGGAAAGTCTCAGAGACTAGTAGCTCCTTTAGTCCTATTTCCAGGAGGAATTTAAAGGATATCTGCAGGCTTTAACTTAGGTAAATGTCCCTCTTCTATCCAGTAATCTCCGAGGTGTTGTGCCCTAGGATTCTGAATTGCTGTGCAGTTCGCAAGTATGTGGATGGAGGTTTCTTCTTCCATACCACAGAATCTACATTCTTCTTCCTCCACTATTTTGAGCTTTTTCAGGTGCCCATTCAGGCGACAATGTCCCGTAAGGATGCCTGTTAAAACTCTTAGTGCAGTTTTACTTTGACTTATGCATTCATATCTCAACAGGTTTTAGTCACCCAGAAGAATCTTTGATTGCCTAAGTCCTACTAGATCTTTCCAATGGTCAGATCTTCTCTTCTCTTTGGCTTTGCCTATTTCTCCCAATATTACATTGGAGCTGATACCGCAAAAGTGTTCCGGCCCCCAAAAGGGTGTTCCAGTCCCCCTCTTTGCTAGTTCATGTGCTATTTCATTTCCTTCTATCCCTGTGTGTCCTGGAATCCACAGTAAGGTGACTATATTGTTCTCGCCTAGTTCATTTAGTTTGCCTAGGCATTCCCACACCATTTTGGAACTGATATTTTGTGTATTATTGTAAGATATTTAACTCCACTTTTACCTCACCACCAATATTCTTTTTCTTCTCGACAAACAAATTTAGACTATAGAACCAATACAGTTTTTATTCAATCACTGTTGGCAGAGTATGCGCAATAAAAAGAGGTGAATAATGTGATGGGTATCTAATAAAAACGGGAATTCATTTTTATTGTTTATGTTTAATCAACAAAAATATATTTAACATAAGCTAATGTTGTATACATATACATACATAATGAAATAAGTTTAATATACAATACTTTTAGTCTATTAAATGCCTTTTTAACACCAAATGGTTACAATTACAAAATGTTTACGAAATAAAAATTCAAATTTTCCTTTATATCATGATCTTAATAATATTTCTGGAATAAATTCGTATTTTATTTATAAAAATATTAATCTATCTTTACTTTTTACAGTCCATCTGTACAGAAAAAATCCTGAATTAATTTAATTTGCAAAACAAATGTTCGTAAACACTTGTAATATAATTTTTTTAATTTCTTGGTGAGTGAAATCAATAAAAATATCATTTTGTTTTGTTTTAACCAACACTGGCGAGGGCAAGCCTGGGTTCTCACTCAAAAGTTTCAAAAGAAAAGTACTACTTTTAATTTTTGGTGGAATAAACCAAAATTGATAAAAATCGATGGCATTATTAAATAAGAAAAATATTAATTTTTGCGGAAGATTATTTATCTTAAGTTTAAATATCAAGAAGTTTGGAAAAACTAACTATTAAAAATAAACGATTATATTTATATATATATATATAGATATATTTGCAAAGCTTGCGCCATGTGCCCCATTGTTTTCATCGGAAACCATTTTATTGTTGCTTTTTATTTGTAGCTTGGTTGTAGGTAGGTGGATTTTCCTGAAAATAAAATAAAAGACATAGTAGGTCTTCAAACTTTATCATAAACCTGTCAAACGTTATGTCACTTGTCCAAAATCACATTTAAATCGTTCGAGAAGATTGCGACACCTATTGTCAAAAAATTATACTTTTGGAATGGAGAAAACATGGCGTACATGTAGGTTTTTAATGTATTTATGCCATTTTTTTAGTTTCAACTAGCTTATCTCGAAGTCAATAGAATACAAAGAGATAGCTATGGCCACTTTCTTAGACATCGAGGGAGAATTTAACAATGTTACTACGAATTCCTTGGTTAAGGCAATGAATAGACGATATGAACTATCAACGGTACTACTAAGTCTAAAACCAATAGTGCTATAGGAGGAACTGTGAATTCCATTTGCCTAAGTCACAAAGTATCAAGGAGTACATTTTGATCAAAGGATATCATGGAACACTCTCCAGAAGGCTACACGGAAAGCTACCAATTACCTCGGCAAATGCAGAAGAATGTGCGGAAAAACCTTGGGTCTCAACCCAAAAATGTGCCAATGGCTATACACAAGAGTTGTTAGACCAATGATATGCTACATATCAGTAGTGTGGTGGGCAAAGATACTGCAAGTGGGAGCTATCAGGCTGTTAAATATCACACAAAGGCTTGCTTGCCTGTGTATTACGGGGGACATAAAAACCATACCACAATTGTGATAGACGTCCTGCTGAATCTACCACTACTAGACATTGTTATACAAGGCAAAGCCAGATCTGTAATGCACAGACTACTTCAAAGTCAACAACACATAAGCCAAACACACAATGCTGACTATTGAAAATTTATCGAAGAGCTAAAAGCGGATGACTTATTGGGCCAACCCATTGATGCAACAGCCAAAAAAGATGTAGCTTTAATAACTATATCAGGTAAAGAAGACTGGAAGAAAGGTGTACCAATACCGGCTGAGGCAACCTGGTAAACGGGCGGCAGAGGTAGGTTAAGGTGACCACAATAGATCTGAAAATGTAGCAGTGGAATAGGCCAATTAGTCACCTCATCAAATCTAATTTAAGCACCATATACAACAATAAAATTCACTTTTTTTAATATTCGTGATAATTTTGTCCAAAATTACTACAAAAAAAACAAATAACAATTGAGTTAGATTTTTATAACCTCGGAAAATAACTAGGGCTGTTTTTAACTTACATAGTATGCTGGAGGTGGAACATATGCCATTTGGGGCCTGTTCGGATCGTAATAAGCTGATTGAGCCGCTTCATGAGCCTTGGCGTCTAGAATTAAAAACATTAATAAACAAAATTTAAAAAAAAACATTGGGCGTGTTCAGACGGGATCAACGGTTGAGTGTTGAGTTACTGACTTAGTGGTTTACATTTTGTTTACTTGGTGCTGTCAAAGTGTGGGATGAGTTACGTAATGTTTTTTTTTGGTGATACAACTATAATACTGGAAACAAATTTAGTCATGGGCGTAGCTAAGGGCAGGGAGGGGCAGCTGCCCCCCCCCCTGGAAGCAAAAACAAATTAAATAATTTTTAAATTTCAATAAACAAAAAATTAAATCTAAATATATACATATTTTTCTGTTCTGCATATTTTTTTTTGTTACCTGTTTTATATATTTTATTTTTGTTGTTGTGGTCATTTGGTTGCTTTTATGAACATCTTGAAATTAATTAATAAGTTCTAATAAATAAAATTATTTGCGTGTGATTTAGTGTGAAATATTTTGAAACACTCAATTCTCAATCCCACATCAGAATTATAAATAAATACTCTTATAACAACTATTGAGTTGGTGTGTAAGTGCTCTTGTCTAGCGACAGTGTCTTATTTAATAGTGTAACAAAACGCCACTGGTTTTTTTCGAGTTCGAGATACAAGTGAAGAATATACGGGTACGGGAACCGGCGATGCGAATGTTCTGGCAATTTCTAGGCTCAAAAGGTTATATAAAGTTAGTTGCCTATCCGGCGCGAAGACAGACAGTACAGTACATAGTGCAGGATATGAAGTTACATACGGCGAATAGAAAGCGAGGCACGAGAAACAAGAGGGAAAATCCGTAACAATAGTTTTACCACAAAATAAGGAGACAGAAAAGACAATATGGATATAAGCAATTGGTTACAAAAACGTAAGTTGAATAATCTCATTAGAAAATAAAATTTTTAATTAAAACTTCATTCCAATAGAAATGGTCCAAAAATTTGAAAATTGGTTGCTCGACCAGAACCAAATAAAACAAAACTATCATGCAATGATAGCTTATAATGTAGATATGTTATATCTGATGTTTATTTTTGTTCAAAAATATTTTTCGTCTGCCGTTTTTGTATCGCAATGTTTGGAAAAAAATTCAATTACAGCCCTTTACAAAATTGCCAATTGCTCTTTACTCTTTGCTTGTATCTTTGTGAAACAATTTTTATTAGTTTTGGCAAAAGATTTTGTGCATTATTATTATAATTTTATATATTTTTCATTATTATGATGCCGAATTTTTTGCCTTCTAATCTAATTATAATAAAAATTACAATAATGCACCGATTTTGACAGCTGATATCTCAAATGAGACTAAATATAAATATAAAAACTTGAAATTTTCACATATTAAAGATCAATCAGCACTTTATACGTGCTATTAATTTCATTTTGTGTTTTTAATCTAGAGAAAAAATAATAACATCAGAATCAGATATTATAGTATATCCACGCCACATTATAAGTTATCATTAGATACATGGTAGTTTTGTTTTATACCAATTTTTATACTAGGGAACAAGAATGATATTAGGTTATTATTTTTAGGTCAAAAATCTCTCAAACGGAAAAAAGTTCATGATGACAGTAGTGGAAGTGGAAGCAATGATTGTGATGAAGATGAAAATAAAATGGGCGGAACATCAAAATCGGAATCTATTTTTGAAGGAGGCTCATGTAGCTCTTCAAATCTACATGAAGCTGTCTCTGGAACTGGGACCTCTAAGTCCTCTAAACAAACTGAAGAAAGCGATGGCTACCATGAAAATGACATTGGTCGATATATTAGTTGTGCTAATAACTTGCCTTCTGAAAAAAAGAAGGAATTGTTGACAAACCCTTGGGTTCCATCATCCAATTACGATTTTGCTTCTGATGCCATTCACTTGAAAAGAAAATTTAACCATCGCTGGTTAGATCAATATACTCCATGGCTGGTGTACTCAAGTCGTTTGAAAGGTGCTCTATGTTTGTATTGTGTTTTATTTCCGCCAAGAATTGCTACAAATAAAAGAAGTTTTGGGGTCATTTATGGTAAGGCCTTACATGAAGTTTAAGGATGTACATGAAGATTGTAGAAAGCACGTTGGCAGCCATTACCACAAATCTTCAACAGCTGCTGCAAAAGCATTTCTTGAAAATGCTCCTGTTGATGATATATGCAAATAGGGCACCATAAGACGATTGAAGAAAATAAACAAATATTGTCAGCAATTATTTCATGCATAATATTTTGTGGAATTAATGATTTGCCGCTTAGAGGAAAAGAAGGAAATGAGGGAGTTTTCTTTGACCTTTTAAATTTGAGGATTGACTCTGGTAATGAGAAGATAAAGAGCCACTTGGATAAATGTCAAAAAAACGCAGTCTATACCTCACCAACAATTCAAAATGAGATAATACAATTATGCGGTGACGTTATCAAAGAAAAAATAATCGAAGACTGTAAACGGGCAAAAGCTTATGCTGTAATGGCTGAAGAAACAGCAGATATCACTGGAAAAGAGCAGCTTTCTATTGGATTAAGGTTCTATGATGAAAGCCAAAAAATAATCAGGGAGGAATTTGTAGGCTACATTGAGTTAAAATGTCAAGATGCTTCTACAATTGCTAGCGCAATTCAAAGTTTTTTAGAAGATAATAATTTTTCCGCCGATAATTGTGTGGGATTCGGATTTGACGGGTGTTCCACGATGGCCGGCAAAGAAGCTGGTGTACAGGCCATTCTTAAAAAAAAGTATGCTAAATCTTTATTTTTCCATTGCTCCAGCCACAGACTAAATCTTGTGGTCAATGATACTAGCAAGCTACCAGAAATAAGAAACACAATTGCAACGGTTAAAGACATAATAACCTTCTTTCGTGAATCGCCAGCCCGTAGGAAATCTGTTCCAAATCTTTCAAGGCTCTGTGAGACCAGATGGTCGGAAAAATATAAGAGCATAAACAATTTTTCAGAAAGCTTCACTGACATTGTTAAAGCACTAGAACATCGATCGAAGGAAACTATGCAACAAGAAAATCTGCCTACCAATTGCACTGTGCAGTTACTAAACCAATACTATTTATCTTAGGCTTAAACGTAATTGCAAGATACTCTGCAATTTTGGAACCCATTGTAAACGTTTTACAAGGTAAAAGTATGGATTTGGTTATGGTGAAGAAACATATTGATGGTATTCTAGATGTAATCAAAGAAGATCGACAAGATGTCGAAAATGTTTCTTATGATTTATTTAAAAAATCACTTGATATCGCAGAGAAAGTAGGGGTTGAGTTGTCAGTACCACGAGTCATTCAAAGGCAAGTACACAGAAGTAATTCACCATCTGAGTCTGCAGTTGAATACTGGAAGTGCTCAATAATCATCCCCTATCTTGATTCTTTAACTTCGTCCTTGGATACTAGATTCTCCAACGAAAATACACCTGCTTTTGCTTTAACTTATCTTCATCCTTCAAGCATGCTCAGAATGGCTTCAAAAGATTTCAAAAATAATGCAGAATCTTTCATGGAATTTTATAAGTTGGGTGATGTCTCTGCAGAATTAGATTTGTTGTACAATATGTGGAAGAAAAAGAATTTAGCAGAAGACAAGTTGAAGGACATTGGAGTGGCTGCACTTTTAGAGGAAGCTAATGTTTTTTTCCCTGCAACAAGGCACGCACTGCTAATATTAAGTGCTTTCCCATCCAATACTGCTACCGTGAAAAGATCGTTCAGTACCCTACGAAGGGTAAAAACCTGGCTCAGGAGTACAATGGGTGATGACAGATTCACTGGGTTGTGTTTGATGAGTGTGCATCGAAAATTTTTGAAAGAAAATCAGTGAAGAAAGTTTTGGATAAATTTAGTTTAAACCCAAGAAAAATGTTATTAGTTTACTTTAAGTATAATTAAAATCTCGAAGTTTTGTTTTCATTTGCCTTTTCTTTTTATCCTAAAATTTTACATTTTGGACGATCATGAACCATGGTTTGCCCCCCCCTGTTATAAATCCTGGCTACGCCCTTGAATTTAGTGACTATGGAGTAGTAATAAATAACGAAATGCTTGTACACGATGAAACTGAAAGAATATTATTAGAAAGTTAGGTTATGTTCCACTGTTAATTTAGCAATACTGGGTGTCCCAGAAGTTTCTGACCCATTTTAACTGCAAAAATCTCTGAACTCAGAAACGATAGGGAGGTGCGGTTTTCGATGAACAATTTCTTTTTATATAAAGTTTTTTCAGTATAAATGTTTAATTAATGAAATTTTATATAGGGTGTTTTAAAAAAATGGTATTTTTTAAATGCAAATATCGTCTATTTTTTTAATGAAACACTATATATTTTTATTCTATCTGAAAGCTGAACTCTTCCCCTTTCCGAAAATGTATAATTCGTTTAAGATTAGATGAAAAATGAGTAAGTTATTTGGTTTTTAATGATTATTGTTCATTAGATAAAGGTGTCTGACACATACGTTTTAAATGAAAAACAATTACAAAATTTGCCTGCAAACTATTACCAAAGATTACGAAGTTTTTTAAATCTTTGCTAATACCTTCGTTTAAAAAAATATACTGAATGTTTTTGAAAGAAGCATGACTTAACATTAGAAATAACTAAAACAACTAAACAAACTTGGGTGAATCAAATTTTAATAAAAATTAACATTATAAATTATCTAATTAAAATAAAAATATTTAAGATGTTCCAAGTATTGTCCATTTTGATCTATACATTTTTGCAGCCTGAACAAAAAGTGATCAAAAGAATTGTGTAACATTTCCGGGGTAATTTCTCGAAATGTTCGGACAATGTTGCCACGCAGTTGTTCCAGAGTCTCTGGAATGGGATTATAACATCTATCTTTGATAAAGAAGCATATAAAAAAGTCTGGAATCGTCAAGTCAAAGCATACGCCTCTAGATGCCTACATAACAGTAAATCATTAAAAATCAAATAACTTATTCATTTTTCAACCAAACTTCAATAAACTTTACATTTTCAGAAAGGGGAAGAGTTCAGCTTTCAGATAGATTAAAAATATATAGGGTGCTTCATTAAAAAAATAGACGATATTTGCAATTAAAAATACCATTTTTTTAAAAAACCCTATATAAGATTTCACTAATTGAACATTTATACTGAAAAAACTTTATATAAAAAAAATTGTTCTTCGAAAACCGCACCTCCCTATCGTTTCTGAGTTCCGAGATTTTTGCAGTTAAAATGGGTCAGAAACTTCTGGGACACTCAGTACATTCGGAAGTAGCACATCTGTTGATTGCCGGCATATTCAACATGTTTTGTGATTAGTTTATTCCGTTGAGCCCGGCTGAGCATGCCCATTGTTTGACTGCTTTCATGATTGATACAAATTGGAAAAAGTAGGGAGTGTTGAAGTACAGAAGTGTTTGTATAACCCATTATAGAATATGAAGTATGAAAACTTAATATAGGGCATGTCAACCAACTGACAAGTTGACACTAATGACAGTTGCCCTGAGGATAAACAATTATTTGGATAGATTTTAGATTTGTATCTTTTGTATTGATTTAATGATCCTTTTCAAAACCCATGGACGGAATGGATTTTGTCGAATTCTAATATGCCAGTGGCGTGGTATCAGGGGTTTGTAAGCGTTTATTGTACCATATTCTTTAAACTCCTCATACAATAAAAGTTTACAAACCACTGGTACCACGCCACTGGCCTATTAGAATTTGACAAAATATGCAATAAAATGTGTATTTCATCTGCACATTTTATTAGCATGTATCTCACAAACTAACAAGGTTATAGAAAAACTGTATTAAGGTATTTTAAATGTTTCTTAACAATCTACCATTCCTCTAGTTTTCGGTGCTTATTCACGGGACACCTTGTAGTACTTAAAATATTGAAAAACAAAAACTAGTGATGGAAAAGTGAGTTTATTCAAAAAAAAACTTATATTTGTATCATTTAACCTTGTCTTCGAGGTGGAAAACACCAATGGGGATTATTTCTAGGTTGAGATCTCTGATAACTTCTATACTGAAAAGGTTGAGCACGGTACTGATATGGTTGAACACGGATTTGATAAGGTTGAGCAGCAGTATTTACGTTAGTTGCCCCACCCCTATAGAGCACCATGGCGCCTAAAAAATTTAAGGAGATCGAAAAAATTCATCTATAAACGAGAGTGATTTGACGAAAGATCGACTTTTCAACAAAATCTTAAGTTCACAGAAATATGCGTGAAGTTGGCAACGTTGGATTGAACTTTTAACAGAATTATAGGGTATCGAAGAGCAATTGAATTTTACACCACTTATATAGAATGTTATATTGTTAGTTTTGTTAAGCAATTTAGATGCAATTCAACAAAAGTTAATAAACTTTGTTTATTGGTGATTCGCTGTGAAGTATGCTAAAGAAAATGCAAAAATGGTGTTTACTACATCACTTCACAGGTAAACAAGTTCTGAACAGATCTGAACTCCAAGATGTAGGCTACAAAGTGTGATGTCAGTATTGTGGGTTATATGAGATATACTATATCAAATAGAAAAAATATGTTTCTACTGAAATTCAGATAAAATGTAAATATTTTTTTTAACGAAACTATTCGAAAATTTTAAAAAGATTTGTTTTGACTAGTTTTTTTTTCAATATTCAATTGTTTTAATCCTGCCAAAAATATAAATTCGAGACACCATGTACCATGTTTTTTTTATTCATTACCTGAAATAATTTTATAAAAATTTGGTTGGTACTGATCTCATACACAATTGATAAGTATTTTTGTTGAAAAATTAATCTTCTGCCAACCTTTCTCATATCAATAACTTTTTATTTATTTCCAAGAGATTTGTAATTTTAAAGTTTACAGATTTAAAAATTCTGGAATTGTAGGCCACTCTAAGCTTTAAGTATACAGATTTGGCAAATAATTATCTTCCGTATAGCGATTCTGTGAGTAGAAGAGGGGAAGCTATAGAATAACAGAGGGACAATGTCTAGAGAAATGGGTGTTTCGTGGTGGGGAAGTATGCTGTTCTCTCTTGGACATACGTAATTTTATGCTGCTGCTCCTATATGAGATTCTACATATGAAAGATAAATATTTGCTGAACCTGTATATAAAAGTTTTTCAAATCTTTATGTCTTTAATGAAAAATTCTAGAAATTATATATCAAATCATTTTCCACAGAAATATATAGAAACATACACAACAATGAGTAAACATTTTTGTTATTCATTACACCAAATCAGAGGGAGAGAAAATTCTTAAGCAAAAAAGTTGTATTATCTTTCTACAGTCAATAAATTTTACATTTCAAATTTTAATTTGTTATGAAATTTGAAAAAAAGAACTCAAAACTGACACCATAAAATATTATTAAACTAATATAACTGAAGCTTACTCACCAGCAGCATTAGTAAATTGCGGTTGTTGGAATCCTCCAGCTCCCTGTGGAGCATAACCAGCAGATCCACCAGGAGCTCCAGGATAAGCTGGAGGACCTCCTTGTGGATATCCCTGTGGATACGCACCATATCCAGCTGCTGCAGGACCAGGGGGACCTTGTGGTGGTCCATATCCATTTGCGTCATAGCCTGGTATTATACCAGGGTATGGTGGTGGAGCATCTGTCATAAAGACACCATTAGATGGAGGTTGTTGAGGAAATACATTTGTGGGTGGTGACCAGCCATAGTAACCTAAAAAAAATTATTTAGAAAACATTCAGTTATACAATCAGAATTATTATAAAATTAAGTACAACGTATGATTACCTTGTGGTGGTGGTGCATAGGCTGGAGGTGGAGCTGCATACCATTGTGTTTGAGGGGGGACATACGGTGGTGGAGCCTGCATACCGCCTCTTGAGGCTAGGAGAAACAAAAAAATACACGTTTGAAAACACTCACTAAATTGATTTTTTATTGAAAAACAAAAAGAGCATTACATACCATCTCCTGATATATCGAAGTTTATAGCTGCAGTTAATATGAATAAAAAATTGTGTAAGATACTAATTCAACTTATTTATTAATGATTCTAGTGTTGCTTTATTATTTCCTGATATTTTAAAGTAATTAATAATAATGATGATAAATATTTGATCAAATAGGTGTACACAAAATAGTATGAATCTAAATGCAACCAAGTACCATATTATGTGTTTTCATAAAATATACCATTCAATAGCTTTTTATTACAACATACATTAATAAGGATACATTAAACTGTGCTTATCAAACTAACAATTTGGTGTTATATGAGAGTCTACACTTAATTATGAGTCCCTCATTATCACTGTTGTTCAAAAATCTATGAAGATGTTAGTTTTTATAAAGAGAGCCACTTGTGATTTTACTAACATCATTAGGATCGTTCCAACTGGCAATAGGACCGTTCTAGGTATCGTTCGCGAAAGTGCTGTATTTCTTTCTCATTCCAAATGATTTTAGTTTTGTGTTTTTCTTTGTTTTTAGAGCATTTTACTAATGTATTTTTTATGTGAATGGGCTTGCCCATGATTAAATTAAATAAAAAACTAAGTTTGTAAAGAAACTTTGTTGATAATTCAAACACACAGTGTGTCTACCTGTCTCTGCCAACTCTTAATAGAATTGTCTTTCACATTCTTAATAACATCCTGATAAGTTTCCAATGCAAGAGCATATTGAAATTGATTTATTAAAATACTGCATTAAAATTACATAAAAAAGTGATTTAAACGATTATAATTTTAGTATCAATGAATGCTTGTTATATCTTTTATTTATTCTGAAATTCTTTATTAAATAGTATTGTTTGAGTAACAAATCTTGATCAATTTAGATAAAAAATGTAGTTTATAGAAAGTGTATAAAAAAATATGTACTTACCAAGATGTGCTGCCCTAAGCATTGCCTGACCAAATTCAATAGCCCCACCATGTTTGAAGGTGATTTTGAATTTCGCCTCGCCAATCCAGTTGCCATTAGGTTGAGCTCTAACTTTCCCTTTTATGTAATTGGCACCAAAAACTGGTTGTTCAATATCCACCTGAAGATATTATATAACATTAAGGTATGGCAACTATATAATATTCGGTGTAACAATTTTCGTACCTCACTCAGAGTTATGAAAGGAAAGCTAAAACTAAGCATTTCATCTCCGGAAGATTTGCTTAAGAAGATCACTCTATGTGTTGTTAAATAAATGGAACCTTTTTTTACACCTTGAAAAGAACTAATCTGTTGACCGTTCCATTCTATTCCAACAGCATCGGAATACAGCAAAATCCTAACAAAAAAAAATGGCTCAAAAAAAATGGTGCATTAATTATCACACTTACTGTTCTCCGTTGTGAATTAGTACTCCCCCGTTTAAATGAGCTGTATTTAACGACATTTTGTCGAAAAATACTACTAGGACTATCTAAAAAAAAACTCTTTAATTTGTTGTTGTGAAATTTCCGAAAATTATATCGATGTTTTTGTGAAAAATGATGTCATAACACAAATGACGTTTAATATTTTTAAATTGACATAAACGTCAGAATACACACAGAAATCCTAAGTAGAATGGAAACTGACCAAAAAGTAGTTATCATAGCGAATTTAAAATCAGATCACCCACTGGTGATTTGTGTTAAGTTATTTTTATACTTTACAACAATATTTTTCGTACACTACACAAGTTGGTTTACGTTTGATATTTATCTTTTGAAATAGTCCGACGTTAAATAACCGATTAAAAAATATATATATGTATCTTAATGTATCTTTATCTTCAGTTAACTGACAGCTCGATTACTATTGGAAGTTTTTTGACAAATGATTAAAAGAGTGCGTATGTCCGGTCGGTTTATTAATTTCTTAATTTATGTTGCATGAACAGCTGAATATTCTTAGAATGATTCAATTTAAATCTTAAATTAGTTTTAGTCCAGTTGATGTTGCATGAATCCACCTTTAGAGCTATCTTATATGTATAGTTCTGTGGTTTTAATTAGTTGGTCGAGAAGAAAAAGAAGATTGGTGGTGGGGTAAACTGGTTGTTAAACTTCAAACTATTTTTAAAAGTTGAAAAATAAAAACGAGTAGGTTTTCAAGAACATATTAAATTTTATAGACATAAGGATTTTAGCACATAATTGTAAAAAATGGTCGTTACTATGTTTTGGATGCAATCCTGTACGTACATAATTATATAATATCATTAAATTTTCTTAATTCTGTTCAATTTTAGGGATAACTTTAGCGATTGCTGTGGTTAGCTTAATTATATTGGTATTGTTTATATTTTTTTGTACTTGGTAAGTACATTAATTTAAAAAAATACTTGTATTTTTAATATCCTTCAAAATTTCAGTTTTGACAGAAAGAAGAAGGAGAGTCGTTTGTATGTGATAGATGAAAAGGGAACAAAAAGGAATAATGCGAAAAATGAAGTTACTACAAATTCTACATATAGTTTAAACATTTTTAGGAGATTATCCAGTCATACAGAACCAGAAAATGTCTTTACTTCTAAAAATTTACCGTTTTATAGTTTTAAAAAAGCAAATAAAGATGAAACTGACTTAGCTGACTCCTTTGAAACTACGAAAAGGTGACTATTTTTAATGAACATGCTTTGAGTGAATTAATGAAATTGCTATATAAATGTTATCTATTTTAGTTTTGATAATTTGATATTAAAATTTAAAGAAACTGATTTTTCTTCAACTGGCAGAGAAGAACTAAGATCTTGTGCAAGTGCAGAGTCGTTAAACAGTTTTTATTCGGTAAGATATTTACAATTTCCTACCGAATTCAACTCAACTATAGAACTGTTTTTCAGGCACATCCTTCCACTATAGCAAAGGGAAATTCAAGAGAAAGTTTTGTCAGTTTAATATCGGAATGTGAAGCAGACAATTTAATTATTTAATTTTTATATTGAAAGTATTAATAAGACTGAATTGTTACTGATTTAATATAAACATATATTTTTGTACTATTTACAATTTTTTACTATATATTTTATAATTAATTCATTTTTTGTTGAATTATATATTTGAAAAAATTAAATTGGAGTGTAATAAAAGACCTTTGTGGTAACCCTATATATATATATATATATTTAAATATTCGTTATTCGGCCAAATAACTATGTGGCATCTCTATTGCTTCTTTTTGGCATGTTGTAAAAATTTATAGTAATTTAAGTTAAGAATTCTATTCAATTTATTTTAAAAAATATAAAAATTACAAAAACATTTACACTATAAATACTTCGGCTGCATTTTTAAAGCAGTCAAGTCAAGAATTTTTCTATTGTCTTGATCATTATACTCTCTTCGTTCTGTTTTCCGTGAATGAATAATATTAGGAACAGCTCCTTTGGTAGCAATCAAATTGTACTTTTTCATATACTCCAGACTAGCCAAAGAAAACTCTGGTCTAGCTTCCAATATCCCTTCGGTTGTTTCAGATCCCATGGGAATTCTTTTTTCCTGCTTTCTTTGTTGATCGGGAGGCAAGTACTTCATTAATAACTGTTTAACTGTAAGACTTATTTCAGAAGGACTGTAATTTCTGGTATTTGTTGGTGTTACCAAATCACATCTTTCATCAACGGTGATTCCTATATTTTTCAAATGTTTTAACGTCGCTTTTCGAACTTTTTCCAGCTTTTTATCCCTCTTTCCCTCATCTTCAGTTTCTTGATTTTTCAAGTCTTTTTTCAGAATGTTGTTAACTTGTCCCAAAAGATTGTTATAAAAAGTAGCTCCGATATCTGACGATGTTTCTTCATCTGAACTCTCATAATCGTTCATGTTAATATTTATACTTGGTTGTGGACTGGGACATTGTTCTCTTACATTAACAGGTTCTTGTAAATGTATAGATTGTTCTAGATGGTTATCATTTTTACGTGAAAAATCTGACTCTGTTATCTCCTAAAATATATTTGTTAGTAAGCACCAGGGATATTTAAAGCAAACCTTACCTGTATCTGTGGTTCGTTATTGACAAAATTCTGTTTTTGTTGAGCTCTCAAAGGCATATCAAAGCTTGTTGTTAAATTTATAGAAAACTTCGACATTCCCCATTTTCTTTGATTGTCTTGATAAATACTAGATTGCTTGGTTATCGTATTTTCCTGTCTAAAATGATTTTTCTGCGGAGTAGAAACTGCTGCATACGTTTTTGTGTCTGATATTTTTCCATCTTCAGGTGGTGCTTCTATTGGTTTTGGATAGTTTCTGTCACGTTCTAACAGCATTGCTACCTTTTAAAAAGACATTACATTTTAAATTATACACTGATTGTCAAAAAAATACAGCCACCAAAAATTTTACTTATCTTGTACCACTCGTTTGATTTTGTTGATTTTTTTGTGAACTGTAGCAATACTGTGGTTGAAATTTTGATGTAGAATTAAATTTGAAAATATATGGGATGCATAAACGTTAGGATGTGTTTTACCTGAAATTTGAAACACTCTTTAGAATGTTGCAACAACAATAGGGGGATTGTCAACTGGTGCCACCATGCTTTATGAATATTTTGGTTCTTTATTCAGGTTATTAGCTGTCTCATTTTTACCACTTTTAAGTGAGTCTGTAGTGCCCTTCATATAATTAGCACTTTTATAATATTGGATATTTTGGTAAGCATAAATATATAGTTTTGATTAGGGTGACACATGACTAGGCATTTTAGAAATATAATTATAACTTGGACTGACTGAAGTCTAAATAGATCAAGCTGAAGCTAAACTTGTGTTTTACTTATCACCCCATTATTACAGAACATTACATGGCGATGCCTGTCAGATTATCTGAGCCACTCAGTTGTTCCAAAAAAATATTTGTTCTTTTAATATGACTGAGGATCTACTAAGATTCTTACTTCCCTCCTTACCCCATCTGAACTACCTTTTATTTGGACACGGAAGTGTGTTTCAAGTGAACATTTGTTATATTCTGCATTCTAGCGTTGCCTTAATTATATGTTAGGTTATATCCAATTTGATTTAAATTTATATCCGTTGTATAATCTTTGATTTGTATTCAGCTATTTATATTGTTACACACCTCAAACCAATTAAAGTATTAACAGTTGGAAAATATTGGGTTTGATACCCAGAACATACTAATTATTTCACACTTTCTATTAAAAATTCAAACCAATTTCTCATCAGAGATTGAAACTCAAAAACTGATGTTATTTTTTAAAGTTCACACAAACCGTAGTATTTCACATTCTTTTTAGATCCCGATTTGTCTCAGTCTATCTTACTTACTCTCACTTCGCTCAATCTTACTTGGTTTTGGAAGTGAGACATCTGCCTGGTAAAAAGAATACAGTAATTATCTATTAAAAAAAACCTTCAAATACAGTTGTTGCATGCAAAAATTCTCAGTCAACAATCAAGTTTGTTTTGAATCACCGATATCAAATTAAGAGTTGTCAATTATTGTTAGTTCAAAAAATTCCCCTAAATTCTACTGATGTTGCTAGATTAAGTCTAAGATGCCTGGAATTGGTATATAAAAACAGGAAATTACACCTTTGAGCAGCACTACAAGAAGGATTCAACGCATTCATTACTAACCTTATTAATTCAATGCCATATGGATTGAATGAGGTCATTTTAAGAAATTAAACATACATTTCAATATTATTTTTAGTTTATTTTACAACGTTGGCTTAAAAACAATGAATCTTCTTTAATAATGTGAATTTTGACACCCCCTATTGTAGCTGCTGCATTCTACAGGATGTTTCAAAATTAAATCTACATGAAAATTTGTATTGCTACAGAAGAATTTTGACCTACAGTTCACAAATAATCATCAAAACTAAATCAGTGGTTCAACAGATGGACCACTTTTGAAACTGTGTCAAATTTTTGGTGGTTAGATTTCTTTTGGCGGTCAGTGTAGTAAAAAAAAAACTTTACCTGCTTTTGTAGTATTAAAAGTTGCTCATTTTGTTGTGTTATAATTTTAAGTAGATCATTGGTGTTAGGTTCACAGTACTGCTTACTTTCTAAAGCTTTGTCTTCTGTTAGATCATTAGAAATTGTTTGCGTTTCAATATCACATTTTTGTTTTATAGCAACTTGGTTAATGTAAGGATTATATGGCTGCCAAGGTTGAATAGAAGATTCATATACCTGTGGTGAAGCTGTTTGTTGTATTTGAAACTGATCTTGATCTCTTGGACTAAATAGATTACAATACTTTTTTTGTATATCAGATATAGGATTTGTTTCGTTTCCAGTTTGTTGTATTTTATTATCTTGATCAGTTTCTGGTACAATACAGTTTAAATTTTTTTTATAATTGAAAATATCTGTTACTGAATCATTGTGAATTTTCCTTTTGGAAGTAATTTTTTTCTGTAGCTCTAAAAAATCTTGATACGTTTTTGGAATTTTGTTCTCTTTTTTTTCTTTATCACCTGGCAATTCATTTTTAGGTGCTTCCAACAAATTTTCTGCATTGTCTTTGTCTTTACATGTTTCTTGCTCATTTGGTGTTTTCTCTGTTGCATTCAACTTTGTATTAGGTACATCTATTAAACTTAAATCTAACTTTCTATCTGGAATGTTAGCCATATATATCTGCTCAAAAGGTTTTACGATATTAGAAGGAACTTCACTAGAATGTTTACGCATTGCACTAAAATTTTGATAATTCGAAGCTATATTACAGTTATTTGACTCTGTATTTCTACAATATAAGGGTTTCTGGGGAATATCTTGTGATTTGGGGCTTTCGAATCGCACTTGCTTTTTAGCAAATTGTGCCTGTAGGTTTTTGTAACCAACAGGAATAAAGTTTTGTCGACATATGTTTTCAGAACCTGGAGCTTCCAGTCGTTTCATTTGTAGAAAACTTCCCTGTGAAGAAAATTGGTCAAAATTTGTTTTTGTATTACTTATCATGGAAACTTCAGGAACGATTGGTCCGAATATGTAGTTTTCGATTGGCGTTGGTTCCGGCGCACTTCTAACCGGTTCTAGAAATGATTCCATTGTTAACAACAAAAATAAACAACTAATAACAAAATTCAAAAATTTATAGAACGTCAAATAAAACCGTTCTTCTTCTTCTTTAACAGCGTGCCTTCAACCCTGTGGTTATGGAGTTCGGTATGCACAAATCAATTACTCTGTAGCTGTCTGTAGATAATTTGTCCCAGCGTGGTCTCGGTCTTTTAAGTAATTCTGCTTGCATCAATGGTGTATTCTTTGCTTGTATCAAGTGCAATGAAAAATGTTTACTTATAAGGGTTGTCGAAAATATAAAAAAAGATAAAGGTTAAATTTTAAGAAATTTATTTGGAAATAAAATGTTAGGTTAGGTTTGTGGTAAGTGGGTCTATAAGGCCCTCCACTGCGACTCCCAAGATTCTATTGTGGCTCATACCTATTAAGATTTCACCAAATAAATTCAGCTTCTTTGGTTTGGTGAATATTTCAGGTCTGAGAGCGGGAGAGAGACCCTGCCAAACATCAGATACCTGATTCGAACCGCGACGGGGCAGGTACAAATTATATGCTCTGCTGTTTCATCATCTTCCAGAAAAGACGAAAAGTCGGATCTTCCGACAGTCCAGGTTTTAGCAAATGATGATTCAGATGACAGTGGCCCGACAACGTAGGTCATGCCTGCTATAGTCTAACAATGGAGACATTCTTCGAAGGATGTATAAAAGCCTTTGAATTAACAAATCCTGGTATATTATGCCAGAAGTCTAAAGCTTTTCTTGCTGTCCAGGTATTTAGTGTTTGTTTGGCAAAGCTTATTTTGCGATGCTAATTGAAGGTTCTGGTCCGATAAAAATGCGTGCGTCACCCTCCCTTTGCAAGAGAGTCCGCCTTCTCATTGCCATCCATGCCAGAATGGCCAGGGATCCAGACCAGCGATAATCTATTGAGGAGTCTAAAACCAGTTTCGACGTTACTCGGTAAGAGGTAAGTGTTGGAGGCATTATGTCAGAGGTCATTCCCAGAATGTGACTTTCAGTGTCCACCACCATTCCTCTTTTTTCTGTATAAGCTTGTTTTGTGCATTTATAAATATGTGCAATTCTATATGTTTTCTATCTAGCCTCCCTTTCCAGAAATATATGGAGAGGAGGTAGGTCTAGAAGGATTTCCATGGCTGCTGATGGTGTGGTACTGATGGCACCAGTAATTGCCAGACAAGCCTGTCTCTGTATGCCAGAGAGCTTTGCAAGGGCAGTTCGCTGTAAAGCTTTTGACCACCAAGCAGTAGCTTGGTCTAACAATCATCAGATATATCCAATGGATTTGTTTGGTTCCCAAGCCAAGATTTTCCACAGATCCTGCGACATGTCCACAAGGATAGTCTGGTCTTATGGATAACTTTTTCCAAGTGAGCGTTCCATGTAAGTTTTGTATCTAGGATAATCCCCAAATATTTTACTTCCGCTCCAAATGGAATAACCTCACCATTGCAGGAAAGTGGTGGAAGATCCTCCAATTTTCTTTTCCCAGTGATGGGGACTATGGAAATAATAACAATGACGAATTGAGTCTATAATAAAAAATTTGTTTAAATATCCAATTTAAATCTGTGAAATTTGTTAGATTTAGTAATTATATTATAATAATGGTAATCAGTTGCATCTAAACTCACAGTGTCCATATTGTTTTCATACCTGAAATTAAATTTTACAAATATATTTCAGTGGATTTTATATCGTTACTTACTTTTTTTTGGTAATCTTCGTTGGTCCCTTTATTTGATTCCACCTTGACACTCGTCGTTCATTGGAAATCATAAGACCTAAAACGGAAATCCACAAACCAAATAATAAAGTTTCGTGCCTTTCCCAGTTTTCCAAAAATTTTACAGACAAACTTAATAGTTCCGCCGATTTATAAACATCCGTGAAATCACCGAAGTATTTCAAATAATTTTCAAATAAAAAAGAAATAAACATTTGTGGTTGAGTTGAAAACTCGTCGATCAAAGGTTCGATATTGTGAACAAGTCTCCAAGAATTTCCTACTACTTTTCGTTTAGGATTTAAAACTCTGCCTAATCCATGAAAGAGGCCCAAATTTTGATCCTTGGACATCAAACTCATCTTCGCATTTTCGATGGTTCGCTTTCTTTTCGCCGTTTTCTTTCCTGTATCAGTTGACATTATGGGAATATCACCAGCACCTAAGTAAAGAAATATTTATGTAATGCTTTAAGCGTTGTTCACACAAAGAAGCATACCTATTAAACTGGCAATGTGATATTGATTTATGGCGTTCCTGACATCCCCAGCAGCAGAAGCCATAATAGCTTCAACTGTTTCAGAAGAAGGTTGTTTAAATACATCAGAATTCAATTTAATTACCTCTTGAGCCCTTCGTAAAGCGCTTTTCATTAAAGTAGAAGCACACATGTTAAAACTAAAAAAAACTTCATTAAATTACATTTGAAAACCTTTGAATAATATATTATTATAAGATATTTATGTTTAAAACTCAGTTTATCACAGAATTTGAAATATTACCTTATGTGACTTATACTATATTTATGCATAATGTCATCAGGAAACAGAGTTCTCTGTAAATTAATATTAGAACTGCTAGCTTCAGTACATATAAAAATTACAGGTTGCTTGGTAGAGCATTTACAATTTCTAAAATCAATGAAAACTCAAGATATAAATAGATATCGAAGATAATAGTTTTAACACTATTATAATGCCTTACAAAGTTTTTGAAAAATATTTTTCAAAAAACAATTACCATTCAACTAAGAAGCAACAACTACTTCTCGGGCTATATGCCCCAACAGACATTGAATTATTATTATATTTTCATCCTCGCCAAAAAACCTTTTCCCCTTGACTTTGGTATACTGGTTAACAACTCAAACATAACGAAAACAGAAAATGTGAAATTTCTGGGAGTGTTATTTTATTCAGATCTGTCCTTTAAAACTCACTGTTTACATTTATCAAAGATGTTAAATTCTAAATGTTTTCAAATTAGAAATTTAAGGAAAACACTTAACGTAAACTACATTCGTTTACTATATTTTAGTGAAATACAGTCTAGGATTAGTTACGGAATTTGAATTTGGGGGAGTTCTCATGCTAAAAATGTTTTTTTGTCACAGAAAAGAATTCTAAGGTGTATATCAAACATCTCATTTGTAGACTCCTGTCGACCCGTTTTTATAAATTAGAGAATTTTAACTATGTATGGCCTTTATATTTTGGATTTAATCACATCAGTTCATGGAAATAAAAGCAAGTATTTGCGGAATAGTGACATTCATGCACATGACACAAGATATAAATCAGATTTCTCTACACCTTACCAGCGAATAGAAATCTGCAGGAAATCACCTATAGTAATGAGAATTAAACTTTATAATAGTCTCCCACAATGTTTCAAAGATATTGTCTTGGAGCATAAATTTAAGGAGAAAACTATCTGATTGATATGTGTCCATATTCGGTTGAGGAGTATTTTGAAAATACTCGGGTGAATTTTGTCTGAACTGCAACATATACTTTGTTTGATTTTAAATTTTGATGTGCCTGTGTGTTTCTAGTTTGTTGTAATATTTTCTGTATATTTCACGTTACTGTATTTGTATTTATATATTTTTTTTCTTAACCTGTCTTATGTCATTTGATATTATAAGATCAATAAATTCTATCTATCTATCTTACACTTCTAAGTTAAACGGGGTTGGTTTATCTGCAAGATATAACCAACCATTCTGGTTTGTAATTAGAAGGGACAACATCACTTGCAGACTGATCAGTTCAAGGTAGATATTCTCTGTTTAAGAGCTCTAAGAGCATAATCCTGGACTGAAAATTATACTGAAATCAGATCAATACATATCCTCATCCTCCAATAAAGGAAACTTTAAATCACGCTATAACAGCAACATCCAACTGCAAACCAAAATTCTAGATTGACACAAAACCATCTCAGTTTGTAATTATATAGTTAATTACAGTTTCCTGTAAAATTGTCATATTTAGTAAAGCGTGTTACAAATAGATATTGAAGATAATAGTTTTAACACTATTATAACACCTTACAAAGTTTTTGAAAAATATTTTTCAAAAAACAATGACCGTTCAACTAAAAAGAAACGACTACTTCTCGGGTTATATGAACATTGAATTACTCAAGATATAAACATATGTCTGTCAAAAGTTGATACATAATCACATAAAAATAATTAATTTTTCAACTTACTCTAATATCTCAAAAAACTGTTGAGGGTTTTGTATGACTGCATTTGGAAAATCTTTTATAAGTGTAACTCTATTATTTGAGTTCTCGAAAAGAGAATTGTATTTAGATTCGGAGAGAAATTCTACAAATTGATCAATTTGGTTCATTCCTCTATATTCATATTCTTGGTCCACTGGATTTACCCACTCGGAAATTGAAATGTTTAACGTTTTACAAATTACAGTGACTGTTGATGTTTTTCCCGAACCAGTAGGACCTGATATTAGAAGAAATGGAGCAGTATTCTGAAAATAATAATAATTTTACATCTATCTATAAAACTTTCATTGATTTATATTTTTACCCTATTATGAGCTTGTAAGGCATTTGTTTGGAACCAATGTTCAACTTCTTGAATTTTTTTAGGATGTACAGCTAGGTCATTTATAGTCTTTGGAGTTAATTTTTCATGGAAATTAAAAGTTTCCTTTGTTGATATAAACGAGTTACTTTTTTTATTTTTTGCCTTCCTTACAGTTCCAAAAGTTTCCTTTTGATCTTCATTGGACGATGTAGATTTTTTTTTTGTTAAAGGACCAAAATCGAAAAATTTCCACTAAAAGCAGAGGTTAAATTATACTTAAAAATTAAGTGAAATATATATACCTGATTTGAGCTTTTAGGAGAATCCATAATAAAGGATTCAATTTTAAATAGTTTTAAAATTAAATCCAAACATTTTTAAAATACTAATGCTTTTCGTCTTCTTTTTGTATATTTGTATTTACCACTATTTACACCTAATAAGACTGTTTTTATCCTGGAAAACTCATTAAAAAGAGAAGTCCAAACATATCCGATCATTAAAATTAAACCAGAAGATTTTGACAGTTTGACTTTTGACAGTTTTGACGTATCATTTCATTTCACACACGTGTAAGGTAAGGGTAGCAATATATTTTTTCTAATAAAATCAACTTTTAACAAAAATGCCAGACTCGGAAGGTGATTTATCAAATTCAGAAGAAACTAACGAGACTCAAGAAGTTACGGAGAAACCTGAAGTTTCAGAAGAATCTCCAGTATCGTGGAAAGACTTGGTAAGATAAAAAGCATGTGGCCTCCTGCATGGAGTGTTCACATACATTTTATTATATTGAATTTAGGGACTTGTAGATGCACTATGCAAAGCTTGTGAGCAGTTGAAATGGAAAGAACCATCCAAAATACAAAGAGAATCCATACCGGTTGCGTTACAAGGGAAAGACATCATAGGACTTGCTGAAACTGGTTCTGGTAAAACAGCAGCGTTTGCCCTACCTATACTACAAGCACTTTTAGAGAATCCTCAAAGATATTTTGCACTAATTTTAACACCCACTAGAGAACTGGCTTTTCAAATATCTGAGCAGTTTGAAGCATTAGGTAAGGGCATATTTCAAATACATATACTGATTACACTTTTCATAAAATTTAATTTATCTATGATGTATAACCTAGTGGTTGATTTTTATAATGATAAAACTAATTTATATTCGTCACTACCTCTGACATTGTTTTATTCTTATGTATCCAAAATTTTAAAAATACCTCAGATATTTAGATATGTTATTATTCCAGGTTCAAGTATAGGTGTGAAATGTGCTGTAATTGTAGGAGGTATGGACATGATGTCTCAAGCACTAATATTAGCAAAAAAACCTCATATATTGATAGCAACACCAGGTCGTTTACTTGACCATTTGGAAAATACAAAAGGTTTCAGTCTGAGAGCTCTAAAATATCTCGTTATGGATGAAGCCGATAGAATACTTAATATGGATTTCGAAGTTGAAGTAGATAAAATTTTGAAAGTTATACCCAGAGAAAGGAGAACATTTTTATTTTCAGCTACAATGACAAAAAAAGTGAAAAAATTACAAAGAGCTTGTTTACAAGAACCTGTTAAAGTTGAGGTGTCTACAAAGTATCAAACTGTAGAAAAGTTACAGCAGTATTACATTTTTGTTCCCGTTAAATTTAAGGTCAGTGTCAACGTAATACATATTATGCATTAGTTAGATAGCTTTATTGGTCTTACAATATTACAGTTTATGAAAGTTAAAATTTCCTAAAATCCTTCACAAACACAAACTGTTTAGACACGTCAACATAATAAAACATACGAACATATATATAAAAACATTTCACCTAAAATTGACTAACCCAGCCAGTTACAGTTGAAAATTTCATCTAATGAATAAAAAGCCAGTCTCTCAAGTGCATGCCTTACAGTATACGTCAACTTTTCATAATTAAACTTTGTCCATTCAATTGGTATAGAGTTGTAAATTTTACAATAAATTAAATCCGTTTGTTTAGAGGAAGTTATATGATTTACTTTGGGTAATCTAATAAAATCCTTACTCCTACTGTTATAGTTATGAACATTTGATCCTGTGTTATATTTATGTTTGTTTTTGTGCACATGTAAAATAGCTTCCAAAATAAAGAATTCGGTCAGAATTCTTAATTATATAAACAATGGTTTTGCATGCTCTCTGAAGCCTACACCCACCATATCACTTATCATTTTCTTTTGCTGCATAAAAACTTCATTTGCTACATTTGTTGAACCCCATAAAAGAATTCCATATTGAATGTGAGACTGTACTAATCCAAAATAAGCAATCCTAAGTACTTCTTTCGATACAACAGCTTTCATTCTTCTCAATGCAAAACGTCCACTTGACAATTTCTTATTTAGCTCATTTACATGCTGCTTCCAATTCAGATTGTTGTCGATAGTAAAACCTAGCATTCTTACACTATTCTATTTTTCACTATTTCTTTTTACAAAATTGATAACTTTTGTTTTATTTTTATTGAGAGAAAGGACATTAGCATTAAAATACCCTTCAAACTTATTTTGGAGTTCAGCTGTTGCTGCATCAAGCTGATTATAATCTGCGTTTTTAATTAAGAAGGTAGTATCATCTGCATATAAAAACGTATCAGCAACATCAACATACTCTGGCAAATCATTCACATATATAACAAACAGTAAAAGTCCTAATACCGATCCTTGTGGCACACCATGTTTAACTAACTGTATATCCGATTTAATATTATGTATTATAAACTGTCTTCTATCAGTTAAGAATGATCTTAGCAAATTTATGTGTGTATTAATTAGTTAATCAATTAAAATACCTCCAGAAGATCATACTTTCTGTTTTCATTGTTTAAATTCTTATGATGTATAAAAAAGTGTATTGATATTACATGAAAATTACAATTTTATATTCGTCACTACCTCTGAAGTAATCCAAAGTCTTATTTCTGTCATCTCATCATTAGAAAATATCATTTTAAGTAACATATGTTTTTAGGATGTATATCTAGTGAATATTTTGAATGAATTGGCCGGCAATAGTTTTATGATTTTTTGTTCAACATGTAATAATACAATAAGAACAGCTTTGATGTTGAGAAATTTGGGATTAACGGCTGTACCATTACATGGACAAATGTCACAGAACAAAAGATTAGCTGCACTAACAAAGTTTAAAGCCAAAAATAGATCTATACTGATATCTACAGATGTAGCAAGTAGGTATGTTACTAATTTTTTGTGATTTACAAATTCTATAGTTTTTTTTGCCTATGATGTATACTGTGAAAGTTGATTATTCTATGAAATTACTTATACTATTCGTCACTACCTCTGAGGAAATTTATAAAAACCTAAATTTGATATGTAATAAAGGTACTCTTTAGATTTTGTAATATAATATGTGTGTGTTTTTAGGGGTTTGGATATACCACATGTTGATATTGTTATTAATTTTGACATTCCGACACATAGCAAAGATTATATCCATCGAGTGGGTAGAACTGCCAGAGCAGGTAGATCCGGAAGAGCTGTAACATTTGTCACACAGGTGAGTTGGTATTTTAGAATGTTCACTGTGCTGTCTATTCAAAATAATCTATTTCTATTGTGAAAAGAAGTTGGTACTTCTGCCGTCTAGTGATTGGTCAGATTGCCGCCCGTTTCATACAGCTCTTTTGATACAACTGGCAATTTATTCTCAATAATGTGATATTTGGATACTGCTTTCGCCATGGCCTGTGGCCAATGATGATTCGATATTTAGACATGCCTTGATCCCTTATTGGCCACGACAACTGTGAACAGTACAATACATATTTCTCGTAATTGTCAATTAATTCAAAAAGTCTGAACACACCCCAATCTAGTAACTTTTAGAGGTGTGATTGAGGTTTCCTAAAATGCTCCTCCTAGTTTAAAAACAAAGTACTGCCTAGCGCCCGTTTTCCTGAACGCGAACAAACTAACAAGCGACTTATTTCAGAGGGGATCAACAGTTAGGCGATATTTGAATTTTCATAAATAATGTGAAATGAATGAATTTGATGTAAATATGAAACTTATGTGAAGAATATGTTGGATATAGTGTGTAGCAGTTGAGTGTATCTAAATGAAGAATTTCTCCATAATTCTTGTGGTTATTTTTTCTTATTCACAAAGGCTCTCCTTTTTTTAGTATGATGTTGAATTATACCAGAGGATAGAACAGTTAATAGGAAAACAGTTGCCTCTTTATAAAACAGAAGAAGATGAAGTCATGGTGCTTCAAGAAAGAGTTGCTGAAGCTCAACGAATAGCTAAAATGGTGAATACCCAAATTTTTCTCTTAAAATTGGCTACAAATTTAGTCAGAATATTATTGAAGCTAGATTTTTATTTTTTTAGGAAATGAAAGATCTGGGTGACAAAAAAGGAGGTAAAAGGAAAAAAGGAGGCGATGATGATGATACAGAAGATGCCATGGGTGTAAGAAAAAGATTGAAAGGTGGGAAACAGAAAAAGACTGGAAGGAAAAAATAAAATATAAAATAATTAATTTAGATTTGTATAACTTGAAATAAAGTGAGAAAGTACATAATATATGTTTTATTTATAAATATTTAGGTATAATAAAAATTACATTTATGTACTATGAATACTTTGTATCTTTGGTATTATAATTTCTATTCATATTATATTAAGATATCGCTCTAAAATTTGGTATAGCAATTTGTACAGTGCTCCTATGCAAATGTGTTTTTGATAATATATCTACAATATACAATCTAGAATTCGGTGGAAACTTCATTTTTGCAAATTTCTAACGAATCTACAAAAACTTCATCATCTAGATCATAATCTTCGTTTGATAGTTGATAAGCTTGTATCGATCTTGGTTCAGCGTATATATCATTGTCGACCATAAAATCGTTTGTGCTTTTTATTGAAGTCTTCGGCAATGATTTTTTGTCTATAAATGTTTGCGGGTGCTGAGTAGTCGAAGGAATTTGATTAATGTTAGTTTCCAAAGAATCGGGAGTGATACTGTTTAATTGTGAAGGAATCTCCGATATTTCTCTGGAAAAAAGACAAAAATTGTTATTCAGTTATTTTGACAGTCCTAAGACGGAAACCATAGATTATTACAAAAAATCTAAGAACAACGAAAACGCAATTATAAAAATAATATTTATCAAACATTCACAGCTAATACAGGGCAAAAGCTGCGATCAGAGTAGATTATGCCACAGATCACTATAGTGGTTTGTGGGTTTAGAAATAATTCTTAAAAAATAAATATTTGTGGCTATGTTAGGTGCTAATACACCATTTTAAATACTTTTCCAAAAATAGTCGACAAAATAGTTTTGCGATTTCAATTCCTTTTAATTTTTGTTTAAAAGTGCGTCACTTTTCAGTAAAATTTTATTATAATAATTATTAAAATACCTTCGAATTTTGTTATTTTTCAAGCAATCCTTTTTCAAAAATTGCAATATTTTATTAATTTACAGAGAATTTTTTTAATACTCACTTCTGTTCTGAAACTATAACGCCGGAAGGTTTCAAAATAGGACCGAAAAATCTAGTTGATTCTATAACATTCGTCGAAACATCATCTTTCTTCTGTGATATCGTTAACGCTTTATGCGGTCTAGGAATATCATAATCTGGCTCTGAATATCTTCTTTGTTTGACTGGTAACAATTTTGCTAACTAAAAAAACAAACAGATTTTGGCGTTGCCTTCTTTTAAAGAAATAATCGTAACATTTATTGGCCGACTAAAGGTACTATTTTAATAATTAAAAATTACCTCTTCGTCTTTGATGTTGTTACCGTTAAGACTAGAAGTAACGCCTGGTAATAATATAGGAGCATTAGTAACTTTAGCTAAATCTGCCAATAATCGACTCAACTCATCTTCCTCCCTGTGAATTCCTTCTTTTCTACTATTTCTCAAAACCACGTCGTTTTCAAACAAATTTTGTTCGCTAAATTTTTTAATCAACTTCTTAACTTTGTTTTTGTTCGTTTCAAGTTGTTGGCTGGTCAGTTCGTCCAAAATATCATCCAAATTTTTGAAATTGCTCATTTTTTTCCTTCTCGGTGGTAACGGAATGGGTTTGTTATTAGTTGGAACGTCGTGGAAAGGTGACGAGAATTCTTGTTTACGGCTTTTCGGCGCTAATGGCGGTGGATCTGAAACAGCATACTTTTGATTTGAAGTTTATATTGGAAGATATCGTACATTGCGGTTCCAAAACAATAGAAGGGGCTGGGATAGAAGCGTACGGGACAGGAACCGTGCACTTTGAAATTTTGGGGAAAACCGCAAGGATCTTTCAAGCGGAAATGAAATTGTTCCCAGTTTAATATTGATGAAACATATACGAAGGATTACTATCATGCCGGATAGTCAAGCAGCCATTAAAGAGATATGAGCTCTTGTGTATCTAATCAGTTCTAAAATGGCATGGAAAGGAATAGAAAAACTTGATGAACTATACTCTGTCCATCCAAGCAACGGATTGTTCCAAAACAGTATCATGCATAGTGCACGTGATCTCTCCGACTCTGTAGGTACCAACATGTACCAAAGACAATGAATTCTGCCGGCCGATTGCAGTTAAATCCCATTGGCCAGCGTAGGGAGGCATATTTATTTTAGCCAATAGATGCAAAGGCGCATGGTGATCATACTTCGATCACGCATCTATCGTTGTTTGGGTCGCTCTGTTTGTTCGATGGATATACTTTAGGCAAGAACAAAATCGTCACCAAACTGAGGGTTCCAAGACACTTATTCAAATCAGTTTGTTATATGTAGGTAGTTAAGGAGGCAATTTAAAATCTGTTTCGCTTATCCAAACGAAATTTTGAAAGGAGTATCTTGACCAGACATTAGACCATAACCATCCCTTATTAATTCGATACAACATAGTGACTTTTTTATAGACCCCATTTATATTAGTAAAATTGAATAAAATAAGAATATTGTTCAACTCACCTAATGATTTTTCTGACTTATTCATCTCTTTATTTTCAAGTATTTTTCTTATAGGTTCAGGTAAAATATCCATAGGAGTTTTATTTGTTGGAGAATTCATTTCGTTAGATATTTTTTCCTAAAAATTATAACGTAATTTGTATTGAATCTAAAAAACCTTTATATTTAGAAAGAATACGGTTTTTATATAAAAATGGTTACATTGAAACTTCTATTTACTATCAAATTACTTCCGAAATCGTCCAAATAAGGGGTTTCCAAACTTTGCAGCCTCATACCACATGGAGTGAAACTTATTTGGTTTGTTTTCTTAATAGGAAGTAATCCATAATGTTTTGATGAAATAAAACAAATTGATTTGTTTAAATCTTCATTATTTATTTTGAACTGACGTTCAAATTAAAATTAGTGACGCGTTTCGCTACACAGTAGAGTTTGAAAAAGCTACTGTGTAGCGAAACGCGTCACTAATTTTAATTTGAACGTCAGTTCAAAATAAATAATGAAGATTTAAACAAATCAATTTGTTTTATTTCATCAGTAGTATGGATCTTCATCAAGTAAAAGCCTCATCTATTCAATCCATAATGTTTTATTAAATATTTTTATATTCTACGTTTCGGTAGCGTTCCAGGTCCATTTACAGCATTGTCTATGTACGGAGACAGTACATTATATAGCTTCGATAAAAATGATTGTGAATAAAGAAGTATTTTGTGTAAAGTCTGTTCATACTTATAATGAAGTGACTAACTGGACCCCTGTTAAGAAGAACACGTGCAAGCTGTTCAACTTTCCATGTTTTGCGATACGAGGGTTGTCTTTTAAGTGTTGCATATAACAACATAGTTGGCGCCTGTCAACAAAATCAAATGTCAAAATTTACCGTCATGTTTAATTAACTTAACGCCAAAGTTTCAGACCGCTTCGTTAAAAGCTGTAACTAGAATTTGAAAGTTGATGAGTCATTCGAAAAATGGAATAAAGAAGAGAAAATTTTCGTGAAATAATTTTTGTACAATTTTCGAATTTTCTATATTTGTTGCCTCAACAAGAATGCCTTGCCGAGTTGGTTTCTTTTTTCGGCAATGAAGCACCACATCAGGTCCACCAACAACGGAAATCACCCAGGAAAATGTCGATGCTGTACGTAAGCTGATCCAAGATGATGGACATGTCACATATCGTGAAATTGGAACATCATTGTGCATTTCAAACATCACCATTCAAAATATTTTACATGAAGAATTATCTGTAAAAAATTAGCTTCTCGTTGGATACCGCATCTGTTGACGAACGAACAGAAAGCAATTAGAGTCAGTTGGTGTCAAAAAATTCTAAAGCGGCGTAACACAATAAGAAAATCAAAAAATAAATAAAGTATTGTCAGAGGTGCTGAATCCTGGTTTTACTCTTATGAACCCTAAAATAAACATCAGTCGGCTGTTTGGGTGTTCCAAGATGAACAAAAACCGACGAAAGTTATCCGTTCTCGAAGTGTTTCCAAAAAGATGGTGGCGACGTTTGTCTCATAAGCGCATCATGTAGCAACAATTCCTCTGCAAGATCAAAGAACTGATACTGCTGATGGGTACATATCGATTACATAAATTCCCGATCTAAGTACTAACGTCTTTTTTACTTCTCCAAAAACTAAGTCAATGCCTTCAAAAATTCTATTTTGAAAGTACCAACAAGCGAGTGGAATAACTCTGTTCCAGAATTGATTCTAAAGGAAGCAAAAATGCATTTCTCTTCGTGGACCATACCTTGAAAAACAATAGTGTTTAAAAGTTAGATTCTGTGGAATGAAAGAAGAAACCTCCATCAACATACTTGCGGATTGCATAGCGATACAGAATACTAGGCCACAGCACCTAGGAGACCACTGGATAACAGGGGGATACTTACCTAAACTAAAGCCTGCGGATATCCTAAAATTCCTTCGGGAAATTGGTCTAAAGGAACTTATAGTCTCTGAGACTTTCCTCGGGAACTAAGTGGAAGAAAAATGACTTGAGAATGCACGCTTAACTTTATCATATTTCATCAATACCAATTGTTTTACGTGAGTCGTAACTTCATAACTTTTCTCGACCCTAAACTACTAACCTACCCTTTCTATATTAAATCCATATTATCAACTACCGCTGACCATTCCCATATCCCCCGAAGTATTGTACACTCGTACCCCTTCCACTGCCCCCGTACATCCGCCCATGCTAACTAAACAGGCTATACTGTTCCCGAATACTCTGGAATAGTCAGTACGGCCCTGGAGACATGGCTAGGCAAACCTTGCTTGACCGGGCGGGTGACCTACAGCGTCTTCACTCACTTGAAAGTTGCTTTTAGCCATGCGACGAATTCAAAAAATATTAAAGAACAATTACGAGAATGTCTTTTATATTTTGCATATAGAGCTAGAAAAAATCAGTTTCAAATATTATTTTACTATCCAAATATTTCAGTTGTAAAATAATCATACTATTAGGCATTATCTTTTCGCAGAAACGAGTACGATACTGTGCTATTTTTATCGGATTAACGACTATCTTCTTTGGGTTTTGGTCTTGAATCAATCATGTTGGCATAAGACAAAACGAAATATCTTGGAACGAAGTACACCCCACAAGGAAGGTACAGATGAAACTTATTAATAAAAGTAGGTGTACTTACCATTAGCATTGGCATTTTATGTTCTAGAACATTTTGTAATTCTGACAACATTCGAATCGCGCTAGTATCAGTAAGTCCAACTTTTTCAACTACCTCATCCGGTACGGTTTCATATATACATTCATCTTTATCAGCAACTTTAGTATCTTCGACTTTTTCTTTTTGTTTGTCTTTCTTTTTCCACACCAAACTGATAAAACTTGATCTTTTTTTAATTTTAGTAGCTTGCTTGGTATTGTCCGTACTTTCTTTTGATTTATCCGAGTTTTTCTTCTTTTTTTTCCTTTTTGTTTTTTCAGGAACTCTATATTCGCAAGGTTCGGCGTATTCTACGTTATCGATAACTTCATAGACCCCGTCTTTGATGTAAGGTATCGAATAGGCGTTTTCTTCTTCTGATGCAGTAATTTTAGATACGTCGTTTTCGTTAAGATCTCTGGAAATAGTTTCGGTATTTTTTTCCACTGAAGCGTAAGTGTCATTTTCCATTATAAAACTATCTGATTTGACTGGTTTTAATTTCTTTTCTTTTTTCAATTTTCTACAGTTAGTATCCTCTATTTTTTCTTTTTCTTCTATTCTTATAGCGTAAGTTTCATTTTCTACAATGTAAGTTTCCGGTCTGTTTTCTGTTGGTTTTAATTTTAAAGTGTTGAAACTTTCCAAGGGTATTGTAGCAGCTCGTATTTGAACAGTTTTACTTTCTTCATCGTTGTCTTCTCTATTCGGACTATCTTTGATATCCGCAGAAATTCTTTCGTAAATATGGTCAGAATATTCAGGTTCTTTAGTGGTAACTTTTCTTAAAAAATCTTCATCAGTGGTGAGATTTGGTAACGTTATTTGACCAGTATTTTTGCTAATTGTATATAATGGGTTACCGTAAGATTGTGCGCCCATTTTTTGAAGTTTTTTTATAATATCTTCTTGGGAATTTTGGGAACATTCTGAATCAGTCGTGGTGTTTCTATTTTGTTCTTTCAACAATGGTATATTCACCATCGAATATCTAAAATGACTCATCTTTTCATTGATTTTGTTCGGTTGAATTTCGACCATTATAGCTTCCATCCAACGATTCTGTTCTTCTAGGTTTTCAGCTCTCTGTAAAAATACTCTATTTACAAAAAATAATTAATGCCAAAAAGTTCGCACTTTAAAGCCACAGGATTGCTACATACTGGATGGTAGGCAATGGGAATTTGCACGGAGGAAACAACCAATTATTTCAGAAGAATAGATATAATCACAAACTCGCTTCTTGGAATGAGATATGATAAAATACTGGCCAAAATCAATGACAATCAACCCTTACAACATCCAGCTAAACTGGTATGGGATGGGAACTTGCAGTCAGGATGGAACGCTGCGGTACACCGTCGGATGCAAAACTGACAGATGAAAAGGAGCTGGAGTACATGGTGTTAAACCAAGCATCTTATGTACCTGCAAATGAATATTGAAAGGGGTTTTAGAGGCCAAAAGATCCTTATACTCTCTGACAGTCAAGCAGCATTGAAATCCCTAGTATGCCCCAGATCAAATCTTGACTGGTCTGGGACTGTCTACACCAAAACTCTGGCAACCAGAATACGGTAACGTAATAAGGTAAGCGCAAGGGTATAGTAGGCAATGTTGGGGCCAGATAAGGAAAGTGACGGGATTACTCACTGGTACCCCTGGTACCCTAAGGAAAAATGCATGACAAGTAGTTCGTTAACTGTTGAATAGTAAATATATATATTGGTGTTTTTAATGGACACTGAAGAGCACAACTGTCTACTAGGATGAGCCTTATCCGTAAAAATCATAGATATGTTACAAAAACATACTAACTGCCAAAAGCCTCCCAACGGTACATCCAAGGCTGCGGGACCTTTCAGGGAAATATCAAAGAATAAGAAGAAGAACTGGAAGAAGAGAAGAAAAACTGGAAGACCATTGAATAAAAGAGAAACATGTTTCAAAATATTTAAATTACAATAATGTATTGTTTATTTTTAATCTGTAAAATTATTTATTGAGAATTGTGAAATTAAACAGGAAAACAACCTTCCAAAAAAAAACTGAAGACTTACCGGTAATTACCGTTTTCCAGCACTAACGACACTAGCATGCCAGCAGCCTGGCTTGCAACTGAGTTTTTGAAATAGAAAGACGTTATCAAATATGTTGATTGGCGGCTGATTTAAAAGACTTAACTATTCATAAAGGAGTGGCCAAAAATACCGAAGTAAGATGGTAATATAGAAAGAGTTATCGTTGCAAAAACAATTTGAGAACCTGCATTCGACGGTGGTTACAAAGGAAGAAAAAAATTTGATAAACCTAATAGAACCTTGAATAAGAAATATTATTTTGGTCGACTGACAGAAGCAATGGGATCACGTACTATACTATCAGCAGACAGATGGTTCTAAAATAATAGAAGGGACTAGGATACGAATGCAGAAACCAGGTACCAATCACTCAGTTTGGAAAAAACCCCAAACATCCTTCAACTGGAAATTCACTTCATATGAAAGTGTACCCAGATCAATATTGATATAAGATGTAGAAGATAAAGGATTATTATCATGTCAGATAGTCAAGCAGCCATTAAAGCGTTTGTAATCAGTTCTAAAATGGTATGGGAATGCCTAGGAAAACTTGGTGAACAAGGCCAAAACAGCATTGTCACCCTACTATGGGTATACTGGAATAGAGGTAAATGAACTAGCAAAGAAGTGGCTGGAACAACCTTTTGGGGACCGGAATCCTTTTGCGGTATCAGAAGAAATAGGTAAAATTGAAAAACGAGAAGATCGAATACAAACATATATAAGAACCTACTCATTGAAAACTACGACCAAGTGCCACCTGGTTAGGTACCTCCAAAAAGCTGAAACTTGTAGAGAAGGAAGAATGTAGATTATGTGGAATGGAAGAAGAAACCTCTATACACATACTTGCGGAGTTCAAGGCACTTCAGAATCACAAGGCGAGAAACTATACTGGATATAAGTGTAAGATTTGTTTATTAAACTGACACCTGAGGACATCCTAAAATTCCTTTAAGGAATAGGACTAACTGAACTAGTTTCTGAGACTTTCCTCAGGAATTGAGAAGAAGAAAGGGATACCATAGATCTTTTATGTCCCAGTTAACCATAAAAAACATACATATAACTTTACACCTTCATATAAAACTCACCAATGTTATAGTAGCTGTTCTGGTTTGTATTTGAAAAACTCCAACGGAAGACGAACAGGGCTTTATTATACACGGAGGTCCTAAGTTAATGGATCCTTTACAAGGTGAAATACTTTCATAATCGTCTTTAGATCGGTAATACAGTAAGAGTCCACCTTCGAGGACGAACCAATACTTCTTGTATGAACTTAACATTTTCTGAAATTTAAAATAACATTATTATCAATAAAGTAAGTTAACTTAAACGGTTTTATTGATAAAGATAATAATAATGTGGATATAAACGCTAAAAAATAATTCGACAGTGCTGCCTTGCATTTTGTGAATAGTCGAAGCCCATGACAAAATCAAAAGGAAACATCCTTCTTTCAGCAGTCCCATAATTGAAATTTGCTCGAAACTGTATGGCTTTAGGGTGAATGAGGTGTACGCCGTCTCTTCCAAAGTCGATCCGAACTGATGGTACATCTGTTTGATACTTTGGGTTCGACGAAACTGAGGCGAAACAATTTTAGTAATGTAGCATATAGCGCCGTGATCGCATACAACAAATATCAAATCCACCATTTTATGGTGGCGCCCATTTTAAATTTGCTTTGTCTATGAATTACTGTATTCTACTAGCCAAACCCTTTCATTTGATATCCATATTGAGGCTGTTAGTTTTTAAATTGACTGAGAAATTATATGAATCCAACATTTTTATTATTTACCTCTTTTTTTCTCAAACTACCATCGGATCGGTAAAAAAATTAAATTAAATAATAAATATTGTCCTTATTTTATAAAGAGTATTTCTAGTGAAAATTACTCACATTTTTTCCTTTCTTTTCGAGATATCCGGAAATCTTCGTATTATGTTTACCATTTTTTTCCATAGTAAGATTTCTGTAAAAGAAAATATTTTAAATACTCAATACAGGTACCAAATTGTGTCAATGTCAATGTCTTTATTCGTTAACATGTAACTCTAATCAATTCAACAAAAATGGTGGGCGAATTAAACAAACCCTAACAAACGTACACCCTTTGCTTGAGACACATATTTTAGAGTTTTTTGTAGATTAAATAAAATTCAATTCAAGAATCTCAACATTTATTATTCTTTGCCACCCGCCACTGGTTCCTGATGCTTTTCAATCATATTAAGTAGTTTGGTAAAATTTGTTTTTTCTACAATCGGCATTTGCGCTCGTATTTGACAACGCAAATGTCATCTTTTTCAAGGAATGTCACTTTGTCGCTCAGAGTATCCAATGTCAACGAGTAAATGACATCTTTCATTTGAGTGAAAAATTTCCTAAATAATAATCGTATGTGAGCGAGAAGCAGCAAAAATGGAAGAAGAAAATGATTGTAGTGATTTTTCATGTACACCACCTGAAATTGCAAGCGCCGCTAAAGTCGCGACATTAAACCTATTGCCAAAAAAGTCGCGGGGAAGTATGAAAAGCAGTACGAACTCTTCATCACATGGTGTAATTCAAGGAAAGTTAGAAGGTACATTGAAAACGCAATGATAGCTTACTTTAGCGAAAAAGATAAAACTATGAATTCTGCTACACTTTGGTCGGTGTACTCAATGCTACGATCTGTATTATCTGTAAGAAACAATATTGACATCAGCAAATATACGAAGTTAATCGCATACCTAAAACGCCAATCTGTAGGATACAAACCAAAAAAATCAAGAACTTTCACCGAAGAAGAATTGTTCAAATTCCTCGGTGAAGCGCCAGATGAAATATTTTTAATGAAAAAGGTAAATAACACTACTCATTACTCTGTAAATATTAATAAGCTATTTTATTGACAGGTAGTATTAATTATGGGAGTTTTCGGTGCATGGTAGACGAGATGAACTTGTAAAAATTACCATAGAAAACATTGAAGACAAACATTCGCTATTAATAGTAAAAATTCCTGACTCAAAAACAAGAAAAAGTCGTGTCTTTACTGTTACTAATAGTGAAGAACTTGATTTTTTATCATTCTACAGAAGGTATGTTGCGTTGAGAACATCAGATGTCGACATCCCATACCGTCTATTTCTACGATATTGTAACGGAAAATGCTCTAAACAAGTGGTGGGAATGAATATAATTGGAAAAATACCCTGTGAAATCGCCCAGTATTTGAATTTATCAGATTATAAATTATATACAGGCCACAGTTTTCGTCGCACGTCAGCTACTCTTCTAGTTAATGGATGAGGTAGAAGGGATATCATCCAACTGAAACGTCGTGGAAAAGTTCTTCAACAGCCGAGGGATACATTGAAGAAAGCATTATTAATAAAATTGAAACGGCACAGAAAATCTTGGGTAAAGGTGAATCATCTAAAGTGCAAATTGTTGAATCAGTAACAATGGCGGAACATACAATTTCAAACCATCTAGACTTTCTTCATCGTCTGGAATTGTCATAAAAAATTGTAAAAACTGTACTTTTAATTTTCATTCATCAAATTGAATAAATTTTTGGAAATATGTGAACTCCTCGATAGTAGAAAAAATTTTGAATGTAATTCGAGCGCAAATTCATTGTCGATTTCAAGAGCTCCTTCGTCGCGCGGCAACTCTCTTTCAATCGACAATATATCATTTTGCGCTCTTATTACACAAATAGCTATTGTCAAGCTGGTCACAGATCTGGAATTATTTTGGATATTTAAACATATTTTTCTGTGACTTACCCTGTATACGCTTTTACTTTCATCAGTGAATTACCGTTTTCATTTTCGAAAGCACATTTTATCTACGATAAAACAAAATTACTTAAGTGCATTGAAATAAATCGAATTAAAGACATAACGACACGCAATTTTTTTTCTTATTAATTATTATCTATTCCTCAATTAGATTCACTTCGTTGTGCAATGAATTAAAGCATTAATCGCTGTGATGTATCTGTATTTTCACTTGAAGTTATACTGTTAAAAAAATATCATCGTTCTTTTTGTTTGCTTTCTTTTAAATTGGTGAAAATTTTAACGAGCATTTTGAACTTGAACTCGCTTGGAGATGATTCTGTTCTCTTTTTTGAAATCTAGCCATGTTATTTTAAGATCGTTGACTAGTTATAGCTTTTCCAGTGATCTATAAAAATAGTACTATTTTGTGTATTTCTTCCAAAATTTTAGGCTTAGTAGCTTCGGGAATACGAGCCCCCTTCTTGAGGGCAATGTTCATGATAATGTCACATGGTACAGTTTGGTTTCATAAGTTTCCAAAATTTCAATTAACCAACGTACGGAATCCGAAAAAGTAACTGCCGTAGTTTAGATATTTGAAAAAAATTCTATTTAACATAGGCGTACGACAAAATTCTTAAAGGAGGTTTATTTATTTGCATTTTCACGTTTGTCGGCAGTCCCTATGACTGTCTATTCTTTTTTTTATTTGTAAGGCTATCTTCGTTAATTGAATTTCGAAAATTGGTAATATAAATAGTTTTTTTCTCGTTTAGTAGATGTAAAAATAATCGAAATCAGTCAAGAAATAGTTGAGATATCTCAATTTTTTAGTTTTTGATTAGTAGTAGGGAAAGTACGGACAAAACGACACATTGGCGATATTTAAAAATTAGCGCGGTTAAACTATCAAAAATAAGCCAATTAAGAAGCTCCTACATCGAAAATATACCATTGGATTTCTGAGAGACGTTTGAAATACACAACGGACGCCATGTTGTCATTTGAGGTTCGAGGTTAGAAATAAATTTGTTAGTGGTCGTTTGTTTTCTGTTTTTCGGTAAGTTTTCTTTTGTTATTTTACTGTTTTATATTTTCAAGAATTTTGTGTTCGAGGTGATCGTGTAGAATTTACAACATTATTGTCACTGCAACAAGATTATTCTTCGAATCGTAATATTTTTGAGGCTATGTACAAAATGATATAACTATGGACATAACAACATAACGTGTCATTTTGTGAATGGTGAATAATAAAAATATCTAAATCTACATAAATCTTTTTAATTTACAGGATGGCAATATGCCACGGACTTCTGGCTTCTGCGACCTTCAAAGTTCCACAAGCTACACTAAGGCGGCATGCTTTGGAACAAAATAAAACAATTTCACCTGCAGCAAAAGGTTTGGGCCGATTTCAGCTAACATTTCCTCTTGAAATTGAGAGACAATTGGTTGAGCACATCAAGCTACTTGAATCTCGCATGTTTGGATTAACGCGTACAATGGTCCAAGAACTCGCTTTCGAATTGGCTGAAAAGAATAGCTTGCGCACAGTTTCAATAAAGATAAGGGTAAAGCTGACCAGGAGAGGCTAGATGGATTTTTAAGACGCCATAAACACATATCTTTACGTAAACCTGAGCCTATCTCCGCAGCCAGAGCCCAAGCTTTTAATAGACCCCAGGTAAAAAAGATTTTTGATAACTATCAAGAATACATAGACAAATACAAATTCCACGCAAACCGGATCTACAATGTGGACGAATCGGGGATTTCTACTGTCCAAAGACCTCAAAAATTCCTGGTTACCGCTGGCAGGAAGCAAATAGGTGCCATACCAGCGCGGAGCGGGGATCCAATGAGACAGTAGTGTGCTGCATGAACGCAGCTGGGTCGTACGTACCTCCTTTCATGATTTTCCCGAGGAAAAATATGAAAAACGAGCTCGTGGATGAAGAAGCAACTGGCACGGTTGGATTAGCTCAAGAAAGCGGGTGGATGACCACTGAAATATTCGTGAAGTGGCTCCAGCATTTTCAAAGCTTTGTAAAAGCTAGTCATGATGAAAAAGTCCTTCTTATTGTCGATGGCCATGCCAGCCATAAGTCATTCGAAGCTAAGAACTTTGCGAAGGAGAATGGAATCGAAATTGTTTGTCTTCCCCTTCACTGCACCCATCGTATGCAGCCTCTCGACGTGAGCTTTTACGGACCGCTCAAGACATTTTAACCAAGAGATTTCTGTCTGGCTAAGAAATCATCCAGGAAGAGTGGTGACAGCTCTTCAGATCGGATATTTGTTTAATCAAGCTTATGGAAAAACTGCTTCAGTTCAAAATGCACTGGACTGTGGCCAGTTAATCCAGACATATTTCCCGATCACTTTTTTGAACCAGCTGAAACAAAAAATATGCCAATAGCTTCCGCAGCTGATAACCCAAACCCAATCCAGGATCAGAACCTTCTTCCATCGTTGCCAATAGAACCGGAGGCTGGCGAGATTATGGCACAGAAACAGAATAAGGCCCCTGAATATTCATTAAAGCCATCCACTAGCTCTTGTAAACCATCTAGTTGATCGGATTCTTCATTCGCAAAGGCAGTCACTAATGATATTCATAACACACTGAGACATTTTTCAACCATCTACAAGTTCCTTTTCATCGACAAGTTCTTTAGCAGTTCCAGTTAATTTAATTTCTCCAGTTCCCAGTGGCAAATTCGTAAGTGGACAGTGTAAACGAAAGCAAAAGAAACGAACGACAACATTCCTACTTACGTCTGTGCTGATGTGCTAAAGCGTACCAAAACATTTGTTTGCGAATTGTACAATAAATTTTTGTTATTACTTATTTTATTCATGTTGATGGCTGTGTATGTCATTTAGTCCATACGGCTCGTGTCGTTTTGTCCATACGGTATGGACAAAACGGTTTTATCTTGATCTTGATCCTGACAAAACCTTTATGATTTCTTATAACCAATTAATATAAACAAAGTTGTAAGAAAAAAAGATGTTTCTATTATGAATAATATAAAAGTTATTGATAATGAATAAAATACTATGTCATTTTGGACGTACTTCTCCTACTATCTAGAGTAGAATTTTTAAAGCATAAAACATTCAGAACGGTAGGTAAGAAATCTATATTTTGGAAATATTTGACTTAAAACGCCAATATCTAAAATCTAGTTTTATTAAAGTTGGAACTAACATACAGCGGGCGCTCAAAAGAAAAATTTAAGGGCGTTGCGATATAAATAAAAAGGAATTAATTTTTGGAAATTATTAGAAAAGTCAGAAAAAATTAATATAAAGGAAAAAATCAAATAAAATAAACTAAAATTAAAAATAATGAGATGGGATTGATGCAGAACAGAAAATGTTAGAATCACAGTTGGATTTATAAATCTTCAACACAATAAGAGAAAAATTAAAAATAAAGGTAAAGAGCTTCATGGTATGAAGATTAAAATTGTAGCAAGAGGAAGTAGCTATCGGGGAAGTAGTAAATTTCAATTTATTAAAATCAGGAACAATTTTAAAGCTATTTAAATCCGAAATAAAAATTAAATAACAATAGTGCGGAATTATACATTAAAAAAAATTAATAATATTTAGGACATTTAAAAAAAATTATGTTAAATTTAAAATAAAACGATTGGGGTGGCTGTAACCTAATATAATATAATAATAACTACTAATTCTTCATATCAAAATTTAAATAGATATTTTTTTACTTAAAGACCATATGTAATGTAACTTCTCAAATGTAACAATATAATTAAGTTTAAAAAAAATTCTGGATAATTTTATTAAAATAACAGGAACATTCTGAACCACGACCTGAGAGGAGTTTTGGTAGGGGCATATTAAAACTAAAAATATTGACTAAATTGAAATCAATATATTGTACTAGAAATGATTTTTTAACTAATAGGCAATAGAAAATGATAAATTTTGTTGAGTAATTACGTTTTATTATAAAAAAAAACAAAATCGCTATATAAATAGGTAATATTTTCCTTTTGTGGACATTTTTTACTTTCAACGTCATGCAGAGTCTATTTTTATTGAATTTGAAACTAACTTATAATATAAATTTCTTTATCTTGTAACATGTCTATATCGACCTGTTTCGACTTTTAAATTAATATCGCAAATTATTCTTTTATTTCCGCTCGTCGTCTCATTAGCCACTTCCGATCCCCAATCCTGACCATAAGACAATTGACATCTGCCAACGGCTGCCTCCATTTTTGCAACGCCACGAGCATAGCTTCTTTTTGCTATCGACTGTCTTCGAGGCAAGACCTACCTTTTTTTTATCTTTTTTACCTAAATTTCTGTGGTAAGCACAGCTGCTAGGATACCATTAAGATACCGCTAGTAGAATATCTCAAAAACATCCCTCAGGGAAACAGCTAGTATTATCAAAGACACCTTTAAGATACCTGTTTTCTTAATTTCGAATCCACCCGGGTATACAAGCTGTAGAGGGTCGTGTCCGGTAAACGTAACTTTTTAATTTTTTCAAAATATTGTCTTAATTAAATTCTACAAGGTGTTTCTACCTTTTTCACTACCTAGTTTTCTTCCTATTCAAATTCATTTTTGTTCTTTCGTCGACGTCTAAAAGGTAGTGGCGCCCTAAAGCTTCCTATAGTCTGACAACCCTCTGACATACCTAGTGCAGCACTAACATGGAGTAGAACCACCCTTGAGAAGAGTCTCATGCCGGCATCAGTCTCGAGTGGCCACTCTAGCGCCCAAGTAATCAACAACTGACTGATACGGTTACAAATTGGCGCCCAACGTGGGGCCAGAAATTCTGAATAAAAACTATCAAAATCGGTACCTATATAATTATGTCAGAACTATTGGTTTTTAAGTTTTTGGATTTTGGCGCCATCCAAAGTTTAATTTTTATAGTAAACCGTAAAAAATAATAAATAATGGTTGCGTTCATCCCAACAAAGTTGATCAGGTAGCGATTTTTATAGTGAACCATCGTTTCTTAATTCTGCTGAAAGTCTAAGCATGATATAACTGCATAACCTAATTTTATTTGATATAATATGACTTCAATAATTATTTATTCATTTTCGATTTCAATTTAGTTTAATAGTTCCTACTTCTTCTCATTCAATTTCAGGATACAAATGTCTCAAATATCTTCAAACAAAAATATATCATGTCATTTTTATGTTTATTAACTTGATATTTGGCATAAATGACAGTTAATGGCGAAAAAATGGCGACTGCTACCATAGCGCTCACATCTGATCTATGGAGGATAGAAGGAAGGAGAACCATCTGAATGTATTGAAAAGTGTCCATCGAAAGGGAGCAAATTAAGGTGGCGCCATAGTAGCAAGTGGAAAGATTTTAAAAACAGCACCATGAATCATTAGAGTAAGATACAAAATTAGAAAAGGAAAGAAATACTTCCGGTTTATTACAGCGCGTATTTTTAAATTATTATATCATAGACAAACATACATATGAAATATAATTCTTAATTCACATTCACATGCTAAATTCACATAATTTCCATTAGCTACACGAGCGCCATTTCGGTGAATCTTCGAATTATAATTTGCTGTTTACAGGTGGACACTTTTTCGACTTGTCCCCCATACAAGACGGTTCTCCTTCCTTCTACCCTCCATAATCTGATCTTTGACGAAACACGTGTTCGGCAGGAAATTGAAGATTGCTCGGGTAGCGCAACGTTGGGATGAACGCGACCATTGTTGAGTAAATGCGTTTTGTTATAAAACAAATCAAAATCGGTTTATAAATAGATAACAAATCTCTTGCGGAAATATTTGAGTTGTAACGCCATCTAAAGTCTACTTTCATTGAATTTAAATCTACTTTACAATATAAATGGCTTTATCTCGTTTAGTGAATGTATTTCGTTATAAAAATTACCTAATGGTTAACTATTGGCTTGTGAGGCCATCTAAGAGTTCAATTGTTAACTAATAGACAATAGAAAATTATAAATATTTTTGAGTAAATGCGTTTTATTAAAAAAAACATCTACCCATATAAATAGGTGAAATATTTTTTTCTTCTAGAGTCTACTTTTATTGAATTTGGAAGTCAGAAATTGATATAAAGTTCTTTTGAACTTTGAAATGCCTGTAAGTTTGGTAATTTTTATCACATATATATCAAAATTTTGCCTAAAAAGTACCACTACAATGTAGGAATAAAATTGGACGTTAACATATATTTTTTCGAGTTACGAAGGACTGAAAACAGGAAAAATTGATCTTTCTGCGTTTTTCCATTTTTTTCTTTGATTTAAAATCAAATATTCCTGTACCCCACCCCATATTTCACCTTTCATCTTTTATCATCCGTTTTTCGTATGTCGCATATCTTCTAAGAAATCAAACGTGATTTTTTCAAAATTTTTCCTTTGACTGCAACATCTATCAGGAAGCTACTGAAACTGAATAATCTATTTCTTTATCTATTTTACAACAAGGGATATTCCCACATTTGTACTTTTACTGTCAATGCCCTTTAAACTAATTATCAATTTAAAATTAATCTTCTCTTCGCTAGTTTAATTCTAACCTCACTATTATCGCCATTAACACCTACGTAACCATTTATGTTGTAAGTGGTTCTAAATTGAGAATCACATCGAAGAAAATCTTTCAGTTAAATAATAATAAATTCTATTTAATATTAACAATATAAACATCGAATATTTCTGTTTGTTTTTTAAACGACGTCTTTTCATCTAAATTCTATTGAATATTTAAACAAATTGTAAACAAAAATGACTTCAAAGTAAAATTATTTTCTCTTGTCTAGGTTTTATAGTGTTGTAATGTTTTTGTTATTTATTTAAATAGTTTTTACTTGTGGGATAAAATTATACACACTGTGGCTAATTACTATATATTTATTTAAAGAAACACACACTGTATTAAACTTAATTTATATACTCAGTCTACTAATTTATTTACACTCGGTATAATAGTTCTAATTTATTTTTACCACTTGAATATTACACTATTTATCTGCACTATTTAATTCATTGTCCTATTACTAAGAACTTCTGTAAACTGTCTGAGAACTAACTATTTGTCTTCGTTTCACTAATTCTCTCGAACTAACTGTTACGCACTCAAAAACCCGCGTATATATAGTCCTTCTCAACCCTAGAAAATTCCAGTACCTTCCGCGCCCGTCCTATGCACAAACAAAGCAATAATCTCGAATGTTCTCGAAAGCGCATTCACAAAATTTAATATCGAGAGACAGGGCTTTGGGTTGGTGACCTCGCAACAGTATATTTGAATAATATCTCCTTTAATATATAGTACGGGGGATGTTTAAAATCACTTTTTGGGACACAGTGTACATTAAACATGGGATAGTAAATCCAAGAAAAATTACTGTAATTTGATGATACGATAACAATAATCGCATCCAAACCGTTTCTAATAATAATAATTATTGTCGATTAAGTTATTTTTCGCTAAGTAGAAATTCTTTTTCGTTATTACTGTAAATATCTCAATTACTATTCTTTTATAAATAAGCATTACTATTTTTTATAAGCAGCTAATACTGGTAATTTAAAAGGAATTGTTTACTACTTTCATTACTTTTATCACGAAATGTCTTTGATATAAATAATAATCATTTAAAGGATTAATTAATCAATGGTAATCTTTAGAAACTATTTCATTTCGTTTTGAAATTATCCGCATTCACTTTTAGAAAAAGTTTTAATAACATATTATTACTTTATACAGTACAATCCATTCAAGTGCGAACATGTGAAGTATTATTTTAGTAAGTCTAGTTTATTATTTAATTTTTTTTTAACATGAACTCATGGACAGAATTAACGCAACACTTAAAATTTTGCTTATTTTTGATTTAGAATTTCAACCGATTAAAATGAATGTTTTTGGCACATTGTATGAAATTCATTAAAATTATCACAAGCATTTTAAATTTTTGTAAAAATAATTTTGACAATTTATTATACCGGGTGAAATGAAACAATATTTATGTACCGTAAATTCTAAACACCCTGTGGGGTAAAGTGAAGGCTACAAATTTTTTTGCAAATGATTAGAAAGACTTATTAATTCTCGATATTTTGTTTTTTGATACATTCCAATATCTTTCTATGTACAAAAGATACAAATTTTTAAAGAAAACTACAATTTTTGCAACGTAAGTTTATATTTTAAGAAAAAACTAAAAATTTATTTAATCTTAATATCAACAGCATCAATTATTAAATTGAAATTGAACAATTAACAAATTAATAACGCGTAATTCCTGCTCTTGTAACAGCATGCATTCGTCGAGGTAAGCTTGCTATTAAATTATTGATAATCTTCTAAGGAATTTTCTCCCATTTTGCGAGAGCTATATGTTCGAAATCATGTAAGTTTATTGGAGCAAGTACATGACTTTTTAGAACATCAAAAAAGATGCTCAATAAGTCGGCACTTCGTGGAGGAAAGTCTAATTTTTGGATGTTTATTTCATTTAAATAATCTATCACAGATCATGCTATGTGAATTTCCTACAATGTGCAAAAAAAATAATTTTAATCGGCTGAAAATTAATAGAGTTATTCTAAAAAAAAATAAGCAAAATTTTAAGTGTTGCTTTAATTTTGTCCATGAATTTAGATGTTTCTTTATGTTTTAGGTCCTGAGGAGGAGAGGAACAGCAAAGATTTCGGGAAAAGCACAGAATAAGAAAAGACGACAACTCACTAAAAAAAGAGGATACACTTGGACAGCGAGTTCGAAGATTTGTTGGATTGAATTAGATTAGATTACAGGGGGTTGAATGGCCGGATTGACCTTACCACACTGCGATCTATAAGATCTTTTGTGTATACCCTACATCTCTATCTTAGTCCAAGAGATCTTCTGAGAAAGCCTATTATTCGTTTTGGAGTTAGGTCTGTAACCTCATCAGGCTCTAAGTAAACCAGGCGTTGGCGGACAATTACACTGCAATTGCAGATAATGTGTTTCACCGTCTCAGTTGCAACATCGCAGAATCTGCATGTTCTACAGTCTACTTGGTCTATCTTGTCAAGATGGTATCTGAGTGAGCAGTTTCCAGTCAGAATTTCTGTGATTACTCTGAGATCAAATTTCTGAAGAACAAAAAGCAATTTAGCGTAGTGACCAGAAGGTCGTATTAACCTTTTTGACTGTCTTTGGTCTAAAGTATTTTACCATTAGGCTGCACTAAGCTCCTTTTCCTATTTTCAAACTTCTTCCAAGATGCAGCTTTCTGGGATACCACAAAATGGTTCGGGTCCGATAAAAGGAGTCCATCAGCAATCTCAATTCATTTATGCCCTTTATGATCCACAACAAAGTTACTTTTTTGATCAAGGGATTGTTTGCAGTTCTAGACTGCTTAAGACTCATAAGCTGTAGACTTTAGAGCCTGGCTATCAAACGCAATAAATATTTTGGCTGAGTTTAGGCGGTTTTTGAGGCACTCTTGAGCAATTGGTGGATACATATGAAAACCAATGCAAGGAGATCGAAGGAAGCAAAAGAAATGCTAAGGCTACGGCTGGAAGCGAAAAGCGCAGAAGCCAACACAATATAAATTCTATTAATGTTATAAATGAAACTAACTGTTTCTAATAAAATTCCACTGTTTAATGAAAAAATTATGAAAATTATATGAGTATATTCCACAAAGTAAGGGTCCAAACAGTAAATTCAAGATAAATTCTGCCGAGAAACGACATCGAGAAGCTAGAGCGATCAAACGGCGAGCAGGAAAGAAAAATTGAGCAAATGGAAGAACTGAGAAAAGCAATGGAGAACATGGCGAAGATGATGGAAAACATGCAAGAAGAGAAAAGAGGCAGAAGCCGGGCAGAGAACGACCGAAGGAAGGCGCAAAGAATAGAATCCCCCCGAAACGACGAGATGGACTTCACGGAAGTGATATTGTGGTTTGACTTGGTCTTTTATTGGATTCTAACCACATTTGAGATGTGGATGAACTCTTGGATTTAATATTTTAATTTTTTGTTCGGTACTCCATCTCCTGATGTTTTCATCAATACAGGTTTTAGAGGCAATCGTCCCTGCTTGAAACACAGATTTATATCGATCAAAGCTAAAGAATATTCTCTTTCTAGGTCCGTTTATACCAGCCCCAGTGCCATGGTTTGTTTTGGAACCATCAGTGCCAAAGGTCCCAAGGGAACTCAAGAGAGGTTAAAATTAAGGACTAAACCATCAAAGAAAACAAGACTTAAGTTGCCTCGTTATCCAAAATTCTGAATTATCTTATGCACAGATGATAATGAAGGAATATGTATTTCATTATGATTCACGAATTTGTCTAACCGTATTATTAATGTGATACTATTTTTTTTGGCTAAATTGTAGGTGATAATGAAGAGTTCGTTTTAAATTTTACCTATTGTTTCTAAGCGTTAATTATTTCGAATGAAATAAAAGTGTCGCATCTCGCTTGTATGTTGATTTTATAGTAGCGAGGAATGGGAGCATTATCAATTTTTGCCACTGTTTTTCTTTTTTAAATTCAATCTGACGTATGACATGGCATGGCACTGTACTCCGAGAGAAAAGAGTGTGTAACGGTAAAGGGCACCAATTTGTAACCTTACAGGGCGCCAATTTGTAACGGTAAGAGGCGATAATTTATAAAGGTAATCGCTCCAGCTTGAAGGGCTCCGGCTAGAGACTCCTCTCAAGGGTGATTCGATCCCAAGTTTATGTCGCACCAGGATAACAGAAAGGTTGAGGGCGCCACTACCTTTTTGACGTCGATAAAAAATACAAATGAATTTAAAAAAACTAAGGCGGGAAAGGTAGAATTTAAATAAAAGTTAACCAGAAATCAAATAAAAAAGTTACAAAAAAAAAGAAAATTTTAAACCTTTACCCCGGGCGATATCTCCCTCAACTTTTATAGTTGAGGATTTAGAAGAAAATAATAGATTTTAAAACAAATTTATATTTTATTCTTCTGCCACAGGAAATGAACAAATGTGAGGGGAATTTGTACTTTTATAGGTACTTAGCTTATGAAGTGTTGTTTCCGGAAAAGGTAGGTAGATCTTGCCTCTACGAAGTCTTGAGACTAGATCTCGAAGAAGATAGGTAGATAGAGTCTTGATTTGAACGGTATCCTAGCAGCTGTGTCCTGGTCTAGGGCGGTATCCTGGTCTAGGTCTAATATCTTGTATCCTAGCCTAGGGTTGTGGCTGTGCTTACCACAGCAAACTTCATTAGATAGGAAAGGTATAAAAGCGATAAAAAAAATGGAGGTCTTTCCTCGAAGAGGGTCGATAGCGGAAAGGGCTGTCCCTCGTGGCGTTGAGAAAATGGAAGCGACCGTTGGCAGACGTCAATTGTCTTATGGTCAGGATTGAACATTGGGGTGGCTAATGAGACGACGAGCGGTAATTAAAAGGATTTATTCTATAAAGTCGAAACAGGTCGATAGACATGTTACAAGTGGCATAGGCGAAGATGAAAATGAATGTTTTTGGGGGTTATTAAGTAGTAATAATGATATAATTTATAGGAAATTTTTTTTTGTTCTCGTAGATATCCATGAAATCAGTTGATTTGAGGTCATTTGATTGAACACAACCAATCAGAGCAACATTATACTTAACATTTTTTGCTCTAGTATATATCCAATGAAATGGGCTTTTTTCAGTGTAATGTTGTTCTGATTGGTTGTGTTCAATCAAATGACCTCAAATTAACTGATTTCATTGGATTCACTCTATTAGGTACGTTTCCATGGATACATTTTGATTTATTTCGATTTTGACGTTTCAAATATTTAATATTTCAAAACGTCACGATTTTGTCATAATACCGACGAGAACATTAATGAAATTATAGAAGCAAATATACCATGTATTTTTTTCTATAATTAGCAAAAAAATTTCTATTCGAATAACCCTCGAACATTGATAAATGCTCAAAAATTTTATAACAACTTTCTCAAGCTTGCTGCTTATTGGCAACAAACCTCCGCCTGCATTTTTTCGAACAATTATAAATGTCCTTGGGTTATTACTACTGAAAATAAAATTAACCATAAATAAACAAAATATTTTTATATTGATTATTTGGTCGTTTTTCTCGAAAACGGTTTCAATGATTTTTTTTTACAATATGCTCGATTATTCACGATTCACACTAGGATATTCGACTTTCCCCCCACCATTCTCAAACAGACAAAGCATATAAACCTTAACCCAACTTATAAATTAATAACACTGCTTTTCAAAACATTGAACAAATTAATAGAGAATTTCTAATAACCAACATCTTAAAGTGATATCTTTTGTATGTCCCTTGTGGTGAATTCATTATTCTTTTATGTCATACTAGTTCATTGTTGTGTTTTTATTGCTTAGTTACCAACTATCTAATGTCGTACTTTATGGCCCGCACGGGCATAAAGAGAAATAATTTTTTGTTTAACATATTTTACGTAGTTTTCTTGCATCCAATTTAATAATTTTTCGTATTCCATGTCATAAGCTTCTTTAGACTTTTTTGGCAACAGATTTTCAGTTGCTTTCTTTGCTTTTTCAATAATTTCGTCAGGAATTCCAAAATCTTCGTTCATTTTGACTTCGAACTTTGACACATATAAAAATTATTGTGATTTTATGACATTTACGTTTGTCAACGATAGTGTTTACTATGATAAAATGGCAATGTTATTAATTCAAACCGGATTTTTTAAAATACTGATTTGTATTGAGATTGGATTGCAATAACGAACTAGTATGACATAAAAGTTTGTATGTACCGCGGGCATAAACAGATGTGTATACCCTCGGGGCCCTACGTCGCCCTCAGGTACATAAATAACTATTTGTTAATTATCTTGGGAAAATAAACCAGAATCTTTTTTATATTTTTTAATTCAACGGTGGTCTTATTAATTTTATATAATAATCATCAAATCTGGAATTGATGAGAAACCCTTAATCAACCAGCACACTGTCAATACCTATTTGTCTAGAAGTTATTTTTCTCAAATATCATCTTCATAACATTTAGTGATAAAAGTGATTAGGCCACATGGTGATACACTAATCATTATTTTAAAATTCATATTTTGTTTGTATTGCCTGATTCTACAGCAAAGACATTTTGGTCTCTGAATGAGAATTTATGTGCAGTCTAAAATAATTCTAGTCGAATCAAAACCTTGTTTATATATTCACTATTTTTTCTTGTACTGAACTCATCATACATTGCAGTATCAATAACCATAAAAACTGTATTGAATCGTTGCTAATCAACGAAACACATGTTCATGGAAACATGTGAAAACACACTTCGTTACAAATCTATCTGCTTTGTTGAATTGTCAAATTTTGCCACCAGATAGATATTGTTTGCTTGATCCGCGAATAGCCCCAAAACGAGAAAAATTATACTTTTTTGCGTATGTTTCGAAAGCTGCTTATACTGTTTATTTTTCAAAAATATTCTTGATTTGAACCCTAAGTGAATATTTTGTTTTTGTTATTAAGGAATGAAAACTTTTTTCTTTTATTTATTAAACCTAGTAAAGTCACGCGCATTGGTTTTTCTTTTAATTATTGTATAAACAATTTTAATACATAAATTTACACGAATTTTACGCTAGCTGGATTAAGCCATTAAAAGAAATTATATTTCTAACTGTACAAATATTAAAAACATAACAAAAGCCAATGAGTTTAATTTTGTCGAGTGCAATGTAAAAATACTTTTCAAATTTATGTACTTTTTCAAAATCAAACGTTTTTTGTTATATAACAATTTAAGTTTATATTTTAAGAAAGAAAGCAAATTGTGTTAAAAAGAACCACAAAATTATAATATTGAGAGTGAGTTTTTTGAAAAGACTTTGTTTAAACATGAACGGATTAATCTTAGCGTCGATCCATCCAAAAACAGGTCCACCAACAACGGTAGTCACTCAGGAAAACGTCGATGCTGTACGTAGGATGATCCAAGTAGATCGACATGTCACATATCGTGAAATTGGAGCATCATTGGGCATTTCAAAGACCACAATTCAAAAAATTTTACGTGAAGAATTATCTGTAAAAAAATTAGTTTCAAGTTGGATACCGCAACTGTTGACGGAATAACAGAAAGCAATTAGAGTCAATTGGTGTAAAAAAACTGGTTTAACGCAGGAAACTCAAAAAATGTATAGAGTATTGTCAGTGGTGATGAATCCTGGATTTACTCCTATGAACCCGAAAATAAACGTCAGTCGGCTGTTTGGGTGTTCCAAGAAGTGTTTCTAAAAAGATGGTGGCGACATTTGTTTCGAAAGCGGATCATATAGCAACAATTCCTTTATACAAGATCAAAGAACTGTTACTGCTCATTGGTACATATCGATTTAGTATTATATATTACAGTTTCCTGTAAAATTGTCGTATTTAGTAAAGCGCGTTACCAAAAGATACCTATCGAAGAATAAATATATTATTCTAACGCTTTACAACAAAGTCTTCACATTGACTTTGTAAAGAGTATACTACACTAGTTTTCATGATCTGCATAATTTGTTTGATATCAACCAATGAGTCATTTCAGTCTTAGATTACCTACATATTGTTACGTCGGACATGTACTGAGGATATGTAGAGGTCCCTAAAGAAAAAGAAGAAGACACACATTTGGAATCGTCTAGAAATGTCATCGAAAAGTCGAGAACTGTCTGGAACAGGTGAAAAGTATAAAAAGCGGGACAATTGACATTAGTTAGTAAGTTTTGAAGTTTGAGTTCTGTGTTCTGATAGTGAGACGTTATTTGTATTGAATTGTGAAAGTTAATGTCGAATAAATAATGAAAGTTTGAGATAGTAATAGGAGTAGCATATTGTCCCTCTTTTCTAAATTAGATCTTAAATTTTCTTGTTGTTTTTCTAAATCAGATCTTAAATTTTCTTGTTGTTCCAAATTAGATTTTAAATTTTCTTGTTGGTGTTCTAAATGGTCTACTTTATTATTAATCTGTCCTACCTCTAGATTTAATGTTTCCTGAATTTTTGTTAGGCCATTCATAATTTCTACATCTGCTTATCTACGCCTTTCCTCCTTCTGTCTTTCCTTCTCCTCCTCACGACGTCAGACCTGTACTGAGGATATGTAGAGGTCCCTAAAGAAAAAGAAGAAGACACACATCTGGGGCCGTATTCTTGACTAAGGGAGTAGAGCTGCTCGAGAGAGCACATATTTTGTCTTTATTTTGCTTGGTTACTCTGTTACTGCACTGACAAGGACAAAATATCTGTTCTCTTGGGAAGCTTCACTCCCTCAGTGAAGAATACGACCCCTGGAATCATCTAGAACTAACTGGAACAGATGAAAAGTAAAAAAAGCGGGACAACTGACATTAGTTAGTTAGTTTTGAAGTTTGAGAAATTTGAGTTCTGTGTTATGATAGTGAGACGTTATTTGTATTGAATTGTGATTTTCTTAAATCCCACCGCTGTCACCAATATTACTATTTTTTTTTTCTTTAGGGACCTCTACATATCCTCAGTACAGGTCCAACGTAACATGAGGAGGAGGAGGAAAAACGCAGAAAGGAGGAAGAAGAAGAGAAGGAAAGACGTGAGGAGGAGAAGGAAAGACGCAGAAAAGAGGAAGAAGAAAAGAAGGAAAGAAGTGAGGAGGAGAAGGAAAGACGCAGAAAGGAGGAATAGGAAGAGAAGGAAAGACGTGAGGAGAATGAAAGACGCAGAAAGGAGGAATAGGAAGAGAAGGAAAGACGTGAGGAGAATGAAAGACGCAGAAAGGAGGAAGAAGAAGAGAAGGAAAGACAGAAGGAGGAAAGGCGCAGGAAATATTACAGCTAGAGGTAGGACAGCTTAATAATAGAAAATCTAATTTATAAAAACAACAAGAAAATTTAAGATCTAATTTAGAAAAGAGGGACCAATTTTACTCCTTTTACTATCTCAAACTTTCTTTATGTATTCGACTTTCACAATTCAATACAAATAACGTCTCACTATCAGAACACAGAACTCAAATTTCTCAAATTTCAAAACTAACTAACTAATGTCAATTGTTCCGCTTTTTATACTTTTCACCTGTTCCAGACAGTTCTCGACTTTTCGATGACATTTCTGGATTTTTCGATGACAGTTCTAGATGATTCCAGATGTATATCTTCTTATTTTTCTTTAGGGACCTCTACATATCCTCAGTATATACAGGTCCGACGTATCAATCAAAACATATTTCCTTTTTAATTTCTCCCAAATCTTTTTACCTTTTTAATGTTATTCGCCAAGTTATAAATTTCCTGTAGTTTTGTACTTTTGCGGTTCCTGACTACAAATGCGTATCTCAATAATGACCTCATTGCTTGGTGAATGACATCACTCGACTAAAAATGTACCTCATAAGTGACATCAAAGAACTAAACATATAGCAACTTCTCTTTGTCTTTCCATTTTTCTTGTTTTTTCCCTCTATTTCTTTTCTATTTCTCCGCTTCTTCCTTTTCTCTTTTTACCCTTTTCTGCATGTATCTTTCTTTTTCTCTTTTTCTTTGTCTCCGCCCCCTTCTTTTATGTTTATTTTTTACCCCTTCATCTTTCTCCTTCTTTCCGATTGTTTTCTTACTTTTTCTTGAGAACAAAAATAGATGTTTATAATAAAAATGGTGGTGATCAACAAAGGGCACTTTTTCTTTACTGTCATGCAGGTACCACCAAACCACACATTCTGTGTACATTAAGTACTTCTCTGTGAAACAACCTTGATGAATTCCTGTTCATCCCTTTATAGCCTGAGAAGTAGTTATTTTTCATCCCAAAAACGTTTGAATATATTTTTGACAGATTTTTAATGTTTTTGCTATCGTCATTGTTAATTCTAACTACTATTTCCACTACAAAAAAGATTAATTGTTATTATTTAAACTGAAAATGATAGTGTCATTAATTTGTTTATTATTATTTATCATTGTGATAATCATTGTTTATAATGATTTGTCATAGTAAATTCAGTCTTTATTTATTTATTGTTTTTAATTATAAGATTTTACGGAAAAACTATCATTGATAAATAATTTCCGATAATTTGGGAATCTCAATATAGTTTCTTGGAAAACATGACAACATTTAGACAACCATTTTAAATAGTTTTGCCTCTTTTTATGCACCGTTTTAAAAAATGAAAATAATTTGAAAAGTTGAACATTTCTTATAGATCTTACCCTTTTTTTTCAAACAAATACAGTTTCCATAAAAAAAAATCACACAAACGATCAACAAAAACAACACGTTCACTAACTACACTGTAAAAAAAAATCACTTCAGAATGTTTTTAAAAACCAAAACAGAATTTATTTCTTTTATTACGTCTCTCAATTTAAACTGTCTGTAGCGACTAAGACCGATGTTTTTTTGAAGCCTTCCACTTTACTATATGATGCGAAAGAAGTAAAAGTAAAGAACGAATGGTGTATCAACGCGACTATTTTTTCGCGGCCGGCGGCGCACTGAAATTGTATCCCTTACGGAAGTCAACTTCCGTTTTTTGGTGATATACTGCTGGTAGGTTGTGTTGCGCTGGTTTAGATTTGAAAATACATCACAGTATCTAAATAAAACGCAAGATGAACATATACTGCATTAAATGCGGTGTGGTCGAAACTATGATGTAAAACAATCACTTAATGTATACAGGGTGCGGCAGATAAACAGTCGATTAGGAAGATCTCGAGAACTTAATGAATCTGAAAAGTGAAAATTTGTATGATAGAGTTTCTATGTTGTTCCCGCGTAACTCAAAATTAAATTGAAATGAAAAGTGGACTGTACTTAAATGAAAAAAAAGAAACTTACCGATCTGCTGTTGTCGAAACCTTCTAATCTGCTCTCACTACACTCCAGAAAAAAGGGGTTTAGAGAGCAAGGATGGAAAAAAGGAATATCAGGGGGAGTAACAACCACGAGCAGTTAATTTGACATTAACCGAATAAAACTTTTGAATCTTAAATTTGTTTGGTGTAACCTTTCGGGCGAACGTATATTGAAATATGTCGTTTCGAACTGGATTTTGTTCGGTACTACTGTACTACCTTGATTATTGTTAGCAGAAATAATTCTTGGCCCATTACCGTGTTGTCAAACTTATTTCCTTTAATTTCTTCAATTATGAAAATAGCGTAAACATATGTTTTCCATGTTTTTTCTACTTCCGGTTATTCTTTTTTTTTTGAGAATATTAACGTTATTTTAAGCAATTTTTTGTAATACTATATCTTTAACCGTTCCTTTTTCACGGGTGTCCCAAAATGGGATGGTTTTGTAGGGTATTTATAGATCCTTCTATTCGAAGGTTAATCTGCGGCACCCTGTATAGTGCGCACCAAAAGTATTGGTATAAATTTAATTTTCTTTAAACGCTGTGTTCATACAGTAATTAGAAGACCGTCTGGTGTGAATGAATGTGTCACCCCCTTTTTCTCCCTTTACTGGAGCTGAGGTGACAAAAGGGGGGGGGGGTTTCTTAAAAAATATATATAACGATTGCCGGTTTCTCAACGGAGAGGGGTCGAGGTAAAATAAAAGACAATTATTTAACGGTTTCACCAAATTATTTTACGTTTACTGAATATTTGATAGTCACTCACTTTTATGTCCTACAACAGTTTTAAAGGTGTAGAGTAGGCCTAATAGAAGGTGGCTCACCTACTTCCCGCTGTCGCTGTCAAGTGACAATCGAAAGCACGTTGTTAAATATTAAACTAACCTAATACAAAAATAAAATATAAAATGATTATGTTTAAAAGTAATATGTACAAGTGGGCACCGCTGATGGTTAAAATGTACAGTATAAATGACAATGTACTAATATACCAGATGGTAGAATGGCTTCCAAGAGTATACTTTTGGATTACACTGAGGGGTTAGTATTTCAATTATTAACTAGGAAATATCTATGAGCAGTTGTCACAATAGGTTACATTTATGTAGGTTCAACTTCCTAACGAATTGTGCAATGAAGTATAACAGTAAACCCTGATAGAGTTGTTGACAAACTATCTGAGACACCTACGAGCAGCAGGCACAGCACAGTACTATAAACGATCTTACTTGAATGTATCAGGTGGTGTGTTTCCAATATGTCGCAGGAGCTGGACGAAGGGGGCTGATCCCCTACTGGTACATTTTCTGCCACTCGTATTCCTTTTGCGTAACTTACACGGCTTTGTTACAGACTAGGAAGAGATCTAAGAAGAGAAGTCTCAAGCCGTCAGTGGAAACGACTGTGAAGATGGTATCGAAGACTACTAATGAGAAGGGGTATAAGACGATGTACTGAATAAGATGATGAATTAGACGGTGAATAAGAGATCTGAAATACGAAACTCCCATGATGCCTAGGTCAATAAGAGAGAAGAGTGGGTACTTACCATGGATGGAGGGTGACCTCAAAGTAATATCCTTTTTCATGTTAGGAGGAAATCCGCTAGATGCGTTTAGATAACCACTTAAGGTATCACTAAATTTTCCTAACAGATTACGATTGTAGCTGGGCTAAATCCGAAATAACTTCGAAAGAGCACAATTCAGGTGACCTCTTGAAAAGCACCAGCACAAGAATGGAGGATTATGGACCAGTCCAAGCCTCACAAGGTCAAGGTCGGTCTTCTTCTATTTATTTACCCTTAGCAACAGGTGAGCAGGTCAAAGGTTAATCTAACAAGTAGCTGTATAGTTCATTGAACTTGACTTAATAGGTCGAAGGCCTCTTGAGAATTTATCAAAGATTCATTGTCAGAAAATGTAAACATAACCAAATAAAGTTTGGTCAATGATGTTGAACTATTGATTATTAACTATTAACTATTTTAGTAAATGGTATTAGAGCAATATATACGAGGTGAGTGGTGGATTTCCTTTACATTCATAAATACTATTTATCTTGATAACATTGTATGGTCAAAGTTAAAAGATCTCTCCCATACCCAATGTTGAATTGAAACCGTTACAAATGTCTGAGAAGGTTTTAGAAAGTAGATTTACAAAATTTAAAGAATATTTTTCAACATTCGCTATATTCTATTGTAGCGCAAACGTCAAAATCTGACCATTATTATTTGAAAGATTATAGTTTTGAAAATTTCATTTGAGGCGATTTTGAAAATTGGAATATGGACCTAAAGGACACTGTGACTCAACCAGTTGACTTATCGTAAACATATGAGTATCATTTTAAAGGTATAGAAACAAAACTTTCTAAGAAATATATATTTTGTTAAAAAAAAAGTTTTTATGGCATACAATTCTAAAAAACAAAATCGATGGAAGATAAAATGATTTTTTTCAAAATTTTCGCAGTTTTATCCCTAAATCTTAACCAAAAGTTGCCACATAGAACATTTCTGTAGCTTATTTTTTTGAGATATAGAGTTAAAAAGTTAAAATAACACCCCAACAAATTTACAGAAATAGTCTAAAATGCCATTTTTTTAGTAGCATGATTTTACTTTTGTTCATTTTAACTCATTTTGCATCTATTCACTTGAAATTTTCACTTCAGAGGATGTTTTTCTCTGATTGCTTATATTATAAGAATAGGCAAGACCTTCTTGAGGAATTCAGGGAAGTTTGAAAAAATACAACTTTATATTATGGCAGTTTATTTCTTCAAAGCTCCAACACTTTATATTTATGGACGTTCAGAGCCCAAGTGTTTCGAGTATCCCCCAAAAATTTAATAACCAACATCATGAACACGTTACATACAGGGTAATACAAATAAACCACAACAAAAGTTAAATAATATTATTTCATTTATATCAATAGAATACAATATACCATGTGTGATTGAAGTAGGGTTTTCATTTTTTTTTGTGAGCATTTAGAAGAAAAAATTGCTCTCCTACTAATAATACTTAAATTTTTGTAAAAGTTACCTCCTATAATTATACAAAATTTTCATATTAAAACTAAAAATGCCTTATCCACAAGCAGGTGCAATTTCTACGATTAAAAACTCATTACTCTAGTGTTATAAACATTATTTTTTCTACGACCATCAAAACGGCGACGATAAAGTTATATACCGTTTATTTCTTATTCAACCTTATTAAATTAATTAGTAGTAGTAATGCAAATGTTATGTTAAAAAGTATAATTTATTCACTATTTAGTATGTATGTATGTATATTGGGGCGACATTCACTAAGACCTAAAAGATCTATTGTGCCCCCTTACTTCTAATTAGTTCCTGACGAAAGTCTCAGAGACTAGACTAGTGGCTCTTTTTGACCTATTTCCCGGAGGAATTTTAGGATGTCCGCAGGCTTTAGTTTAGGTAAGTGTCCCTCTTCTATCCAGTAGTCTCATAGGTGTTGTGCCCTAGGATTTTGAATTGCTGTGCAATCAGCAAGTATGTGGATGGAGGTTTCTTCTTCCATACCACAGAATCTACATTCTTCTTCCTCCACTATTTTGAGCTTTCTTTGACTTTTGCATTCATTTATTCTCAATAGGTTGCAGTCACCCAGAAGTATCTTTGATTGTTTAATCCCTCCAGATCTTTCCAATGGTCAGATCTTATCTTTTTTTCACCTTTGCCGATTTCTTCCAATATTACATTGGAGCTGATACCGCAAAAGGGTTCCGGCCCCCAAAAGGGTGTTTCAGTCCCCATATTTTTTAGTTCATCTGCTATTTCATTTCCTTCTATTCCAGTGTGTCCTGGAATCCACAATAAGGTGACTATATTGTTCTCGCATAGTTCATTGAGTTTGCCTAGGCTTTCCCATACCATTTTGGAACTGATTACACAAGAACTCAGTGCTTTAATGGCTGCTTGACTATCCGACATGATGATCATCTTTTGCCTTCATTATCCTTTATCAATATTAAACTGGACACACTTTCCTATGGCGACAATTTCCGCTTGAAAGATACTTGGGGTTTTTCCCAAGCTTTCAGAGTGTTTGGTTCCTGACCCGTACACTCCTATCCTAGTTCCTTCTATTGCTTTTGAACCGTCTGTGTACCATTGAATGGCATTCTTTCCAGTAAAATAAAACTATTTTTTATTTTTATATAACAATTTTGCTAATAAAGACCTTTATTATAATTAATAAAAAGTATTTTCTATTTTTTAACTGTGGAAAAATTGTATCGTGTTTCGAGGAATCACCCTCGGTTATCTTCCAATCTTTCATTCTCTCACCGCGGGAGCATCTTTATATCTCCGTGTACATATTCTTAACCCTAGGGAAAACTTTGTAGAATATGGCTACATAACTAATAAAAAGTGATATACGAGTTAGCAGGTTGGACTTGTAAAAAGGGAGTGTGCTTTTTCATAAAAATGATATCATCTCTTACATAAATACCAGCACGCAGTGTACTACACGCAATGTTAACTTTTATAAAATTATTTTTATTAATGTTCCATATAGAATTAGCAGCATCATCTACCGTGAATACCTCCAAAAAAAATTTACTATACAAATAATTATTTCGCCTTCAAAGAGTTTCATGTAATTATTGAAAATCCAGTTTCTTAAACCAAAAGTTACTCATAACTCGACTAACTGAAAAGTAAGAACGTTTTAGTGGTCACCAATCGATTCAGGGGAAAATTTTTCATATATTAGTGGATTTTTAATCCATATTGAAAATTTTAAAGGAATTAACGGAGAAACATTTAAATAAATAAAATATTCAAAATTTACAACAAAATTTTTGTGATATAAAAAATACTAAGGGTTTTTTTGGGACGAGCAATCGACTGGCACAGTCAGTTTTTTGATAAAATCATTATTTCGACTTCAAATAGTGAAATTTTCGAAAATCCACTTTCTAAAACAGAAAGTTACTCATTACTAGACTAATTGGAGAGTTAGAACGTTCTATCGATTCAGGGGAACATTTTACAGATATGAGTGGATTTTAAATCCATATATCGAAAAGTATTAATGGAATTAACGGAGAAATAATTTAAATCGTAGAATATTCAAAATTCACAACAACAAACAAATGTTAATTAATTGGAATGGTTTCTAACTTTAAGGAACAAAAACTTTCATACAAAATCCTTCTGTTTCTCATGTTTTCCTCTTAAAGTTCAGTTTTCTAAAAATACCTTCTTACATTGTGTATTGAACCTATATTCCAAATTTTAGCTATTTGGACCATAGTTTTGGATGAGTGTTGATAGATAAGTCAGTCTGGAGGAGGATATCAATTATTGTTTATAGCTGGAAGTTGCCTCTCAAGGCTTAAAAATGTCCCCTGATCTGTTTGTAACTGTTTTCTCTTGGCATTTTTCACATCTCTGGCTGCTGTGAACTGAATTTTAGAGAAAGGGTTAAAATTGATGTTGTATTAGGTGAAATATTTTTCCATCAGTAATTAAGCGGTTACGTTCCAAATTAGTAAATTCTTTGTACTCATCGCCATCCTGCATACGCATATTGAATGCCCAGTCCGTTATTTTTGACAGAACATTAGTTTGTATTTTTTCATCCAAAGTATAGTTTTTCTCAGCACAGAAGCTCTTAAAATGACGCCACATGTATTTTCTGTTCTGTTTTGTATTATTTGGTTAGTTTTCCAACACATTTTCTTCAATAGCTTGTAATGAAGCCCGACCGAAACGAGACATTTTTAATAATATTTTTGACATTATCTACTTGTCAAACTGACGTTACTTATAAATTATCGCTGTATTATCAAAGTGTACAATGGAATTGCCATGGATATGAACTGTGCAATTATCGGCCTACAGTTCAATTATCGTATTCGGTAAGAAAATTTCACACCATAATTTGGAAAAAATTATTAACCCAACCTGACATTTTAAATTAATTTAATTTACCTTTTCAACTGTCAAAAAATTTCCACTTAATAATCCTCGAAAAAATTTCCGGAAATTTTTATAGCTGCCACGGTAACTAGTCAAAATTCACTTATAATCTCCCTAGAGCACGAATTATTTCCGGAAATCTTCCCGAAGTGCGAATTTTCTTAAAAAATTCGCAACTGAGGAAAATTTCGCCATTGAGGAGAAAAGTCGTGGAAAAGGAATTTCTAATACATTTGAAATTTGTAAAGATAATAACATGTACCTATAATTCAGTTATAAATAAATATCTATCAAAAATATTTTACGCCACTGTGTTTATGACAGCTGTCAAGCCAGAGGGAAATTTCCACTTATTAATTTCCCTCTACGCAGGGAAATTTCCGAAGAAATTAGGTTATTGTCATAGCAACATGTCAAAATGCAGGCATCTGATTAGCTAAAATTAACAAGAGCTTAAATTATGGAAATTTTCTTAAAATTTTCGTGCCCGAAAGAAAATTTCCAGGAATAATTTAAGCTTGCGTGGTATTCGGTAAGAAAATTTCACACCATAATTTGGAAAAAAATTATTAATCCAACCTGACATTTTGAAATAATTTAATTTAATTTTCTTTTCTTTTCAACTGTCAAAAAATTTCCACTTAAATATCGTGGGCATCGAAAAAATTTCCGGAAATTTTTTTAGTTGCCATGGTAACTAGTCAAAATTAAGGCATCTTATTGGTTATAGGTGTGAAATTTTCACTAGTAATACCACTAGAGGTCAAATTATTTCCGGAAATTTTTTCGAACTAATGAATATTTTGAAAATTACCCCGAGTCGAAGACGAGGTATAATTTTCTAAAAATATTCATGAACCCTTTTACTGATATTGAATTTAAAGAAGCGAGGGCAGCAAGGGATTGCAAGAAGCCATCTAAAAGGAATGCCAGAAAAATGAAAAGCGTTAGCAATTGCTTTTATGCTAGAGCAATGTAGAAAAATGCAAAAGTTTGGACAAAACATACACCTGAAGGTCTGCAGAACAAGTTCCTTAACATTGTCGCAAAAGAATTGGCATGGCGAGGTAATGAAGAGGCGAATTTGCATCAATATTTCAATTTAAAAAAGAATTAGATAATTTTGGAAATTTTACTGACAGAATAGAGTATAATCCTATTTTTAACAAAACCAAAGTGAAAGCTGCAGTGAAAGCAAAATGGCTAGTAAAAAATACAGTAGAGCCTGATGTATGTCCAATAAAATCCTAAGACTTATGACGAAACGCCCAAAAAATATAACAATTTTTTCCTTACACCCAACCCAAATTGGAAATTATGATGCTGGTATAAAAACCTTCCTGTAAGTATGAATACTATTTCCAAATGAACTAAAGAAACAGCTGCCAAAGTAGAAATTGATGAGTACTTCAGTTAAAAAAGTTACAAACCACTCGTACTGATCAACATCTGTAACATATTTAGCTAATGCAAATATTCCGGAACAACAATTATTGCTGAAGATAAGTGGACATAGCAACGCAAAATCACTTAAACCATGAACACTGTTTACACTACCACTACACCAATACTAACACTTTACACTATCTTACGCGCGTTTCGATAACCAAGTTATCTTCTTCAGAGACTGAAGGTAGATATCCAGGTAGATCCAGGAAGATCCCCAGGAAAAACTAAAAAGAAAATGGAAGAAAATATAGAAACGATCATGAAAATGTTAAGTACAATGGGAACGACAATGAATAATTTAGCAGATGAGGTAAAACAAATAAGGGAAGGACATAAAGAGTACCGCGAAGAAATTAAATTGCTAAAAACTGAAAATACTAAACTAAACAAGGAAAATCGGCAGCTGAAAAATAGATTAGAAACGGTAGAAGGAAAAATTGAATATTTGGAAAAGGATAAAAGGAAAAATAATGTGGTAATTCAGGGATTAGTAGTGACACAAATGACCAGGATCAACTCAAAAACAAGATGGAGAAATTTATAGAAAAAGAACCGGAGATAACAGTACGAGTAAAAGAAGCCAAGAAATTGGGGGGAAATCGTGTTTCCTGCAAATGGAAAATAGTGAGAGAAAAGAACTAATGAAAAATAAAGCTAAATTAAGGAATATGACGGAAGAAAAGGTATATATCGTGGATGATCTATCCAAAACAGATAGAGAGATACAGAAAGAAATTAGAGGTGTAGGAAATGAGGAAAGAAAAAAGGGGAAGAACATTAAAATGGGATTTAGAAAACTATATATGTAAACGGACAACAATGGAAATGGTATATTAGAACCGGAAAACTGGTGCAAATAGAAGATTAAGATAATAAAAAAAACTAATTAATGAAAACGAAGGAACAAAAGGCAAGATGAACATGGACTATGAAATACAGAATAAGCAAATAAGTTATAATAGAAAAGATAGGAAGGGGAAAAAAGAACAAAAACAACAAGAAATACGAATGGGAACATATAAGGGGAACTTACGAAGAAGGAGCCTTAAAAAATAGTTCATGTAATGAAAGAGTACAGAGTAGACATAGTGGCAATCCAAGAAACAAAACAAAAGGGCAAAATAATAACAGAAATAGATGGTCATACCTTCTTCAACAGTGGTATAGAAAATAGAATGCTGGGAGTCGGGTTTATAGTTAATGATAAATATAAACATAAAGTAATAGAGATTGATGGAATTTCAGATAGACTATGCAGAATAAGGATTAGAGGCACTTTTAGGTAAATTAATGCAATAAACGCACATGTCCCTTCAGAAGATAAAGATGAAGAAATAAAAACAACCTCTTATGAAAATATTGAAAACACACTAAATAGAATACCTAAATATGATATAAAAATTGTAATGCAAAAGTGGGCAGAGAAAACATACACCAAATGGTCACAGGGGGGAAAAGCAAACATCTAGAAATTAATAACAACGGAAAAAAACTAATAGAATTTGCCCATTGGATAGCACCAAATGGTAAAACAAGGAACCAAACTGATCATTTCTTAAAAGAAAGGAAGCACTCAAAATATGTAACAAATATTAGAAGCTACAGAGGAGCAGATGCAGATAGTGGTAATAGCAAAGATGCGACAAATAGTGCCCAACATAAATAAAGATAAGATCTGGACGAGTTGAAAAGCAAAGAGATAATTGTACGACTGGAACAGGTAACAACAGAAATTTGAAACAGGAAACCACAACTTAATGGCATACAGGAACAGTGGAGAAATATTGAAACGGCACTAAAGGAAGTAACAGGAACGGTAATAGGAAAGGTTGAAGGAAAATGTAGGAACAACTGGTTTGATGCAGCATGTAGAGAAGTACTAATAGACAGAAAATAAATCTCGACTGAAAATGATAAGTACTCCAACCGAAGAGAACAAACTGGAATATGAAAGAGTGAGAAAAAAACGAAGCAAATATGTAAAAAGAAGAAGCGGGAACGGAAGGATGAAGATTTAAGCAAAATTGAGGAAACATACAAAAATAAAGTAATCAGAAATTTTTATCAGGAAGCTAACAGGAATAAGGAACACAGTGTCAATAAAATATTGTACCTCAAGAATGAAGATGAAGAAATGGTTGGTGATAAAAAAGGAACATTAGACCTGTTTGCAAAGTATTTTGAAGGATTACTGGACAACGATAAAAAGGACAATAATATGAGCTGTGACCTAGAGGAAGAAGAGGATGATATGATCGTTAAAATACCAACCGAACAAGAGATACAGGATAGCATAGACCAACTAAAAAATAATGAAAGTACCGGAGAAAATGGTATACCAGCAGAAATATTAAAGAACTGTGGAATAATAGGAAGATGCAGATTAGCAGATTTAATTTTAAAAATATGGAAGGAAGAAAATGTACCAAGGGATTGGAATACAGCCCAATTTATAAAAAAGGAGATAAACAACAATGCAATAACTATAGAGGAATCGCCCTTCTTGACGTTACATATAAAATACTGGCAAATATACTTAATAATCGTTCAAAAATTTATCAGCAGACAACAGTCGGTGAATACCAAGGAGGATTCAAGTCAGGAAGATCCACAATAGACCAAATATTTATAATGAGACAGCTACAGCATAATAGTTATGAACAAAACTTAAGCTTGCATATGTTGTTTTTAGACTATAAACAAGCCTATATGATTCAATTGAAAGAATGAAGTTATACGAAGCTATGAAGAAACTAGGTATACCCAAAAAGCTTTGCAGGCTGGTGAGAATGACTCTACAAAACACATGTAACAAAATCTTATTGGAAGGGGAAACATCAAAGCAATTTGAAGTAGAAAAAGGTCTAAGACAAGGTGATCACGGCATTATTTAATATAGTATTGGAAATCATCTTAAGAGAAAGCTCGATAAGGACAAATGGACTAATTTCCCCCGTCTGGGGGCGGGACCCTTCAGAAGAATACCCCCAGGGGATAGCCCACCTGTCGTAAAAGGCGACTAATAGGTTAGATTCCCAGGAATCTAGAGGAGTAAACCTCGATAAAAAACCAGCAACATAGGGAAGGCAGCTATGTTGTGGTGTAGTGTAGGCAGCGGAAGCCACTGCGTCCGGAGGCAACCGTGAGAAAAAGCCTAGAGGAGTAAACCTCGATAAAACAATCCGTAATCTACGTTGTTAGCCACCGTGGCAATGGATGAATGGCTGCGCGAAAGTCAGTCAGAAACGGTGCCTCCGGGATACCTGGTGACCTCCCGGAGTAACCAGCCTTACCACCACAAGCGGGGCTCTGTGGTGGTGGACATTCAATTCCCTAGCTACTCGTGGGATGGAATATGGAGAAAAGAGAAATAGAAATTGAACAGGAGGTGATGGACGAAGGAAGGCAAGGAATTTTTTGTAAATCGAATAAAGTTAAACGAACGCCTGATAAGGCGGGGGATACGAGAGGGTGGAGTGATACTGGAGTGAAGAGAAAGGAGGTATCGCCTCTGGAGGACAAGGAACAGAAGAGGAAACTGAAGGAGAAAGGAAAGAAGGAAGTGGAGAATGTGAAGGAAGAAGAGAGGGAGAGTGTAAAGAGATTGAAGGATATGGTAAGGCGACTGGAGGAGAAGGTGGAAAGGCTGGAGGGAGAGAAGGCAGCGGCAGAGGGGCGGGTCAAGGAATTGGAGAGGTTGAGGAGGGAGGACGATAGAAAGGAGATAATGCAAACACGATGGGAGGTGGGGCAAAGAGACTGGGAAGGATGGAAGCAGGTTAGAGATAGGGACTGGGATGGTAAAAAGGGGGAGGGAATAGAGGTGAAGGTGGGAAATCCAATATTAGGGAATAAAAAGGTTAAGGTGGTATGGGTGACCGAGGACAGTGGAATGGAGAAGGGAATACAGAGGATGTTTAGGGATAGGTATCCAATGCTAGGAGGAAAAGGAAAGGAAATGGAGTGGGTCAAGGAGGTACGCACTTCGGAAAGGAATGGGGTAAGTGTGAAGACGGAGGAGTTGATCTGTCGGATGGAGGGAGATTGTAGGGATGAGAAAAAGGTGTTTGAGCTGATGAGTCGACTGTTTGGGGAAGTGGGGAGCGGTGACAGCATTGGACTCCACAGGCTTGAGCAGGTAGAGGTGGAGGAGCTGAAGAAGATGGTGGCGTGGGTGAGAGGTGACGGAGAGGTGGGGGAGGTAACAATCTATACAGATGGGGAAAAGGAAAAGGAGGGTAGGAATGGGGCGATAATCCTGAAGGATATCGGGGAAGTCGATCAGGAGGGGATCGAGAGGATTAAGAAGGGGTTGAGGGAGATGAAAGGGGAGTGGGTGGATAGACTCAGAGTCTCAAAAAATAAGGAGGTGGTTATAGAGGCAAAGAAGGGGGTTGAAGTAAGGGGAATTCTGGGGGAAGTGGAGAGGGTGACAGGAGCTAGGGTGGAGGAAGCGGGGAGGGGAACAAAAACCATAAAAATGGTAGGGATAGAACCGTGGATGGAAGATGAAAAGGTGAGGGGGAAAATAGAGAATTTGATTGGGAAAGGGACAACGGTGATTAAAGTGGTAATGGAGAGGAACGGGATGAAAATGGCGGTGGTGAGAAGGGATTGGGAAAAAGCGGTAGCCTTATTGAAAAAGAAGGAGATTCGATTGGGGTGGAACAGGGTAAGTATTGTAGAGGGTAGAGAGGATGACAAATGCTTTGGATGTGGAATAAAAGGCCATAAAGTAGCAGGGTGTAAGGTGAAGGTAGTCAAGGAGAGGAGTAAGTGCTGGCTATGTAAGAGCGAGCATCACATGGCGAGAGACTGTCGGCAGGCCTTCCTTTGTAGGGTATGTGGGGAAAGGGGACACAAGCAAGGGGAGATAGAATGTAGTAGGGGAAAGAAGGGAGTAGGTGAAGACGATGGAAAACAGGAAAGAAAAAATGGGAGGGGCCCTCTGGACCCCTCAGAGGTGACGAGTCTGGACCAATGGGAGGAAGGGGAGGGCAGGGCGCGGGAAGAAGGAATGTAGGGGATGGATGGAGGGTGCTGCAGATAAATTTAGGGAAATGCAGGATAGCGCATGATATTTTGGATCAAGTGATTTTTAGGAGGGAAGTGGATGTGGTGTGTGGATCTGAGGTGAATGCTAGATATGTGGGAAAACAAGGATGGATTATGGATGATACAGGAGAGGCAGGAATAAGAGTGGTGGGAGATGGACTGAGGGCGGATGAAGTGAGGAAAGGAAACGGATGGGTGGTAGTGCGAATGGGAGACATGGTGGTGTACAGTGTGTATATAAGCCCAAATGTCAGCCTGGAAGAATATGAGAGGAGCATCACAGGATTGGAGGACGATCTGAGGCTGTCAAAAGGGAAAAGGAGGATAATTAGGAGAATGGTGACAGGGGGCTTCAATGCTAAAAATACTGCATGGGGGGGGAGAAAACGGATAGGAGAGGGGAGATCCTGGAGGAAGTGTTGACATCCAACGGGCTGGCGGTGCTGAATGACGGACTACTGCCCACCTTCGTGAGGAGTGACGGGGGTTCGTCATTCATTGATATAACAGCATGTGATGAATGGCTGGGGGAAAAAGTGAGTAGTTGGAAGGTGCTGGAGGATGAGGAAAGCTTGAGCTTACATAGGTATGTGGAGACGGATATAAGGAAGGGGAGAAGGGATTTATCGGGAGAGTGGGGATGGAGGTGGACGAAGGCCGAGGCAGAGAGTATGAGGAAGAAAGTAAGAGAGGAGATAGAAAGGGGACTTGGACATGATGTAGATGAATTGTACGATGTGATACAGGGCTGTAAAAGAGAGGGAAAAGGGGCAATAGGCGTGGGCGAAGGGCTAATTACTGGTGGAATGAGGAAATAGAGGAGCTGTGGAGGGAGTGTAAGAAAGAACGAAGACGGATGCTGAGGGCAAGAGGTAATTTAGAGGGAAAAGGGGGATACAAAGAGAAGAAGGAACTGGAGCGAAGGGTGGAGAGGGAACAAAGAGGGAAGTGGGAAGAGTTACTGGGGGATCTGGAAAACAATCCATGGGGAAAGGCATATGAGATAGCGGTGAAGAGGATGGGTGGAAATAGGAGCGAGGTGCTAGAGGAAGATTGGGAGAAGGAGGTTATAGGCAAATTGTTCACAGGGGGAGAAGGAGTTGGAGGCAGGATTCGAGAAGTCCAGGATACTAGGGGGGTAGGAAAAATGAGAGGGATAAGGCCGGTGGAGAAGTAGGAAGTACTGAGGGGTGATATGTTGAAGAGGATGTTGGATGACAATGGGGAGTACTTCTGCGAGCTTTTCAACAGGGTGCTAAGGGAGGAAGAGTTTCCAGAAGGATGGAAGGTGGCTAGGGTGATATTACTTAAGAAGGCGGGTAGAGAGGGGAAGAGGGCGGGGGACTACAGGCCCATCAGTCTGCTGTGTGGTATGGGTAAATTGATGGAGGGGATAATAAAGGATAGGATTGAGGAGGAAGTTGGTAGGAATGGGGGTTCTAGGGAAAACCAGCACGGGTTTGCGAAGGGAAAATCATGCATCTCGGCGCTGGGCAGGGTGATGGGCTTGGTTGAAAGGGCTAGGGAGGGCAGCTGGAGGAACAAGAAATTGGCCCTACTCGTGTTCTTCGACGTCGGAAACGCGTTCAACAGTGTCAGCAAACAGGCAGTGTTGAGCGCGTTGCTGAGGCTAATAGTGGGGGAGGGTTTGGTTAACCTAGTGGAAGACTACCTGACGAGACGTGTGATAGTAGACACTAGAGGGAGGAGGTATGATACGGAGGCTGGAGTGCCCCAGGGCTCGGTTCTTGGACCGACGCTATGGAAGTGTGTGTTTGATGAGGTTTGTGGGATAGTATGTGAAGAGGGATGTGAGATTACGGTGTATGCGGACGATGTGTGTCTGGTATGTACGGCAAAAGGAGAGGCGGAGATAGAAAGAAAGGCGGAGAGAATGTGTAGGAAGATTGTGGAGAAGATAGAGCGGTGCGGACTAGAAGTGGCGGAAGATAAGACGGTGGGGTTGCTAGTGAAGGGACGGAGCAAGACAAGGGAAGTGGGGGTGATGGTGAAGGGAAGGAGAATTCGCATGGAGGAGTGTGTGAAATACCTAGGGGTGTGATTGGATAGTCAGTTATCCTTCCGAACACACATGTTGAAGGCGGCAGAGAAGGGGAAAGTGAGGGCAGCATGGCTGGGGAGATTGATGAGTAATGTGAAGGGGCCGGGAGAGTGGAAGAGGAGGATCATTGGTAGGACGGTAGAGCAGAGTTTGCTGTACGGTGCGGAGGTGTGGGGTGAAAGAGCTGCAGTGAATGCGAGGGTTAGGCCACTCCTGCGGGTGCAGAGAGGTATATTGCTAAGGGTAGTGCAGGGGTACAGGACAGTGGGTGGACTGGCAGCAGCGGTGCTGGCAAGGACCTACCCATTGGACTTGATGGCTAGAGCCAGGAATAAACGCTGGAGGGGTGCGACCAGAGAGGAAGTACAAGAGTGGATGGAGGAGGAAATGGAGAGAAGGTGGGAGGAGTATGAGGGCGCGCTAAAAGGAGCGATTGGGAATAGGAGAGATTGGATGGATCGGAAATTCGGAGAGGTGAACTACTTCTTGATACAGGTGTTCACTGGACATGGGTCGAGAGTAGGGTACCTCCACAAGATTGGAAAAAGAGAGACTGGAGTGTGCGAGAGGTGTGGAGTGGAGGATGATGTGGGGCATGTGTTCAGATGCTGGCGGAACGAGGAAGTGCTGAAGAAGTTGGAGAGGAAACTAGGGGAGGTGGTGTATTGGGAGAATATGGTGGAGATAATGTTGAGGGGGGAGGAGGAATGGATGGAGGTAAGTGGCGTAGTAGAGAGCATGGTCAGGGGGAGAGAACGACTCGATATGGCATGAGAGGTAGGAGTGGAAGTTAGGGAGAAGACGACGATGTGAGCGGAGAGTGTGCGAGGGACCGCCGCCCGTCTCGAAGTATGCTAGGGTAGTGATTCCGAGGCGGGGGTAACGGCGAGTTTGAGGTGGGTTTGGTTGGTAGGCATCTCCTTGGGGATGAGTCCAACACTGTTTGGGTCCTGGACCCATTCGAACATGAGTTTCCCATCTCGGCCCGAAAAAAAAAAATGGACTAATTTGATGATCTAGTTCTAATGACGAGAACACAAAACGAACTCTAGAGAGAACATTTACATTTCTGGAGAAAAAAGCAAAGGAATATGGCCTGGTAGTTAATGAAAAGAAAACTAAGTACATGGTTATGGGAGACAAAAATACGGACTTAAATATAAAATGCGATGGTTGCACCTATACATTTGGGAAAGTGGAACAACTAGAATACTTAGCAGTAGTCTTAACAGCAGAAGGAAGTGAAGAAAAAGAAATAAAGAAAAGAATATCCAAAGGTAGTAAGGCAGCAGGAATATTTTCAAACATATTAAAAGCAAAAAATGTATCCAGAGGGGCTAAGATTAGAATATATCAAACAATATTAAGACCATCAGTAACATATGCCTGTGAAACATGGGTTATGAATAAAAAGGAAGAGGACAGACTAGAAATATGGGAGAGGAAAATGTTAAGAAATTATTTGGAGGAGTAAAAACAGAGGAGAACGAATGGCGAAGAAGAACTAATAACGAATTGCTAGCGTTATACAAAAAACCAACGATAACAAACATAATAAGAGCACAGAGGGCCAGATGGTTGGGTCATATTAGCAGAGTGACAGAAGACAGATGGGTTAAGAGAGTTCTAAGAGTGAAGAGGCAGACCTATTATAGAACAAAATGGCTGGATGCAGTAAAAGATGATCTGAAAAAAGTAGGAATACAGAACTGGCAAAGCGAAACATTAAATAGAAGAAAATGGAGAGAAAAATTTAAAAAAATTGAAGTTAAGGGCCACTAAGGGCCTGTAGAGCTGATATAATTACACTCCATTTACAAGGGATTTTTGACATGAGCGAAATATTCAAAATAATTTTGATAAATTCGCCATAACTTGTAATCCAATTTTATAATAACTGTCTGAATATTTCCAATTTTCTTGGAGTAAATTCGTCCTGAAACAACCTGTATATTGAAGTTAATGATATGAGAAAAATTCGTTTAGCATTATTAAAAGAAAAATTAGTGTTTATTGCTAAATAGGTACCTATAAACCTGATGAGTTCTCTAGGATTTATTATACAAATATAATTAGAAGATAAGGTGTTATTGTATAATATTTCATAACAATATACAGGTTAGTTGAAGAGCTTGTGCAATCGAAACAAATATGTATAATTCATAAAAATGTATTTAGTCTTTTTCTTTGCTAAACCTAGTCTTTTTGTACGAATATCCAGCTGCTCAAAAAGGCTGCTGAAATAATCAGGCTTTGACAGTTTACCTATCTTTGCTTATTGGGTATGCCTTAAATTTTGGCGAATGTCCTCTGTTTCGTTTGTCTCTGCCTTGGTGCAATTTCCCACCTTTCTAGAGATTTATGTGCTACCTAGGTACTTTCTTTTGGTCATGTTTATTGTCGATTTTGCGACAGCGCAGAAGGGTTACGCTCCAAAGAATGGCATTGATGAGCCTTGTCTGGCCATTTCATCCGCCTTTTCATTCCCCTCATGACCTTCGTGTCCTGGTACTCAGGCTACCGTGACCTTGAAACAGTTTCCGATTTCTTTTAAGGCCCGTACGCATACTTGCTTAGAATTGACTTCTACGGAATCGAGTGCCTTTAGTGCGATTAGTGGTGAATAGCCGTCACTTCCGTTTGAAAAGTTGTGACGTCCTTAGATAGGCTTATTGGAATAACTATCCTTTGATCTAGCACTAAAACTCCGGCTCCTACACCTACCACTGCCTTGGAGTCGTCCGTATAACATGTTGCCTCAGCCTAAATGTGTACACATTTCTTCTAGTCTTTCCTACCTTTTATAGTAACTTGGAACTTATTGCATCGCTTTTAGCTCCTCGATAAGCAATGTGCTCGGGTCATTTTTGTGTTGAGACCCCAGTTTCTTCCACACATGTCTTTGATCAAAATATACTCTTAGGTACCTACTTTGTTTCTTTATCAAGAAAATCACCGTTGCTCCTAGCACTATTGGTTTTAGAACTGGTAGAGCCGTTTTTTTTTTGTAAAGTTGATAATTTGTGTTTTCTGAGGTCGCTGCTATTTTTGGACGATCACTGCATGAATCATCTTCAACGCTGGTACCACCAAAACCATTTGTAAGCCATTTTTCCTGAAGGAACAGATTCAGTCTAAACATTTACCATGTTTACATTTATTTATTTTGGTGTAAACCCTTTTGTTTACAAGGTATTTGAACAATGAATAATTTCGTCAGGTACAAATGGTTCGTAAACAAAGAATGAGTGGCAGGATTGAAATAAAGTTTGACGTATGTCACTATGACAATTAAAACTATCGATATTTGAAAATTTCAAAGAAGAAGCCTTCGTTCTAAAACCCTATTACATTATTAACGCCGAAATGTCTTTTGGATAAACCAAATTACGTGAATATACGCCGAGTTTGAATTGTTAGATTTAACTTCCCCCGACAGCTGAATGTTGATATACTGAAGGGTCAGAACCACAATGGTTGAATTGGAGGAACTGACATTGAAACTCTCTTCTTTTATCCATGTACTGACCAGTGGACCACCAGGTTCCACAGCAAAGGGGACAAGACACCTCTTGCAGACAGCCCCTGGTGACTTTGGCTTCCAATGTTTTCCCCATAAAAGAGGAGTAGACTATCCCTTCTCTATGTATGCAGTATATCCACCTGCAGCAGGCCACATCGATGTTTTTTCGTCTTGATGCACTTGAGATTGGGCCTAAAGATGTGCTGCTGAATACTTCCTCGATATCCAGGAATGTACCCAGCAAAACATCGTTGTTTCTCAACACAGATTCCACAATTTCTACGAACCCGTGTAGGTCTAAGGCTGTTTCACTCTGGGATTTCGCCCGGACTCCCAGAACCTGCATTCTTGACTCCTGATATTCCAGGTACCATCCATCCCTCTCTCTTGGTACGGGTCACATCACACCTTGGTTTCACCACCCCTCTTCGTTCAGTTATGATCGAGGAGGGGTGGCTACTTGGTTCCCCCACCAACGTCAAGGTCTCCTTGGGGAAGAGGAATTTTTGTTACTTGTAATACTTTATTTATTTGCAATACCGTAAAATGAAATACGGCGCTGCTCAATTTAATTGTTCATGTGCTTTTGTTAACATCCGGCGTAAATGAATTCTGAATAAAGTTTACATACATTGAGGTTGTACATTTGACCGTATTTTACTCACGCGTGCGAAAGCCCCATTTTTTGTCGATTTTGCTTCCTCCAAGTCTTTCAAAACGCTGTCAAATTCTGAACTAATTTTCCGCACTAAACTGTTTATAAAATACTTGATAACCTGTGTATACTTTGGATTTTGTTGTATAAAGAGATAATTGTCAATTATGTAAGAGATTATACAGATATAATTTTGTAGGACAGAAACTTTTATTATGTACAGAATATATTGAGAAGCAGTTGAAAGCTCTTCAAATTACTTTCTTCGATAGAAAATTTTTTTTAAAATGAAAGAAGATCGTTCGGGATTAAGCGAGGTCGTTTATAAAAGCCTTAGTGTTGAAAAAACCGATCAAAAATTACTAAAAGTCGATGGCGTTGAGGAAAAAAGATGTAATAGTTCTTGGTTTTTATATCTATCAGCAATTGTAGGTAAGAAGATACTTTTTATCGCCTAGTTTCCATTAAGTGATTTTTATTATTTTTGTAGCCAATCTCAGCGTATTCGGTGTCGCTAGCGGTTTTAGTTGGACATCTCCAGCGTTACAAATATTAACATCCAACGATTCCTCTATAAATCCTCTGGGAATACCAGTAACACCCGTTCAAGAATCTTGGATAGCTTCTTTGTACAGTCTAGGTGCTGTCGTAGGTCCTTTAATAGGTGGAAAACTATCAGATACTTTAGGAAGAAAAAATACTTTACTAGTTGTGGCAGTTCCAAAATTGATATGTTTGTTGACGATTTGTTTTGCTTCCAATGTTAAAATTTTTTACGTTTGTAGATTTATAATGGGCCTTGTGTTAGGTACAGTTTTTGCTGTTATGCCTTTGTATCTCAACGAAATCTCCGAGGTACATAATAGAGGAACAGTTATAACGATGATGGGATTTTTTATGAGCAGCGGAACACTGTACTGTTTACTTCTTGGTCCTTTTGTTTCTATTAAAATGTTAACTTTCCTTTGTGCTCTACCTATGTTTGCTTTCATAATAATATTTAGTTTGTTTATGGTAGAAACACCATCGTTTTTAATATCTACGGGGAAAACGAGGCAAGCAGTTAAGGCGTTAAAAAAGTTACGTGGCAAAGTTGACGTTAAAGTAGAAATGGAAAGTATTTTACGTTCTTTGGAAGAACAAAAATCTGATCAAAATGCGGGATTTTTTGATCTTTTTAAAGATACATATTTAAGTAGAGCTTTAATAGTAAACGTAGGTTTGGTTTTTACGCTTCAATTTTCCGGTGTTAACCCCATATTGGCTTTTATGGAAACGATTTTTAACGAAAGCGATTCTAAAATGTCTCCTTATTTATCTACGAACTTAGCAGGAGGCATACAAGTTTTCGGAACATTTATTACGATGACCGTAGTTGAAAAATTAGGAAGAAAACAACAACTTCTAATATCTACTTCATCTATATTTGTAGTTCACTTTATCAACACCGTTTATTTTTATTTAAAAGATTCCAAAACGTTCAATTTGGATAAATTATCTTGGTTACCATTACTTTGTTTGATGTTATATATGCTTACTTTTAATTTGGGCCTTTCGACTGTACCTTTTACTATAATGAGTGAAATGTTTCCTCATAATGTTAAAGCTTCCGCCGCCTCTGTGGTAACTTGTAGCTGTTTCGCTTTTTCTTTCATTATAACTTTAACTTTTCGAACTGTTTTAAATAAGTACGGCTTAGGTGCGTGTTTTTTGTTATTGTCCGTTAGTGTTTTTGTAATGTTGATATTTATTTATATTTTGGTGCCTGAAACGAAAGGGAAAAGTGTTACTGAAATCAAGAAAGCCGTGTTAAGAAAGTAAAATTAGCTAAAACTGTATTTGTGTAGATTTCGGGAGAAATTAACTAAAAAAATATCATTCAAAACATAGAGTTTTTATTTTGCGCCTTTTTAAATACCTAGTGCCGAACCGAACGCTCTTTACTGTACCGCAGGAATGCGCGTGCTCCAATCTATTTGTGTAGGAATCAAAAAGTTCTATTGCCGTACCTACCCGAGCCGAGTCGATTCAGTGCAGTAGCGATTCGCATGATTCGTTGACTTATTTTCTGGAAATAACTGCAACATACAGGGAGGGGGGGGGTAAAAAAATAAAAAGCAAAACATTACATACAGTTTATATATTTAGTTTCCAAAAAGATTATACATTCATCATACATACTTCGGCTAGAAAAAAAGCTATAAAAATACAACAAGACTATAAAAAATTGCAAAAAGCTCCTTAACACTATACGGATATGTAAAAAATAAACGGTTCATTTATATTTTGAGCCTATATTTTTAAATAATTAAATGCAATAACTGGTAGTTAGACAATAAATTTCTGCCATGACTTTTTTCTTCTTCAGTTCTTTTTTTTTATATAAAACATTAAGAGGTAGTCAGACACTAAAAAAAGTCCTACTATAAAAAAATACCTATACTTATCAACGCAGAATACACATTTTCGTATACAGGGTGACCCAAATAAACCGAAAATTTAAAAATTTTGCAGACTCACCCTGTATATTTTTTATATACATACAAAGTGTTAAAAAAAAGGCCTTGGGTGTTTTTTTTTGGCAGTTTACATTGTTTTTGGCTAGTGTTATTCTGGATTTTTTTTCCTTAAAAATAATTTGGATACATCACATTCAATAGAGACAAAAAAAAATACACTATCACCTACGTTAAATAAATAGATTTTTATGAGATATAACGTGCGCAAAATTTTTTTAAAATAAAATAAAAAATGATAACAAATATTTCTGGCGAAATTGTAGCAGAAAAGAATTTTTTTTTCAAATTCACTCCACAGCACTAAATAGAAATTAAAATCTAGCAAAAATAAATAAATATTTAAAAAATTAGTCATAGAAATTTTCTCTTCTACTCAATTCGGGATTTTTTTTTGGGAAGAGTACCGATAATCTTAGTACTCCCATTGGGTGGCACTTTCGATGTTACTATCACCTACACGGAAACAACCGTTTTTGTTCGCCGTAAGATAATTTCCAGCAGAAGTTTTGATGCATAAACGCGTAGGTTCTCTCAACTCCAAATAAAAACCTTCTGGAGGGGTATCTGAGTCGGCTGTAACGCTTTCGCTATCAGCATGCCAATATTTTCCTTCGTGAGCTGCAAAAACAAAAAAACTCAATTTATCGCAAAAATAAAAGAATTTTAAAGCACCAGCTTGTGCAAAAAAGAAGACCGGTGCTCGAAAAATTTAATTTTTCGCCAAAATGAAATGAAAGTGTCTCATTATTTTTAACATTATAAAAGAAATATCAAGAATTTTAATCAATTTTCCCATTATTCTATTTTGAGAACTACAATTTTTGCTAAAGAACCCTAACTACAAAAATTTAATTTTTCACAATAAAGTGAAGAATATCAATCAATTTTTCTATTACTTTCTTTTAGAGCCCCAATTTTTAACAAAATTAAAAGAAAAATACCCAATTTACCATAATTTCATTTTAAATCCCCAATTTCTTGCAAATATAAAAGAGATGAGAGATTAAATTTTTCCACAATTAAAAAAATTGAAGAATTTCAATCAATTTTCCCATTATTATATTTAGGGAACCCCAATTTTTGCTAGAAAAAAAATTCGCAAAAACAAAAGTAGAATTTTAATTTCAATAAATTTTCCCATTATTTTATTTGAGAGTCCAAATTTATCAGAAACATTGAATAAAGTGGTATTTCTGATTATTTTATTTTAGATCCCCAATTTTTACAAAAAACTTAACGAACTACAAAAACCCCATTATTTCATTTTATTGCCCAAATTTTTCGCAAAATAGATTATTTTGACCAATTAACCTACTAATTCATTTTATAGTCCCAATTTTTAGCAAATGTAAAAGAAAAATAAAGAATTTTTTTCCATTTTCCCATTATTTTATTTTAGAGCCGCAATTTTTACGATAGAGAAAACTTGAAGTATGAAAATTTAATTTTTCGAAAAAATCAAGAATTTTAATAAATTTTTCCATTATTTTATTTTAGGGCCCCAATTTTTCGCAAATATGAATAAAAATCAAGAATTTCAATCAACTTTCCCCATGATTTCATTTTATTGCCCTAATTTTTCGCAAAAATAGAATAAAAATAAATTATTTTGATCAATTAACCCATTACTTCATTTTATAGTCCCAATTTTCAGCAAATATAAAAGAAAAATGAAGAATTACAATCCATTTTCCCATTATTTTATTTTAGAGCCCCAATTTTTACGATAGAGGAAACTTGAAGTATGAAAATTTAATTTTTCGGAAAAATCAATAAGTTTAATAAATTTTTCCATAATTTTATTTTAGGGCCTAAATTTTTCGCAAATATGAATAAAAATCAAGAATTTTAATCAACTTTCACCAATAATTCATTTTATTACCCTAATTTTTCGCAAATATAAAATAAAAATAAAAGATTTTGATCAATGAACCCATTATTTCATTTTATAGTCCCAATTTTTAGCTAATATAAATGACAAATGGAGAATTACAATCCATTTTCCCATTTTTTTATTTTAGAGCCCCAATTTTTACAATAGAGAAAACTTTTAGTATGAAAAATTAATTTTTCGAAAAAATAAAAAATTTCAATAAATTTTTCCAATATTTTATTTAGGGCCCCAATTTTTCGCAAATATGAATAAAAATCAAGAATTTTAATCAACCTTCACCATTTATTCATTTTATTACCCTAATTTTTCGCAAAAATAAAATAAAAATAAATTATTTTGATCAATGAACCCATTATTTCATTTTATAGTCCCAATTTTTAGCTAATATAAATGACAAATGGAGAATTACAATCCATTTTCCCATTTTTTTATTTTAGAGCCCCAATTTTTACAATAGAGAAAACTTTTAGTATGAAAAATTAATTTTTCGAAAAAATAAAAAATTTCAATAAATTTTTCCAATATTTTATTTAGGGCCCCAATTTTTCGCAAATATGAATAAAAATCAAGAATTTTAATCAACCTTCACCATTTATTCATTTTATTACCCTAATTTTACGCAAAAATAAAATAAAAATAAATTATTTTGATCAATTAACCCATTATTTCATTTTATAGTCCCAATTTTTAGCTAATATAAAAGAAAAATGGAGAATTACAATCCATTTTCCCATTATTTTATTTTAGAGTCCCAATTTTCACGATAGAAAAAACTTATATATGAAAACTTAATAAAGAATTTTAATAAATTTTCCCATTATTTTATTTTAGGGCCCCAATTTTTCGCAAATATGAATAAAAATCAAGAATTTTAATCAACTTTCACCATTAATTCATTTTATTACCCTAATTTTTCGCAAAAATAAATTATTTTGATCAATTAACCCATTATTTCATTTTATAGTCCCAATTTTTAGCTAATATAAAAGAAAAATGAAGAATTACAATCCATTTTCCCATCATTTTATTTTAGAGCCCCAATTTTTCGCAAATATTAAAATGAAAAAATTTAATAATCTCCCTCATCTTTTTATTTTAGAACTCTAATTTCCGAGAAGGAAAATCCAAAAATTTAATTTTTCACAGACAAAAGAAAAATAAAGAATTTTCCCATAATTCTATTTTAGGGCCCCAATTTTCAAGAAAACGAAAGCTTTTCCACAAAAATGAAGAATTTTAATGATATTTCCCATTATTTTATATTAAAGCACACATTTTTGCAAACCAAAATCAAATTTTTCGAAAAAATTAAGAATTTTAATAAATTTTTTCATTATTTTATTTTAGAGCCCCAATTTTTCGCAAATATAAAAGCAAATATGAATAATTTTGATCTATTAACGCATTATATAATTTTAAAGGCCCAATTTTTGCAAAAAAGAATAGTAGAACTGCAAAAATTACTCACTTTTGAAATAGACAATTCCCTTCTCTCCCCTTTCTACTTGGATGGTTTCGTAGGTAGCTTTATTGCATTCCAATTTAGGATTTGAAGACGATTTATAACCGACGAAACCTTGTTCACATTTTAGCACCAAAATAGGTCTGTTGACGAGATAGAAAAAGTATCTGCAAGTATCGTCGATAGTATCAGAGGTAGCGTAAAGGTGACCAGAACGTTTCGTAATGACGTAACGTCCGTTGTTGGCTCTAAAAGCAACCGAACCGTCGTTTTGCCAGGATAGATCGAAGAGGGCGTTCGAAGATCTGGAAAAAATTAATGGTAAAATAAATAGGAATAAAATTAGATTTGGATGAGTACCTTTTGTCTCCGCAAGCTTGGATACCACCGCCGGTTTCGAGGGTCCAATATCTGTCTTGCATGGTGCGGATGTACCATCTTTTGGTGTTCCAATCGAATTCTAATTGGAAGGTTTCATGGTCTGATATTTCTTCTTGGTTGGCGGTTACATCCACTCCTGTAACAAAACAATAACAATAAATAATCTTCTACATATATTTTGGACACCACTTTGATTTTTTAGAAAACTTGAACTGGATTCATAGAGTTCATAGTTTTCTATTAATCCGTTTCATAGATAATGCCTTGTAGGCAAAGACCCCTAAATGACATGGTAGTGACGAGATTATTTCTAGTCGCTAAAAATCATGTTACTTTATGTTTTTGAGGGTGCTGAATACGAATATGAAGTTCGTTTTTTTCTAAAATTGGAGGAACACTTCTAAAATTCAGAATTACGTCAAAAACTAGACAAAAAAATTCGCGCTTTTCGAACTTCAACCGTGGTACACGAAATAATCAATATTTTTTCATGAAAATTTTATGAGATATTCTTGCACTCATTTGCAAAGCAGCAACATTATTATGCTTCTACCCTCCAAATATTAACTTGGCTCCTCGTTTCCTTTGCAAGTTACAATTTATTTTAGTTTTAGGGATTACGTTGAAACCCTTGTTCCCCATCGTAAGCAAATTTCCTTAGAACAATGTGTTTTCAACATTATTATGCTTCTACCCTCGGTGGGGTTGCTAGTGAAGGGACGGAGCAAAACGAGGGATGGTGATGGTGAAGGGAAGGAGAATTCGTATGGAGGAATCTGTGAAATACCTAGGGGTGTGGTTGGATAGTCAATTATCCTTCAGAAAACACATGTTAAAGGCGGCAGAGAAGGGGAAAGTGAGGGCAGCATGGCTGGGGAGATTGAAGTGTAATGTGAAGTGGCCGGGAGAGTGGAAGAGGTGGATAATTGGTAGGACGGTAGAGCAGAGTATGCTGTACGGAGAGGAGGTGTGGAGTGAATGCGAGGGTTAGGCCACTCCTGCGGGTGCAGAGAGGGATATTGCTGAGGGTGGTGCAGGGGTACAGGACAGTGGGTGGACTGGCAGCAGCGGTGCTGGCAAGGACCTACCCATTGGATGTGATGGCTAGAGCTAGAAATAATCGCTGGAGGGGTGCGACCAGAGAGGAAGTACAGGAATGGATGGAGGAGAAAATGGAGAGAAGGTGGGAGGAGTATGAGGGTGCGTTAAAAGGAGCGATTGGGAATAGGAGAGATTTGATGGACCGGAAATTCGTGGAGGTGAACTACTTCTTGACATAGGTGTTCACTGGACATGGGTCGAGAGTAGGGTACCTCCACAAGTTTGGGGAAAGAGAGACTGGAGTGTGCGAGAGGTGTGAAGTGGAGGATGATGTGGGGCATGTGTTTAGATGCTGGAGGAACGAGGAAGTGCTGAAGAAGTTGGAGAGGAAACTAGGGGAGGCGGTGTATTGGAAGAACATGGTGGAGATAATGTTGAGGGGTGAGGAGGTAAGTGGCGTGGTAGAGAGAATGGTTAGGGGGTGAGAACGACTCGATATGGCATGAGAGGTAGGAGTGAAAGTTAGGGAGAAGACGACGGTGTGAGCGGAGAGTGTGCGAGGGACCGCCGCCCGTCTCGAAGTATGCTAGGGTAGTGATTCCGAGGCGGGGGTAACGGCGAGTTTGATGTGGGTTTGGTTGGTATGCATCCCCTTGGGGATGAGTCCAACACTGTTTGGGTCCTGGACTCATTCGAACATGAGTTTCCATCTCGGCCCGAAAAAAAAAATGCTTCTACCCTCCAAATATTAACTTGGCTTCACGTTTCCTTTGGAAGTTACCATTTATTTTAGTTTTAGGGGTGACGTTGCAACCCTTACTCCCTATCGTAAGCAAATTTCCTTTGAACAGTGTGTTTTCAACATTAATATGCTTCTACCCTCTAAATATTAACCTGGCTCCTCGATTCCTTTAATGTTGAAAAAATTATAATATTATAATAAAAAGTTGAGAAGGTTTTTGGCCACCTTGTATCAATAGTAATATTAAAAAAATTGAAAAAACTTTGATTCTGTAGGATAATAAATGTTACTTTCTTCAAATTACATTATAAAAGATACCTATTTTGTTTTTGTTTTTCAGCACGACGAAAAAAAGTAAAAAAAAATTATATTTTAACATGGTTTTATACCATAGTCCGCACTAACCATTAACCATATGTTGATATAAATGTATACAGATGTTGACTAGACTTTACAGTTATAGGCGCTACTTCAAAACAATTACATTCCTGTATGTATCTAATCTAAAGAATGGCAAAAAAACACATAGCAATTTGGTCTATACTACGCTACTAATTATTATGGTTACAAAAAAAAATCTTACAGGTCTAGATTCGTCAGTGTCTTTATTATACACAGTGGCCCATTAAGTTTTCATATGTTTTCTTGAATAATTATTATTTTAAAATTATAAATTTATTATTTATAAATTGCAGTTTGTAAGACGCAGACGCGGTTAATGGTAGCTTATAATACCGAACAGAACATTGATGGGTAGGAGCCATACGTAAGGGTTTCGTAACTGAGGGGTCCCGGATTCGAGTTCCAATGTTCAGAATATTCAGCTTATATATCAGAAGTCAGAAGTGGGATTTGATCTACGAAATCTCCACATGAGGCCATAATGTGATGTGAGAGGGGGTGACTGGATTGGGCGTGCAGGCGTCAGGTTCGCCAGGAGAGCGAGATAGGCGTAGGTAGGCAAGGCATCAGGATCACGAACGAGCAAGTGAGATAGATGTACGCAAAAACGTCCAGTACTCTAGCTAGGTACCTCGAGGACGAGAAGCGGAACAGGATGGCCGGAAGTAAGACGCAGTCGCGGTTAATGGTAGCTTATAATAGCGAACAGAACATTGATGGGTAGGAACCGTCCGCAGCGCAGAGGATTACGTAAGGGGTTCGTAACTGATGAGTCCCGGGTTCGAGTCCCGATGATTTCTATAGAAAAATAAGAAGAAATAAACAAATAGTTTGAATTCACTAATTTAACAAAATAAACCAAGAGAATTGAGTTATGGTGAAGAGTTGACAGAAATTCCTGTTTTTTAAAGCGTCAAATGTCAAAACGTTGGTTGATACCTGTCATAAAGATATATTATAGAATCTATTATTCTCTAGTTTATACTGGCATTTAGAATCGGCACTTAGAATAAAGTATGAAACATTTTTCCAATTCAAGTTCTTTTCAACATAATGCCTCTTATTATTTACAAAAAAACGAAGTATTTTTCAGAAATTTGGTTAATATAAAGAGAAAAAATTGGCAACACTGCTTGGTACAATAATTCTCATTTTGCATTCAATACAATACAATTTACGGGTCAAGAACTTCTGGTGAATCGAAAAGCAGATAAGGTGGTCATCGAATGGAACTAGCCTGATAGCAAAAAGCATCGTGCCTTCTATTGTTTCTTTCGACAACGATTAATATTATCTTCCAGTGCAGACATTGGAAGGAAGAAGATGATATTTCTCGAATGTATTATTGTAAATTTTGTAAAAATTATTTTTCAGTTGGAAAAGAATATAATTGTTTTCAATAGTTGTAGACTGCAAAAAGTCTTATAACATCTGGTAAAGAATGCTTTTTTAGCATATATTCGTTTGTCTTTAAATGTATTTAACTAGAAGCAAATTTTAATGAAAATTGACGTGTTTTCATGTAGAATTTTTTTTGGGACCCACTATAAAATGTAAACAATTAAAATTATACGAAATCTGGATGTGGATTTATCGACAAAATTCATTTAAATTAAAATGTCGTATTGGTAGGATAATTTTTTACCATTGGGCCTAAAAAAACAGCAGATATACATGGTTTATACGAAATATATGAAAATTTCTAAGAAATTCCATAATTGTATAATAAAAATTTTAGTTGTGTGATTTACAGTATTTGTAACACAAATTTTTTGCTAGTAAAAGTATATTTTTATTATTTTGTATAAAAGTTGAAGTTTTTACGAAAAAATGAGCATCGGATGAGTTCTCTAAAGAAAAAAAAATGATAAACTGAGCTAATTGAAAAAAACATCTTTTTTACGAAAATTATGAATTTCTTGGCAAACAAAAAAATCTACTTTTTTGGATTTTTCAACGGAGTTGAGATAAAAAACGAAAAAATTGGATTTTTTCGTTGTACTCCCAAATTTTGAGGTTAAGTAAAAAACGTTCAAGACAACATCTGTGCATTTTTTAATTATCTTCAACTTTCCTATTCGACTTTTTTCGATATAATAAGTATTTACGCCAGAAATCCCAAAAAACAATTTTCTTAGACTCCGTTTCACGTAAGTTGCACTTGAAGTTGCAGTCGTATGCGCGAAATTGTTGTCAAAACCAGCGACATATTGAAAAATTGGCATTCGACTTCAAATCAGTAGCGTAACGTTTTCACATTTTGTAGGTTTACTCAAAATTATAATATTAAAAATGTATTTATCATGTGTACAGTTTAAATAAAACATATTTTGAAATTCTTTGAATCTTTTCGAGATCTCTTCACATACAATAGACACTGGTAAGTATATGAAAAAACTTGGTATTGTTAAAAAATTATTGCTTCAAACACAACCTCAAATGTCAATAATAAAATGGTTGTCGGCATGAAACATCGTTTGTAACGCCAATGGCATGAAACGGTCGTTACGAGGCGACATAGATAATCAAGACCGATTTTGGTTTCTGCGCAAGACAGTTGGCAAACTTCACGTGTCTTCTTCTTATGTGAAACGGAGACTATCACCCAAGTATTTGTGATCACTCTTTCTACCATTTCCCGATGAGTTTAGGCTGTAACGAATTCAGTAATGAATAAACCACTTTTTGAGGTAGTTCACCTGGACTATTAGTAATCTGCAACTACTCAACATTTTTAATCTAGACATCTGTCAAATTTTTAATAATCTCTATATCTGACAGGATTTAAAGAGATTATACAAAACAGTTTCCAATAATTAATTTTGTTATTACAAAACGAATATTTAAATTTTAAAACCGTTAAGTGTTTTTAGCACCCTGTATAAGAGATTATAATATCCGTTTTTATCCACACTTGATCCATTTCAGTGAATTGATGGGATTTAAAGCTAGTTTATCTATCAGAATCCGCGCCCGACTTCTATTTTAAGTATAAGTATATGTTTACGACTTTTGCGATAAATACATCCACAATAATGAAAAAAATCGAACAGTTGAAGTGTATTTATTGTTAGTTTCCTGCGCACTTGAGTTTTATTAGTTTGCTACTGTGGATTTATGAACGTGTTCGATATCCTAACGATATACAAGAAACAACGTTCATCATCAGGTGTACTGTGAATATCTATGATCAAGTTGAAGCAAGAGAGATTTTACTATAATTTTTAAATATACAGAGTGTCCCAAGAGTTCGTATTTAAAACTGATGACAGGTTTCTAAAGTTAGAAATTGAAAATTGTCTTTCATTTATAATGTATTCCCAAAACTTAACATTTACGAAATTTTTTTAGGGGTCATGTTTTTCTTTCTGTAGGACTCAAACGGTTTTTATTATTATAAATAAACATTATATGGATGTTACTTTAGTATTCTCAAATAATTTTTCCGAAGCTGTGGTACTAAAAAATATTTTCTTACATATGAAAGGTTTAAAATTACGTCTTTTTGTCAGATGCTTCATCCTGACAGGATAATGTCTCAATGCAGTCTACCTGGCAAAGATCTAACCATAGAGGATAACTATTATGGGTCTTTCTGTCCAACACAAACTGAACTAGTTTTGCAAAATCTTAGTATGAGCTGAAAATCGAAAAAAAAACCGTCAGGATTCGAACCCGGTACCTCCACAGCCACAAAACCTTCAATGTTCTATTCGGTAATATAACTTATCATTACCGCGACATACATTCAGCTATCCTGCTTCGCTCCTCGAGGAATTACGCGAAAGTAAACTCGTGGTTTGCTATGACCAGTTATTCTCTGATACTTTCTGACAGTTTCTGATTGCGGTTAGAACAGACCTATGGTCTCATGTGGACATTTCGTAGATCAAATCCCACTTCTGATATATAAGCTGAAAATTGAAATCGGGAAATTCGACAGGATTTGAACCCGGAACCTCCTTAGAAACGAAACCCTTAGTAACCCCTACACTACGGACGGCTTACAATAGAAAATGTAAGAGTTCATTTTTATGGATGTGGACAATAGGGTTTGCAGTGCGACATAAAGTTGTACATATCTCTTGAACCTTTGATTTTATAGTGTTATAACAAGAGGGCGCTTTTTCTTTAAATTGTTAGAGAGTATTAGGGGTGGCATTCAGAAGTGAAAAAAATTAAATATTAATGACCGACCTGTTTATAACGCCCGAATATGTGCATTTGTGGTGTTTATAAACGGTTAATTTTTGATCGACTATAAATGAAAACAATTTTTCATTTATAACTAAATGAAAACAATTTTTCATTTATAACTTTAGAGACCTATAGTTCGTTAGCAAAGGGAGTAAGACAGACATTTTATATGAAATACTATCATTATTTTTAGCCCCTCTATCATCTCTCAAGTTTTTGGTATGAACTCCTGAGGTACTCTGTATGGAGCCGTTTTTGCTTTATGACAAATTTTTAATTCGAATTTAAAACTTTCAACACCCCGTATCTTGGTAATTAAGCCCTTTAAGGGTTCATATTCCTATCAAAATGAATAAATTAACCAGAACTCCTGTGGAAGTCGTTGTCGGTCGAATATCGCAACATTATGTATATTTTTTATTGGGCATTCTGTATATTTTTCGATTTTTACTGGAAAAATTTGTTATATTTTTCAATAATCATCAATTTTTATATTTAATAACAAACAATGAACTGTTATTCCATAATGTTACTCAAATAATATACAGGGTATTCTTTAAAAAAACTCACGATAACATTATTGAAAAACGATTTATCTGTATATTAATTGCGAGAAAATGTTGAAATAAAAAATCGTCGTCACTGTATAAAGTAAATTTCGTGCAATTGTTGTTACACATAATGATATTTTTTATATTATCAAGTAATAAAACTTGCTTTATCTAAACTTTTATTGTTATTACTTTTATTGTTTATTTATTATATAGCAAGGTGTATGTAATAAAATTCTAATTAAATCGCCCAGAAAAAAATTTCATGTATCACGAGGGGCCATCCATTGTTACACTTTTATTCTATAATTTATATACATTTTTTTCTATAATGTATTATCCGAGAGAGTGTGAAGCAAATAAACTGTCTTAGTAAACTTGAATTATCGTGTGTTCTGGCTAAAGTGATATTAGTACAACAGAAGAAATATATCTTACTTTCTGACATACAAAAATTTAAAACCATTCGGGCCACTCTGTCACACTTTGTCATTAACCAGCGAAGACTCCCTTATCCCCTAACGTGTGACATACTTTATAGATAACCCTAGATATAATATTCAATACCATAGTATGTCTATGACATGTAGTGATTTATTTATTATTATAAGGGTCGCTTTTATAGGTTACAGTTATCTATGACCTTGACATAACTTCTAATTTAACCTACAGATGCGTTGTATGGGTTGTATACCCAAATTGTATACGTTAACTTACTAGGTGGATGAGGTGCCAGATAACTTGAAGATTTGACATTTGAAAGCATTATATATTATTATTGTGAGTTTATTCAATTTTCCATCATTTAATTTCTGTCTACTATTTTGATGAAATGTATGAGGACATGAGGAGATGATTACAGATGACGAGGATGATATTATTGAAATTGTTGAGGCACCCCGTCGAAATAGGATATTCAGAGAAAGGCCTGAACATATACACCTTTAGTCAGATTTCGTATTAGTAAATAATCTGTTAGGCAACTACTAGATATCTTAGAGCACCATTTAGTGAGGCCAACAGATCAGTTAGTATATATTAGTTTATATCACTATTTATCATACTAATCAAAATTTATATTCTAATTTTAGAAATCATGCTCTAACTCCATTTACACAGTTACTAGTGGCATTGAGGTTCAGGTAATTTTCTAATCACTGCAAGTGACTTTGGGGGAATCCATCAATCCACAACCTGTAAAGTAGTACAAGAAGTTACAAGGGCAATTGTATCATTAGCTCCCATTTACATTCAAATGCCATCTTCGCAACAACAAATAGAAGAAGCTAAATTACATAATGTATCATTTCGCGCGATTTCCCAATTGTATTGGTGCAATTGACTGAACACATGTCCAAATTCAATCACCTAGTATGTCAAACAAGGTATTCAACACAATTCATTGCAAAAATAATAAATGAATTGTTTCCATCTGATTGCCATTGTCCAACTTATTTTGTATTTTAGGGAAAGAAAATGCTAAGCTATTCTGGAATAGAAAAGGTTATTTCTCATTAAATGTACAAACAATTTCTGATGGAAAAATGAAAATAAGAGACATTGTCTGTAGATGGCCTGGGTCTGCAGCAGACTCGACAATTTTTGATAACTCAAGGCTCAAAGCTAAATTAGAACAAGGGCATTATGGCAACAGTTATATCGTAGCTGATAAGGGGAAACTTTAACAAAATATACCATGATTCCACTGAATAACCCCCAAACTGAAGCAGTAATACTATACAACGAATCTCAAATCAGAACCAGAAATATTGTTGAAAGATAATATGGGGTATGGAAAAGGAGGTTTCCAGATTTAAAATTAATAATGAGATTAAAAGTACCAACAACGATGGCAGTAATAGTTGCAACTGCAGTTTTGCACAATATAGCCATTGATATGAATGATGTCTGCTGAAAATAATTTACATATAGATAATGCTGATTTTGACCAGTATGGACATCAAAATGTGGATGTGGGTGGTGAATTAGAAAGACAGGCTGAAATAATATACAAATATATTTTATACAAAATCAATATCGAAAATTAAATTATAATTATTCATGACAAATTTTTCTTATTCATACTGTTTATTTACTGTCCATTTGTCTTTGTAATATTTGGAGCTCTAGAATATGTTCCTCCATTTTGACATCATGTTCGGCCTTTGACTTCATCATATTCAATTCATGTTCTTCTTCTTTCACGAGTTTCTCTTTCAGTAAGCATTCTCTCTGAACTTGAATGAGTTCTAATTTAGCTTCAGACAAAGTATTAATTTTTATTCTGCAGTCAGCAGTTAATTGGCTTTTTTCTTATAATTAATACCAGTACTTGTTTTCAGACAGTTAGATTTTGGTGTGTGTCCCTGATGAAACTCTCTACTTCTTTTGAGTGGTATTGTTTCTTTGTTTCCTTCAAATTGTTCAAACATATACCTGTATGAGCAAGATGGTTCAGTTATGTTCTTTTCTAAAATAAATATATATTATAAATAGATGCAATAAACAATTGTCAAAATCTTAGAATTTTCATATTTTTTTCATTAAATAGTGGAATTAATTAGAAACAGTTTCATTTATGACAGTAATACGAGTAGATTCCACAAAGTAAGGGGCCAAACAGTAAATATAAATATTGATACTTACCAATTTGGTTTATATGAGTGGCCTCAACTCTGTTAGGGTTGACTAATTTCAAAACTACAGTTTTGGCATTTGCAGTGTTCACACAACTTATATTGGAAGATAATGATTGATTCACTGCTGCCTCTTCCTCAGAGGGCTTCCAATTTGGGCCAAATTCTGTCAAAATTTCCGAGTTCCCATTGACATTTAGTTTATCAGATATGGGACGTTTCAATATTTTTGGGTTAGATTTGCCCCAGGCACAAGGATAGTTTTCTTTAGCAACTAAAAATATGGAATATAAAAATTATCACTTTCATTTATTTACTATGTACTTACCATCGGTAGCTGACTCCAACTGCTCAATAGTCTCAGTATTTTTGTCTTCGTATAAAATTCCATCACTATCACAATAATTATCTAAACCAGTAAAAGCCGCTCCTATGACTTCTTTCACTTTTTCATCTATTTGAGTGATAATTATTTCTGTCTTAGTACCACCTCCAGTCTTATAAATTTGATTTCTCTCAGCCGCAAACTTCTTCTTACTTTCCTTCTTAATATTAATCCACTTCTCTGGCAATTGTTTAGTTGTTCTGATATTGAAGCCCATTTCATTGAAATCATTGCGTAAGTTGTCCCATGCCACATTTTTTTCTTTCCAGGATAGCAACGGATTCTTTATTCTCGATAAGATTCTTATACTTTTCCACAAGAGAAATAAGAGTTTCCACCTCTGATTGTGTAAAGTTGAATGATCGGCGGTTTTTTCCTTTCTCCATTTCCGGCAAATTTTCACAAAAACAATTGGTAATATTTAATACTGAAAGAAGGTCGGGAAAAAATCTAGTTTAGTGAACCAACGCGGATTTTGATGAAATATTTTTTTTTTATTAATTCGAGGTCGCTGAACACGAAAATGAATAAAGAAATCGGTGCTCTCTTACCAAAAACGAGTTATGAATTTTTGAAGATGAGGTCAGATCAGCACTGCACTGGTTCTAATGTCATATTATAACTGCTTTAAAATGATGCATTATAACTTCTACACAATGTTAAATACACTATAATTACTTTTTACGATATTCCTCTCACCCACACATTTAAAAAACACTGATATTCATATTAATTTCTTGTAAATTCTTTTTTAATTCCACAATTATTATATATTTTGACATTTTCATGTAACATGACTGATATATAAGTTTTGGTCTGTTTCTTCTTAGTCGTACAACTTGTACCTAATAGCATATTCAGCCATTAGAGATATTTAGCCACTTGAATTAGTTGCTGAATATTTTCGATTTCATGATCGTGACCATATCGTGACATAGAAGATATAAACAAGATGAACTTCATGAACATACACCTATTTTTCCGATAGCTAGCGCCGTATTACAGCTGAAACATTTTTTTTTTCAAATTTTGAGAGATGTTGATTTTAGAAAGATGGTTAGTTTTGAGATAAGTTTGGTTGATATTTATCATTTATTTGAAGGATAATGAACCATTCAATTTGATCATTGAGGATGCTGAACAATTTTTTTTCTCTGAATTGCACTCATCAATTAATTCTTTAAAAAAATTACCTCCTCAGTTGTTCGGCCTCTATAAATACTGCTGACAACGAAAATAGTTGCTGCAGGTGTAATTCCAAATCAAATTTTGAACATACTGCTAATATTATAAGACTTTGGTTATCAGAAGCTGTTTTCCCTTTTTAGAAAATTTGAAAATTCTACTAATATCGCTTCCCGACCAACTAACACTGATCAAAGTGAAATCACAATCGCAATCGCTTCCTATCAGCTTGATACATTCATTAGATTTGATTTCCGTTTGAAATAATGAGGTAGATTGATTATCGCGAGCGCGCCGGATCGACGTTTCGCAATTCGCGCGCGCGAATTGCGAAACGTCGATCCGGCGCGCCTTTTTCACAGTATGTTGATGGCTGTTCATTCAATTTTTCCATAACTGATTTCAGTTAAACGAAAGTTAAGCCAAATGCAGCGCCAGCTATCGGAAAAATAGGTGTATGTTCATGTTGTTCATCTTGTTTATATCTTTTATGTCACAATCATGAAATCGAAAATATTCAACAACTAATTCAAGTGGCTAAATATCTAATGGCTGAATAGGCTATGAGGTACAAGTTGTACGACTAAGAAGAAACAGACCAAAACTTATATGTTAGTCATGTTACATGAAAATGTCAAAATATATAATAATTGTGGAATTAAAAAAAGAATTTACAAGAAATGAATATCAATATCAGTGTTTTTTAAATGTGTGTGTGAGAGGAATATCTTAAAAAGTAATTATAGTGTATTTAATATTGTGCACAAGTTATAATGTATCATTTTAAAACAGTTATAATATGACATTAAAACCAGTGCAGTGCTGATCTGACCTCATCTTAAAAAATTCATAACTCGTTTTTGGTAAGAGAGCGCCGATTTCTTTTTTCATTTTCGTGTTCAGCGACCTCGAGTTAATTAAAAAAAAATATTTCATCAAAATCCGCGTTGGTTCACTAAACTAGACTTTTACCGAAGGTCGGTATCCTACTCGTATAATCACAATGAAAAATGAAAAATAATGTCTGAATGAGTCTGAGAACTAATAAACTTTATCTGACTTTATCCTCATCAATTGACATGGACTTATAAAATCAACAGTTTTCGCAGGTAGAGTTAACCGTATGGTTAACCAATGTGAGTTAACTCGAAGATTTAACAGTAACCTATAAAAGCGGCCATAAGACAATCAAAAATTTTACAGGTAGAAAAACTTTTTTGTTCATTAAATTTGAATGGCGATAATGTATAGGCGACCCCTCGTATTGTTTATTTTTACCAATTATTAAAAAATAACTTGAATGTTGGAAAATATTTGTTTACGGCTGTGTAATTAACATCTGTAATACGGTTGCCATATGTTGAAGTTATTAATTTTGCAAAACTGCTCTTTTTATCATGCAATTATTAGATTCTTAGAAGTGGTGAGGTTTAAATGCACAATTTATTATAAAATGGAAACTTGACTAAAGACAAAGTGCATTTTTAATGAATTTAATACTGGCCCAAGTGCTTTCACCGGTTAAGGTGAATATTAAATTCATTAAAAATGCAGTTTGCCTTTATTAAAGTTTAAATTTTATTAGATTCATCTGTATATACTCGCTGAAAATTTCTCAAGTGTATAAGATCATCTATCTACTTTTTTTAAAACTTTTGTTAATTCAGACCGCCTGGAAAACATTCCCTATAAGATCAACGGTGTAAAAGACGGAAATATGGCTCTTAGTTACTATTTTTAAAAACTTTATCTAAATTTACTTCTCGTACGAGGTAACAAAACTGTGGATACAGTAAAAATAACATCCTGTCTATCCCAAAAAGGTTTTTAACTATCAAGGGTTGTTCGACGTAATTAAGATAGGGCAGGGCCCCATTTCAGGGTGACTTATCAGGGGTTGCGTACACTAAAATTGTATAAACTGTTGCCAGACCATGGATAAATCAATATCTGCCATTATTATACAGGTAGGAGTCGAGTATACAGGGTGACTCATGACCCACGGGGCGGAAGTTTATAGCAAGTCGATAAAAGTTTCAATTTTGTATATTGCTAAAGGCTACATGTCGCAAATCATAGGTATATTTTTTCTTATGGGACACCCTGTTTATAACAAATTTACTTGATCTTAATAGTTGGGTATTCGTTGAATGCATTCAATGATTGAGTATTATACATCTCTTTGCAGGGTGTTTAAAATTTATAGTTGCATTATTAGATCATCCAATATGTAAATTGGGATTTATTTTAAATGGACCACCAAGTATCAATAGTATCTAATAATTCATAATGTTAAAGAGAATGTCCTCTTTCGAATTGTGTAAGGATGTCCTGTACCTTAGTGTCATAGTTTTGGTGCAATTTACAGTTTTCTTAAATTTAACAGTAAATAAATACAGGGGGTCCCATAAGAAAAAATATAACTTATTGGGACGTTCTATATCTATATACTACAAAATAATTTATTAATATACTTACAAACAACTAAAATGACAAAGAAATTAACTCTTACCGTTTCACTACAAAGTTAAGTCACGTTGCGTTGGTCGTGGTTTACCCTGTATGTTTAATTGGAAATATGTCGCAGTTAAAAATTATTTTTTATATGAAACATTACACGAGCTCATATGGTTTGGTCATATAACAGTTTCTGCGTTAACATAACTTGAGAGTGAAATCATTTCACCGGTGATAGGTGACGAGATTGAAATTGTCAACTATAAATCCATCTATTGTTGTTGTTCGAGTTGACGGTTATTCATTTTACTGATGGCTAATGAAAGTTAACGAATAAATTTACATTTACAAAGGTTATTATTGCCAGTCTCAAAGAATTACGATCGTTTTTCCGAGGAATTGTAATTGGATCTAGAAACAATCATTGAAGTTATTGTTGTTTGAAAAAAAAATACCTACGTTTAATGGATATAAATAATTCAAGAGGAAAACTTGATTGGTTCTTCTTCGCCATAAACAAAAGGTAATAGACTTCGGTAACAATAAATGCTCTTTTAATAGGATATATATTTTACATAACGACTGTTTTCACAGTTTATTACATTTTTGCTTGTTATACGCTGAATATATTTCAACAATTTGATATCGCCCTGCCACCCTACATAAACAATGAATAGTAGGTTCACTCTAAGATCCTCCCAGCGCAATGTCTTTCTCACTCGGTCTCCGATGCTACTCTTTTTCGGGATTTTTAAGTTCCAACTGAGCGATAGACAGATACCGTGTGTCTTTTGTAGTTTAAAGGAATGTCTTTACTGTGAACTATTTAATTATTATTAAAAATAAAATGCCGCAAATGTGTTGTATGGGCGGTTGTAGTAGTAGAGATGGGGCACAAATATCTTTCTTCAGATTTCCATTTGGTGGGCACAATGTATCTTACGTTAATTTTGTTGAAGTTTTTCAAATGGCGTTTCAAATGACCTCATTTAAAAGGTCTGGTAAATCTCTATTCTCTGTTTTGCCTTTGATACCAGCCTTCCATTGTTATTCAATCGTTGTTTAAAATTGGCTCTCGTTCAACTTTTCGTATGCCCCCGTATGGATATCTTCAGTAGGCAGGGGGTGAATCTGACGTTTATGACATTAGCGCTAAAAAGTGTCCCCCTCAAGTTAAAAGTTGACTTGTCGCATTTCTAAAATATTAAGGGTGGGTCCTTTTCAAATAACACAGTGTATATTTTTTTTATCAACTAATTGTTAATAGTTGACGAATAACAAATATTTTATTGAATTTACTGTTTGGACCCTTACTTTGTGGAATCTACTAAAAAAGTAAAAAAGAAATATTTTATTGATGTAATGTAGTCAAAGCTATTCCAATCAATGATTCAAGTTTATTTCTTATAATTTGATGTTCCCAATTGAAGACTACATCGCAAAAGAACGTTTTTATCAGTCCTCGTACCAAACACTCAAGCTATGAAGATAGTAAATCGCGCGACCCCTCTATATACGGTGCACGTGTTTTTCAGCGACCGTTTTCGACATGTCTTTATAAGCGCCGACGTCAAGTGAACCTACTATTCATTGTTTATGTACGGTGTCTGAGGGCACGGTGGTCATCCCGTCAAGTAGTGCAGAAAGAATAAAAACGCCAAGTTGAGCTAAAAAAAAGGCACCGTCGTACTATCATTTTCTAGAAGCCACCCACGACATTTACGACCTCCCTGTAACTTAGTTTAGGATGAAGGTAGAAGTCCGAATTTTCAGTGACCAATAGGACATTCAATTTGCATCTGTAGATTAAGAACTATTGCAAGTCAAAGTTATTCTATTTATTGAAGGGTTAAAGATACCTTATATTGATACGGTCTCTATAAAATGTTAGTTAAATAATTAGGTTACAATTTGTGATAAAGTTGTTGGATATACGCTCCCATAGTTTGTTACTGAATGAATTAACCGGCTTGGTTTCAAAATAAATTTCAAAACTTTTTGCGGTAGAAGAAATGACACATTTTTTTACATAGTTATCCAAAAATATAGCATATCACTTATTTCAGAACTGTTTTATAGAAACAAGCATTTTAAAACACATTATCAGATATTTCTTATACACCCTGTATGTATGTTCTCCCACAAGTTTTTGTTTTTGTAGGAAGCTGCGATTTCAAAAATGTTTTTCGGTCAACTATGATCTAATTTAATAATAAAAATTCGTGTATAATTAGATAGTTCATAGCGTCACCCTGTAAAAACTTTCTTTATTTTAAATAGTTGTCCAATAATGTTTTAAATAGGTCTACTCATTTTCTAAGGTCAACAAATGACACTGAATAACATAAATACTCGAGAATAACAAGACCGAAGTAACATCTGCACACCGACCGAATCAACACAAGAATGTTGCTCACACTTCCAACGTCTTCGGGTTTTCCTTTTTTAGGTTTTTTTTTAAATTCCAAAGATTGAAATAGAAATCGCCAATCATATTTATATTATAATGTTATATTATCAGTTATTGTTGTTAAATGTAACAAAATAAATTAATAGAATAGGTGCAAAAATTAAAATTAATATAAAGGGTGCAATACAGACTGTGCAAATTAATAGGAAGGGTGCAAAAAATAAGATTAATATACAGTGAGTGCAAAAATGAAAAGTAATATAGTGGGAGCAAATTAAAATTAATATTATGAACCTTACAAAAAAAAGCAGAATATTTAGGGTGTAATTAAAAATTAATATCCTGGGACAAATAAAAATTAGTATACTGTATGTAACAGTGCAAATTGATAGGAAGGGTGCAAAAAATAAGATTAATATACAGTGAGTGCAAAAATGAAAAGTAATATTGTGGGTGCAAATTAAAATTAATATGAACCGTACAAAAAAAGCCGAATATTTAGAATGTAATTGAAAATGAATATCCTGGGACAAATAAAAATTAGTATACTGTATGTAACAATTCAAATTTATAGAAAGGGTGCAAAAAATAAGATTAATATACATTGAGTGAAAAAATGAAAAGTAATATAGTGGGTGCAAATTAAAATTAATATGAACCGTACAAAAAAAACAGAATATTTAGGGTGAAATTGAAGATTAATATCCTGGGACAAATAAAAATTAGTATACTGTATGTAACAATTCAAATTGATAGAAAGGGTGCAAAAAATAAGATTAATATACAGTGAGTGCAAAAATGAAAAGTAATATAGTGGGTGTAAATTAAGATTAATATGAACCGTACAAAAAAAGCCGAATATTTAGAATGTAATTGAAAATGAATATCCTGGGACAAATGAAAAGTAATATTGTGGGTGCAAATTAAAATTAATATAAACCGTACAAAAAAAGCCGAATATTTAGGATGTAATTGAAAATTAATATCCTGGGACAAATAAAAATTAGTATACTGTGTGTAGCAATGCAAATTGATGGAAAGGGTGCAAAAAATAAAATTAATATACAGTGAGTGCAAAAATGAAAAGTAATATAGTGGGTGCAAATTAATATGAAACGTACAAAAAAAACAGAACATTTAGGGTGTAATTGAAAATTAATATCCTGGGGCAAATAAAAATTAGTATACTATATGTAACAATTCAAATTTATAGAAAGGGTGCAAAAAATAAGATTAATATACAGTGAGTGCAAAAATGAAAAGTAATATAGTGGGTGCAAATTAAAATTAATATGAACCGTACAAAAAAAGCAGAATATTTAGGGTGTAATTGAAAATTAATATCCTGGGACAAATGAAAAGTAATATTGTGGGTGCAAATTAAAATTAATATAAACCGTACAAAAAAAGCCGAATATTTATGATGTAATTGAAAATTAATATCCTGGGACAAATAAAAATTAGTATACTGTGTGTAACAATGCAAATTGATGGAAAGAGTGCAAAAAATAAGATTAATATACAGTGAGTGCAAAAATGAAAAGTAATTTAGTGGATGCAAATAAAAATTGATATAGACCGTACAAAAAAACAGAATATTTAGGGTGTAATTGAAAATTAATATCCTGGGACAAATAAAAATTAGTATACTGTATGTAACAATTCAAATTTATAGAAAGGGTGCAAAAAATAAGATTAATATACAGTGAGTGCAAAAATGAAAAGTAATATAGTGGGTGCAAATTAAAATTAATATGAACCGTAGGAAAAAAGCAGAATATTTAGGGTGTAATTAAAAATTAATAACCTGGGACAAATACAAATTAGTACACTGTATGTAACAGTGCAAATTGATAGGAAGGGTGCAAAAAATAAGATTAATATACATTGAGTGAAAAAATGAAAAGTAATATAGTGGATGCAAATTAAAATTAATATGAACCGTACAAAAAAAAAACAGAATATTTAGGGTGAAATTGAAAATTAATATCCTGGGACAAATAAAAATTAGTATACTGTATGTAACAATTCAAATTTATAGAAAGGGTGCAAAAAATAAGATTAATATACAGTGAGTGCAAAAATGAAAAGTAATATTGTGGGTGCAAATTAAAATTAATATGAACCGTACAAAAAAAGCCGAATATTTAGAATGTAATTGAAAATGAATATCCTGGGACAAATGAAAAGTAATATTGTGGGTGCAAATTAAAATTAATATGAACCGTACAAAAAAACAGAATATTTAGGGTGAAATTGAAAATTAATGTCCTGGGACAAATAAAAATTAGTATACTGTATGTAACAATTCAAATTTATGGAAAGAGTGCAAAAAATAAGATTAATATACAGTGAGTGCAAAAATGAAAAGTAATATTGTGGGTGCAAATTAAAATTAATATGAACCGTACAAAAAAAGCCGAATATTTAGAATGTAATTGAAAATGAATATCCTGGGACAAATGAAAAGTAATATTGTGGGTGCAAATTAAAATTAATATAAACCGTACAAAAAAAGCCGAATATTTAGGATGTAATTGAAAATTAATATCCTGGGACAAATGAAAATTAGTATACTGTGTGTAACAATGCAAAAAGATGGAAAGGGTGCAAAATATAAGATTAATATACAGTGAGTGCAAAAATGAAAAGTAATATAGTGGGTGCAAATTAAAATTAATGTTATGAACGTTACAAAAAAAAGCAGAATATTTAGGGTGTAATTAAAAATTAATATCCTGGGACAAATACAAATTAGTACACTGTATATAACAGTGCAAATTGATAGGAAGGGTGCAAAAAATAAGATTAATATACATTGAGTGAAAACATGAAAAGTAATATAGTGGGTGCAAATTAAAATTAATATGAACCGTACAAAAAAACAGAATATTTAGGGTGAAATTGAAAATTAATATCCTGGGACAAATAAAAATTAGTATACTGTATGTAACAATTCAAATTTATAGAAAGGGTGCAAAAAATAAGATTAATATACAGTGAGTGCAAAAATGAAAAGTAATATAGTGGGTGCAAATTAAGATTAATATGAACCGTACAAAAAAAGCCGAATATTTAGAATGTAATTGAAAATGAATATCCTGGGACAAATGAAAAGTAATATTGTGGGTGCAAATTAAAATTAATATAAACCGTACAAAAAAAGCCGAATATTTTGGATGTAATTGAAAATTAATATCCTGGGACAAATAAAAATTAGTATACTGTGTGTAATAGTGCAAATTGAAAGGAAGGGTGCAAAAGATAAGATTAATATACAGTGAGTGGAAAAATAAAAAGTAATATTGTGGGTGTAAATTAAAAGTAATATAAACCGTACAAAAAAAGCCGAATATTTAGAATGTAATTGAAAATGAATATCCTGGGACAAATAAAAATTAGTATACTGTGTGTAACAATGCAAATTGATGGAAAGAGTGCAAAAAATAAAATTAATATACAGTGAGTGCAAAAATGAAAAGTAATTTAGTGGATGCAAATTAAAATTAATATAGACCGTACAAAAAAACAGAATATTTAGGGTGTAATTGAAAATTAATATCCTGGGACAAATAAAAATTAGTATACTGTATGTAACAATTCAAATTTATAGAAAGGGTGCAAAAAATAAGATTAATGTACAGTGAGTGCAAAAATGAAAAGTAATATAGTGGGTGCAAATTAAGATTAATATGATCCGTACCAAAAAACAGAATATTCAGGGTGTAACTGAAAATTTATATACCGGGACAAATACAAATTAATATACAGTGAGTCACAATTAAAATTAATATATTTGGATCTGAACTGATAATTAATATAGAAGGAACAATTGAAAATTAATATAGACCGTGCAAAAAACAGAATATTCAGGGAGAAATTAAAAATTAATATCATGGAACAAATGAAAATTAATAGAGACCGTGCAAAAAAAAGAATATTCAGGGAGAAATTAAACATGAATATCATGGGAGAAATAAAAATTAATATAGACCGTCCAAAAAAAGAAAATTCAAGAGGTAATTATAAATTAATATCGTAGGACAACTAATTTTTAGCAGATTGTAAAAATTAATGTTAATAAAGTTGGTGCAAAAATGATAATTAATATGATGGGTGCAAATAAAAATTAATATAGCCTGTCCAAAAAAATATAAAGTATAATTTGAAATTAAAATATTGGGACACCAAAAAACTAATGTACAAGGGATATGAAAATTATCATTTCATAGGGTGCATACAAAAATAAATATGCAGGTCGCGAACAAAAAATGGGACACAAATAAAGATTGATAAACGAAGTACGAACAAAAATTAACATACAGAGTACAAAAGTAAAAACAGCAGTACTTACCTTGTTTGACTGATACAAATCTGGTATTCAAGGCGGCTACGAAGCTAGCTTGAGGAAGGGAATCTTCTAAAGAGAAAAGTTCATCTTTGGTGACGGTATTCGAACGAGTTTTAAGTACAGCTTTTGAGCCGATCGGGCTTAAATATTGACCGTTTCTGTCTCTAAGAGCTAATTGACCGCTGTGGTATTCGGCAGAAAAAAGACAATCTTTAGTACAAGAATCAACTAATTTTCCTGAAATCAAACAAACAGCAATTAACTTAATAGTGAGAAAAAAAATATTTTTTTTCAACTTACCGTTCATCGAAAGGTACTTATTATTGCACGTATGAATGGCGTACTTGCCGGATTCCTCTAATCTGAACTCGAGCGTAAAAAGCGTGTCTTCGCCCCAGGGAACATTCGCATCGACGTAGATCTCGTCGAGATTCTCCGATAAGTGAGCAAATCGTTTCCTGCCGACGGATCTCAAGTTCATTTGAGGCCTGGCGGCCAAATGGACATGCCAAAATTCCGCATCGCTCGGTACTTTCGCCGTGCAGGTTAATTTGTCCAAGGAAGCGCCCAGAAAGTATCTGCAAACAAGAAATTACAGTTATTAAATGCTTTTACATAAATTCCATCCGTGTGACAATCATAGACTTACCCTCGCACGACGTTGCGAAGGGCCCATCTTCCGGTACCGTCTTCTGCGACGCTAATTTGCAACTTACAACCCGGTTCTTTGTCTTCGCTTTCACAAGTTACGTTTCCAAACGAATCTACGGCCAAATATTTACCCAAATGCGATTTGAGATAGATTAAACCTGGAAGAAAAAAAATAATAGTCGCTTATTTCGTTAATTGGAGTGTCGTGCAGATTTCGACGCTTGAGCATCATTTATTTCCGACCGTCGGGTAGTTGTATATGAATTTTTTCTACAACTGCTATGAAAAGTGACGTATTTCTCATACCTTACTTGATTTCAAAACCAAACATTGCTCATACTGTGAGAAATAATATTTCTCACGGCACTTTGCCCACGCCACATATATTTATATGGAGAATCAAATAAAATCGACAAAAACTTAGTAGGCTACTGTCATCTTTAAATCCCTACTTAGTTGTCACAAAACTGTCAGATTATATTAGAGAATATGTTAAAAATTTAAAAAAATTGTCAAAAATTTTGAAATATGGTCAAAAATTTGGAAAAATGGTCAATAATTGTCAAAAACTGTCAAAGTTTTGAAAAAATGGTTAATAATTGCCAAATATTTTCAAAAATTGTCAAAAATTTTGGAAAAATGGTTAATAATTGTCAAAAACTGTCAAAATTTTGAAAAAATGGTCAATAATTATAAAAGACTGTCAAAAATGGTCAATAATTGTTAAAAATTGTCAAAGATTTGGAAAAATTGTCAAAAATGGTCAATAATTGTCAGAATCTGTCAAAAATTGTCAAATATTTAAAAAAATAGTCAATAATTGTTAAAATTTTGAAAAAAGAACAAAAACTGTCCAAATTTTTGGAAGTTGTCAAAAATGGTCAATAATTGTCAGAAACTATCAAAAATGGTCAATAATTGTTAAAATTTTTAAAAATGGTCGAAATTTGTTAAAATTTTGAAAAAATTGTCAATAATTATAAAAAAATGTCAAAAATGGTCAATAATTGTTGAAAATTGTCAAAATTTTTGAAAAGTTGTCAAAAATAGTCAATAATTGTCAGAACCTGTCAAAAATGCTCAAAAATTGGCAAAAGTGGTCAATAATTGTTAAAATTCGGAAAAATGGTCCAAAATGGTCAAAATTTATCAATAATTGTCAAAAATGGTAAATAATTGTTAAAATTTGAAAAAATGGTCAATAATTATAAAAAACTGTCAAAATGGTCAATAATTGTTAAAAATTGTCAATAATTGTCAGAACCTGTCAAAAATGGACAATTATTGTCAAAAATGGTCAATAATTGTTAAAATTTGGAAAAATGGTCTAAAATGGTCAAAATTTTTGAAAAATGGTCAAAAATGATCAAATAATTGTCAAAACTGTCAAAATTGATCAATAATTGTTAAAATTTGAAAAAATTGTCAAAAATGGTCAATAATGTGTTGAAATTTTGATAAATGTTCAAAAATTGTCAAAATTTTGAAAAAATGGTCAATAATTATAAAAAACTGTCAAAAATGGTCAATAATTGTAAAAAATTTTTGAAAAATGTTCAAAAAGTGGCCAATAATAGGGATGATGACAGTCACTAAGAATAACTGAACTAATTTTTTGAATTAATTGTATAGATTACAAAGTTTCTATTGCAATCACTCATTTTTACACTACAATTCTGATTATATTTATTTTAGTAAAAATATAAATACAAAATATGGCAATCCGCCATCTTAGCTAAAACACCGATCACAAACGTGTGACGTCACCCTTTTGTGTATCGTTCGAACTTTTATCGTATTTTCTGGTTTTGTATCGTTTAAATGATATTTACTCATTATATATAATTCATGATTATCACACAAAATAATTAGTAATCAAATAAATTTTTAATTTGCAAACTGTGAAATATTTTTGAAGTATTTACAGATGTGTGACGCCATTACTATTCTAACGTTTTGGCGCGAAATTTTAATTGTATTTTAAAAACATGAATTTCTCCTTTAAAACCCCTATTTTTTCAAAAAACAAAATTTATTTGGATAAAGCTTATGCGTGCAAACATCGTGGAGCAGTTTTTCAAAATCAGTCATCATGCCTATTGTCAGAACCTGACAAAAATGGTCAATAATTGTTAAAATTTGGAAAAATGGTCTAAAATGGTCAAAATTTTTGAAAAATTGTCAAAAATGATCAATAATTGTCAAAACTGTCAAAATTGGTCTATAATTGTCAATAATTGTTAAAATTTAAAAAAATAGTCAAAAATTTTGAAAAAATGGTCAATAATTGTCAAAAATTATCAAAATTTTTGAAAAATGGTCAAAAACTTACGAAAAATGGTCATTCTATTGTGCATAAGAAGCAAGCTTCTATCGGCGGTCCGACGACCGCTCACCTTTTCTTTTTGTTTTACTAACCATAAAATAAATATTAAGTTACTTTACTTGTATTCTTTAAATTTGTGCAGTTGTAGAAAAAGTATAGTGTGCAACATGTGGGGAAAGTACTTTTCTCACTTGTTGCACAATATACTATTCTGCAAAATACATCAATTCCTGTTTTGACCCCGATTTTCCCTGATATTCACATTGCCAACACTTTAGACCACATAAAATGATTTCAAGAGGAAGGCGCACCACCACATTCCGTTATAGCTGTGCGACAGTTTTTGGAGAAAACATTGAAATGGCCCGCTAGATCACCCGATCTTACCTTATTAGATCTTTTTATGGGGTTGCTTAAAATCTAAAGTATACACTAACAGTCAGTTAATGAAAATTAAAAATTGACCTGTTTCGAGATTATTCATATTACTGTGTAACTAGCTATTAAATAATGTATGCTTTACTTAAAGGACGCACTATATACGGTGCCAATATTCGTCGCTACAAAACAATCACTTATTTCGAAAAAACGTTTTGACGCCGGAAAAGTCACTTATTTTTTTGAGTTGTATTAGTAACAACTCAGCATCACTTATTTCCGATCACCGCCTCAAAGATACTTCCCAGCAAACTTCAAAATTGTTTAGTGCCAACGCTACCAAACACACTTCTATCTCTGTACAATATGATGTCTATTGAAATGCGACACTCATTTGAAAAGAGCGTATCCACACGCTACAGAATACGTTTTTTTTCTGCATTAATTGTATATAAGTAACTTTTAAGAATCACTTATTTCTGACCATCGTTTCAACGCTTATTCAAACAAACATCAAAATTGTAGTTTGCGACGCTACAACACTATCTTCTATATATGTACGACTCTGATGTCTTTTTAAATGCGGCACTTCTTTGAAAACAGCTACAGAAGACGCTTCTTTCTGTCTACGACGCTTCAATTAACTGTATAAGTGACACTGCAGTATCACTTATTTCAAACATAAAAACAGTACGATGCCCATTCCTCTATCTATGAACAACGTTAGCATCTTTTCAATTGAATCACTTATTTAAAATGAGTATCTTCACGACGCTTCAAATAGTTGCCGTAAGTGATTTGTCGCTTCTTTCAAACACATCATAATTGTACGGTAACGACGATACAAAACACATTTTTCTCTTTCCGATGCTGGCGTCTTTTAAAATTCGTCACTTATTATCCGTAAGAGTGTCTAGTCTACACGATTTAGTAGGCGTTTATTCCTTGAACGGCGCTGGCGACTTTTTATAAATGAGTCACTTATTATATTTCTACGTGGAAGGGTAACTATGATTTAGCTACGCCACTGTTGTATCAATTTATAACAATCTTTTTACCACTTCGATAAATAATATGCGAGTTATAAATAAAATAATTATCAATAAATAATAAATTGACACCGAATGATTGTTATATTACATTATTTCTAGTAATCATGGGAATTATATTGTCAGACGTTATGGTGATGAATGGCATACGTTAAATGACTTTATTAAATGCAAGAAATAAACTGTTTATACACGCTTGATAAATCAACTAACTCGACGTGTCGTCGTATTAACTGGTTCCATTCCGTACCTTTCATAATTATGTACTTTTAGTGTTTAATTATTTTTAAAAAAATATATAAAAACGAGTTAATTAACTGAATGAGATTGTTTCCAAAATAATTTTACGACATTAACAGTAGTTTACGTCGAGAACAGTGGGATGTTAATTAAATTTCAGGAAAAAGATTGTTTTTTATTAACAAAAGTTGGAAATGCATGGAATTTTTTTTCTGTTGCTCAACATCACTCAATAATGTTATTAAATGAAATATTATGGTAGGGGCGGCATAAAACCCCATGAAAATAATAAAAATACTTACTATAACAGATAATGCAGATATAAACAGTACAGGTTATGAGTGACGGATGAGCAAGGTTAATTTAGATTAGATTAGCATTTTTTAATTTTCATGGCGTTTGCACTAATTTTTAAGGCGTTTGAGGTAGTCCCTCACCATTGTTGACCAATAAGAATCGAAAGGTGCAGCATGAAATTTAAATAGCTGACAATCATAAGTAACCTAAACTTAACCATGTCGCTCTCTTATCACATGTACTGTGATATCTGCATTATTTGTTATGGTTTTTTTTATTATTTTAATGGCTTCCCTCACCATAATAATACATGGAATATAATTTGTAAACGATGTAAAGGGCTACGAAAAAATTTGGATCTTCTTTGAACTGCAGTCCTGGTTCTACGTTTTCAGCAAAACTTGCTTGAAGATTTCAAACTTTTAACGCGTTTGAACACATTTTCCAGTATCTCATTCAGAGTGATTGTATTCCAAGTTGTTTTTTTAACAAAAAAAGACGGAAATTTCCTTTCCCCTTCTTGAATAAGTGGAACAAATCTACCAGAAGGTTACTAGTACAAAATTCGTTAGTTAAAAGTTACAATTATGTATAACCCTACAAAGTTATCGTGGCAATTGGAATAAGCGCGAACGAAAAAGAAGTGGATAGTGACTTGAAAAATATAAAACACGATCGTACGGTCCGACCACGCTTTTAATTCCATTACTAATTGCCCGAATTTTTTACATTTTCAAGGTTAGACACCTCTGTGGTGAGGTGGAAACAACCTCAGAAACGGCTCGACTCCAGAAAATCCCTGCCAAAGATCCTATGAATCCCATAGGAAATATTTTAAAACCTAATGGATCGTACACGGAAACTGGTAGCCAGACCCTGCAGATTCTACTGCAGGCACATCTACCAGACTCTGTAGATAGAATCGGACCTATCCGTCAGACATCCAACTCCCCTGGCTCGTGCGAGGAAAGAGGAATGGAGAGCAGCTAATAAACTAATAACCCAGTGCAAATTGAACTGGGCTATTAACTCGTTTGAGCCATAAAAAGCTCCTGGACCAGATGGTATAATCCCAGCGCATCTGCAGCAGGGACAAATCATCTATCTCCAGTACTTTGTAAACTCTTCAGAGCATCACTTGCAACTGGATACATTCCAACTGCTTGGAAAAGAGCCCGAATCGTCTTTATTCCCAAACCAGGTAAGGATTCTTCCCAGGCAAAGTAATTCAGGCCAATAACTCTGTCTTATTTCATGTTGAAGATAATGGAGAAACTTATTGATAGGCCTGCTAGGGAAAACTTTCTAATTGAAAGGACACTACATTATAAGCAACATGCCTATCAATCAGGAAAATCCTGTGAAACAGCCTTACACCAACTGGTGTCTAAAATTGAGGCTGTCCTAGGAAATCAAGAAATAGCTCTCGGTACATTTCTTGATGTAGAAGGAGCGTTCGACCACACCTCATTTGACTCCAAGATAGCTGATGTTGCAAGGCGTGGAGCAGACGACACCACAAGTCGGTGGATGAAAAACATGCTTTTCAACAGGACAGCAACGACAACTTTATTTGGAGATTCCATGGAGGTATCGATAATGAAGGGATGCCCACAGGTAGGAGTCCTATCACCTTTGCTGTTGGACCTTGTCATAGACGAGCTCCTAGAGGAATTGAACAGGAGGGGGATATACACCCAGGTGTATGCAGATGATCTGACAATACTTGTGATCTTCCTCTGACAACCCATGTTCCGCGACTGCGGATTTTAGGTCGAAACACACCTATCAGCACCTCATAGGAACAGCGACTGATCATCACCAGCAGATTTTATTTCTTATGTGTATTTAAATGTAAGCGCGCATACCTAACAGCATGAGCACAGCACCGACAAGGCACGTCAACGCCTCAACCACAACACATTTCTCAGAGAGAATATTTTGCGGACGGCGTGCCAATACAATATCTCTGACGATATAAAATGAAGCCTAAAGTCGGGTATCGCGGCGGTGCTGATCCCATGTCGATGTGCCCATACACAACCGTCGAGTCGACGGTGATGATCAGGTGTGTTTCGACCTTTTTCTGTTTGTATTAGTCGGCAACTTCGTGTTCAGCTACTCTTGTACCAACGCTTCTCTTTGTTTGTCCGATATATACTTTACATGGAATCTTATTAACACCTGCTGATTTTAATGGATCTTTGGAATCTTTTTCTGATCTAAATATTCTCCTACTTTCCTTGTTGATTTATATAGAGCCCCGATTTTCTTTTTGTTTAAAATTTTTCCAATACGGTCGGTAACAAACTCTACATATTTATGGTATGTAAACTGTTCCTTGGTTTTGTAGTCCGAATTACGTCTTTTTTTTGTATCCGTATTATTTTCTCGTCAATATATCTTGAATCGCATATTCTTAGTGAAAAAGATTTGCGGAAAGAATTTACTTTTATAATTTCCAAGCAACTTATACAGAGTTCGGCAAAAGTCCGGGACCGGACAAGTATTGAAGAAAATATAAAATTTTTGAAAAATGTTTTTATACCACAAATTTTACTTCAACTTAAACTATATAATTTGAAAATATTTTAAAATATACACGCCTCTGGAAGATTACGATGCATCTGTTAGTTGTTCAAGTGCCAAGATAAGTTTGTCGACTAATAATACAAAAAAAACTTACTATCGCCACTACCGGAGTTATCGGGTTCCAAAGTCCATATTTGTTTCTTTTTAAGAGAAGTACCATTGCTGTTGATTTTAAAACCGAACGTTTCGGCCGTTAAGTACCTACACTTGGAATTAATAAGACCGATCGTCCAACAGCCTTTTTGTTGATTTTGGGTGATTATATCGCCGCATCCATTAAGTTCGCTAGATCCATTAGTGTGATTTTCTATACCGTTCATCTTCCAACTCGTTAGGATTAAAAATCTGCAACAAAAAAAAATTGTTTAATCTGATCTACCCACTTCATACTTGTAGGATTCGAAAAGGATCAAGTTATAATAAAACTCGGTAATAATATCTACAACTATCTGAATTTACTGTTTTCAAAACCACGGTTATGTATACAGCGTGTTCCAAGATGTTTTTAACAGCCTATAACTCAGAAAGTAATGAATATTTTCATTTGGAAATTGTACAATTGGACATACAATGCTATCAATTGAGGTATACTTGAGATATGTGACGTCACCACAGGCAAGGTGAAGGCTAGCTTAAACGAAAGGGGTTTTGATCCCGACATCAACAATATGCCACAATGAGGGTAGAATTAATAATTATGTAAAATTTTCACTTTAATGTCTATTTTCAACAATAGCCATTAGCTTTAAAAAAGTGAGATTATTTTATAAGAGGTTCAAAATGACCTCCTTCTGCTTCAACACATGCGTCGAACCGTCTAAGCAGTTCACGTGTACATGCCGCATGTATCATCTCTGGAGTACACGCTTGTCTAATTTTAGTTTTAAATTTGTCTACATCTGTAGGTTTTTCATCATAAACGATTCCTTTTAAATAGCCCCATTCAAAAAAATCTAATGGTGACAGCATAGGTGATCTTGGAGGCCATCGGAAAGGTCCGTCAGCTCCAATCCATCTGTTTGTAAATATGTTATTAAGGTAATTGGTTACAATTCCGATCTTATGTGGGGGTGCACCATCTTGTTGACATACCATAACTCCTCTTTCGCGTAAAGGCGAGTTTCCCTTAACCAGTGCGGATTTTCCACTGACCAATAATGGAAGTTGTAGCGATTTACGATCCCATTATTATGGAAACGAGCTTCACTCCATAAAATTCTACTTAAAAGGTCAGGAGTGTCTTGCATCATAACTTGCATTATGACGATGAAGGTTAGTCTTCGGTCCAAATCGGTAGATAGGATCATACTACTGTATGAAATTATGATAAATTCGGTTTTAAAACTGCAATCAATGTGTTAGGAAGAAAGAAATGTCATTAGGTGTTAGTATACTGGCAGACTTGCTTTTGTTTTGAATTTGTAAAAACTAGTTAAAAAGTAAAAATAGTCCAGCTTCAGGTTACTTTGGACATGATAAATGCACCATTAAATTGAAAATGTAAAACATATTTTTCAACATTAATACCCTCATTGTGGTATATCGTTGAATTTGGGAAAAAACCTTTTCATTTGAGCTAACTTTCACCCCCCTAATTCATTTAAGTTTTTTCAATGTGATGACGTCACCGAGCCTGTGATAACGCCACAGATCTCAAGTATACCTCAAATGATTTGGAGGTCCAGTTGATATTTCCCAAATTCCAAATAAAAATATTCATCACTTTCTGAGTTATAGGCTGTTAAAAACATCATGGAACACCCTGCATATTAAACATTCCAAAATAATCCCTCTCTTAAAACAGACCACTTCACTTTTCAGAACCCTTAACTTGTCCTGTCTGCATTTTAACCTTGACCATATGCCATGTTACGAGAGATGAGGTAAACAAAACTAGGTAGTGTCATCTTTATTAATGGGTCTTGTCTAATAAATATAAGCTAGAATTATGAAATATAAAATACTTTATAATTAATACATTTTTTGTTATATTTTTAATTATATCTAACACGTATTATTTAAAAACCGTTACACAGATAGCGAGGAGATCGAGAAGCTACAAATAGAAGTCGAAAATCCACGACAAACAAAGACTGCTCATCTATATGGTGGAGCTAGATAGAGAAGAAATACTGAATATACTAAAGATTCCTCACACCCAATTCGTAAGAATTAGATGAAAAGAGATACCAAGGATCGAAGCAGTTCCAACACGGACAGACAACAAGTAGAGTGAAGTGTGGAGTATCAAACCAATTCAACAAGTGACCAAGGAAAAAAGAGAGACTAACCACCAAGAAGAGCACCATACGAACTACAAGAAATATCGAATACATAGCGGCGAAGAAGGTGTCGAAACTATACTTTTGAGCTGGGGTAAAAATTCTGTCAAAAACTTTCAAGAACGGTCGACTTCTCTGGCGTGCGCTGTTTTGTAAGCAAGGATAATGAGTTCAACTAGAAGATAATAGATTTAATTTCAATTTTTGTGAGTAGATATTTCTTATAAAACCGTAAGGTTATTATAATGACCTCATTAAATATTATTTTCATCGTGTTCCTTTTACCTCCTTTATCTTACAATTAAAAAAAATGAATTTGAAAACAATTCATACCTAGAGCGTTAGTATACAAACTATAGTCCCAGGAATTAACTACACCCAGGCTACACCCATACTCAGTATGGGTTCTTATGGACAACGACGAATCAGGTTGTATCGCTAGGTCCTGCTAGTAAATTGAGTTGCCTATCGAGTCAGGCTCGTATTTAAATTGACAGTATTTTCAATAGTTCATTGTTTCTGGTGCTGTTTTCTCTTCCCAATTAATGAATCGATCCAAAAAGAAAGGTTTGTAATCAAACACAAGACACATCACAACTAATAATATGTACATGTTTATGCATTATAAATTACCCACCCCCTAACATCGTTATTATTGCTTTTAGAAAAAAAGACTTATATAAAAGTTGTTTGGTTACAGCTGAATTTTGTTAATATGCTATCAAAGGTACAGTAGCGTGCAAATGTAAGGGAATACAAAAAATAATAGTTTTTTTTACCTTGTAAATTTTTACATTTTTGGAATGGGCTTTTTTTCTGATTTCATAAAATATATAATATGTTACCCCTACCTGGTACCTTTTTTGAGTTATTAAATGTTGAAAATCTTAGTTTTAGTAGTTACTGTAAATATGAAAAAGATAACGTTATTAAAGTAAACTATGAAAATGACAACTAATTGATAATTGACATTTTACTGATAATTAAAATGGTTTACAGTAAGGAAGAAAAAGTCAAAATATATACTTATACAAAAAAGAAAACAAAGATTTATTGAAAAAAAATTATAAATAAATAACTCATAAAATATGTTCGATTTGTCCACCATTATTGTCAATGCATAATTGATAACGCCTTCTTATATTTATAATAACATTGCAGATGACTTCATTATTTTCATTTAGTTTGTTAACTTCAAGTCGAATCCTTCTTTAATCACTTGTATATTATTATTATAATTATTAACAATATATTCTAAAAATCCCAAAAAAATGATATATGGGGGATAAATCTGGACTGTTAGGAGGCCAGTTAATAGTTCCATTATTCCCTATCCATACTGGGAATACATTATTTAAATGATTCCGAACGGGCAGGACACTATGCGGAGGTGCGCCATCCTGCATCCAACTCATATCGTCAAGTTCGACTTCCGGAAAATTCTGTAAAAGAATATTTTCTACTTCCAACAATTTTGTTTCTAAAAATTCCACACCAAACGCTAACAGTTTTTCTTCCTGATTTTTGTATTTGTTTCACTAATCTTTTTCTGTTATGCTTATTTTCCCACGACCTTCGATTTTTTCCTGCCGTAGAAAAAGTTGATTCATCAGTCCATAATATTTTTGTAAAATACTCGGGATCTTCATCCAACTTTTGAATCATCTAGCGGCAAAAGCCAAGCCTTTTCCTTTTATGAGCCCCTGTTAAAACTTGTACCGATAAAATTTTATAGGGTTTATGGTTGTTATTTTTTATATTAAAAATTCATTTATTTACGTTACATCCTCATGTTTGGGTCACATGTTTACCAAATTTCAACTTAATCGGTCCAGTTGATTCGGAGCATTTTGGCTGTAACTGTAACAGTAACAATTAGTCCAGTTGTGATTAAAAACGATCCTATTGACTACGCCAATTAAGAATGTTATTTAAAAAAAAATTAGTTCGAAAGAGTAATTGATTTTTTTGAGGCACTTTTCGATTGATCTACGTCCGAATTCTCCAAATTAAAAATATATTTAGATTTTTTTTTGGGAAATATAACCACAATGTTTTTAATGTTAAGCTGCGGTATTAAAAATAGTTCTATTTTTTTAAATTTGTCCCTCTCTGACAACTAGACAATCAATGAAATTATTTTGAAGTTTAAGATTATTATTATTAACAATATCTTTTAGAAATCCCCATAAAAATGAATCCATGGGGGTCGATGTTTCAAAATGTTTCAAATACTTATAATGGATAAGTTTACCATCGAAATGAAGCAATATATCTAGCTGTTCTTCCTGGTTTGCTTGAGCTACACGTTTTTTTCTGCTAAAACTTAAGGTATTATTTACCATTTGGTAAACATTTGATTGTGTTGGACGATCTGGATACAACACCTTATATGCTCTTTGTGTTGCACGCTTATTTTTGTTCAGTATTTTCTATAAAATAAAATAAAAATTTGGATCTTTTCTCCATTACTGTAAACCATTTTAATTACTTTATCAAAAAAATGTCAATTATCAAACATATTAGTTGTCATTTCCATAGCTTACTTTAATAATATTATCTTTTTCATATTTACAGTAACTACTAAAACTAAGATTTTCAACATTTAATAACTCAAAAACGGTACAAGATAGGGGTAACATATTATATATTTTTTAAATCAGAAAAGAAAAACTGTTGTAACTTCCTTATACTCTTTACATCTGTTATACCTATGGCGTAGATATCTATGGTGTATATATGATGTCAATTGTCAGTGGTCATTAGTCAGTAGTTATTAGAAGTATGGCAGGTTATGAGAAGAATAAATGAACGTTAAGCTTACATTATGTTTTTATATTATCAATCTTATGATAGTTCTTCAGAATAAGTGGGTTTAAGTGATCCAGATACTTTTCCCAACAAAACCATTTAAAAAAATGTGAAAATATACAGGGTATCCGATTAAAAAAAACCATTATCTTTTGTATCCCCTTAAATTTGCACGCTACTGAACTTTTGATAGCATATTAACAAAATTCAGCAGTAACCAAACAATTTTTATTCAAGACTTTATCTTCTAAGAGCAATAATAAAGATGGGTAATTTATAATGAATAACCCTGTACAACCAAGAATTATTTATAAAAAACAGGGAAAGTTGCAAATAACTAATCAGTGTCTTTATCAATATTGTCAAAATCTCAGTAGTCACTTGATTCCTGCAGCTTTATGATCATGGGAGCGATGTCTTCCAATAATCCATCAGCTTTCCATTGTTTGGCTTCCTCGGAAATCATATGGTGGTAGTAGTTTTTCCAAAGCTCAGGAGTAACTGCAGTGAAGGTGTCATTTAACAAATTTTCCATATCTTTGGCTTTGAACGGAACGTTATTGGCCGCCACGTAGCGCTTTACTTGGCTCTAAACCATTTCTATGGAGGTAATCGCACTGTGGGAACGTTAGCTTTTCGACAAATTTTATCGATTTAGTCATACTCTGAATTGAATTGCGCAATCACTTCTACAAGTTCGCCCATTTGAAATCAATTGCCCTATCTCCCCCATACTGCACAATAAGTATGAGACACAGTATAGGTAGGGAAAATCAAGCTAAGCATTGTTTGCTTGATCTGTTCTAGTTGCCACTAAGCAATGTTTATTTTTGCTTATCTATATCACCACCACTGGAATTTTTCCTCAACTGTCACATTAAATACCAAAAAAGTTCACTTGTCAATTTTATGAGGTGTCATATTGACTTTTGACCGCTATATCTTAAAACATCCATGAGCTACAGATAACCTTTAGATAAGAGCTACGGATGAAGTTCTAATTTGGATTAGGAGGAAGTTTTGAAATAATGACTAAAATTGCGACCAAAATCCTTGAAAATTAAAAATTTCACTATACCTCGTTCCTCAGTATGTTGGTGTAACATTTAATGACCCACATCAATAAAGGTGTCCTGCAAAGTCTTTCATGATCAATATTTTAATCATGCGATCATTATTTTTTTGAAGCACGTTATTTATTAATTGGCCTTTAATGAAAATTCTTTCTCGATGGATTTTCGAAAGAAACCAACTGTAACTAACATTATTAAAATTTACTACCATGCTTTTAATGCTCCAGTGATGACGGGTCCGAGTCTTGTGTAGATTCACAGTTATATTTACACTGATTATGTTCTCATTGTTCAAGATATATATGTTAATTAAGAATAAATTTGTAATTTTGAGATTAACACTGCGAAAACGAATTTTACCGAGGTAAATGACTCTTTTGAACTCGTTTTATTACGTCCTGGATCGTTGGTGCAATTAAAATTACATATATATTCATAAAAGTAAGATAATTACTATTCGAGACACCTTGTATAAGCAAAAAAATGGTATATTACCCAATAAACATATATATTACATTTATAGTGTATAATTATATCAATCGCTCAAAGTGAAAATTTCTGTAATATTTTTATTATTTTCTTTAATTCCTGATATTCACTCTTTTGGTCCACTTGATGGCAGAAAATTGGAGGTTACGTTATACAGTATTCCCTTAACACAAATGGCCGGCTACACTTTTTATAACAAGCGAAATTGCAGTTAATTGTTTAAAATCTTTTGAATTGAATGTATCCATTTATGACATTATCATTATCTAAAAAAATAAATTTAGACAATGCTATTATTATCAACAAATCGAGTCGACGACAAATATTTCAATAGTTATTTCGTCTTTATTTGGGATGTGGTTGGAACTGATGACTAAAAAGAAGTTTTATCGAAAGGAAGTTAAAATTGATATGGAACGCATACTAATCTTTTATTTAAACGTTACCTTGAAACTGAATTCTTAGATAGGTCTAAGTTTCTTTGACTTTTTTATGATTTTTCTATTGAAATATTAATAATGGACAATTTAATGGTTCTAAAGCAGTGCTGGGTTGTCTAAGGCACACAAATCTAGCTACCCCTAACTTAACTTTAAAAGTTACCTCAAATAACCAAACTTTTAGGTCGAAACTAAATGCAAAATTTGCTTCTTATTTAAGATAAATTGATAATTCAATACTTTTTAAATGCAACTTAAATGTTAAAATTTAACTATTATCCTAATTAATTCAATTGTAGAAATAACCTTCAAATAGGAAACTTGCATAATTCTTACATTAACGATAAATAGAGACAAAATAACGTGTGACGTCACTGGCGAAGGATAGAAGATCGCAGCGAAGTTACTGGATAGATAGATAGAAGAAGGAAGAGTCAAGCAGTTGAGAATGTAAGCAGAGCAGACCTTCAACTGAAATTGTGTGATTTACAATCTGATCATTTTTCCCAGGGAAGAACTGAAACTAGATTGGACTCTTTCAAGTTTCTGCCAGAAGAACGATGCTCCAACTTGCAATTGTTAGGGGTTATACAAGGATAAGTGTTTGGAATATCATGAAACAAATGCTACTAGAATTAACAAAAGAAGGTGAAAAAATGGGATTAACAATAAATTTAATGTAAACAAAACGAAAATAATGAGAGTTTGCAAACAGAATGATAAAAATGGGAGAATATGAATTTGAGGAAGTGGAAAAATTCAAATATCTGGAAGTCACGATCAGCAGCAATGGGGAACGAAGATCAGACATAGACGAAAAAATAATGGTAGCTAATAGGTTATACTATGCAATTAAGAAACTACTAAAAAGCAAACTATTAACAAGATACACTAAATTTAACATTTACAACAATAAGACCTGTGATAATGTATGGAGCAGAAACGATGACAATGGCAGAAAGAGATGAAGAGGATTTGAGGATAGTAGAACGAAAAATAATGAGAACAATTCTAGGGCCAATAAAAGTTGACGACAATGAATACAGGCAACGTATGAATCATGAAATACTGAGAGAAATGAACGGGGAAGATATAGTAAAGAGAATAAAGAGGCAAAGAATAAAATGGCTCGGACATGTATGGAGAGAAGAAAAGCGCGCAATCGCTTGCTCAATGTTACAGTGGGAACCAGGTGGTAGGGGAAGGCAGATCTAAGTGGCTGAAGGAAGTAGAGGAGGACTTGAGAAGGATAGGAATCGTTAGATGGAAGGAAAAAACGAGGGATAGGATTCTATGGAAAAAAATAAACGAGAAAATAATGAAATGATGGGGATTGATCCACCCCAGAAAGCGGATCTAGAAAGCATTTATGCGGCGCAACCCCACAAGGGATGTCCAGGTACTTTATATAAGTGCTTGGAAGCATGTATCTTTGCCAAAGCAGGAAACTGCCGCCTCAAAAAGCTGAAACTCATGGAGAAGAATACAGATTGTGTAGAATGGAATTCACATACTTGCGGAATGAAAGACACTGCAAAATCCCGGAGCATTGCACCTGGGAGACTACTGGATACAAGAGGAAGACATGCCTAAACAGTGTAAAGGGCTCGATAACCTTTTAGGTCCCTGTGGATGTTTACCCCAAAAAACATACATACATACAGTATGGAAAGTTTCTTGTAAATTTTACGCTGCAAATTTTGGTATGTTTTTTTTCAATTAGTCCAAGATTTTAGCATATAACCGTAGAATAATTATGATTTTCTAGAGATAAAAAAATTACTTTTAACTTGATGGCGAAATTATAAATATTATTGTGAAAAAAATTGTACACTAATAAGTTTTATTTTTTTTTTGTAAAACAAGCAATTTTGAAACGTTTCCAATTAATAAAGGTTTGATAATATTTCATTAGAAACACATTTGTTTTTGTAATAAAATTGACATCAATAATTTCGCTTTTCTTATTAATAATAATAATAAACTTTTTTTTAAATACTATCAACATAAAACAAATTAAAATCAAATTTGAGTTTCAAAACCGATAAAATAAAAAGATTATGAAAACGAGGTTTTATATAGGTTAATACAATAAAAATTCTCTTCAATCTGATGGTCTCAAAATCTTCAAAATCCATTTAGTATCCACATATAAAAGGAGCGAAATATTGAGCCAGTTTCAAGTTCTGCAGCCTGTTTTTGATCAACATATTTTCTTGCTACTTTTTGTCGAAAACGACAGTTTTAGATTTAGCAGGTTTTGAAGCTATAGGCTACTCATTTGTGTTTTTCAACTCCCCTGTATGTAGTTCAAAATTTGAGTAGTACCTATTGTCTTCGTGTAAATTTTTGGGTTAAATTTTGCAAGCTCTTTCCAAATATATGACTCAAGAAACACGGTGTTGGTTTGAGAAGGTGGAGACAGTAATAAGAAGCAAAGAGATCTCCCTGGGTGCATTCTGGGATATCGAGGAGCATTCAACAATACATGTCAAGACATCAAGACGAAAATGCATTGTTGAGACCTGCTACAGGTGGATAGACTGTATGCTTAGAGAAATAATAATCTACTCATCTTTAGTTGAAGAAACATTAGCAGCCAAAATCATTAGGTAAAGTCGTTAAGGGGGTGTCTTGTCCCAATTGTTATGGAACCTGGTGGTAGACTTGCTAATCACACTAGAAAGGAATGGATATAAAACACATGGGTAAGCAGAAGAAAAATTTAGTACCACGGTCAGAGAAAGAATTCAAATGGCCTCCAATCTGGTCAGTACATGAATAGAAGAGGGTTTTAATATCAGTCTCTACAAATCAACCATTGCAGCTTTTATCCGAAGAAGTAAAAGAAACCTCTGACCCTTCAAGAGACCCACATCTAGCTGCCGGAGGAAGTTACATATCTCGGGATGATTTTAGACTAGAAACTTTTCTTGAAAATAGAGAAGAAAGCAGAGACTATAATGATTATAGTAAAAAATGAACACACGGGAAAAGATTATCAGGCATCAAATCACAAAAATAACAGATCTTCTCACCCAATGAGGCGATACCTGCACAAAATTGGGCTAGACTACGGATAACTTTCCTGCAGACAATGTGGTAAAGGGACAAATGCATTAGGCCGCAGAAAACGAGCAATATTCTGATAATCTAGGCTGACTCCAGAATAATACAACAACCGATGAAGAACCTGTGTACAGGCGGGAAGTATAGTTTCGGAATGAGTGTGTGTTTAAACTTATACTCGGAAGACAAAAAAAGCCCGAGTTGGAGGATGACGGTGTTTGATATTCCAATATACAAAGTGTTGTTTCACACACAATCACTTTTTAAGGTTATCTTAATCAGAACCTGGATTTTAATTATTATTATTACTAAGTCGTTCAATTCGCCTGTGATTAAAAAACATGTACACCGAATATCAAAAATATATTGTAATGTGTGTAATGGGGTAAAATTTTTTTTTTCATTATTTTTATTTATTGAAATTGATTATTGAATTGTGATTTTATTGTATTGTATAGTTGGGCGCCAATATTTATTTTAAAATAAAATGAATATGAAGTATTGAATACAATTGATCTTTTTATTTCTTTATATAATTCCACTTATTAAAATTTTATTAAATTTACCTGACCTTTCTTTCTCAGTAAAAACCTGTAACTAATAAAGCACAAAACTACCTATCTCAGTCGGATTCGCTAGTTGTATTTGGAGTCGACGCTCTACGCACTCTTATTAATTATCTCCAAAATGGCTGTCAATAATAGACAAGTGGTTGAATTAAACGAAGAAATATCATATTTTTATTGAGAAACAAAATCTAACACATTGGCAAATTATTTATGATGTATTACCTTCCCTTCCACACTTTAAGAATAGTAAAAATAATTGCTAAATTCAAGAAATCAGTTTGCAAATGAGAATTGTTTACATAAACAATGGTTATCATATAAGTACAAAATCAATGATGAAAATTGCTTATCGACCAACAAGGTAAGTGGAAATTAATTTTAGTAAAGTATTTATTCATAAAGGAAAACTAGAAACTTGTTTAGTCTATAAGCAAAAGAAAAAAATAGATAGATGTTTACAATTTAATAATAATACATAAAAATATAAATTCTACAGTAAATAATGAATATGTCAAATCTTCTTTAATTGCCTTTTTTAGTTTAAATGCATTTATTGTTTTTGTTTGTCTTTTTTATTATTTTTATGGCCTTTAAGTCTCTAACTAGAGTTATTTTTTAGCTATAGCAAACCATTTTATAATATTATTGTTATTATTTAATAATTAACTTTCTTTTTCTTTTATATTGTAGGAAGAAAGAATTTAGGTACCTTATTTTTTTTTGTTAGTCCTTCTTCTTTAGATGCTCAGGGAAATAGCATCGGATTCCAATCTATTTTCTTTCCTTCTCACTTAGGGAAGAAAAATTTGTCGTCCATAAACAAATTGATGAGATTTTTAAGAGAAATCTTGTTAATTTCTCAGCACGTGAAGAATTTTAAATTTACCACACTTTTAAACTACAAAATGTCGTCCTGTCAAAAGTCAAGGTAAGTTAACTCCCTACTTTATAGATATTGGAACTACTTTTTGTTAGACTTTATTGTGCAAGAAAAAAAAACTGGAATGAGCCATCCTCTTGGAGTTTTTACTTTTATTAAACACACAAGTCACAGGTCACTATGATAAATTTTTTAATAATATTTGTGTCAAAACCGATATACCAGGATTGTCAAAAGTTATTTTGGTATTTTTGATTTTCTTACACACACTATTTTTACACATATAATTATAATCTACATAAAACATAATATTAAATGTACAAATCTTACATCTTAAAACCTCTTCTAGAGATAGAAATCACACTTTAAACATTTCTCATTGTCAAAATGATTTCTTTTAAATTTTCGAAAATTAAAGCATTTTGGTTATTCAAAACCTTTTATAACATGTCCTTGCACCCTTTAGTTGCAGTTTGAGTATGTGTTTCTTTTTTATTTACAAGTGTTACTATAGTTTATTTTTTTAGGTTCACAACTGGTGGATAAGAATTTTCGATTCTAGTGTTGGAGGTAGGACTTCTTAGACTTTGAATTGTTTCAGTAATTTATGAGAAGACTCCAAATAATGTGTTTTCACCCTTTTTTCTTAATATTCTCATCAATTAATATTTTTAAAAAATATGAAAAGATAATTTTGACAATACTGTAAGTATTATCAGTCACTTTATAATAAATCATACATAGGTATTTTACTATTATATTATTTCATGATAACAATCCTTAATGCTTGTAATCATCAATACTTTTTATCAAATTCAGTTGCTGCTAAGTTTTTTAATAAATTTAAACTTTATTTTGAATGCTGTTGTATTTTCAATCCGTTACAATATAAAAGTCGTTTCTTATGATATTACAAAGAAATGAGTAAAATTGACAAAATTGACTAGGTAACAAAGATCATAGTATCCAATAAATGAGGCATTTTTAGAACCTCTATTCGTCGTTTAAGTATTTCTGTTTCCCAATGAAACTATAACAAAGACCCCACGCTTTTTGTAATAAATTAAAATTTATTTTTTCTACTACCGTGCGTAAAGTACGTAGGTACTTTAGTCACACTTAGTGCGTAAAGAAAAGGTTTCAATTTGTATGTAGTTATACCTAGTCTTATAACAATATAGGTAGGTATAATAAACGGATATTATATCTGAGTTTTTTTTAAAATCAGAGATTTAAACATAGAATTTATTAAAGTACATCTAATACTTATTAGTAAATAAATGTTATAAATGAAACTGTTTCTAATTAATTCCACTATTTAATTAAAAAATTATGATATGACATGATATGTCAATATCGAAATAATTATCAATATTCTTTAATAATTTTCATAATTTTTTAATTAAATAGTGGAATTAATTAGAAACAGTTAGTTTCATTTATAACATTAATATGAGTAGATTCCACAAAGTAAGGGTCCAAACAGTAAATTCAGTTAGTAAATAAATATTGGATACTGGAAACTAATAGAATAGGGTGCATAGGTAGTACCTATAAGTTGGCTGTGAGTGACTGACATTTCTTCATGCATTGAATCTGATATTTAAAATTTAAATTGAGATCTTCCGACTATACCTAGAGTAAGCAAAAGTATTTATATGTAAAATTTCTTGAAAATTGTAGATATCAGCAAAATATAACTCTTTACCATTTTTCTCCTTCTAAGACAAGTGAAGTTATTTTTGCTTATATTTAGATTCCAACAAATTATCAACAGTTAAAGAAAATATATAAAATCTCCAGTTTTTTTTTATTGAAATTTCGCGTAGTAGAAAATATATTGTATGCAATTCGTGTGTAAAGTCCCTTTTTTGACTCATGTGATCGTCGTCGACAATATTGACATTCGTCAAAAAAGGGTTACTTTACACACTAGTTGCATAAATAACTATTTTACTTTTTATTTCTATTTGCTGTAAAAGCGTTTTTTAAATTATTATTTATACCCATTTAGCGTAAGTAATCCTTGTATATCTAGAATATGAAAAAATACATAAATAAAATAAAAAAATCTCGAAAAAAATGTATTTGTATATGTATTATAATGGAATTCTTATTGTGTGTATGTTTGTAATATTTATTTTGATTTGTTATAAATGTTTGTCTTTGTGTTGTAGTTCGTTTTATTTGTCAAATAGAATCATATACTCTTGCGACGGCTTCTCAATCAACAATATTATCGATTATTACAAACAAAAATACAATATTTTGTCGTGTCGACAATAATAGAACTGTGAAATACTCTTACCACCAATATTCGCACCTCTCCGAATATGATCACGGAACGTGACTTCCGCTCCGTCTAAACAGCTAATATTTAGTTTTCTTCACAGAAATGTGACGTTATCTAATAAAACCTTAATATAATTTACGTTCAGTACTATGCGAATATTAGTAAATTTGTTATCAAATTTTCGAGTAAGTATGCAATTACGATACTAGACAATACAACCTATAAATAAATACCTATCCAAGCACTCCAAACCTCCCTAGATACTATGCAATATTTTTAACCTCAAAACTGTGTTATGCCAACATCCACAATTAACATTTCGCTCATTGGGTGCAATAGTGGCACATATCCAAAAATAGCCATTTTTAGTTAATTGTACCATAATATTCGGAAATTTGTGTTTTAATACCCAACAATAATGGCATATCGGTATCTAAGTTTGTTACCGCTAAATGGAGGTTGTGTCACTATTGAATTTCGCGCGTTTTTTAACGGGGACGCGACAATACTGGCAAAATAAATGTTAAATTTAATAGTGCCTGTGTTTTTAAAGTAGAAAAAGATGCTCCGGGCGTTTTTTTTATAAAACTTTGTTTAGTGAAACTGACTACAAAAGCGTAAGCATTAGACAGAGAAATAATACGCGAACAGGCGCGGACTTTGACTCTTTTGAAACCTTTGATCTAGAACGTGCTTACAAAAGTATAATACCCTTTCCCAAGAGAAAATTTGACGACCTAATGGATTTGTTAAAAAGTAATGCCATTAAAAAATGTCACAGTCACTTTTATAATAGCCTGAAACCTGTCAAAGACTACCGAAATCGATTGATTTTTTAGTTTTAGACAAGTCTTTTTTTTTAGTTTTAGAATAGGTAGTTGTTTTTTAAGTTCTAGAATAGGTTTTTGTTCTTTATTATTTTCAGATTGGTTAAATCGGGAATATTTTGTTATTTTCTCGAGTAAGATGATTTTAAGTTCTGCGAGGTAATTAAAAACACTTTTACAGGTACCAAGCTATTTTTTTCTAAATAAAATGCTGCGGAATGAGTCTTATTAAGAATTTTCCATTAAGATATTTCTCTTTATTTATAAAAATTATATGTGGACAAAAAGTCAATAGCGGCACAAGTTTTTTTTTCAAAAAAAATTGCAATACAATCGGATACCTAATTTTACACACACATAGAGATAAAACTTTAAATTAAATAGTAGATTTAATATGAAATCTTTAAATTTTTTAATTAATTTTTACAAATTAGTGATTTTCTTAAAACTGTTTTTTTGATATGCCACTATTGCACCCAGTGAGCGATTTGTGAATTGATTTCAGCCTCCTGGATACTGGAATCTCGTTCAAATTAATCAACAAGATTAATCTATCTCGTACAATTATTTGGAATAATATGAAACATTTATAAACTGGATTTCTCACCAATTCTGTAGACTCTGCGTTATGATTTTATGAAGAATAGTTCCCCAAATGTAGGAACTCTCGCAACTCCTCGTTGGCACTTTATTCACCACTTTTTTCTAGTTTTTTTTTCAGAAAAAACTCACCCCAGATCTCTGACGCACCTCTCGCGTCCCCTGTACACAACTCTCTAGTTTCCCCTTAGCAACCCTTCTTTTCTTTTTTCTAATTGCACTTCCTTCCAAAATGTCTTACCGACCCATATTGTTTAATGTTTCAGATAAGTACTTAAATTTTTACTTTGACACTTCATGACATTTATACAATTCAACTATTTACAATATTATTATCTAAAATTCACAACTTAGACAAAATCAGAGTATCATTACAACTCGTTCAGAACATTATTAAAATCTAATATTCAAAATTAAATAAAATTACAATAGAGACATACAAACATTATTTTCCGATTGTGTACACTATTGACAGTATACTTCAAATAATTGTTAGTATGAATCAAGCTTTAAATATTTTATGTTGACATATGTCCTTACACAAGATATGCATACAGGATGTATCAAAATTGTTCAATAATAATTATAAATTTTACTGTTGATGTAAAATATTTCGAATTTGTTTTAAGAACGTGATCTTAAATTTCGATTGATACAATTGTATCATGAGTCCATAACAGTATACAGGGTGTTTCATTAAGAATTGTCCATATAGTGACTGGAGAAACCTTAGCACGTAATATGAAGATTTAAGCCAAAACGCTGAAATAAAATATTCCTCCTAACCGAGATATAGGGTGTTTTATTTAAAATATTCTAAATGATTTTAGCCCATAGTTTTGACACCTTCATATTTCATGATAAGGTTTCTCCAGTTACTATATGGACAATTCTTAATGAAACACCCTCTATATGCCTATGTACTGTATAGATATGAAATTTTAGAATAAAAGTTTTTCTTTAGGTATACATCAAAGTGTCACTATAATAAAATAAACATTTGTATGCAATTGATCTCTTAGATAAGACAGATAATGAAGTTTTTTGTCAATAGAGCGTTTCCAAGTGACGTCATCCCTCGCCATGTTGTCAGCTGATCAAGGACAACCTTCAGAAAGATGGATGGAAATAGTATTTTTTACTGATTCAAATATAAATCGAGAACAAAAGTTAATTGGATTTGGTAAATTTGTGTACTAGTGTGTATTAATTGGATACTATAATAATTTAACAGTGTGAAAAAGCAATTGTTATGACTTTTATCGTGTTGTATTATTCGGTTTGAGGTTATATTAGAATTCAGTTTGAAGGTTGTCCGGTGACAGAAATTCGTCACGATGACGTACTTGGAAAAGGTCAATTATTAAAAAAAAGATAATGTCAAATCCTAATGTTAACGCATGTCAAAATTGAAGGGCGTTGCGATATGAATAAAATGGGATTAATTTTAAAAAATTAATAAAATTTAATATAAAAGTAAAAATCAAATAAAATAGTAAATTTAAAATAAAACGGTTGGGGGGTGTAACATAATATAATAGTAACAATTATAAAACAATAACTACTAATTCTTCATATTGAAATTTAAATAGATATTTTTTTACTTAGAGACCATATGAAATGTAACTTCTCAAATGTAACAATATAATTCAGAAGAAAAAATTTTCTGGACAATTTTATTAAAATAACAGGAACCTTTTGAACCACGACCTGAGAGGAGTTTTGGCAGGGGCAACTAAAAATATTGACTAAATTAAAATCAATATAGTAAGTATATGTTTTTGGAAAAAAAGAATCTGAAGGAAAAAAAGAAATACTTATTTTTTATTGTTGCCTTGAGGACCGTTCATAAAATACGTTCGCATACAAGGGGGGAGGGGTCTTGCTGAGTGGGACAAGATGTGACAAGGGGGGACGGGGGTCTACGGCAACGTGACGTTCGCCGTTCATCAAAAAATTTTACTTTAGTATTTCTTTCGACTATTTTTTTTTTGAATTATTGTCATGATAGAAAGTCATTGATTTCGTATTAGTATATAATTAAACGTATATATTTTTATTACAATAAATTGTATTTACTTATATTTATTTTTCGACATGAGCGTGGCGCGGCTCTAGATATTTATTAATTTATTTAAATTTTATTATAAAAATAGAATAAATATTTTTAAATATCAAAATTAGTGTACTATCAATTGAAATTTATCATGTTCAGGGGGGTCTTAGTTTTTGTGACGAAATATTTATAGGGTGGTCACAGAAAGTGTAACACGGGGGGGGGGGGGCAAAAAAGCTAACTTTAGCGTTACATCCTTGCTATTATTAACTTTTAACGAATCATCGATAATAATCAATTGGCGCATAATGATGTTTACTCGTAAAACAATTGTTACACCATATAATACCATAGCCATGGTAAAAGGTTAACGACATCGAAGCCTCAAGGCCACGGACAACAGAACGTCAATAAAAAAAAAGTAGTGGCTGTTCTTTTTCTATACGTGGGTCGCGGAATTCTCAGCTTTTATACATTTATATACACAGATGTTGGTTACGATTAAGACTGAAATGTTTTGTTGCAATTTTGACCGGATTTTTGTAACGGTACCTAAATCGGCCGAAAAAAAAAAGAATTCAACGAGGTAATTGATTGTAAAAAACGATTATTGTGTTAACAGTAGGAAGAAGAAAAAAGCTACATATTTGTAAAAAGATCTCAACCCTTTTTTAAATTATAATATACAGTAACAAACTAATCAATTTTTTATAGGTCTGTAATGAGGTGTTAAATTAACAAAAATATGATGTTAATAGTTGTGGTAGACAAAAACAATAATGGAGAATCAATTATTTTTAATAATTTTATTCTTATAAGTTTTTATGTAGATTTGAAAATTCAACTTTTGGATGATTTAATAAATAGTTCGCCATTTATGCTGTGACGTACATTACCTAAAAGAGAAGTTAGCTACAAAAGGGTTGACCTAAGACCACAATTATGTCCTCTTCTGTTTTAAAATCTTTACTTTCGATAAAAGAAGTAGGTATAGGTTATGTTTGTGTTATATTGAATGACTTGAGAGTTGTTTAAATTTACTTCGGATTTATATTGTTTTGATTATTTTATAAATTTAAAAAACTTTTTATGAGGCGTTATAACTGTTGTATTCGTGCAGTATGTTACAAAATAACATCTATATGGTATTGACCTTTTCCAAGCGGCGAATTTTTGTCACCGGACAACCTTCACACTAAACTCTAATATTACCTCAAACCGAATAAGACAACATGATAAGACTCCTAACAATTGCTTTTTTACACTTATTAACAATTAAATTTTCTATATAAGCTACCTTCTGATTCTGAAGGTTATCCGTGATCAGCTGTTTAAGACAACATGGCGCGGGATGATGACTCACTTGGAAACTAACTTCATCTTTAGTTATATGACGGTTTGTAGTGAAAGTTGCAAACATTTAGGAATTCTTAATTTTCAGTTTTCCTCTGAAATATTCGGTTTAAAACTTTTTTAAATTAATTTTTGCAAATTAGTACCAATAAAATACCAAAAGCCGGATATAGGTTTAACACCTCATTAGCTCTATCACTGAAAAAATTTTGTTCATAATATGTCGACGATTATTAAGCATTGTTTCATTGGAACAATGAACTTTGTTTATGCATAAGACGAGCGCGGAAAATACTAGAATTTTCGAGAGTTGTGGGGGTTTTTTGTGGGGGTTTTTGAGTGCGTGAACAATTAGTGAAACGAAGACAAAGAGTTAGTTCACAGACAGATTACAGAAGTTCTTAGTAATCGGACAGTGAATTAAATAGTGTAATATTCAAGTGGTAAAAATAAATTAGAACTATTATACCGAGTGTAAATAAATTAGTAGTAGAGTTTGTATATAAATTAAGTTTAATAAATAAATCAATAGATCGTAATTAGCCATAGTGTGTATAATTTTATCCCACAAGTAAAAACTATTTAAATAAATAACAAAAACATTACAATTGTAATATACTAAACCATCGATTGATGTACTTACTGTAAATTGCAAGAGCCAAGAATGTTATCAACTCAATGAGTAAATACCTACTACATTTTATTTTTGCACGTGTTCATTAATCAGGAATATTATGGAGCATACACATATAAATACAGGGTGTTCAGAAACTCTCCTACCAATCGCAAACTACAGATACTAGATGTGATTTTATGTCCAAATAACCTAACTTACCTTTATCCAAAAGTTCTTTCTAAGGGAGCTTCTGCCCTTCGAAGATGGCGCTGTCAAGTCAGTTTTATAAGAATATCTCAAAAAAACTGCTATCTACAAACTTCAAACTTGGTTCATTGTATAACATTGCAGTGATAAATTGTTTAATACAAACCCACGTTTTTTATTGCCATCTCAAGCGTTCAACGTGGGAGGGGCAACGGGTAAATTTTTAGTGTATCAATTTTTTGACAAATTTTACATTTAATTTGAAAATAATAAGGTATTTTCCAAAAAAAATTGTGCACCGTTTTCGAGAAAAATCAATTTAAATTTTTTGTAATTTTGGAACCGTTGACCGATACTCGACACTGAATACTGTTTACATTACCACTACACCAACACTAACACTTTACTCTATCTTAAGCGCGTTTCGATTACCAAGTTATCTTCTTCAGAGACTGAAGGTAAACCGCAAACAGTGTTCAATATTAATTTTTTGTATGTTTTTGACAAATTAACAAGAATAGACATAACGTCAAATCGCTTTTTTTTAAGGAGCCGTCCCTTCGCCGGCGCCACCTCAGCCTCCTGGGCTTATTGTGGATACTCCTAGTATTCTGACTACAGCCTATTCAGCAAATCCGTTCCCTATATTAGCTCATACAGGTTCTTTGCTGGTTGGTTGTAGAAGGCTTCTGGAGTCATTTTGGGTCTACCATACAGTTTCTGCCTCCTGTGGTACAGCGTCTCACAGTTGCATAGTATATGCAGAGCTGTTTCGGTATCCTTTTTGCATCTTCTGCATGTAAGGTCTCCGTTATACAGCCCTATTTTATTCAGGTGCTCCTTTGTGGGAAAATGTCCCGTAAGTAGCCCCGTTATGGTGCGTAGTTTGTTCCTGCTCATTGAGAGCAGTTCTTTCGCTACTTTTTCTGATGGTTCTTTTATGAATTTCTTTCCATGTATTTGCCTGGGCGTATTCTTCCAGTGTTTATTGTGTTGTTCTTTTACCCACCCTTTTAACCACGACCTAGTTGAGCATCTGGGAATGCCCACAGCTGGTTCGGGTCCGTTCATCAGGGTTGACGATCCTGCTCTTGCGAGTTCGTCAGCCTTTTCATTGCCAGCGATTCCTTTGTGACCTGGGACCCACTCCAGTGTTACACTGTTCCGAGTCGCCAGTCTTCTAAGTTCTTCGCCGCATTCCCATACCAGCCGAGATGTTACCTTAGAGCTCTGAAGTGCTTTAAGGGCAGCTTGACTGTCACTGTAGATCCTGATCTGCCTGTTGTTGTAGGCTCTCATGTTATTTGCCATTGCACATGCAAGTATTGCATAGACCTCTGCTTGAAATACCGAGGCGTATTTTCCAAGCGAGACGATTCCTTCATATTTGCTCGACTTGCTGTATATGCCCGCTCCGGTGCCGAGCTCATTCTTTGATCCGTCTGTGTACCAGATCAGTTCATTTGCTCTACTGAGTGGTGGTGCATTCTCTTCCTCAAGCACCTTTCGATCTTTGATGACAATCTCGAAGTTCTTGCGAAAGATATATCTGGTGGTCATGTGGTCTGTTGGCATTTTAAAGATGTCGTCATCCACATGCCTTATTTCTGTGTGTCCTCTCCCATGTGCCACGTCATGGTCTGATGCTTTCTCCAGTCGGGTTAGAGCTGCCCTTGCTTCGCACATTATGACACAATGTAGCGGAGGAAGGTCTAGCATTGTCTCCAGCGCCGCTGTAGGAGTAGTCCTCATTGCCCCTGTAATGCCAATGCATGCAAGTCTTTGGTCCTTGCTTAGTTTTAGCATTGCAGATGTTTGTCTGATCTTTGGCCACCAGACCAGAGATGCATATGTAATCCTGGGGATGACAACCATTTTGTACAACCAGTGTACCATGCTTGGTCTAAGTCCCCATTTAGTGCCGTAAGTGCGTCTGGCAACCATGAAGGTTACCTCTGCCTTCTTGACCACGTGCTGCAGGTGTCGGTTCCAAGTTAAACCTGGGTCTAGGATAACCCCAAGATATTTTACTTCATCCGACAATCGTATTGGTTCACCTTGAAGCGTCAGAGGGCCAAGTCCTTCCCTTTTCCTTTTTCTGGTAAACGCAATTATCTGTGTTTTTGAGGGACTTATGCGTAGCCCTTCTTCTACAGTCCAGCCTGTTACTACATTTAAAGCCATCTGGAGTCTGTCTTTGGTTGTACTGTTGAATTTACCTTGGGATAGAATTACCAGGTCATCTGCATATCCTATGGTGTTAAATCCTTCTCTGTGTATGGTTCTAATGAGCCCGTCCATAACCAGGTTCCACAGCAGCGGGGAAAGTACTCCCCCCTGTGGACAGCCCCTGGCTGCACGCACGGCCATTGTCTCCCCCATAAGAGTTGTTTCTATTATCCTGCTTCTGAGCATGCAGTCTATCCATTTGCAGCTCGTGGCATCGATCCCAATTTTCCTCGTTGCCTTGGCTATGGATTCGTAGGAGGTGTTGTCAAAAGCTCCTTCTATATCTAGAAAGGCTGCGAGCAGCACCTCTTTATTTTCCAGCACGTATTCAGCCCTTTTGACGAGTTGATGTAATGCTGTTTCAGTTGATTTTCCCTCTCTGTATGCATATTGATCTTGGTGTAGTGGTCTTGTAGCCAGTATACCGTCTCTGATGTGTCTATCAAGAAGTTTTTCAAGAGTCTTAAGCATAAATGACATCAGACTGATTGGTCTCAGAGCTTTAGCCCTGTCCTGTCCAGATTTTCCAGGTTTTGGTATAAATGTAGCTCTGATGCGTTGCCAAGTTCTTGGAATATGCCCTAGAGCAAGGCTAGCTCTGAGCAATTCACATACCCTGTAGTGTAGTGTGTTGCCTCCTTTTTGGAGTAGGATAGGATAAATCCCGTCTGGTCCCGGTGATTTATATGGTTTAAATCTGTTTAGAGCCCATTTTGTTTTTTCCACGTCTACCACTGCCTTCGCTATTCGCCAGTCTATCCTGGATGCCCATCGTGGTCGATCCAGTCCTGTCACTGGGGAGTTTTGCGGTGGCATGGTAGGTATTGATCCAGGGAAGTGTACCTTAAGTAGCTCTTCCATGGTTTCTTTCCCATTTCCAGTGTATTGTCCGTTATCTTTTTTGATAACGTGTATAGTCTGATTGGGATCCTTGGAAAGAATCTTCTGCAGTCTGGCACACTCGTGAGTCTGTTCTATCTCCTCACAGTGCCTCCTCCAGGAGTCTCTCTTTACTTTCCTTATCAGTTTGTTGTATTCAGTTAGGGCCCTCTTTTTCTTTAGTCCTATTAAACTTCTTTCTCAACTGTCTCCGTTTTTCGGCAAGTTCATTTGTCCACCAGGGCACATTCCTGTTGGATCTCTTCCTCACCGTTGAGCAGTTGTTTTCAAACGCTGAGATAATTGCTTCCTGTGTTAGGACTGCCGCTATCTCTAGGTCTGTTGTGTTTTTAATTTTTACTATCGCTCGGTCTAAACTATTGCCTAGTTCTGCAGTAAATCGCTTTGAAGTTAAGGAGTTAAAATAATTCAAATTTTTCATCAAAATGGCTAATTATTCCTATGAAGAATATGCTGATATAATATATTTTTATCATATTGATAGCACGATTTCAGGTAAGTGACCCTAAAACCGCAATAAACCATAGGCGGACATTGGAATTTAGGCAGGATAAAATAAATCAATTGTATCTCAATTCTCCAAAAGGGAATAAATGTGGAAAATAAGGGAAATAGTTAGCGCCTGTTCCAATATGACGGGAGTTGGAGAAGCGACCGTTTATAGATTTTTGGAAGAACGAAAAATATTAACTGTTAGTTCTGCCAAGAAGATTGGGAGAGTAGCCATTGGAAATTGAAGAATTCCATAAAAATGTTATTAGGAGACAGGTCCACTCCTTTTATTTTAATAATGAAATTCCAACATTAGACAAAATTATTTCCTTAAGTAGTAAAAATGATGACTTACCATCGATAAGCAAAAGTAGATTATGGAAACTATTACGAGATATTGGATTTCGCTGGGAGAAGCATAGTGGGAAGTCACTGTTAATTGATAGAGAAGACATTGTAGGTTGGAGAAGGGATTATCTTAGAGCCATTAAGGTACCGGGAGGAATATTTATTATTTGGACGAGATTTGGCTAAACGAAGGACATACCGTATCAAAAGTATGGGTATATACGACTGTGAAAAGCTCTCGCCAAGCGTTCATCGAAGGTGTATCAACCGGGTTAAATAATATTCCCATAGGAATAGGAATAGGAAAAGGACGTAGACTTATTATAACTCATATCGGAAATGAAAACGGTTTTATCCATGGTGGATTATTAAGTTTTGTGTCCAAATCAACTAAAGCTTACCACGAAGAAATGACCACCGACGTTTTTGAAGGGTATTTTATGCAGATGTTGGATTTAATTCCAGAACATTCTGTAATTGTTCTAGATATTCAAGACTTGTAGAAAAATTGCCAACATAGCTTGGAAGAAAGCTGAGATAATCATTTGGTTGGATAACCACAACATCATATACGAGGAGCCTTCAGCCCTTTCTAGGGCTACAAATCATTCTTATATGTAGAACTAATTAATTAATTAAATTGAATAATCTAGGATTTCCGTTTCTATTGTTATCACTACCTGGAGTTCACTAAATAGCGTAAATACGTCGAAAGTTATTAATTAAATATCTGTGCTACTTATATAAATGAAATAAATATTGTAATAAAATACATCTATAATAAAATCACTTATAAACATATTTGAATGGTAATGGTAATAGGGTTCTATTGTCCTCGCTACCTGCCGTTCACTATAAAGGAGGAATCTAGCGAAAGTTGCTAACTGAACACTTATTTATATGAAGAAGCGCTTACAATTCTCTTTGATTCTTTGAATCACCCTGAAGTGTTTCAGACACGTTTTTGAATTTATAATGAGCTCTTCAGCTATCAATATGATAAAAATACACTATATGCATTTAATCTATGGTAAAGTGCAATGTTACGCTCGTGTAGCCGAACGAAGATACGCGGAACTATTTCCTAACATCCCAATCAATCAACTTTTACGGCTTCCCACCAACGCCTAAGAGAAACCGGCTTACTATACTCCATTCCAAGATATTTCGTTTTAACTTTACACCAACAAGATTGATTCAAGAGAAAAACCCACAGCATATAGTCGTTAATCCGATAACAATAGCACAGTATCATATCGTACTCATTTCTTCGAAAAGATAATGCCTAATATAGTATGATTATTTTACAACTGATATATTTGGTTGGTATAATCAAGCCACGTGTTTTAATAATTATCTTAACCCAATATCATCATCATAAAACAAAATTTAATGGCTAGGGCAGGTACAACTCTGCGTAGAGTCGACCGCCTGGTGATAAATCAATTGGTTGGTGATTTATGACCTTCTTATATTTCTGGTCGTACCTTACGAAAATTTCATTTTGGAAGCAATAATAAATTTTTCAAAAAATTAAAATTGTTTTTTTCTCGAAAACGATGGTTAATAGCGAATTTATTCATATGCACATGTTTTTGGAAAACACCTTATAGTTTTAAATTTATCAAAATACTGATCCCCTCCCTCGTTGAACACTTGTGATGGAAATAAAAAATGTGGGTTTGTAGTTAACAATTTATCACGGCAGGGTTATACAATGTACAAAGTTTGAAGCAAACGCTTGAAGTATGCATAAAAACTGACATCAGCGTCATCGTCAAAGGGCGCTAGCTCCCTTAGAAGGAACTTTTGGATAAAGGTAAATTAGGTTAAATGGACATAAAATCATATCAAGTATCTGTAAATTGTGTTTGGCAGGAGAGTATCTGGTATACAGTATACAGATTGATCTTTTTTTAAATTGAAGAAAAGAAAATAGAACATTCAAATAAACCAATTTATGTACATTAATTAAGTTTTATTTACTTGGTCCCTTTTTGCAGTTTGTTCTGAATTTCAATTGTATTTATCATTATCTCCATAATAAAATTGTACCTTTTTATTTTGAGCAAAAGTAGACGGAAAGATTGAAAAATCCTGCAACGGCTACTCAGTTTAGAGAGCACCTCAGGGGTAGATTCTGAGACCAAACTAGTAATAATTCAGAAAGTAGTCTTACCGGTTCTCGGGTAATCCTACTTGAAATTTATTTTAATTAAGGTACTGAAGGAAGTTAAATTATTAATCAAGTTACTGAAATTAATAATTAAAAATTATGAAAGTTAAGAAAGGTAAGTGGGCGCCACCCTGAATAATACTAGTCTATTTGTTACTCACATCAGCATTATAGCGATAAATCCTGGAATATTGGAAGGGAAAATAAACTCTATGAACAACGTTATTAAATTTACAAGTTGTATATTGACTTTTTTAATAAAAAAATTAAACAGGAAAAAAAATGACTAGTTTTTTTATTGAGGTGTTCTATGTTGAAGAAGCGATCTCGGTGAAATATATATGTTACTTTCCTGGAGTGGTGTATTCATTCAGTCATGGTTCCAAATAGAGACCTGGTTCCAGATAAAGGTAAAGATATCCTGGATCCGGCCCTGGTTTCAGATGGAGTCCTTGTTAAAGTTCCAGATCTAGGTACAGATAACGTTCTGGTTTCAGATGGAGTCCTTGTCCCAGGAAAAGTTCTTGATCCAGGTAAACTGCATTCACATGAATGCACTTTTTAAAGATAAGATACGTTTGGCTTTAATAGCACATGTTCACAGGAAAGAAAGAATTAAACCTCTTTGCCACTGTTTAAATACACGAAATCATATGAGAGATAATAGACTTACGTCTCATGTTCATGTCAAGCTCAGACGCTTTGACCAGGAAAGGAATTTACATTTCAATAGTGAATTCTTAATTCACATTTAATTAATAATTGAAGAGTTAAGAACGATGTCGAAGTGGGACTAATAAATAGCAGTGGCTATTTTCACCACAGACGGGACTCGTTCGGCCCGTATTAAAACGTTGATTTCGACTCTTGTCGACAGTAAATATATTCAGCCTCGGCGTTGGGCATTAGAAAGGACTGGCTATTCGCCGCCCATACGATAATTTATTATTAATTAACTGGAAGAAAGTAAAGTGGACGAAATTAACGTTACAATCCATAAAATGAAGACAAATCACCGAAAAAATATTATATTGGGCGATGTTTTAGTATAAAGCAATTGTATTATTAAAAATATAATACGAATTGAGGTGGTACTAGTTAGGTAATTTTTCGGAAGATATTTTTTTAAATAAACGTGAATTTTATAATAACACTTTTGTAATTTCTACTCATATATCAGTGGTATTTTTAGTTTTAATTAATTTTTAAACAATGGCATGACTACATAGATTGTAAGACGCAGTCGCGGTTAATTGTAGCTTATAAAACCGAACAGAGCATTGATAGGTAGGAACCGTCCGTAGCGCAGATGGTTACGTAAGGGTTCGAGTTCCGATGGTTTCGCTATTTCAATGTTCAAAATATTTAGCTTATATACAGTATTCGCCAGCTAACTTGATGTCCTAAATGCTTTCTAGGGAGCTATTGACGCCGCCCATCCGATAACTGTAAACAGTGCCGTGCAAGTTCTGAGGATACGCTTTCTGTTACAAATTAACACAACTTGTACAATTAATAAAGTATAGTCCGTCCGGAAATATATGATTCTAACTTAATAAATAATATTAAATTATTTGTTATAATTATTGGTATATTGATTTTAATTGAAACGGATCTGCTTTATACCTGAATTCTGAGTACATAAATAATATTTTAACAATAAGGTACCCATTACAATAACATGTTATTTATCTAATTGAATATTATAATGTTAGGATCTTAAATTTCTGGACGGACTATAATTAAAATTTGTTAGAAACTAAATAATTTCTTCCAGGTAGTAATGAGAATAAAAGAAACACAAGATAATGGGAAATTATTTAAGCTAGGTATATTTCTAAGAATAGGTATAAACAGTTTTTATCTTTACGAAGAATCTGACTCACTGCCGCTACTGGAATCACTTTCATCTAGGGTAATCACAAGAGGGTTGACGTCATAAAAAATATATTTTTGAAGTTCTCTATCAAAATATGAGTCTTCTATTGTTATGACATTTTTACAAACAATTTATTGTACAAAGCAGAAACAATAACTGTGTAACGCTACGCTACTGAAAATCTTAACACCTGATAAGGTTCGATGCAATTGGCGTTTGTCAAAATTTTACCACCAATAGCAGCCGAGTAGGCAGGGCACTATTACTCTGTCTCTCTTAGTTGGTAATTTCTGGGACATCAAGTTAGCTGGCGAATTCTGTATCAGAAATAGGATTTGATCTACGAAATGTCCACATGAGGCCATAATGTAATGTGATAGTGAGAGGGGGGTGACTGGAATGGGTGTGCAGGCGTCAGGTTCGCCAGGAAAGCTAGATAGGCGTAGGCAGGCAAGGCATCAGACTCACGAACGAGTAGGTGAGATAGGTGTACGCACAATCGTCCCAGACAATACGTGTATTCGGCGAACATTTGGTATTCAGACTTATTCGCGTAGCGTGTGGGAAGTTAACTTTGACGAATATTCGTCCTTCGTCATTTTCCCGGCGCAGGTCGGCAAACTGGCACGAAGCAAAGGTCGCCGTAGTGCAGCGTAGTCAACTACGTGCGCCTTCGGCCATGCTCCCACACGCTTCGGCATAGTACTCGTAGAAGGGGTATGCGGATATTTTTAAAGCTTGCTTCTTATTGCACGACATAGGACTTTTGAGAAGGCTAGTGAACTCGTAAAACGTGTAACCGTTACGTAAAGTCCGTCACGCAACGGTGTTGCCATATTTCTGAAAAGGCTAGTGAACTCGTGAAACGTGTGATGTTACGAAAAAGCATTCGTCACGCGATAACTCATTTAAGCGACTGTGCGCAATCTCTCTTGCCGCATTGAGCTCGCACACCTATAGGTGTGAAAAATTGTCAATAATGGTCAAAAATTGTCAAAATTTTGAAAAAATGGTTAATTATTGCCAAATATGTTAAAATTTTTAAAATATGTACAAAAATTTGGAAAAATGATCAAAAACTGTCAAAATTTTGAAAAAATGGTTAATAATTGCCAAATATTTTCAACAATGGTCAACAATTATCATAAATTTTGAAAAATGTTCAAAGTTTTTGAAAAAATTGTCAAAAATGGTCAATAATTGTCAAAGACGGTCAATAATTGTCAAAACCAATCAAAATTCGTCAAAAATGGTCCAAAAGGATCGATAATTGTTAAAATTTTGAAAAATGGGCAAAAATTGTCAAAATTTTGAAAAAATGGATAATAATTGCCAAATATGTTAAAATTTTTGAAAAATTGTCAAAAATGGTCAATAATTGTCAAAGGCGGTCAATAATTGTCAAAATTCGTCAAAAATGGTCAATAATTGTCAAAATTTTTGAAAAATTGTCAAAAGTTTTTAAATATGGTCATAATTGTCAATAATTTGGAAAAATCGTCAAAAATTGTCAAAAAATTTTGAAAAAATGGTTAATACTTGCCAAATATTTTCAAAAATTGTCAAAAACTTGGAAAAACGGTCAAAAATTGTCAAAATTTTTGAAAGATGGTCAAATTTTTCGAAAAATTGTCAAAATTTTGAAAAAATGGTCAATAATTATTAAAAATTGTCAAAATTTTTGAAAAATTGTCAAAAATGGTCAATAATTGTCAAAGACGGTCAATAATTGTCAAAATTTTTGAAAAATTGTCAAAAGTTTTTAAATATGGTCATAATTGTCAATAATTTGGAAAAATCGTCAAAAACTGTCAAAAATTTTTGAAAAAATGGTTAATAATTGCCAAATATTTTCAAAAACTGTCAAAAACTTGGAAAAACGGTCACAAATTGTCAAAATTTTTGAAATATGGTAAATTTTTTCGAAAAATTGTCAAAAATGGTCAAAAATGTCAAAATTTTGAAAAAATGGTCAATAATTATAAAAAAAATTGTCAAAAATGGTCAATAATTGTTAAAATTTGGAAAAATGGTCTAAAATGGTCAAAATTTTTGAAAAATTGTCAAAAATGATCAATAATTGTCAAAATTGGTCAATAATTGTCAAAAATGGTCAATAATTATTAAAATTTGAAAAAATTGTCAAAAATGGTCAATAGTTGTCAAAGACGGTCAATAATTGTCAAAATTCGTCAAAAACTGTCAAAATTTTGAAAAATGGTGAAAAATTCACGAAAAATGGTCATTCTATTGTGCATAAGAAGCAATGTTCTGTCGGCGGTTCGACTACCGCTCACCTTTTTTTGTTTCAATTTAGAGGTGGTTGTGCAGTGCCGCCGAGACGAGGTTCGTTTCTACAAAATGGAGTGGACGAACGAATTAACGTTGGAGTTTTTGGGGTTGTAAGAAAATGAACCTGTGATTTGGAATCCAAGGATTCCAGACCATAAAAACAGAAATAAGGTGGCCGATGCCTGGAACATCATCCAAAGGCAGTTCAGCGTCGATTGTTCGGTTGCCGAATTAAAGAGAAAAAAAAGGAATCCCTGATGGCAATGTTTCGCCAGTTATTAAACAAAGTCAAAGCTAGTTTGAAGTCGGGTGCTGACAGGGATGATGTATTCAAGCCTTCGTAGTTTACCTACGAAATCATGGCAAATTTCTTGCAGCCCGTCTATTCTGCAAGGGACACTATAAATACAGAGGAAGTTCGTATATGGTTATAAAGTTTGCTATAAATGGTATTTTTTTTAAATCAAAGGGTTCAATAAAACTCAAAGTCCAAACCACAATTAATTTTATTTGTCCACCAAACAGGACAATCAATTTGCTACTAGTTTCGGTAAGATATTACCATCAACAGGCTATAATAGAAATGGTATACTTAATATAAAGATCTTATGAAATTCTGTTATGAATTCAAAAATTCTTATCAAATTTTTTTTAAAAAAGAACAAAAAATTAATTAATTAATTACTGCAAACATGTGATAACAAAATAAATGCTATAAAATAGGGATACAAATCAAATTATCAAGTAATAACTAATATTGATAAACATGAATAAGAGATGAAAACAAATGTTGAAAATACAAAAAAAAATTTTTTTTTGACTAATCTTTGATGTAAAGTTTTGAGTAACTTGACTTTTCCAGCTGTATATGTTTCATAAAGGTAACTAAAGTAGTTTTTATGATTATATTAATGTTATTTTAGATAGTCAAAAAAAATATTTTTTTTTTATTGATAAACATGAATAAGAGATGAAAACAAATGTTGAAAATACAAATTTTTTTTTTGATTGATAAACATGAATAAGAAATGAAAACAAATGTTGAAAATACAAAAAAAAATTTTTTTTACTATCTAAAATAACATTAATATAATCATAAAAACAACTTTAGTTACCTTTATGAAACATATACAGGTGGAAGAGTCAAGTTACTGTCCCCAAAACTTTACATCAAAGATCCAAACTAGATTAGTAAAAAAAATTTTTTTTTTGTATTTTCAACATTTGTTTTCATCTTTTATTCATGTTTATCAATATTAGTTATTACTTGATAATTTGATTTGTATCCCTATTTTATAGCATTTATTTTGTTATCACATGTTTGCAGTAATTAATTAATTAATTTTTTGTTCTTTTTTAAAAAAGTTTTGATAAGAATTTTTGAATTCATAACAGAATTTCATGAGATCTTTATATTAAGTATACCATTTCTATTATAGCCTGATGATGGTAATATCTTAACTTAACTAGTAGCAAATTGATTGTCCTGTTTGGTGGACAAATAAAATTAATTGTGGATATGGAAGAACTCTTGAAGTATTTTTTAAGTTTTAATTTAACTTGCAATGTATGTATGTAACTACTTAACTATGTTTGTTCGGGTAAAAGTTTGAAACTAAATTTGGAAGCGGATACCTTTACCTGATTGCAGCGGCGTAGTCAGAAAATTTATTAGGAGGGGGTGGGTTAGATTTTAAAATTAAACTATACATACAGTAAAGGAGTAAATCCCAGCAATAATTTAATAAAAATTAAAGTCCATTTTAAACTGAATAAAAACGAAAACGCCACACGCCACTGAAAATCCACGTTTTTCTGCGCGAATACTCGCCAAATGTTTTCAAAGTCAAACATTCGCTATACTACGGAACCTTGTAGGAGATCAAACATTCGTGCGAATGACAAATATTGGCCTATTGGCCGAATACACGTAGTGTCTGGGACCAGCTTAAGACGCAGTCGCGGTTAATGGTAGCTTTCTAACTTTCTAACCGAGGGGTTCCGGGTTCGAGTCCCGAAGATTTCGCTTTTTCAATGTTCACAATATTTAGCTTATAAGTTGCAGGTCAGAACTTGGTTGTTAGATCGTTACTAAAATTTTAATAAAATGTTATGTAACTTTATTTAATACAAGATTAATATAACTTCTCAACATTTAAATTTTTTTTAACAAATAGTACTCACCCTAAGCCGACTCTGATCAACGTAACGACCAACGTTTTTTTTTTGCTTTCTACTATCTCTTGCAACGCATTTTATTTTTAAACGACTATTAAACATCGGAGTTTCCTAGTAAAAATATAAAATTCCCATACGTAACGAAGAATTTCTCTGAAAACAATAAATTCGCCATCCCCATAGATTCTTCGAAAAATCCATAACCAAATCACGTCTAAGTCCGTAAATATAACCGGGATCACGCCTTCTTTTAGTCTTGTGTGTTTATAATAATGTCGTATGCTTTGCCCTTGTCTAGATTGCTTTGTCGAAAGAAATTCGATATTTTTAGTCTTGCATCGACCGTGAACTTGTTCTCCCAGGTCACTCGATTCCATGGTCGGTCACCACAGCTTCATTTTCCAGTCAAATATTCGAATTATAATTTCTCACGAGAAAAATTAAAAATAGTTTTCTTCAGACGTTTTAAAATAACATTGGAGTATGGATCGTTTTTTGGATGATTTAAAATTTTTTAAATATACAGGGTGTTACATTTAAAATAAGGTAAATTGTATTATTGATGTTTTGTCCTTTATTACATTTAGTTTTGCATACAAGTTTGTAGGAAAGAGGGTAATTGTATACAACAGGTCCTTCTGGTAGTTTGAGTAAAGGACTATGCTTCCATCTTATGGAAAATAAAAGACCACTCAAATGCGGATATTTTGATACCAACTTATTCGTCTTGAAAAATAGAATATTTGATAACATTGCGCCAATGTTGCGACTTTTATAATTAACTCACAATTAATGATATTATTTTTAAAATCGCTTACGGAGATTGTATGAGTAAGACAGAGAGAAAATACGTAAATAGACATGTATTACAGATTCCACGAAGTAAGGATATCAGCGGTGATAAGAAATGAATAAATAAAACCAGACAGGGTTGAACTGACCTAATTTTATCAGTTAATTTTTATATGTTGTTTTTTCTTTGTAGTATTTTGTAGTGTATCTTTTGGCATCGGTAAACCTTAAAAAAAATAGGATAGGGATGCGGAAAAGATTTTTTTATATGCAAGATGTTAAATGTCTATTAACTGTTAATACAAAAATGCTTGTGAAATGTGTGTAGGTAATGAACCCGACGTAAAGGGTGATACTAAAAGATAATGTATAATTCTTAGAGTATCCCCTTTTACGCGCTCTCCCTTCCCCCCACAGGCAGTGCCTGAGGACCTCATTTCCTTCTATCCGCGAAGTGTAGCTGAAAAAAAAATTTTTATTGGCCTAAGCCGGTTTTTATATTTTTTTGGCAGCTAAAGTCGCCTTTTTGCTTTATTAAATTTTTTTGATGGCCGAAGCCGGGTTTTGTTTAATTTTTGTATTTTTTTGATAGCCGAAGCCGGGTTTTGTTCAATTTTTGTATTTTTTTGATAGCCGAAGCCGGTTTTTGTGTTATATATATTTTGATGGCGATGAGTGTTTTCCCTTGCGTGACATAAAAAGCACTGTTAACTGAAATCTAATTTGCATCATTATATTTCTTCATGATTAGGTATAGTTCGATCAGCAGCGTCAACTACAGTCAACCAGTCTACCTGTTCCATAAATAGGATACGTTAAGCCGTCACTCGAGTTCCCGTCAGGGTGAAAACTGACCTGTCTAAAAGTTGCTTATGGTAATTACGGAAAATTCTCTGAATCATCTGATATCTAGCTATGTATTTATTGCAAATTGTAATAAGTGAACATTAAAAGTTTTAAGGGAGGTCCGTTTTCAGATGTATGAAATAAGAAATAGTTATAAATGTCTTATGTTTGGCACTATTACACGATATTATTTTATATGATATCATTATTGGAATAAAATACGGAATTTTAATTCTACAATTTTATTGCGTACTACTACTGAACTGAGTCATAAATACATACATGTAAAGAAGCTAACCTAACCTAACATATAACCTAACCAGAAAGGGTTTACCCTTTTCACTTAGTATTACTTCAAGCATTTTGTGTATCACTATAGCGTACGACAACAAACGTTCGGAAATATGTATATTAATAAACTGCCGTTTCGAAAATGACAACTTAATATAATAGAAAATATAATAGAAAAATATATTCATAGCAATTAGTACTGACAGACCCCCTAGCCACCCCAATAGGTTATTCAACTTTTTCATTAGAATTCAGGATTACGAATAGGTATTACGATTTACTGGAATTTTCAAAACTATTTAGTTTACCTGTAAGCGGATTAAAAAAACTGGACGGCAATTCGAGTGCAGTATTAAGATACCTGCAAGTGTCGGACGGGAACTCATGTGTATTTTATAGTCATTAAGAATCCCGACGGGAATTCGTTTGTACCGGAATTGTTTACGAAATACGTGTCGGTCAGTTATTAAATGTACCTATTATAATTTTACTATTATAATATAGAAAACGTTACAATAAACTGCTATTACAAAATGACAAACTTATGTAAAGATGTTAGATTGTCAATTGAGAGATGTACCTTTTTTACATAATTTGATTGCAATCTATCATATCTTTATACAACTGAAAAATATAATCCTATTATTTTGTTTCAACGAAACTGGTATTCATCGTATGTACAACTATATTCACAAGTCCGACTCTGTTTCACCGCAGCAGGTGGAGTCCTATTGAATGGTTAGATTTTGTAATCGAATCGAAAATTTCTGACAAATGAACTTTGTGGGTTTATCAATTAAATTACAACATTGGCGCAATGTTATCAAATGTTCTATTTTTCAAGACGAATAAGTTGGTATCAAAATATCCGCATTTGAGTGGTCTTTTATTTTCCATAAGATGGAAGCATAGTCCTTTTTGCAGAAAACTGTTTAAAATGACTGTAGAATGTATTTTCTGCAAGTTTTAGTCAGCGCACCTAAACTCAACTTGATATTTAGTATTAAATTATAATATTTTTCAATAAACAAATAAAAAATTAGTAGGGTCACCTCAAAATACGAAGAGAGAAAAGTATTAGAAATAAGATTATCCTGACAATCTAACAACATCGCAATTATAATAATTATGACGTTAATATATCGAGAAGAGCAAGGAAAATGTTTGAAGAAGGTATTTATACAGTGTTGAAAAAATGGCCGCGTAAATTGAAAAACTGCAACTTTAAATTCCTATAGCAAAGTAACAAGAAGTGTGCGCCAAAAAAGGAGTCGTGTTTAGAGATCCTGAGGGTGTACCGAATAAGTGAGTACAATTTTTTTGTGAAATCCAAAAGTACCTGTTGTATGCGATGACCGGAAAGGGGTCCCTGGACCCCTTGGTTAGTGGCAGAAGTAGTAGGGTGAGGGGAGCTAAACCTCCCCAAAAGCCTTTGCGAAACATGCCACCGTGGACCGGCCTACCCAAGCTAAGGTGTAAGGAATCGTGCCGACAGCTGAGTGGCCGCAAGGTATTATGCGGTTACGAACAATCCCCTTGGGGAACCGGGCGAAACCCCATTGTAATCAGCCCTCCTCTGGTAATGCGGGGCTTTGCCAGAGGAAACGAACTCTTCCCTTGCTACTCGTGGGTACACAATGAACTCGAAACAAAAAACAAAAACCAATCCCGAGGCTGGACTGAAGTGCTCACCTCAATCAAAGGCAATAGCTGGGGAATTACAGAAATATCCACCCCAAGCTACTGCTCAGAATGAGGCTGGACAGAAAAGATCACCTTGTGAAGATACACAAACGCCAAGGCGAAAGCGCATTTGCGGTGCCGAGGCCAAAAGGAGGAAGATAGCGAAAGAGACAAGTGCACCCCCCTCCTCCTCCAACAGCAAGGGCACCTCCTGCGGCAGGCGCCAAGGGCTCCTCCATCAACAAAGGCAAGGAACCGGCTGCCCTGCACGAAAGCGCCCTCATTTGAGCACCTCCACGGAGGGAACCCCAAGAACGTTGAAGAAGCTGCGCTTCGCTTCTCGGTCTTTAATGGACCTCGACAATAATACCTCACTTTTCTACCGTGGCTCATATAGCATTTTTTTCACTACTTCACTAGTGGTATTTTATTTTTTTAAATATTAGTTTGTCGACTCCCGTTTCACATGACATGACAGCTGTGCACAAGTTAACCTCACATTCTATTAAATGGATTGTGATTTAGTTATAATCAAGTATGCTCTGTATTTTTTTACCTTGGTTAATAATGAACAACTTTACTACCTCAACAAAAGTCAATAAAGTTAGGTTTAGAGGCTAGTAGTGAAAAAATATAATATGGAAAGCGAATCAGACATTGAATTGAATGTTACTCCGCCATAAATTAGAGAAGCAGAATAAATAGTGTCCTTAAATTTATTGCCAGAAAAGTCGATATGAAAGCCTACAATCCCTTCCTAAATTGGAGGGAAGAGAAAAAAATAAATTCATTTATAAACAGTTAATTAATAGTGGAGGACAAAATATCGTATTCTACTCGCATATAATGGCTAATATTCACTTAGCACTCATGCACCTTCGTGGATAATAGCCATCATTATATGCTTGTTGAATAATATACCATCACATTCTCTCTCTTGTGATAGAATAATATTCTCACACTGGTTAGCAATAATAACATTAGTCTTGACACAGTTGATTGTCATCGTAGTGGCAAAACTTGAGTAATTGTCAAAATTATTGCTGTCACATTGAGTGTTTACCTAATATAATTGTGATTGATTTCTGTAATATAAATTATCTTTTGTTCATTTCCATTTAAAATCTTTGATCGTGGAGAAAGTATGGTCTGCTACTCGGTTAGAATGAATATTCGTGATCCTCGTGGTTCTTCACGCTCACCTTCGGCTCGCGCTCGGAACTTTCCGGTCGCATCGAATTTTCATTCTAACCTTGTTACAGAATCTACTATTATCAAATTTCTATGATGCGTATAGAATCGACAATATTTTTTGTGAAATTTAATATTTAGTTATTTTTTCAACAGTGTAGATGGCGACGGCTTTAGCAGCCGATGATACTGAATGTTGGTTTTGGTTATTGGAGTTCTCGGAAATAGTTTTATCAAATTTCTATGATGCGGGTAGAATCTACATTTTTTATGAGTTTCAATATTTTGTTATTTTTTTCAACAGTGTAGATGGCGGCAGCTTTAGCAGGCTTTGATAGGAATATTTGTTTTGGTTTTTAGAGTACCCAGAATATGATGCGATAGAATCTACAATATTTTTTGTGAATTTTAATATTTTGTTAATTTTTTTCAACAGTGTAGATGAACGACGAATGCGTCCGGCTGCCAGTTTCAGCCTTATCATACATATAAACTATAGTCGTGAAACAGCCTGAATAATACCAAGTGACAGCTTTTGTCTTATGTTTTTGTTCTCCTAACTCAACAACGGTTTAAGACAACATAAAAGGATCCTCAGCCATTTACTATTCCACAAAATGTGTATTTTATTCGATGATTTAAAAGATTTATTGAGTTCGGATTGGATTGGGTGGTAAACAGTGTAAGAAGAAAGTAACACTGCATATTTATTTTTCGACTAAAATTCTTATATTTACTGTTCCCGAAATAAACTGGGAAAAACATTATATGAGAATGTGTGAATGTCCTTTCATACAAAAATTTCTTACAATAATTTTAAATCTATAATTAGATCGATAAAACAACACAATAAATAAAAAATGTAAAGTAAACCATTTTCGATGATTCGTCTAAATTGCTTCGAATCTACTGGAGTAATTGGAAATTTGGAAGCAGCACAACATACTAACTACTTTTTTCTACAATCATTAATAAAAGTGACGTCTCTACCTTTTTGACTAACGCAAAAGATTGAAACTGTCATAAAACACGAATCTCTGAGAAACTGTCAAACATTCTACAGAAAATATTGGGTCTGTCTACTTGGTTATTTAAAAATCTAGATTTTCTTTTGGTCAATTTTTCAGTTTCATAATGAAAATCAGTGTTATAATGAGCATCATTATGAAACTGAAAATTGGCATTTAATTGACAACTTATAGTAAAGGAGTAGAACAATATGGAGGGTAGAAGGAAGGAGCACCATCTTGTATGGGTGACAAGTTGAAAAAGTGTCCACCTGTAAACAGCAAATTATAATTCGAAGATTCACCGAAATGGCGCTCGTGTAGCTAATGGAAATGATGTGAATTTAGGGTTATAAACCGAGTGAAGTGTGCTAGGTTGAAAAATTTAGTATTTTTCGTGACTTGTGTAGTTGAGAAATATGCAGTATTTAAAATCTCAATTATTTACGTAGTATTTCCTTTTTTAATTTTGTATCTTACTCTAATAATTCATGGCGCTGTTTTTAAAATCCTTCCACTTGCTACTATGGCGCCATCTTAATTTGCTTCCTTTCGATGGACACTTTTTAATACATTCAGATGGTGCTCCTTCCTTCTACCCTCCATATAGAAAAAGTAGTTTTTTTAACGCTACTTTTAAATATTTCCGCTAATGGCTCTGCAGATTGCACTCATCTGACATATTACTTAGCGTTTTGTCATCATGACAAATTTAAACATTCAAATCGACGCCATTTTTAGTCCATTTAGAGCAACCTAAATATAAATAAACATTTTTTGGTTTTTACTTGCTTGTAGAAATGATAGTGCCTGCGGCTTATGCGTCAATTTTTCCATTCGTGAAAAAAAGCACCACTTTATGCACTAGTTGCATAAATAACTATTCCATAACAGTATATACAGTTTAATGTATTTAGACTTTGATCATTTTATTTCTGAGCTATAGAGAGTATAGAATAAAAGGTGCCAAATTGTATGTTTGGAACAAATAAATCGTTGAAACTTGAAAACTCGTTTTTTCATTATAATATCAACTTTGGAACAATTAGTTCTAGTTACTTTAGGGAGCTGAATAATCCCACCTCTTTATAGCTTTCTAACATTTGACAAACAAACATTTTTGATATCACTTATTAATAAAAAAATATTTATAAAATATTATATTTAAAACAATATTAGTGTAAATTTCTTGAAGAAAACAGAAAATATGATTTTGAATAGTGACATATTTAAACTGTGTTTTATTGAAAATATCGGACGAAATAGTTCCCATTGAAATGTTAAGAATAAGTCTTTTTTGGATATTCTGAATTTCTTATTTTTTCGACAGGATTATCTTCAACATATATGTTAGTACTATCGATTTCTTGCAAAATCAGTCAAAAACTCGTGGTTCATTGGACCCCCATTTTTCACTGGATATAGAAAAGGAAAATGCACCATTCAACCTGTTGGCGACATTACTTGACTTGCAAAATCATGAATTATCACTAGCCATGCATTGTGCAGATAGCCAGTAACGGTATGGTGGATGGAAATCCAACCTATGGCGAGTACTGAGTACTCGATGTCACTTGTTAGTTCGTTCGCGTTCAGGAAAACTCGGTGCCGCCAAACCGGCAGGCCGGGAACCAGGGTTGCCAACTTAGGGGTTTCCCTCCCCCAATTTAGGGGGTTTAAAAGTCAAATAGGATTTTTTTAGGGGCGTTATATTTTTAGGGTTTTTTCAACTTCGAATATGCATTTTTTTTTACTTAAAAAAACGAAGGCGTGATATTATAGGCCCAGGAATAACCAAATTTAGCCAATCACATTTATTTCTGATATAGCGGCTGAGTGATATCTATAGTACCAACGAATACAGACGCTTATAGAGTGACAGTGACAGTTGTCACTAGTCACTAGCACTTCATCTCGCCTCCTCCCATTCGCACCCTTTTTATTTATTTCAAAATGAAAAAATAGTGGCCCTTGTTTCATATGTCGCCCGAGGCCAAGGCCACTGCTTCCCCCTCCACGATACGCCACTGAGTCCAACGCTGATGAAAATAATTATATTGGCCAATCTATCAATAATAATAGAAAAACAGCTATCAAGTTACTTCGACTTAAGTAAAAATCTTTATTAATTGCATGTAAATATTTTTATTAAAAACAAATGGGTTTCTGTCACTGAGTGACAAAATGAAAAATATTTTGTAAATATTAAAATTATGACCTTTCGTATAACTGTATTAGAAAAAGTTATCCAAGAAAAAAGATGGAATGGACCATTCCCCAATATCTCTAAAATCTTTAAAAAATTATATAAAAAAAGTTATTCCCTGAAGGAAAACATTCGTAAAATAACTGACGGTATGAAACAACTTCAACTTCCGAAAATATACCTGCTTTTGACATTACCATAGTTTTACGTCCACATTCAACTATTCATATTAATAAAAATAATAAATAAATACGAGATGTTGAAATTCATTCAAACCACGACGAGTATCTTCATTTTGAATAAATTGATCTTCTATTGTTTATATGTAAACTTATGATAATCCACTTCCTGTCTGTTCAATAACATCCCTTTCGTCTGAACGTTATATCTTAACTATAACTGCTTTCTCCTTCTTTTTTTTAGTGATGATTCAACCTTTAATAAAAGTATTCAACCACTAGAAGTGTACGATCGATAATCTACCAAAAATCCTACAAGGTCGAACGAAAATGACTACATTTCCTCCGAAATATCTTTTCTTATTTTAGTTTGTCTTTGTTACCCCTCCACCCTAAGGATTGTTCTCCATCTATCCTATACAGGGTGCAAAAAAGCCATAAGGTTTATTTATCATCAAGGGATGACAAAATTTTTACGTTTGAGATGCAGTTTGTTAGCAGTGGCGGCTGCTTGACTAACCGACATGATAATAATCCAGGATCAATAATAAATACAAATATAATTGAAGTATGCTTAATAAACTCAAGTCCTTGTACCCCCCAGTTTCGATTATATAGGGCGTTAAAGTTGTAACTACTAGGTAAGCTCTAACGATAAAAAATATAATTCTAAAGTTACTTACTGTATGCCTTCGACTAAGCTCTAGGTAAAAAAAATAATTAAATAAGCATTTAAAAAAATAAAATATACCTACTATACATATAGTATAGTATACCTCTTGAATAAAATTTACCTAAAACGTTATTCCGCATCAAGCATGCATCAAGTACTCGGCGAAAACCAAAATTGGAAATCGGGCTGGAGTCCACCGTTGACCTCAAGGTGTTATATGGGAACGGAATTTGCCGAGCGCTGACGATCTTCGCGGCGTGAAAGAAACACGCCGGAGTTTACATGTGATGGGTCAAAAGCCCGGTATAATATCGACGATGAATCGACTTACGTCGGCTGAGTAGAGGGGTTGGCAGGCCGCGCTATATTTTGATTTAAAGAAGAGCATTTGAAGCGAAATAATGAGAATAAAAAGCTGTGTTTTGACGTAATAAGTTGTTGCAAATACAAAAGATCGAAGGCTTCACTTAAATTTTAAAAAGATTTAGACTAATTATCATTTAATTTAAGTTTGTCATATTTAATATGTATAGAAATGAATAAAATATGGTTGTTTTTTAAGTGTGCATTATTTTTATATAAAACAAGCGTGGCCCAAAAAATTTTTTGCCTCTGGGGCTTTGGAAAGGAACTCCACAAATTTTGCTTTTTTAACGATTTTAACGACTTCTGGGCAGAAATTGGGAGTGGTTTTTCGAAAAATTACCCCAATTATTTCTGTGGCATATTATAAATATAAATAAAAAGCTTCTACAGAATAAACTATTTAAAAAAATCACAAAAATAAAAATGTATCAGACAATTATTAGACTGGTAACAATCCGATCCGGATACCATGAGAATGACAAAAAACGAGGAATATTTAAGAATTGTTGAGAGAAAAATATCAAGAGCAATAATTAGGATCAGTGAAACTAGCAGAAAACGAGTACATAAATTTAATGAACTATAAATTAACACGATAAATTGAAGATGTAATAGTGAAAAAAATGAAACAACAATGAGCAAGATGGTTGGGATGTGTGTGGAGAGCTGGAGATGAAGCTGTAGTTTCTTCTATATTGGACTGGAAGCCCGGTGGTAAAAGAAGAAGAGGTAGTCCAAGGACTACTTGGTGGCAAGAGGAGAAAGACGATCTTGAAAGAATTGTAGTGCGCAACTAGCAAGACAAATCGAAATAGTGACGGACCTATGAAGGACATAATAGAATTATTTATTAAGAAGATGCTTGAGACTGGTCAACCCCGAACTAAAAATTACCAAGCAAGCTCGAAAGAGCCCCCCCTTTAGCGTGTTTAGTCACTATACAGGGTGATTGATTAGTGTGATAAAGCTAAGTAGGTCTGTTATCATGAAAGATAACAAAAAAAGTTAATTATAAAAATTGTAGGCAGGTTTAAGCTTCATATTTCAAAATTAGTTACAATGTTACCATAACTCGGTGCCAGATCATAGTTGTTTTTTTTTAAATGTAACACTCTATATTGAGTATCGAAGTGAGCTGAGATTTTTCCTCCCCCTTCACCGATGCTGCATATGCTATGCGGGGGTATCAGTTAGACTTGAGTCGGAAATAAAGTGGAGGGCATCAAGAAATATTTGATTTGTTTCAGTTTTAAAAACATAATCTAATTTTCTTTGGTTTTGAGTGAATGTTATCTATGGGATTAGGGAAAGAATTGCTTCATTAGATGCTGATACGAATCTGTCTTATATTTTAAATCTTTTTTTTTTAATTGAATTTTGATACGTCGTCAAATCGCGCTTTTCCATTGAGTGTGTCGTTCTTTTTGGTGCTTACTCTCATCACTTTATCTCAGATCACATTAACTGAAGTGAGCTGAGATCTCAGTCAAAAAGAACGCACCTATTGCCTCATGAAAATTCCAAAAAAATAAAATCCAAACATGTTTGTGTATCAAGTGAAATTTTCTATCATGCAACATGTTGAGTTGATTATTAAATTATTTCAGGTCCTTGATTTTGCAAAAATTGGTGGAACGAATTCTTATAATTTTGTGAAGAGGGTTCTCTCTTGTAGTATTACGAACGAAATGGCACTGAGATACAGTTGGCTGAGAAGAAAAGGAAAGATGAGCTTCTCGAAACTTAATATGGCAAAAGTTATAATAAGTATGTTGAAACAAATTCAATATCTTCATAGTATTTGATGATTATATTTCTAGATGCTGCAGAAAAATCCGAAATATCCCGGAATAGGACAAATACTGAAATAGCATTACAAACGTGGCTCAAGCGAGCCAGTGATAGAAAGAATAGTGTTGCAAATAAACAGAACTGAAATTAATGTAAAATTGATAATAATAATGTTCAATGTACTTTTTATTTAAATACATCACTACCATAAATAGGTATCCCCAAACCCAGTTACACATTATGACTTTTTCATGCGTCTGTATGAGACGAAAAATGGATCTTATGAAGACATCTCAAAGTTGTCGTTATTTTTAACATCCGGCCTATAAGGGACGTCTCTCAGTCGTATCTAAGGCGTACATGGACGTCTTTAAGACGTAGTTAACGTCTAAGAAAGATATCTTCAAGACGTTTCATAGATGTCGTTGTGCTATCTGGGATATTTTACTTTGAAACTGAAATCGGCTTCAGTTCCCCATTACGAAAATATAAGGTTGTAATCTGTTATACAGAGTATTTTAAAAGTTATAACCAATTTTTCGTCAAAATCGTAACAAATTCAACGTGTTTGTAAATTTTGATAGTCATCAAAAATCTTTGGTTTTAATAGATTATTATTCTTTTACTCCTATCCAATTATACAGTGCGTTGACGTTGAGTGATTTTAGATTTATACTCTGTATAACAGATTACAACCTCCTATTTATATAATGAGGAAATGAAGCAGATTTCAATTTCAAAGTAAAATATAGGGTGTTTCATTAAAAAAAACATAACTTTGATCTGGCACCGAGTTATGGAACACCATGTAAAATTGTAACTAATTTTGAAATATGAAGCTTACAGGTTTATCACACTAATCAATCACCCTGTAAAGACCGTGTCCCAAGTTATCGTTTACAGGCAATACCTCGCTAAATTTCAAATATAATCCAATACTGTAAAAACTGTTGTGAATGGCATCAAAATTCCTTCCGAATGACGTATCAGAAACTTTATTTCACTTAACAATCTTTTGGCAGCCACCCCTCGCTTTCTATTTTCAAAAGGCACCCCCTGTATATTTTCGTTGAAAATTGCTTGTCACTCTATTTGGAATACAACGATGTAACATAAATCTCAGCTCACTTCGACACTCAATATAGAGTGTTTCATTAAAAAAAACCATAACTATGATCTGGCACCGAGTTATGGTAACATTGTAACTACTTTTGAAATATGAAGCTTAAACCTGCCTACAATTTTTATTATTAACTTTTTTTGTTATCTTTCATGATAACAGACCTACTGAGCTTTATCACACTAATCAATCACCCTGTACAGTGACTACACACGCTAAAGGGGGGGCTCTTTCGAGCTTGCTTGGTAATTTTTAGTTCGGGGTTGACCAGTCTCAATTATCTTCTTAATTAATAATTCTATTATGTCCTTCATAGATCCGTCGCTATTTCGATTTGTCTTGCTAGTTGCGCACTACAATTCTTTCAAGATCGTCTTTCTCCTCTTGCCACCAAGTAGTCCTTGGACTACCTCTTCTTCTTTTACCACCGGGCTTCCAGTCTAATATAGAAGAAACTACAGCTTCATCTCCAGCTCTCCACAACAATCATTTGCGAATAGTACCAAGAGTTAACTACAGTTAATCAACGAATAAAATTTTTATACTATCCACAAATTTGAATTCAAAATTATTAATCTTGTTATAAGCACAACGCCATTCAGTCCAGACGAGTACATTGATATGCTATTGGTTTATGGTGAATGCAGGAAAAATGCTCGACGAGCAAGAACGTTTTCCTCAACGTTCTCAGTTATTCACTCATGGTGTATCCTAAATTGGAACGGAAGCGGTTCGTCCCCAAACAAAAACGGTACACCTCACCGATATCCAGTGAGAACTGATGATAATGTAATTAATGTACTTGCGTATGTCGGTATCAATCCTCATACTTCTGTTAAGCAGGGTCCACACTATGCCGGGGTAGGGCGGGCGGCCTAAGCCGCGTTGATGTAGACGCCCCGGGTGGCTTTGCCGGGTTAGAAAATGCCGACCCGGGCCGTGCCGATCTCAACCCGCATAAAGTAAGTACAGATCAAAGGAAGCCAAGCCGAGCCGAACAAAAATATAGAGTGGGGACGTGCCGAGCGGCTTCAGTTACAATTAAACCTCCGACCGAACTAGACGAATTATTTTATTTTCGACTCAGTTTGTTTAAGTAGGGTTTTTTATTGTTCATTTTATGTGATGGAGTGGAATGACGAACAAGTTTTAGTGTTAATAGACTTATATAGAGAACGTCGTCTTCTATGGGATAGTTCAGATTCCCAACATAAATTAAAAAACCAAAGACACGACAGTCTCGCAGAGATTGCTGTGTCTTTTGGAGTGGATAAAAATGAAATTGAGCGCAAATGGAAACATTTTACCAGCCATTTTTGGAGGGAAAAAAAGAAAGAAGCTGAAACGAAAAGAACAGGGAGTGGCGCTGATGAGCCGTACGTTAGTAAATGGTTCGCCTACCAACCGATGAATTTTTTGGGCGATAAAAATAAACCGAGGAATACTCAGGATAGCACACAAAGAAAAGAAGAGGCAAGTTTGTAATTTCTATTTATTTAATTTTTTTAACAACTATGCTAAAAACTAAGTTCACTTTCCAACATAATATGTTTTACTTGTTGTGTTGGAATGTCACTTCACCCTGTGGAGAAATAAAAAAATCGGCAAATTCATCTCTTACTGATTGAGCCAAAGTAGTACTTCTTCTGGGGACTCCAGAAAGGGAACGTAAAGATGAAGAAGCATCACGCCTCCATAATCCTAACGTAAGTTCCCCATCTTTCGTAGATTCGCTATCGAAAATTCCTCTACGGTTATAAACTGATTTTTGAGGAGGTTTTGCGTAAAAAATTATGTAGGTAAACAGCAGCCATAGTAACTTTCGTTGCAGCTTCAGGTTGTAATGCCATTGGAGATCGGAATACACGAAAGCAAGCAGACAGCACTCCAAAGGCATTCTCAGAAACTCTTCGAGCCCTGCTGAGTCTATAACCAAATATCCTTTTCTTAGATCCTTTGTCATGTATTCCAGAGTACGGTTTCATAATATTTGGTGAAAGAGGGAACGCGTCGTCTGCAACTAACACAAACGGGGTTAGGGTTGTCCTTCCTGGCAATGCCCGTGGGGGAGGTAAACGTAGAGAGTTTTCTTCTAGAGCTTTCTTGAAAAATGTATTATTGAAAACGCCTCCATCGGAGATTCTCCCTTGACAACCCACATTAACATATATAAAATTGTAATTGGCGTCCACCACAGCCATCAAAACTATGCTAAAAAATCCCTTGTAGTTAAAAAATTCCGAGCCTGAATGAAATGGTGCTACTAAAGCGGTATGTTTGCCGTCGATAGCACCGATGCAGTTTGGAAAGTTCCACTTTTCCTCAAATACCTGGGCGATTTCATTCCACTCTGCTTCACTCTGAGGCATCTGAAAAATGAAACTAAAAGAAAAATTAGTCATATTTTTTAGCGAATTTTTTCTTTGTATATTTATTTATTTTAGTATTTATATTTTCAGGAAGATGGACCACAAGACAGTCAAAAAGAAGGCATTAACGATGACAGCCAAGTTGTTCATCCCCAAAATTTTGAAGACAAACAAGCATCAACGCTTTCCCCTTCAGAGGTCACCGGAACCAAAAAAACATTCAAATCTCCAAAGGCACTAAAAAGCAAATCTGCAAGACGTCGATTAGTCGATAGTCCCGGTTCTTCCAATGCACTGGATGAGGCTCTGAACGTCATGAGATCTCTTCAATCAAAAAGAGCGAACATCGATGATGAATATTCGTTGTACGGTGAACAGATAGCAATTAAAATGAGAAAGCTTTCTTCGCCCCGAACCAGGTTAGTTGTGCAGAATAAGATCAACCAATTATTATTTGAAGCTGAAATGGGATATCTTGAACATCAGCATGGGTACAATGTGCCACAAGTTAATATTCGGCAAAACTCTGGACCGGCCAATCCAATGGTGCCTTCATTCCCCCAGATTTCTAACATGCCCAATCAAACGCAACCACCATTCTTCACTGACAACATGACCAATCCAACATCTTAATGGTTTTTGACGTCTGGATATTCTTCATTACCGTCGTCAATTTCATCGTATTCGCAATCGGCATCCCCGGCATCCACTAATTCAGAACTGTCCAATATGGACCCCTTCCCTCAATAGTTTTTAACTTTTGTACTCAATTATTTTTAATGATGTCAATAAAAGTACTATTCTAAATTAATTTTGTTTAATTTTCCTTACCTTAATGTAGTCTTGAAGGGCCTCTACAATGGCGTCACAAACTTCAGGTATGATTTTAGATACATTGTTTGGAGATCTTCAAAACATGCATTAGTGAGTGGTACGAATCACCAGTCGCAATGAAGCGCAGAGTGACAGCTAATCGTTCGCTTGCTGGAATAGCATCTCTATAAGAGGTATTCTTTTTTGATATTTTGGGTCCAACCTTGTTGAGTAGCACTTGAAAGTCCGATCGCTGCATTCGAAAAAAGTTGGTGAAACCAACGTCATTTCGGTATTCCAAATTCAACGGGTCTTCTTCATCCAAAATTAAATCTTTCATTAATTCGCTAGCCCTGTACAGCTGCCGTCCTCTCCTAAGGCTCGGGCGAATCCAAAATCTTCTTTGACGTCTTTTTGGGGGCTGATTTAGAGCGAGTATCACCACAGCCATGACTGACATAGCGACGTCATAGTCGGTAATCATTTTGAAAACACTAAGGACACTTTAAAAAAACTTCTAAAAAGTACTCTTCAACGAAGTCACCAGTCTTGGTGTTGAAACTAAATAATGTAGGTAGAAATAACCCGGTCGGCTTCGTTTTCGGTATGGACGTCGTGCCGGCCCGAACGTACCCGCCCGGCCTACCGCGGCATAGTGTGGACCCTGCTTTAGAAACATAGCTGAAGAACTGGGAATAAGCAAGAGCACGATACAGAGGATTTTTAAGAAACACAACTATCACCAATTTAAACCACATTTAGTTCAAGAACTGAGGCCTACTGATTTCGACAGAAGATTAGAATTCATATCTCTAATCGATGTTAATATTGCCGACAATTCCTTATCTCAGTCTTTCTTTTCACAACAGATGGATAAGTACTTACGGACCTATAGCTTGGCCTCCCCGCTAGCCCGATCTAACGCCACTGGATTTTTTTGGTGGGGTTATCTTAAAGAATTAGTATATCAAACAGCCTGTAGATCTAGATGATCTTAAAGAGGCAAGTCGTAGTGTTACACCAGTTATGATACAGGCTGCGTGCACAAGAGCGCTTTAAGACGTTTTCAAGCTTATATGGAATCTGCGGGAAATAATTTTGAACACTTATTGTAATTTTTTCTACATTATTTGTATTTTATTTTAATGAGGAAATTTAGAAATCACAAAATATTAGTTTTTTCGTCGTATTCCAACTAAAGTGACAAGCAATTTTCAACGAAAATATACAGGGGATGCTATTTGAAAAAAGAAAGTGAGGGGTGGATGCCAAAGGATTGTTGAGTGAAATAAAGTTTCTGATACGTCATTAGGAAGGAATTTTGATGCCATTCACAACAGTTTTTACAGTATTGAAGTATCTTTTAAATTAAGCGAGATATTTATTGCCTGTAAACGATAACTTGGGACACGCTGTATACATTTGGTGTTTTCGTTATTTGGCACAGTTTTTGAGTTTTGTGTCAATAAAACGTTTTTAATGTAACATTTTCCACGATTTTCAATATTCCTCACCGTTAAAATAACGTTTAGCGAAAAAGGAATGTTTTTTTTTGTTTAAATCTATCGTTTAACTCAACAAGTCTGAATTAGACACAAATTACTACAAAAAAAAAATTATCACAACAGGTGGAACTCGACCGTGAGAATTTTTTTTATAAACAAAATTACGTTCCTATTGTCGGTAAACGAGAAGAGCTACTTGAAATAGAAATTTTAACGAGATTTGCGGTACATAACCGTTAAAACCAAAATCGATTTCATATTTGTCTATTATTGTTATTACAATATTAGTTACTTTGTCTTTTTAAGATACAGGTGAACATTCAGTTTTGTTTAAACTTAATTGTATGGCATATGGTTAACGTATCGAATATTTAAATTAATCCACTCAACATACTTTTGGTATAAAATGTTTTCGAATCGAGAGACAGTGGACTACTTAACTTCGTTATAAAATACAGATTAAGCAAAAAGAAAACTAAATTAACTCCAATAAGAATAATAATTTGACAACTATACGGTAAAGGTTAAGAAAAATTTTCAATTAGGGCTTCATACGAGGGCGAGATTTTTCTCGTCTCTTCTCGAAAAAGCGAGACGAGACATCTTTGAAAATATTATGGGCGATACCGAGTCACATACAGCGAAACCCGAGAATCTCATTTTTGGTCTCATTAATTTTTTTTATGAAGTTTTTATTAGAAAAATTAGAAAAGGTCTACATAGAGAACAATACATTTTACTGTATATAAAATCTGGTGACCATCTGTAAAATATTTTATTGTAAATTCAGTGGTGGAATAAAATGATAAAACAGGTCGGTTTTACCAAAATTAAACCGCCCCAAATACAATAGGGTCGTAAAATTCAGCAGAATGGTTAAGGTTTCATTAATATGATAAGCCTTTGAATTAAATCTTTCAGAAGCTCTTGGGATAAATAAAAAAACATTCTGGTAATCTTCTTCACGACCAAATAGACCAAATAGATATCAACCATTCTCTCTTATTAAACTTATTTACCTAGAAGATAGGTCAGGAAGAATTGTTGTGAATGAATTTCCAGGTAAACTTGTTCAATAATTTTGTTAATATTCGATTAATTCCGTATTTAGGCATTTTTTGTACTTTATTTCCATGTAAACATTTTGTAATACTTTGTCAATATTCTTAAAATTCCGTCTTTATGCACTGTATAAATTAAAAATTTTTCATTATACCTTCACTCAGTTACATTAAAATTTCAACGAGTGTGATTGTTATAAATATAGTTTAAAAAAATTATTTATGGATTTTATTATTAATATTTGGAAATAGCGAGACGAGACAATCGATAACGAGACGAGACAACCGATAACGAGACGAGACAACCGATAACGAGAAGAGACAACCGATAACGAGACGAGACAACCGATAACGAGACGAGACTAGAACAAGACTCATTTTCTTCGGAATTGACGAGATCCAGACGAGATTTTTGATACTCTCGTGTGAAGCCCTATTGTCAATTCTAAACGGAAATTCTATATAATCTGATTTGGTCCCAATAGACTTTTTTGACACCTAAAAATGTCCAATTCGATAAAATTGATGATTTCTGGGAACTATATGCAATCATCAAAAATTGAACTCTAAAGATGATATTTGTAGGAAATTAGATATAGATTCGAATCAAATATGTCAATTTTCAATTTAATAATGTCGGATGAATAGTTAACGTGGAAACATATTAGATAATTAATGTATCGTTAATAAACAGATTTGTTGGAAATATTTTTTTCCTCCTACCTCTATATAAACTATACACTTTCCTCGCTCATATCAGGAAAGAAACTCATACTTCCCACTTTCCAATAATTATCCAAAGTTGATTGCATTTTTAAAACGTCAAAATGCCGCATATGTTCATAAATTCGTTATTTGTGCCGTAAATAAAATTAAAAAAAAAGGTGATAAGTGGGTAGTAGGAAAAATCATATGTATTACACAGGAGTAAAGTGTATCTTCCTCCATTGGATTATTACTACATCCTGCGGGAGGAGAAGTGGCACTTTCCTCCCTAGTAATACAAATAGCTATTTCCTACGACCACCAGCCAAAACACTATTTTGCACATTGGTTATAATACGCAAAATTAACAATTTCTCATAGCAACAAAAGTTGTGGGAATAGTAGCATAAGGCATACTCAAAGTGACATAAAGCATAGCCAAAGAGACATTAGGCATACCCAAAATACGTCAAAAAATAATAGTTCAATACTATTAAACGCTTTACAAAATTAGAAAAATAAATTTCCAAAGAGCAGACCGTCCACTAAGAAGCAACAACTACTTCTCGGGCTATATGTCGGGGCATATAGCCCGAGAAGTAGTTGTTGCTTCTTAGTGGACGGTCTGCTCTTTGGAAATTTATTTTTCTAATTTTGTAAAGCGTTTAATAGTATTGAACTATTATTTTTTGACGTCTTTAGATCACGCTTTACTTATATGACAATTATTTACAGGTAACTGTAATTAAGTAAATACCCAAAATAAATACCTACAGCAAATTGTTTGATTTCTGGATGGGGGTCGTAGGAAAAATACAGTGTGCAACACGTGCGCAAATGCTAATTTCGATCCCGCAAAATGCAATTTGGAATAAAGATATCTAAGAAATGTTTAATAAATATTAGGGAGATATATTATTAGTGTATGAAAAATTATTAAGCTCGGTGAATTCTGAGCGAATAATGAAGCCTTCTTCTACGAGTAATATATACTATTTTTTCTTCAAACGTGAAGATAACTTAAGTTATAGGTAGTCAAATTACATTTTTGCAATAAAATTTTCAAATCTGCCAAACGTCAAAATAAATATGTATTAAAATGACAGTTCCTACTTTACAACGTCCATATTAAGGCGTTACTATAGTTTCTCATTATTGTTGTACTAGTACAATAATAGAAACTCATTATTGTACTAGTAAAATAATAGGCTGTGTTGCCGTAAATAATATAGTTATTATTATACGCTCGATTATTATAACCTAAGCCTTTACGAATATTTTTCAAAATGGTGTTCTCTATTAAATGTATTAATAAATAACACTGAACATAATATGTATGGTTGATTTAAATATAAATTAAAGAAATTACTAACTTATATCTACGAAACATTGAAAAGTTTCTACAATTCCAATATGTTTTTTTTTGTATACAAAATACTTAAAAAACAATTATAACGTACCTTATGAATGAAACCGATGATAAAATAGTCTAAAGATGTGTTATTTCACAGTAAAAATTCAGTTCTTTTTGACGTTTACAAGAACCGGCCACTTTTTTCACACCCGGCTTACTGGATAACTAGACTTGTTTTTCGTTCGATAGCGATTAGTCGATTGTCTCGAAGTTCTGCTTCCGGTATGTACGCGCACACAGCTACTGCGACTACGGACTCTACAGTGAACTAACAACAAATCGCTTGCTTTGGTTTGCGCCTCCCTGTAAGTACAGACGAGTTTTATACGTCTACGATGTTGCCAAGTCGCAAAATACGTTTCTAGTCCTGCTGTAAAAGCTTTATTTTTTTTTTATATTCATTATAGTATAAACGTCCGCTCTACTAAAAATATCTTTTTTCGTCTACCTTTACAAAAAAATACTAATTTCCGTATAAAAAATCATATCCAAATTTCCGAAGCTTATTGCATTTTTGAAAAAACAAAGCTTTGGGTACTAAGCGAAAAAATCTAGAGTATTTAGTCCAGATAAAATAAACAGATTTCTTCGTGATGCCCCAGATGAAATCTTTTGCACAGTGGACGAAAAGTACTTGCCTTCAAAAATAGTCGATCTTTCATTCGGAAATTAGTATATATATATATATATATATATAATATATTATCAAAAACCCAATTACGATAGTATATGGTGTAGGGTATACTACTTTTACAATTATACTTATTTCAACTGCATCGTATTATGCTTAAGACATATATCCATTTTTTCATCGATGCTTTGGTCCAGATAGAATTTTATTCATGTACAAATTTAGCCCATTGTTTTTTATCTTTTGCCATTGTTTTTGCCTCTGTCCATGTTTTTCCTTTTTCTTGCAGTATGCCTACCATAACACCATCCCATGTTTGTTTTGGTCTTCCCCTTTTCGTTCTTTTTTGTATTTTTGATTGCAATACTTTTTTAACTGGTCTTGTATCGTTCATTCTTTGTAAATGTCCCCACCAGCTTAATTGTCTCTTTTCAATAAATTTAAGTGTTGATTCTATGTCAAGGTCTTCTCTTATTTTCGTATTTCTTAGTTTGTCTTTCTTTGTGACTCCTTTAACTCGCCTAAGATACTTCATCTCAACTGCTTGTATTCGACTCTTTTGTCTCTTTGTTAATACTCAAGATTCACATCCGAATGTTAATATTGGCCGGTAAATTGTTTTAAATACATTTAACTTCGTTTTCTTGGAAATTTCTTTTTTATTTATAAATGTCGAATTCATCGTGTGATAAAGTTTCATCGTTTTTTGTACTCTATTGGTAATTTCGACTTCCTGCGTTCCATTTTCTTCTATTTCTACTCCCAAGTATTTATATCTTCTAACTTGCTCAATTTTTATTCCATCTAATTGTATATTTAAATGTTTTTGTTATATTAACTTAAGTATGTTATAACCATAACTTTGGTTTTACTTTGATTAACTGTCATTCCAAGATACCGTATTCCATATTTCCATATTCTTTTGTAAATCCTTCTCTTTCCCTGCCATAATTATTAAATCATCTGCAAAAGCTGCTTCTGATATATCCACTCTTCCTAAATGTCTGTATCTAACGTGTACTTTGCCATTTTGGTTGACGATTTTTTAATTATTTCATCAATAAAAATTGTAAATAATAATGGACTTAGTCCCCCTCCTTGCCTTAATCCTTCTAGTGTTGAAAATGGTTCTGATGCTTTATTTTTGTATATTACACAATTTCTATTATTTTTGTAAATGTTTTTGATTATGTCTATTATTTTGTAGTTTACTCCCCTTCCTTCTAGTACTTTCCATAACTTCTCCCTTGGTACTTTGTCAAAAGCTTTTTCCATTTCTATAAATCCCATATATACCTCTTTTTCTTGTTGTGAGAACTTATCAATTATCTGTTTCACCGTAAATATGTCTAAATATCTTCTAAATCCACTCTGCGATTCTTCGAGAGTATTTTCTATCAGTGGTCTTAGCTTACTGTCTATAATCTTCTCGTAGACTTTCATAGCTGTACTAAGTACATTTATTCCTCTATAATTATTGCAGTCTTGTCTATCCCCCTTTTTATATATTGGAACTATTAAGGCTGTCTTCCAATCTTCTGGAATCTGTTCTTCACTCCAAGCAGTGTTGTATATTTTCAATAATATTTTTGTTCCTGTTTCCCCTAAATTCTTGAACATTTCTGCTGGTAATTTATCAATTCCTGGAGATTTTCCATTTTTCAATTCATCTAATTTCCTGTAATTCTTTTAGAGTTACAATGTCTTTATTTTCTATTATTGCATCCTTTTTTTTTGTTGATGTCCTGAACTTTGTTGTCTGCTCCTAGTAATTCCTCAAAATACTCTTTCCATCTATCAATTACTTCGTTTTCATTTCTTAGTATATCTCCTTTTTTATTTTTTATCCAGGTTACTTCTTGTGTTTTTTCCTCTCTTAATGACTTCAATGTTTTGTAAAACAGTTTTTGATTTGATTTACTATTGCTTTCCATTTTTTCGCCAAATTCTTTCCACTGATTTTTTTTAGCTACTGCTACCATCTCTTTTACATTTTTCCTCTTCTCTTTGTACATTTCATAGTTTTCCGTTGTTTTGTTATTTATATACATTTTCCACGATTATTTTTTTAATTTTACTTTTATTTTAATTTCGTCCGTCCACCAAGCTGTTTATTTTTTCTTATTAGTTTTCTTACTACAACCACATATTTCTTTAGCGGTTTCCGATACGGTTTTTTTGAAATAATCCCACATTTCTTCTAAATTACCATTTTTCATTATATCACAATTATTTAAGAACTTTCCTGATAATGCTATTTTGTATTTTTCTGCCATATCTTTGTTTTTTAGTTTGTATGATCTGACGGATTCATATTCTATTGTTTTTTCTAATTTTTGTCTATTATGGTTTGTAATTTCTACTTGTTCTATTATTTTTGTTACAAGTAAATAGTGGTCACTTCCTATTTCTGGTCCTCTTCTAACTTTGGTATCCAATACTTCCTTTCTATTTCTCTTTTCCACTAATATATAATCTATTATTGACGTTTCATTTCTGCTTTCCATCACACGTGTATATTTATGTATGTCTTTATGTTGGAAAAATGTATTAGTTACAATAAAATTGTGTAATATGCAAAAATCCAGCAGCCGTTCTCCATTATTATTCCTAAATGTTTCACTATGTTTTCCTATTACTGCTCTATAAATGTCATCTTTTGTTCCCACTCTGCTGTTCAAATCTCCAAGTATAATTATTTTTCCTTTTGCATTTTCTGTAGCCATAGTTAGATCTTCCCAAAACCTATCTTTATTTCCTACTGTATCGTCTTCATTTGGTCCATATACAATTATTATAGTTTTTGTGTTCATATTTTTATCTTTCATTTCCATCACCAATAATCTTTCCGACCATCCCCTCCATCCAGTAATTTGTTCTTCTAAGTTTCTATGTATTATGCATGCAACTCCTGCTGCCGCTCTTTATATAAGTATATGGCCATTATCCATTTTCACTATCCCCTGTCCTTTTTTTTGTCTCTGTTATAGCTAGTATTCTCAAGTTTGTATTTTCAAACTCTTCTTCTAATTCTTTTTCTTATCCTAAAATACTTCTAACATTCCATGTTCCAATTCTCCACATTTCCGTTGCTGATTTTACTTTATTCGTATCAAATTCCGTTGCCGTGTCTTTTTCTCTGTTACCATGAATATCTGTTTCTCTTTCTTTTTAGTTTTTTGAATGTATTTTTTCCAGTATTTTCATTCTATTTGTTTCTTTATCCCATCTCCATTCTTGCCCATTTACCGTTACCTTATTGTATCCCATTTTTACGTCTTTTCCCTTTTGACTTTCTAATTTTGCAAACATCCTTATCTCTTTTATGTTTTTCTCTTTCCTTCTTGGTCATATCATTATTTATAAAAACTCTTTCTTCTTTCCTCTCCTTTAATTTAGCTTTATTTGCCATATTTTGTTCTTTATCAGCTTCTTTTTGACATTCCACTATACACATTTTCTCCCCTATCTTGTTAACTGCTTTAGGCTCGATATTTATTTTTAGTTGTTGACTCACAAAGTTTCTGACATTTTCTACCAATTTCGACGGCTCATTAGTATCAAGTTTTAATCCATTTATCATCACATTATTCTTTCTTCTTTCTTTATCTATAATTTCCATTGTTTTTTTAATCTCTTCCATTTCTGCATTTTCTTTTTTAATTGCTTAGTTTTCTTTTCTCAATACTTCGTTTTCAACTTTCAACTTTAATATTTTCTCATTAAACAGATCCTGTTGATCTTTGGTTTCTTTGATCTCGTTTTTAATTAGTTGTTGTTCCCATTTCATATCCTTTTGATCTGCAGATATTTCCTTCATTTTAACGCTATGATTTGATCTAACTTTTCATCTTTTTTACTACTTATAGGAAATTAGTAATTTTTTATAAAGGTTATAGACGAACTCCTGGAGGAATTGAACAGGACGGGGATATACACCCAGGGGATCTGACAATTCTTATTCTGGGGAAATACCCGAATGTTATATCGGAGCTGATGCAACAAGCTCTAGAAATGGTGGAGAAGTTCAACGGAATTTATTCTTTTTGTAAAAGGGGAAGGTGTGATGCCTTTTGGCATAAAATAAAATAAGAAATAAATTCCCTTCAAACTATTTTCAATAAATCATTGAACGTTAATGAATGCATAAATATATAAATAAAACCAACGAGGCCAACAGGTATCGAGTCAAGTTCATCACGTAAATAAACATATAAGATTAAATAGTAAATATCAGCCTGAACTTAAACTACAATATAAATAACATATTCAGATGCAATTCATATTCAAATCAATTCATTTCTTCAGTTAAAATGAATGTATTCCTTCTGATTCATTCTAATTAAGTATTAGATTATATTAAAGATATGCTATTCAGTTATACTATAAGTATGCTATAATGATAGATTGAATAAAGGGTGAACCCTGCAAAAACTGCGCTCATTCCCTTCACTAGAAAAAGGAAGCTTGAGAGACTAAAACTGCCAAGCCTCTTCAACGTGCAGCTGTGTCTTAGCCAAGAGGTCAAGTATCTGGGCATAATTCTGGATGCAAAACTACCCTGGAATTGACACCTACATGACAAAATCAATAAAGGGAAAAATGCCCTAATAGCTGACAAACGGGCGATAGGAAACACATGGGTACTAAATCCACGGATCGTTCACTGGCAGTATATCACTGTGGTGAGACCCACGGTTACCTATGGAGACTTAGTTTGGTGGCCAAAAACAGATCAGAGGAAAGCCGAACTGGAGCTTGCCTGTCTGTGCATAACGGGTGCGATGAGAAGCAGCCCGACTGTGGCAATGGAAGCCATTCTCAATCTTCCGCCTCTTGCTCTGCATGTTAAGGCGGAAGCGAGAATGGCTGCATACAGGCTGGAATGCAATGAGAATTGGAACGAAGGAGCCAACACCCTTAGTCATTCCAGAATCACAGATGTTAATACAAACTCGCTTCTTGAAACGAGAAGTGATAACATGTTGGCCTCAATTAACGAAAACCAACCATACCATATCCAGCTAAATTGGGATGGGTTGGAAGCATGCAGTCAGGTTGGTGTGACATAGGAACAGGAGCTGGAGTTCATGGTGCCAGACCCAGGTGTAATGTCCACGTATCGTTGGGGACGTTTGCATCTGAATTCCAGGCAGAAATCTACGCTATTGACACGTGTTTGCAAATGAACATCGAAAGGGGGTATAGAGGCCAAAAGAACCTCATACTATCAGATAGTCAGGCAGCACTGAAATATTTAGCATGTCCCCACATCAGATCTAGACTGGTCAGGGACTGCCTGCAAAAACTTTTAACCCTGGCAAACCATAATAGAGTAACTCTTAAGTGGGTCCCGGTGCACAAGGGTATTGTAGGCAATGAAAAGGCAGACGCCCTAGCAAAGCTAGGGACTGAAACTGCATTCACTGGACCTGAACCAGTATTTGGAATATCAAAATCTGCTGCACGTGGTTGTACATCTCGGTGGATTCAAACTAAACATCAGACGTACTGGAGACACGTGCCAAAACAGGAACACAGCAAACTCCTGGTCAATAAACTCTCGGAGTCGGTGACTTACGAAATACTAAACCTCAGCAGGGGCCAGATAAGGAAAGTGACGGGATTACTCACCGGTCACTGTACCCTAAGGAAGCACATGCATACAATTGGCATATATAGGGAGGAACCTATCTGTCGGTTGTGCATGGAAGAGAAGGAAACATCCTCTCACATTATCTTCGAAATTGAAGCACTATCTCATTGGAGATATAGACTCCTAGGACTAGAGTATCCATGGAAGGATTTCTCCATGAAGGACCTAGTGAAAAGACTGTTGAGCCTGATAAGGGCTACTGGTATCTTCACATAAACGGTGTAACCAAGTGTACAAAAAGCCTAAAGGCTGAGGTGCTTAGATCTCTAAGCCTCTGACTGGTGGTGCCGAACCAATCAATCAATCAATCAAAGGTCGACGAAAAAATGTGATATGCACCTCGGCGAAGAACTGTCTAGTGTCTCGCTAGCTTGCTAGCCTCGGCTATCAATTTGCAGGCTCGACTATAATACAGTTTTTCGTCCTTGATACATAAATAACTATTTACCTTCTAAATTTAACAAGATTATCAAAGGCGAAAACAGAGAAAATTGAAATCACGATTTTAGGGATAAGACAACCCACGCAGAGCAGTACACCTCCTCGTGTCCCTTGTTGACTTTTCCTTTGATTAGGCATATTTCGGCATATGCAGATCAAAGGAAAATGTCGGCAAGGTGGACGAACACGTACTGAAGCTTTTGCAATTGAATTTGGATAAACTTTACCAAGAAATACACGCCTAATTACATATTAACTTCAGTACAGAGTAGGCCACGAATGTGTCAAATAAAGCGCAGAGTTTGAGACAAATATTTCATGTGCGTGCGTGCTTTGCATGAAAAGAAATACATTCTACGCGGAAAATGAACACAACTGTGCTTGACATGGCAGAATCCACGCATTTTATGCACTATGTCGTTTGTGCAGCCCTGCGTAGGCAATGTGCACCTTGACTAAGAAGTGAAACGTTCGGGATATAATGTAGAGAAAAAAAAACCATCTACAAGGTGTACAATAATGAAAGACTGAAAACTATCTGATCAAAAATTACCCAAAAACAATTTGACAAAATTCTGAACTGAGTATATTTTGCTGATTATTCCCTTCCTATTAATTTTGACCAATCGCTATCAAGAATTGGTATGTCAAATATAAATTTTAAGTGGAAAAATTACTTAACAACTGTCAACTTAGCTGTCAGCAGTTTTTCCGGAAAAAAAATCGATAAAAGTTCATGCAAGTTTGACATTTCATGTCATTAAAAACAATTTAACCGATATGGCTAACAATACTCCTGTAACCTAGAATAATTGTAATTTTTATATTAATTGTAATTTAAAATGAGTTTGAAGTAATTACCTTTCCTAGCTTGAAAGTTATATTGTTCTTATTATTTTAATTAAAAAAAATGTATTAAAATAAAATGTTTATTTAACTCAGGAAATAATCTTACCAAATATCCCTCGTGCATCTAATTTTTCCTGTGGAAAAATTGGAACACTCGTTTCTAAGTAATCTGTTTTAAAAAATAGCATTCGCGAAAGTGGAAAAATCCTCGTCTTCGACTCGGATTTTTAAAACCACTCTCGCTCATGCTATTTGTTAAAACAAATTACTTAGAAACTCGTTTTTCCGGAAAAATTAAATGCACTAGGGATATTACCCCCGAATAAATAACACAAACAGGAAAATTATGAATTTGGTTTCGTTTTTTCAATCTTGAGATTTTTATACTGGTCAACGTGGCAACATGGCATCGAAACTATAACAGATTCCAATACTATCGTGGAGCCGATCGAGGAGGGGTGATAGAAACTCCGCGAAGCCCATAAAGCTCGTATAACCACGTAGATAAAAAAAACGCTACGAGGGTGGTGAATGACTGGAAAATACGAATATGAACGAAGTACATTCACCAAATATTTTGCCTGAATCAGTAAATTTTCTATAGCTACAAGTTAAATCAATAGATACATTTGCTAAAAATATGAACGATAGTAGTGATATAGTTTTACCTACATAATTAATGGGTAAATTAAACGCAAAAAGTTGTGAGATCTATGTAAAATCAAGTCGGTTAATTTATTCAGTAACTATCTATTGGAGTATCTATCCAACCACTTTGTCAAAAATTGTTATCTATTTTATATAGTGACCGTATCAATATTAGACATATATGTATATCTTTTCAATAAAAGGAATAACTTCAATAGAAACTACATAAAACCAAATATATCTAATATTTGCGATCTCAGGCCCATTTTGAGTTTGCCAGACTTCCCGTTTTTCAACCTTTCGTCTCGCGTCCTGGACGCCATTTGTCCCGCTTTTCGCTGTTGACAAGAAAATTTTAAATATACTCCCAATTTATCTTACTCTTACTCGAAAATCGTTCTGCAAATAGGAAGATTTGAAAGCGTACTTTGCAATAAAATGCAGGTGGCTCTCAAAATAATCGAACAATGGTGTGAGGATCACTCTCTTTCTGTAAACCCTAGGAAAACAGAGATGGTCCTTTTCACAAGAAAAAGGAAGCTAATGGATCTCCCGACCGTGGGAGCTATCCCCTAAGATCTTCACCTGGATCTATACGGTCATCATAAGACCTACGCTAACCTACGGAGCCGTATTTGTGGTCCAAAAGTACAACAATCCATAAGAATCTTAAAATTAGATCTATTTCAAATAATAGCATGTCTCAACATAACAGGTGCCATGAAAAACACTCCCCCAGGGCTAAGGAGTTAATTTTTAATCTCACTCCCCTTGATATTTATTTCAAAGGAAGGCTGAGATATCTATGTATAGCTTCCATATTCTTGGCTTAGAAACTGGGTGCGGAGTAACGAGACGTCAACTGTGGCAGATATCTATCACTTCGATCACAATGCTACAGGCAAAGACGGACTCCGTTACTCTATTTTTAATAAGCCCTACAAAATAAGTATAAACAGAATAAGAGAAACGCCACTCGAAAACTGAACAAGGTTTTGCATGCAGAGTATACTCCAATTCAATCTTTTAACCTTAACATAAAATGGGCTATGGGCAAATATGCCAACGTAGCTCAAATTGAACTGAATGGCATCATCATGGCTGCAATTTTGCAATTTCGTCGGGAATTTCAAAATCTTGTTCTATTTTTGATTTTTTACTTTTAATACTTATCTCCCTAGCAAGAAAAACGAAGACAATAATCCATTCGTAAATACGTGTTCGGAGAGTCATCAATGGGCGCGTTCAGCCACGCTAGAAGCGGCGCTCTGTGAAAGCGCTTGAACTAGGGATGGCTGATCCCAAACATTTTTATGGATCAGTTTCAACCTGATCCAGTCCAGCCGGCCTTTTTGCAAGAGGTAGGTAGGCTTTTACAGCAGTAGATAAACAACCGTAAACAACGTTCATCTTAATCTGTTTAAGATTTGTGCCCGAATCACGGCAGAACAGTCGCGGGCCGTGTCACCCTGTATTTGTATCTTTAGAGTAGGGAGGGTGAGTTTAGGCTCACAGGATATCCTTATGCCGCACCTGGTTGGAATATTCAGAGCCTCCTTAGCTCTGAGATATATTCCCAGAAAGTGGAGAGAAGTACGAGAGGTATTCATACCCAAACCAGGAAGGATGGATTACACCTTACCAAAAGCATTCCGACCAATTAGTCTCACATCGTTCTTTTTAAAAACAATAGAGAGGCTATGTGAGAGGTATATAAGAGATGAAGTGCTAGTTCACAACCCACTTCATCCAAACCAGCATGCAGATACTCCGGGAAGGTCCACTGATTCGGCCTTTCACCAAATGGTTGGCCGAATTGAAAGATCATTGGATAATAAAGAATCCACCCTGGGTATATTCATAGATATTGAGGGAGCGTTTGATAAAACAACCTTTCCAACAATTACCCAGCAACTCAACTCCAGGAATGTACCCCTGGTAGTGGTAGAATGGATACTCAAGATGCTCTCTAGTAGAGCAATTAATATCAATGTAGAAGACATCATAGTGAGAGGACTGGCCGTGCCACGCTAATAATCGTACCTGAATAAATTGTCGGTTCAGATCAGTTCCATTAGTCCAGCCCGCCGGATCTGATCCATAATGGATCAGTTCCAGTACAGGTTAGCCATCCCTAGCTTGAAGGTGGCTGAACGTCTATGCTTAGATGCTCTGTGAAAACCTTATAAATTACTTAATATAGGAAGAACTTGCGGATGAAAATAATATTGTGGATAATATTGTAGAATTTATTCCACCTGTAATTGAAAGGCAAGAAGAATATGTAGAAATATTAGCATTAGGAGAAGCTGAAAATCCTGTGAGAAATTTAAATTATTTCGAGGAAGTAATTCACTAATAAAAACTAACTACCACAGAAATTTTAATTTAGAGCTGCTAGAGGTTAGAATTGTTGTTTGTTGTTGACATAACGAACCGCTGACCGACTTAGCGGAAAATAAAATCGCTGGAAGAAATGGAGACCTCTAGAGCTAGCGCTGTCACTTAGCGGTCAAATTCGCCTTCCGCTTACTCAGCGCTTGCCTAGCGCTAGCGTGCAAATTGACTTCGACTTGCAATAGTTCTTAATCTACATTTTCAAATATAATATAATATAAATAATATAAATATAATTTGGGAATATACCTGGTTATATTATATGTCCTCTTGGTCACTGTAAACGCGGGTTTCCAGCTTCATCCACTACAGGGAGGTCGAAAATGTTCTGAATGTTTTCGAGACAAGAGTACGTTGGTTACTTTTATTGCTGTTTTTGCATTGGAACTGGCCTGTTTCCAGATATGAAAATTAAATCAAAAATTTCCATTTTGAAGACACATCAATTCGTGAACTTAATAACTGGCAAAATGACATCAAACTATTTCATTTCAAAAGTCTGTCAAATAAATGAAATAAAAAATAGTTTGATATGTGTCAAAATATATATCTCTGGGATTGGGAAGGGAATTCCGATTAAAGAGAGTGTTTTAGAATACGATAAAATAATTAATTTATCTTCATGTAAGTATCCACCTGAGCTAATATAGGTAATAAATCAAATAAAAATGATAACTTGCAAATTAATGTTCATCTGTCAGATATAAGCACATTATTTTTACGAGAATACGTATTTTTTATTTGAGTATTTTATTGAATGATAAAAATATACTATTTTGAATGGATAAGAATCAGCGCGCTGGCTTTACATTAGGGGCTAGTGCCCAATGAGAAAAATTTTCCGGGGCGCAAAAATGTGTGCATTATTGTCAAACATGCTTTAAAAATTGTGCATTCACAAATAAACATAAACACAATAACATTAATCAAATTGGAATACGCTGCAGTTTTCTTTACAAAATTGTAAAAATAGCTTCAGTGTTTAAAACTTCACATATATTTTTAACAAAAAAAGGATGTATTCTGGTTCCTATTTGTCAAATATCTTGAAAAATCAATAGTACTTGCCTATTTATAAGATTATCTGTTGAAAAGTTTGCAGTATATCCAGGTTTTCCAGAAAAAAATTCAAAAAATACTTTTTTCTACTCCTGTTTTATAATATAGGTACTTACTAAAAGACTAAAATCTGTATCATAATGATATTCATTGTGATACAGATTTTTAAGCCAATAGGAATGCGACATTCGCACAATATTTAATATAGCCATGGATCTCTGGTTGACATTTCTGAAATTAATTATATTTGGTGACACTTAATTTGACAGTTGTCAAATAATTTTGATTTTCAAAAGTAACTATATATGATAATTATTAATTAAATAATTCTTATTAATCGGAGTAGAAAACATATTGTATGCAACTTTCATGTAATGGCCATTAATACACTCGCATATTATATACGAATCCTACAACATGCTCGTGTCTTAATGGCTATCATTACTTGATCGTTGCATAAAATACTATTATGTCATACCAGTACATTATTGTTTTTATGTCATACTAGTTCATTATTGTGTTTTTATTGCTTAGTTACCAACTATCTAATGTCGTACTTTATGCCCGTGCGGGCATAAAGAGAAATAATTCTAACTTTGACACATGTAAAAATTATTGTGATTTTATGACATTTACGTTTGTCAACATTCACCTAGCAACGATAGTGTCTACTATGATAAAATGGCAATGTTATTAATTCAAACCGGATTTGTATTGAGATTGGATTGCAATAACGAGCTAGTATGACATAAAAGTTTGTATGTACCGCGGGCATAAACAGATGTGTGTACCCTCGGTCGACTCATTTTATACCCTTGGTACATAAATAACTATTATACCTTAGATACCATCTACATAATGGATTACTTTATGCCTGTGCGGGCATAAAGTACACATTATGGCCCGCGCGGGCATTAAGGCGCAAAAAACAGTTTTAGATTAACTTATTCTTTATTAACAAAATAACAAAATATACGTTTATACATTATCTGGTTGTATTTACATAGAATTGGCAATTCTGGAAGGTTCCGCTGGGTTGTTCAAACCCAAATATTTTGCAATAATACAGAGAATTTTCCCAAATGTGTTTTTTCCAACAGGTTGAACAGTACAGCGGCCTTGTCTGTAGCTTAGAAATCGTATTTTTTCTGAGCAGCCAAGATTCAGACTCTTCATTTCGTCTTCATCAACAATGGTGTAAACTCGTTTTTTGTCAGTTTTGGTTTCTGGCACCGTTTCAACAAATACTGATTTCCTATCTTCTACATGTGTAATTAACATATTTACCATTAAAGTCTTTTTTACCATCGAATATTTAGCCCACAGAGAGCTCGGAGAAAATTTTTCGGATAGATCATTAAGTACCCCAACAACACAGTTTCGTTAATGTTTTTTACAGCATTTTCTGACATCCACTTCAAAAATTGGTCATATTCTTTGTCATATGAGTCTCTGTATTTTCTCAGTAACAGGTTTTGCGTTGCCTTTTCAACCTTCCTTACAATTTCGTCGGGAATTTCAGGATCTTGTTCTATTTTTGATTTTTGACTTTAACACATTAAACATTTTAATCGTTATCTCCCTAGCAACAAAAACGCAGACAATAATGTCAAGGTAATATGGCAGGTAAAAATAAAAAATTAGTAAATCAAATTAAATTTTAAAAAAATATTTATTATTCAAAACGAACTGTTATGACTTAAAAGTTTGTATGCACCACAGGTACTAATAGATATATACCCTCGGACGACTTACTGTCGCCCTCAGGGCTTAATCATCTACTTAGTACCCTTGATACATAAATAACTATTTTACTATTTCAATGTCCACAATTATACTCGATATTTTATATAATGTGTCACATTATTCGAAATGATATTTGCTCTCTTCTTACGATATCTTTCAAATACCACTATTGCATATATGTAATTACAAAAGTGGTAAAGTATTGTTGCGAGGTCACCAACTCAAAGCCGGCCCTGTCTCTCTTGTATAAATTTTGGCGAATGCGCTCCTTTCGAGAACATTCGAGTAAATCGTTTTGTTTAGGCATAGGACGGGCGTGGAAGTTTAACAATTTTCCAGAATTGATAAAGACTACGCGGGTTTTTGAGTGAGTTGACAATTAGTGAAACGAAGACAAAGAGTTCAGAGACAGCTTACAGAAGGTCTTAGTAATCGGACAGAGAATGAAATAGTGAAGATAAATAGTGTTATATACAAGTGGTTAAAATAAATTATACTATACCGAGTGTAAATAAATTAGTAGACATTAAGTAGAGTGTGTATATAAATTAAGTTTAATAAATAAATCAATAGATATTAATTAGCCATAGTAGTGTGTCTAATTTTATCCCACCCGTAAAAATAATTTAAATAAATAAGAAAAACATTACAGTATGTTCATAATTATTAATTCAATTTTCCTCTTTCAATTAAATTATAGTTACTGTAATATAACTATTATGTATTTGGTTTATACAGTGTGGAAACCACTTATGGAATAAAATTCTTTTCGTCAACTTTTGAATTGAGTTGTGCGTTATGTAAACATAAATTTAAATGTACAGGGTGATTCACGCAAGTATGCCATAGTCGGTGTTTTTTTTAATGAAACACCCTGTATATTTGCATATTTTTGAAATCCCCTTAATGAACCGATTTCAACAAACTAAATAATGTATGGTCAATTATGAATTATACAGGGTGAAATTTTTATTTTTACAGTTATTAAACACATACATAAAATACCTGATGTATTTGATTTTAATACATTAAAATAAATGCTCAAAATGTTCTTCACCTAGTTGTTGGCAATAGCACAGTCTCCTATAGAACTCCTCCTTAACTTTGTTTAAAGTAAGAGGTGAAATATTCCGTATTTCTGTAGTTATCCTGTCTTTGAGGTCTACAATGCTAGTTGGTTGTGTTGCATATACTTTGTTCTTGAGATAACCCCACAGAAAAAAATCTTACGGCGTAAGGTCTGGCGATCTAGCTGGCCACTCCATAGTACCTCTTCGTCCAATCCATTTATTGGGGAAGATTTCATCTAAATAAGTTCTTACCATTAAAGCATAATGGGGTGTTGCCCCGTCTTGCTGGAACCAAACATTTTCATTCGGTAAGCTAGGATCTATTGCGTTGGGATATAAGTTTGCCAACGCAGGAATAACTTCATTTCTAAGCATATTTAAATATTTTTCAGCTGTCAAATTTCCATCTATAAATATAGGACCAATAATATGGTCGCCTATGATACCGGCCCAAACGTTCACCTTTTGAGGGTACTGAGTATGTGTCTCACGCATCCAATTAGGATTCTCTGCTGACCAATATCTACAGTTCTGTCGGTTTACCTCTCCATTCAATGTGAATGTTGATTCGTCAGAAAAAAGAATGGTACCAAGAGCTATCTCATTTCTGTTCAGCTTATTCATCAATCTTTCGCAGAAATCCATTCTACGATCTGGATCGTCTTCTGTTAACTCCTGCACAGAAGTTAATTTGTAGGGATGAAGTTTTTCTTTATGAAGACATCTTAGAACAGTTGAATGACCAACATTATTTTCACGGGCAATTTGACGTGTACTTGAAGTTGGATTCTCTTCGACACTCAACAAAATATCCACTTTCACATCATCTTCAACGAAGTGTGGTTTTTTTTTTCAATGGTTTGACATGTCCAAGTTCTCTGAATTGTGCATGAATTTTAGACACAGTACTTTGTGAAATATTAGGCAATTCGGGATACCTGTGATTAAATAAGTTTGCCACTTCAACTTGACTTCTGCAGTTATCCCCGTACCCGATCATCATTAAAATCTCAATTCGGTGAGTCTCAGTTAAATATTTCATTGTTATGTCGACAAGGAAAGAGTGTTTGACAAAGATTTTACTTTTTCAGTATAAACTGTCAACACATCAACAACTGACAGAATAGAACACAATCCACATTATTTACCGATTTTGTCTAATTATTGGCGTTTTTAGGCAATTTTTAGGTATTTATGATAAAATTCATGGGCGTAGCAGGTTTTGTTTAATATACAAATACGACTAATAATTAGTAAGTTTAGATTTTTGATAAATCCATATTTAGCTAATTTAAAAAAGTACCAATATTTCAAGTGTAATAAATTATTAATTTTAAAATTTCACCCTGTATAATTCATAATTGACCATACATTATTCAGTTTGTTGGAATCGGTTCATTAAGAGGATTTCAAAAATATGCAAATATACAGGGTGTTTCATTAAAAAAAAACAACACCGACTATGGCATACTTGCGTGAATCACCCTGTACATTTAAATTTATGTTTACATAACGCACAACTCAATTGAAAAGTTGACGTGTCTCGGCATTTTTTATAATTTTCTAAAATAATGACATAAAGAATTTTATTCCATAAGTGGTTTCCACACTGTATATACCAGAAGAATAAGTTCTTTTTATAGTTTGAAAAAGGACTAGAGCTTTGATCAGCAGATACAGCATTCTTGTTGTGCTATGTTGTTCTCTATTTCCTTTTACCGAGATTATTTTTATATTGTTATATTTGTTAGTTGTATTTTTCACTTTAACTCTGAAAGAAACAGTTTTATTATTATTATTCACTCTCTCTCAGACTGAGTCTGGTTAGTAATGGAAAGACTCGCGGACTATTGTCAAGCGTGTCCTTATAACCCTTATAACTGATATTATAGTGCGTTTAAAAATTTTCTTGTAATTGAACAAGTATCGATAATGACTGATTTCTGAAGTTGTGTTTGGGTGCATTTGAAGTTTCTCAATGTATTGGTGCATGTTGAACGGTATGACTCCTGTTGTTGATAGTATCATCAAAGGTAATACCACTAGTGCTTCAAATTTTATCAGATAATTTTTTATTTTCCACGAAAACTTATTTATTTGGCAAAAATATGAAAACAAACCGATTGATAAAATCACGAATCCGTTAGGACGAGTGATTTTATCTCAATTCGGTTTGTTTGAATGTTTTTGCCTCAAATAAACAAGTTTGAGTGATGAAAATAAAAAATTATGTGATAAAATTTGAAGAACGAGTTGTATTTGGGAAGATTATTTTTTTCAACAATTTAAAAGGATTTTGCTTCAATATTCTCTTGGGTGATGGCACTGAATCAGTTTGTGTTCATTTTTCAATAAACTTCGAAGCACTTTTAGTTGTCTATAATGACAAATTCAAAGTAAAATTTTGACGTTTCAATGTAAACAAGGTATTATCGATGAGGAAGCAGTTTTATCAAAGGTAATACCACGAGTGCTTCAAATTTTATCGATAATTTTTTCTTTTCCACGAAAACTTGTTTATTTGGCAAAAATATGAAAACAAACCGATTGATAAAAATACGAGTCTGTTAGGACGAGTGATTTTATCTGAATTCGGTTTGTTTGAATGTTTTTGCCTCAAAAAAACAAGCTTGAGTGATGAAAATAAAAAATTATGTGATAAAATTTGAAGAACCAGTTGTATTTGGGAAGATTATTTTTTTCAACAATTTAAAAGGATTATGCTTTATTTTTTCATTTTATTATTTTATTGAATTCAAAGAATACATAAGCTAACTGGAAATATAATCAACTTTTTGAACAAGAGAAAAAATTAATTATTTGAAAAATTACAGTTATTAAAAACACAGTTTTTGTAAATAGTTTGGCCAGCAGGAACAGCTGTCTCTTCCAACTCATGTGTGGATATAATATTGGTTGATGTTGCCGCAGTTGTTGATGTTTTAGTTGTCAATAATGACAAATTCAAAGTAAAATTTTGACGTTTCAATGTAAACAAGGTATTATCGATGAGGAAGCAGAATTATCAGTATAATACCGAATGATTGGCTAGAATAATGTATTGCTATTGGTTAAAACCACCAAAATGTCAGATTTTGACAAGTGAAAAAAATAATCAAAGGTAATACCACGAGTGCTTCAAATTTTATCGATAATTTTTTCTTTTCCACGAAAACTTGTTTATTTGGCAAAAATATGAAAACAAACCGATTGATAAAATCACGAGTCCGTTAGGACGAGTGATTTTATCTAAATTCGGTTTGTTTGAATGTTTTTGCCTCAAAAAAACAAGTTTGAGTGATGAAAATAAAAAATTATGTGAAAAAATTTGAAGAACGAGTTGTATTTGGGAAGATTATTTTTTTCAACAATTTAAAAGGATTTTGCTTCAATATTCTCTTGGGTGATGGCACTGAATCGGTTTGTGTTCATTTTTCAATAAACTTCGAAGCACTTTTAGTTGTCAATAATGACAAATTCAAAGTAAAATTTTGACGTTTCAATGTAAACAAGGTATTATCGATGAGGAAGCAGTTTTATTAGTATAATACCGAATTAGTGGCTAGAATAATGTATTGCTATTGGTTAAAACCACCAAAATGTCAGATTTTGACAAGAGAAAAAAATAATCAGTATTATTTTAACTTTCTCTTGGTGCCACATATCTTTGATTTCCTCAGCCAGTTGGATATATTTTTCGATTTTCTCTCCTGTTTTCTTCTGTATATTTGCGGTATTGGGTACGGATATTTGTTGCGCGTCGTTATGCTGAATGGGGTGAAATTGATCATTTTAAACTTGTCGTTGAACCTACATAACTTTTATTTTTAAATTTAAAACAGTCAAATTGTGTAGATATATACGAATATTATATATCTATCAGAATCTAGGATTTGCTACAAAAATTACAAACAATAATTGCTAAATTAATTAAAATATAGGTGATCAATCTGATACCCAATTTGGGGTGAGATTGATCACCTCTTTTAGATAGCATTAAAATGCGTTATACTTACATGCTAGGGATCAATCTCAACCGCGATAAATTTGGTCAAGCCGTTTGTTGGAAATTGTTTCCGGGATGAGATTGATCATGCTGGGTGAGATTGATAGTTGTTTTATTTTAAAGTTCGTAATTTTAATTACGTTTTAAAATTCGTAAATAAACACAAAAATTATTTATTTCATCAATGAAAATTATAACAGAAAATGTTATTACATTAAAAACGTATATTCGTAACTAAAACGATAAGCTTAAAATTATTAAGTTAGGTAACTTTAACATTCCTTAATGTTACATCACTCTTAAAATTATATTTTATAATTCGGTCCGAGATTTTCTCAAGCGTAGGGTTTGCTAAAATTGCTATAATATCTTTAATGTGCACCACTGATACATCATCTTGCACAAGTTTAAAAATTCTTCTGGATTGAGCGGACTTCAGGCCAGTTACCTCAAACTTAGAATCTTGTAAATCATTTGTAATGAGACAAACGAAGCGAAATTCTGTTTTCTTTCTTGAACCGCCTAAGAACGTTACCAATACAAAAGTGACAGCAACGATATTTTAGAGGCTTGGTTGAGTATATTCTAGAGGCTCGCCTTCGTCTGAGTTATATCATCCTGGGTGTTACCGTCATCTAATTCCACTGTCTTACTTTCATCTTCCTCGCTAAAAGACTCTTGAATAGTGGGAGCTGTCACACTTTTTCCTGGTTCCGCCTTGAGCATTTTCCTTCGCTGGGATTGTGTTTTTGAAGAATATCTTTGATTTTTCAAATATTCCGTGAGACTGTCTGTGACTTCTTTATCGACATTTGCAACAGCATTTTAATCATCAGGAAGTTTTCGTAACACTCGTTCAGGATTAAAGGGTACCAAACCACTGGACTCGAAACCAGATATCAAATTACGTTTAACAGTGCTCTTTTCTTTAGAAACATCCTTTGGTGGAACCTTGTCCATGTTATCTAAACACTGCTTCAGTAAAAGGGGAAACTGGTGTTTAGGAATCCCAGATGTCTTTGTGTTTCTCATTTTCCACGCCGTTAATGTCTTTCGCCAGCTTTCCTTAAAAGGGCGGAAAACGCAACATCTAGCGGTTGACACAGATGTGTGCAATTTGGAGGAAGGCGCACAAACGAAATATTATGCTCTTCGCACTGCCTCAAAGCGTCTGGGTTAAAATGTAACGATAGATTATCTAATAAAAGCACTTTTCGCCCCTCCAACCTTATCGCGTGTGAAAAAAAGCTGTAGAAAACCATTCGTTAAATTTGGGCATATCTATCCAACCGGGACTTGTACGATTGTATCGGGTTCCCCCAGAACAGCAAATCATTTTACAACAAGGGTATCCCTTAGGCCCATTTGTCGTCCATGTATCCCACAAATTTTCTGCCTTATATAGAAGCAGAACCACATATCATTACAGACTTTGAGTGGTTACACACTTTCTCCGGATATTTTGTTCCCCTGCAATATATACACAACTTCTTCCCTGGATCACCTGCAAGATTAGACTCATCATAATTGAAAAAGTTCTCAGGTGGAACTCCATTTAGTGTATCTTGCAAGTTATTGGCATAGTCCCTTATCACAGTTTGGGTTACTTGACTTCGTTTAACAGTAATGTTCATCATTTTGATGTCTTTTCAAGAAGCAGCTGACCCAGTCAGGACCTGGCAAGTTGTTTTTGAAGCGATGTATGATTCTTCCGGTTTTATCTAAAAAACTCTTTACGAACATTCTTAAATCTTGCTGTGTTAAAGGAAAGCCCCAGACGGCGCATTTCAGTATATTGTTCAAAATTGCCTGTTCTTCATTGGCTGACAATCCTTTCTGCCCACCAGTTTTCTTTATTCTACGTCCATGGAATCTATTATGGAGCGTACCGTAAGACACGCCGTAGGTTCTGGCTGCCGCGCGAATAGATAGGATTTGCAATATCTCTGAGAGCTGATTCTATTTGGTCTTCTGAAAAATTTCCGTAATTTCGGCTGCCAAGCCTTCTTTTGTATATTCTGCCCATCTTGTATTCTCAACCTGCAAAAATAGAGCAAAGTACCCAATTAATTTATCCATATCTTAAAATATATGCGGAAGTGATCAATCTCACCCCGTTCCTTTAGGTGAGATTGATCGCTTCCTTTCAGTGATCAATCTCGCCTCGTCGAACTTTCGAGGTTATTGCACAAAAATAAAAACATGTACTCACCTGCGGTTTCAACTATTGACTTTCCAATGAATCAATGTGTAGCCTACTAAAATCACAATACTAAGAACGCACAAACACTGTTATAACAACTAAAAGTTCTAGAGTTTTAAAAATCACGTAATTTTTACTGGTTTTTGAACACGGTTTTGGTTCGTTGTCACAGAAGCACTGATCCATTCAGACTGCATGAATCGACTGATTTACCATGTGGCATATCTTCTCTACTGATTACCTGTAAATGGTGGATCCCGCTCTTAGCGTGGCGCGTAAATTTAAATATATTCAGAGAAAGACCTAAAGATCAATCTCGCCCCTTGAATCAATCCCACCCCACTTCACGGTATGTGTTTATATATGGGTATGTGCTCTTGTGTAAGTTCATGTTGTACTGCAAGTTGGTGTATAATTTTTGCTACATTGCCATGTCTTTTACTACATTCTGTTTGCCATTTTGGTACATAGTCTGCATTTGTCAGTCGTTGTGTTGGGGTATTTAATAATATGTTTGCTTATACTGGGTATTTTAAAAGTTATAAGTAACAATTTTTCCGTCAAAATCGTAAGAAGTTCAACGCCCTGTATAATTGGATAGTAGTAAAAGAATAATAATCTATTGAAACCAGATATTTTTAATGACTATCTAAAGTTAGAAATACCAATTTATTGCAAATATTAATCAAATCAAATACATGGTGAGTCAAAACTCAAGTTCATTATTTTCTCAGTAATTTTTAATGGATCACCCTGTGTTTTATATCATTGTCGAAGAGTACTATTATCATACTTCTATTTTTATCAAGCATTTTTCATACTCTAAGTTATTAGTTTTTGATATATTTTTCTATGTAAAGTATCATTTGAGATGTAATTAGTACCCACTTATTTTTAGTAAAAATAGTGTTAGTTTTTCGCGTGCTGCTTCTTATTTCCTCATAAGTGTAGTTTTTTGAAAACCTTCAACTGCAAACTATTACATACTAAATTACTAGTATGCATAGGAAATTTAAAATATCTCCAAAACTAATAACTTTAGGTATGGGAAATGCTCAACAAAAATAGAAGTATGGTAATAGTACTCTTCGAAAATGATATAAAATACAGGGTGATCCATTTACAATTACTAAGAAAATAATGTGCTCGAGTTTTGACTCAACATGTATTTGATTTAACGAATATTTACAATATCATTCGTTTTTGTAAATTTTTATAATTCAATTGATTATTATCCTTTTACTCCCATCCAATTATATAGGGCATGGAACGACTAAAAAATGGTTATATCTTTTCAAATACCCAGTATAAGAGATTACAACTTTATATTGTTGTAATGGGAAAGTGAAGCGGATTTCAGTTTTACAGTAAAATATAGAATGTTCCATTTAAGAAATCATAACTTCCATCTGGCACCGAGTTATGGAACACCCTTTAACATTGTAACTGATTTTGAAATATGATGCTTGAAGACTCCTACAATTTTTATTTTCGACTTTTTTTGGTATTTTTCATGATAATAGACCCAATGAGCTTTATCACCCTGTATGTTACCTTTTCTTAACCATGCGTTATACGCCTCTTGATCTATGTGCGGTTATGTTGTATTATTATTATTATATTTATAGTGAACTGACTAAAACGGTACAATTTTCTGGGCACAAATTGACATTTGTTGTTTGTTTATTCGGCATAACTGGACATTTAACGCCTTTTTTCGGCATATCTGGACATGTATCGCATTTTTCCATAAAAACTGAAAATTTGTCTGTTTTTTTTTGACATAAACGGACAAGTGACGCCTTTTTTCCGTACAACTTGACATGTGTGTTGTATTTTTTTGCATAGCTGGACATGCTTGTCCCAGCATAACTGGACATTTGCCTCCTTTTTCAGTATAACTTGACAAGTGACGCCTTTTTCCAGTATACCTGGGCAAGTGCCACCATTTTTCGGCAGAACTGCATATGCATCATTGTCCTTTTTGACATAACTGGACATTTGTAGCAATTTTTTCGGAATAACTGCTCAAGTATTTTTTTGGCATAACTGGACATTTGTTTTCTATTTCCAGCATAACTGGATATTTGTAGTCTTTTTTCGGCATAACTGGGGCCTGATTCTTGTCTGAGGGAGTAGAGCTTCTCGAGAGAACACATATATATTGTCTTTATTTTTCTTGGTTACTTTATTACTGCAGTGACAAAGACAAAATATCTGTTCTCTCGGGGTGCTTCCCTCCCTCAGTCAAGAATACGGCCCTTGGACGTTTGTCACCTTTTTTGGGCTGGACATTTCCAGCCTTTTTTCGGTACAAATGAGCATTTTTTACCTTTTTTCGGAATAACTGGACATTTCTTGTCTTTTAGGCATAACTGAACATTTCTTGCCTCTTTTTGCACAACTGGACATCTGTCGCCTTTTTTCAACACTACTGGCTACTTGTCGTCGTAAAACAAATATTTCATAAAATTTGTGCGTAATAGTATATTATGCAACGATTTTGTATTGATAACCATTACATGAGAGTTGCATACGCTACACACGATAAATAATGAAGAACTAATTATATCTATATTTGTATTGAACACAACAATTCTACAAAATTGTAATTAATGTTATTACCTCGGTTATTTCTTAAAAATATTAAGATTATTTATTGTGCAGTTTGAAAAGTTGATTCCAGGTCCCACTGATCTGGAAGTGGAAGAAATATTTACATTTATTTCATTCTTGAAAATAAGCAATCAAAACATTTTCGAAATATTATTTATCTACGACCACCATTAAAATGAAGCATTTACAAACTCATATAAATACGTGAAATTACATTTTATACATACGTCTACAGCGTGCGAAAACGAACAATGCTTTTTAAATGGAAGTTTCATTATAACACCCAAAAGAGTGCGTAAAAGTACAATGCTTTTTAAATGGGAAAAGACGGTCAATAATTGTCAAAACCAATCAAAAATCATCAAAAATTATCAAAAGCTGTCAAAAATTGTTAAAATTTTGAAAAATGGTCAAAAATTGGTAAATATCTAAAAAAATGGTCAATGATTGTCAAAAATTTTTAAACATTGTCAAAAATGGTCAATAATTGTTAAAAATTGGCAAAATTTTTGAAAAATGGTCAAAATGTCAAAAACGGTTAATAATTGTTAAAAATTGGAAAAATGGTATAAAATTGTCAAAAATGATCAATAATTGTCAAAATTTGTCAATAATTGTCAAAAATGGTCAATAATTGTCAAAAATGGTCAATAATTGTTAAAATTTGAAAAAATGGTCAATAATTATAAAAAAACTGTCAAAATGGTCAATAATTGATGGAAATTGTCAAAATTTTTGAAAAATTGTAAAATTTTTCGAAAAATGGTCAAAATTTTTGAAAAATTGTCATAATGGTCTAACATATATTATATATATACTTATATATAACTTATACAAGTTTCACATCTGCCAGGCGTCCCACACATTTTTTTTATTTGTATATTTATTAAGTTACCTTAGATTATTTTGTGTTTTGTGTTGGGTCAAAGGTTCTGTAATTATAATAATTTTGTACTGTCATTAAGAAGTGTGAAATGTCATCGTTATTTTGTAAAATATTTTCCCTTAATTATATATGAAGGTAATAAGTTTATGAAATTCACTTATATCAATGTTTACATTTAAATTTATGGTAGTTTTTAACATTGAATAATGGGACCATAACTTTGATGATTTCCATTGACATTTGCTTGACTTTTCCGAGAAATAAGTAATACGAACATTTTCCGTGTAATTTTTGATTTTTTAGTGTTACACCAATCCAAAAAATCGCCATATGACTTCATGTATATTTTTTCTTTCTTTATTATTCTTTTCCGGAAGCAGATTTTGAGTTACATTGCACGCAATTTCTGCAATTTCAGGAGGAGTGCAATCAGATTCTTCTTCCATGTTTATTTAGCTTAACAATCAGTGTTTTATCAATCAAAATTTGAAAACACATTTTTTAATGTGGTAGTAGATAAAATATTGTTTGATACTCATGCGTGAAGTACTTTTGCGCACTCGTTGCGAAAAAAGGCACTCGCTATACGGTCGTGCTTTCATTTTCGCAACTCGTGCGCAAAAGTATCACTTCACGCTCTTGTATCATAAATAACTATTGTATTTCTCCAGTTCATAAACCGTTGATATAGTTTTTCGTGCACTTTCTTAGATTTTTGTGGCAAAATATTTAGTACTGCATTTTCTGCTCTCTCCGATATGTGTGGAGGAGTCGATGGTAATTCTTCTATATCAGACATTTTGAAAAATTTAGGGTTTAGCTATATTTTACGAAAATTTAATACCTACTGATTTTGACAAATAAAACAACTAGATAGGAATCGAGGACAAACGTCAAATACGCAGCATGCTTATTGAAAAATTATGGGTTTCTATTGATTAAAAATCTGTATCGTTATGAAAAATCTGTAACATTATGAAACGGATTTTGGGCACATAAGTGTATTATTATAGTACCTACGGGTGTAGAAGAAATTGTATAAACAAACAAATTTTTCCATTAAATCCCTCATCTTAGCAAGATAAGTGTAAGGAGGGAAAACTTGACTTGAGGAGAATGAGTGATTTGTAAAGATTGATATATTTAATTAGAATTTAACTTTTAATTACTTACTGTGTACTTACATTATATTGTTTATAATATAGATAATAAAACAAATCTAAATGTTGAAATTAACTATTTACAAGACACTGGACGTGATGCCTGGATTTAATTGAACAGTCCATGTGGACATGGTCCAAGTAGGTTGAACAACCGAGATGACGTACCTGGAATTAGATAGAAAAACACTCTGAGTATTCAATTTGCCATAAATAATGATTAATTATTTAACTAACGATTAGTATAGTTGAAATCCCCAAAATTAATGAAAGTATTAATAATATACAAGGTGCATCTTATGTGTTTGAACTGTGATTATGCATATCAGTACTAAAGTAAAGTTAAAACTTCACTTGATCAAAAATAAATGCCTAATAGTAAATATTTAGGGTTATTAGGAAAAGTGCAAGGGGCGCAAACTCTCCCCAATGCATGTAAGGAATATGTGGCACAAACTCTCCACAAACAATATTATAACTACTGCAAGTGGCACAAACTCTCCACAGTACAGCAAAATAATAATACGCTGCAAGTGGCACAAACTCTCCACAGTACAGCAAAATAATAATACACTGCAAGTGGCACAAACTCTCCACAGTACAGCAAAATAATAATACACTGCAAGTGGCACAAACTTTCCACAGTACAGCTAAATAAGGTTACACTGCAAGTGGCTCAAGCTCTCCACAATACAGGGGGGTGGAAGGAGATATGGGTGACGTGAGAAGTCACCCTGTATCAGGAATGGACAAACCGCAAGTGGCGCAAACTCTCCACAATACAGTATAGGTATGTGAGTTAAACTGCAAGTGGCACAAACTCTCCACAGTACAGCTAAATAAGGTTACACTGCAAGTGGCTCAAGCTCTCCACAATACAGGGGGGTGGAAGGAGATATGGGTGACGTGAGAAGTCACCCTGTATCAGGAATGGACAAACCGCAAGTGGCGCAAACTCTCCACAATACAGTATAGGTATGTGAGTTAAACTGCAAGTGGCACAAACTCTCCACAGTACAGCTAAATAAGGTTACACTGCAAGTGGCTCAAGCTCTCCACAATACAGGGGGGTGGAAGGAGATATAGGTGACGTGAGAAGTCACCCTGTATCAGGAATGGACAAACCGCAAGTGGCGCAAACTCTCCACAATACAGTATAGGTATGTGAGTTAAACTGCAAGTGGCGCAAACTCTCCACAATACAGTAGAGGTATGTGAGTTAAACTGCAAGTGGCACAAACTCTCCACAGTGCAGTAGGATTGGATGAATAGGAAATGCAACAACAAATTAATGTTCTTAATAACGTTGAATATTAAAGAACTTTAAACAAAGTAATTATTAAAAATAATTAGCAAATATACTATACTCTATGTGATAAAATATCTTTTAAAATCAAATATCAAACAACAGGCAAAACTGAATTACTCTGTGAGATAGACTCACCTATTTAACTCCTGATATGCACCACAATACACACTATATTTTATATATTTAAATTTATCTGGCTCAAGTGAACACTTTAGTTATCTTCTAGCAACTAAAACCCAAATCGTTCTTAAAACCTTTCTTTCCCCTTTCGTGGCCTCGAAGGCTACGTGACATTATGATATTTTACTTATCTATTTCAGATAATTGTCGAGAAATGCATTTCTGAAATATTAGGGTGTACCCATGATTTAATTTATTTTACTTGAAACGAAAACTATTTTAAGAATAACAGGGTGAGAAAAAAAAAATTGTCTTACATAAGTAATTTTCAAATTCACAGTTTGTATGGGTCTTTATTAACAGGAGTCCATCACTTCAGAATAAATATGAACAGACTATATTTTAATTTATGTTACATGGAACATATTTTTTTTATAATTGGAGAAGAAATATATTTTTAATAGTTTCCTGTACAGTGTGACACATTTTAACTGTTTTTCATATAAAATAATGGGTAAAAAATTGAAGTGGTGAAAAAATATATTTTGGATTTTTTCCTGAAAAAAATCTGGATTCACCACAAATTTTGACCTTCATCATCTTTCTCAAAAAATTTTTTTTCTCGAAGTGATAAGTTTTCTGAATTCTCATCCATTTTGTATAGGATATGATGATGATGGGAGGACATTTTTTACTGATCCCAAGGGTAATTCCGGTTCTGACAAAAATTAATGCTAGTTTTCGAATAATTTCCACCACAACGGCTTTCGCGAGTCTCTTCGTGTGTCCGTGTTTGGGCTTTTTTTTATTTCGTTTGGAAGTCGTTGAATGCTGATTTGATTCTAAATGAGATGATTAAGAAGCGGCTGAGTAATAAGAATAGGAAATTTGAGGTTTTGAATAACAATTTCGGTATTTTTGAAGAAAAATGTGAATGTGAACACTTGATAGATCCATATAATTTCTGGATTCAAAAACTTTAACTTGTTTTATTTTTAGTATATTCTTTGAAATGAGCAGCGCACGTAGAAGAATGATCGTACAAAAATATCACAATAGACCGCCGTTCGATTTGAAAAAGAAAGAAGCTTTGAACAAAAATTTTAGAAAATCCTTTCAGCACGTCGAGCAATCTTTCAGAACAATCATGGATCATTTAGATGCAATTCAATCAGAATACGACATAGATATTTTAATCAACCAAGACGAAAAGGAAATTATAAAAAACATACCACAACAACCAAAAATAAATAATGTCATCCCAAAGATTATAGAGTCGTTTAGAAAAGCGACGCCGAAGAGAATTCATGTGTGTAAAAATTCCAAGCGATTCCAAGGTTACGGTGAGGAAATTTTTTATAGCTTGTTCCGGATGACTGATTAAGAGAGGTAACCCGATGTACATCAGAAACTATTCATCATACAGCTTAGAAAAAAAAATCTGTATTACAAAGTAAGTCGCATACGCTAGAGGGCGTAGTTCACAATAATTATACAAAATCATCATTTTTCTATGATAAATGTAACGTTATAGTACCACAAAATTTAAATACTCGTAATCATTAGATCATTTTACGTAAGTTTGCTCCAGTACTTTTTCCTCTATCTTGTAAAATAAGTGGGAAAGCTGACTCAATAAAACTGTTATAACTTTTGTTCCGCTTTATGGTTTATGACCAACTTAGTACCATTTGAAAGGGAATTCAATGCCTATTGGGTCGTATTTAACCGAACACCAAAGTAATATTGATATGATTTTCAAATATTTATCTTGTGTCAGCAAAAATCATAGTTGAGCACCAAAATTTAATTACCAAAGTATTTGTTTTTGAGCCCCAAAGTATTGAGTTTTGAAGTTTATTTATGTATATTTGGGCAGCAACTAATTATTGTTGACACCACAAATCTTACTTGAGCACCAAAATAAACAAGAATCTGCATCATAATCATATATTTGAGCCTCAAGAACACAGGCATAAAAACTGATGGTAGCAATGTTGCCAAACATTTTTTAAAATCCAAAAATTATTGAAAAATATATTTTATTTCAACAAGACAAAAAACGTAAAAAACTTTTCAAGAACAAGTTAATAATTAATTGTGAGGCCAAAGAACCTTACACGTTAACAAATCAATACTTGGGACAAGTAATCTTAATCAAATAAAGTGTCATGAAAACTTTCACTTTCCTGGACTTGAGGCGGCCGAGTTTACTGAAATCAGGTAAGATTACATACTCATTAGTAAGCATTACCAGATAATCGGCCCAGTTTACAATCGCTGGTTTGTGCACTGATAATTTTTGGGAAACATTATTAAGTTTGAGTTTTCGTTTAATTCAACTTTCAGCTCATAGACTTTTATTGGCTATCAAACATTAATTTTGAAGATTATTTAATGTTTTTGGTGTTTATGTATTACATTAGGTACGACTTTAATATTTATGCCAACTTTTTAACATTTCAGGTGCTCCTAAATTCTATTTCTGGTTGAGGTTTTTGGTGCTCGTTTATTACTTTAGGTGGCCAAATATTATTTTGGAGACAGGGTATAAAACTTGGCACGTAATGTTGTAGCACAATAATTATTTTGGTGCTCATTTATAATATACCCATAAAATATTACATCATCGTTTTATTCCAGTGGTTTTAACGGTCGCTAGGTGGCTTACATTTACTTGAAAGGGGATGGAATTTGAAAAAAAATGGTAAAAACCGCATCTCAGTATCTATTTTCTAAGCAGCGAAGATACGAGAAAAAATGGGTATACATAAAAATAGGATTTTGACAAACTCAGAATCATTGTAACAATAACCAACAATTGATTACATAACAAAGAAGCAAAAATAAACTACATTAACCCATTAAAGTAACCTAAAGATACTGCTCGAAATGCTTTCCATCTTTTTCGATGCAGGTATTTAGTATCTGCATTGTAGAAAAGACAGCACTTCTATTTCAGCCCTGGGAATACTGTCAATTGCGTTCTGTATTTTTTACAGATAATAAAAGGACAGTTATACAAAACAAATTCAAATTAAGAAAGAAATAAGGGCATAAGATATTAATTCAAGATGATATGTCACCAAAGGATAGAGAAATACAGAAGATAATTAGATGAAGAAAATAAAAAAGGAACCTTAACCAGAATTGGATACAGAAAGATGTATATTGGAACAGAAGAGTGGAAATGGGAAAACAACGAAAATTAGTTCATAAAAGTTAAAAGTGATGGAAGATCAAAAAACTGAACATAAAAGAAGACAAAGATGAAAACAGAAGAGAAGAAAGAAGATCATCGAATATTAATTTAGATAATAAATTTAGTTGTAAGGGTATTTGTAAAAATAGTTATAATAATAGTAATGATTGTAAGAATTATAGTAACGATAACAGGTTTAGTAGTGATAGTATTTAGCAAATTCGTAAAAATGAAAATATTGATAATAATCAACGAAATAATATTAACAATAGACGTCAAAAAAATAATAGTTCAATACTATTAAACGCTTTACAAAATTAGAAAAAATATTAATAATGTTAACAAAAACAATAACAAAGACATTAGGAGAGACAAATACAATGACAAAGACAATTACTACAATAACAGTGACAAACATATGAGTAATAATAATAAAAAAAGTAATGAAAATAATAGTACGAACAGTAATACGGATAATAAAATAAATTTAAAAACAAAAAACACTTCGATATGGAAACTAGCGACATGGAATATAAAAAGCATCGCAGGAAAAGAAATAGAGTTGGAAGAAAAATTTGAAAAAATGGTCATCGATGTATTAAGAATAACAGAAACAAAGAAAAACGGACAAGGGATACAAAAATTAGCAAATGATAATATATTAAAATACAGCGGAGTGCCACAAGAAAGAAGAGCAGTGGCAGGAGTAGGATTTATAATACATAAGAAGTTAGAAGCATAGATACAAAGCTGGAATGAGTGGTCAGAGAGGGAAGAAAACCAGAAGAAAACAATAATCGTATCGTACGGACCAAATCAAGATGATATAACTGATAATAAGCAAAAATTCTGGAATGAATTTACAGAAATAATAGAAAAAGCCGAGGGAAGATGAAGAATATAAAACAGTTATTGGAAACCACGGAGAAAATGTTAGAAATAATAATGGAAAAAGAATGATCGATTTCTGTTCAATAACAACTTGATAATAACTAATACATGGTTCCAACATAAGGATATCCACAAATACACAAGAGAAGTAAAGAGTAGGAATGAAAAGTCGATAATAGATTATATAGTATAATAGAAAGACAATATCAAGATACAATAAAAGCCACAAGAATTAAAAGAGGACCAGAAATCGGCAGTGACCATTATGGAGTAGAATCCAAATTTAAAGACGATGAAAAGATAAGTCAACCACCTGCATCAACAAAAAGAGGGAAAATACAGCATGAATTTATAAAAACCTATAAATTAAGAGATAAAGCAATTGCACGGAAATACGAACAGAATAAAGCGGAAAGAATAAAGCGGAACAAAAGTTATAACAGTTTTATTGAGTCAGCTTTCTCACTCACCCCTACCAGTTATTTTACAAGATAGAGGAAAAAGTACTGGAGCAAACTAACTTAAAATGATGATAATGATTACGAATATTTAAGTTTTGTGGTACTATAACTGTACATTTATGATGTTTTTGTGTTATTATTGTGAGCTACGTCCTCTAGCGGTGGAGTAGAAAACTTGAAAAATAATTTCCAGCAGTTTCTCGTATGCGAATTTGTAATCAGATTTTTTTGTTTTTTTTTCTCCAAGCTGTACGATGAATAGTTTCTGAGATTCAGCGGGTTACCTCTCTTAATCAGAGAGTCATTAAAAACCAAACGTTGACGTCAGAAGAGTTGTTCGTTTGCTGCTTCAATACACTATAATAATTAATACGTCTTCTATTTTTCTTATAATACCATTTACAGCCAATTCGAATAAAAAAGAAGACTATTAGATAACTTTATATAACATTTACCAGATTCTCATACTTTTTCAAAGGTTTGGCAACATGGTTCAGTTAAGACGACAAAACTATACAGTTCGTTTATAAAGTAACGCATATAAAACACGCATTTTAACAAAACAGTTTGTCCAATACGATATGAATGAAATTAGATTGACAATACGAAATTTATGACAGTTTTTAACGTCAAATTAAAGTACAAATGGCAATAGCTGCTAGGATTAGTTTTGAAAGTGGATAGTTACAATAACAAACAACTTTTGCATTTTTGTCCACCCTGTACCAATTTGAATCAACTTGTGATACATGTTTGGAAACAGGGGATGTTTCATTTAAAAAATACTAGTGCTGGCGTCATCACCCCAAGATTATTCACCCTGTAGCATAGTTTATTATTTTAAAAAATAATAAATTAAAATCAAAAATCGACCTGTTCAAGGATTTTTTCATTTTACTGTTTATTCAGTTAATTATAAATTTATACGCACTGAATTGTATCAGGTGTAGTTTCATAGATTCGAATTTTAAAATAATTTTTTTTCGCAGGCAAAAAGTTGGGTCCAAATAAATTGAACGTAAAAGAAGATGTACCAATTGAAACACTGTATAAAAATGAGAATTTAACTTTTGGAAAAAACATACCCGATCATAAAATTATGAAAAACCTTCTGCAGAATTTTAATGCCTTAAATGTTGATGTTAGAATCGATAAAGCGACTAGCACGACTGGTATAATTTGGCCAGTACCATGTACACCACCGCTTCCGTTTACAAAAAATAAGGTTTGTGTTTTTAGAGTAGATAATTTAAAATTTATTTATTGTTTTTTTAAGCAAAATATTAAAAAATACAGTGGCGTAGTTTATATCATACAGTTACAAAAAAAACGAATGAAAACATATTATCAGCATTTTACCATCCCAAATCTTGCCTTCAAAATAATAAATTAGAAAGTTTTAACGTGTTGGCAACATAAACTGCCAAAAATGGGAGCACCAAATTTGAATGAAACTATTTACTTTACTAATGTGTTTCTCATTTCAGCCCGTCTTATCTCAATGTAGTTCATAACTTATGTTCTTTTTTTCATTCATTCATTTGAGTCGTGCTCAACAGCCCAGGCATTTGAACTGAATCTTTGTACCATTTCCCATGTTATCTAATTCCATTCCAGAAGCTTCGTGTCTTCTATAAAGGCTACTAGTTTGACTGAAGAGATTTTCAGTAGTTGTAATGGTTGTATTAATTCCTCTCCAAAGTGCTTCCGTCTAAGTTCTCGCAGAAGCAGAGTATGTGTTTCATCATCAAGTTCACATTTTCTGCACATAGGTTCACTTTGCCCATTTTGTACAGATGTTTTCTCAGGGTGCAGTGTCACCAGTTTCAATAGCCTGGTTGAGAGTTACTTGCCTACCTTGTTCAGTAAACTCTTTGTATGGAGGTGCCCTTGTGTCAACCTCCATTTGAGTTGGTGTTCCCTATCTAGCCAGTTCCCGATTTCCCCTCTTATGCAATCTTTTGTGATTCCACAAAACGGTTCTGGACCTTTGAAGTCTCCTTTAGAGGCTTCTTTAGCTAACTGGTCCGCCATTTCATTACCCTTCATGTGCCGGTACCCATATTAGAGACCCTTTGTTGTCTCTTGCCAGCCTGTTAAGGGATGCTTTGCAGTTTTTCACCAGTCTAGACCTAGTTGTTGGATTACTGATAGCTTGAAGCAGAGCCTGGCTGTCAGTGAATACTTTAATTTTTTGTCCGGTATATCCTCTTCTGATGTTTTCATCATTACAGGCTATAGCAGCAATCGTCTCTGCTTGAAACACAGTCGTATATCGACCAAGGCTAAAGAACATTCTCTTTGTAGGTCCTTTTATACCAGCCCCAGTGCCATGGTTTGTTTTGGAGCCATCGGTGAACCAGATGATTTCTCCAGAATTACCTGGGCGCATCATCTGTTCCCTAGATGGGATGATGATGTTCACTCGCTCAGTGAATATATTCTCGGGTGTCATGCTATCAAAACTCATGTGAAATATGGGTTCATCTAGTATTGTCCCAGTTGTATCAGTCTGTCCTTGTCTTTCTTGTCCTTGTTCTGTCTGTCCTGTCCTTGTTCGGGGACCATAAGTCTCCCGATTTCAGCCTAATAATTGCCATCATTGCCTCCGCCCTTATAAAAAGTTCCAAAGGAGGAAGTCCAATAATGGCTTCCATTGATTCCGTCCCCGAGCTGTTCATTGCTCCGGTATTACCAAAAAAGGCTTGTCTTTGGATCGCATTTAATATATTAACTGCAGAAGACACTTCTGTCCTCCTCCACCAGACTATTGTTTCATAGGTGATCGTTGGCCTTATCACAGTTGTGTAAAGCCAGTGAACCACCTCAGGTCGTATTCCCCGGGTTTTGCCCATAACTCTTCTGCATTGCCAGAAAAGCCTAGTCGCCCTGGGTAGTAATTTTTTCCAGGCGTGCCTTCCAATTCAGTTTAGAATGGATATTTCTAGTTCTTCTCCGAATATCAGTACTCTACCCTGCGGGAGAACTCTTCTATTCCTAAAAGCAGCTAGTTTGGTTTTTTTGGATTAACTGAAAGGTCCTCTTTAAGGCACCATTCCTCCACAATTCATAGTGCTTCTTGTAGGACATTCATAACTACCTGGTGACAATCACTATGTCGTCCGCAAAGCCCTGCGTCATCAACAATTAGGTTCAATAAAAGTGATGGTGAAAATATTCCACCTTGAGGACATCCTTTAGTTGTCCCAACGGTATATGTTTTATCATGTGATGTTATTCTCCTATGCTCGAACTTCGATCCTATCCATTTGCATGTGGTGCAGTTAATCCATCTTTTTTTTAAGGGATCTTTTTATTGATGGACATCGATGTGTTGTCAAAAGCGATGTCTAGAAATTCTGCAAGGGCTTACTTCCTTATGATTCAGACTCCTTTCGAGACCTGAGACCAAATTATGCAGGGTAGCTTCACCAGATTTCCCTGCTTGATAAGCCCATTGTAGTCTATGTAGAGGGATGCTCTTAAGCGCTCCTTCGGGCAAATACATTTGACTTTTTCCATGGTTTTCACCATGAATGATATCAGACTGATTCGTCGGTAGGATTTAGCCTGGGTGTACGTTTCTTTTCCTGGTTTAGAAATAAACACCACCATTGACTCTCTCCATGCAATTGGTATATACCCTAGAGCAAGGCTGCTTCGAAGAATCAGAACTAAAGCACCCATTATGATGTCTAATACCTCTTGCAGGAGTTGGGGAATATGCCATCTGGTCCTGGAGTTTTGTAGGGGTCAAATGAGTTTACAGCCCATCTGGTAAGAAGGGGTCTGAAGATCTAATTCGTGAGTTCCCAGTCCTCTTTGGTTGCCTTTGTTTTGACAACCGGCCCGTTGTTAGGTTGTTTTTTTTGTTTCTCTCAATTCTTTTTGTAATATCTTCAGTAGCACCTACAATCTTTGAAATTTCTGTCTCATTTTCAGTGCAGGAGAAAACCATCTTTCATTCTGTCATACACTTTTCCCCTTTCTCCAACGTCAACCCTTTTATAGTTAATTTCACGCCATTTTCAGATCCACCGAAGCTCGTTTATTTGTGCTGGTGTTAGCAGCCTACGTATTATTTAAAAAATGATAATTTTGAGTTTCTATTGATAGGTGCGACATCACAAAATAAAATCTAAGATATCCACCAAACGAAAGGGAAAAACGATGCAAGCAGATCCAGTTACAGACTTGAAATGTAACTCGAAAAATGGTAGGAGTTTCGTTGGGTCCAAATCTTTCGTTTGTCCGAAATCCGAAGGTACTTTTATTGTTAAACATAGAACGACGAAAGAAAAATGCTTTGTGAAAACGCAAGTTGAAAATTTCAATAAGAAAAGTAACAGGAATCGATCTGAAATGCTCAGAACGAAAAACAATTGTAGCAATTACTTGGGAATGATGAATTCTGTCAAAAATAAACTTCCGAAGATAGAGCCATCGACGGAAGTATCTATTTCAGGTAAAACTTATGCGACTCACTGCGACAAATATGTCCAGCACAGTTGGATGCGACACACATCTTTTGTACAAACTAATTTTTAGAGAACTGTGGTTGGTCCAGTACGACAGAAAATGAACCTAAGCGTCCGGAAGACATTAGCTTTCCGCGAGAAACGAAAGAAGCGGTTGAATTAATGATAAAAGATTCGAGAAGATTCTTAAAAACACCTTTGGCGAAATATTTAAAGCATCAAGATACACTTTTTATCCAACCAGCTATATCGATTAATCACATGAGTGGTTTTCAAAGGAAACCTCCGTATACTCCTTGTAAGAAAGTTCAATCGAATCCGGAACCTACGGTACATCAAACTAATCGTTGTCAGGCAGCTAAAGGTATTTATACAAGAGTTTGATAAGGCAATCAATGTTTGAATTTCCCGCGTTGTAGCTTTGAATGCAACATCACTTCCGTCAACTGACATGATGCGTCTTTAAGCGTATGTTTGACAACTATCGAAAACTAACAATCTGGTGAATTTCGACCAAAATCTCTAACTGGCCAGCAGTTTCTTCAAGTTGACCATTAATAGATAGACAGTTGTCGAGAGCAGTGCTGCATTTACAGTTACACTGCGCACGAAATTCAAAAGTAACAGACTTATAAAACTTGCTTGGTATTTAGATGAGCTATATTGAATAATTCCTTTTTCTTGATCCCTTTAATTCGTTCCACCTTCAACATCCACCATATAAAAACCAAGTGGCTTAGAAAGCACTTATCGAGCCATGTCAAATATTGTATGAGAAACAAAGACTCTCACGGGTAGCAGGGGAGAGCGAAACAGAACCACTTACCTTTAACCTCACCTCTTTTTTTCCGTTATTATTCTTTCTTTTTTTGCTATTGTCACTTCCGTTCTTCGTCTAAAACTTACCACTCTTACCTTTTCCTATCAACGTTACCACTCCTGCCTACTTTCTCTCAAATATTCGACTCTCGCCTTCTTTCTCTCCAACCTACCACTCTCAATCTAACCAATCTTGATAAACTTTTACCACTTTTGTCTTCTTCATCTCAAACGTACCACTCTTGACTTCTGCCTTCCAAGCTTACCACACCTGCTTTCTTCTCTTAAACGTGCCACTATTTCATTATTCCTCTCAAACTTTCCCCAATTTTGCCTTTTTCCTGTCAAGATTTTACCAGTCTTACGGTAAGACTCTTACCTTCTTCATCTCAAATTTCCCAGTCTTGTCTGCTTACTCTTCCCAAACTTACCACTCTTCCCTTATTCCTCTGAAATCTTCCTGGGAAACTCACCACTCTTGCCTTCTTAGTCTTCTCAAATTTACGATTCTAGAGTTCTTCCTGTTAAACTTACCACTCTTATTGCCATCTTCCTCAAGCATACAAATCTTGCCTTCATGCTATCAAAATTACCACTCTCGCCTTCTTCCTCTAAAACTTGCCACTCTTACCTTCTTCCCCTCAAACTTGCCACTCTTACCTCCATTCTCTCAAATTTACCACTTTTGTCTTCTTTCTCTTAAACACTCAAGCCTCACGTTTTTCCTCTTAAAATGCCCTTTTTGCCTTCTTCCTGTCAAACTAACAACTCTTGCCTTTTTTTTCTCAAACTCACCACTCCTGCGTCTTTCTGATAAACTTCAGACGTTTGTATTCTTCCTCTCTTGCCTTCTTCACCTCAAATTTACCTTTCTTCTTTTCTCTGTCAAAGTAACCACTCTTGTCTTCTTCTCGTCAAAATTTGCACTCTTGTCTCCTTCTTCTTACCACTCTGGCCGTCTTCATCTCAAATTTGCCACTCTTGCTTTTTTCCTCTCAAGTTCACCATAAGACCGGTCAAAACACGGGCCAGACTTCCAGTCCACCCGACTTGGCATATTCCAATTAATTCAATTGAGTATTGATTGACAACTGTATTTTTATTTTTCAGATGTTTCATGTAGGAATAGTAAAAAATGCTGGAGCCAAAAACCAAAGGCAGCAAGATAAATTGAGTATGTTTAAAATAAATTTACAGTAATAAGTGAATTGTGCATTTTTATTTTCACCCATTTTATTTTCAGAAGTGGGAATAATTCGAAATTTTTCAGAAATACGAATTGATGCGGCTGCGTGAAGGATAAATATACAGCATGTGTTGGTTTTAAGCCAGTGTTTTTTGTAGGCCATTGTATATAATTTTTCCGCTAAGAAACTACAAAATCATTACCAAAACAGAGATTAACAAACTTTCTTACATACTCCGCTAAATTTATTTCCTCTTATTTAGCCACAATTAGGAAGGATAAAAGAGTTTTGATTGCATATTTATAAAAATTTAAACAACCAATTAAGAAGATTAAAAGAATCAGACTGTAAATTATTACCATTTTATTATTCAAAAAAAAATTATCATCCACAAAGTTAAATATGTATGAAATAATTTATGATTGACGATGCAATTCAAACGTTAGGGAGACGAAAGTATATATGAAATGTTTTTTGATCGCTCTGTATATTCGTATAGAATACTTTCGGTTCTTTACACTTTAAATTTAATGAAAAATATACGTGCGAGGAATACTTCCAATTATTAATAACGAACATAATAAATTAAACTTAGTGTGGATCAATCAGAGTGTGAATTATTAACTTGAGAAACGGTTATATACCTATGTGAGTTTACTTTAGCGTTATGGTCAGTTGATTACCTCTACATTTCATGTTAGGATTATATTAACAGTTTCTGTTATAAAAATTAATAGATGTTATAATTTCTTTTGAAATTCGGAAGAATATAAACAATTTACTTATTAATTTTTGTTAGAAAAATTAGATTTTAAATTGCAGGCTTACTCTTGGGGTGTTGGGAGACCCTATAGTACAAAAAAATCCAGAAACTTTATACGCTGTGGTTCACCTGTAACGCCTTGATCTTTAACATATACAGGATGTCCTAAAAAGCTAGTTGATATCAAATGTTTTCTTGAATGGATCGCTACATTTTTAATTGGTTGTTAAAAAAATGTTGAATAGTGTTCTTTACAAGTAAAATTTGCCGTTTTGGAGATAGACGGAATTTTTAAACATACAGGATGTCCCAAAAAACTAGTAGATATCAAAATTGTTTGAAAATGAAACACTGTATTTCAATACATTTTTAAATTGATTGCTAAAAAAAGTTTAAATAGTGTTTTGTTTACCTAAAATTTGTCATTTCGGAATTTTTCAATGTCTATGATGTCCCAAACGACCTTTTAAATGAGGTATGACTTGATACCTAATGCCATTTGAAAAAATGTAAGGGGTATCTCCAGAAAAGAGGGGGTGAATCTGACGTTTATGACATCAGCGCCAAAAAGTGTCCCCCTCAAGTTAAAAGTTGACGTGTTTCGGCACTTCTTTCTAATATGTCGCATTTTTTAAATATTAAGGGTGGGTCCTTTTCAAATGAACACAGTGTATATTGTTTCCTACACCTAAAATTTGTCAGTTCGGGATTTTTACACATATAGGATGTTCCAAAAACTCGGTAGGTGTCAAAAATATGTTTTTTTAATGGAACACTCTCCTATTATTATACTGCATTTTTAAAAACTTCTATATATTGTTTTCTTCACCTAAAATTTGTAATTTCGAGATTTTTAAACATCTAGAGTGTCCCAAAATATGTTTTTTTGATGGAACATGCTTTATTATTATACCTACTGCATTTTAGAATGGGTTTTTTAAATATCGCACCCCTAGAACAACAATGACGCAAGCACAAAAAAAGCAATTCCTCAGAAATGACGATTAACATTTTTTTATTCCTAATTATTGATTAACAGAGCAACACTAATTTTTCAAAAAACAAGAAAGCTATTATGTACTAACGGAACACTTGCGTACCGGTCCGGATTCAAAGCACAATTGATGGTTACGTCGAGATTGCTCCGAAAAAGGGTACCCTATTTATGAAAATGGAACAACGACACACCTTCCCTCTAGCACACCAATGCGTACTACAATTAAGTCGTTTTACCATTGGAAATAATGATTATTTTTAACACGTTTGTCATACTGTACAGTATTTCTGAATTGGTTTTTGCTTAACAGTATTTTCTACATCTAAAATGTGTCGTTCCAGAGAGAGTTAAGAATTTTTTCTTGGTATATACAGGGATACTACAAAAGAATCATCTGGTTTGACAAAGCTATAATTCGGAAAATATGACACCTCTACGTTCAAAACTCGCGCCTGTGTAGGCAGCTTGTCATGCGCACGCCCACGTCACGTCCGCAGTAATCAAAATGACGACTATGTAGCAGAAAGCATTTTCTGTGTTAGAATACTCGCGATGTTTATCGGTTGTTACAGTGCAACGTGCATTCCGACGGGAATACGAAATTGATCCTCCAGGTCATCAGACCATTATACGATGGTATCGACAATTCTAGACTACAGGTGTACTTGATAAACGTAAAAGCACTGGAAGACTACGAGTGTCAGAAGCAACAGTGGATGCGGTTAGACAAAGCTTTGTGCGTTCGCCACAACAATCCACCAGTCAAAGCCGTGCACTTATTGGTATTCCACAGCAAACTGCGTGGAAAGTTTTGCGGAAGCGATTGCGATTTAAACCTGTAATAAATTAAAAGACCTAATGAAGGCTTCAATGAACAGAATCTGACAGTTCAAAAGAATCATGAGTAAATACAACCTAAAACTAAAATTATAAACTATACTACATTCATCCGAGCCTTAGAAGTTATAATTAATATTCCAAACGGGAAGGAACTTTCTTTGCCCGAGACGATCTTCTTAGGCCAGACAACCCCTCTGGCAGGGGACTGGTGGTTGGAATTATTGTTTTTATGATTCCATTTTGGAATCAACGTTTCCGTTATTCGATTCAGAAACGGGTTCTGAAGGATGTTGATGCAGGATAGGTGGGGAAGAAAGGGTTTTTGTTCCAATCTCTTCTGACGTAGAATGTTGACAGAGTCAATCTTGGGGGTGGATGGAGCTAAGTGATACAGAATTTTCTCGACCGTCAGATAATCGGACTCTTGCATATTGAGGATTTGCATCAATTAGATTGACTTCTTCGACTTAAGGTTCATATTTGTTGGTATGATTGAATCGACGAAGCAGAAGCAGAAGCAGGAGAAGTTATAGCCACGTAGGAAGAGAAATTCCATTGAGTGAGCGTCATGCATGGAAAAACATTCTTTCGTGGGGGAGTAGTATTGATGGCAGTACATAATATAGAAAGCAACATTCTGACTTAACTTTAGTCCACGAGATCTAATTGCCAGATTAATGGTTTTCCAAATGATTCCATTATAGCGCTTTACCCCTGCCCATTTCCGCATGGATTGTATGGCGTAGATCTACTGGTAGCAATACCATTATTGTTTAAGAACGTTTTTAGCTCTTGAGAAGTGAAGCCCGTGCCGTAGTCAGCATGTATGTTGGATGGTGTTCCAAAGAGACAAAAAAGGGATTTTAAATGTTTAATGATTTCACTTGAAGAAGTGGTAATGCAAGGAAAAACGAAAGGAAATCTGGAAAATTCATCTAAGATTATTAATAAATAGGGTTTTCCAGTGGCTGTTTGAAGAGGGCCCTTGAAATCCATATTTAACCTTTCGAACGGCACAGTAGCTTTGATTAAGGTACCTACATTTAAATTTTGCATAGCGCGGCTTCAGTTCCGAACAAATTTGACAAGATGATGTCATCTTCCGGATTTCATTTAAAGTTACAGGTAAATTTTTAGTTCGTACCCAATGATACATGCGCGTGATACCGGGGTGACACAGTATCTTATGTAGTTGAACTAGATCAATTTTATTATGTAACGAGGAACAACCCCGAGAAATCGCGTCAGCGGCTTTATTCAATGACCCCAATTTTTTATCTTGCCATGACATTTGCTGTCAAACATAAAGGAAACTGATCTCTGATTAGTTGGAAATGTCTTCCTAATAGTAAATGTCTCCATTTACGAAGAACTTCGACTATAGCGTAGGCTTCTTTTCCTACAGATGAGTGTCTCTTTTGACTATCAGATAGCGTTCTCGAAAAAAAAATATGCTACAATAAGTCTGCCACATTGGGACAGCGTGGCAGCTATCGCAAAATTCGAAGCATCTGTTTCTACTACAAGCGTTTCATTGTCATTGATAGTCATAAGAACTGCTGATGCTAGGTCTGTCTTGAGAAGTTTAATGTTTCCGAAGCTTCTTGTGTTAACGGAAACTCAGTGAAATGTGCCAAGGAATGAATCTATTCGAAAAACTTGGATATCCATTGAGAATAGTGGGCAAATAAACATAAAGCTCTTCACAATGAAGGAAGACTGGAAGATTTAGTAAGGGTCGTAATCGCTCAGGATCAGGCATCATAGATTGGTTTCTTATAGTATGTCCTAATATATTTATCTCAGTTTGAGAAAACCTTGATTTTTCATTATTTAATGTCAGATTATACTTGTTGGCAACGCAAAGAAATTTTGGCAAATTTTCGTCATGTTCTTCCTCTGTTTTACCACAAACAGTAATATCATCAAGATATGCAAAAGTGCCGTTAAGATTTTCGTTAGTAATAATTGAATTAATCACGCGTTGGAAACTAGCCACGCCATTATAGTAACTCCAAAAGGAATTCTACGAAATTGATACAATCTACCACAAGCTTCAAAAGCAGTGTAAGGTTTATCAGATTGTTTGATCGGTATTTGATAGTAGACACTCTTCAGATCGATCATACTATAAATATTAAACTTAGATATACATTGTATTGTCATCCACACGAGGTAACGGGATGACATCAAGGATAGTAAACTTATCAATGGTTTGAAAATAGTCTACAACCATTCCCTTTTTATGGTATTCGCTAGACGTTTTGGGCTCTCCAAGATGATTTACTTTCTTCAATAATGCTTTCTCTAAGCAATTTTTGAACCTCTACCTGAATGAACCTTAAATCGTTCGGTGAATCCCTTCGCGACTTTACAGCAATTGGATAACAATCAAATGACAAATTATCAAAAAGACTAGCTTCGCATACGTTAGAAGCAGCGAGACTGCAAATACGGATAGGAGATTTGTTTCCGTCAAATTGAAATTCTAATCGAGTGTTGTTTTAAAATGTCGTGCCCTATAATTACATCTGAGCATAAATGTTCTAGAATCAATATTTTAAAGTAGTAATAGGTATATTCAAATTAACTTTAGAGTACCCCAAAATTTTCGATGATAAAGATGTAGAAGCCATAGCTACAGTACCTTCGAAAGGAAATATAGTAAGATTTCGTTTTTGAACGAGTTTTGAAGAAATAAAACTTTCCGAGCTACCAGTATCTACAAGAGCATCCATGGGAGAATTATTAATCATTATCTGAATAGTAGACTTAATTAAGTCAGGATGAGAAGCAGCTACCAGAAAAATAGATGCAGATTGCTTCATACTGGTATTTCCTTTCGATGAATTACGCACAGAAGCCCAGTGGTCTAATTTATTACATAAAGAACAATTTGAATTTCTCACGGGGCATTTGTCTCTGTTATGTCGATTCCGTCCGCAAAAGAAGCATCTAGCTGTTTTTGAAGGTCGAAAATCAGCAGCTACAGAACAAGTAAAATGAGATTCAGAGTCATTAACTTGTTCTTGAGGGCACGTAATGTTATTAATAGTCGGAGGAAGGTTGTTTATATAGGACATCGCATGTACTTTGCAGATTCTAAAGCCTTTGCTTTATCTACAGCTTCTTACAGAGTTAGAGTACAGTTTTCTAAAAGTCGTTGCCTAATTTTTGTCGAAATTAATCCGGTTATAAAGGAGTCTCTAATAAATTCATCTTTGTAAACATCAGCCTTGACACTTTTAAAAATGCAATCTTTACTTAGGGATCTCAGTATTTGCAAATATTGGGAAATATTCTCACCTGATTGTTGTTTTCGACTTGAAAGGATATGTCTAGCATACACTTCATTTACCTTTTTTTAACAAACCTTTTAGGGTTTTGATGGCGGAATCATAAGTACTTAGTACATTCAGATATGAACTCAATAACAGCAGATGAAATGTGATTGACTAGTAATTGGAGCTTAAAAGCATCTGCTTCTTTCTTTTCCTTTGAAATATCTGCTGATTTCAGGAAATTTTCAAAAGTTTGAAACCAATGCTTCCATTGTTGTGAACAAGTAGGTACATTTGGATCCGCATCAAAACGTTCTGGTCGTAGAAGTCGTTCCAGTTTTATCTGTCAGATTCTGTTCATTCAATTGTAATAAATTAAAAGACCTAATAAGGCTTTAATGAACAGAATCTGACAGATATTGACAGTTCAAAACAAACCAAGACTATAAACTATACTATAAAACCGTAACGTATACAGTTGGTACAAAAGTTACGACAAGATGACTATGTCAAGCGAACCCAGTTTTGTAATGCAATGCAGGATGACGGATATGTTAACCGTCTGAATGACGAAGCGATGTTTCATTTAAGTGGAAAGGTGAACTGGGGCGCGAAAAATCCTCTTGCGATTCTCCAACATGAAAGGGATTCTCAAAAATTGAATGTTTTCTGTGCCGTATCCAGCACTAAACTGTATGGACCGGTTTTATTTCATGAAAAAACTGACCAGTATGTCGTACCTCGATATGTTGCTACTGTGGTTATTTTCGCAACTGACGGCTGATTCCAACAACTTTATACAGGGTGTCCAGAAACTCTCCTGCCAAACGGAAACTACAGTTACTAGAGGTGATGTTAAGTCGATTTAGCTCAAATTACCTTAATCCGAAAATGCTTCCTAAGGGAGCTACAGCCCTTTGAAGAAGACGTCCTCATATGAATTTTCTTCAAATTATTCAAAAATACCGTTACTTAAAATATTCAAACTTGGTATAATCAATAAACAGTTACAAAGCAGTCGTTCGCTGTAAATAAATTTTTTTCAGATCCATCACAAGCGTGTCAGTCGGGGGGACTAACAGGTATTTTTATCAAAAAATTTTTATTTTCAAGTTTTTTATGTATCTGACACCGAATTTGGAAAATTCAAGATAATTTTCATAAAAAATGTTCTCTTCTTTCAAATCGATATCATGAACCGTTTTCGATAAAAATAAATTTAAACTTTTTGTGTTTCTTACATAAAATCATGTTGGATTATAAAATTGTATCTGTAATATCAAGTTGGCTTTGAAAAATCAACAAAATCTGACAATGTGTCAAATTATTTTGATTCTAAACAGTTATTATTGTTATTGTGTGTGAAAGGTAAAAAATAATAGTTAATTTGATCAAAATGGTTTATTTTTCGAACGAAGAATATGCTGATATGCATTTAGTTCATGGGGAAGTACAATGTAACGCTCGTGCAGCAGAGCGAAGATATGCGGAAAAATTTCCAAACAGAAGGCATCCTGCTCGCGAAACATTTGTAGCCGTACACCAAAGATTAAGAGAAAGTGGCTCAGTAGTACCTAAAAATACTGAAACTGGTAGACGACCTGATGTGACAATGGAATACGAAGACGATATTTTGATTGAAATCGAAAAGAATCCTGAGGTTAGCACAAGAAGACTCGCTGCTATGTATCCTGGCATTTCCAAGTCTTCCATATGGAATATTATTCATAAAGAAAACCTTCATCCTTTCCATTTTCAAAAAGGTTCATGCCATGGTAGATGGTGATTTCCCTGCTCGCATAGATTTCTCAAACTGGTTGCGAACAAAAAAAATCAGGATCCTAATTTATTTTCCAATATTTTATTTTGCGATGAATCTACGTTTACCAGAGACGGAATTTTTAATTTACATAATGTACATAATATTATTCCTACATTGGTGATAATCCTCATGCAACAGTAGAGAAAAAGCACCAGCAAAGATTTAGTATAAATGTTTGGATAGGTGTAATCGGTAATCAGCTTCTGGGACGCGTAGAGCTTCCTAGCCGTTCAACAGGACAAGAATATCTTAATTTCCTACAAAATGTTTTACCTGATTTAATAGATGAGGTTCCCCTGATGATTCGAAATAATTTATGGTTCATGCACGACGGCTGCCCAGCTCATTTCAGTAGAGAGGTTCGTCAATATCTCAACAATAACTATCACGATAAATGGATTGGAAGAGGTGGTCCAGTTAATTGGCCCCCAAGATCTCCAGATTTAAACCCCTGTGATTTTTGTATTTGGGGTTATTTAAAATCATTAGTCTATGCTGTTCCAATAGAAACCCGTAATCAGCTGTGGCAAAGAATTCAAAACGATTGTAATGAAATTAGAAATAATGCAGGAATTTTTGCAAAAATTAGACGATCTTTAGAGAAAAGAATAAATTTGTGTATCGAGACAAACGATCGTCATGTAGAGCATCTGTTGTAAAATTAATTCTCTTATTTCTGTTGGTAATTATCTCTAACTTTGTTTGTTTTTAATGTTGATTATTGTTTTATATCCTCGCACGAAATAAAATTAATTTGAAATTTCCAAAACAATGTAAGCAACTTAATACTTACGACTTTTGTTACCAGTACCTGTACAATTTGTTGATTTTTCAGAGCCAACTTGATATTACAGACACAATTTTATAATCCAACATGATTTTATGTAAGAAACACAAAAAGTTTAAATTTATTTTTCTCGAAAACGGTTCATGATATCGATTTGAAAGAAGAGAACATTTTTTATGAAAATTATCTTCAATTTTCCAAATTCGGTGTCGGATACATAAAAAAAACTTGAAAATAAATTTTTTTTAATAAAAATACCTGTTGGTCCCCCCGACTGACACGCTTGTGATGGATCTGAAAAAAAATTATTTACAGCGAACGACTGGTTTGTAACTGTTTATTGATTATACCAAGTTTGAATATTTTAAGTGACGGTATTTTTGAATAATTTGAAGAAAACTCATATGAGGAAGTCTTCTTCAAATGGCTGTAGCTCCCCTAGGAAGCATTTTCGGATTGAGGTAATTTGAGCTAAATCGACTTAACATCACCTCTAGTAACTGTAGTTTCCGTTTGGCAGGAGAGTTTCTGGACACCCTGTATACCAACAAGATGGATCTCCACCTTACTGGCATCATGAAGTGCGTCGGTATCTGAACGAGGAACTCCCTCATCGTTGTATAGGCCGTTGTGATGCAGAAGATTTGGCATATTTTGCGTGGCTTCCCAATTCTCCCGATATAATACCATGCGAAATTTATTTTTGGGGGTACATTAAAGTCACGGTTTTCGTACCACCACTACCTACAATACTGGCTGAGCTCAGAAGACGCATTACCGATGCTGTAAACAGTGTATCGACCGAGATACATTGCAGCGTGTATGGGCTGAACTGGACTATTGTTTGGACGTCTTAGTCCAGGAAAAATAGCCCGAAAATAACCATTTTGCATTGTTTCCATCAAAGCGGATGATTGTGAGTGAATAGAGGGCAAAATTGATGTAGAATAAGATGCACTTTTCCCGATCTTCGAAATCGTTTGGCAAAAAAATTTTCTGGGGTGAGTATGGTGCGATTTGAGTAAAAATAACGTTTTTCTTGTATATCTTTTCACCCCTCAATTTTACAATAAAAACGTTAAGAACTTTTCTTTTCCTCTTCAAAAGATCTACAAAACTAGACTTTGCACGTCAAAAAATATTAATTAGGTCCGAAGTTATGAGCAAATAAACATTAATTTCAATATTATTAATAAACAAATTAAAAAACCCGATATTATTATCATGACGTCTTTATATTACACCTAATTATGCCCTCGCATGTACAAATAACGTGTACAAAATCTGGAATCTGTAACTTGATTAGTTTGCAAATTATTTTGTTATAAACAAATTTATTTATTCTAGCCCTGTACAACATTGCCCATCACCCGTATTTATGCGGTTTGCTTTGTTGGCAGATGTCACTGTGATAAGTCATGTGTCGTTATTATTTTTCAAAAATATGCAATTCCGCGGCCGTGGGAATGATTATTTAAAACGGCCTTAGTTGCAAAATGCAATATACCGCGTGCTCAACGAATTTTGCAATATATTATTACGTACATTGATAGAGCATAAAAAAAGCTGTAATCTGAAAAAAGATTCGTTTAGATTGCTTGAAAAACAACGGAGTAACAAACCGTCAAAGTTAAAGGCTCATTGTACAACAATTTCGAGGTGCAGCGAAAAAAAAAATATATATTCATGGTCGGAAAACGGACTACTTTCAATGTGCAAAATATTTATTCAAAGGGGAACGGATAACTAAGCCAAAAGCCATTTCCAAAGTTCACGCGACGCTATCATTTTTGCTATCTGGCTCGTGACGACGGAGTGTGGGGAGCCGACTCGGACTCGACTCGACTCACTCGAGAAAATTTCTCGCTGCGCGACTTCAAAATCGACCACCGAGCTGCATTGGCACTTTTCTCGGGAACTGTCCAAGATAAATTAATGATTTTTTTTTAATTTCATACTACTCGACGAGAGGAATCTATTTTTATTATCTGCAATTATCAAATTTCACATCCCGAGTCGTTAATGTCGCTTTTATGAAATGTCTGAAGTTTGCGGTATTTTTTTCGGCTGACATTAATAATATTCATTTGGAATAATTGTATTGTAATAACATGAAAATGTAACTCATTAGCAACTATCCTTTTATTTCATATATAACAATTGAGTATTTTCATTAAATTATTTCAATTGTTCAAAAATTGTTATTCACATACTTTTCTCAAAAGTACAGTTAATCTGCGTTAACGTCTTCTGTTGCGTCAGCTCTCTGTATTTATAATGTGTAATATATTATTAAAAAAAATTAATAAATATAATGTTTCATACGTTTGTCTTACATTACCTATTACTATCCTAAATTTGAAACAAATTATGTTGTAAAAAATTCCAAAAAATTTACTGTACAAATAACTTTTTTCACAACTTATCATAATTTTTAATAATTGCTATACATGAAATAGACAGTTTTATTAATGTCAGCCGAAAAAAATACCGCAAACTTCAGACATTTCATAAAAGCGACATTAACGACTCGGGATGTGAAATTTGATAATTGCAGATAATAAAAATAGATTCCTCTCGTCGAGTAGTATGAAATTAAAAAAAAATCATTAATTTATCGCGCAGCGAGAAATTTTCTCGAGTGAGTCGAGTCCGAGTCGGCTCCCCACACTCCGTCGTCACGAGCCAGATAGCAAAAATGATAGCGTCGCGTGAACTTTGGAAATGGCTTTTGGCTTAGTTATCTGTTCCCCTTTGAATAAATATTTTGCACATTGAAAGTAGTCCGTTTTCCGACCATGAATATATATTTTTTTTTTCGCTGCACCTCGAAATTGTTGTACAATGAGCCTTTAACTTTGACGGTTTGTTACTCCGTTGTTTTTCAAGCAATCTAAACGAATCTTTTTTCAGATTACAGCTTTTTTTATGCTCTATCAATGTACGTAATAATATATTGCAAAATTCGTTGAGCACGCGGTATATTGCATTTTGCAACTAAGGCCGTTTTAAATAATCATTCCCACGGCCGCGGAATTGCATATTTTTGAAAAATAATAACGACACATGACTTATCACAGTGACATCTGCCAACAAAGCAAACCGCATAAATACGGGTGATGGGCAATGTTGTACAGGGCTAGAATAAATAAATTTGTTTATAACAAAATAATTTGCAAACTAATCAAGTTACAGATTCCAGATTTTGTACACGTTATTTGTACATGCGAGGGCATAATTAGGTGTAATATAAAGACGTCATGATAATAATATCGGGTTTTTTAATTTGTTTATTAATAATATTGAAATTAATGTTTATTTGCTCATAACTTCGGACCTAATTAATATTTTTTGACGTGCAAAGTCTAGTTTTGTAGATCTTTTGAAGAGGAAAAGAAAAGTTCTTAACGTTTTTATTGTAAAATTGAGGGGTGAAAAGATATACAAGAAAAACGTTATTTTTACCCAAATCGCACCATACTCACCCCAGAAAATTTTTTTGCCAAACGATTTCGAAGATCGGGAAAAGTGCATCTTATTCTACATCAATTTTGCCCTCTATTCACTCACAATCATCCACTTTGATGGAAATAATGCTCCCAACTCTATATTACGTGGACTATCTGTCGTGTGACTCACGGAGCCCACATTAAACATTTGTAAAGCGCTAAAACTTGAATGATTTTTCTGTCTACCGATACATATCATTTACCATTCTAGTTGTAATACTAACTGAAATATAGCTTTGTCAAACCCGATGATTATTTTATAGTAACCTTGTATTTGGATTGAAAGTAAGCAACTTCAATGTAGCTATTTTTATTGTGAAAATATACAAAAACATAAAATTGTTTAGACATAGTACAGCTAAAATATTTTTGCCTTAAATTAACAATCATTGAATACATTAAGGATATTCCTTACAGTATTCACAAAAATTGAGGCGAATATGAAATAATTAAAGAAGTCTGTGAAAGGTCAATAATTCTAAAATTATAGCAATACAACTAGACTCTTCCCTTTTGTGGAAATGTATAACTTGATGCGGTTTCGACAAAAAACGAGAGAATTATCAAGTTTATAAAAATTCTAAACCACACTTTCAACATAACCCTCGAAAATATCTACATACAAAATTTTATTACAAATTCATTCATTTTTCAATGAAACTGCAAAAATTATACATTTCCGGAGAAGAAAAGAGTTCAGCTTTCACACGTGATGAAAACATACAGGGCGTTTCGTTAAAAAATCGATTTTGACGATATTTACAAATAATATGTGCCGAGACTTATAGAGATTCGACATGAGATGATTATTTAAAAAATTGGAATAAACTACACTTATTATTACGTGAAATTTGCCAAAATTACAACATTTAAACGTTTATAAAGAGAGTTACAGGACAATGATCAGATCCTAATACTTCCGTTCTATATTTTATGTCCGAAACTCCCTTGATCAATCTTTCTGAAACAATGAAGTAGTCCAGTCTCCTAAAAATAAAAAAAAAGTTATTAGCTATTGAATGAAATCTAGATTATGATAAAAAAAAATTTAAAATGTAACCATCATTTGTTATAATCTATTTGAAAAAAAAAGCTTGTTAAAATCGCAAATTAATGCTGGAGGGGAAATATATATCAATAAATTATATATTTTCATCAGAATAAAATGATAAAACAAGCATATCGGCGTATATAGGGTATGGAAACTTGCAACAAAAGCGCCATCTGCTGAAATTCTTTGAAAGTTTAAAACATTCTTAATGTCGGGATATATAAAGGCCGCCTTTTTTATAGGTTCTGGTTGAATGCCATTTTCGTTGACCTTCTTTCTTATTATACCTTTTATTACACTTTTTAGTATTGACATCACCTGATAATTGACATTATTGACAGTTCTTTGTCTGATCAAAGTAGGTTCGTACCCTCTATAATAAAGGAGCGTCTAATTGTAGCTCTAGTCGCCGACGTTGCCAAATTTCAAGAGTGACATTTAAAAAATGTGGAGAATACTATGATGTTAAGTGTTTTTTTTTTCGTTTTATATATATCTTAGCTCCTCGCAGCTCGCGGCTCTTACTTTTTCAATAACCATTCCATTAACCTTTCCCCTTGAAGGTTCATTAAGGTGAAGGGTGTATGGAATGGTTATTTTTCCTTGCCCTTCTTGAAAAAGTAAGAGCTAAGATATATAAAACGAAAAAAAAAACACTTTATTCTCCACATTTTTTAAATGTCTTTCTTGAAATTTGGCAACGTCGGCGACTAGAGCTACAATTAGACGCTCCTCTATAAACCTATAGGCCCTATAGTATAGGGCAAGTCCACGTGACGTCATCTGACAGTCGCCCTGAGGTAAACAAGCGTTTTCAGTACAACACATGGTTTTTCACACTTTATTTCGATCGTGTTCCTATTTGGTTTTGATTTAGTGCTTTTTTCGACGTTGATTTAATTGCTCCGAGCTTCCTTGCTTTTTAAAAAAGTGTATCAACGTACTCTGATCCCTCAGCCAAAACAAAACTTGTATATTTTATACTGCTGCCAAGACGTGATTTTTTTGACTCCTTTACATAAATATTATATTATTAGGTGATTATCTACTACCTGTGAATTGATGTTCCATTCTATCTTGTGTCAAAACATCAACCCTACCCTCCAATTGTTGTGAAATACCAAATTAGAAATCTAAAATAAAACCAAATATTTGTTTACCCTCAGGACGAAATTTTGAATCCGAATTATGACAGGAGTTGATGAAGACATTGGACCTAGAATATCAATTGCAAGTCTTTCAAAAGGCTCCCCGAAAAGATACTGTGCCATTTTTCCTTGGCTTCTTATTTTAGGACCTTTTCTACTATTGCACCAATCTTCTACGCCCTCCGACAGTTGACCCAATAATATCTTTCCCGAACTCGTGCCAGTGCTCTTTTAGTACCAAAATGTCCTCCTGAGTGGTTACTATGATGTTCTTCTAACACACTTTTGATGTGTGATCTTGGCAGAACTAATTGGTGAGCTATACATACTCCATCGGGGCTTTCCCAAATTCGATGCAATAGGCTATCATGAAGATACAGTGAATCCCACTGAGCCCAGTACTCTTTCATGCTTCTACTTTGTCTGGCTACCTCTTGCCAAGTAGGTCGGACTCCATTTTTAAGCCATTCTCTTAGAACTTTCAAGTCATTGTCTTTCTTTTGACTTTTCCTAGATGATTGCAGATGTATGGAATCATCTAGAACTGTCATCGAATAGTCTAGAAATGTCATCGAAAAGTCGAGAACTGTCAGGATCAGGTGAAAAGTATAAAAAACGGGACAATTGCATAGAGATACTACAGATAGAGGCAACAGGCCAGCTCGAAACCCGTCAGCATGTGAGAGAAAGTCAGAGGTTCATGCTGTCTTTCTCTTATGGCGCGCATGCTGAAGACACAGACAAAGACAGAAAAACCGCTGATCGTCTGTCTCTTCCTCTCTCACCGGGGTTCAGAAGGACATTCCCACTTACACAGCGGCCTATGGCTTGTTGCCTCTATCTGTAGTATCTCTATGGACAATTGACATTAGTTAGCGAGTTTTGAAGTTTTAAAAATTTAAGTTCTGTGTTCTGATAATGAGACGTTATTTGTATTGAATTGTGAAAGTTGAAGTTGTAGAAATAAAAAAAGTTGAAGAAAGTAAAAAAAAAGTATGTCTTCTTCTTCTTCTTCTTCTTTATAGACCTCTACATATCCTCAGTACAGGAACGACGTAGCAATATGTAAAAGTAAAAACCTACTTCCAAAATTTCAACTTTTTTACCGACCATAGGCATTGCTGAGCTTATATAACACGCTTCCATCCACCTCTAGGTTTTTCAAGTTAGGTACCTCAAGGCACATCAACCCGAACGGAAAGACACGATCGATTTAATGCCGATTGAGGGCTTTAGAGGTGGAAATATTGTTAGTTATGAACAGTTATGGCCGGTAGAAAATGGCCAGAGTTTTCACTAATTTATTGCCAAAAATAACGCGTTTTTAGAACTTTTAAAGTAACGCGATACTGTAAATAAAGAGTTACTTTTGCAGTAACGCGTTACTTTCGGAAAATAACGAATAATTCGGTCCTTTTTTTAAGAAGTAACGATTAAATAAACCGTTACTTTAAGGCAAAAGTGACGATAAAAGAACGTGTTACTTTTTTTTAGTAACGATCCTAGCTCTGTTCGAAACAACCCCTCTCATTTAATGTATCACACAATACTATCAGGAAGACTTTTTTTGAAGCTTGCTTCTTATTGCACGACATAGGACTTTTGGGAAGGCTAGTTTAATATGTAAGTATTTAAGTACTGTTTCTCTATTTATAGAATTAAACATTGTTCCTCTTTTTGTAGAATTGACGTCATTTCATTTTATGTTATGTATGTACATGATTTGAAATAAAGATGATTATTATTATTATTATATATATTATTATTATTATTATTAGTGAACTCGTGAAACGTGTGATGTTACGAAAAAGCGTTCGTCACGCGATCACTCATTAGAAAGAGAGACGCAGGCCATAGTGTACGTTCAGTGCAGAGAGAAAGAGGCGTGCCGCTGTCAAAATTTTGAAACAATGGTCAATGATTATAAAAAACTGTCAAAAATTATCAATAATTGTCAAAATTTTAGGAAAATGGTCAATTATTGTCAGAACCTGTCAAAAATGGTCAATAATTGCCAGAAACTGTTAAAAATGGTCAATAATTGTCAAAATTTTGAAAAAATGGTCAATAATTATAAAAAATGGTCAATAATTATAAAAAATGGTCAATAATTGTTGAAAATTGTCAACATTTTTGCAAAATGGTCAAAATTTTTGAAAAATTGTCAAAAATTGTCAAAAATGGTCAATTATTGTCAAAACCTGTCAAAATTATCAATAATTGTTGAAAATGGTCAATAATTGTTGAAAATTGTCAACATTTTTGAAAAATGGTTAATTATTGTCAGAACCTGTCAAAAATGGTCGATAATTGTTAAAATTTGAAAAAAGGTCATAAGATATCGCAATTACAATATGGCCAATAATTTCAATGACTATCGACGAGAAATGGTTTAGTTGCATTTTCCTTTTAGAAGTGAAGATAATGATGTTCTTGCATTCTATTGTGCGTATTTTTATTGTTTTCCCAACCTCGCATTCTATTGTGCATAAGAAGCAAGCTTCTGTCGGCGGTCCGACGACCGCTCACCTTTTTTAATCTCTAATTTGCCCAATATTTGAAATTCATTTGGTTACGTTATTGTGCTCTATTTTTGGTTTACATTTCAATTTCGATTAAAAAAAACACTCACCATCCAATATTTTTTGACCTAGCGTTCGCCATATATGTCCAAAAAGAATAAACGTCTTTTTCATCGGGATAAAATTGTCTGTAGACGTCGACGAAGCCTTCTTTTAAAAATTCAGTCATACCATTTCGTTCTTCTTGAGTAAAACCGGCGTTTTTTGTATTATTTTGTGGTCTAGCCAAGTCGATTTCTTGATGAGAAACGTTCATATCACCGCAAATAATTACCGGCTTTTTTTCGTCCAATTTTTTTATATATTCCATAAAGATATCGTTCCATTCTAATCTTTTCGGTAGTGTCACTAACTTACGACCTAAATTGTCAAAAAATTAACGTTATTTGTAGGGTGAAATTTAAAACAATCTCGACCTTCCACGTATCCTAAAATAAAAAGAAACTTACCAGCGTTGGGTACGTAAACATTAACCAAATAATAATTATCGTATTCGGCGGTAATACATCTGGCGTCCTCATCCTGATCTTCATTTCCGATACCGTAGGTGACATTTCTTGGTTCTATAATACTGAAAATTCCAACGCCAGCATAACCTTCCTTCTGACTACCACACCAATATTGTTTATAGAGACTCAAGTTCTTTATTTCGTCCGGTAATTTCGCCTCGCTACATTTAGTTTCCTGAAAAAACAAGGAAAATGAATACTAAAAGAACAAAAAAAAATGTTTTATCTATTTTTTTATGGTAAAATAGCATGCAGAGATTTAGTATTTTTGACTGTAAAATTCAAAAAAACAAACGTAGACTAAGAGAATTAACTTATTTTGATGCAAAAAAAGATTAATAGCAAGACTTGACCAAGTGGAAATGGTAAAAACGAAAAAAAAAATGTATAAGTAGAGGTATTGCGGATTAATGATCGAAGTAGATAAGTGTGTTTTGAAAAAAGTCATTTAATCCTATAGAGAGTCACCATTAGGTAAAACAAATTGAAGAGATGACTCTAACGATCCAAAAACACAGGTTTTTAACAATGTGAAAATGTACCTAATAAAAATAGCATTAAACATACCTGGACGCAAAATATATCCGGATTTTCACGAGTTAGATATTCCGTACATCCTTTGCTAACCCAACTTTTAAGTCCTCCTACATTCCACGTACTGACAATTAGATTGTGCGGAAAGTCGAACGAGTTCTTTTTTGAACAAGTGAAATCGATAGAATCCCAATCTGTAGCGGTTTTGTTAAGTAAAAGTTTTGGTTTTTTTTCTACAACTTCTAAAACATTAATTTAGACGTTTATATAAACAGTATCGATTTAAAATATATAGAGGATGGCCATTTCAAATGTTCCTAGTATTGGAATCTCGAAAACAATGAGATATAGGTCGACCAGAACAGCTAGAGTGTTGCGCGTCAGCAAACTTCTTGTTACGCTGACGGAGCTTAGTCGGTAAAAGTTTGAACGCACTTCGACAAATTTGCAGTGGCGTAGTTATATTTTTAGTATTCTTTTTAGTTCATTAATTTATTAGTATTTACAACTTCAAGATTCGGTTTAGTTAGGTATTAGTTTTACATTTTTAATATTATGTTTAATTAATTATTAGGTTTAGTGTTTGAACAGTATTTACAATGACATTTAAGAGTAAAGTGAAAAACAGAGTTTTAAGTGGCTAAAGTCGTGAACTTAATACCACGGTTCTAATGCCAATACATAGTTTTTATGAGTCTGAAAAGCTGAATTAAGTGTTTTTAGATAGATACCAGATGAGGTTTATTGTTACACCATTTTAATTCGTATTCAATATTTTCAATGACATTGAGGCCTCTTCATCTGTTAAAAGAAAAGCATATTCACAAAATCATCGTTCTATGTCTGCACTTTCATGTGCCAAAGACAAAATACATTTGGCAATGAATCACCATGAAATAATACAAATACAAATAATACAAAGCTCAATATCGATAAAGGATATATAAGGCAAAATATTATCTTAATGTCGGATAGTCAAGCAGCCATTAAAGCACTGAGCTCTTGTGTAATCAGTTCCAAAATGGTGTGGGAATGCCTAGGCAAACTCAATGAACTAGGCGAGAACAATGTAGTCACTTTACTGTGGATTCCAGGTCACACTGGAATAGAAGGAAATGAAATAACAGATGAACTAGCAAAGAGGGGGACTGAAACACCCTTTTGGGGAGCGGAACACTTTTGCGGTATCATCACCAATGTAATATTGGAAGAAATAGGAAAAGCCGAAAAAAAAAGAGATCTGACCATTGGAAAGATCTAGTAGGACTTATACAATCAAATATTCTTCTGGGTGACTACAACCTGTTGAGATCAAATGAATGCATAAGTCAAAGTAAAACTGCACTTAAAGTTTTAACAGGGATCCTAACGAGACATTGTCGCCTGAATGGACACCTGAAAAAGCTCAAAATAGTGGAGGAAGAAGTCCACATACTTGCGAACTGCTCAGCAATTCAGAAGTAACTAGAGTAAGGGGGCACAATAGATCTTTTAGGTCTCAGTGAATGTCTCCCCAATATACATACATACATACAATGTTACTACAGTAATATAGATAGAAAATCTATCTCAAATTGTATCAATTAGTAAAAAAAAGTGATAAATGTCACTAGATCAAGTAGTGAGAACATTGAGTGAGTGTCAGATCTGTACTATGTTTGTTGTAGGGGCACTGCAAGAACTAGTAATAAATACAAAATTCAGGTCCGGATTTAAAAAAAAAGTTGAGCTGAGGGTGGCTCTGCTAAAACGAAACGTAGACCAAAAACTGTGGTGGTTTTCTTGTACATGTAAACTAGAGAATAAAAGTTGAATATAATGTTTTTATAGTTTCAAAAACATAATAGTTATAGTATAATATGGAAAATCTACAAATACTTTTTGACCAATATTTTGACTACGACCGAAGATATTTAAAATTCGTCAGTGGGTATTAATGCTCCTAAAAATAGGCAACTTTTATCCCATTTAACCGGTTTTCAATCTCTTATTGTTTTCGAAATCCCGATACTTGGACCATTTGAAATGTACATCCTGTATTGGTGTATGCGTGGTGTTTCAAAAGATATTAGAATGTTATTACGTACGAATAATCAATAGAAACTCGTTAAAAGAACAATTTTTGTTATAAAATATTTGAAATTAAAAAAAATTATTCAACAAATTTCCATTTTCCTATCCTGTATATGTTGTCAAACATTTTTCAATCTTCTATTAGAAAAGTATAGTCAAAATCTGATAAGAATGATATGACATACTTTTATTCAACTAAATCCTAATTTAGATAAAAATTTCTACGATTTATTCTTCTTTTTCCAATCCTACAAATATATTTATAGATGCGTTCAAGATAAAGCTTTTTATGGTAGATTCTAAAATCTATGAATATTATTTCAATTTACAGCAAGCGTTAAATCATGCAAAATACTTCTATCACTTAAAAGCACGAGTAACTAAAAAAATAGTATAATGTGAAAAAGAAAGATTCGGCTAGTCTATTTTTATGAGAAAAAATCTAAAAACAAGATTTGTTTTGAATTTTGGGTCTGTATTCATCTTTATAGCGCCATATTTCTAAAAATTAAATCTATGGATACATTTTTACCTCAGTTGTGGCTGGAATTGAGGAAATTATGAATTTAAAAAATGATTGGACAAAAATTTTTTTGATTCGGCCGACGCCGGGAGCACTCCTAACCGGAAATTTTGCCGAACCCATTAGTGTTCCAGCCAGTGGTAAAAAGTACCAAATTATGCGTATACTAGCTAAAACCCGGCCACACGTTGCTGTGGCTCAGTCATACATGTTTTGTTGAGTTCAGATTTTCTTTGCGTAATATTTTTTGACGGTACGGTTATCGATTCACTGTATAAACAGAAAAATATGTGTGTGCGTTCGAAAATTGCACATAACATATAACATAACATAATACATTAACCTAGATCGGCATCGATAATAATAATAAAAATATTATTTCTCCATTTAGAATAATTTGTTTAGATGACTGTTCATTAACGGAAAGAAAAATTAGCGGTTGCACTAACATTGATGGTAATACTTTATATTGTATTATTCGATTCCGCACTCGACCGCTACGTAGGGAGCCGACCACGCGGCACATTACTTATTGACATTGACTCCCCTCCCGTACCCAAGTAACCCAAACATCGCATATACATCGCCAACATTGCATATACATCGCGATATACTCCAACTCTGATGGATCAGATAGACCTGAAGAACTATCTTCATTAATTGTGATCACAACCGGTTATTAAAAATAAAAAATAAATTACAATTGTAATTTCTTGAAATACAGGGAAGACTGGCGAAAACAAAGTTCGATGTAAAAAATAGTGCGCACAGAATAATCTCTCATCCACAAACGGTTGAAGTAAGTTTTTTAATAAAATTGATTATAGCGTTATGAAATTTTCGAAAAAACACCCAAAATAAAAAGTCGTGTAAAAACCACAAAACTTTGAATATTGATCCGAAATTTTAGCGGGGTACTCTTAAAAGACCAATAAAAATTCAACAACACTATAACCGAAAGGATTTTCTGTAAAATCCATATTTCAAATAATCGAAAAGTTTTACAACATTTTTATACCTACCAGTCCATTCAGGTAAAAATTTACTTTTGGAAATGAATCTTGAGCATATTTCCAAGCGTTCGAAGAAAAAACGAAGATAATGTAGAATCCCTAAATTTTTCCATACCTATCCATTGGGTAGAAATTTTCCGGAGAAAAAAAATTGGGTTTCTGGGATGACTAATATACTGCGAACTTTTTTAATAAAATTGGAATTAGACTTCCAGATATGATAAAATTTTCGAAAAAAACACACTATCAAGATAAAGTCGTGTGACAACCACAAAACTAAATATTAAGTTAAAATTCGACTAGAAAATAAGTAACCGAAAGGGTTTTCATTTTAAAAGTAGTCAAAGTAAAAGTTGTGGAATCCTTAGAAAATTCTGAAACCAAAACCTACAACTCTAAATATTGTTACAAATGAATTTTGGAGCAATATTTCCAAAAAATAGGATTAAAACTAAGCCGATTTTAAAATGGCGAATATCATTAACAGAAAAGTTGGGTATTTTTTTTTAAATTCTGAATAAAGACGTACAAAAATAATCACAAAACAAATTAAATCTAGCAGAATTTATATTTAAACCAGGATTTATATTTTAAATTTTTACAATTTTATATTGCTACAAAAATAATGAAAAGTTAGTGTTATTTAGCAAGAAGAGTAATCCAAATTTTAAAACACCAGGCATGCTCTTTTTCTATTTTATTGAAAACAGTACGTCAATCTTTATCAATTTTTTCACAACTTTACTTCACTCAACCCGAATCTACTAAAACAGTATTTTACCAGTTTAAATGGACCTCCCTATATAATTCAAAAATTTAACTAATCAATTTCTGTATAAAATTTGACACAAGGACAGAAATACAATCCTAGCTTCTTTTTTGGAAAATAACAAAGAATCCTCATCTTGTTAAATGTAAATAGAACCACCTATATTATCTGATGATTATACAATTATCAAAAATTAAATTTTATTAAAAAAAAAAGATTTCCATCTAAAGCCTTGTAATTGTCAATGATTCATTACAAGTTTTAGTCAATTTTTTAGGATCCTAATTAATTTATATATAGATCCATATTTTGTATCAATTTTCAAATCATCAAAACTTGTCCTCTTTCTGTTCAATTTTAATTGACGTGATATATTTATAGAACCGGTCGTACTTTCTAAAACGTTGTTTATTTTTGCAACACAACCTCTAGTCCAGGGATCGGCAACCTTTTAACAAAGAGGTGTTCATGTGCAATTTTGAACAAAGCCCAAGTGCCACTATAAAAAAACTGTAAAATTTTTATACGAATAAATAATGTATAAAATTGTTAAAAGTAATAAGGAAGGTAACTAATAAAATAAAAAAACGATCAAAAATATTTCTAGAAATTTAAAAAAGAAAAGTGAACATAACACAGACTTTACTGTTAAATATATCTTTTTATATAAGGCAACATTTTGTTTAAAATTTAAAACGTTTTCAGTGCGATCCTTGTCCTTGTGTTTCTTACGAAAGCTTTTCTATTTCTGGTTCATGTCTAGTTACTTTTAATATTACAGACGTCTCTGAATTTTCTGTTCGATATGGATTCAAAACGATTTTCATATGGGAAAAAACTTGCTCACACATATAGGACGATCCGAATGCTGAAAGCATTGCAAATGCCACTTTTTTTAAGCAAATAAATTTATCTGGCAAACTAGCCCAACAATTCAGTATTTTGTTTGTTTAATCCTGAAGATCACCTTCTAAAACTCATCTCTGTTCCACAAATATTGTCTTACATAACTCGGAGTTCCTAAATTCAATATACTGAAGCTCAAAATCTTGAATTTCCACCAATACGAAAAGAGAATCAGTAAAAGGAATGCTAGTAAAATCCATTGAGTCTGGTTTTATCAAGAAGGAGAACATGTGACCATGTTTATCAACATATTGACCTCTTTCAGCAAAGTCATGTAGTTTAACATTACCTCATCAAATGCAGCATTATCACAATTATTAAGGTTGGGTTTGTATGTTTTTAGATTTGGAAAGTATTTATATGTATGGGAGGTGATATCGTGAATAAATATATGTATTTTCATTTTAAAAGTCTTCCAGGAATCATACAAATCTAGAACAGTTTGACCTGATCCTTGCTTCTTAAGGTTTAGTTAACCGAGATGATTTGTAATATCAGTTAGGAACATCAACTTACAAATCCATTCTTTATTATCTAGTTCAGGAAAGACTTGAGCTTGCCTTTTTTGCAACAGAAATTACCTAATTTCTCCCAAACAGTCCACAAATCTAGAAAGCACTTTACCGCGGCTATATTGCTATGTAATGGAATATCTGAATATGCACTCTTCATTTCTTGTAAAAATGTCTTGAATTATCTGTGAGTTAATGAAGAACGACCAGCAATCTAGTTGACAACTTTTACAACAGTATCCATCACGGATTTTTAAGCTTCCGCTCGAGATCTTCGCGCATAAACTTTCTTGATGAATAATGCAATGAAAATTCCAAAGAGGTCGACCAATGCGTGTAGTAAGAAGAGATACATATCCCTTATATGTCCCGATCATAGCATGTGTAGTTATGCAAAAAATCTTAGTTAAGTCTAGTCCCCGTTTATCAAAATGTTCAAATTCTGATAGTATCTTCTCCTCTTGTCGTTCCTTCGAATGGTAGCAGACAGAACAGTTCTTCATACAAACGGTTATTGTCAAAGGACCGCGCTACGATTGCCAACCGGAAAATGTCATTAAGGTCGACACTTTCATCCAACGAAATACGATATTCGGTTTAATGGCGTCGATCTGTTGTTTCCGTACATTTTCTGCCATTATCGCTTATCAATAGTCTGCGCTGATGCTGGTATATCTTTAATCCGGACCAGTACTGCTTGTTTATGAGGAAAATCATCAAACAATACATCCGCACTTCTCAGAAACGTTTGCTTCATAAATTCCCCATCAGTGAAAGGTCTTCCCTTTTCTGCCAAAGATTGTGCAATTTTAAAAATGCATTCGGCTGCTTGATTTTTCCCTTGACCTTGACTAATTTTTGTAAATAATGTTGCCTGCTTTGTATACTGAGCAACTGCTCCTCAGATTTTCTCCGTTCTATCAGCATTATCATTAAACCCCGATTCACGTCTTGTTTGAAAATGTCATTGAACACTAGATGTCCGGAATACTATGCTTTCCCGACATAATGCACATATGGCTCGATTTCTTTGCTGTACAAAACCATAATCACTTGTCCAAGAACTTTGAAAGGGCCGAACGTCTAATTTCTTCTTTTTAGCCGCCATAACACTAACGTTAATCGCGCACTTGTACGTTACAGGTTGATAAATAAAGTTACGATTAACTATACTGGGTCCGTCCAATAACAACACCTGGTACAACTTTTACCACTAAACTTTGATTTCGGAACTTATCTTTACACGTACTAAACTAACTCTTAAAAATTCGAAATAAATTGAGTAATATTGCATGTAAAAATGTCGTGGTCACATGATGCAAGTAGAAGTCACACTGATCGAACTTTATAGAGAAAGGCCTTGCCTTTATAAAGTCAAAAGAGCACAATATAAAAATAAGCATATGCGTGCTTCTGCTTATGAAAGCATTTTAATAAAAGCTGCTGATGTTAATAATAAAAATTCCTAAAAAAATGACTAAAACTTGATACATTGACAATTATTACGAACGGGTTTAAAACGGTAAAATTACTGTCCACTTCCCGTAACCGAAATTGGCAGCTACACAATACTTTTTTTACCATCCTTGTAATGTTGTTTAAAAATTAACAAAAATTGACGTAGGTATTTATATCATGAAAATTCAAACTTACTTACCTTACTAGATTTGGTGGTGTCGAATAAAATTTCACAATATATCTACATCTAAAGATCACAATGTCATATCATTTTTATCAAATTTTGACTCAAAGGATAAAAAAAGAATGTATGTACGTAACACATTTTATTTTTTACTGTTTAATTTACTGAAAATGTACTTAAAACATGTTTTTTAGCTTAAACTAATGTTGACACCTTAGGTGGGACCACATCTTTAGATGCTGTCCCCATTAAAAAATATTTATGAAATAAAAGAAATTATTAGATACCATTTTCGCTTTTCTCTTGTACTTTTTTGGGTTTCGGTCGTCCCTTTGGTTTTTTTTCGGAAACTTCTTCCTCGCCATTTTCCTCTAGTTCTTCGACCTCAGCATCTACCGGCACTTTTTTGGTTCTTTTATTCGTTTTTGCTTCTGGCGGTTCACTGGTTGCTTTTTTTGTTTTTTTTACCGGTTTGTCCTTTCCCGCCGATCCATTGGCTGCTTTTTTCGTCTTCCTAGCAGGTTTTGTGTCTTCTGGAGGTTCAGACGAATCTTCGTTTGCGGGATCTATGGGTTCCTCCTCTTTCTTAGAATTGGTTTCTTCTTTAGTCACCTTTTTCTTTGTTGCTCGTTTGGGCTTTTCGGGCTTAGCTTCTTTTACCTCTACCTCTGTATAGTTTGCTAAAATATCACAAAGGAACAAAGGTTCATCAGATAATACACTATCTTTGCAATCCTTTTTTTTAAGAAACGATTCACAAATACAAATTACACCCATACATATTTATTATCAACTAATTTACTCACCCACAGTTTTTCTTACTCTTGTACTCCTTTTCGGAGCCTCTTCAATAATTTCATCATCTAAACAATTTGCTTCTTCAACTGGTTCCTTAGCTTTCTTCCCTCGTTTTTGTTTAACTGTTAAAAATATTAAAATTTGAAATTATTTATTGTGATATCTTTTAAAATGCAAGTTTCTTCTACCTTTCTTTTCAAAATGCTATTATTCTAGCACAATCATCATCATCATAGAATTGCCAGTTTTGTAAAATGATACTTTTTTTTAATGAAATGAATGACAGAATTGTTAACATTCATTTTATTTTAGATATAAGAATTAAATTTTGAGCTAATATAGACGGTTTTTTTATGTATATAAAGTAGGGCGTTTCAAAAAAAAATTTTTTTCTTCTCGGAACCACGCTCAAAAGTTTCGTTTAGATGCCAAAATAGGCTTCTGAAAATATGAGCCCTTAATATTAATATTAAGGTTGCCTGCAACGCACTTTTCGATTTCCCATAAGAATAACACAGGAAACATTTTTTTTCTTCTGATTTTTATAACTAATTAATGATAAATTGTAATGGAATGTCCATCATAGATTTTTGTAGATAATTGAACGCTCTACAAAAAAGGTCTGATGTAATTTTTCGATAAATCAACTCAGTCGAAAGTTATTCAAGGTCAAAGTTAAATTTAATCTCAATTTAACCGTTTTCTTTTTAATACTCCTACATTTATAAGTTTAAAGGTTTGAAAACGAACTGAAAGTTTATTCCTAAACTCTCAGAGTTCAAAAAAATAGAACTATTATCTTTTGCCCCCAAAGATTGCGAAAATAGCTGAAATTGTATACAAGGCTTGAAGAGTTATCTGTGTATTCATAACTTATGAACAATATAAATTAATAACTTATAACAAATTAAGAATTTAAAAATTTTTACACAACATTTAAATTAAATTGATCTTGCTGAACAGTTGTCTTTTTGTAATTGGGATATCTCTGCCGATGTTCGCGAACTACTTTCAATAAGTATTGCAGTTGTTCCTCATCTTTGGTGAGATAATTAGTTATAAAAATCAGAATGAAAAAAAACTTTTTCCACCTACCTCTATCCAAAGTATACATTTCCTGGCCTCATTGTAGGGAGCAAAGTCGTACTTTTCCAGCAAAAGCAAAAGGGTATGTGCAGCAATCTCTTGCAAAAAAGCGAAAAATTTCGAACCAAATTATGGGAGTCACTGAAGTTAATGAAATTGATTGTAATCAGTCAAGTACGAGTACTTCCGAGGGATACCAGCTGTATAATAATGAGTGAAAATATCACGAAAACTGCGTTGGCTCCAGCTCTCACTTCTAGTGGTATTCAAATAACCACTGCTCAAAACTGCACATTTAACATTAGTATACATAATTACTCTACCACAAATTAAAAATATGTAAAATGCAAGAATGAAGATAACGTGCCTAAGTTATAATGTACCTACTTCTTAGTTTTAGTTTGTTAATTTCATAAATAAATTATTTAAAAATGACTTGTTATTTGAGGGAGGCCTTTTCCTCCCTTGAATTACTTCATCCTCGGGAGGAAAAGTAGCACTTTCCACCCTTGTTATACAAATAGCTTTTTTCCTGGTTATTATGGGAAATCGAAAAGTGTGATGCGGACAACCTTAATATTAATATTAAGGGCTCATATTTTCAGAGGCCTATATGGCATCTAAACAAAACTTTTGAGCGTGGTTCCAAGAAGAAAAAAAAAGTATTTTTCTTGAAACGCCCTAATATACAGTGTGTCACATTTAAGCTGCAGACTCTCCCATGTTTTCGCTGTTTGAAATATTACAGATTTGATTTTTTGCAGAGTCATACATGTTAATGGGCCACATCTTTCAAGTTAATCAACTGAAATCTGAACTTCAATCTTAGCCTACTACGATTTCACAAACGGGGTCACTTTTCTATATTTTGCTTCGCGTTACAAATATCGAAAAAAAAAATATTCGAAAAAGTTGTTCAGAATATCATTTTAACCCCACATACCGAAATTCATCACAAAATTCGCATTTTTAATTTCTTCAGTTTTTTGGACCACACACAAAATTATTACAAGATATTATGTAATTTGATCATTAGCGTGACATGGAAAGTAATATTTTGACAGTATTTTTAAATGTCTAAGTTCTAGTTCTAGTCAGTGATCAAAGAAATAAAATGCGATTGACTATAAGAGAAAAAATCGAAATAGTCCGGTCGTTTGGTGATAATGCTCGTAGTAGCAGAGAAGTTGCTGCAGAGTTTAACTTGAGACATCCCCAAGGAGCTCCCATTACTCATGGAAAAGCAGCTGCTTTAAATGATCTTTCCAACGAAGCTGGCAGTGTTATTAAAGTTCATTGGAATGGTCATCCTCGTCGAATTCACCCGCTTTTTGAGGATAACGACATATTGGCGACAAATCGAGCAGATCCATGCATGAGCCTTCGAGATTGTATGTCACAAGATCAAGCCCTATAAACCGAAATTCTTACATACATTGAAAGAAGGTGATGATAATAAAAGATTAGACTATTGTTATTGGGGTCAAGGTAATTTTTTAAATGATGACAGTTTCTGAAGAATATTATGTTTACCGATGAGGCTACATTCCCCACTAATGGGGTTTTATCATTTCAAAATTGTATATACTGGGCCATAGATAATCCTTACTGGGTTATCAATTGTGAAGACCAATATTCCCAGAAAGTCAATGTCTGGTGTTGGATTTTAGGAGACCATATAATCGGTCCTTTTTTCTTCAATGGATCATTGAATGCTAATCGCTTTGTTAACTTCCTTGATGGGGAATTTTGGCATGCAAATGAAAAATTTTCTCCTAATGTACGACAGGATATGTATTTGCAGCTAGACGGTGCATCCATCCATAATTCAAGGCTTGTTCGTCAATGGTTGAACCAAAATTATCCTATGTGCTGGATTGGAAGAAACAGTCCTTTTGAACTGTGGCCTCCGAGGTCTCCCGATATTACACCACTTGATTTTTATTTTTGGGGAATGGTAAAACATAAAGTCTATAAAACAAGGCCCAAAAATCGAGATGAACTTTGTGTCAGAATGAGGCAAGTCTGTCAAGAAATCAGCATCCCAGAAACAAGACGAGTAGCTAAACAAAATCGTAAAACAATCGAATAATGTATTCGATTAGACGGAGGACTAGTTGAGAGAGGTCACATTTTACAGTTATTTATTTGTATTATGAAAATTATTGTTTGATATTGTTTAAGTAATTGTGTCTCAGATACTATAGAGAATAATATGGGGGTGCCACAGGGTAGTGTTCTGGGTCCGCTACTGTTTTTAATTTATATCAATGACATTGCTAGTGTAGTCAAAAGATGCTCAATACACTTATTTGCGGATGATACCCTGGTCTATTTTACCCATGAAAACATTGAGACTTGTTTTAAAGAAATAAATAGCTCTATAATAATAATAATATTAAGAAAATTAAATATAACAGCACAGAGTGTTTCTGTTGACGGAATAAAGCTTCAGAGAGTCGAAAAAATTAAATATCTAGGGGTGATAGTTGATACAAATTTACAACTTAAGGAACATGCTAATAACGTCACCAAAAATATTTCATTCAAAATTAATTATTTGAGACGCTATTCTCCACATCTCAGCAAATGGGCTAAAATAGTTATCTATAATACTCTTGTATTACCTCATTTTAATTATTGTGCGACTATATTGTATTTGCTCGACCAAAATGAGTTGCAGCGATTGCAAAGGTTGCAGAATGGAGGTATGAGGATAATACTGAACTGTTCGCGATTGGAACCAATCAACTCCATGTTAAATGTGCTTCAGTGGTTGCCTGTTAAAAAATATGTACTCTTTTATTCCGTGCTATTTATATTCAAGATTAAATTAGGAATCTCCCCAGTATATTTACAAAATATTTTAAGTTATAACCAGGATGTTCATGAACACAATACTAGAAATAAGCAAAATTTTAGAGTTCACAGGGCCACGAAAAAATGTACACAAAATTCAGTTTTTTTTAAAGGTGTACAGGCTTTTAATAATTTGCCTGAAGATATTAAATGCTCTACAAGCATAATAATATTTAAGAGAAAACTGAGTGATTACTTGCTGACTAGTTGATGTTTTTTTTTTGTTTTATGTTTTGTAAAATTGACTTTGTTTTCATTTTAAATGTATTTTAAATATATACTTATGTACTTTTTATATTAAATGTGAATGTATTATCATGTAAATTTCTATGTAAAATTAGTTATTTTTGACTAAATAAACGATTTATATATACTTTCTCCTAGATTCAATCAATTATCAAAATTGTTTTCCTATAATAATAAAATAATTATTCCTTTGAAAGTGCAGTTTACTCTACTAAAATATTTGAATACGACACTGTGTCAAGATAATTTTGTATAGACCAAAAACTGAAAAATGTGGGTATGTGGGGTTAACATAATATTCTGAACAAGTTTTTTTAATAATTTTTTTTTTCGATATCTCTAACGCGAAGCAAAATATCGAAAAGTGGTCCGGTTTGTGAAATCGTAGTAGGCTGAGTTTAAAGTTCAGATTTCAGTTGATTCTTTCAAAAAATGTGGCCCATCAACCTGTATGACTCCGAATCTGTAATTCTTTAAACAGCGAAAATATGGAGGTGACTTTATCTTATATGCGACACACTGTATCTGTATAAACATTTTTTTTTAAATGATTATAAATAATTACATATATTTATATTCCCTGTGCTTAAAAGTGCAACAAGGTTGATGAGGATATTGGATATTGATGTAAAGTTCTACATTTAGTTGGTTATACTTTACATAATTAAAAATGATGTGTACAATGATGTACCCGATTCGCCGCAGGTACTATTTCAAATTTGTATTCTGGGTATAGCCCATTACTTCTTATTCTATTTAAACTTTTAATGATATATAGGTAAACCAGGTTTTTGATGGTGAACATCTTTCCGCTCGGTTCCCTGCAATTTGTGGCAGTGATTTCGTGAAATGGGACTAAAAAGAGAGCATTACGTGACACAGGATATACAGCCTGGTCCTTCTAAACGGATCATCTGCGGACACAATCCTGAGCTTTATACAGGTAATGATACTTCTACCTTATTTTCGGTTTTATTATTATTTTCTTAATAATATTAAAGTCTATTTTGCAAGGACATATTAAATTTTTGACCATAATGAACATGAACGACATTGATTCTATTAGGTATAGTTAGTTATCTAAAGTCTCTATTCTCATTGTTTTAGGTGATAATTCTGCAGATGCAGATTAGGACGAATGAATATGAAAATTTAAAAAACGGGTGTTTTTTTGTGTAAATAAAAATATGTTCCAAATATGTTTTCTTTTATCCAAACCTTATTCCCCTTAAATTACAACTAGTTCGTCTGAGCTAGGAGGATCGTTGACCCATGGACCTCACTCACGTTTGCCAATTTATTGAATTTAACCAGAACATACTAGTTAATCATAAAATGTTTGGAGATATATGAAGTTGGTAGGAGGACAACAGCTCGCACTTAAAACAGTGTTTTCAACTTTTTTAGCGAAAAGGCAAGAATTGCCATTTTTTTCAATATGATTTAACGACGCTATGGGTTATTCCAGAATTTAGAGTTCTTTCACGTATTTATAGGAAATTTTGTCTACTTTAATTTGGTGTATCACAGTTATTATCAAAAAATGCTTAGTTATAATTAAAAAACTAAAAAAAGTGCCAAAAATACGAGGTTTTTCCCACTTTCGTTGTGAAGCTCATGTCTGACGAGGTGGCAAACCTCAGATTCGAACTCAGCAGGTCGAAAGACATATAGAACTGGCGAGAAAAAAACTTTTTTTTCCTACAAAAAAGGTATGGTACTTGAAGTTTACACAATTTATAGTCATTGTAGTTAAATTATACAGAATCACTTGGTTTTCCTATATTCTGATGGTCAGCATGCCCATTTTCAAACTAGCATCCCATAAATAAATTTGACTTAATTTTTACTTTGTGTAGTAAATATATAAGAGCTTTTTAATCCAATAAGAACACTGCCTATAGTTAAATTATCTTATCCAACATGTTAAATTCAACACAACTCTAATAAACATATTTTGAACAACGCTATAAAACTTTGAATTAATTTCCATAAATGCAACAGACTAATTACAATTTAATTCAGTATAAACAGTTTGTAAAATGCGAGGTAAAAGGATCTTATCGGATTAATTTAGTCTGTCTGTTGTCAACATGTAGATTCCAATTATTAGCTTTGTTTTAATATTTCATTTTGGTATAATTTTCGTAAATTTTTCGTTTTGTTCAACCTGTGTTATATACGTAAGTAATAATTAAATTTTAATTGTTCGGCTATAGTTCAATGTCGTTATGTTTCAGTTTGGATACCATGTTCTTTTATGAAAAATGCTTCAAATTCTAGATCCATACTTACCGGGTTCTTGTTCCACAGCACTTTCAACTTCTGCGTCAGCTTTAATAATCTTTCTTTTAGGAGGCATATTTAAATTGATATGATTATTTTTATATAAAACTTTCTGATATCTAATACGACGAACACACAGGTTTACCGAAAATACGTTAACAGATCTTAATATGCTTGCAATAATCATATGGTTTTACCGGGAAAATTGACATTTTACGTCAAATGTCAATTATCACTTTAAAGGCTGATTCGCAACACCAACGTTTTTACAAGGTCCAGGCCAATAAGATCTCGGTATTCTGCTGCATAAGTAGGATTGGTATAATGGATTTTAGGATAATGAAAAAACTATGGAGATAGAGGTACATAAGAAAGACATGGAGTCATACAAAACGAAACAATTTATTTTGTTCAAAGATTAACGAAATGCAGTCTCGAGTTTTTCGCAATTTTTTTGTGTCTATATACATTTACGAGGAAGAAGGAAGTCTGGTCACATGAAAATTTAACATGTGCCGTAAGCGACAATGTGTTGAAAAGAAACAAGTATATTTAGTAGGGATATGATATATGAGTATAACCATGGTGTAACACCATGAGTATAACAGCGCGTGGTTCAACAGGAGAACATAACATGCGGAAGAGGTTACGAGAACGAGAATGAATTACAACTAGAAATATTGAGGTGCAGTCTGTCACATATTTATTATTATTATGGTTGTTGGTACATAAAAGTATAGTAGCAGCAATAGGTATAGTGATGCAAACGTTTGCCGACAAAATCTTCCGTCTGTTATAAATAACGTGCAGAAAAGCGGCTCTCCTTTCAGAGTGGATCCTTCTTGTTTTACTGCACGTTTAAATAGCAGACGGAACCTTTATTGGCGGCACCGTTTGTAGCACTATATTTATTGCTGATATCTAAAAACGAAACGAAAAAACGCGCGGAGATTTGATTTAAGTTCAATTGCGGTGAAATTTGGACAGTGGCGGATTTACCACCAGGCTGGAGCCTAGGGAGGCAGATTTGAGGGGCGGCAAATTTGTAACCAATATTTTTATGTCTCACAAAAATAAATGAAAAATCATATTTATATACCTAAATGTCGTTAGGTCCACACAAACAATTCGCAATATGTAGGAAAGCGTGGGCACGGACTAGTGATGAGCAAAATCCGTCTTGGTCTTGCGATTTTGCAATACCAAGACCAAGATCATACATATTACTAGCAAGACCGAATGAACAAGAACAAAGACCAACCAAGACAGAGAATGCAAGACCAAGACCAAAAGTGCAAGACTGAACTAAAAATTACAACTTTCGTTTTAAATAGGATATATGAGAATATTTTTCTTAACTTGAATATATGTTTGCGTCGAAACAAAACATTTTCTAGATATGAATTGTTGGTCATTTATAATTTATACCTATCAAAAAGACTCGAAAATGATCCAAAACGACGTAAGTAGGTAAGAAACTATTTGAGCAAGACCAAGACCAATTCTGGCAAGACCAAGACTACAAGTATTTGAGCAAGTCCAAGACCGGATAAGCCAGACCGAGACCGTTACCAATACAGTCTTGGTTCTTGCTTTGCTCATCACTAAGCACGGATGACTTCATAAATATGTCTTTGCTACTCCCATGCTTTAATGCCATCATTATAAATGCAAGAACTGTATCTACTCGTATCCATTACGACATTCGCCGGAATCTGGACAATTGAAATGATCTTCGTTCCTGCGGAAACAGAATTTGCAAAACGTTTATATGCTAACTTGTATTTAGCTGTTCGCACATAGCTCTATGATCACCAGCAACAGCAGTTGAGAAAAACTTTCTTTGTTGCTGGAAACGAGTGAGAAATTGTCTAAGATCTACCTTAAAAGCCAAGAAAACCAAAACGTCTTGGCTTTGTTGTACAAAATGGTATTGTGAAACTTTCATACCTGCTGTGATGGAATCTGATCGATATTATCAGCCGGATTCTTACTAGATAATCAAATATATTACTTTTAAACTTTAGGTAAGCATTGTAGAGGTCGATAGAGGCGGCAAAATTTGAATAGCCTAGTGGCGGCAAATGTGTAAATCCGCCACTGCGGTTTGGGACTTCCAGGTACTTTTAAATTTAGGTTCCTTTCTTAGACAATGCTGCCTCTATATATACATCAATTCCCAAGTATCTCCCCTAGGACCATTTATGTCTACTACTTTTTTTAAATTACATTTGCATGAGAACTGTTGATTTGTCTAACTAAGGAATATTTTTATGGACATACTAGGGAATTTGAACATGTATAAGTATTAAAAATAAGATATTATGTAAACGAACGAGATCGAATAACATTTTTCGGTTCATATAGCAGATCGTTCAACTATAGGAGCGCATAAATAACAGTCGGTGTACGGGTGTTCGGTAGAAGCTACCTCACCACGGAAGCAAGGTTATAAGGTATCAAAACAAAAAGAAATTTTGTTATTATTTTCAATTTTCTTTTACCCTATGAGCTTTGAGATTTTTTCCCCGAGTCCGTCTGACAAAGTCTCCAATAGCACTGTAGTCATATCACTCAGTTCAGCACCTTTGTCCGCTATACCAGTTTGTACAGGTTTTTGCTATGTTGCGTCGCCTCTTGCGGTTGGCCAAATAGTGTAGCTGCCCTTTACCAACAATTATCTCGCATTTGTACACTGTTTCTCTGTCTCAGCTTCTCTACCGCATAATCTGCATGTAAGGTCTCCGTTGTATAGTTTTAATGTATGCGGGTGTTCTTTTACTAGTGCAGCCATGAAGCCTGTTATAATTCTCAGCTGATTCCTGCAAAGTGTGAGCAGTTCCGCTGTACGTTTCGGTCACGTTTTCCTATGCAGTAGGTAGTCTGGGATGTTTACCCAATAATTTTTATGTTGCTCCTATGATTCATGTACTTCAGATCCTCGTACTACGGTTTTCGGTATACCAAGAGTCTGTCTTGGTTCAGGCTGTGTATCCTCTTACCTACTCTTTGCAAGTTCGTCTGCTTTTTCATTGCTGTCGATACCCTGTGACTTGGTTAACGTATTCCGTTCTTCGATGCAATCCCATATACTATAGGAGTCACTTTCTGGCTCGAGTGCCGCCTGACATGTAACCTTTGACACAACTCTTACGATATTAATGTGCCATGATCTAACATTTGGGCTGCTCAGCGCGTTTTCCAGTCTTGTCCCTTCCTGTATTATAAAGTGTAATGGATGTAGGTCTAATAGTACTTTAATTGCTGCTATTGGAGTATTTCTTATGGCTCCCGTAATGCCGAGACATGCAATTTTTCTTACTTTGCTTAGTCACAACACTTCATTGCCGAGACTTCGGCCACCATACCGATTTTATGGCGGACTTACGACATTGTTGTAAAGCAAATGTAGCATGTCGGGTTTTAGTCCTCATTTTTTTAGAAAGAAGCGTCTGGTCTCTCCTAGTGTGGTTTCTTCTTTCCTCATTACTTTTGTTCAAATATTGGTTCCCAGTAAGTTTTAAGTTAATTAATATCCCATGATACTTAACTTACTTAAAGTAATAAGGAACTATAGGAAAACAAATAAAAAAAACTAATGTAATTTAAAACTTTAATGATTCAATTTTAAATAGATACAATTAATAAATTTATCACGCTTAAACTTTAAAGACATCAACATCACATCTACAGTTTTCTCAGAAACAACAGCAGTAGCGACACCGTTCAGGTCATAGGGGGTACTTTGCTAAAATAGGGCGCCGAGGATTTATCTAATAACGTATGACATACGTCGCATACTTTCGAAGGGCGATTATTTGGACCGGAAAGCACCGTTCGAGACAAACAATTCGTACAATAAATATGCCCGCAATGTCGACAATGTTGTTTGTGTTTCGTCGACGGAAATACTTGACGGCAGTTCGGACATTCGTCGACGTCTTCTTCGTGTTGCCATCGTACTACGGTATCGGATTCTCTAATTTTCTCTAATTGAACCTGCAAATTGAGGAAAATAAGTAAGAATAGATGCCAATTGGAGAATAGTATATTACGGACCAAGGCCAGTAAAGTAAGAAATGTCTCAGATCACATGTAATTGTCAAACATTGTCATATATAGGGAGGAACCTATCTGTCGGTTGTGCATGGAAGAAGAGGAAACAGCCTCTCACATTATCTTCGAACGTGAAGCACTGTCTCCTAGGAGTAGAGTATCCAAGGGAGGATTTCTCCAAGAAGGACCTAGTGAAAAGACAGTTGAGCTTGATAAGGGCTACTGGTCTCTTCACATAAACAATATAACTAAGAGCACAAAAAGCGTAAAGGCTGAGGTGCCGAGGTCTCTAAGCATCTGAATGGTGGTGCCGAACCTATCAATCAATCAAGTATAGTAAATTTTATACCCATTTAGAATAAGACCATCCTTATTTATTATTAATAAATCGGTTGAAACAAAAAATTACCAACAAAAATGAACGTCGTAACTAATTTATTAGATGTCACGTCTTTGAAGTTACGTCAAATTTTGATTTCATGTTAATGTCATAACGCAAAATAAGATATAAAAATGCGATATTCTGATGAATCCAAAAAACGTATGCTTAATGTAGTAAACTATTTTCAAAACGATTTAGGATCTCGATTTAAGGCAATTCAAAAAGCGTCCGAAGCACTAAAAGTTCCAGAAAGCACATTATATAATCTTGAAAAACCAAACAGAGCTACAGATTTCGAATTTAGAAGAAATATGTCTGCAAGCGTTTCCCGGAGCAAAACCCGAATTACAAAAAATACCCTGCATTGTTTGAGGGAAGTAATTTATAAAATGTATGCGCGAAAGGATAAAATCACAGTAGAAACTATTTCACGGCAATTTATCGAAGAGTCTCCAGAAACTAAGATTTCCAAAGGTTCGTTATATTTGGGAATTAAAAAAATGGGTTTTCATTTCAAAAAACAGGATGGAAGAAAACATTTATTGGAAATGCCTGCAGTCAGATTAAAAAGAATATTATTTTTGAACAAATACCATGCTGCTAAAAGCGAAAAGCTCTTTACACCTGCTTTTCTGGATGAGACATGGGTTTTTAGTAAAAGCGGGGACAGAAGAATGTGGCAAGATGGTACTAAACACAGTGATTTAAAAATAACTGGAAGTGGGACACGATATGTAATTGTTCATGCCGGTAATAAAAAAGGTTTTGTGGCAAATGCATCGCTTATTTTTAAATGCAATAAAAAAACAGGCGATTACCATGATAACATGAACACCGAAAATTTTGAAAATTGGTTTAAACAGCAACTAATTGTAAACTTGGAAGAACCATCGTTAATTATAATGGATAACGCAACGTATCACAGTCGCCTGGATGAAGAAATCCCAAGAAAAAGTTGGAGTAAAACACGCATGTTAGAATGGCTCAAAAAAAAGAATATTCCTTTTCCAGATCACATTTTAAAGGATGCTGTTTGGAATATAATTGAAAAGCAAGTTTTGCCAGAAAAAAATTATCATTTATACAAATACGCTGCCGAGCATGGTCATTGTGTTCTCAGGCTACCACCCTATCATTGCCATTTTAATGCCATCGAAATGGTATGGTCAGAAACTAAAAGGCATTATGACCAAGCTATTACGAAAACTGCAAGGTCACCTACTGAAGTCTTAAAAGTATGGAATGACGTTGTAAAAAATGTACCGGAGCAACACTGGCAGAATTACATAAATCATACAGAGAAAATTATTTCTGAAGCATGGGAAGTAGAAAACAAACTGGACCTACTAAACATCGAACCTATGGTGATCTCTGTATCCAATGAATCCGATGATGAACTATCACTTTCCGAAAGTTATTCTGATTTAGAAACTAATTAAACTTTGCCTTGAAGATCACGTTGTCTTTTTTTTAAAATCTAGAATTTGTACTTAATCGAACTCTGAATTGTCATATTTTTTTAAGAAAACTATGTATCTAGTTAATAAAACAATTTTTTTTGAAATTAGTGCGCTTCTTTTATATTCTTTTATTATGTCAACATCTTTAGAATTTTATGAATTTCATAAAATTAATTTGTATTATTACAAACCGCCACTGATAATATGAAATTTCAAGTCACTACGCCAATGCAATAAGAAATATGTCAAGCATTTGACATGACAAAGGTCATAACCTAATTTTTTTCATGCGGGTTCAGATGGTTCAAGAAGCCGCATACGTTAAGTTACTAAAACGGCTGGTACCTCTAAATAGGTATTAATTTTACTATACATGTCAGATTAACCTCAAAAAGGCAGTCTTTTAATTTTCTTTTCTGTCAAAAATGGATATTATTGTGATGTGAATTTTGATTGGAGATGAAATTCAGTATGAATTGGAAGTTTTGTAGCGGTACTAATTTGTAGCGATAAATGTTCTCAGCAATTTTATACAAATAGATGCATTTTGAAAGATAGAGCAATTCTTTTGGAATCTCCTTGCTTTATCAACTGAAGAATAATAGATCTGAGGGCTTTTACATGATTGAAGCGCACTTTATTATTCTGTCGAAGTAAACGTCAGTTGGTCATTAAGGACTAAATTCAAACCACAGATGCGACGTTGCCAGAAGTATCTAGACACGTAAAAAAATAGAAGTTGCAAATTTCGAATAACATTTAAGTCTATGTGGGTTAGAGAACGCCGATTTCGCATAGTTATCGAACATTCCGCTTTGTCGTCTTCATCTCTACTTCAGTTACATAATAGGGCTGAAAAAATCATAGATAAAAACGAACCTGTAAACTTTGAGATAATCTAACAAAATCCATTTGGACTGCTTCTGTAGTATCCAATTCGTGTTGCAATTGAACCACTTTTGATTTTAATTCACTGTTTTGTTTTTCTAACGTTTTCTGAAATAAAAACAAAACAGTTACTCTCAAAGAACGTTTTAGTATATTTGTAATAGGCATTTTAAAACTTACACTAATTTCGCCAAGTTCTTCTAACCTACTGGTCCGCTCTTTCAACTTTTCCTGGTTTAAACTATCTGAATTAACCAATTTCTCGTGATTACTACAAATTTGTTTCTTTTCTTTTTGCAACGTATCCACCAGTTTCCTGAAAAAACACAAATGAATAATGGACATTGCTCATATGTCCTAGACTTTTGCCGATTTAGCAACACATCGCACTTATAATATAACAGTTAAGACTTTACCTTAAAGCTCTTATTTCGTGTTCTAAACTATCTTCCATCCCTTTTCGTTCATGTTGATCATTGGTTATTCTATCTTTTAACAACATAATTTCCGATTGGAGGGTATTCACTTTTTTCTCCTGTGCTTCTTTGCCTATTTTAGATATAATCAAGTCTTGCTGATTTTTCAAAATTATTTCATGCAATTCCTAAAACAAAACAAAAAATACTTTCCGAACCACCATAGTAGTAGATAAAGAGTAATCTATGCAAACAAGTTTTAGTAATAAGAGGGCGTTAGGGTCGATCCACACTATAATGTCGATCACAGTTTGTTCTCGGTCTTGAAAAATATTATCAAATAGGAAATATGTCCAAATTATCTGTAACAGTGAAGTTCCGCTCGAACCCGGGAAAAGACGACAGCTTGAAAAGTCTTCCAAAATCAAAATATGTATCCAGAAAGAAGAAAGAAAGTATCTATAAGACCTACAGCTACATATGCCTGTGAGTCCTGGATTTTAAATAAAGCACAGGAAGGAAAGATACAAAGATGGGAACGGAAGAATCTGCCAGCTAGCTATCCCTTAACAGGCTGGCAAGAAATAACAAAGTGTCTCTAATATGGGTGCCGACACATGAGGGGATTGCAGGTAATGAAATGGCGGACCAGTTAGCTAAAGAAGGCTCTGAAGGAGACTTCATAGGTGGAATCACAAAAGATTGCATAAGAGGGAAAATCGGTAACTGGCTAGATAGGGAACAACTCAAATGGAGATTGACTCAAGGGCACCTCCATACAAAGAGTTTACTGAACAACGTAGACAAGGAACTCTCAACCAGGCTACTGAAACTGGGTAAGAGACATTTGAAGAAAGTTACCGACCTGGTGACTGGACACTGCACCCTGAGGAAACATCTGTAAAAATGGGCAAAGTTAGCGAACCTATGTGCAGAAAATGTGAACTTGATGATGAAACTCCTACTCACATACTCTTCTTCTGTGAGAACTTACAAGTACTTAGACGGAAGCACTTTGGAGAGGAATTATTGCAACCATTACAACTACTGAAAATCCCTCCAGTCAAACTAGTGGCCTTTATAGAAGACAAGAAGTTTCTGGAATGGAAGTAGATAACATGGGAAATGGTACAAAGATTCAGTTCAAGTGCCTGGGTTGGTGAGCACAACCCAAATAAATGAATGAATAACCAAGGAGGAGTGGAGAAGACGTATAAACCAAGAATGAACGGAACTACATAAAGAGTTCAATATAGTAGCAGTTCTAAAGGCAAGGTTGGGCACCTGGAAAGATTGAGTAGAGAGTGGCTATCAAAGCTAGTCCTAAATAGAAGGTCAATTGGAAAGAAAAGAATGGGTAGATCCAGAAACAGATGGTTACAAAAAGTCATAGCGGATTTGAAACCGACGAAAATTCGAAATTGGAAGAAAATTGCAACAAATACACTCACCGGCAGAATTAACCGCCCACCCAATGTTTTATTATTTAGTTGGAGATATTTCTAATTTCAATTTTTTTTTACTTTTTCATGTCTAAGTACATCTTGAAAAAGCACACTAATACCAATCAAATGAAAGTTTTTGTTTAATTTTAGAAAATAAAAGATAAACAGTTTTTGTAAATTTTGAACTTTTTGAATAAGATGAGCAATACATGAAATTTATCGACAAAAAAGTATTGTTATTAACAAAATTCACTTTAGTAACGAGTGTTACCCCCTCTTGCCCTAATCACATCACTAAGCCTGCGTTGAATGGTATCCATGATGGCTTGAATCTCAGCTTGTGGGATGTTTTCCCATTTTTCAGTTTTCAGCTCTCGAATAGTGGTTGGAGCTGGTCTTCGTGGTCGAATCCGCTTTTTTAGGTTGTCCCAAATGTGTTTAATTGGATTTATGTCTGGACTCTGTGCTGACCATTCGTTAAGGTATTGCGTAACCACTCGAGAGACATGACATAGTGCGTTGTCTTGCTGAAGAACAAAGTCGTCGCCAATATATGGCGCAAAAGGAATGACATGTTCTTGAAGAACTTCTTGAACATACCTGAGAGCATCTACACCGCCTCTAGCAAAAATTACCAGATCCGTACGAGCCTCGTAAGAAATTCCGCCCCATATCATTATTGAGCCTCCTTGATAACCCACAGTTTCCATAAGAGCACAAGGAGCAAACCGCTCTGTCGGGCGTCTGTATACACGCTGGCGGCCATCTGGACATTTTAAAGCAATTCTGCTCTGGTCAGAGAATAAAACACTCTTCCACTGATCCATATTCCACATACTGTATTCACGCGCATAACGGAGTCTAGCTGTTTTGTGATGCGGGCGAAGCTGAGGGGCTCGGTATGGGCGTCGCGCTATAAGATTCCTTTCTGCCAACCTCCTTCTTATGGTTCTCTCGCTGACCTCCACAATTCTAACCTCAACAAGACGAGTACCGGCTTCAATAGCGGTACAGAACCGATCTCTTAAAATCGTGCTCACAACAAAACGATCGTCCCTCATTGAAGTGCAGCGATGGCGGCCCTAACCAGGCCTTCCGGTGTAAGAACCTGTCTCTAGAAAACGCTTTATGGCATCTCTGACTGTTTCACGAGCAGCACCAAGTATTCCAGCAATACGACGTTGACTACAACCTTCATCAGATAGAACTACAGCCTTGGCTACTCATTATGCTTCCAATGGCATTGTTTTGAATAAAACTGTTTTGAACATAACTTAAACCGATTTTACAAAATATACACCAACACTAAACAAGTCTAATAAAGAAAAAAATTGTAAATACACTAACATTAAACAAGCCAAATTGGAACCAAATTACTAATAAAAAGCGAAAGAATGACAGCAATAAACAGACACCGACAGTTAAACATTTATTTACTGTCAAAATGTCACGTTATATCAATTAATGTCAAAATGTGACGAAAATCTCTGAAAATTTCAGAAATAAAAATAATTGGGTGGGCGGTTAATTCTGCCGGTGAGTGTAGAAGAGCATGGAGAGAAATTGTACAAAAAGCACTAAAAATATATGGTAAACATTCATTACTAAACTTAAATGAGGAAAGAATTGTATAAACTTTTGTAGCCCTACGCCTTCACAGCATGAAGAGCAGAATAAATAAATAATTTGGTTACTGTGAATTTACTTTAAATTTAATAATAGGTACAACAAATACATCTTGTTACAGCAACACTTTTCACTCAAGCCTATTTTACATGAACAGATTTGTAATGCGCTAAAATGTTTAATGTTTTCTCTGTCTACCGACATATCATTTACCATTATAGTTGTAATACTAACTGAAAGATAGCTTTGTCAAACCCGACGATTCTTTTGTAGTAACCTTGTACAATATAAAGACTGCGTTACCTTAAAGAAACATGAATAGAACGAAAAATTCGTCAGAGGATATGAGATATTAAAAGAAATAAAAACCGACGAATGGAAATGTGCCATGTGAGGATTAAATAGAAGTAGAACTAAAATTTGGGAAGATATAATTCAAATTAACCCCTACCTGTACTGTATCTGGTAAATTTATCATTTCACTTTGTAATTCTTGTGAATGTGCTGTATATTTATCAACTAACATATCATTTTCTTCCTGCAACCTGTAAAATAAAACATTTCAGATACCAAGTTTTTAACAAAAAAAAAATTTTAAATCCTACCTTTCAGTTCCTATCTTTTTAAAAATCAGAAATCCTAGGATATTCCACAGGATGGAATGATAATAAAACTATTTAAAGAAATTCAATACAGACTACAGCAACAAGAAGGAATTGGATAACAATACCATTACCAAACTTGGAAAGAATGCCATTCAATGGTATACCGACGGCTCAAGGGAATGGAATAAGAGTGTACGGGCCAAGAACCAAACAATCTGAAAGCTTGGGGTAGACCCCGCAAATTCACGCCATATGAAAGTGCCCAGTTCAATATTGATAGAAGATATAGAAGACCAAGGATTATCATCATGTCGGATAGTCAAGCAGCTATTAAAGCTGTGTAATCAGTTCTAAAATGGTATAGAAATGCATAGAAAAACTCATTCAAGTAAGCGAAAGCAGCATCGTCACCTTACTATGAGTTCCAGGATATACTGGAATAGAAAGAAATTATATAGCAGATAAACTAGCAAAGAGAGGGACTGAAACATCCTTTTGGGAGTCGGAACCCCAATGTTTTATGGGAAGAAATAGTCAAAGTCGAAAAAAACAGATCTGACCATTGAAGGGCTAGGACAATCAAAGATACTCCTGGGAAACTACAACCAGTTGAGAACAAATTATTGCCTAAGCCACTGCATTAAGAGTTTTGACAGGTGTCCTAACAGGACACTGCCGCCTGAATACTCAACTCAATAAGCCCAAACTAGTGGAGCAAGAAGAATGTAGAAGTAAACCTCCTTTCACATACTTACAGAATCCTACCTGCTGGATAGATGGACACTTACCTAAACTGAAGCCTACGAATATCCTAAAATTCCTACAAGAAATGGGGCTAAAGGAACTACTAGTCTCTGAGACCTTCTCAGGAACTAAGTAGAAGAAAGGGGGTACAATAGATCTTTTAGTTCTCAGTCTCATTATACATACATACCTTGAAAGTTCTTGATGTACCATTTCCCTTTCATGTGTTAACTTTCCAAGATTAGTTTTCATTTCAGAACAAGTTTGATTGAAAAATTGTTGCAATTCTTTTAAATCCTGTTCAGTACATTCCGTAGTTCTTGTAAGTTCCGCTACCTACAATAAAAATAAAATATTTAATCCTCTCAAAACTATTCTCACCAAAATAATTCTCACTTGTCTTTTGTGTTCTTCTTTCTTTTCGTTCCACTTTTCCTCCATATCTTTTCTAAATCCAATTTCTTTAAGTAGTTCTTCTTTATGTCGTTCGGCAGCTTTTTCGGCAGCCATTACTTTGGCTTCCAATTCTTTGGAATGTTTCTGTTCTCTAACTAATTGTGCTTCATAATTACTACACATGTCACATATTGATAGTTTGTGGGATTCGAAAGATGTATTAGTTGCAGTAGTTGAATTTAAACTAGTATGAAGTGGAGAATTATCAGGAATAGAAAACTACAAAATTTACTCGATTTAAATAAATTACAAGACAAAGAGATACAGAATTGCTTTAATGAAAGATACAATAGAAAGCTTACCTCTTCTTGCTGATGTCCACATTCTTTACACCTTTGAAGCTGTTCATCTGTAGATCTTAATTTTTCTTTTAAAGCTTTTATCTGATCATTTAAAGGTTCTACTAATGACTTTAGTACTTCTGCGTCTTCTTCAGTCTAAAATTAAATTAACTGAATATAAATCACACGTTTTATAATATTTAATTAACTGGTAATTTTTATTATGAAAATTTAGAACACAACATTCCGCTACTCGGCGAGATTAAAGCTGGATTTATAAACTCTGTTATTCCCGTTGTTCGTTGCTCGCCGTGTTTTCTACGCTGCTGGCGATTCGTTATTCACGTAGTTATTCCCGAGTCGACTAATTTATATTGGTTTTTCATTGCAGGCGATGTTGAAATTTGATTGGTCCCAAAGGTGACAGAAAAGTGACAGATTATTAATGTTTTATTATTGTTTCTCGTTTTTGTATCAATATATCAAGAAAGTAAGATAGTAATGAATTCTTCAACAGCAAATTGATTATCAAAATATGTGGATTTTGACACGCTTGGTAGGGTAGATATTAAGTCACGTGGCACTAACTTCCGTTTTCATTGGCGGAGCTGCGAATCACGAATAACAAGTTATAAAATTTGGTTATTTGAGAGCAACGACGAACAACACGATCAATGTTTCATTTTCAAGCAGCAGGAATCACGAACAACAGAGTTTATAAATCCAGCTTTATAGGTAATTGAGCAGAGGACATCTGTCAGGATGAGAATTACAAGATATGCTATAGTTACAGTAAATGAAAACAACGATAAAATAAGGTACCTTTTTGAAAGAATCTTCTACACTTTCTTGTGAAGAAAATGAATCTGCTCCTAATTTTTTTAATCCCTTCGTTAAGACGTTTAAAACTTGACTAGGTGCTAAGCTGGTGTGTTCCTGAAAATGTTTAAAATTTATCTTTGAATTATCGATTTTTGAGTATGTGATTACATTAATTTTATAGCCTATATGTTCAATCACAACACCAATAAAACCGTCGACTACTATGGCGTGAGCTATTTTGTAAACAAGGGTAATTAGTTTAACTAGAAGATAACAAATTTCATTTCTATTTTTGGAAATAGACATACACAAATATGTATAAAACCCTATTGTTGTTATAATGACCTCATTACATGTGATTTTTGTCATGTTCCCTCTACCTCCTTTATGTATTTTAATACGAAAAAAATGTATCATACGGCCATTTTATAAGAAGCATATACACTCCTCGACAAAATTAACGCAACAATATGAAAGTATAAAAAAATAATGTTTTTATTATGTCAGTTTTTAAGTATTTCGAGCACTTGAATAGTAATTGTTAATTATAGCTATCAAAACTACTTGCTTAGATTTACATTTTTAAAGAGTTTGATGTTTGTTTGTAACGCAACCTTTAAACTCGATTTTTACTCACTTTAAGCGCTCAAATTAATTCGAAAATTTGCACACTCGTCAAGGACCGATGACAATACAATATAGTTCATAGTAAAATATAGGGTGTTATTAAATCTTAAACTTGTATAAAAGCCCAAATGTCAGCCTGGAAGAATATGAGAGGAGCATGACAGGATTGGAGGACGATCTGAGGATGTCAAAAGGGAAAAGGAGGATCATTAGGAGAATGATGTCAGGGGACTTCAATGCTAAGAATACTGTATGGGGGGAAAAAAACGGACATGAGAGGGGAGATCCTGGAGGAAGTGTTGACATCCAACGGGCTGGCGGTGCTGAATGATGGACTACTGCCCATCTTCGTGAGGGATGACGGGGGTTCGTCATCATTGATAAACCAGCATGCGATGAATGGCTGGGGAAAGACTGAGTAGTTGGAGGGTGCTGGAGGATGAGGAAAGCTTGAGCTTACATAGCTATGTGGAGACGGATATAAGGAAAGGGAGAAAGGAAATATTGGGAGAGTGGGGATGGAGGTGGACGAAGGCCGAGGCAGAGAGTATGAGGAAGAAAGTAAGAGAGGAGATAGAAAGGGGACTTGGACATGATGTAGATGAATTGTACAATGTGATACTGGGCTGTAAAAGAGAGGGAAAGAGGGGCAATAGGCATGAGCGGAGGGCTAATTACTGGTGGGGAAACAGAGGAGCTGTGGGGGGAGTGTAAGAAAGAACGAAGAGGGATGCTGAGGGGAAGAGGAAGGATAGAGGGAAAAGAGGAATACAGAGAGAAGAAGAAGGAACTGGAGCGTAGGGTGGAAAGGGAAAAAAGAAGGAAGTGGGAAGAGTTACTGGGGGAATTGGAAAACAATCCGTGGGGAAAGGCGTATGAGATAACGGTGAAGAGGATGGATGGAAGATGGCCAAGGTGATACTGCTGAAGAAGGCGGGTAGAGAAGGGAAGCGGGCGGGAGACTACAGGCCCATCAGCCTGCTGTGTGGTATGAGTAAATTGATGGAGGGGATAATAAAGGATAGGATTGAGGAGGAAGTTGGTAGGAATGGAGGTTTTAGGGTAAACCAGCACGGGTTTGCAATGGGAAAATCATGTATCTCGGTGCTGGGCAGGGTAGTGGGCTTGGTGGAAAGGGTTAGGGAGGGCAGCTGGAGGAACAAGAAATTGGCCCTACTCGTGATCTTCGATGTCGGGAACGCGTTCAACAGTGTCAGCAAACGGGCGGTGTTGAGCGTGTTGCTGAGGCTTGGAGTGGGGGAGGGTTTGGTTAATCTGGTGGAGGACTACCTGACGGGACGTGTGATATTAGACACTAGAGGAAGGAGGTATGAGATTGTGGAGAAGATAGAGCAGTGCGGACTAGAAGAGGCGGAAGATAAGACGGTGGCGTTGCTAGTGAAGGGACAGAGCAAGACGAGGGAAGTGGTGGTGATGGTGAAGGGAAGGAGATTCGGATGGAGGTGTCTATGAAATACCTAGGGGTGTGGTTGTATAGTCAATTATCCTTCAGAACACACATGTTAAAGGTGGCAGAGACGGGGAAAGTGAATGCAGCATGGCTGGGGAGATTGATGTGTAATGTGAAAGGGCCGGGAGATTGGAAGGGGAGGGTGATTGGTAGGACGGTAGAGCAGAGTATGCTGTACGGTGCGGAGGTGTGAGGTGAAAGAGCGGGAGTGAATGCGAGGGCTAGGCCACTCCTGCGGGTGCAGAGAGGGATTCTGCTGAGGGTGGTGCAGGGGTACAGGACAGTGGGTGAACTGGCAGCAGCGGTGCTGGCAAGGACCTACCCATTGGACGTGATGGCTAGAGCCAGGCATAAACGCTGGAGGTGTGCGACCAGAGAGGAAGTGAAGTACAGGAATGGATGGAGGAGGAAATGGAGAGAAGGTGGGAGGAAGTATGAGGACGCGCTAAAAGGAGCGATTGGGAATAGGAGAGATTGGATGGACCGGAAATTTGTGGAGGTGAACTACTTTTTGTCACAGGTGTTCACTGGACATGGGTCGAGAGTAGGGTACCTCCAAAAGATTGGGAAAAGAGAGACTGGAGTGTGCGAGATGTGTGAAGTGGAGGATGATGTGGGGCATGTGTTTAGATGCTGGAGGAACGAGGAAGTGCTGAAGAAGTTGGAGAGGAAACTAGGGGAGGCGGTGTATTGGGAAAACATGGTGGAGATAATGTTGAGGGGGGAGGAGGAATGGATGAGGAGTGATAGTTATGGAGAAGACGACGGTGTGAGCAGTGTGCGAAGGACCACCGCCCGTCTCGAAGCATGCTAGGGTAGTGACTCCGAGGTGGGGGTAACGGCGAGTTTGGTTGGTAGGCATCCCCTTGGGGATGAGTCCAACACTGTCCAACATTCGAACATGAGTTTCCCATCTTTACCCGAAAAAAACAAATTCATGAGGTACATTATCGTGTTTGATTGAAACGTCCTACTAGAAGTGATATACTAACAGGTGTCGTGGCTCAGTTGGCGACTGTCTAGTGAAGAGGAGATCGCGAGTTCGAATCTCACCGCGACCTCATGGATAGAATATATTACAATTTCGATATTTTTCTAAAATGTATTACCTTCAATAAAAGTGTCAGGGAAACGAAACGTAGAAAATAAAAATATGGAAAAAATATTGTGGTTTAATTCCTATTATAAGAACAAACCAAATAAATATACCACAAGGAATTTACAGAAGACATTGCAATTTTAACAACTGGTTTTTGTAAGTCAATAAAAGCTACGTCAACAAATAGGTAGGTACTTATTAACATTGCTTAGTTTATATAAATAACCAATATATAAATAAATATTCTTTTTGCCAACGTCCTATTAACAAAACACTAAAAATATTATTTTTATTGTGTTGAAATTGTATATTTTTCTAAAAAAAACTTACCTTAATCACGTTAAAATTCAACATTTTTACTAAACAATTTAATAAGAAACTATTACAAAGATAATCCGGTAATAAAACTACACTACTGTCGTTTTATTAACAATTACACTACACCTACTTTTACTATCAAGTTTGTAAAGGAAATGTGGATTCGTTTTCATCGTTATCGAAAAATGTAATAGGCCAGTTAATGGATATATAGAAATAAATTATAAAATGTGTCAGGTGGGATGATGAGAAAATGTGTGAAATTAATATCTCTGGGAGTTTTTTTTTTAATATAACGATGTTGAATTTGAGAGGTAGATATTACTACGTCGGACCTGTACTGAGGATATGTGGGGGTCCATGAAGGAAAAGAAGAAAACATACATCTAGAATCATCTAGAACTATCATCGAAAAGTCGTGAACTGTCTAGAACAGGTGCTATTTCGGGCCATTTATAATTTCTACATCTGCTTGTGTACTCCTCTCCTCCTTCTGTCTTTCCTTCTCCTCCTCACGTCTTTCATTATCTTCTTCTTCATCCTTTCTGCGTCTTTCCTTCTCTTTCTCTTCCTCCTTTCTGCGTATGTCCTTGTCCTCCTCACATATTTCCTTCTCTTCTTCCATCTTCAAAAACCATGCTGGTGGTCCGGAAATATCCATGTCTTTGTCGTATAAGGTGAATCTAGTATTTACCATAAGCAGTTACTTTTTATATCCCACCGCTGTCACCTAGAAGGAAAGACGTGAGGAGGACAAGGAAAGATGCAGAAAGGAGGAAGAAGAAAGAGAATGAAATACGCAGATAAAGTCAAAAGAAAGACAATGACTTGAAAGTTATAAGAGAATGGCTCAAGACGTGAGGAGAAGGAAATATGCAGAACGGAGGAAGAAGAAGAGAAGGAAATACGCAGAAAGGAGGAAGAAGAAGAGAAGGAAAGACTTGGGGAGGATAAGTAAAGACAGAAGGAGGAGAGGGCGTAGACAAGCGGATGTAGAAATTATGAATGGCCCGAAATAGTACCTGTTCTCGACTTTTCGATGACAGTTCTAGATGATTCTAGTGTATGTCTTCTTCTTTTCCTTCATGGACCTCTACATATTTTATTTTAAAATTGCGAATTGGGGTCGAATTGAAAAAGTAGCACTTTTGGGTAATCCAAAATAATATGTTTTGAAAATTTGCGATTTATATAAAAAATCTGAAGTGTATATACATCATAGTGTAGCACATAAACTGTTGATTTTTTGAAAACGAGTGTTTCAAAAGTGAAAATTAATACGGTGCAGTTTTTAAGAGTGAACTATTTAATGAGATTATTTCCCTCACCATGAAATAGACCAATCAGACACCACAATTTTTCTAACGAAATCTGTTTAAATAAGTGATTAAATCCCAAGACCCGTTTAACCGCGGATAAATTTTTGTCCTCCATACCGTTTTTCGTTGTTTATTATCACCGATTCTTACTATATTGTCAACAGTCTATGAAAATACATTAATTTCTCAATCGTTTTTATGGCCTAATATTGATTTTCATTAGAAAAAACTCCATTTTAGATAGATTTTTTATACAAAGAATTTGACATAAGTCGATGAAAATACGTCAGAATTTGAAATATTTACATGCATACTTTGCTATGAAGGCTTCTTCGATGGATTGTTCGGATGCGTAACCAAAGTGCAAGGTAATTGAACCACAAACATTATCAATTGAGCGTCATTTTGAAAAGGTTTGAATTATAAACAAATATATTAAATTTAGGATTTATTGTTCATTGAAAGAATGTTACAAATTTTATTATCAATAAAATTATTTGTTGTTGGTTTCAATCTAAGTTATTCAGGAAATAATCTAGCCGTATACCCCTCGACCTATAAATTTAAATCGATTAAATTCATTGGTCTTGGAGTATAATATATAAGTCCTTTTTTATTGCATACCCTATATATATATATATATTTATTTTAGGAATATTTATGTTATTTCAAACAGCTTTTGTTAATAGTTTCCTATATATTATATTGATTTTAATTTGGTCAATATTTTCAGAATATGCCCCTGCCAAAACTCCTCTCAGGTCGTTGTTCAAAAGATTTCTATTATTTGAATAAAATTGTCCAAAAATTTTTTCAAACTGAATTATATTGTACAATGGAAATTTCATTACATAATTTTGGGTATGGAAAATATGGAAAATCTGTTCAATTGTGTATGACGAATTATTATTGTTTTGTAGTTATTATTCTATTAAATTATATTATTCCTACTCCAATTATTTTATTTTTAGATTTAAATTTTTAAAATGTCCAAAATATTATCAAATTTCTATCAATGTCTAATTCCACACTATTGTAATTTAATTTGTATTCCGGATTTAGATAACTCTAGTAGAATTTTTCCTAATTTGAATAAATTGAAAGTTACTTCCCTCGATAATTTCTTCCTCTTGTTACAATTTTAAATCTTCATACTTTGAAGCTCTTTATCAATTCTTTTTATTCTGTCGAAGATTTACAAGTCCAAATATTATTCTACCATGTTCTGTTCTGCATCAATCCCATTCAAATTTAGACTTCTGAAGTTAATGCTACCATTGTATTATTTATTATTAAATTATATATTATTTTAGTTAATTCATTTGATTTTTTTTATTTTAAATTTTTGTTGCTTTTCTAATCATTTTTCAAAATTCATTTCTTATTTATTACGCAACGCTCCTCAATTTCTTCTTATATATCCCTTCTTTTCAAATTTAAATTGGTTTATCCTAAATTTTGACATGCATTAACATTTGGAATTGAATTTATCTTCTTTTTTTTTAAATAATTGACAATACCTTCATCATCTGTCATATCTATAGGATATACTTATCTTTAACCGTTATTAAGTAAAAAATTAACACTGAGTGGAACAATAAGCCGATATCTCATCCGTAAATCAGAAACTATTCATTCATTCTTAGTAAAAGTGGCGAGGAAAAATCTGTGGAAATAACTTTCAAGGGTCTAGTTTGACTGCTAGAGGGCATATTCTATGAACAAACTAGTTTTCTATAAAATTTGTCTGATTATACTAGGTGTTAAATAAGTAAACTAGAATGAGGCCTAAATTTTGTACAAATTTGATTCAGTATGCTTCAAATAAATGCTGAGAGAGAGTGGGAATGTTTTTATAGATACTTACCTATAACTTTGGTAGGCATTAACCGATTTTAATGAAATCAGTTACATTCGAAAGAGGGTAGATGAACCAATTACATACACTATAAAACAATTGTATCTAGTTTTAGTGTCATAGATAGAGGGTACTTTTGAATGGATTGTCTGTGTTTAAATTTTTGAATAGAAACACTCAAGTATTGTAAATTTCAACGGAATTGCCTAAGTCGAGATATAAATAAAAATGCAGAAACCTGTAGTATTGGCTTACCCACGAAATCATTAGCAGTGTGGTAAAAAAAATTACTTTGGCAAAATGTATAAAATTGAATTATTGAAAATCTACATGAGATATGCATAGGGAACACTAATACAGATAGATAGTGGACAACATATTGCAAAATTTATAATCACATACAGAGTGTCATTAGAAAAAAATGGTTATACCAATTATTTGATTCATGATTTTACCCAAATTTTTTCAGTACCCTTTAAAATAAAGAGAATAATTCCACATTGTAAAGGTTATAGCATAGTGTGGTGCAAAATAAATAAATAAAATTTCAGCTTTTATCTAAATACAAGAGAAGATACATTGAATTTTATGTATATAATGAAAAAGTGTAAATTTCATATAAAAAAATTTAACTCTATAGCAGTTAAAATTGTTTAAAATAACGTAAATAATCATAAAATCCCAGTAAAAAACGAAGTTATAAACATTTTTCATTATAACCGGAAGTAGATAAAAGATTTCAATATTTTTATTACATAGTACACCCTTTTTCTAAGCTAGTATGGGATTGCCTGTGGAATGTACTGGAATACTGTAGCCAGGTTATGGTAGCTTGGGTTCCATGGCAAGTGTCTTAAGAGCAATGAAAAAGCAGATAAAATGGCCAGATTAGGCTCGTGAATGCCATTTGATGGAACAGACACCTTCTGGAGTCTTGCAAAAACGACAACAAAAGAGCTACAGAAAAGAGGGTAGACCACCAATACATGGAATGAAGGACAAATTCACCAGGACAAAGACAAGAGAAACAGTTCAGAAAAGAACATTTGCCAAGTTTACAGACTTAACGAGTAAAGACAGGAATATTGTCAATACTGTGGTGACTCTGCTAACTGGGCCTTGTTAGCTCAATAGACACTTAAAGATGATAGGATTGACAGATGAAGCCATTATATGCCACTGAGATGGGCAGGTAAATGGGCAGTACTTTGCACTAGACGACAAAAAGCCATTGGCAAAAAAACTATATCAAAGCTGGTGGAATTCATGAAGAAAGTAGGGCTGATGAAAGTAATCTGGATAATAAAGAAGACTATAATAGATCTGAAAAGGTAGCAGTGCCAGTTGCCACCTCATGACATTTATTCTAATAACCCTTAAAAACTCCAGACACCTCCAATTCTCGAGATCTTTCTAATCAACTGTTTATCTGATCTGAAATAATGCATTTATAATACCTGATTATTCTAGTCAAAAATTAATGAAATTATTGTATTGTCATAAATTGTAATGTAAATGTGTAAAATTTCAAATGATTCCAACGAATCTGTTACAACTACACATATAGTCAGAGAAATGAGGCAGGTCCTTTTATCTGATTATACTATAAATATGAGTATGTGGTTTATTATTTTGGTTTTAAACTGTTAGTAGGGCTGTCATATTTATGACTGAAGGATCAAATACTAGGAGTCTACACAACAGCCATGAGGCACATTTACCATTTGGTTCACCAATAATCAGTGGCTGGATGGGAAAGTGATAGTCGCTAATCTCTAGCCTAGACAAGCGTAATCCCCCAGCTGCTAAGTAATAGTGCACATACTAAACATATATATTCAGATAGAATTTTTGAGTCTGTTCAAAATTATTCTCACAATTCAAGTCAATTAATATCAATTTATGACGAGCCCAAATCTAGTAACTTTTTGTTTCATACATTTTATATGTAAATATATCCCAACGTTGTCACCAAGAAGGAAAGACGTGAGGAGGAAAAGGAAAGAAGCAGAAAGAAGGAAGAAGGAGGAGAGGCATAGACAAGCAGATGTAGAAATTATAAATGGCCCAAAATAGTACCTGTTCCAGGCAGTTCTCTACTTTTCGATGACAGTTCTAGATGATTCTAGAGGTATGTCTTCTTCTTTTTCTTCATGGGCCTCTACATGTCCTCAGTACAGGTCCGACGTAACAATATTATAAAAAATTATTTTTAAAACTACGAATTGGAGTCAAATTGAAAAAGTGGCAAATACTAGGAGTCTACACAACAGCCATGAGGCACATTTACCATTTGGTTCACCAATGCTCAGTGGCTGGATGTGAAAGTGATAGTTTGCTAATTTCTAGCCTAGACAAGCAAGAGTCTCTCAGCTGCTAAGTAATGATGCACATACAAAACAAATATTCAGATAGAATCTTTGAGACTGTTCAAAATTATTCTCACAATTGAAGTTTTTATGTGAATTAATATCAATTTATGACAAGCCCAAATCTAGTAACTTTTTGTTTTATACATTTTATATGTAAATAATAGATAAAGACAAAAGAACTTGGGGTATTCTGCCGTACTAAGCTGAAAGGTCCTATCTGACAAAAATTTTTGGCCTAAGTGCATATTTGGGTATTTAAAGTGCGTCTGTAACTAACTTACAAAGCAAAATCGTCCTATCTTATTTTATAGGCTGCCAAATTGGGTGTTTAACAGACACACATGCCTACAAAATTGTGTAGTAACTTGTAAAATGTCACCTGCGAGTTTTCCATAAGTGATTTTTGAGATGACCGCCGAATATGTATATTGTGCTGTAGTTAGTAATTATTATTATAACTATTATAAATTATAATTAGAAGGTGGGTGTAGTTTTCTAAATGTATTTTAACAAACAACTTTCAATATAAAACTGGTTTTGAGCTTAAAACGTTAAATTTTCTTAATAATAAAGTAGTAAAGACTGGAGTTCCAATGGCAAATGCTCGAGACTGAATTGAATAAAATCATAATATAAACCCTGTCTCTTCGTCCTATCTTCAGCTTAAAATAATTTATTTGAATTTTACTAAAGGAAAGTGTCCTAACTTACAAAAGTCAAATATATGTTTAAGATAACAAACTAGTTAAAATAATAATAAAATTGTTTGCCAATTAACAAACTTCACCTGAAGTCTTGGTGAATTTGAATAAAATCTAATGGGTGGCTTATAGAAAAAAAGTAAAATGTAAATATCTCAATTCTTTGATTTATTCAGTTAGGACCTTTCAGCTTAGCAAGGCAGTATTTCTCTGACTATATAAGCTAGGCTAATAAAATGTACCTCAATACCTGGCCTACAACCTTCAGTCAGATTAATGAAGTACAAAATGAAATTTTAATGTTATTGACAAACAGTACTACCACCAAAAATATTTACTTTTTAATGGAAGCATTTAAAATCCCCTCTTTATTTGTTGATAGTCAAAGGATCCTACTATTTATGAATAAAGTTATATTTATTTTAATGAAGATTAGATTTGAAATTGCAAGTACAGACCTGTGATATGTGGTGAGGTGACTGGTTTTTCTCTCTTTTCAGATCACGAACTTCTTTTTGTAGCTGCTGAATGAAATCTTGTAATTTTTTAAGTTCTGTATCATAAAGAGTTCTTGTAGAACTGGATTCTTCAACAGTTTCTGGAATAGATTCACCCAAGTTCAAACAGTTTAAAAAAATAGATATTTTGAGCATGCAAAAAATGTAAATTGTAATACATATTCATTAATCTTTAGACTGATTAACATAGACTATTTTTATTATTTACCATGAACTAATCTTTGCAATGAAGCTATTTCTTCCTCGGCTTTCCTTTTTTCTACTTCAAAAGTTGATTCTAGAGTCATACTATCTACAACTAGCTGACTTTTGCAGTCGTCCAACTCATTTTTCAGTTTTGTCAAATCTTGGTTTAATTGCACATTTTCTTCGGTCCTTTTCACTAATTCAGCTGAAAATTCAAGTATTAATAAGTTATCAATGTCTATAAACAGTAATTATCTACCTAAAAATATTTTCATTACATTCACAATTGATATTTGAAACAGTTAGGGTCATTATATTGTATATTTATATTAAATTTGAAATTAAATTGAGTAACGGTAGTTGTAGGTGTGATATAATCTTACCTTCATTGAGTAAAAACAAATCTTTTAGCTTGGCTCTTTGTACATTAAACTCTTCTTGAATTTTTTTCTTTTCTGTTGCCAATTCCTGTATTTGAGCTTGTAAATCTATAAAACGAAATCATGGATATTTGTTGTTTTTTTCAACATTTTCAATTGTTACCTTGTACAGAATCAGGTACATTTTGAAGTTGTGTCTGCTCAGTCGGTTGATCCATTTGGTATTGCGGAAAGCTTCTAAAAATTAAACTAATATAACATATCTAATATTTATGGACAATTACTAATTGTGATATTATAAAAAATCACTAGTAGACTTTCCTACTAATTACAAAAAAAGTGTTCAATGTTCATTATGACATTTTATGATAACCTAACAATGTTATGTCAATGATTTTAGTTGACAAAATAAGTGGCATTTTTAGGATATGGTCCGAAAGTAACTAACCGTAACCATGGTTAACCGCAAAATGAAATATATTTTAAAAATGATTTATATAATTTTGCAGAGTAAAATAACATATTTGCGGGTGAAGTTTAACCCTATAAAAATTATTGACCCCTAAATTGAAATAATGGGTTACGGTTTACGGTAACATCAGAGTAACATTTAAAACATGAGAAATCGCCTAGAATAAAATAGATTTCCATTTGACAATGACATTTAACAGAATGATGATGGGAATGAGAGTGTTGTCTCTTTTTAACTCCTACGTAATCAAGTGGTTTGCTTCGAACACAAAGAGAGCGTGACGAAGAAGGAAACACCTAGAAAATTTAATTTGTGTCATCAAACATCAAACTTCTGAATATCATCAAATTGCAAATAACAAAAAGGTTCGCTACCCTACCTAATTTTTAAGGTCATCACAGCTGAGATGTTCGATACAAATTGTTGGATAGTAATTTTCCATGTGCATTTTCATGGGAAATATAACAACTAAAAGGAGTGATCCTAGTTCAAATTCTGTAGACAGTGTTTACAAACAAAAGGAGGATCATTTCAAGCAAGTAAGTTTTAACCTTTTGCATTGTTTATAACAACTGCGCCATTGTATATTTTCGTGTTCTTTCATCTAGATAAACGCGCATTTCAACTACAGCTCCAGTGGTAGATCTTTCGCAAGTATCAGCAGCCAGCAATCCACATACAGTTTTTCAAGACCGTGGTCCAGGGTTTCTAGAAGAAGGTAAGTTTATTTTGTAAACATTTAACCATGTATTTTCAAATCCATTTTGATATTCTAAATAATATCGAAGTAAAAAATACAAATAATATTTATTTTTAGTATATTGCATGTTCACTTTTATTAGTAACAATTAAACAAAGTTATTAAAATTTTCATCAGCGATCACCCACGTGTTGGGTATTCAGGAAGTGACCCCTATCTTTATTTGTAATTTATTCACTTATCAGTCTGAGATAATTATGGTATATTTTAGGATTTAAATACACACACAGATTATTAGTAAACCAATACTTGAATATTGAAACAGGTTTAAAATAAATATTAATTTTAGTAGCATCATAGTAAGGGTGGTGGGAAAAGGTAGATACATATTTTAATAGTAATCATTTTGCAAATCTCCGCTGAAAATGGTATTTAAGTACCCAATGAAATTAATTTCAAATAATGATAATGCATTATGTGATGTTGACAAATATCAACACATGTTTAGTTGTCAACTTTACACTTAATTTGTATCCAAAAGATGGCAGTAAAACCAGCTATTGAAATAATTAGATTCGAGTTTGATAGAGTTTTCAATGTTAATTAAAAATAAATATTTAAGTGAGTTAGTTAAGTTTTCATACATTTTGATTGAAATTTCATAATCACCACTTGAGTTTTTGTTTCTAATTTCTCTGAATATATCTTTAAACTCAATTTTAACTTAACCCTAGAACGGTATCGTGTTTTATAGATCTATTATTGGTATCGACACGTAAATCTTACGTGCTTGATTTGTAATTTGAAAAATAGATACTTAGTCTATTTACAATTTTAGGAAAAGTTGATTAATAAACCAAATAAAAGGAACTAAGAAAATTTATTAAATAATAATGAAACATAAAAAAATTAATTACAACACAGTAAACAGCTTGTTTTGATGCTCTCCACAAATAGGTTTTTTGCACTTAATGCAGTATGTGGTAGTCATTCTTCTTTTTGAAGTGGGACATATGTGACAGTATGTTCTTCGACCCTTTTGATCTTGCCCTTCAGGCCGTCTATTCTGTTGATTTGCCTCTTGGTCAATTTGTTGTTTGTGGACTACTTCGGAAATAATGGTCCTTAGCTCTCGACTCATATTGGATCCACGATTAAGTCGTTGACGTTGCCAACTGTTTGTTAGACTCTTATGTAACTCAAACATCAACATTTTCCTGGACAAAGGCTTTCCTCCATAAGAAATAGGAGTTAATGCAGGCCATATTTATCAAATTGTAGAAAACACACATTGGCCATCTTTTTGTTTTACGGTTACAACTCATATTTGCACCCATTTGATCGAAAGTGTCTACAGCCCCTTTTGTAGAATTGTAGCAATGAATTATCTCCGGTTTATATGTAGATTCATTAACTGAACTTGTTAGATCTATGGACGATAATAAGACCACAAGTTTATTTGGTTTCGGCTTGTAAGATACCAGGCACATATTGTTCTTACTAAATCCAAATAATGATGTATTTACTTGACGATTTTTGTTATTCTCAATAAATTTAGAGGAAATTTCCGCCTTGTTTTTCTTCAGAGTTCCTATAACTGTCAATTTATAGGGGTTTTGAAGTAATTTTTCTGCAAGCGGGATGCTTGTAAACCAATTGTCCATGGTTATGTTTCTGTTGGAGCCATGGATAGGTTTAGTCAATGCAACAACGCAATACTCCGTAAGTATTAGTGGTTTTTCCGACATAGGGCATTGCATCAATAAGATATTTGGTTGAAGCATCGCAGAGGAAAATAAATTTTATGCCGTACTCTGCTGGCTTACTGGGCAAATACATGCGGAATGGACACCTTCTGTGAAAACCCACAGGCTGCTCATCTATTTTTACGTATGAGCTTGGTTTATATGACTGACATCTTTGAATTCTTCCCAAATTTCAGATATTGGTGCGAACCTACTTATTTCCCTTCTTTCAATTCGGGATTGCTTGTCATCAAATCGCAAGCAAGACGAGAGAAAATCAAATCTCTTTTGACTCATACTGGCTCTATAGCGTGTACCACATAATGTACTATCAAACATCACTTCAGATGAAAGATGATTGTCCTTCAGAGCAGCAGCAAGTATATATAATCCTAACAGGGCATTTAGTTCATATAGATCAGTTTTGGAGACAGTTTCAGATTTAATCTTGTAGGGTTGTTGAGCTATTTCTATCTGCTCATTTGTATGAACAAGTACTTTATTTAATATACCTAGAGTCGGTAAAAAACGTCTGGAATGCATGCAAAGGATCTATGATATTTCGCAGAGGTGCAATTGGTCCAGGTCTTATATGAACTACATTCCTAGAAGGAGTTTTACCTGTTGAAGGTGATCTGGTTTACCATTCCTACCCATTTTTATTATTCAACAATTATGTAGTTATTGGATTCCAGTAAACTGGTGCTTGGAGATGTTGGTACCTGAGCAGCTACCAACTGAAAAGAAAAACAACATACCATACATTTCAAGAATCAAAAATACTGCTGGTGACTTACCAGCTTACTGTGAGAGGTACCTTCCCCAACTCCTGTATTGTGTATAGTAGTTTTCATTTTCTTTTTGCTTTGAAACGTGAAATCATTTTATTCATTTTTGTTCTTTCGCCATTCTTTATTTAGGCAATTTTCAAATTCTGTTCTTCATCTTCGGGTAGCCATTCCGGATCAGACAGACTATATCTCGATTCGTCACTGTCTTCTACATTTTCTTTTTGTAAATTATCTTCCGGGACATCTTCCAACTCACTATCACTACTTTCGGTTAAAAGTCGTTCAAGCTCTTCATTCGTTAAGCCTTTTTTAGCCATATTATTTGACCAACATTTAAAGATTTTACAACACTACGTCAAAAAATTATATACGAAAACCGTATTGACACGTAAAGTATACGTAAATCTAGTAAATCTTCTACGCACTTGGTAATAGAAGCGTAGAAGCACTGCAAGGGCGATGGGGGCAAAGCTTTAAAGACATGGGTGGAACTTAATCATTTTTACCTACTGTAAATTTTACGTACAATATCGTTCTAGGGTTAATATCAATGGTACAGAAGTATGTGTTTAGAATATTAGGGTTAGTGTTGCCACCCCTACTTTATAATAAAGTATTGTACATTATTTCAGATAATTGCACTCTATACTTTATGAGATTATGAGAACAATAAAGTACCTACACGAAAATACTTTATTTCACATGATTGGATTTCTTTGGGATTTTGAAAAGTTTAGTCATAAGTATTTTTTCGTTAAATGAAATTTATCAATTGGTACTGAATCGATGTCGCCACTTCCCACCGCCACATCACTTGAGCGCTCGTTTTTAACCATTTTTGAACCTAAAATGTCAACAATGTCATTGTCATAATTTCTTGTTTGTTTTGTGTGAAGCGGTTTGAGTGCAATAAGAATACATTTTATAGATTCATGCTATAGTAAATCCACATACACCTACAAAACGTAATTTTGATAGTGAAACTGATCGAATAGATAGTAAATAAACGATTGCAGAAGTATAATAGTCTGGTTATTTACACTTGGTAATATAAATTTAAAGAGCAATATTGAATTTGATAATATTGTTAACATAATTGAAAATTTATATCTGCAAGAACTTAATGTAGATATGGATGATCTTTATGGAGAAATTTCTTTATTAAACCAACTTTATAATCAGATATGTACTTCTAAGGGTTTTGCCAAGACAAACAATATTTCTCTTTGGGTTTTGCAGAACTATCCTGCACAAAAATGGCAGCAAGCATTTTTATTGTCTATTCCCGCCATGTCAGCATTCACAGAAAGAGTTTTTATTTATTTACTTTAATTTAAATATTTAAACTGCAAAAAGCAATAAAAAATATGTTTTTAAATATAATAATAAAGAAAAATAAATTGTACTTTATTTTGATACTAAGTACTTTTTTTTTCTTACCTATAATAACCAATGTACCTACTTTAAGTGCAAAAAGGTGGCAACCCTAATATTAGGGTCCATACGGGTTTTTAAAGCCAATGAATTCGTTTTATCTTACAAATTATTAACAATTTTCCAATTGGCTTGAGTTTTATTATTTTCTTTATCAACTTTTTCGTTGTAATAAAATGATAGTTTGCTTGTAAATCAACTCATGTTTTTTTACCCCTGACTTTTTCATTTTTTTAACAGTTTATATGTTAACTGCAATCCAAAGACAAGCCCTTCTTGGTATTACCGGGGCAATGAACAGCACGGGGACGGCATCAATGGAAGCACTTATTGGACTTCCTCCTCTAGAACTTTTTATAAGGGCGGAGGCAATGATGGCAATTCTTAGGCTAAAATCGGGAGACTTATGGTCCCCGAACAACGTTCGAAAAGGACACACTGATACAACTGGGACATTACTAGACGTACCCATATTTCACATGAGTTTTGATACCATGACACCAGAGAATATATTCACTGAGCGAGTGAATATCATCATCCCATCTAGGGAACAGGTGATGCACTCAGGTAATTCTGGAGAAATCATCTGGTTCACCGATGGCTCCAAAACAAACAATGGCACTGGGGCTGGTATAAAAGGACCTAGAAAGAGAATGTTCTTTAGCCTTGGTCGATATACGACTGTGTTTCAAGCAGAGACGATTGCCGCTATAGCTTGTATTGATGAAAACATCAGAAGAGGATATACCGAAAAAAAAATTGAAATATTCACTGACAGCCAGGCTCTGCATAAGGCTATCAGTAATCCAACAACTAGGTCTAGACTGGTGAAAAACTGCAAAGAATCCCTCAACAGGCTGGCAAGAGACAACAAAGTGTCTCTAATATGGGTGCCGGCACATGAGGGGATTGCAGGTAATGCAATGGCGGACCAGTTAGCTAAAAAGGCTCTAAAGGAGACTTCATAGGTCCGGAACCGTTTTGTGGAATCACAAAAGATTGCATAAGAGGGGAAATCGGGAACTGGCTATATAGGGAACACCAATTCAAATGGAGCACCTTCATACAAAGAGTTTACTGAACAAGGTAGACAAGGACCTTCTCAACCAGGCTACTGAAACTGGGTAAGAGACATTTGAAGACAGTTACCGACCTGGTGACTGGACACTGCACCTTGAGGAAACATCTGTACAATATGGGCCAAGTTAGTGAACCTATGTGCAGAAAATGTGAACTTGATGATGAAACACCTACCCACATACTCTGCTTCTGCGAGGACTTACAAGAACTTAGACGGAAACACTTTGGAGAGGAATTTATACAACCATCACAACTACTGAAAATCCCTCCAGTCAAACTAGTGGCCTTTATAGAAGACACGAAGCTTCTGGAATGGAAGTAGATAACATGGGAAATGGAACAAAGATTCAGTTCAAGTGCCTGGGCTGATGAGCACAACCCAAATATATGAATCAATGAATGAACTCTTCATAAAGGGAGGGAATCATTAAAAAAAAACCACCTCGTCGCTTTTTAGAATGCAAATATCCTTGGACATGCCACATATATGATAAAAAAGTATAACTTTTCAAAGAAATAGAAGGGACTGGGAGGAAATAAACACTCTGAAAGCTTAGGAAAAACTCCAAGTATCTTTCAAGTGGAGATTCAGTCAGTACAACACTTGTCTAATCAGTTCTACAATGGTATGAGAATTCCTTAAAAACTGAATAAACTGGACAAGAACATTGTCACCCTACTATGGGTTCCAGGACACATTGCAATAGAAGGAAATTGAATAGCAGATGAACTAGCAAAGAGAGGGGGCTGAAACAACCTTTTGGGTACTGCAACCCTTTTTGCAATATCAGCTCCAATGTAATTTTGGAAGAAATATCAACAGAGAAGAGAAGATAAGATCTGACCATTGGAAAGATCTAGTAGGACTTGGACAATCAAGCCAGAGTAAGACTACACAGAGATTTTTGATTGGTGTCCTGACAGACTCTGTCATGAATGGGAAACTCAAAAAGCTCAAACTAGTGGAGCAAGAATAATGTAATGTAGATTATGTGGAATGGAAATAGCAATACAGAATCCTAGGGCACTCATCTAAACTAAAGCCTGCGAATATCCTAAAATTCCTTCAGGAAATAGGTCTAAAGGAACTACTAGTCTCTGAGCCCTTTTTCAAGAACTATGCAGAAGAACAATAGATCTTCTAGGTTACAATGAATGTCACACCCGAGGTCACACATACATACATATAGCCCCTAAAAAATTTTTTTTGTGAAGGAAAACATTTGTCAAAAAGTTTATTTACTGCATCATGGAACAATAATTTTAATTGATTGGTATAACTTAATATAATAGCCCAGTTTATACCTCCCAATCCCAACTTTAATTTAGCAAAAATAAGTTGAGGCACCTTCATGATCAGATAAAGGAGAAGAGGTTGCTATAATTTTAAAAACTGTTCATGTAAAAATTATCATATACAACAAATATTTATCCCTAAATAATTTAATAATAAAAGATAACAAAGTATCAAAATAATCTACAAGGTGTCTAAAAAAACAACTTGAATAAGTTATAATAATATACATGTTTACCACAATCCTTCCTAAGTGTATTTATATACTCAATTGCTTTTTTTTATACTTGCTTGTTTTTCAAATAAACGCATGGAAATAAATTGCAACAAAGTGGTTTTAAATGAAAAAAAACAGTTTATTTTACGCTTCAAATAGAACTTGTGTGTTTATGTTTATAACAACTTGTGATAACATAATAAATACAATTCAAATTTAACGAAGACGCAACTAAATCAATTATTTAGACTTGCTGAATTCTTTATTCAAACTAATTGTAATGAACCTGAGTTTAAAGTAATGCATTATACAGATTGTTTCATTAAGAATTGTCCATATAGTAACTGGATAAATCTTAGCACAAAATATGAAGATTTCACATATAACACTTGAGTAAAATATTCTCTCCGACATACAGGGTGTTTCGTTATATTAAGAAATTATTTTAGTCCGTTGTTTCGGCACCTTCCAATATTTTTTGATCATAGTCTATATTTTACCACCATTGAAGACAAAAATAGTAATTAACCTACTTAGCAACAATGGGTGTAAGTCTGCTCCTTATTGAGATACAGGATGTTAAAGTGAAAAAATGAAGTAGATTTTTGTTAAATATATCAGCTGTTTTTCTAGTTGATGACTTGAAAATTGTAACTGATTTAGGAAGGGAAAATAAGAATATCTGAGACGATTTGAGTTAACTTGTAGATGTCGCTACATACGTCATATTAAATAGATGAAATCAGCTACACATTTTTTGTCACTCATTAGTTCACTACTTACATACTTAATTTGGATAGCTCCATCATTTCTGTGTAATAATCCTATACTTCTATGATCTTAAAAATATTAACCGTTTTCGAGATGTTTCAGTATATATTTATATTGGATACTACTAACATGATTTCTATAAAAATTGGCGTAGATGGAGAACTAGTTATGGCGAATTTATGGAAAATAAATTTGACATACATGTCACTTCCGGTTATACCAAAAGTAAACGACAACTTTGTTATTTTAAATGTAAAACCCTGTATATTATTAACTTTTCGGATTCTACATTAAATTTTAATGTCACTTTGTGTAGAATACCATATTATCTAAAATTTGTACTTATCGAGATATTAATTTTTTTTAATAAAAAATTGACAGGTGCAGACCTCCATATTGAAAATTCTGTGTGAACATCCCCAATATCAAATAAAAAACATCTTGTCGGGTTGATTAGTTGGACGATGAAAGTAATTGGTGACATGTAGAAAACTTGTTTTTGGTATACAGGGTTCGTAAACATTATGAAAAGTTCAAATAATAAATATCTTCATTTTTTTTTAAATGAAACAACTATATTTTTATTCTTTTACTTAATTCTAAGACCGAAAATAAGGGCAGTTTATGTTCACTTCCCTATACCCAATCTTAAGCGTTTTTGAGATATTAACACATTTAAAAATATGAATTATTTCTTTTATTTATTTATTTAACGGCCATACCATTTTTATACAAAATTAGATTAAAAGATTAAAAGTGGGTGGATATAAAATACAATAATAAAACATGCACGAAATATTACATCATATAACATATAACAGGAAATAAATAAAATACAATATAAACTATGAAACACAATGTTACAATTTAAATTACCTATAATGAAAATTGAAATTGAGAGTTACAAATTTAAGGTTTTTGTTTGTTTTTTAAAAGTAGAAACGGATGAATTAAAAAGTTCTATACTAAAATTAATATCATTGACAATTCTGAGAACTCTCGTGATGGATTCATTTTGTCCATAATCTGTTCAATGAAATGGAAAATGAAATATTTCACTATTTCTAGTTCTTCGAATATTAACATTAAAGTTGATGAGTGCTAATAACTCAGGACAATTATTAATTGCGCTATTAATTAATGCATGTAAGAAAGAACTAACATATCTACGATGTAACAGCATGTTTAAATCTAATACTGTTAATAAAGCATTACTTTGATATGTGCCTCTAATAAGCCCCAGCTTATTTCAGCCTTATTATTGCGTAGGCGTAGGTCGTGTTATATATTCTTTCATTTTAAGAGCCTGTGTATTTACCTGTCATAATTAAATAGTATTAATTGTCATTATTTGAAATCAGTCGCATCGTACAGTGATATAAATGGCTCGTTAGGAATTAAATAATGAAGAGATTTTACTGTGAATACATGGTTAATGTGACAGAGTTGTTACTAGAACATGTGTTTTATTTGCTACAAGTAGTGATGAATCCTGTATTTACTCTTGTGAACCCGAAAATAAACGTCAGTCGGCTGTTTGGGTGTTCCAAGATGAACCAAAACCGACGAAAGTTATCCGTTCTCGAAGTGTTTCCAAAAAGATGGTGGCGACATTGTTTCAAAAGCGGGTCATGTAGAAACAATTTCGTTGCAAGATCAAAGAACTACTACTGCTGATTGGTATATATCGATTTGTTTGCCGGAAGTAATTGCTGAGTTTCGAAAAACCGACCCCCAACGTCGAATGATCCTCCACCAAGACAATGCAAGTTCCCACACAGCTCGAAAAACGATTGAGTTTTAAAAGCAAGAAAACATCTAATTGTTGGACCATTCTCCATACAGTCCCGATTTAATTCCTAACTACTTATTTACGTTTCCAAAAATTAAGAATGAACTGCGTGGTCAAAGGTTTCAGTCCCCAGAAGATGCAGTCAACGCCTTCAAAAACTCTATTTTGAATGTACCAACAAGCGAGTGGAATAATTGGTTCCAAAGAATGCAAAGATGCATTTCTCTTCGTGGAGAATACTTTGAAAAACAATAGTGTTTAAAAGTTATCTACTGTTTTTTTCTACCTCTATAAGCAAAATATAAAAGAAAACCTTCGTAGGTAAAATGAACCATTTTACTCTAAATATTTAAAAATGATCTTATTGGGTACGTTTAACGTTGCTGTCAAATGGAAAATCAAAACATATGTACCCCCACTAGTGCGGCCTTTAGTTCATTATTTTTAAATCTTTAGAGGAAACAGGCTAATTAAAAACACATTTTGCTACGTTCAAATCATGCACTTTGGGTACAAACGATATATTATCTTGAAGTTATCCCATTTTATAAAAGTAGTAAACATTTCAAATAGGTCGATTTCGATTCATTACATTTTTCAACTATCTCATCTTTCCATCTGTTTTAACTGTTTAATAAAATCCTTGACTGTGATACTCGTGACTAATAAGGTCGTGTACCTTGTTAGACAATGCTATTTTAAGTTTTTTTCAATCGCCAGCCATAATAATAATTAACATTTTTAATACCCTACCAATTTTTAACCATAGCAACAAAGGTTAGTAATCCAAATATGAAAATTCAGTACAAATTTTGCGCGAATCGTTTTTACACAGTGCGTCCCAAAAAAATTATTATTTAAAAAAAGCAAGATTAGATTTGATGAGGTGGCTAATCGGCCTATTCCACTGCGACCTTTTCAGATCTATTGTGGTCCTCTGAATCTAGATTACATTCTCCAGCCCGACTCTTTTTAAGTAGCCAATCAGCCTCGAGACTGAATCTTTCAATTTCAAGCCGGTGGCTTCTCATCGCCTAATACAAGAAACCGCACTTTCGCCAGGCAGTCGCACTGCCATAGGATGTGCTCTGCAGTTTCCTCTTCTAGGTGACAGAATCTGCACATGGCTTCGTCTGTCAACCCCATAGCTTTGCGTTCTTGTTAAGCTTTCAATGCCCTGTTAACATACCTACTACGGCTTTGACAGTTTTCTTTTCTTTGCTTATTAGGTCAGCCGTAAAAGTTGGCGAACATCCTCTAATGAACGGTTTCACCTGTCTCTGTCCTGGTGAGATTACCCACCATTCTAGAGATTTATTTGCCCCCTCACTTCCTTGTGGCCATATTTATTGTCGACTTTGCGACGCCACAGAAGGGTTCCGGTCCAATGAATAGCATTGATTAGCCTTGTCTGGTCGATTTATCCGCCAATTCGTTGCCCTTATGACCCTCGTACCTGGTACCCAGTCTACCATGACCTTGCAGTGGACTCCAAGTGCGATTAAGGCACCTATGCAATCCCATACTAGCTTAGAATTGACCTCTATGGAATCAAGTGCCTTCAGTGTATAAGTTCCTTTTGGCTTTACGAACTTCTTTGTTGTATTGCGTGAGCTTATACCTCTGTAGGTATCCCAGACTTGGTTGCTTTTGGCCTTGTTAAAAAGATCGCGGACCTCCGCCCTAAGTCTCTTTAGGCCGTTGTTCCACCAAACTGTGTTACCCGTATTCTATTTTGTTTTCTCCGGACAGTTTTCTTGGTAGGCCGTCATAATCGCGTCGCTTGGCTTCGCTTACTTTTCCTACTGTTGCGTCTATAGCTTCAATGCCATCAATCGGTACAGTACCATCCTCGAAAATTCTACTGAGGGACGTTTTATATCCTATCCAGTTTGTATCTCTTGCATTACGGTACTTGCTTACCAATGGAGTTACATTAATGTCAAACCTTATGCGTCTGTGTTCCGAGCATGTCGTTTCATCAGACACATGCCAATTTGTTATGTTTTCACTTATTTTTTCTCATACAGAGTGTTAAATGTTAAAACTAACAAGATATTTAGCAACGAAATTTGGTTTACTAACTATTAACCCTTCAGTTGACATGAAATTTAAAATGGACTCACCTATTTTATTGATTGATTAAAAAAACAAACAAGTACTTGATATTTTTTCTTTGTTTTGTTTGAAACAGGTGGAAGGAATCAACTTTAACACTTCCTTACGAATCTAGCAAAACCGCTTGGCCTGTCACTCAATTGGAATCCTGTTTTTTGCCAGAATTTCCCGTATCAACTTCCTACAACGAAAAGAGGTTTGATGTTATAGAAGAAATAAATAAAGGATCGTTTGGGAAAGTTTATAAGACGCAAGATTTGGAAACTGGACGAATATTTGCTTTAAAAGTCCTTTCTAAATCTAAGGTGAGTAACTATAAATCATTAAATTTGTTAACATGAGTTGTTGTTTTGTTTTCCCCTGTATAGAATCAGAGCTGGGAGTAACAAAAAAACGCTACTTTTAAGTAATGCGTTACTAGTAATTTCGTTACTTTTTGAAATCGGCGAAAAGTAACTTGAAATCGTTACATCGTTACAGTAGCGCGTTACTTCAAAAGTACCAGTTGTGATAAGTTGGTTAATAGTAAATTTAGCCACAGTTTCAATGTATACTAACGTCCCATATGTATATTTTCATAAGAATATGTTGACTCGTTTTAGAGTAAGATTAAACAGCCACTTATAAAATTTCTACTTTTATATGCTGTAACTTTTTTACCATCAATTTTTATATAAGAAAGTGCTTTTTGTTCTAAGCAGTATATTTTGCATTGTGCAAATTAATATGTATTTTCCCTTGTTTCGGTGTGACTAGAGGTCCGCCGGCGGAACTATGAATTTAAAAATTAAAATTCTGTCTTGAGGCATTAACTTGCGCAAGCGCGGCGGAACATTACATTACATACCTACTTTGCCGCCGTCCTGAGGGCCCCAGCGGCGGACGGCTGACATTTGATACCTAAATTCCGTCTAACGGCAGACTAAAGTTTATTTTTTCTAGAATTCCGTCAGAGTCCCGAGTTCCATTTGCTGTCAGACTGCCAGCCCTCGCCCTCAGCGTTTTTGTGGTACCTCATACTTTGTCTATAAGAACTGGAAAACTGTCGTAGTGTTTGATATTCAAAATGTCACATGAAGAAGCTCAAAATAACTATTTGTAGTCACAAATTAATGGAAATTAAAATGTATTGCTTCATTATCTGTCTATCTGGTCTTCAATCAGAGGCAACCAATACTTATTTTTGACAGCTTATTTCAATTTCTAATAAATTCTTAAATAATATCATTCAAAAGTCTCTTTTCTCTTTCTGGCATTCCATATTGATGATAACCAACTAGCTATTCTACGTATCATTTCCATTGGTCCCTCCTAAGGTTTTAAGGGAAAAAGAGACCTTATCTGCAAATTCATTTAACATGCTAGTACATTTTCCTTTAGATTTGGCATCCATATTTCCGATATCTATATCTTCATAATCAATTACATTTTCATCCATTTTGGCAATAAAACATTCGGTGAGATTGGATGAACATTTCTTTAAGAAACAAATAGGTTACGTTTCCCAATCAATACGTGTTGTTGGTCAAGAAAATACTTATCAGGACGCATGTTATAATTATCAATTACAAAACTGCTTCTACCTCAGCTATATCATATAGCTTCCAAGTTATAGTTGACTCCATAATATTTTTTTTTATACAATATTGTGTTATGTATCCGTAATGTTTATTACTTTCTTTGCTTAAAACATGTAGTTGAACACCCAGTATCGATTAAGCATTAACAATTGTGTTTTCATACTAAATTATAACGAACAACCATTTTATTTTGAAAACTAAATCATTCTTTAATTTTGGTCGTTTAGTTTCGTAATTAGCGGCATCACGAAGTAAGTTTAAAACAAGAATTACGGAATTGCTCTGTCATGTCCTGCTTCATTTCTTTCCAAAAAATATCATACTTCACCCGCTCATCATACAACTGTCTGGCTTTTCCACATAATTTTCTCGCTATCAAACCTATAATAGAATCTGAATCCCATTTTCAAGTCGATGGTCTATTGTATGATTTACCTACTTTTGTAACCGTTCTAGTGTTTTTTTCAATTCACAGTTTGAATTACTTTTGACAATAACACTAGGCAGTATCGTCATCCACCTATAGTTCCACTAAAACATCAGGCCGTTATTTTTGCTCATCTACACTGACTTACACTTGTTCAACAAATTCGAACTCCACCAAGTTATTGAAGGAAATTTCCGAAGCACGTAGGCGCTATCTGAGTTTATTATCCCATTTCTGATAATTTGTAAGATATTTAATAAAACGACAGTTTATATACAAAACAATGCGAAATTAACACAGTCAGTACAATTACGAATCGTGATTAACTTTACAAATGCCAGAAATAGACTAACTATCCCTTTTCTCAAGAACAAACATTAAGATACTGAATAGGTGATAAATATGTTAACAACTCCACAAAAAGGGTCCCCTTCTTATATTTGCTAGGGTTGCATTGCTCGTCCCAATACAGTGTAGAGATTCGTAGCGTATTTCCTACATTGAACGGAATTTAATCATTAAACATGAGTTGAGCGGCGGTAAGCATATATTATTAGTGAATAACTTCGCCGCGCTTGCGTAAATGATGACATTTTCGGCGGATTTCTAGATATGTCATATAAACCTCCGCCCCAAGGCCATTCTAAAAAACTAACGCATTAATGAAAAACTAACGAGTTACTGCAACTTAAGAGTTAATTTTCAGTAACGCGTTACTTTAAAAGTAACTAAGTTACAATAACGCGTTACTTTCGGAAAGTAACGCATAATTCGTTACTTTTAAAAAAAAGTAACGGTAACGATTATGTGACGCGTTACTTTTTTTTAATAACGATCCCAGCCCTTTATAGAACTAACCGTGCTGCACTGGCTTACGATATTATTTAGAACCAAGTAAATTGATCTCTTTCGAGATATAAGTGTTTGATAACCGAATTTGAGAAAATTTTGAATTTCAATGTATTTGTTTTTCGAGCCTATGTAACTGGTCTTAATCAGACACCCGGTAGGTACATGTAACGATATTTTTTTCAACTTTTTAGATAATTAAAGAAAACTCGGTTGAACAAGTTAAAGAAGAGGTACAGATCCAAAGGATTTGCGGACATCATAATTTCATCGTGAATTGTCCTTTCCATTGGCAGAATAGAAAAAGGTTATTTATAGGTAATTGCATCTTCATATTTGTAAAAATGTTTTGTTTTCGTAGCTTGTTATTGTATATTGTATGAATTTAATGTTTTATGTTTTTTTAGTTACAGATTACATAGAAGGAGGCGAACTGTTCAATTTACTCAAAAGTTATTTAGCTCTTCCTATAGAATTGGTGCAATTGTATATTGCTCAAATAGCTTTAGCCATTGGTAAGTTATTAGATTTCAAAAGTCTTATAACATATCGCACCCCCGCAAGAAGAGTGACACAAGTCAAAAACATCAAATTGTCCTGGAAAGTGAAAATAAAAACTTCAAAATCTTTAATTACATTCAGATCGCAATATTGAATCACAACTTGGAACACATAATTTTTTTGTATGTGTTGTCTCTTGAATTCAAAAGTACAATTAAGACATACAGAACCCCAAAAGTAACCCCCTTTTTGGATTTGTGACGTTTTTCTTGTATCGTTTCTTGATTTCTCTTGATTTAGGACGGTATAATACAACAAATAAAATATGGTTTCACTTTATTCAGCTTAATCATTTTAGAACTATTAAAAATAGAGAGAATAATTGAAACAAAAAAATATCAATTCGGTTTACAAAATAGTATAAAAACTAGTATACTAGAAAAAATAATTCAACAGAAAATATAAATATAACTTTGTGGGATGTGATTTGAACGAATCAATTCCAAACAGTCATCTCTCTTTCTTCCTTCAATCCCTATTTTTCTTGAGTAAGGCTTCTTCAAAACAGCTGAGGATTGGCGTTGTCTCTTTCGAACTTCAATTTCTCCAAATTCTATATCCTTGTATGACAGTTTGAAAAGGAATGAATTTGATCTAGACTTCTCAAACCTCAGAATCTTGAAATCGTTCATTTTCATAGAGTTACCAGTGATATATTTTGCGTAGTTATTACCTAGCATGCTACTCAAATGTTTCAAATCGAAGAAATCTGTATGACTCATTTCGTTCACATGATATGGATTGCCACGTTTCTTGGATGATCGTATTATTGTGACATACTGCTGCGGAAAGATAATTGGACCACTTTTAAGTGATCTCTTTCTCAATTACGGAATGAGCGGCATCACCTTCATTTTGAGTATGACAGCAGATCAAGAATTTGTGTGTAATAGCTTTTATTTTCAGTGTTTTAACTGCGAACAGGAACATTGAAATGATATACCGATTCTTGTTTTGCCCACAACAGTTATCAGAGTAGGACGTAAATTCCAAATTGTCATCATTGATTAGGGAAGCATTCTTCACCAAATACTTCCATATGCAAGAGCCAATTTCATTAGCGCCACGATGTCCTTCGCCATCGTGCCAAATAAAAACATTCTGCAGCATGATTACCAACTTCGCAGATTGTAAAATTATAAGAGTTTATTTTCGATGTGTAGTAGAATATTAACAAATTTCCTTTAGGGCACGGCATGACCGCTTGAAGATCAAAGGTTGCTAAGACAAATTTATCTCTAACACATTTTTTATCATGTTCTTTAGACTCACGACTCAACTTTTTTTCTTCCTGGTGCTTCTCGAACCGTTCTTTTTTGCCTGGTACTTCTGGTGCGTTTTATACGATTCGCACAAATTGCATAAATCTTTCTTTGGAGAAAAAATGAAATATTAAATTCCGCATTAAAAAGACGTGAGAACATCGTAAGATTTGTAGCTGGTTGTTTTTTTTTCGGTCTGATCTTTAACATAATCTCTATGTAAGTCAGCTAAACTTTCATCACCATCTATATCCTCTCTGGAACTATTGGCACGAAGGTAATGGCTTTCCATACGCGGTATCGAGTTGATATGGATTCTTACTGATTCTTTTATACCAGATTCTACTGTGAAATGGTTTGAGTGTTTTCCTCTCTTACCTGATTCAAGAAATCCATTTTACTTGTTTTGCAAAACTGTTCTTATTGGTCTGTCGTTGATTCCCAACGTATTCTTAAAAAATAATTTGCAAACTCTCACTTTTTGCTCGTGTATCTTGAAGTAGAACGCGTTATTAAATTTTCTGTGATTTTCTGTGCGCGTGTACCTATACTTCCAGCAAGAAAAGGCCGTTGCAGTTCTAAGTTGCCAAGTTCCCAATACTTGTTGAACACATTTTTTCTGTGATCTTCAGAAAAATTCGTTGAACATAAGAGTTTGCATTTGTTTGTATGGTGCAAGAATTTCTCTGGCTTTGAATATTTTCGACGACTTGGAAACAGACTGGTATTCTTTTCCCATATTTCTAAGTCGGTTTGCTGTTTCTTTTTTTCTTTCTGGTATCCTAAGTATTCTCTTCTTACCACGTTTAGCAGATTAACTTTCAGCACAAGTAATTAGCGAGGCGTTTTGTTCAGAATCTGATGATGACTTATCAGAACTTGAGGATGACTCAGATTCAGAAAAGTTAGGATCGGCTACTGAATCATCACTCAGGTTTAAATCAGCATCGATTTTATCTAATACAGATTCTGCATTCTCAGGAGCAGAAATGTCAGGTACTGCAGCGTTTTTTATCTTTCTTAAGACGCATTTTGTTGCTGTGTTCTCGTCAATTTCTATAGTATACTGTTGTGAATTATATGGTAGGGATGAGGATTCAGCACCTTGAATGAATACAGTAGATTCACTCTTTTAAGCTTCAACGTAGTTGAGTCATTCAACTTCAGTGTTAGTTTGTTAATAGCACTTCTGTTAAAACTTCAAATTAATTAAAGTCGTAACAATAAAAGTGACATATAGCAAAATAAACACAAATTAACATACTTACATGGAACAACAAAAAGTATCTGAAACTACTCTGAATTTACACAAGATAAACCAGGAAAATCGTCACAAACCAAAATATGTCTTTCAATTCTAACAGGATACAACAGGAAGAACGTCACAATTCAAAATATGTTGGTTTTCCTAAGAAACGGAGTAACCTCCTAGTCGGCGATCGAGACTCAACTGCAATGACATGTATCGCTGTTCATGATTCAATAAAGGTGATTGTTGAAAAAGGACAAAATGACACTAGCGACCTCTTAGGAGATTTATAAAAAGTTAACTTGCGACACTTTTCCTGATTGAAGATTGATGTAATTGAGATATAATACGCGCATAAAATGAAATTTGAAAAATTCTGAGTTATGTCACTTTTCTTGCGGGGGTAAGATATCCTTCAATAAAAATAATTCTTAAGACTAACTCAACTTAGATATATTTGCGTACTTGTTTTTATTCAAGATTTGTCATCTCTCTCCCTTGCCTTTTACTCCTCTCTATCTATCCTTTGACTCTTATTTCTTAATTTCTGTCTCCCATCCCTTTCCATCTTTTTTCCACTTCTTCGTCTTCCTCGTCTCTCTTACCTCTCTGTTCCTAACCTCTGTATCAACCACACTCTTTACTGCTTTCACCACTTAACCGATCTCACTCTCTTAACGGCACTCGCATTTTCCTTAACTTCTCATTTCTCACTCACTTCTTCCTTTCCTCCTTCTTCCGTTGTCATTAACCCCTTTAATTCCCACTCCTTTCTGTCTTTGAGCCTCGCTTATTTCTGTCTCTCACCATTTTCTCTTCCTTCTCTTTCACATGAGTTCACTAATCTCTCCTCATTCTCTCTTCATTTCTCAATGCATTTCAGAATCTTTTAGTTCTCTTTATCACTCTTCTTGCTTTATTTCTCACTTGTCTTGCTCCATGTCTCACACTTCTCGCGGTATTTCTCACTCCTCTTGCTATTTATCACTTTTCTCTCATTTCGCTTTATTTCTCACTCTATTTATCACTTCCCATTACGAGTATATATAGTAAATTTTATACCCATTTAGAATAAGACCATCCTTATTTATTATTAATAAATCGGTTGAAACAAAAAATTACCAACAAAAATGAACGTCGTAACTAATTTATTAGATGTCACGTTTTTGAAGTTACGTCAAATTTTGATTTCATGTTAATGTCATAACGCAAAATAAGGTATAAAAATGCGATATTCTGATGAATCCAAAAAACTTATGCTTAATGTAGTAAACTATTTTCAAAACGATTTAGGATCTCGATTTAAGGCAATTCAAAAAGCGTCCGAAGCACTAAAAGTTCCAGAAAGCACATTATATAATCTTGAAAAACCAAACAGAGCTACAGATTTCGAATTTAGAAGAAATATGTCTGCAAGCGTTTCCCGGAGCAAAACCCGAATTACAAAAAATACCCTGCATTGTTTGAGGGAAGTAATTTATAAAATGTATGCGCGAAAGGATAAAATCACAGTAGAAACTATTTTACGGCAATTTATCGAAGAGTCTCCAGAAACTAAGATTTCCAAAGGTTCGTTATATTTGGGAATTAAAAAAATGGGTTTTCATTTCAAAAAACAGGATGGAAGAAAACATTTATTGGAAATGCCGGCAGTCAGATTAAAAAGAATATTATTTTTGAACAAATACCATGCTGCGAAAAGCGAAAAGCTCTTTACACCTGTTTTTCTGGATGAGACATGGGTTTTTAGTAAAAGCGGGGACAGAAGAATGTGGCAAGATGGTACTAAACACAGTGATTTAAAAATAACTGGAAGTGGGACACGATATGTAATTGTTCATGCCGGTAATAAAAAAGGTTTTGTGGCAAATGCATCGCTTATTTTTAAATGCAATAAAAAAACAGGCGATTACCATGATAACATGAACACCGAAAATTTTGAAAATTGGTTTAAACAGCAACTAATTGTAAACTTGGAAGAACCATCGTTAATTATAATGGATAACGCAACGTATCACAGTCGCCTGGATGAAGAAATCCCAAGAAAAAGTTGGAGTAAAACACGCATGTTAGAATGGCTCAAAAAAAAGAATATACCTTTTCCAGATCACATTTTAAAGGATGCTGTTTGGAATATAATTGAAAAGCAAGTTTTGGCAGAAAAAAATTATCATTTAGACAAATACGCTGCCGAGCATGGTCATTGTGTTCTCAGGCTACCACCCTATCATTGCCATTTTAATGCCATCGAAATGGTATGGTCAGAAACTAAAAGGCATTATGACCAAGCTATTACGAAAACTGCAAGGTCACCTACTGAAGTCTTAAAAGTATGGAATGACGTTGTAAAAAATGTACCGGAGCAACACTGGCAGAATTACATAAATCATACAGAGAAAATTATTTCTGAAGCATGGGAAGTAGAAAACAAAATGGACCTACTAAACATCGAATCTATGGTGATCTCTGTATCCAATGAATCCGATGATGAACTATCACTTTCCGAAAGTTATTCTGATTTAGAAACTAATTAAACTTTGCCTTGAAGATCACGTTGTCTTTTTTTTAAAATCTAGAATTTGTACTTAATCGAACTCTGAATTGCCATATTTTTTTAAGAAAACTATGTATCTAGTTAATAAAACAATGTTTTTAAAATTAGTGCGCTTCTTTTATATTCTTTTATTATGTCAACATCTTTAGAATTTTATGAATTTCATAAAATTAATTTGTATTATTACAAACCGCCACTGATAATATGAAATTTCAAGTCACTACGCCAATGCAATAAGAAATATGTCAAGCATTTGACATGACAAAGGTCATAACCTAATTTTTTTCATGCGGGTTCAGATGGTTCAAGAAGCCGCATACGTTAAGTTACTAAAACAGCTGGTACCTCTAAATAGGTATTAATTTTACTATATATATCGCTCTATTTATCAGTTACCGCTCTATTTATCACAGTTACCGCTCTATTTATCACAGTTACCGCTCTATTTATCACAGCTACCGCCCAATTTCTGACATTCACCAACCAATTTATCTCTTGTCACACTATTTCTCATACTCTTCTCTCTATTTTTTCCTCTTTTCCCCTTCTATTATTCACTCTTTTTGCTCTATTTTTCATTCTTCTCTCAATATCTCACTGTTCTCGGCCAATTTCTCGATCTATTTTCACTCTTTTTGGGACATTTCCGCTCTCTATTTCTCACACTTCGCGTTCTATTTCTCACACTCCTGATTGTAATTGTCATATTTATCATTCTATTTATCACTTCTCGCTCTCCTCCTCCTCCTCGCACTATTTCGCTCTCATATTTGTCTCTCATCTTTTTCTCTCATCTTTTTCACCTTTTTCTTTCTTTTCTTTTTCTCACCTTTTACTTCTGCTTCATCCTTCTTCAACTCTAATTATATTACTCGCTCTAACTTTTTCAGTCTCCCTTCCTCCCATATTTCACTATTTTTCTCCGTTTTTTCGGTATTGAAAAATGGCTTGTTTTGTTTTGTTCGAGATGTTTAATTTATCCAATTTTTTTTTTGTAATTTTACAGATTTTTTGCACAACGCTGGAATAATTTACCGAGACTTAAAACCCGAAAATATTCTTTTAGATGAATATGGTAACACGCAACTGATCGACTTCGGCCTATCGAAGTGGTTATCGTACGGAACTACAACAAACACCATTTGCGGCACTTTACGCTTCATGGGTATGAATTAATAAAAAAAAATCAACACATTCACTCACAGAAAACGGAAGCTTTAGTGTTATTTTAAAACGAACTATATATAAAAAAAATAGTGATACATTTTTCACCAAAAACAACATACATCTAATTTTTCTTTTTTTCGCCCTATCTCAGGCAACGATCTGTGATTTTAATTGTGATAGGTCACGAGCTTTTCCTGAGTATCTAGTTTTTAACCGTATTTTTTTATTTTTGATAATTTAGCAAGATGAACGCAAGATCTCAAATGTTCGAATTGACGGTGGAAGGTAGACAGGCGGATGAAGCGGTAGCCAGCATCTTTCACACGGTGCTCTTCCACCGATCGCTCGGTAAATTCACTTACACCGACGAAGGTAGCTATTCGGTAGGTACCGTCGGTTACACAGACGTCGATTGCGATTTTATCGATCTAACTTACGTGTGTTGCTCTTCGTCGTCTCTAGAACAAACCATCCGCAAAGAAATCAACTGTTTCTCCGAACAATTACGCGGTAACGAAGGCACCGGCATGGGACAAATAAGTTTAGAATTTTTCCAAAAGAAACCCAGTCGATGGTTGTTTCAACCCGAATGTATTCCTTGGGAAGTGTGGACGGTTAGATTAGAATTGATAACGTTAAATAACGAAGGCGAACGACAAGTGTGTCGAGAAAAAGTCGGCGAATTGCTAACCGATAAAATTATTTACATTACCGAAGTCATGAACCGACACGAGTATCTACCGAAGATGCCGAGTCAGAACGAATTAGATTTGATATTCGATACCAGTTTTCACGACGTACAACCTTATTTGTTTAAATTGAATTATTCTATATCGGGTCCGAGCGGGAGTGCTTCCGTCGGTAGTACTATGAAAAAATTAATTAGGGAAACTTTGGCTTTGTAAACGAATCCGTTGATAGCGGCAACTAGGCACCGAGCGAGCGTTTTGGAGGGAAATTATTTTAACAGTGAAGAAGATTTAACCTGTTTATCGAACGAGACAAGTTGGCGTCAACCGGGCTTTTACGATATGAGGACGATATGAGAAAGTCGAATAAATTCAATTAAATTATTGATTATTGGCTAGTTCGTATATAGTTCGCTGTATTGGTTAGTTGATAAAAGTGGTTTTAACCCATTAACGGCCAAAGCATTAAACATGATTAAATCTTGAAATGTTTTTATTGAAGGACACATAAAAAGCATCAATTAAGACTAATTTAGCATAAACAAAAATATCAAATTATTTTGAACAAAAAAAAAACGCCGAAAGTAGCATATATATATTATATATCTTTTGACCAGTACATATCAGTCTGTGGTAGAGTGTGATATCCTGATAAAACAAGAATACCAATAAAGTTTTTCAGAAGTACTTCGTTGATTTGAAAATCATGGCGATTATTTTGGGACGCATAAACATTAGTAAACTTAATCAATTACTTCCTTATAAAAAAAATTTCATAAGGTGTCTTGCCGCCATGCTGTGCTTTTATGTCTTCAATACATCGATTGAAACTTTGTGGAGTGGTACTAGAATAAGTAGGTGTATCTGTTTTTACCCACTTGGGTAGAACAGCAGCTTTTTGAGGATCTAATCTGACGCATTTGGTTCGTTCGCTAAGAGGTAGATCATCATTAGAATCATCGCTTTCTATATTATCTTTCATATTTGGCTGTATTTTATAAGTGCCCGCAATATCTATTGCACCATTTCCCTCCCCGACTGTATTTTCGTCAATGTATTCCTCGTCGGTAATTTTATCTGTTTCCAGCGGCACATAAACAAGATCACTTAGAGCAAGCATTTCTGCAGTGGTTAGTGCCCTTTTACTTGCCCACTTCGAAAATCGACTGTAATAATAAAAATCGAACTAGTACTTCTAATAACCTAGGATAAAAATAGTATACCTCACCTCATAATTATGCTAAAGAAAAATAAAATCACTATAAATAAACTTTTCAATCCAATGAATCTCGGTTACCGCTGTTACTGCTTTTAGCCAAAGGTGCGTAAACGCATCCATCATATTTCTGCAAATTCAGCCAGGTTATTTTGAAAGCATAAGTGAATATAAATATTTAGTAAATATCTTGAATGTTTTTCATTTATGTGTAGCCCAAACAAATTTCAGTTATGGTAAAATTGCTACCCAAAAAAATTTTTTTTATAGAGAGGTACATAAATAACTACAATTGAGCATATTCAGAAATTTACTATATTCAGATAAATTAATATTTTAAGTTAAATAAATTTATTTCTAATGTATAAACTCTTAGTTTACAATACTATAAATTTAGATTTGCCAGATACTGCCTCGTTTTCCAAGTAAAAAATGTTTTTTAAAAGGTTGCGTTTACGCAACTTTGGCCATTAATGGGTTAATCGCCAGATATGCTTTTTATACAATCTCCAACCAATTCTGAATCAGTTTTATTGAAAAAGACTTCAAATAATTGAGGCAAGAACGAGAAAAAACGATTTTTACTCGTTTCCAGCTACATTCAAAGGAATTTGACTAGATCAAGTTGTTTTGATTCTTTTAACGGTCGATAGAGGGCATATTAATGGATGTCATTCCTACTTTCTTTTGTTCCATCGGTTGCTTTGAGTCTTGAGGGTCGGCAGAGGGCGTATTAATGTAATTTTTTTCCTATGCTCTTTTTTTCCAAAACATTCGATAAACCCAATTTGCTGAAACCCCTCCTTAAGGAAACTAAGTCTGTGAAATTCTTTTTAAACTAGCTGTAGTTGAGGTAAAATCGTTTAGTGCAACTGGTACTTCCCTCAGTTATTTAAAAAACTTGAAATCAAAATAATTTTAGTATCAATCGGAGATTACAAAACATACTATAGTTGAATTGAAACCTATTTTTAAAGCTAATTTAGTTCTACGAACTTAAAAATTAGTTTCCATCGATTTATTTTGATCATTTATGTCCTTTTTCCACTTATGTGTGTCTAAGCTTCCGATCACTTACTGTATACAGGATATAACTGAATTAAATGACGTAAAATTGACTATTTTTGCAAAAATTCAAGTATTTTGTTAACATTTTGAAATAGACAGTGCATTTCGTTAAAACACTTTCATTTGAACTTTTTTATAATGAAAAATACGAAAAACGGATCAAAAATCATATAAAGGGGAAGTTATTCCTTGTGAATTACAAGACTCCTAAATTTTTTTTGTTAATAAAACACTATATATAAATATAACTGGACTATAGCTTGAATCGGACATTATAAATAATAAAAATATATACAGGTTGTTTCATAAACAAAATATTATGGAGGTAAGGAAAAGTGAAATATAGATTAACATAAACAAAAAGACAGCCACTCTTTATATTATCTTTGTATCTATAGTTTATTGGTTATTTTTTATTTTATTGATTTAACTTGCTATAACTATCACTAGACTTTGGCAAATATGTACAAAATATCACCTGTAACGCCATCAAAAGTTTCATTGTTTTCTTTGTATACTGTACTCACTACTTTAAAAGATCTTGAATGGGAAAAAACCGCCCAAACCAACAAGTACAGTCTGCTCCCTGTTTCAGTTCATCTTTTACTTCATAGTTTCAAGTGTAAGTCTTTTAGGTGTCTTCTTTCCTTTGCGTAAATGACATTATCTACACAAATTAATTTCTTTTGTTTATTTACGCGGACAACCTTTGTTTCCTTGCATGTGAGCATGTGCCCTCTTTCTGTGTTATCCTCTCGGTTTCTGTTTTTTCCTCATTCTTAAGAACCTCTTTACCATTAATCTACGTATGCTTCTTTCCTTTGGTATTTTTCCTTATTATCTACGAAGGCACTCTTTGTTTCCTTCCTAGTGACCTCTTTATGGGGGGTCCCCTTTCCCATTTAAAATTCGTTCTCTTTCTTTTTTTCGATCAACGTCATCATTTTTGAACTTATTTATCTTTTTACAATATTTTCCCATAGTTTTATCTATTTTTTATCCAATACTTATTGCTAGATATTCCTTTTTGTCAAAAGTGATCCCTTATCATGCTTGTTCGTACTGTTCCTTTAATATTTTATTAAAAAAACATTAAATAGTGTTTTTAAATACAAAATGCATAATTCCCAAAGTCTATTTGACCAATTTTGAAAGTTAAAGTAGCTTCTTAAAATTGAAAAAATGCTATATTTATTTAAAATCTAATCTAATTTTCATATCGTCCAGTTGATTTAGGTCATTAGAGCACCTGATTGCGTACAAGGTTTTTCTAAAGTACTTTTTACGCGATGAAAACTGATTTTTTTCTCTCCAAACGTCTCGACCAGAACCAATTTTTTGTAATTTTTTTTGTTGTTTTCGTAGGATCAATTCAGTCATGCTTTATGTATGCTTGAGTATTTATTGTGCGAAGTTTACTTATTTTCTCAGGAAGATTTTAATGATTGAAAGCGTGTCGATGAGATTTACATTATTATAAATACGCGTATGTATGAGTTATTTAGCTTTAGTAAATATTTAGGTGCGTATAGATATGGCGGTCAAGTCAGATTCGTGATCAACAAGCATGCTGCGAGCCTACTACATGTTTACTGATCCGCAAGGAAAGTTGTGCGCGCAACGAGTTCTCCAAATTTTTTAGTTAGTTTAATACCCGGTGAGAGAAAAAGTATACCAGCCATATCAGAAGATTAAGAACAAATGGCAGCTTATTTGTAGTCAGTGGTGCTTTATGAGTATCATCAAATTTATTAAATAAAAAAAAACGAAATCTAGTATATACTGGTACACTGTTGGAAAAAAACGGTCAGATTCACAACTTCTGGCAAATTAAGTTACAGTATATTAGCGGAAAATACAAAAAAATTCACAAGAATGTCCCCTGTAGGCTTTGAGTATTTACTAAATTTAATTGGACCAATAATCTCCGAAATACAGACAAGAAACGGATCGCCGCGAGCCTACTTCCTCGCGTCGCGTGGTAGACTCGCGATCCCCGTATAAATTTAACGAACTAGGCTTATTTTTTTGTACGGGTCAGTCTCGCCATATCTAACGCACCTTTTAACGAGTCGGATTATACAGGGCCATTCTCAAATACAGTAGTCACTATACCATTTAAATATAAATTTTAATTTCAATAATTTTGGAAAATGTTTTTGACATCGTGACGTGACCCACCGATTTCACCACCAACTGACAAGTCGTCACTAATGACAGTCGTCCTGAGGATAAACAATTATTGGGATAGACTTTAGATTTGTAATTTGGTTGTTTTGTATTGATTTAATGATCCTTTTTTTATTATAAACAGTCATATACCTATAAATAGCTTTTAAAATATATAAGCAATTAAAACAATGTCGAAGAAAGCACCAAATCAAAATTAAATGAACTCAAATACAATCAAAATAACTATTAAGAACCACGTTTGTTTATCATCAGATTCATCAGGGCGACTGTCACATGACGTCACGTGGACTTGTCCTGTTTGGCAACAAAATTTGAAATAACCAAGCTTTTCTTCTTTTCTATTGCAAAATGGTCTCTGCTAAAAATAAAAATTGAAAATTCCCTGTATAATGTTGACGATATATAAATATTGTTTGCTTGCTGCCATTGATCGGTGGTAAATTCGTATTAAAACGAATGTGTTCATGATTTTTATAATATTTGAACGTATCCATTTTAGTATGGTACTAAAAATACGTTTTACAATTAAAAAAAAAAGTTTTATTAAAACTAGAGGTTTCTGTGGAAAGCTTCTATTTTTGCGATTATTCGTCGAAAAAATTGTTTAAAGTCATAACGCCTTATAGGAATCTCTTTCCCTTCTTATACATTATTCATTAATTTTCCTTACAATTTTAGTGACAACTAATAAGTAGCGCGACAAATGACAGGTGACTTTTAATGTGAGTTTGGAAAACAACTGTCAATCATTGTCTTACGCTGATTTAAACATTATCTTAGGGATATTTGCACACTCAAACTGTTTCTGTTAGACACAATTACCAGCTTTATTTGGAAAATACACTTTTTTGGGGAAAGCTTTAATTTGTGCTTTTACTGATAATCCGTCGAAAAAATGGCGGTTCGTCTTAAAAACAGTTTTAAGTTATCCACTGCATAGAGATGAATTCAAATTGTTATTTTCCATTTTTCTTCTTATGCAATATCCAATTATTTTTCTTTCAATATCGTTTTAAACGTATTTGTTATTTTTGGTAATCTACAGTTTTAGTGACAGAAATAACAAGTTGCGTGACAAATGACAGGCTATGGTCCGAAAGTAACTGATTTGCGGTTTACCGTCCCGAAAGTAACCAAAAAGTAGTGGTTCCTGAAAATCTGGTTAGTTTTAGAACACGGTTTCCTGAAATATTGTTAATGAACTGTCATACTAGTAACCAGCCTTAGGAGCCCGGTTACTTCTGGTTTCGACTGTCATCTGTCATGCATTGTTTATGATTTTTATTATTTGTTGATTATTCGACAATCGAAGAGAAAAACAATACTGATTTTTTGCAAAAAAAGATTTTCTTCCCATGTAATTATCAGGAACCAATTTGTCCCTAACTAACGACAGCATATGGTCAAAAGTTAGTCTAGATATTCGAAAATTCTCTCAAGGTTCTCAATCAGTATACAATTCCACTACTATGGTGACCATGGTCTGTTTTCAGTGTAATGAGGCACGTTTTTTTTTACATCATTGATTTACCATTGGTTGACTGACGTCAGTCTACGCTGCACCGACATGTTAGAGTCACCAGTGGCACATAAAAAAACGCAGTTGTTGTTTACAGCATTCATCATTATCTGACAAATGACAATCGATACCACTTGAAATTTCTTCAATTTCTGACGCTGAGTGCAGTCAATACTTTATTATCACATTCTAAATTGATTTCTATTTATTCGTCCATTTCTTTAATAATTTGCTATATCCGCTTCAAATTTTTACTTTTTTGAGGTTGAGCTGTCATTTTGTAAACCACCAAATTTATCCACCACCTCGTTACAGCGGTGGAGTGGTTTGCAATTTTGGTTGATGCAACAGTAATAAATGAACGCGTCATTTCTTCAATCTGAAATCCACCAATGAATATAAAAACGCAGTTGGTGAATTGGTGGATCTACCGGTGAATAAAAAAACATGCCTATGTTGTTTTGATTGGTTGTGTTCAATCAAATTACCTCAAATTAACTGATTTCATTGGATATCTACTAGAGCAAAAAATTTTCTTAAGTAACAAAGAACAAAATACATAATCCGAGGTCGTTTTGGGAATATATTTAAGGTTATATTCTCGTTTCGTACTTATGCAGGTTTTTTGTGTTTACGGTTAGTTACTTTCGGACCATAGCTTCAATGTGTGGGTTTGAGAGTGAGTTGGCTTTGGAAAAATGCATTGATTTAATCTTTATTGGAAGAATATTTTTAAAGAAGGGGAATGGTAAATAAATTATGCTAAACTGTTTCTGTTGGACATAATAATGGTTTTATTTTGATATAAGCAAATTTTTCGACGGATATTTGTAAAAATAGGTGAGTAAAATGGATTTTTCGAGAAATCTTGCTTACATTTTGAGGACCATTCTAAATAAAAATGGATCTCGAAATCTCGAACGGGATTGTTAAAAGGATATATTTACTGAGTAGTGTATTGAAATTTAATCGTCCAATTAGTAATTTCCTTTCCAATTTAAATTTTTACAAAAATTGTGCCTTATATATCCTTTTAGGAAAACTGTATTGATATTTTTTTTAAACGAGAAGAAGAATCACCTACTTTTAGGTATGCACGTTTTAATATATTGCTACGGATACGTTTTGTTTTATGAAGTCAAAAGTTGCAATAAATTTATAAAGTCGATGATTCTTTTAGTTATATTTGATAATAATAACTTCGGTTTATGGGTAATTATCGGAAAATATGTACTTTTTTTGGGAGTCGTTAAAATATTTTGTAGACAATTACCGATTATGTAACTTTTAGTTGCGCCATCTAGCGACTTTTTAAATAATGTAGCATATTTTGCTTATTAAAAAGTTTTATTGTAAAAATGAATGAGAACCACACTGACACGATGAAATAAAACAATTTAATTTGTTTAAATCTTCATTCTTCAACTTGAACTTGTGACAAAAGTATTAGAAAATGTTTAACTGGATATAAAGTGCATAAAAAGGTTCTTAAATTTGAAATGTTTGAATCAACATTATTTTCATTTCAATGGAGAGGTTTATGGCAGTAAATATGGTTTGATTATGGGCAACCCCCTCAGTCTGCTACTAGCAAAAATGTTCATGGATAATTTAGAAAAAATAATTCATAAACACCCCCTTGGTAAGAAATTTATATACTGGTACTGATATGTGGACGACATTTTAGCTAGGTTCACCGGCACATCTAGACAACTAGATGGCTTCATTACTTATATTAACTCAATTCATAACAATATCAAATTTACCATAGAACTTGAGCAAAATAATTCTATAAACTTTTTAGACAATTTCAAATATAAATAACAAAAATAGCTATTTGTGTATCAAGAGCAGAAAGTAGTACTTTGGCAGTCGAGACAGAAAGTTGCCGCGCGACGCGTCAGCGGAGCGCGGCAATCTGTCGAGACTACCAAAGGACTTTCTGCTCGAAATACACACAAGATTTTTTCTACGATCACACCAAAATAAAATTAATTTTTTATTAAAAACGTGTTACTTTCATCACAATATTGGAAGTTTATTTGACATATTAAGCCTACTATTCGAAGACAAAAGATTAATTGTGTATGTTGTGTTGCCTACTTATGACAATAGACTTTATGATTTAAAGATTTATGATTTTATGGTTGTATGAATATTATAGTTCATTAAATAAATTACAACTTTTTTAAATTTTATTTGAACGGAATACAGAACGATAATAAACAAACATACCTTTTACTTATTAACTAAATTAAAATTAAAGATACAATTTTGGCAATTTTTTATGTTTATGCCTGAGGTAGATGTCTCTGAAAGGTTAGAAAATGTCAAATCTTTCTGGTGATTGCAAGTATGTTGTGTTGCCTACCTATTGCCATTGTTTGTTCTTAGCAGTTTCGTGTACCTATGTACGTAGGCAACACTTATCACATTAATGTCAGATATTTATTACTTTAATGTCAGATATCTTTTAGATTTCCCTATTTCTCATTATATTATTACGGAAAATACTGTTGGATGCTTTAACATATTAGAAAATCAACTAAAATATTTATTTATTCTACAGTTTATATTAAAATATCTACTAGCTCTCTTTTATCTATAAATAAAATTAGGCGTGCGCCAAAGTTACTTTCTGCTTAAGAGCGCCAATAATGTCAAATTATGACAGCTCGCGGAAAACATCAACTTTGCGGTTAGATTTGAGTGTGCAAAAGCCTACTTTGAGTAGTGATCGTAGGAAAAATATATTTCTAGACAAGCAACACAACTTGATAATGCGTAAAATACCGGGGGCCTCGGAAAAGTCTCGACCATTTTAACTGCAAATATCTCCTAAATGCTTTTTACATAAAACCCGTAGAAACTTATTCTCAAAAATCTCATTCATTTTTATAATTATATTCATTTACATAGTTAAAATGCAACATATTATACTTTTTCGGAAAGAAAGTGATCAGCTCTCACATGAGGCCAAATATGTACATAGAGGGAATTCAAATAAAAAATTACGAAATTAGCATTTTTTCAAAAACATTCAGTATAAAACTATTAAATATTAATTTCAAATAACTAATAACTTAACAGTAAAAAGGCCTAAGAGGCCGGTCAAAATCGACAATAAAATAACAAAACATGATGTATCTCTGATTTTTTAGTAAGTTGTTCGGACCCATTAGCTATGTATACCCAAGTTTGCAACTCTCAAAAAGTTGTGGACAAATTTTTACACACCAAAAACCGCGAAATTTTTGGCATTGTTTCAGATTCTGCTCTATATCTCCTAATCTCTGCATTTTTCGTTGAAAGTTATACTTTATACGTTTTATTCAAATTATTAAATTGAATTTCTGACAAATTAAGCTCAACCGGAGCTCTGTAGGTCAGTTGGTTACCGAATTACGGCAATTTGAAAATATGCAATTTTTGCAAAAAATTGAAAATTTTAGTTTTAGACCTTATTTGGACCGAAACTGCGACGAAACCATTGATCCTACGAGTAGAACTTGTGGAATATAGTTTGTAGGTAGCTTTAAATTAAGCGCAAAGCGGAGTCTGTAAGTCTCGTAGTTCTCTCAAAATCTCCAAAAAGAAAACAGTAAAATCGCATTTTTCCAGAAATGTTCCATAACCCTTCCTATCTTTTGCTTTTTGGTTTGGTAATGAATCATTTAAAAAAACGGTGAAATGTATTTTAATATAAACATAAGTAATCAAAAGTGAACTAACTTAATCAATCGGTGAAGCTGATTTTGGGACTTAACGCATCCTTTCGTCGGAAAATAGGGCCATTTAATGGAGCGAGCTCGTATGTGAGGTGGGCCTTCAACTGTAGGTCTGACTGTTTCATGACACATGCGCTGGAATATGGTGACTCTTCTTGTGGATCTTGATAGAGGTGATAGGCGATGCCAAAGAGAGCTTTTTCGTTCCTAGAGAAACTAACATTCCCAAAAGTTTTTCCAACAATTCGGTCCACCCCTTTCAGTCCTTCTTCCCGGGCAGTGCGGCAATTTATATGGGGGCCAACTACAGTGCCACTGCTGATGGATACGAATTTATCTATCGATGAGAACGGTGGATGGTTATTGAACCATGCTTTCAATTTTTTCACGTCAGAGGTATCTCGTGCAATTTGCGTAGGTCGCATATCGACATGCTGTTCACTTGTTGTGGAGAAAATATCCCAATACCCTTCTACCTCTTCACATATATACCATCCCTCCCGTCCAACGAGAGCACACTTGTAGAGATACCTCTGTCATGGGTTAGGCCACCCTGCCTCTTCATTGACCGCATCAATACCTGTTCAATTGTCAAGTCAGTCCAAAGACCTGACCTGTATTTGTTTAATCTGCGGATGGTGAAGCATCCAATTGATATCCGGTCTTGCAGAGTGCTCATATCTTGTAAATATAAACGAGCACTTTTCACATAATATAATTGTCCAGACGAGTGAAAGAATGGAAGCATTTGGCTGATTATTTGAAGGTGAAGGTTCCAATCTCACATCCTTTCGACTTGAATGAACTGCTTCATGAGTAAGGTTATTCGATAGTAGAGTACCCAAAGTTTTGCGGACGGTCCTTCTTCTTCAAGTTTTTCAAGGGCACTTTTGAATTTGGCAGTTACACTTTGTACATTTTTATTGTCTTCAGCAAACAGTATGAGTGACCCTTCCCTGCCAAGTAAGAGTCTCTCTCTCTCTCAGCCTTTTCGTCGTCAGTGATGTCTATCTCGTTGAAAATCAGATGAGCCAGTACAAGGTTTGTGAGGGTATGGGCTCTCACTGCACGAGAATATGCAAGCCCATTCATCACTTTTTCAAAGTAGCGTGATTTGGTAAACCAGATATGGAGCAGAATTTGAAACAAGGCCAAAAATTTCGCAGTTTTTGGTGTTAAAATTTTTCCACAACTTTTTGAGAGTTGCAAACTTTGGTATACATATCCTTAATGGGTCCAAACAACATACTAAAAAATCAGAGATACATCCTGTTTTGCGAATTTAGCGAATTTTTGTGTCGATTTTGGCTGGCCTATAACACTGATGTTGACATCATATACTGGCCCTCATTTTCGAGTTATAAATCTACAAAGTTGAAATTTAAAAAAAGGTTTTTTCGTTTCTTCATCTTGGAAGGTAAAAATTGGAGAAAAATGTTGCAAAACAAAAAATTACATCCGGTATTACAAATGAATTCCTACAAAAAATTTGCCACGCATATTTTTTTAATGCCATTTTTCAATCGATGCCCATCCAGTTATCGAAAAACAAGTTTTTAGATGGAAATTACAAAATGATCGGTAATTTTTCAAAATCTTTTAATCACATCGAAAGTGAAAAAATAAGAGTAGTTGAAATCAAAACTAACATTGTATATATACAGTAATTAACAGATTTTTATGCACATCTTTAATATTTTTGAAATGTTCCCAAAAAAAAACGTCGATGTGTTGTGTATGTTTGCTAATTTCAAGCTAAAAAACAAATCCTTTATTATGGTATATAATATTTGTGCAATATTTCAATTTTTACAATCTTCAATTTATAAAAAAAAATCGATAATAATGTTAGGTTATTTGTGCACTGTGTCTAGATTAAATGTAAATTGTAAAATAATCTTTAAACGTTAGAATTAAATGGATATTTCAAAAACGCGAAATCTTCTGTGGTAAAAAGGTAAACTGTTTGAAGTACTACGTAAAAATGTCAAAATATACAGTATGCTACATTTAAATATGCCAATTTTTATTAATATTTTAAAGTGTACCAAATATTGGTATTTTTTTACCACACTGTATAGGGTAAATTTGGCCTTGGCCCTAAGGTAAAAAGTCTCACAGTTTAAAGTAAACTTTTATCTCGATATTATAATATACAGGTTGTCTCATATGAAATTTCTGAAGTTTCAAGTAGAAGCGACAACACAAATATTTTATTTTGTTGAATCAGTTTACCTTTTTCCTTAAAAAATATGTAGAATGCAGAATAAAGAGTCCCATAAATGTGTGAATTTTTTTCAGGTCGGAGTAGATTTTCTTTTTAGCGTTTTCTGTTTCGTTCATTTTATTTAATTTTGTTATTTTTTTTTTAATTTTATTACCTTACAAGTTGAGATGGTAATTTTAAGGAATATAATGTAAATAATTTGTGAATAGTTTAGTGATTAATATATAAACGTTGTGATTTACGAGTCAAAATAAAGACTTTATTTATTTTACTGAAGTTTTACTTTTTTTTATATCAGTTTTGTTATTTATTTCGGTTGGTTGTATTTTGATTTTTGGTGAAAATTGTAGATTTTAAATATAGATAAATGCTAAAGCTGACGTTATAAGATTGAAACGTTATTTTATTGTTTTGAACTGTTTTATGTTTTCATGTTAACACATATTTCACAATTTTCACTAGATTCCATCAAAATTTAACCTATTTTTAGTGTTATTTATGGCGAGTTTATAAAAAATCCTTAGTCCTAATAAGTTGAATGATAAAGGTTACGTTATGTAGTTTACAAAAATCGTAACTTAGTATTATTATCAATACCTGACTTTCAAAGTTTTTAAATTCAATGATTAAGACCAAGATAATGCGCAAGCGCTATCGAATTGATGGAATATGTTGCCAGTTGTCATTCTACTGGGATAAGTTTATTTTATTTTGTACAGACTATGTATTGACCGATCAGTTTGACGACGGATAAAATCAAAGAAATATGACAGATTTATTAATCAGTGCGAAAATTCTAGGGAAACGGCTAAGTTGAAACTAAGTTAGACTAAGGATTTTTTATTAACTCACCATGAACTGCATTCTTGAATTAATGGGAGGAGAATTTCCCTGGGAAGTAGGCGTAGTTCACCTTATAGAGGAGCGGGATACCCCCAAAAAGTTATCTAGAAAATGAAAAACCGAGCAAGCTCGTTCTAGTCGCTGAAAACAGTCTATCTTTATATTTTCGAGGGAGCTGAAATGGTGCTAAACACGAATACATTTTTTTTTCTTCTAAATTTGGGGAACATGGTCAAAATTGACTTTTAAACCGAAAATGCGAAAAAACGATTTTCGACGATCAACTCGCGGTTTACCTATCGGCGAATCATTAATATTTTTTCACGAAAATTTAATGACAATACAACCAATTCTAGAGAATTAAACTAGTCCAAAATCCTTAAAAAAAATTTACATTCGAGCAATAAATTAAAGAAATTTTTTTTCGAACTCCCCACTTTTTACTTACGATGAAAAAAGTTGAGTGAGGAAGTTTTTAATTGTGTATTTCGAAAAAGTTTTTGAGAAAGTTTGAATTATTAATATGCAGTAGAAAAAAAGATAGAGCGATTTTAAGATAGGAACTAGTTCGAAAGACCGCACTCGTAGAGGAAATCTCAAATCCCTCGTTCTGTAGGTCGGTGAGTTAGAGCGGTTCACTTCGCTGGCTCCTCGTTCACCAGATATAACACATTTAGATCTTTTTATAAGGGGCTACATAAAAAATGAGGTGTATTTCTATCCCCTGACAACAAAAGAAGATTGTGAACGTAGAGTTCGCAATGCAATAAATTCTCTCCCTGCAGTAGGAATGATTAGGCGTGCAACAAACGAAGGTCTGATAAAAAGGCTTACTAAATGCTTGGAGTTTCAAGGATGAAATTTTCAACACTTGTTATAAGTTCTTGTAATTCATGTATGTGGAATTTCATCAAAAAAAAAACACCACCTAATTGTAATAAGCAACAATAGGGCAAAAATAACTAAAATTTCTATTTTATTATCAATATTATTAATAACAGGCTTCACTTTCTTAACTTTTGCTTTTAAACAACCAAATTTTGTTAAATTGCCTAATATTCTCTTCACTGTGTGACGGCTGAGTCGGGGTCGATCTCAAATGAAAAACATGTTCTAGTAACAACTCTGTCACATTCAGCATGTATTAAAAGTAAATTTAGATAATATCTTCATTGTTTAATTCCAAACGAGCCATTTCTATCACTGTACGATGCGATTGACTTCAAATAATGACAATTAATAATATTTAATTATGACAGGTAAATAAGCAGCATGTTAGGGTTGTCTCTGGCATGTTAAAAGAAAATAATAAATAACCCCGCCTACGCAATAATAAGGCTGAAATAGTTAATATTTTTTTCGTAATCTCATACTGTTATTTTGATTTAACGGTATTAAGATGACAATTGAAAAGTTAATGTTGACAGCCTCCGTCCGTTAAGAAATCACTTCTGCACATGATTCTCCCAATATTTCTAAAGAAATTTGGTTTTGTTCCTCAATTTCTTTAATTTTATCCATGGTCGTTGTTAAAGCGAACTCGCGAACATAAAAAACTGACGTTGTTTATAATATTGTTGTGATATTGTTAAGCTGATACGACGTTAGGATTTTTCTGTAGAATTACGAGGTACGTGGTTTGTTCTTTCCTCGGAATCAAAATGTAATCTTTCAGCGAGATTACGAATCGAATAATCGATTCCTCGGACCGAATGAATCGATATGTTGCATTGAATCGATTCAGTGAATCGATATTTCACCCTTGAAAATCGACTTTCGATTTTTTTTTGTCTTTTTAGTAGAGCGGCTTTTTTTTTCAATTGCCCCGGCAACATCGCAAGTAGTGATGAGAGCGGAACCGCTCGGATCCCGGTTGACTCGACAGACACTGTTGCTTTTTTTTACAAAAAAGCTTATAGGGAACTCTATAAGTAGGGATGTTTGAAAAATTAAACGATTTTTATATAAATCGATTATTATTTCATTATAATCGATTTTTAATTATCGATTTTTCGAGTAATAAAAATCGATTTTCTATTAATTACGTGTGTTTAAGGAGTGGATTTTCTAAAACGGCTCTCGTATTATTTATTGACTATTTTTCAAAATGTTGACACCTTTTGACGATTATTGACCATTTCTCAAAATTATTGACCGTTTTTCAACAATTATTGTCAGTTTTTGACAAAAATCGTTCATTTTGAACAACTAATTGACAATTATTGACCAATTTTTACAGTTTTTCCAAACTTTTTGACAACTTTTGACCATTTTTTTGAAATTATTGACCATTTTTTACAATTATTGGCCAATTTTGACAGTTTTTCAACCATTATAGGCCATTTTTTAAAAATTATTGACCATTTTTCACAATTATTGACCAATTTTGACAGTTTTTCAACAATTATTGACCATTTTTTTAAATTATTGACCAATTTTGACAGTTTTGCAACAATTACTGACCATTTTTCAAATTTTAACAATTATTGATAATTTTCAACATTTTTCGACAATAATTGACAATTAATGACAATTTTTCGACAATAATTGACAATTAATGACAATTTTTCAAATTTGTTTTAAAATTTTCGATAATTATCGATCACTTTTCAAATTTGTTTTAACATTTTCGATAATTATCGACCACTTTTCAAAATTTTTTACAATTATTGATAATTTTCAGCAGTTTTTGACAATAATTAAGAATTATTGACCATTTTTTAACAATTATTGACAGTTTTTAACAAAAATTGTCCATTTTTAACAGTTTTTGACCATTATTGACCAATTTTGACAGTTTTTCAACAATTACTGATCTTTTTTTTTTAATTATTGACCAATTTTGACAGTTTTGCAACAATAACTGATCATTTTTTAAAAATTATTGACCATTTTTTTAACAATTATTGACCAATTTTGACAGTTTTCCAACAATTATTGACCATTTTTCCAAATTTTTTTAACAATTATTGATCATTTTTTAAAAATTATTGATCACTTTTTACAATTATTGACCAATTTTGACAGTTTTTCAATAATTATTGACCATTTTTTACAATTATTGACCAATTTTGAGTTTTGCAACAATTACTGACCATTTTTCCAAATTTTTCAACAATTATTGATCATTTTATAATAATTATTGACCATTTTTCAAAAATGATTGACCAATTTTGACAGTTTTGCAACAATTGCTGACCATTTTTCCAAATTTTTCAACAAGTATTGAACATTTTTCCAAATTTTTTTACTATTTTTGGAAATTTTTGGCCATTTTTCAAAATTTTAACAATTATCGACAATTTTCAACAGTTTTTGACAATAATTGATAATTATTGACCATATTTCAAAATTTTTGACAATTTTCATATAATTTTATTTGATTTTTTTTCAATCAGATAATAGTATTTTATGCAACGATCATGTAATGATAGCCATTAAGACACGAGCATGTTGTAGGATACGAAACGAGCCGCAGGCGAGTTTCGTATATAATATGCGAGTGTATTAATGGCCATTACATGAAAGTTGCATACAATATTTTTTCTACTCCGATTAATAAGAATTATTTAATTAATTAATTTTAAATATAGTTACTTTTGAAAATCAAAATTATTTGACAGCTGTCAAATTAAGTGTCACCTAATATAATTAATTTCAGAAATGTCAACCAGGTATCCATGGCTATATTAAATATTGTGCGAATGTCGCATTCCTATTGGCTTAAAAATCTGTATCATAATGAAAATTTGTATCATAATGAATATCATTATGATACAGATTTTAGTCTTTTAATAAGTATATTATAAAACAGGAGTAGAAAAATATCGTTACCGAATAAATCTCTTAGGTTTATTATCGGAATATATACGAAAAGCATGTCCATTTTTAAAACAATAAAAAAAAATCAACGATCGATTTTTTTCGACAAATCCATTAATTTTGAATAAAGAAAAATCGATTTTTATTTTATCGATGATTCTTTTCCATTAATCTCATACATTCCTAATCCGATACTTTGTGATAATAATATGGTAATAAAAAAATAATTGTTATTATTGTCGAATACCCTGAACTTAAAAAAATCCCCAATTTTACTGATAAGAGATCTCGGAGAGAGATTGTTTATTTAGGGGTAACTTTCTTGTTGTTTTTCAATAAAAAAGATCGATTTATATTTAATTGTAAAAAATACAAACTCGAAAAAAATCGATTTTTTTGAAATCGATCTTTTAGACCTTGATTTTTTTATGTATCGATTCATCAGTTTACGATTCGAATCGATTTAAAAATCGATCTTTTTCAGAAAGAATCGCCATCCCTAGAATACACCACTTAACAAGAGGCGAAGCTTCCGATCATTTTTTGTATGCGCATGTCTGAAAATCGCCATTTTTATAATAAGATACTTGTCTCACTTCACTTTGTCGACCAATTACATCGCCGAAATTTAAGAATTTGATCATTTTCTCAGTGTATTTACTAAGTTATCTGTCAACGTTGGTCTCTCAAGGTCATAAATTTTGGTTACCAAAACATCAAAGAAAATGCGTCGGGCTTCGGTTCTTGTTAGCTGGTGTATTCTTTGTTATAATCCTCGGCTGCGCCTCGGATTACAATATTCAACCTCATCCGTTATTTGCTACATATCGGCCTTGTAACGTTAATAACTATATCGGTCTTAGAATTAAATAAAAGAATAAAAATATGGTTGTATCATTTAAAAAAATTGAGATATTTGACATTCGTGAAGTTACGATAAATAAGTTTTCGACATGCCACTCTGATGCCACCAAATACCTTGATCGTCCTACTAATGATTGATGATTTTTATTTGGTATTGGGGATGTTCACACAGAATTTTCAATATGAAGGTCTGCACATGTCAATTTTTTATTAAAAAAATTAATATCTCGATAAGTATAAATTTAAGATATATATAGGGTATTCTACACAAAGTGACATTAAAATTCAATGAAGAATTCGAAAAGTTAATAATATACAGGGTGTTACGTTTAAAATAACAAAGTTGTCGTTTTCTTTCGGTATAACCGGAAGTGACATGTTTGTCAAAATATTTTCCATAAAATCGCCATAACTTGTTCTCCATCTAAGCCAATTTTTCTAGAAATCGTGTTAGTAGTCTCCAATATATAGATAGTGTAAGCTCGTCGTGAAACAGCCTGTATAATAAATTATTTTCAAATATAGACAAGATCTACTGGTCTACAAAGTGTCATATAAAACGTCAAAATTAGTATATTTCAGCACGAATCCAGAAATTTTCCTTTTCCCGTGTGAGGATAATACTGCATGAGTTATAAATATTTGCAATATATACATTTATTTACTGTACAATTTTCACAAAACTTTAAAAATATTTGCAGCTCCTGAAATTTTGGCTGCCGAGCCTTACGGTCATGCCGTTGATTGGTGGAGTCTTGGCGTTTTGGCTTGCCTAATGCTGACAAATAAGGTAAGTTTTTTTTTTCAATTCAGTTGTCGAATTTCTTTGAACCTTTTGTTTATTTTTAAAAACAGAAGTTGAAATAAGATTTTTAAGGCCTTTTTCAACTTCCAGCTAGTCATCTATATCTGTATAATCCGCAGTATTGCTATTTACTTTATAATAATTATACAGCCGTTTATCTTGAAATCTTTATTACGTTTATTATGCACATACATGACATTGAACAAGGAACCTCTGACATCTCTATTTTGACATAGATCAAAGAATTGTTTATAGTGTTCGTAGATAACAACACTATTTAAATAGCTCGCCATTTATGCTGTGACCTACATTACCTAAAAGAGAAGTTAGCTACATAAGGGTTGACATAGGACCACAATTCTGTCGTCTTCTTTTTTAAAATCGTGATGAAGTATAGGTTATGCTTATGTTATATTGTTGTGTGGCTACACACACATATAATTACTTACATCAAAATGATCTTCACAGCAATAGTAACTATTTGTAGTCTGTTTATATTTTCTTCTAGTAGCCTCAAACTACAATTTTCGTCTACTGCAGGCACAGTCACAAACTTTTTACGAGGCGTTGTAACTGTTGTGCTCGTGCAGTATGATACAAAACAAGATTTATATGATTATTGTGGAGAAAAACTAACTAAACTTAACTAAAAAAATATTAACACAATGCTTTTATTTTTTTATAATATTAAAACGTTCAAATTCGAATGGCCCTTTTGTAACTGGCTATTAGTTCATAAAACATCTAAATCAGAAAGTGGTTAGTTTCATCTTTAAGTGCGTGACGTATCTATATTGAAAGTTGCAAACATTTAGGAATTCTTAATTTCCAGTTTTCTTCTAAAATATTCGGTTTAAAAGCCGGGTATCGGTTTAACACCCCATTGAATATCCTAGACAATGGTAAAAGTAAAATAAGAAGATAAAAATATATTGTTCTTGAATTTGTAGAGAACTAACATCTTAATAATAATTATTAGATTTGTCTATAATATCTCTGTTCTGTTATCTCTCAAGTAACAGTTTAATTCAGTACTGTAAAAAAGACAAATAGAAACAACATTTATATTAGTTATGATAAAAGTGGAGTTCAATATCTAACAATAATACAAAATATCATATTTGTTTTGTTACCTAATATACATAACCAAAGCGATACAAAACCAAAGATTACTTTGACAAAACTGAAATTAAATACCCATCTATAAAAAAAAATAAGCAATCATTTCCCATCACGGCTGAAAGTTGTCCCTCTCGACTGGAAGCTGTTCCCTTTATCAGTTGAAAATATAATCAACCGGTTAAAATATTCACAACCGATGGAAAATATTCCCCGCCGGCGGAGGAAATCACAGACAAAACTAGAAAATGCGGCCCCCTGAAAGCTGGATGTTCTCTACCGGCTACACTAAGCCAGAGTTTATCTCTACTCTAGCAAAGTGCAGATATACCTATACATTTACAAACAGGATAAAATAAATGCAATCTTAGCAATTATAAAAAAGATATGTTTAATATCAATAAAATATTAACATTTACATTTTTTTATAAGAGCAGAAAAATTTAAACACGAATTACAACATAAAAATATTTTTACATACAAAATTTTATAATTAAAATACTAAACCCCCTAAATCACCCCTACTTTACCACCCCCTACAACATGCATGCACCTTTTAAACCCATGCAACTAAGAAAAAATCATGCAAAAACACTTTACCAAATATTAATGAAAATTCTGAAGCTCTAAACTGCAAAGTCACTTTTGTAGCCTAAAAATCCTTTCCTAATAAGAATTCTAAAACAAAAAATAAAATTAATAAGAAAAATTTTAATGTAAACCCTAGGATATAAAAAAAAGTAATATTATTAGATAGGCCTATCAGCAAGTTTAAATATATGCATATATTCCAAATAAATCCATCCCTAAAAAAAATTCCTGGAACAGAAAATCAAATTTGATGACATCTCTGGAGCCTGTAAGAGAGTGTTAGTGTGCTGAAAAGGAAGCGCTGAAAAGAATTGTTAGTAATAAATTGCCAAGTATAGCCGTTTTGCATATACCAACTTAGAAATTTACGATATTTTGATAGCCCATACTGGGCAACTATAACTATTCCCCCTTCTTGTCAACCCATACCCATTCGACAAACGGAAAACACTTAAGCGTACTCGCCCATCTGGATGACTGCTCGTTTTGCAAGCGAGGCTTACCGACAACCTAGGTAACGAGTACTTTCTCACAGTGTGATACTGCGTGCATCCGTGCGAGAAATAGTCAATTGTAAACAAAAAAGTCGGTACATGTGGCTTACTTAACAATTGCAATAAAAAAATAATTCACAATTCCAAACCGAATGACACCAACAGGGGAGAAAGGGCAGAAAGAAACAGAAGTGAAAATACGAGGAACGACATAGCTTACCTATGTCTTTTGAAAAGTACCAACTTGGTATTTAGAAAAATTTCGGATTGACATAGCTTACCTATGTCTTTTGAAAAAAGTACCACTTGTACAAAAAGGGCTGGATAGTATTTAGGAAATATGAGGCACGACATAGCTTACCTATGTCTTTTGAAAAGTACCAACAAGTTAACGAAAAGCATAGTATTTAGAAAATTTTCGGATTGACATAGCTTACCTATGTCTTTTGAAAAAAGTACCACTTGTACAAAAAGGGCTGGATAGTATTTAGGAAATATGAGGCACGACATAGCTTACCTATGTCTTTTGAAAAGTACCAACAAGTTAACGAAAAGCATAGTATTTAGAAAATTTTCGGATTGACATAGCTTACCTATGTCTTTTGAAAAAAGTACCACTTGTACAAAAAGGGCTGGATAGTATTTAGGAAATATGAGGCACGACATAGCTTACCTATGTCTTTTGAAAAGTACCAACAAGTTAACGAAAAGCATAGTATTTAGAAAATTTTCGGATTGACATAGCTTACCTATGTCTCTTGAAAAAAGTACCACTTGAAAAAAAAAGGGCTGGATAGTATTTAGAAAATATTAGGGATGACATAGCTTACCTATGTCTTTTGAAAAAAGTACCCATTTGTAAAAGAAAGGCAGGATGATACTGAGATATGATGTCATTTGATAGAAATTGAGAATTACACTGTATACTCACAATCCATTGGAGTTGACCAATACTTTACGAAACCTAAAACAAAGAATGAAATAATTTATTAAAGAACGATTATAAATAATTTAACTAAACTAATAATTTTAAAAAATCATGTTTTCTAAAAAACAAAAACATTTACGATTAAAAAAACTAAGGCATCTAGGGTCATTTTATAAAGAATCATCCTGTATAATAATTTTTTTGCTTGGAATCTTGGGCATTAAATTATAATACGCAGTTTGTAAAATTATTATAAGTTCGTATGTTTAAAATCAGCATTAAAAAATTATTTCTGTATACAGGGTGTTCCTAAATTCAGGCGCAAAAATTCAGAAGGTGATTTCCCCTATAAAATTATGATAAGTCTTCCTACGACAAAATCTACTAATCCCACGCCCTTCCAAGATATCACCCTGAATAAAATTGAGTTTTTATTTTTCTTTTCTCAAATTTAAGTAAAGATGGAAACTTTAAATTTTGTAAATTTCGTGCACTCGCAGTTACTAACCATCGGTATTTTCTCAACATTCCTGTTAAATTATAAGGGAGTGAAATTATCAACCCTTACTTTATTTAATATCAAATTTTTTTTCGAGATTGAGTTTTGTGAAATAAAAATATTATTTAAAATCTCTATTGTCTTGAAAAACTGTTTTCACTCTTGAAGTTTTTTCCTAGATTCAATAGATTCGGAGAAAAAAAAATTCCAAATCTATTGTATCTAGGAAAAAACTTCAAGAGTAAAAAAAGTTTTTCAAGACAATTGAGATTTTAAATAATATTTTTATTTCACAAAACTCAATCTCGAAAAAAAAAATTGATATTAAATAAAGTAAGGGTTGATAATTTCACTTCCTTTTAATGTAACAGGAGAGTTGAGAAAATACCGGTGGTTAGTAGGAAAAAACTTCAAGAGTTGCTAAACTTTTATAAAATGAACTAATTTCTAAAGACCCCATTTTAATTGTCATTTAATATTTCCCATAGGAGCCCCTATACGAGGTAGAAGTATATACAGTTTATCATGACTAACCTCTTATATAAGAACAATTTGTCATAGATAGGAATATATAACGGCCGGCTTTTTATTATTTTAAACATTTTGGTATCAAAAAATAGTAAGAGAAAGCAAAAATGGATTATAGCAAATTTAAAATCTAATAAACAATTGTAAAATACATCGTTTATTTATTAAAAATCAATTGTTCATAGTATTAAATTATTCGTATGTGATTTAAAATCTTAAAAAAACAGTATTACCAATAACTACCAGTAAATAAAATGAAAACTTACCTTAAATATATCAGATTGTAATCCAAGTAATCCATAAAGGCACTATTCACTACACTCCACGATACACGATAATTTCGAACGCACGCACACCGGCATACCTATATTTCCTATTCGAAAGTCAACACGCTACTGAATATAAATCGACAAAATTTATTCGTTAGTCACCCCGTTAAATAAGTAAAGTTGTTTATCATATCTACGATTAATATTTATATATACCGGCCGTCCTAGAAGTGAATATAAAAGTATATTATTTTGAAAACCTTATTTATTAGTCTTTTTGAGTATTTTAATGAAAAAGTAAAAGTAAAAAGGTACACAAGGATATAAATAAAACTGTTTTTAAGGATGTTCGAAGAATTTTCAAGAACATTTTTATTGTTAAATCATTTTTCAGGATTCTTTTTGCATTGTCTAAAAAAATAAATAGCCTGTCATCCTAATGAGAAGAACAGAGACCCCAAAAAGAGAGATGCATATATACTGCTCTGCAGCAAAATAGCGTCAGTCAAAATAGCGCAGCACAAAAACATCGGCAGACGAAATAGCTTATTTCCTTCCTCTTTTTGGAAATCTTCATGTGGAATACAAATTCTTTGATATATTTTCGAGAAGGGGAAGAGAAGCTATTTTGTCTGCCGCTGTTTTTGTTCTGCGTTATTTTTGTGCGGCGCTATTTTGACTGACGTTATTCTGCTACAGAGCCACTGAGACGTGGCGGTTTAAGCCTTGGGTATGTTCTGTGGGTTTAAGCGTTTTTCACTCAACGGTTTAAGTAAATTGCGGTGAAATTTGAGATATCCGAGATACTACTGAACGATAGATGGCACCATCATCAGCTTAAGATATCAGATCAGAGAGTAGTCGATCATTGCAATCAGTGAATGGAATTACACGCAAGTAAACTCGTTGTGTTTGCTATGACCAGTTATTCTCTGATCGTTTCGGACAGTTTCTGATTGCGGTTTGGACAGACCTATTGTATAACTCCCGATTTCAATACCTTAAAAAATTGTGTACGCCACTGTCTAACTCTTTCAATTTATGTAAAAATATATTTGAACACTTTTTTTATAAAGCTCCTAATAACGTAGATGTCAACATTTATTAAAATTGACTATGACAGAAAATTCGCAAAATAGTTAAAATCATTTCAACTTTTTTGCGATTTATCCGCACTTTCGCGTAGGCAAATTTCGCATTTGTGAGTATGGATGAAATACGCGAATGTGCGTCAACAATCTGGATTTGACACATTATGTCAAAAAAACGCGAATTTCGCCTAAGTATGAGTATTAAGCTTAAGTCACACCGGAGAAGTATGGCAGTACGCTACCGCCTACTTCTTTTTTGATCGACTATCGGAAAATAAAAGATTTTTTGTGGAACAAATCATTACGTAATTAGACCCCTGAATGGTCGCCATAGTGTTACAAATGACCTGACATTTTGTATCACCATCTCCCGGTCTATATTGAAAACTCTAGTAGATTATTTCAGGCACACGCTAAGATCGGTGTTGATAAAGTAAATAAATTATCATTGGGTTTTATGTTTGTTTTTTTTCATAAATTATTTATTTTGAATGATTTTTTTTCAAAATATCATTGTTTTAAGGCGGCGGAATTGTTTTTATGATTGTTTACTCTTTTACAAATATATTGTTTAGTTTGTCCTATGTAATTTCATGTATACGATCTTCACAAACATTTGCTTGTTTCAATTTTTTATTATTCTAATAATAGTGACGTCATACAGTGCGTCTATTCATTGCCAAGTGAAGCGACCCAAAGTCAACCAAAAAAAAATACAGTGCGTCCAGAAAGTAACGCATAATTTTTTTATTATCTAAATCAATTTTTTCAATTCGATTCAATTTATTTCCATACGTAAATAAAAAATTCATCATTAAAGAAAGGCAAAAGCTGACAAGCACTTGAGAAGCTGACACTACCCTAAGCGACCAAATGCTTGTTCGGTAATGACAGGCTAATCTAGTACTTTACATGAATGGGTAATAAAGTTATTTTATGATAAGCAGTAAGACAAAAAATATATACATATATGTATTTAACAAATGTGTGAAATTAATTATTAACATTTATAATAATAATAATTACAATAATAATAACAATAATAATGATAATAGCAATGACATCGAATGTTCAGCATACGAAACCGTTACTTATAATATGTTTAATATTTCAGGATGACTTACAAGATACTGTTTGACTTCTTTTTTTATACTTTATATGTTTTTTTTTTGTTTTCAAATATGGAGGCAATTGGTTATATAATCTTGGTGCATAATATATAAATGAGATTTTTGCGACCATTATTTAATTAATGCATTTCTAACGTTTAAATTTGTATTGTTTCTAGTACCCTCATAGGCTAAAGGGGGTTTATTTTTTTCATGGTATAATTGAAGTAAGCATTGATATGTACACATAGTTTGAATATTTGAAATTTTGGATTCTCTGTATAATAGAAGAGTAGAGTGTAATCTGCTTTTTTTGAGGATTATTTTCAGAGGTAAGTTTTGTACAGTTTGCAAAATACTCAATGTTGTTTTGAATGCTCCACCCCAAGCTATTATTCAGTATCTAATGATTGACTGTGCAAATAAATAGTAAATAAATAGTAATATTCAAAAATCCCAAAATAGGTCGATTTTTGATTTCAATTTACTATTTTTTAAAAGAATAATCTATCATACAGGGTGGATAACCTTTGAGTGATGACGTCAGCACGTTTTTTTTAATTAAACACCTTTTTTTAAATATACGGCTGAGCTGATTCGCAAAAATATGTGAGCCTAATTTTATTTTATATGCCTTAATGACTTTTATATTAAAAAAAAACAAAGGCGTCACAGATATCTTTGATTTTATGGGCGATTTGAAATAAACAACAGGATTTACCAATATAAATAAATTCTAAAATAATATGTGATCGTACTTACTATAATTATTTTATTTAAAAATAATAAAACAACTTATAAATTAAACTAATGTTGTGCCTGAGATGCGTAACGTGAGACCGTGACATACCTGAAAATAAAATATCAACCTGAGCATTCAAATTCCCTTTAGTTTGTATTTATGTATTAAATCAGTTGTAAGTACTGAATTAAAAGATATAATAATTTAATTATTGATAATACAATGTAATTTGAACATAAACGCACTGTGTCTGTCACCCACAAGTGCTAGATTGTACTAAAAAATTTAATTTAAACAAGAATGCACTGTGTCTGTCACCCACAAGTGCTAAAAGGTGCAAAGTGTGTCAAAACACTTCCTCATAAAGGATTTAGAACAATAACAAAGGTGCAGGTCGTATCACGTGGCTCAAGCACTCCACTTCAGTGATTCAGGTAATAACGAAGGAACAGGACGTATCACGTGGCTCAAGCACTCCACTTCAGTGATACAGGATTCGTGAATCAACTGTACGGCTCAAGCACTCCGCCAATCATATTATTCACAATACACGCTAAGCAGCTCAAGAGAATTACAGACTTAAGCACTTTAATTATTTAACGCTATTGAGATTTCTTTAATCATTAATAAAATAAGCAGAACATAAAATAGAAATATAACCTAATAGGTAAAATTGAATAGCTCTGTGAGAAAACTCACACACCACACAGCACACACCACACACACACCACACACCACACACCACACACCACACACCACACACCACACACCACACACCACACACCACACACCACACACCACACACCACACACCACACACCACACACCACACACCACACACCACACACCACACAACACACAACACACACCATACACCACACACCACACACCACACACCACACACCACACACCACACACACACCACACACACACACACCACACACACATCACACACACATCACACACACACCACACACACACCACACACACACCACACACACACCACACACACACCACACACACACCACACACACACCACACACACACCACACACACACCACACACACACCGTACACACCACACACACCATACACACCACACACACACACACACACACATACCTGTCGCGCAATCATTGTGGGGACACCTGACTGGCGTGTGACTTTTGGGGACAGTAGACTTATTAGCTGAACCCCATTGTGCTTCAAACGATGATTCTAACCGTACCGAAATGAGAGGAAAACACACCCGTTTTACCATAAATTTTTTTTAAAAGCACTTGTGTGGACTGTCCACATAGTGTTAGTTACATTTGTGAAATGTGTTTAAATATGTGTATGAAAATAATACTAACACAATGTGGACATACACATATTTTTACAATTTTTAGACATATATAAATTTGTGTGGACATACAAAAGTAAAATACATAGGTTAATGTGGACATTACACACATATTATATTTACAATAATTCTGAGGAGATACACACAAATTGGACCAAATGCTCTGTGGAGAAAATTTGGTAGATATTAATTAAATAACTGTGTGTTAATTAAATTTTTGGACAATTCCAACTAAAACAATAAACTAACTTAGCAAATTTTGACTACTCACTTGCAAGTTACGAATGTTGCATTCAAAATAAATGAATTCCATTTTCTATCAATATTCTCACCGATAAAACATTTCATAAAACGGATACATAGACCAGAGATAATGTTTTAGCTATAAGGAAACAGTTTCAAAGTTGAATTGAAATTTTTGTTGTACTTGCTCAAATTTCACTCGGCTAGAGCATAGTAAATTTTCATATTTTCTGTAGCTGGAATGGAAAGCAAATTGACCGAAAGTTGAAGTCTGCATTTCACTATTTCTTTGATCAGTTTTTCTGAGTGCTTCTTGTACAATTGACATTCAAAAATTTTGGGTTCTAAATCCTCTTTGCTACCACAGGTACTGCAGAGATAACTTTCTATGATATTTATTCTGCACAAACGTGCAGAATGGCCAAGCATGATCGAATTTGAGACGTGTTATCATTATTTCACATATTTTCTAGAGATTATATTGCGAAAACCACATTTGAGTAAGAATTTAATTTTGAAGAATATTGAACATTTATAATTTGTACCAAATAAATTCATTCATCGTACTCACACAGTGAAAATTACATTTCAATGGATTAATAGTTATTGGTTGAGAAAAATGCTATTATAATGTGATTTGGGTTCAATAAAACAATCAATATATAATTAAACTTTATAATTGAATTTACTGTTTGGACCCTTACTTTGTGGAATCTACTCATATTAATGTTATAAATGAAACTAACTGTTTCTAATCAATTCCACTATTTAATTGAAAAATTATGAAAATTATTAAAGGATATTGATAATTATTTCGATATTGACATATCATCGTCAGAATGACAGAAGTTACATTTTATGTGATACCTACTTGATGTTTCATATTTTGGCTAGACCAAATAGTAAGTGACCTTTATAAATTTTTTCTACAATTATTATATAGGTATATAAGTACCTATCTATCAAATGGCACCTTAGCTTTCCAGTTTAGTAGTTTCCTCTTCCTACCAACGTAAATAAATTGTTAACATTTTTGTATATTTATTTTGTGGAATAATATATAAAGGACAACAACGTCTCAGAATTGCATCAAATGCAGGAAATGCCATAAACAATAACTTCTTGTTATTTGAAATAAAAGAAAATAATTTTTTTATCATTTTATAACCGAATAATAACAAACGGCATGAGAATTCAGCTGTTATACATGAAAAAGCTGTTGATGCATTGTTGGATTTCCCGAGATTTGGCTTTTGTATTTTCATAGTACATATTCTTCTTCGAAACCTCTACGAATAGTTTCCGAGATATGGTGGCGGTACAATGATGATTTTGTGATAAAAGTTGACCCCGAATTAAAACTGAAAATTGGCTTGTTGGTGTTTCTAAGGGTGAACTACTAAATCAAAATATATATAGATATTTTTAGTCGACGGTTTATCTACCGTACCCTTCATTCTACTTACATATCCTATCTGGTGATTTCTGTTCTGGAATTCATTTTTTATTGATTTCATTTGATAATTATTCAAATATTCCACTTAGTAAAGATTGCAACTTTAAATTGTTGAAAGTGATAACATCACTATACAAGGTGATTGATTTAGTGTGATAAAGATCAGTTATAGTTACTGAGATATCTTCATTTTTCTATGCAAAGTAGTAATTAGGTATGCAATAGTTTACCAGATGTTAGTTGATCTTGGAACCATTTTTTTTTGTTAAGGACCAATGAATAACTATTAGCTACTGAAACTTAAATTTTATTTTTCCATTTTTACAAGGTGTGAACTCGCCTACGGTACAATAATTCTTCCTGTTTCGTGACAAAGCTTCGTAGCTCGTTTTTTTCCACACCTCTCGGACTGCGCACGCGCACTGCTCGACCACAACGGAGCGTACACACAAAATAGTTGAATATTACTGTAACGTGCCTTCCTTCTTACACGCGGCTCCTGCCACAAGAACACGTCATATGGACACCCTTGATGCAAAATTCGGTTTTAAATCTCGGGCGCCAGATTATTAACGTGGTTTGCTCCACGGCCCCTTGACCCTTAGCGTCAAGAGTTCCAGATAGCCTCAGATGGAGGTTACGGAAAATTCCAGGGGTCTTGTTGAACTAACTTTATTTACCTAATTACAATCAAATATGGATCCTCCAAATTATAAATTACGGGTTAATGAAGAAAACAGGGGTTTCAGCAGAGTTGTATACTACCTACGGTTTAGTGTATACCTATGATCACACAATAGGTCGGTATATAACAAAATAATCAAAAGGAAACTTTAGTCTATTAATACTCTGTGGTCTATTTTATGGATAATTCTATAGTGACAATCAAAATAACAGGGAAAATAAAATAAGCTATCTTTACCATATACTTGGTACTTGACGGACATAACGGTCAGGTTATCAAATACGGTTCAAATCTACCGGGTTTAACGGGGTCCCTAATGCACGATTTAGATCTGCCGGGTAATCAGACAAATTGTGGCTAAGCCTCTTCCATGTCTGATTAACCCTTGAATCCAAATGAAACCGGTAACTATTATTCCGGAAAAAAAATAAAGTTCAAGAACGAATTAGATCTGCCACGAAATCAAACAAATTGTGGCTAAGCCTCTTCCAAGTCTGATTAACCCTTGAATCTAAAAAAGGCCAGTAATTATTATTCCGGAAAAAAATATTCAAGAACGAATTAGATCTGCCGGGAAATCAAACAAATTGTGGCTAAGCCTCTTCCAAGTCTGATTAACCCTTGAATCTAAAAAAGGCCGGTAATTATTATTCCGGAAAAAAAAATATTCAAGAACGAATTAGATCTGCCGGGAAATCAAACAAATTGTGGCTAAGCCTCTTCCAAGTCTGATTAACCCTTGAATCTAAAAAAGGCCGGTAATTATTATTCCGGAAAAAAAATATTCAAGAACGAATTAGATCTGCCGGGAAATCAAACAAATTGTGGCTAAGCCTCTTCCAAGTCTGATTAACCCTTGAATCTAAATAAAGCCGGTAACTATTATTCCGAAAAAAAAAAAATTAAGAACGAATTAGATCTGCCGGGAAATCAAACAAATTGTGGCTAAGCCTCTTCCAAGTCTGATTAACCCTTGAATCTAAATAAAGCCGGTAACTATTATTCCGAAAAATAAAATTTAGAATTTTCCCACGAGTTAAACGGTACCCAGCTATCGGCACACAGAGTAAAAATGTTAGTACTGGCATAAAATTAAAATATTATAATTCACTTGGATATCAATTTAATATAAAACTACTAAGAACCAAAAGCATAAAATAATTCGAGAATCCACTAATAATTCATATCAGTTAATTAATATATAATAAGCGCTCTAAATAAAATTCGGAAACAAATTACAGATCACAAATCTTTATTTCCATATAAAAGAAACAAATAAAAAAAAACCAATTTCAATTCAACAACAAAAGAAAAAAATAGCCGGTCGAAAAATTTTCAAAACCATACATCAAAGAATTCAACAATTTAATATTAAGCGGATGTACGGAAAGTTTCGAATACAGTTTAATTGTAAAAATGATTTACCTTATCAAATACAGCTTCCACACACAATCTTAATGCACTAAATTTTCACAATACGGTTTATCGGTTATCGGAAGAAAGTTGAGCGAAGAATCACGAAAGAATAATTTTTCTGAATAATTGAGAGCCGGAATGAATCAGAGACCTTCTATCAATTTATATCCAAAATCCTAGTTACATTTTTCGGCCGTAGTAGTGGTGAGGGAATTAAACGTGAAATTTATCTATTTACAACAAAAAGTTGTACCTATACTGAACGGCTTCGGCTTTAATTAAAATGGTGTATATACCGGGCGTCCCTTCAGTTGAAAAATTCAAATAACGGAAATGAATAAATTGTGTATGGTAGAATTTGCATTTGCGTAACTCGGACTTATACTAAAATATACAACGGTAATAACGAAAAAAAAAATCAATGCGGTAGTAGAAAGGGTTGTAAAGTAACGAGTTATATACACCGTAGTGGTAAAATAAAATATATTACGGAAAAAAATAAAAATTAAACTTGCAAAAAAAAATAACTCGTTACATTACTTACAAATACAAATTAATAGCGGCATACACACAACAAAGTTCGGTTCAGAAAATATAAATTAATTTTACATCAACATTAGTTTGCATTTGAAGTTTCAGAAAAAACTACACTTATGGAGAAATAAGAAACAGCACGCGAAAAAACAATATTATTTTTACTAAAATAAAGTAGGTATCTTAATTACATAACATCTGGTAAGATTGAGTATTATACCACAGAATAAAAAATAACTATTCTGTACCTAACGTTCTGTTCTGTTTGGTGGCCATGAAAAAAAGTATAGTAAACAGGCAAGCTAATCGAATTCCCAAAATTTTATTATAGAAGGGTAACGCAATTATTTGTGAAATACTTCACATGGCATTTTTATAACCCCAACTACAAAGAAAATGTTACATTTTATAATATATCTATATCAGCGATAAAAGCTTAAACGTTTTTTTTTCAATTTTGTCGTATCTTTAAACCTCATTCGTATTTTCTCCTAACAAAGCGCAGTACACCTTGCTTAAATACAACTCTCAATATTCTATATTTTAAAAGCATCATGCCGAACACTGTAACTTGAAATATTTCCAATTTTAGATGTCGAAGAATAAAAATATATTATTCTAACGCTTTGACAAAGTTTTGAAAAATAATTTTTTCAAAAACAGTGACCGTTCAACGAAGAAGAAACAACTACTTCCCGGGCTACATGCCCCGACAGACATTGAATTACACTTCTAAGTCAAACGGGGTTGGTAAATCTACAAGATTTAACCAACCATTCTGGTTTGCAACTAGAAGGGATAACATAACTTGTAGACCGGTTTCGGCGTATTGCGCCTCATCAGTACAAGGTATATGTTATCGTCCGAGAGTTAATCCCGGACTGAAATGTGACTATAATCAACAACGGTACATATTGTCCAGTTACGGAAATATTTTTGTTGCGAAAATAGCGACATCTCACCTCTAAGTCACAAACCAAAATTCGAAAGAGACAACAAACCACGTGGGTTTGAAACAAAAATGAATTATTAGTTTCCTGTAAAATTGTCGTATTTAGTAAAGCGTTTTAACAATAGATGTCGAAGAATAAAAATATATTATTCTAACGCTTTGACAAAGTTTTGAAAAATAATTTTTCCAAAAACAGTGACCGTTCAACGAAGAAGAAACAACTACTTCCCGGGCTACATGCCCCGACAGACATTGAATTACACTTCTAAGTCAAACGGGGTTGGTAAATCTACAAGATTTAACCAACCGTTCTGGTTTGCAACTAGAAGGGATAACATAACTTGTAGACCGGTTTCGGCGTATTGCGCCTCATCAGTACAAATAGAATAATATATTTGAAGTTGAAGGTCAGGGCGGACACAGAGTTGAGGTTAAGTCAATAAATCACATGTTGTAAAAACATCTTATAACATCATGTACTAAATTAAACATATAAAGTTAAACAATTGTGTTTTAACTAATACAACAATACCTTCACAGGAGTTAGCTTACAATTTTAGAATGCATACTTGAAAATATTTTATAAATACCCTACGTGGTTAAGATAAACTAATGTCAATCGCTCATATGTCAAACAAGATAAAATTATTATAATCGTTACTGTGTTGATAGCTTCGTAAACAAATAAGCCACGAAGAAAATCTTACCTCACTAATGGCTAATATGGCATATCCGGAATGACATCTATATATTTCGGCATATTTGCTGCAATCTTTTTAAAACTAAAGTTAGGAGAGGCTATGAAATTGGATAGTTTGTTGTTGGGATATGTTGGTATGCCTATTACTAGTAATTTATTAAACAAATAAACTATGGAAATGAATTCTATTATTCTGATTTGAAAATCTCATCTCGAATTGTTTTTGTATTATATACCTACGTTATATACTGTTATATACAAATACATGTCCCCATTAATACGTATACAACACTGAAATGCTTCACACACATTCAGTTACCATAACTTTCCAACGGGGGCGCTACTTGACAGTATAAGAGACGTCCGCACAAGGTAGGTTAGAAAATTGTTGTTTCACACACATTGGAAATGAAAAAATTAACATCATTGTGGGGTCACTTCAATAAACTAGGTACCGTTCGAATCAGAACAAGCAGGAGAAGCGATTGAAATGCATTTATCATTGTGTGGACGTGTGTTTGTCCCCACAATACCGGCGGTCCACACAATGTCTGCTATATTCAGGTTAATGTCCACACAATGATTGCGCGACATACGCACACGCACACACACACACACACACACACACACACACACACACACACACACACGCACACACACACACACACACACACACACAACTCCAATTCGCTTTTTCCACAGATCAATTCGACCCCACAAACTTTGCATCTGCAATAAACATAATAAAAATAAACTAATGACTTGACCGTAAGCAGTTAGGTACTTTTAAGATTTTGAATTAAACAGCTCTATATTTTTATCTGTATTTTGTTTTATTTTTCTTATCTGCCGTTAACCAGTTTTTAAACAGGGGATCCTGTAGCCAAGCTTCTTGGACAATTTTAGGACCTTTGCGATATTTTTTTTGTTGGGGTTGTGTATCCTCCGAATCCGATGAAGTGTCTCCCATGATTAGTTAATGTTCTTTAAAAACCGCACAAACACAAAATCACAAGTCGGAGAAGAAAATTACGCAAAAGTCGCCCGTAAGCCTATTTATAGCCTCGGGTGTCGAGTATTTTTTTCGATCAAATATATAATTATGAACGAATAATTAAATGGGAATATTTCAAATGATGAAATAAAACAATTTAATTTGCTTAAATCTCCATTATAATTTGAAATAAAGTTCAATTTAAAATTAGTGACGCGTTTCGCTACACATTAGCTTTATCAAACTAGTGAAGATATAATGAAAAACTTTTAATTTATATAGTGCCTTAATACGGAATTCTAAGATATTGACTAAAATTTTATAATATGTTTAAATGGAAATAAAGTACAAAAAGTGCCTAAATACGGAATTCTACGTATATTAACAAAGGTATTGAAAAAGTTTATCTAGAAATTTATTCACAACCATCACAACTGAATTTTCTTCTAGGTAAATAGGTTTAATAAGGGAGAATGATTGATATCTATTTGGTCGTTAAGAAGATTACCTGAATATTTGTTTTTATTAATCTCAAGGGCTTCTAAAAGATTTAATTTTAAAGATTTGGGTTCACATTGCAAAATTTCAAAATTTGAGTCGACAGTGAGTTGGTTTGTTAATAAATGATTTGAATAGTTAGAATCTAATTTGTTGTTGTCATAGCTACGTTTGTGTTCTGAAATTCTAGTTTTAATATTCCTAAAAGTTCTACCTATATAAATTTTCTCCACGATCATCACAGAATTTTCCAATTCTGAAATCAAATTTGATTACAGAATGCTGGAATTCTCTCTAAAATGTCGCATCTCCCCACTAGATGTCGACCTGCACATTCAATTATTACAGTGACTTTAAAATCACTGTATCAATTATTAAAATTTAATTATATTGGATTAATTCAGATGCTTGATGCCGAATAACGTTTACACGGGGGTCTTGAAACGTTTAAGGTAAATTTTATTCAAGAGGAATACTATACTATATGTATTGTATAGTAGGTATATTTTATTTTTTTTAATTATTTTTTAATGGGAGGTCATTGACCCAATGACCTAATGGAGGAGCCGCCACTATCAGGAACAATTAAAACATTTACTGTAAATTGTTTTCGTACGTTTAATTATTTTGCAAATAATAAATTTTCGTGAACAACTTAAGCATTTTTGTTCCTCCTGTACCAATTTTAATTCACTTGTGATAGATTAGCAAGGGAATTCCGTAAATTGAAAAAAATAATTATTCAACCTTTATGGTAGATTATTCTTTTAAAAAATAAAAATAAAAATAAATCGATCTGTTATTTCGGGATTTTTTCTAATAATGAATTCATTCTATACCTTATGGACGCTCTGTATACAGGGTGTCTCAAAATTGACGCCCGTCCTTTCAGAATATGAATCGGGGGGCTAAAACGAATTAAAACGTAAGAATAAAAAAATTGCGTTATGTCCATGGTTACAGAGTTATTGACAAAAAACAAAGATCTAACATTCAATGTTTACACTTTATTAAAAACGAAGTCAGCTAAAAACAAATGAGTAGCATAGGTTGCTATGGTAATGTTAAATGTTAATTATTATGGCCTCCTAGATCTCCAGATCTAAATCCATTAGATTTTTTCTTCTGGGGATTCTTGAAAGAAAAAATTTACTTTGAACCTGTTGAGAGTGCGGAAGATGTAGTAGCTCGTATTCACGCTGCTGTGACATTTATAGACGAAAACATGCTACAGAGGGTTCGTGATTCAATGATAAATCGTGCAAATATTTGCATTGAAGTAGAAGGCGATTTGTTTGAACACCTTTTATAAATTAATTTCTTGTTTTGTAACAAATATTCGTTTTTAATAAAGTTTAAACATTGAATGTTAGATCTTTGTTTTTTGTCAATAACTCTGTAACCATGGACATAACGCAATTTTTTTATTCTTACGTTTTAATTCGTTTTAGCCCCCCGATTCATATTCTGAAAGGACGGGCGTCAATTTTGAGACACCCTGTATATTCACAATAACTCAATTTACTTAATAACATTAATTCTTAAAATAGCCTTTTTATAAAATAAAATAAAATAACTTTTTGTGGTTGGAATTATTTTCAACGACAACGTTAGGTCGATACAGCGTTCTACTGATATTGCCGAGCTTAATAGGAGAATATAGAAAGAAGGAAAGTCAAAGTCCTTCGGAATGTTGTACGGTCGGTAGTTCAAGTTTAGTTGAAGTAAGAAGCGGTAGATATCAATCTAAAAAAATCAAATGCCATTCGACGATTATCTCTGTGCGATTCTCGATTTTGCTTTTACCACAACTTAAGCTTAGGAGAGGTCGCATGTACTTTTCTAGGGGAGAGCAGGACATTTTCTTAATAGTATCTATTTGTATTGTAATGTTTTTGTTATTTATTTAAATAGTTTTTGCTTGTGGGATAAAATTATACACACTACTATGGCTAATTACTATTTATTTATTTAAAGAAATACACACTGTATTAAACTTTATTTATATACACACTTTATTTAATGTCTACTAATTTATTTACACTCGGTATAATAGTTCTAATTTATTTTTACCACTTGAATATTACACTATTTATCTTCACTATTTCATTCACTGCCCGATTACTAAGAACTTCTGTAAACTGTCTGTGAACTAACTCTTTACTGTCTGTTTCACTAATTGTTCACGCACTCAAAAACCCCCGTATATATAGTCCTTCTCAACTCTCGAAAATTCCAGTACCTTTCGCTTTTTTCTCGAATGTTCTCGAAAGGGGCGCAGCCACCAAAATTTACAGTCGAGGGACAGGGCCGGCTTTGAGTTAGTGACCTCGCAACAGTATTCATACAGAAGTTTCTCAGAATTTATCCACAAGTCTGAGGTAAAGTTTCTTGAGATATGGAGTTGGAAAAAATTAAGAAAAATAACAATCTCTGGCAACGTTCCAAATGAATAATTGTTTATACATTTTTTTTACAATAAGTCAAAAGTTTGGATATGTGTTCAATTGCGGAAAAGACACTTTAGGGGTCATCCATCAATTACGTCACACGTTAAAGGGGGAGGGTATCACCGAAATGTGACATTGTGTGACAAGGGGAACGGGGGATCAAAAGTTTTGTGACGTCACATGTTAAATTAAATTAAAAATACTAAAACGTGGTGGATAAAAATTCAAATTTAGAACGAAAATGAAGTACCTGATTTACCAGTAATAACTAATATGAAGGAGTGCGTCCAAAGTCCATGGACACAAGTGTAAGACAATTTTTTTTTCTCACCCTGTTATTCTTAAAATAGTTTTCGTTTCAAGTAAAATGAATTAAATCATGGGTATACCCTAATATTTTAGAAATGCATTTCTCGACAAAACAACCAATTGTCTGAAACAGATAAGTAAAGTATCATAATGTCACGTCGGCGATAAAGTAGTCTTCGAGGCCACGAAAGGGGAAAGAAAATTTTAAGAACGATTTGAGTTTTAGTTTCTAGAAAATAACTAAAGTGTTCACTTGAGCCAAATAAATCTATTAAAATATAGTGTGTTTTGTGGTGCATATCAGGAGTTAAATAGGTGAGTCTATCTCACAGAGTAATTCAGTTTTGCGTGTTATTTGATATTTGATTTTAAAGGATATTTTATCACATAGAGTATATATATTTGCTAATTATTTTTAATAATTACTTTGTTTAAAGTTCTTTAATATTCAACGATATTAAGAACATTAATTTGTTGTTGCATTCCCTATTCATCCAATCCTACTGTACTGTGGAGAGTTTGCGCCACTTGCGGTTTGTCCATTCCTGATACAGGGTGACTTCTCACGTCACCCATATCTCCTTCCATCCCCCTGTATTGTGGAGAGTTTGAGCCACTTGCAGTGTAACCTTATTTTGCTGTACTGTGGAGAGTTTGTGCCACTTGCAGTGTATTATTATTTTACTGTACTGTGGAGAGTTTGTGCCACTTGAAGTGTATTATTATTTTGCTGTACTGTGATACATATCTCCTTCCACCCCCCTGTATTGTGGAGAGTTTGAGCCATTTGCAGTGTAACCTTATTTTGCTGTACTGTGGAGAGTTTGTGCCACTTGCAGTTTAACTCACATACTTATACTGTTCTGTGGAGAGTTTGCGCCACTTGCGGTTTGTCCATTCCTGATACAGGGTGACTTCTCACGTCACCCATATCTCCTTCCATCCCCCTGTATTGTGGAGAGTTTGAGCCACTTGCAGTGTAACCTTATTTAGCTGTACTGTGGAGAGTTTGTGCCACTTGCAGTTTAACCCACATACCTGTACTGTACTGTGGAGAGTTTGCGCCACTTGCGGTTTGTCCATTCCTGATACAGGGTGACTTCTCACGTCACCCATATCTCCTTCCATCCCCCTGTATTGAGGAGAGTTTGAGCCACTTGCAGTGTAACCTTATTTTGCTGTACCGTGGAGAGTTTGTGCCACTTGCAGTGTATTATTATTTTGCTGTACTGTTGAGAGTTTGTGTCACATGCAGTGTATTATTATTTTGCTGTACTGTGGAGAGTTTGTGTCACTTGCAGTGTATTATTATTTTGCTATACTGTGGAGAGTTTGCGCCACTTACAGTAGTTATAATATTGTTTGTGGAGAGCTTGTGCCACATATTCCTTACACAAGTTGATTAAGTTTTGTATCTTTAATTAACATAATTAGTCGTTTATTGTTTCCCAACTAGTCGTTTGTTTTCCGTTATCTAAAATATCTGACTTTATGTTGATTTTATTAAACATTATTCAATAAAAATAAGAAAAAAATGAAAATAACTTTTTTCTTTTGATTATTTTTAAATTTATGCATGAAATTGAAAAATGTATGACGTCACATCAGGGGGAGGGAATTCTAAAAATGGGACAACCTGTGACAAGGACGGGGGGAAGGCGGTAAAAAGTCTTAAAATTCGTGTAACTCAACTTATGGATGGCCCCTTGGGGGCGTCCATTAATTACGTGAGGTGTTCAGGGGGGGGGTCGAGCCAAATCTTACAAAATCTCACTTGGGGAGAGGGGGGTCTTGGCAAATATCACGTAATTTTTTTCCAGGAGAAAACGATGTAACATTGCGTCAAAGTTACATTAAAATAAAAAACGTGTATTTATTACGGAAATATTCCCAAATACTAGTCTTTGCTAGTCTTAAATGAAAGTAAACAAGCAAATTGCCCTCAAGAATGCCTCACGTAATTAATGGACGCCCCCTTACGCATGTGTTAGGAACAACATTTTTTCTACTAGCGGGCGGAAAATAAGAAAAATATCATTCAAATAGACAGAGAATAACTAGATACAAACTAACAACTATATTAATTACCTTCTGGTTATTGATGTGATCATTAATAGTTGCAATACTCAACAAAATTTCAATAAAATAATATAAAATGCAACAGTTGATACCTTGCGTGCGAAAATAATAGTTTGTACAACAAGTGCGCAAAGCGTAACTTTTCCCACGAGCGTAGAAGTTTGTGCATATCTAGCGAGTGGGAAAAGTGCTTTGCGTACAAGTTGTACACAATATTTTTTCTACAACCACATTTATTAATGAAAGAAAAACGTATATTCTGAAAATGATATAATGTTGTTTAATTCTCTCCAGTTCATAAATTTGCTATATTGTTTTTAATATTTCTCTTTCAAAACCTCAGGTAACAAATTTTCGGTTGCATTTCGAGCCTTTTCGATAATATCTGTCGGAATTAGACAACTCAAAAGATAAATTTTGATCTTGGTTCATAATTCCTAAAATAATGCTTACTAGATTAATTTCTTTAAAATTAATAAATTAAAATAAATAATAAAATATTTACTTTTGGTTTAAATTTAAAATTTGTACACCCAGAAATTCACTATAATAAATATGTTGAATTGTCAAAAAAAGTTGACAGGTCATAGTTAGCTGTGTTTGACATTTCGGTGCGGAAAAGTGGTGCTTTATTGTGTGGCCAGATTGGGCGATTTGTCGCCTTTTGGGCTACTTAGAACAATTTTTTGCGACAACATTTTAACGAAAATTGCGAAGCGATTTTTGGGCGATATTTTATTTTTTTGAGCTATTTTTTTGACTATATTTTATTCGAGAAAAATGGCAAGCAGTTTAGTTTATGAAAAATTTTGTCGGTCAGGTCTGAACCGCATAATTTGCCTATTTGAGTTAACGATGACGTTCACAGAGCAATGACAAATGACGTGACAGTTTTGACAAATTATTGAAATACTAACGGAAATATCGAAGAGAATAAACAGTTTATATTGTTTATGAAGATAAATATTGTAGGATTCCTAATGAACAAAAAATGGGTAAGTGGGGCAGATATAATAAGTGCCATAAAAAAGAATAGGAGCAGGACGTCATATTTCGTGGTAAGTTACTGATTTTGCTTTTTATTGGAATAATTTGGTCCAAATACTAAAATTTTGTAGTGTAGCACAGTAGTGGTAAACTTATGTAGTGAAAATTAAAAAATGGGTGTTGAAGTTGAACAGCTAGTTATTGTAAGATTGTAAGTCCAAGGCAAATGTAATAGGAAAAAGTCAGTTATGTTTGTGGAATTTTGTTGTAGTATTTTGTACTTATGACTTAGAATGTAAAAAAGAAGAAATCATTTTAGCAAGTTATGTGGCTATGCATACATCAATACGTTGCGTTGACCACTTGAGTGACGTTATCAATATTAACTTGAACAATTCAGCTTCGTCTCCAACATCAAAATTACCAGCCGAAGATCCAATTTTTCTATAAATTTCCTACATGTTATGTTCATGTATAGGCTATGCTTACGCAGTACAACAAAGAGATTAGAAAGGCAAAAAGGCAATCGTGGAAGAAGTTCTGTGAGGAGGTTTTAGATACCCCCACATGTTCTAGAACCCACAAGGTGCTGGCAAAGGGAGGTACTGTAAATAAAGTAGGGTTCCTAAAAAAGGACGACGATACCTACACAACCACATTTGAGGAAAGTATATCAATGGTAATCAAGGCACACTTTCCGGCCGCAACAATTCTGAACGACCCTGTAGCGGTGGATAGTTCGCAAAGCAAGCCAAAAAGGCCAAATGCCTCGGACTGGAAACTGGCTACAGAGATAACACGGACAAATAGAATAAGGTGGGCCATAAACTAGTTTCAACCTGGGTATGAAGAGGCAGACTCACTAGCCCGAGAAGGGGCACGTTGTGCTCCCATTGGCCCAGAACCTGTATGTGGCATAGCGAAGGCGCTGCAAAAAACAAATAGCAGCACTTGGATAAAAAATCAATCTCGAGAATGGTGGAACAAGGCGCCAAAAATGAGGCAGGCCAAAGAGTTCATCTAGGAATCCTCGCCAAAATTCACGGAGTATCTACTGAGCCAGAATAGGAAAACAATCAGGATCCTGTTTGGGCTCCTGACAGGGAATTGTAGACTTAACAAACATATGAATAACATCGGATTGGCAGAAACAACCATATGTAGGTTTTGCCAAGAAGATGAGGAAACCCCAGTACAGTACACATACTGTGCTACTGCGAAGGCCTGACTAGGCTGAGGTTTTCAACGATAGGGGAGGAAAAACCACAACCTTCCCAATATATGGAGGACCTGAGGTTTGCCATCCGTCTAGTAATAAGAACGGGTCTAGACAAGGAACTCTAGAATAATAGGAGGGCATACACAATAGATCTGCAAAGGTCGTAGTAGAGAGGCTCTTAGAAGCACCTAAGCCCCATATTTATCTATGTTCATGTATTTAATAAAAATAAAAATCGTGTTTTCCAAATTTGTGTTTAATTTCATGAGTTAATTGGACATTTGGCGATTTTTGGGCGACATGGCAACGTTTGAACATGTTGCGATTTTTGGCGACATTTGCTGGTCGAGTAGGCGCTTAAGAAGGTTGAACATCTGGCCAAACTGCTTGTGATACAAAGCGGATTATTGGTTTGCGTCGTAGTTGAGTAAACCTCTTGGCTGTAGTGCTCGCTAAGCACTAACGAAAAACTGACACTGGACGTCCGTGTGTGCTGTTCCATTCTATCCAGGGACCCAATTCTTGAACTATGACGCGGCGGCTCTGGATGCGAACGTTCAGCGGACACATGTCGTTAATCTGACGAGAGCTTATTTTCCCGACCGGCACTCCCCACTATTCAGAATTACTGTCTTGGTTACACACAGATGATTGAAGAATTTATCGAGAAGGGCAAGGAAAATCATTGAATTTCAACACTGTATAGCTTTTTCAATCATTTTCCTTGCCCTTCTCTTTAAATTAACCAAATTATCTGTTTTAACCAAGAAAAAATAAGGTTATGACTTTGAAGAAATTGACAGAAATTCTAAATAGTGGGGGTACCGGTCGGGAAAATAAGCTTTCGTGTTAATCTGCACTGGGCCTAATGGTTTCTAAACGTCATGCGCTAAGGGCGGGTATTATAAACATGTCTTGAAGTTATCTTTGAATGTAACAGTCAAGTTAACTTTAGGTTTTAAAACGTCAGTTATATAAAAGTTTCATTTTCAAAATAAAAAGAAGAAACGGGCAAAAGAAAAATATTTAATTGAAGGTTTGACATTTTGATTTTTATGGTGTAGTCTTGTCTGTGAATTTGGTGTATTCGTTCCCGGTGTTGAATTTTTATTTTCTTTTTTCCTAAACTATTTAGTCTGAATGGATAGACGAGCCAAAGCTTTTGTAATGAGGAAATTGAATCTCTTCTATTATTGGTGGGAGAATTTAAGGACGAGGTGGAGTGCTAAAGAAGTGACACTGTTTTGTGGAAAGATGAAGAAGCTACTAGTTGAGATTGGTTTTCCCCCTAACTAAACAGTTGGTTGAGCAAATAATAAAAAAAATCCCATATGTTGCAAACTTAAATGGTTTGGTAAATTACTTGCTCTTGATAATCGAAATCGGTTTTTAAATTCTGTTTCGTTCCACAAAGGAAATAGTCCAGCCGATTCCTAACAATATTCATAGCATCTTCTTCATCGTCGGTTAAAAGTTCCTCAAAAATATCTTGGATATCGTTTGCTAACATTGCAAAATTCAAAGAAAACAAAGTAAAAACACAATCAAAATATTCATAATATAATTAAAACCAGGTTTTTCCACAAAGTTAACTTTAATCGATTTCCCTTCCTTCCGACAAAGTTAACTCCGCCATTTTGAAGTTGACTTTTAGTTATATGTAAAAATATTTTTATAATACCCACCCTAAATGACACTAACATTTCTATGATTAATTTGCAATATGCACGTTTTTTTTACATCACCGATTTACCATTAGTTGACTGACGTCAGTCTCCGCTGCACCGACATGTTAGAGTCACCAGAGGCACATAAAAAACGCAGTTGTTGTTGTTTACATCATTCATCATTATATCTGACAGCTGACAATCGATACCATTTGAAATATCTTCAATTTCTGGCGCTGTTAATAGTGTAGTCAATACTTTATCATCACATTCTAAATTTATTTCTATTTATTCGTCCATTTCTTTATTAATTCGCTATAACCGCTTCAAATATTTACTTTTTTGAGGTTAAGCTGTCATTTTGTAAAACACCAAATTTATCCTCCATCTCGAAACAGCGGTGGAGTGGTTTGCCATTTTGGTTGATGTCAATGACGTATTAAAGATAGACCAGCCTTCACACATTATTGACTATACAAAACAAAAACAAACGAAACAACCCGTCAGCTGATCGCATTTACCCACCGGTATACTAGGGTAGAAAGGATCCAATCATATGACTATGATCCGTTCATTTCGTTCAGTTTCCGAACGTAAGTGATCGTGATCCGGATTACTTTCCGAACATTCAGATCCTGATCGGGTTAACCCGATCATATTTTCCGAAGAGCCCTTATGGATGTGAGATTAATGGAAAAGAATCGATTAAATAAAAATAAAATAAATCAATTTGTCAAAAGTTGATTTTAATAAAAAATAAATCGATTTCTGTGAAAAAATCGATTTTTTTTGTATTATTTTAAGAAGTACATGCTTTTCATATTCCGATAATAAACCTAAGAGATCCATTCATTTACAATTTATCAGATTAAAAATCAAATAAAATTATATGAAAATTGTCAAAAATTTTGAAATATTTGACCATATGTCAAAAATTGTCAATTTTTGTCAAAAACTGTTTAACATGTACTATTTTTATCAAAAACTGTCAAAAATGGACAATAATTGTCAAAAATTGTAAAAATTTTGAAAAATGGTCGATAATTGTCAAAAAATTTGAAGAAAAATTGAAAAAAATTTGAAAAATGGTCAATAATTGTCAAAAATTGTAAAAATTTTGAAAAATGGTCGATAATTGTCAAAAAATTTGAAAAAAAATTGAAAAAAATTTGAAAAATGGTCAAAAATTGTCAAAAATGGTCAATAATTGTCAAAAATGGTTGATAATTGTCAAAAACTATCAAAAATGGTCAATAATTTTGGAAAATGGTCAAAATTTTGCAAAATTATCAAAAACTTTTCAAAAATGGTCAAAAACGATAAAAAATGGTCCAGTATTGTCAAAAACTGTCAAAAATTATCAAAATTTTGAAACATAGTTGATAATTGTCAAAAATTGTAACAGTTTTTGAAAAGTTGTCAAAAATTTTGAAATATGGTCAAAATGGTCAATAATTGTCAAAAATGGTCAAAAATTTGGAAAAATGGTCCATAATTGTCAACAATCGTCAATAATTATCAAAAATGGTCGATGATTTTGAAAAATGGTCTAAAATTTTGAAAAATTATCAATAATGGTTAAAAATTGTCAAAAATGGTTGATAATTGTCAAAAACTATCAAAAATGGTCAATAATTTTGAAAAATGGTCAAAATTCTGCAAAATTATCAAAAACTTTTCAAAAATTGTCAAAAATGGTCAAAAACGATAAAAAAAGGTCCAGTATTGTCAAAAACTGTCAAAAATGGACAATTATTGTTAAAAATTATCAAAATTTTGGAACATAGTTGATAATTGTCAAAAATTGTAACAGTTTTTGAAAAGTTGTCAAAAATTTTGAAATATGGTTAATAATTGTCAAAAATGGTCAAAAATTTGGAAAAATGGTCCATAATTGTCAACAATCGTCAATAATTATCAAAAATGGTCGATAATTTTGAAAAATTCTCAAAAATGGTCAAAAACTATCAAAAATGGTCAAAAATTTTGCAAAATTATCAAAAACTTTTCAAAAATTGTCAAAAATGGACTATTATTGTTAAAAATTGTCAAAATTTTGAAAAATAGTTGATAATTGTCAAAAATTGTAACAGTTTTTGAAAAGTTGTCAAAAATTTTGAAATATGGTCAAAAATGGTCAATAATTGTCAAAAATGGTCAAAAATTTGGAAAAATGGTCCATAATTGTCAACAATCGTCAATAATTATCAAAAATGGTCGATAATTTTGAAAAATGGTCTAAAATTTTGAAAAATTCTCAAAAATGGTTAAAAATTATCAATTATTGTTAAAAACTGTTAAAAATGGACAATTATTTTCAAAAACTGTCAAAAATTGTCATCATTTTGAAAAATGGTCAAAAATTATTAAAAATTTGGAAAAACGGTCACTAATTTTGAAAAACAGTCAAAATAGTCAATAATTGTCAAAAATGGTAAATAATTGTTAAAATTTTGAAAAATGGTCAATAATCGTCAAAAGTTGTCAAAATTTTGAAAAATAGTCAATAAATAATATGAGCCGTTTCCGAAAATCGTTTATGCTTCCAGAATCTTCTATAAGAGATATATTAAAAAAAGGAGAGTACTAAGATAGCTAAAACATTTTTTGGAATCTCACAGCAACAGTTACGCAAATTGGCTTATGAGTTCGCGGCTGCAAAGAATATTAAACATATTTTTTCAGTGGAGAAAGGCATGGCTGGTAAATACTGGGTGTATGCGTTCTTGAAAAGAAATCCTGGGATCTCTTTGCGACTTCCTGAGCCAACAAGCATGAATAGGGTGTTGGGTTTTAATAAAACAGAAATTGCATTGTTTTTTCGCAATTTAGAAGAAATGGCAGAGAAGAATGCTTATCTAGCAGACCGAATATTCAATGTATTTCCACTGTTCAAAGGCCTGGAAAAATTGATGCACCTTAAGGAGTTAAGCAAGTTGGCAAAATTACAAGCGGAGAACGTGGGCAAAATGTCACAGTTGTCTGTGCCAAGAAAGCATCAGGAACTTCATTCATCCCACCCATGTTTATATATCCATGCCAAAGAATGAAGCCAAGATTGGAGGGCCCATTGGAGCAGAATATGAGTGCTCAAAATCGGGGTGGATCACCGAAGAACTTTTTGAGAAATGGTTTCGTCACTTGGCCAAAAATATTAGGGCAACAACTGAAAACCCCTCTTTACTAATTCTCGATAATCATGCTAGTCACTTGTCACTAAAATCTTATCAATTTTGCCGGGAAAATGGGATCCGTATGCTATCTTTGCCTCCTCACACTTCCCTTAGGATGCAGCCGCTAGATGTCACTTTCTACGGTCCACTGAAGACAGCTTATAATAGATAATGTGACTTATATATGAAAAGCAGTCCATAAGAAAAAATTACTCATGATGTTTTGGCTTCAATTTTCAACAAAGCTTATTTGAGAGTAGAGGTTTCGAAGTGATTGGCATTCATCCCATAAATCCCTACGTGTTTGATTATGATGATTTTATTTAAGACCCAATCGTTGAAGACTCAACTACTCGAAACGAAAATTCCTCCAACAATGACATAGCAACGAAAGCACTCACTACGCATGTCACAAATGACACCGAACCCATTGCACATTGCACTTCGTGTAGTAATATTTTGGATGTATTGAGTCCAGTGCCCTAAAAAATTCAAAAAATCAAAAGACGTTCAAAGAAACAACACTCCCAACTTTTGACCGCCACGTCCCTGAAAGAACAGCTAGAAGATAAGGAGAGAAAGAAGAGATCTAAAGAAGAAGAAAAAAAAGGTAAAGGAAAACATGTAAAAGGAAAATCTGTGAAGAGAAAAGTGTTAATTTCTAGCAGTGAAGAAAGCAGCGATGACACTAGCACAATTATGTGATGATGGTGATGGAGATGAGATAGGCGCAGACAAAGAAAATAAGAATACTAATGAACTATTTGGTGAATTTGGACGTAACAAAGAAGTCTGGTTTCGTTGCTGCGCCTGGAAAAGACACTGCAGAAAATAACATTTGCGATTTCTGTTAAAATAAATATATAAATGTTGATTGACCTATGTATCGCCTATTATTTTTAACGCACGGTATTATCAAACCGGGGCACGCTATTCTCAAACTACTTTGATAATGCCGCGCTTTCGTGAATTTTCTTTTTTTTCCTTTATTTTTTTATAGGTGCTGAAAATAGTTATTTTTGTATCTAGTGCGCGAAATGCTACTTTGGTGATCGAGAATTGATTTTTTTATCGAGGCGAAGCCGAGTTCCGTCTGTCGTGAAAATAGCCACTGCTATTTGCTATTCCCACTTCGACCTCGTTCTTATCTCTTCTTCTACCACTTATTAATTAAATATGAATTAAGAATTCACTATTGAAATGTAAATTCCTTTCCTGGTCAAGGCGTCTGAGCTTGACATGAACATGAGACGTAAGTCTGTTATCTTTCACATGATTTCGTGTATTTAAACAGTGGCAAAGAGGTTTCATTCTTCTTTCCTGTGGACATGTGTTAGTAAAAATTTTATTTTATCTTATCTTATCTTTAAAAAGTACATTCATGTGAATGCACTTTACCGGGACCCGAAACTTTACCTGGACCCGAAACTTTAACTGGGACAAGGACCCCATCTGAAACATCTGAAACCAGGACAGGAACCAGAACTTCATCTTTACCTCTATCAAGGCAAAGGATTATCATAATGTCGGATAGTCAAGCAGCCATTAAAGCACTGAGCTCTTGTGTAATCAGTTCAAAATGGTGTGGGAATGCCTAGGCAAACACAATGAACTAGGCGATAACAATATAGTCACCTTACTGTAGATTCCAGGACACACAGGGATAGAAGGAAATGAAATAGCAGATGAACTAACAAAGAGGGGGACTGGAACACCCTTTTGGTGGCTGGAACCCTTTTGCGGTATCCGCTCCAATGTAATATTGGAGGAAATAGGCAAAGTCTAAGAGTTTTAACAGGCCTCCTTACGGGACATTGTCGCGTGAATGGGCACCTGAAAAAGCTCAAAATAGTGGAGGAAGAAGAATGTAGATTCTGTGGTATGGAAGAAGAAACCTCCATCCACATACTTGCGAAACAGCAATTCAGAATCCTAGGGCACAACACCTTGGAGATTACTGGATAGAAGAAGGACATTTACCTAAGTTAAAGCCTGCAGATATCATAAAATTCCTCCGGGAAATAGGACTAAAGGAGCTACTAGTCTCTGAGACTTTCCTCAGGAACTAAGTGGAAGTAAGGGGGCACAATAGATCTTTTAGGTCTCAGTGAATGTCACCCCAATTTACATACATACATACCTCTATCTGGAATAGTATCCAGGACTTGATCTGGAACCAGGACTCCACTCCAGGAAAGTAAAATATCTATATCACCGATATTACAGGATTTGTCGCTCTAATGCTGATGTGGGTAACAAATCAACTAGTACTATCCAGGGTGGCGCCCACTTACCTTTCTTAACTTTCATAATTTTTATTAATTATTAACTTCCTTCCCTACCTTAATTAAAATAAATTTCAAGTAGGATTACCCGAGAACCGGTAAGACTACTCTCTGAATTTTTACTAGTTTGGTCTCAGAATCTACACCTGAGGTGCTCTCTAAACTGAGTAGCCGTTGCATGTTATTGTAAAATTCTATCATTATTTTAAAAGTATATTTAATTGTTATTCATTTAAAAATAAATAGTAATTTGGAGTTTTGCTTCATTTTTTCAAAAATTGAAATACAAAAGTCCTATTAATTTACATGCTAGTGTGCGAATTACTTCGCCACCTAACTTGAGTTATTCTGATCCGTACTAGTAGAAAATTATAGCTATATTATCTTAAGGGCGCGGTATTATCCAACCCTCTCCAATTAGCTAATAATTAGGAAAACAATGTAAAAAAAATTGTTAAATATAAAAAGAAAAATATCCCATTTAAAAAAGTATGGGATATATAAACTTAAATGTCCAGAATGTAATGCTGTCTATATTGGTCAAACAATTCGAAATTTTGAAATTAGACACAATGAGCATACAGATTTAAGCACCCAGATAAATCCCATTACGCAAAAATATCTACTTGACACCAAACATTCATTAACATCTAACACAGAACTAGAAGTACTCCATATATGTGATAAGAAACAAGAACCAGATTTCCTTGAAGAATTAGAAATTAGAAGACACTTAAGAGACCCACAATATGAATCTTAAATGGAAAAAGTTATCCAGGATATCCCCATAGGAATAATAATACCTAAGCTTTAATATTTGTAATATCATATCTTCTTCTTTTTTCTATTCATATATATTAAGTAAATCACAAGATAGGTCACTCACTATTTGGTCTAGCCAAAATATTAAACATCAAGTAGCCATCACATAAAATGTAACTTCCGTCGTTCTGACGATGATATGCAAATATCCAAATAACTATAAATGATATTTTACAGTTTTCATTGGTTTATTTCAATAAATAGTGGAATTAATTATAAACAGTTAGTTTAATTTAAAAAGGTAATATGAAAATATACTTTTTATCTCGTTATTAATTACATATAGCACCGCCAACGTTTTGAAATAGGTTAGGACGCTCACGAAATTTAAACATGCAAAGAAAATGCGGTGTGTGAATCTGAATATCCGAGAATGATGGCTTGAAAATGTTGTTTTGAGTGAAACAGAGTTATTGTAAAAGTACTTCAACCTCTTGAAGCTTTAACGAGTCATTGTTAGATATAAACACATGGGTCAGAACATACATTTGACACTTTTGGTATAGACAGTACTAGACTTTGTTTAACCATCCTTTGCCGTTACGTCATAATCGGTGACGTATTCTCCTGTTTTACGTTTGTCTTATATTAGTTGAATGTTATTTTACACTTAACCTCAAAATTATAATCAATAACATGTTAAATGACCAAAAATACTGAACTAATCAAAATATGACAACTGAACTGTCAAAAGTAACAAATAAAGATTTACGTCGACATTAGTTAAGAAATACGTTAATGACGTCATAATTCCGTCTCATCCATTTCATGAGAGCAAGATAAAGTGTGACAATGTATGACGTAACGGCAAAGGATGGTTAACCAAAGTATATCTCTTCAATGTATTGAGCCAACCCCTACACGTGGATAACCTTGGCCTTGTCAACAGTCAGGTGTCAAGCGAAGGATAACCAAATACGTTACTAACCTAATATGTAGTTGTAAGAATAAGAGCACATGTCTCATAACTTGTATTCCTCGATTACGATAATTATTACAAATAAAAGACAGTAGAATAGGAAGGTAGTGTTTCTATATACCTCTATAGTGCCCGATGCCACAATCTCAATCAATATGTTTCCATCAGATTTATTTGAGGGAATTAATAAAAAAAAACAACTTTATGTATAAAACTTTATTAAAAAGATTTTAATACATAACCTTAAAATCTAAAAATGGATTAGAAGAGAAAACCTAAGATTTACAACATCGAACAGATTTTTTTGCCGAAACATAAAAGGAAAACTCACAAGAAAAAAAAATAAGATGCTCGTGGACACAAAACAAAAAAATAATAATAAAACAATACTATAAAATAAAAACAACGCGGTTTCTATAACAAAACACGATTATTTATTTTTTGAGCACATATATAAATAAAAATCTACTATTTCGAGGTTCGATTCGCCCAGTTGTTCGCTAGAAAAAAAATTAAGTGTGTTTCGGAACAAAAGTGCCAGCGAACCTCATCAGTCATTCTTGCAAAAAATTCCATTTAGCAGGAGCAAAATTAGTTCAAGAACTTGAGGCACTTGGTTCTGGTAATTTCTCATCTACAGGTTTGGGTTCATCGCTTTTCACTAACTCGGTGGGTTTGGGTTCTTCTAGAGGCTCAGCAGGTAAACTTTCAGATTTTGCTTCAGGCTTTTTAGGTTCTTCAATAGGTTTATCTTCCAAAGGTTTAGTTTCAGCCACAGGTGCTATTGGTTCAAGCAATTTTGTTTCTGTTGGTAGTGGCTCTAAAGACTTAGCTTCTGTAGCTTTAGCATCAACTTTTTCTTCGAGATTTTCCTTCACTTTTTCTTCTATTTTTTCTGGTTGAGGTTTTTCTTCAGGTTTAATATCTTCAGCTTTACCTTTCTTCTCTCCTTCTGGTTTTACTTCAACTTCTACTGATGGTACTATTTCAGCTGGTACGGCGGCTTCTGCTGGTACAGCAGCAACTTCTTCAGGTACTGATTTACCTAGAATTTGAGTGGGCTCTTCAGTTTTTTTCAATTCGGGTAATTTTTCTTCGGCAGCTGGAATAGCTTCTACTTTTTGCTCGCTAGGTAAGGCTATTTCTTCTTTAGTTTCAGTTGCAGCCAATTTGGGAGCTTCTTCTAACGGTTTTTCTTCGGCAATTTGAGTGGGAAGAGCGAGTGGTTTTTCTTGTGCTTCCACGGGAATGGCTTTGGCTGCGATTTGTGATATCACCGAGTCTACAACTTTAGGCTCTTCTGGAACAACTGCAGGAGCGGATTTTAATGAAGGTAGAGCTTCAATAGGTCTCAAATCTTCTGCGATTGGTTCTTTAATGATTTCTTTCATGGGTTCTTCGATTTTTTTATCGTCTAGTTTATCATCGGTTTTTTCGTTTGAGTCTTTCTCGTTGGATGATGATTCGTTAGATTTTTTTTCGGTCGATTCTTCACTTTCGGCCGATTCTGCGGAATCGTTGACTGGTAAAGGTTCTTGTTTTTGTGGCTGTTGTTCTGGTATTAATAAGGGTTGATCTGGAATTGGGGTGGGTAGAATTTCAGCAACTTCTTCACCATTTTCCGCTAGAGGATAGGCCAGCGCCGTGGCTATCAACATTAGTCCTAACACAGCTTTCATTCTGAAACAAAAAAATATATATAAACACCTGCGTATATACTTGGGTTCAAATGTGGTCTGAATGGTGGATGGCTTACCAATAAGATGTTTGAAAGAAAATTTTTTTGTTGGTGTTTTTCTACAAAAACTAAAGTGATGTAAGTTATTAAAATCTGATATTAGAAATGTAGTGTGTTTTGGAATAGTAAACAATTTTGACAGTTCATCATAAACTGTTAAGTATGATACTATGATTGAAGAAATAGTCAATATTGTTAACGAAGATGTCGCTGCTTACTTAGTAAAATTTTACGTTGGTAGCATTGCCTGGCGTTGTTTGTGTTTGAGAGAAGTTGGGATTTGTTCCTTATTGTGTCCCCCTGAGCATTAGCTGATAATCTCCCCTCCAAAATTGTATATAAGTTTTAAATTTACCGCCATTATAATTGATAGATTTATGGTTAAATATAATGACAACTGCAGATTGCTTAACTATCTCTCCTAATATATAATGACAACTGCAGATGGTACCACATTTTGCGAGGCCAAATTTTTAATTAAAGTAGGCCAATCTGAGACCAAGAAGACCTGTGCAAAAACCTATTTTAACTTCTTAACATCATTTAAATTTTTGTTATGTTCGAGTACGTGTATCCACATGAACGCCAATCTTCAGCAACCCAGCAAGAAGCTAAAAAATTTGGTGGTGGATCTGTTAAGGTTTGGGGAGGAGCTAGTCTTGATGAAAGAATATATTTTGTGATAGTTCCAGAAATATTAAAAGCTCAACTGTCATACTGCGAACATCACCAAGAACTTTCTTCGGCTCCATGGGATCAAAACCCTGGATTGGCCACCACCAAGTACCGACCTAAAATGTATTGAACACCTTTGGGATTTGTTGGGTAGATGCAGATGCTCTAATAGAAGAATGGGATAATTCCACTTAATTTCTTGATTTCTTGGAGTATGGTTATCATGACTTGAAAGTTGTTTTTGCAAATTTATTTGAAAAAAATATGATTCTTTGAAATAAGAATTCTAAGATTTTTATATTGTGGAAATTAATAAAATTATTAAGACCTAAATGTGTGTTCTTTTAAATATTTTAAGCAGCGAATAAAAGTTTTTTTAGATATATCCGTACATTCACCAACAAAGTTCAAACGAAGCTAATTAAATAATTTCAAAGGTGCGATTCAAGAAAATATAATGAACATCTGCTTCATTCTGAAAGACGTTACGTAAGAAATCCCATTCTTCATATAGACGTTTTCGAAAAGGTCATGTTTCACGAAAATGCACAGTTACATAAATTTCACACGTGGTCGTTATTGATTAACCGATTTCTAGTCGGTAGGTGTATCATATGCATTGTTTAATATACGAAATCATTTCACAATATATGCAAAGTTTGTCACAATTTTACCGATTTTTAAAGAAATTAAGCGAGAAGATGAAAAAACAAAACCGTTCGAGCTTGTATGGTGTAAACATTATCGATCAACTAAAGGATGTGTCAATAGGTGGAACTTGAAACTTAAATGGTTTAAGTTGCAAATATTCTAAAAGTAAAATTGATTATTGGTATTCAAAAAATACAAAAATATGGTTCTTAAGTCTGGCTTTCTTCGCAATACCTCCTTAGAAGTTAAATTTTGCTCTCTGAAACCCCTTTTATAACAAAATTATGAATTTCAACTACATATTTGTACTTTTTATATCCACTTCATCTTGAAAAATGTCTTCAAAAAATTTATATTGGCCTTAAAGTAAAGCATTTTTCAATAATTTCTTACTCTTCCAAAGATCTCAATGATCAATCTACAATTCTTCATCTTCCAGATATTACCACCTGGAAATCTGGATTAGATTAGATGTTATGTGGTGTCTACTGGCCTATTAATTTCTCTGCAACCTTTCCAGATCTATTATGGTCATGTTTATCTAGATTAGTGTCCCCAATCCCACAAAATTAATGAGGTCCTCCAGCTTTAGGACTGAATATTTCATATATTTCTTTGCCAGTGGCTTTTCGTTGCCTGATGCAAATAACTGCAAAATTACCAAGCTATTGCACTGGCATATAATGTGGCTTCGTCTGTCAATCCCACCAGATTTAAGTGCTTTCTGATGTTACCACCACAGTTTTGACAGTATTCCTTCCTTTACTCATTAAGTCTGTCGTAACCATTAGCGAGTGTTCTTTTATAAACTGTTTCGCTTGTCTCTGTGCTGGTAAATGTGTCCACCATTCCATGGATTTGTAGACTACCCACTTTACTGCAGCCCTTTTTGTTGTCGCTGAAGGGCTCTGCTCCAACGAATGGCATTAACGAGCATAGTCTGGCCACTTTATCTCCTTTTTTCGTTGTCTTTATGGCCTTTGTGACCCGGAACATAAGCAATTGTAACCATGCTGCATTCAAGTGGAAATATCGTAGAATACTCCATCTTCCCTATCTTCATCTTTCTTAAATTGGGTGTGACATACTGTGGTCACTTATAGCTTGGTGCTTTCTTTAGTCATAGAACCATCTTGGTTATGTAGAGGTAAACTTTGGGCACAATAATATGGTGTAGTGGAGAAATTCGATGCTTTACTTCAACTTGTAGTTCGGAGACAAAGATCGTGTTGTTTCTTCGGCGGATTAAAAAAATTTTGTTAAATGATCCGATTTTTTACGATTTTCTTTGTTTTCTAAGAACTTTTGCAATACTTCCGCTGATTTTAATTCGGGGTTTTTTAGAAGGTGCTTTGGTTGAGAGACGGTTGATGAGCTTGAAGAGGGTGTTACGAGGTGATAAAGCAGGCGTATCATCAAATGTATCTTGAGTAGCGACATAAGTTTCTCCACCTTCATCTTCACTATTTTCAATTTCTTCATTAATTGCATCAGAATCAGCAGTCGGTACATCTATGTTAGGTTTTTGATGCCTTTCCTTTAGATTTGGGAAAAGAAAATTCATTTCATCTTCATATTTCCATTTTTTTTTTTAAATGAAGTTTTCATTTCTTCCCAGGCATTTTGTTTCATTTGTATCAGACAACAGATAAAGATGTGTATAAGCACGAATTTTATTGGTTAATAGATCTTCATTCATTTTTAATTAATCAAAAGGGAAACAAACACAAAATGGCGTGATATTGTCACAGGAATGCATTGGTGGCTACGGGCTGGTGGGTAGTGGAGGGGGCTGCGGAATCGTGGAAAAATTAACTCAGTGAGCAATTCAATAAATTCCGTTCCGTTCCAATTCATTCCGCGGTGTTCCGATCCGCGGTAGTGTGCGGCTACTAACTTAATTCTATGCTTCCGAAATTTTCGTTCCGTTCCATTCCGTTCCGTTCCGCGATAGAGTGCGGCCTGCTTAACTCGACCGCTCCGTAAATCGTAAATTTAATGAAAGCAGAATTACTCATCCAGTTCAATCTACAGCTATCCTGTGAAGAGTTCTTCATCTTTATTAAAGAGAAAAAGGAGTTAAATCTTCACAGAAATATCATCATATCACTCCTCAGACTATTGTTTGTAACGCCATATTTTTCTAATGAATAAAACTTGTTTGATTTTGATTTCTGTTTTTTTTTATTTAGAAGACCAATAAGACTCAACTATTTAACGATAGGGTAAATCTGATTTAAAATTTTTGCTATCTATTGAGACGTAAACGTAATTTTAACTCAAATAAAAGGAAAAATATTTAAAAACTTCTGATTATATACGTTTTTTTACTATGTCCCGCTTTCGATGAAAGAATCCCGATTTTTTCACTCAAAAAGTTCCAAAATCCCGATTTGGCCAAAATAAAATCTGGCAACGCTGTCCTCTATATAAGAGACATTGAATTGATCCATTAAAATTAACCAAAGGTGATTCTGATTGTTGCGCTATCAGAAAGCAAAAAATAATATGAAAATATTTACATTTCTCTTGCTAACTAAATTATTATAATAATTATTGATCTTGAAACAAAATCCTTTGTTGTTTTTATAATTCAACCTTCAATAAGTCTTGTATTAAGTAATAACATTTTAACAGTTAATTCACTATAAAAACACGTACGATGTTTGCAAGGTAAATTCATATTTTATTTTGCATTTGTTGCTTCTACAGGGTGATTAATCTGTGTTTTGCTTAGTTTAGTTTGAATACATTAAAAATGAACAAATATTATTGGATTTATTATTAAATACATTAATTTTGACACTAGACCATAAGAAGTTTTTCAATTTTTGAACATTGGTTTTATCGATTATAATTATCGGAAGATTTTTTAATATCACTCTGTATATTGTGAAATGTAATATCGCTAGAAAGTAAGAGTGGATGCACCTTATTTACCGATGTAATTCCATGGCAAACTCGATTCGGTTGTATCATCAAGTTCAAGGTAAGCTATATGCGAGAACTGGTTGCATGGGAAAGAAAAAACCAAAAAAAAAACTACGATGTAAGAGAAGTTGAAGACATGAATTGCATCAAGCTTCTTTTTTACAAATAAAGCAAGAATTTTAAAAACTTGTTTTTAATGGTGATAATATTCGCATTAAAAACTTTTTTGCTTGAAAAATGAATTATGGAAGTAAATTTGGCGTTTAAACGTAAATTTACAATCGAATTTTAGGCTTAAAAATGTAAAAGGCTTTTTTAATTTCCATTCAAAAGAATAATTTTAAAAATGGGTTTTTTGAATTATTTTTGTCTTCTATTTAATACTCATCGTTTTAGATGAACAACTCACCTGGTACGCCCACTTGGAAAGAGTGATAAACAAAGCCAGACTATCCCTCTGGAATCTCAGAAGGGTATGTGGAAAATCTTGGGGTATGAACCCCAAACAGATTTACTGGATTTACCAAACAATGGTTAAGCCAATGGTCACGTATGGCTCAGCTGTCTGGTGGACCAAAAGTCTGCAAAAGACAGCTAGAGCAAAGCTGCAAGGCTTTTACCGGAGCAATGTCATCCACACCAACGGCAGCTATGGAAGCCCTCCTGCAACTAACTCCTCTCCACATTCATTTGGAAAAGGAAGCCAGGAGAGCAGCTCATAGAATACTATCAGTGGAGAGGCAAATAAATGGAGAGACTCTGAGGGATCACTCGGGAATGCTGAGGGAAATACAAAATAACTATATTCTTGGGATGCCCTCGGATCTCTCTGTCACAAAACTTCACGTGGACAAGCCCTTTAAGGTCCTCATTCCCACGAGAGACCAATGGGATAGCGAAGAAATCTCCCTCCTAGAAGATTTACACTGACGGATCCAAAACCGGAAACGGGGCTGGAGCGTCGGTCTTCAGCAAGAAACCCAGAGTTGAAATCACAGCCAACCTGGTTAGGTACGCTACCGTCTTTCAAGCTGAAGTATACGCCATTGAACTGGTTGCAAAAGAGCTGATGAATCAGCCTGTTGTTAAAAAGAACATACACATCCTGTCAGATAGCCAGGCTGCTCTTAAAGCACTGAGCTCGAACAGGATAAAATCTAAACTAGTATATAACTGTCTACAATCCCTTGATATACTAGGCACGGAACACAGAGTCACTTTGATCTGGGTGCCGGGGCATCGAGGAGTGGAGGGCAACGAGAAGGCCTGAGCCATTTTTTGGCATTGCGGAAAGCACTGCTAGATCAGCTACCTGGGCGGAGAGGAAAACCTTCACGTACTGGGCAGAAATACCGAGGCTCTCTCACTCGAAGGCGTTCATATACAACCCTCCGAGTACAAAAAAAAGCAGATCCTGGAATGGAGTAGAACAAACCTACGCATTCTGTCGGGACTCCTTACAGGACATTGTCGACTAAATTACCACCTAAAGAAGATGAGTCTGGTTCAGACCTCGGATTGTCGGTTCTGTAATTTGGAGTACGAAACTGCTGAGCTCATACTATGCTCATATAGACCCGCAATAGACCCAACGGGGGTCGCAGTGGAGGTGGCGAGAACGCCCCACTCACATAGAACCTAACCTAACACTAATCGACAAAATATTGTATTTTTGAGAATTTGCTTAAGTTTTCAATGCTATATCTCAAGAAAATAATAAACTTCAGATATGAGTTATATGAAAACTTGTAGCTTGGACTTGGGGAAATTTTGAGAAACTTATTGAAATCCATTTTAATATAAATAACTGAAAATAATTTGCTTAGCCAGTAATTTTTTAGTTTTTGGCCAATTAGACCACGGCAATTTAATGTTTTTTTAACCAAATAGATCTTATTTAATAGCTCGTCTTGAGACTTCTTAAATGATACCCGTATGTCTATGATAAGTGAAGTGGTTAAGGCGCAGTGGCTGATGAAAAGAATGCTCTAATTCAGCGCTGTCCAACTGGCGGCCCGCGAAGCTTTTTTTTTACGGCCCGAGAGTTATAGTAAACTTTATATATTCAGTAATCCGTTCAATATCGATATTGCCTCCGTTGAATCTAAATATCAAATGGAGTTATGCTACCTTCAGGTTGACCCATTCATTCCATCTATAATATATTTTTTTCATATTGATAGCACGATTTCAGGTAGAAGAACCTAAAACCGCAATAAACCATAGGCGGACATTGGAATTTAGGCAGGATAAAATAAATCAATTGTATCTCAATTCTACAAAAGCGAATAAATATGGACAATAAGTAGGATATTTGAACACATACTACTACCTACTTATACTAGAAAATAGTACTCTCTTAGTGGAGAAACTGGAATACAAGTGGTCAAACATCTGGATAAAGAAAAATATCCAAAAATGAGAGATTTTGGACTTAAAATCATTTCTATGTTCGGAAGTACAGAGCGTGCATTCTCTGACATTAAATATATAAAATCAAAATTTAGAAACAGCTTTAAAGACACTACTATTGAAAATATAATTAGAGTTGCCTCAACAAATATTGATATGGACATAAAAGAAATTGTTGCTCTACAACTACAGCCACAATGCTCCCATTAAATAGCTTAGGCTTAATAATATTCTAATATTATTGTGTTTTTATTATTTCTTGTTATGTATTATTTTCAAGAATATTTATTATGCAAAAATATAAACTTTTGTCGAAAAAATGTTATTACCTTTGACTTATTTTTTTCGTATAAATAAAATAACTTTTGAGTTGACATGAACTGACTTTTCATTTACCTATTCTTTTCGGCCCGCGAAATATTTGCTAAAGAAAAAATGGCCCGCTGGCTAAGAGAAGCTGCTCTATTTGAAAGATTCTCAATATCGAAAACTATCAACTAATAAAAGTACAAAACGATCCGGTTTTAAAGTTTGAAGTGCCGTTAAAAAGGTTTTGATATTTCTCTTCTTCTTTTATACTGAAATTCTTTTATACTTCCCCCCTAATTAGTTTTCTAATTCTACTGTTAGCAATTTCCTCTTTTTCAGTGAACCATTATTTTACATTTGCCTTGTTTTCGATTAGAAATTAAACCAGAATGTTTTTTGATATTTTTATTTTCAACATTTTGGCAGCGTTCGAACTGCCGTTATCAAGAATTATTTTATTTTTTGAATGTTTCCCAGACTTAAGTGAAGTTTTTTCTTTGGAAATTCGACCAAATGTTTTTGGCTCTATTGTATAATGATTTTACAAGGTATCCCACTATCCCACTTTTTACGCTTATAGAATGATTGGACCTGAAATTTAAATACATCACTATGTTTTGGTCTTTGTTTTATTGATAAGAATATCTAAAAATAAAACGCTACCAAAACGTTGGAAATCATTATATCAAAAATCATTGTGGTTTAATTTCTCATCAAATAACGAATCTATAGTTCTGTCGCCATCAGAAGAGAGTAATAAAACCTAATTATGTATGAAAACTACAGCAGCGGTGGCCCAAAAAAAATCAGTATATTTGCAAATTTTTACCATAAAGCACTAACAAATTTATTTTAGTTTAGCGGTGCCGACCAGTATACCTGATATAACAATAGACGATCCTTTTGTAATCGCCGAGAAACTGGTTAATAATCCTTGCATAAGCGTGGTTCTGGGTTTAATAAAAGGAGTAAGATAAAACTACATTTTTAAGTAGTTATATGTATATTGAAAAATTACTTTATTTGGCATAATCAAACCAACAGATTTTAATGGCTAAAAAAGTTATTGATAGTGGCATCAAATTAACCTGAATATTTCAGAAAGTTTAGAATATTTTTTAACAAAAAAGTTATGTTAAGTTTTCACCAAACTTCAAGTAAAAATATAAGTTTTTGTCAAAATGAAAAATAATTTATTACAACGGCGGCGAGATCATTATAAATATAATTCTATAATTGTACGCCCATGGTTTACTGGTTTCCCATAAATTTTAATACTCCCTCCTGATGGCGAAACAACTATACCACAAGAAACGTACAGAAGATATTATTTTACAAATCATTTATTTAGAATCTAAACTATTCATGGGTGGATATAAATAATAAAGAACCTAATGAAAACAAACATAACACATTACGAAATAGATTTTACATTTACTAGAAACACAATGAAGCGTAGAGCGTTTTGTTATCCTGTTTAAATCATTTAAACGATTTAAAAGCCTTGAAAGAGTATACCTATCGTACATTTATTGTATAAAGAGAATATTCAGTGAAACCCATCGATGTAGGAAATGAGAAAATTTATTAAAAAAAAATAAAAAAATTGCAAATGTTCACTATTATACTTTTAATATTGTCGATATACAACGTGGAGATAGAAAATAACAGGACAGGTCTATTTTTTATTTAAATTTACTTTGATTTCACGTTACAGTTAAATATATAGAGTGGACAAATATTATTTAATTTAAAATACTGGAATTTACTGTTATTATAGAGAAAAGTATCAAAAGTTGTTTCTTATTAATACCAGGATATGTGAAAAGTATACAGAATCGCTCAAAAATAAGACCCAAAATGTATCATAAAAATTTTTTAAAATAATTATATATTACATACTCTCACTTGAGATCTCTTGATATGATACAAAAAATAATTCTATAAAATCTACGTACTCTTCAAATGAGTTATTCGCAAAAAATGGTTTAAAGGACTTGAGGCAATTATACAGGGTGGTCCGTAAGTGATGAAGCAAACTAGGATGAAAGATGCTCGGTCTCAAAATATATGAAATTTTTTTTATTATCGATATTTTATTGAAGCAAGTTGCGTCATATTTTGAAATCGAGCATCTTTCATTTAATTTTGGACCATTACTTACAAGCCACCCTGTATATTTAATATTCAATCTTCTTTAAAAAATTTGATTTATTTTTTGTTTTTTAACGAGTTTAAATTCGAGTTGCAGTAAATTCTTTTTTTATATTCAAGGTTTATACGAATTAAATTAAATATTATACATACAGTGTGTCTCACTATATATTTAAATTTAAAAAAATATTTCTTTTTGTGTTCAATTTTTTTTTATCAACGGAATTGATTAAACAAAAAATGTACCTAATTGCGATTTACCCGAATCACGAGGGTTCTTGAATCCTCTTCAGTAGCATCCAATCATCTCATTTCCTGCCTATTATATCGTTTAGCTACTTAATAGAAATAGATGCGGCGAAGAAAAAAAAAGTAATTCGTCAATCATGAAAGAAGTTTGTCGACCCTTTATTTAAAAATTGGTCACTAGGAAGAAGTGTATTAATATAAATCTTTGATTCGAGTGAATGTAATGATTTGGGCGAAGGAGATTTGTGCATATAAAGCGAGGTACAGACCAAGTTCGCGAGCTGTTCTCGAGCAGTTCCCGAACATTTTCCGAGCTTGGTATGTACGCGAGTTCGCGAACAGTTCGGCAGTTCTTTGTGGGCTCCTAGTCAAAGGGTTCGTTCGTGAACAGGTGGCGAGCTTAGTATGTATGTCCTGCTGGTGGCTGTGTGAAAAGTACACATTTTCTGATTTTAATTATTAGTGCTTTCGGAAGGACGGTTTGTGATAAAATACAAGCCGAATTTGGTATTTTTATTAATAAAATAATAAACATGGACTGGTCAGAGTACGCCATTGTTTGGCTCATAGAAGAATATCGCCACCATCGCCTAGTTTTATTACGTTTCTTTTTTTTCGACTCGATACTTTGTTTTAATAAAAAATAGGCTGGACAAGCAATTATTAAATCATTTTCTTCATCGCTTTCCAGCGATGATATTATTTTTTATTTATTTTTATATTACAATTAAATATTTTAAAATTATTTTTAATATCTGGAACACTCTAGGGAACTCGATGAACTGTACACGGATGGGAGGGATTAAAAGAAAATCTTCTGGTGTGTGTTCGCGAGCTGATTGGTTAAATCGAGCGGGTTAGGGAGCTGTTCACGAGCAGCTCGCGAACTTTGTATTTTGGTCTGTACGAGCCTTTAATAATAAGGCGAACTCAAGAGATCTAGATTGAGTCGTTCGATGTGAATGGATTATAATTAGGAAGGTTTTGGAACGAAGAATATTTTAATATTTGAAAATATGCAAAATATAGTCTTTAAACATTGTTATTTACATTTAAAAATAATTATTGAATGAAGAGGTGTTTCTCACTTTATTTTTCATATTTTTAAAAATGATACATAAAATATAAAATTTTTGTTCAAATGCAATGCTATATTTTTCAAGTAGATATTGGTGATCATACCCAAATAATTTAAAAAAAGTTTACATATTTTTATCGATGTCAGAATATGAAGAAATTAAATGTTTTTTATTGAACATGTGGATAAAATCAAATATTTTAAAATTATAACCATTTTTAAAATAAGAAAAACTTAAATTCAAAACCTGGCCTAACATTTATTTTGAAATTCATTTTAAAGCCAAGATATATTTACTAAAATATAATGCATCAACATTTTTAATCTTTTGATCTTATTAAGAAATTTTTTAACCATTTTTCAAATGAGAGACACAAAATTTAGAACCCAACAGGTTAATTTTAAAACGTAGTTAAGTTTGACTGTTGAACTCCCAAATTAGGTTTTTGAATGCTTTCATTAATTTTTAAGTAAAATTTTAACCACTGTACAAATAACAGGTATTTACTTCCAAAATTCATAATAAAACGAAGTTAAATTTACTTAGAATATTATAAATTAACTTTTTAAATATTTCCATCTATTTTCAAGTAAAATTTTAACCATTTTATCAATAAAATGTCCAAATTCATAGTAAAACGAAGTTAAATTCTCAGTAAAATTCATTTACAATATAATAAATTAACATTTTAAATATTTTCATATATGAAAGATCTAAAATTCTGAACTTTGTTTTTTTTTTCTAAATCAATTTTAAAACGTAGTTAAATTTGACAGTTAAACTTACAAAAACTTGATTTTTTAAATGTTTTTATTAATTTTTAAGTAAAATTTTAACCACGGTACAAATCAAAATTAAAATTCAATAACAGGTATTGTGTATACTTCAAAAATTCATAGTAAAACGAAGTTAAATTTACTTAGAATATTATAAATTAACTTTTTTAAATATTCCATCAATTTTCAAGTAAAATTTTAACCATTTTATCAATAAAAATTGAAATGCAAAGCCCGTTATAGCATTTGTGTCCAAATTCATAGTGAAACGAAGTTAAATTCTCAGTTAAATTCATTTAAAATATAATAAATTAACATTTTAAATATTAGCATATATTTTCGAGTAAAGTTTTAAACATTTTACAAATAAAAGATCTATGATTCTGAACTTATGTTTTTTTTTCTAAATTAATTTTAAAACGTAGTTAAATTTGACAGTTAAACTTACAAAAACTTCTAACTTGAGTTTTCTAATGTTTTTATTAATTTTTTAGTAAAATGTTAACTATTTTATCAATAAAAAATAAAATACAAAACCTGGTATTGTATTTATCACCAAATTGACTATAAAACGAAGTTAAATTCCGGTTAAATTTATTTAAAATATAACAAATGACTTTTTAAATATTTTCATTTATTTTTAAGTAAAATTTCAACCATTTTACAATAAAATATCTGAGCCCAGCAGGATTTTTTAAAATTCACTTTAAAACGAAGTTAAATTTAACAGTTGAAATTACTGATTGTAAAAATACTCCAAATTAAGTTTTTAAATGTTTTTATAAATTTTCAAGTAAAATTTCAACCATTTTATTAATAAAAATAGAAATTCCAAACCTGGTATTGTATTTATTTTTATATTCATTTTAAAACGAAATAAAATTTTCAGATAAATCTTTTTAAAATATAACAAATTATCTAACCTAATTTTAAGTATAATTTCCACCATTTTTTAAATGAAAGATCTAAAATGCAGAACCTACCAGGTTCTTTTCCTAAATTCACTTTTACACGAAGTTAAAGTTACTGAGTGTAAAAATATTCCAAATTAAGTTTTTAAATGTTTTTATCAATTTTGAAATAAAATTTTAACCATTTTATCAATAAAAACCTAAATTAAAAACCTGGTATTGTATTCATTTTAAAACGAAGTTAAATTCAACAATTAAACTTACTGAATAGAAAAAGCATACAAATTTAAATTTTTGTTTTCAACTATTTTTAAGCAGAATTCTAACTAGCTAAAAAAACTGGTATAGTATTTATTTCTAAATTCATTGTAAAACGAAGTTAAATTTTCAGTTAAATTTACTCAATATATAACAAATTCGCATTTTAAATGTTTTTATCAATTTTTAAGTACATTTTACAAATAATAAATTCAAAATGTATATCCTGATGTAGATTTTATTTCAAAATTAACTTAAAATCGAACTTAAATTTACTAGTTTAATTTATTATATTTATAGCAAAAAAGACAGAAAATTATTAAATGTTTTTTTTAAAATAGTTTCAAATATTTTTTCAATAAAATGAAAAACAATTACACTATAAAAAAAACAAAATATTCATATAAAGAACCAAAAAAAATGGCTTTCATTTATAATAAAATAAATTTAAGATATATGAAGACGACCTACCTGGTATATTATTGGTATAACGACAACACGTAACGAGAAAAATATGAAAATATTAACCCGTGGTCAATTTAAAAAAATGTAACACCAAAAACACCGGTAACTGAAATGTCGTGAGTGGCGGTGGTGGTCGGGTTTTATAGCTATCGAACCCCCACTCGCCATCGTCGTACAGAGCGTTCAACGGGCCCCCAAGGGTTTGCAAGACTAGAGTGCATATTCTTCGACGTTTTGCTCTTCTTCTACGTTTAGAAGTTTTTTTGTGTCAATAGAGTAATACTTTATTTGAAATATTTTTTTACTGAACATTTTTAATGATTTTTTTAGAAAGATTTGTAATAGTACCACCAATTATTTTTTTAGTAAAATTTGCTTGAAATATCGATAATTTTTATTGAAAGTTATTTAGTGAAATAATAATCATTTGCTAGATGTGGCTGGTGAATTTCTCAAAAGGTACTACCAAATTTTTGTTAAATCTATGCATTGAAGCAAATGATATTTATTATATGGCAAATTTTTTTATAAAATAAGGACGAAAAAGCTAAAGTTCCTTGCTGAATGCTTTTTAGGACACATTTGTGTTGGTACTACCAATACTTTTTTAACCCATGGATTTCTTTTGTTTTTACTATACTAGAAGATATTCAATGAAAACTGCAGAGGGTACTACCAATAATATGTTTTTAGTGAAATTTGCCCATATATTTTGGACCAAAAAGATTGTTATAACAAAAGATTTTCACAGAAGTTTGCCAAAGGTACTACCCGCATTTTCTTGAAATATTATCGATATTTTTGTTTTTAATAGAAGTTATTCAATGAAACTGCAAATGATACTACCAATAATCTGAACTATATATTTTTAGTGAAATTTACAAAAGGTACTACCCTTATTTTTTGGACAGAAATCTTGTAAAAGCAAATTTTATTTATTGAAAGCTTTTTTAGAAAATATTTCTAAAGGTACGACTCATAATTTTTGATTAAAATCATAGGTATTCGTAATTACAATTATATTTGCAAAAAAGTTTTTCATAGTGCGAATTGTAAGATTTTTGAATAAAAATAGTGTCGATGTAAAATATTTACTACCTTGTTGAAGATTTCTTTAGTAATATTGGTAAAAGTTGGGTACTACCAATAATATGTTTTAAGTGAAATTTGCCCATATATTTTGGACCAAAAAGATTGTTAGAGCAAAAGATTTTCACAGGTATAAAGGTACTACCCACATTTTTTTGAAATTTTCTTGAAATAATATCGATATTTTTGTTTTTAATAGAAGTTATTCAATGTAACTGCAAATGGTACTACCAATAGTCTGAACTATATATTTTTAGTGAAATTTACAAGGGGTACTTCCCTTACTTCTCACAGAAATCTGGTAAAAGTAAATTTTATTTATTGAAAGTTTTTTTAGAAAAATTTTCTAAAGGTACGACTCATAATTTTTGATTAAAATCATAGGTACTCGTAATTACAATTATATTTGCAAAAAAGTTTTTCATAGTGCGAATTGTAAGATTTTTGAATAAAAATAGTGTCGATGTAAAATATTTACTACTTTGTTGGAGATTTCTTTAGTAATATTGGAAAAAGTTGGGTACTACCAATAATATGTTTTTAGTGAAATTTGCCCATATATTTTGGACCAAAAAGATTGTTAGAGCAAAAGATTTTCACAGGTATAAAGGTACTACCCACATTTTTTTGAAATTTTCTTGAAATAATATCGATATTTTTGTTTTTAATAGAAGTTATTCAATGTAACTGCAAATGGTACTACCAATAGTCTGAACTATATATTTTTAGTGAAATTTACAAGAGGTACTTCCCTTACTTCTTACAGAAATCTGGTAAAAGCAAATTTTATTTATTGAAAGTTTTTTTAGAAAAATTTTCTAAAGGTACGACTCATAATTTTTGATTAAAATCATAGGTACTCGTAATTACAATTATATTTGCAAAAAAGTTTTTCATAGTGCGAATTGTAAGATTTTTGAATAAAAATAGTGTCGATGTAAAATATTTACTACCTTGTTGAAGATTTCTTTAGTAATATTGGTAAAAGTTGGGTACTACCAATAATATGTTTTAAGTGAAATTTGCCCATATATTTTGGACCAAAAAGATTGTTAGAGCAAAAGATTTTCACAGGTATAAAGGTACTACCCACATTTTTTTGAAATTTTCTTGAAATAATATCGATATTTTTGTTTTTAATAGAAGTTATTCAATGTAACTGCAAATGGTACTACCAATAGTCTGAACTATATATTTTTAGTGAAATTTACAAGAGGTACTTCCCTTACTTCTTACAGAAATCTGGTAAAAGCAAATTTTATTTATTGAAAGTTTTTTTAGAAAAATTTTCTAAAGGTACGACTCATAATTTTTGATTAAAATCATAGGTACTCGTAATTACAATTATATTTGCAAAAAAGTTTTTCATAGTGCGAATTGTAAGATTTTTGAATAAAAATAGTGTCGATGTAAAATATTTACTACTTTGTTGGAGATTTCTTTAGTAATATTGGAAAAAGTTGGGTACTACCAATAATATGTTTTAAGTGAAATTTGCCCATATATTTTGGACCAAAAAGATTGTTAGAGCAAAAGATTTTCACAGGTATAAAGGTACTACCCACATTTTTTTGAAATTTTCTTGAAATATTATCGATATTTTTGTTTTTAATAGAAGTTATTCAATGAAACTGCAAATGGTACTACCAATAATCTGAACTATATATTTTTAGTGAAATTTACAAAAGGTACTACCCTCACTTCTTGGACAGAAATCTTGAAAAAGCAAATTTTATTTATTAAAAGCTTTTGTAGAAAAATTTTCTAAAGGTACGACTCATAATTTTTTATTAAAATCATGGGTACTCGTAATTACAATTATATTTGCAAAAAAGTTTTTCATAGTGCGAATTGTAAGATTTTTGAATAAAAATAGTGTCGATGTAAAATATTTACTACTTTGTTGAAGATTTCTTTAGTAATATTTGTAAAAGTTGGATACTACCAATAATATGTTTTTAGTGAAATTTGCCCATATATTTTGGACCAAAAAGATTGTTAGAGCAAAAGATTTTCACAGGTACAAAGGTACTACCCACATTTTTTTGAAATTTTCTTGAAATATTATCGATATTTTTGTTTTTAATAGAAGTTATTCAATGAAACTGCAAATGGTACTACCAATAATCTCAACTAGATGTTTTTAGTGAAATTTAAAAAAGGTACTACCCTTACTTCTTGGACAGAAATCTTGTAGAAGCAAATTTTATTTATTGAAAGCTTTTTTAGAAAAATTTTCTAAAGGTACGACTCATAATTTTTGATTAAAATCATAGGTACTCGTAATTACAATTATATTTGCAAAAAGTTTTTCATAGTGCGAATTGTAAGATTTTTGAATAAAAATAGTGTCGATGTAAAATATTTACTACTTTGTTGAAGATTTCTTTAGTAATATTGGTAAAAGTTGGTTACTACCAATAATATGTATTTAGTGAAATTTGCCCATATATTTTGGACCAAAAAGATTGTTAGAGAAAAGGATTTTCACAGGTACAAAGGTAATACCCACATTTTTTTGAAATTTTCTTGAAATAACATCGATATTTTTGTTTTTAATAGAAGTTATTCAATGAAACTGCAAATGGTACTATCAATAATCTGAACTATATATTTTACTACCCTTACTTCTTGGACAGAAATCTTGTAAAAGCAAATTTTATTAATTGAAAGCTTTTTTAGAAAAATTTTCTAAAGGTACGACTCATAATTTTTGATTAAAATCGTAGGTACTAGTAATTACAATTATATTTGCAAAAAGTTTTTCATAGTGCGAATTGTAAGATTTTTGAATAAAAATAGTGTCGATGTAAAATATTTACTACTTTGTTGAAGATTTCTTTAGTAATATTTGTAAAAGTTGGGTACTACCAATAATATGTTTTTAGTGAAATTTGCCCATATATTTTGGACCAAAAAGATTGTTAGAGCAAAAGATTTTCACAGGTACAAAGGTACTACCCACATTTTTTTGAAATTTTCTTGAAATAATATCGATATTTTTGTTTTTAATAGAAGTTATTCAATGAAACTGCAAATGGTACTACCAATAATTTGAACTACATATTTTTACAGAAATTTACAAAAGGTACTACCCTTACTTCTTGGACAGAAATCTTGAAAAAGCAAATTTTATTTATTAAAAGTTTTTTTAGAAAAATTTTCTAAAGGTACGACTCATAATTTTTGATTAAAATCATAGGTACTCGTAATTACAATTATATTTGCAAAAAAGTTTTTCATAGTGCGAATTGTAAGATTTTTGAATAAAAATAGTGTCGATGTAAAATATTTACTACTTTGTTGAAGATTTCTTTAGTAATATTGGTAAAAGTTGGGTACTACCAATAATATGTTTTAAGTGAAATTTGCCCATATATTTTGGACCAAAAAGATTGTTAGAGCAAAAGATTTTCACAGGTACAAAGGTACTACCCACATTTTTTTGAAATTTTCTTGAAATAATATCGATATTTTTGTTTTTAATAGAAGTTATTCAATGAAACTGCAAATGGTACTACCAATAATTTGAACTACATATTTTTACAGAAATTTACAAAAGGTACTACCCTTACTTCTTGGACAGAAATCTTGAAAAAGCAAATTTTATTTATTAAAAGTTTTTTTAGAAAAATTTTCTAAAGGTACGACTCATAATTTTTGATTAAAATCATAGGTACTCGTAATTACAATTATATTTGCAAAAAAGTTTTTCATAGTGCGAATTGTAAGATTTTTGAATAAAAATAGTGTCGATGTAAAATATTTACTACTTTGTTGGAGATTTCTTTAGTAATATTGGAAAAAGTTGGGTACTACCAATAATATGTTTTAAGTGAAATTTGCCCATATATTTTGGACCAAAAAGATTGTTAGAGCAAAAGATTTTCACAGGTATAAAGGTACTACCCACATTTTTTTGAAATTTTCTTGAAATATTATCGATATTTTTGTTTTTAATAGAAGTTATTCAATGAAACTGCAAATGGTACTACCAATAATCTGAACTATATATTTTTAGTGAAATTTACAAAAGGTACTACCCTCACTTCTTGGACAGAAATCTTGAAAAAGCAAATTTTATTTATTAAAAGCTTTTGTAGAAAAATTTTCTAAAGGTACGACTCATAATTTTTTATTAAAATCATGGGTACTCGTAATTACAATTATATTTGCAAAAAAGTTTTTCATAGTGCGAATTGTAAGATTTTTGAATAAAAATAGTGTCGATGTAAAATATTTACTACTTTGTTGAAGATTTCTTTAGTAATATTGGTAAAAGTTGGGTACTACCAATAATATGTTTTTAGTGAAATTTGCCCATATATTTTGGACCAAAAAGATTGTTAGAGAAAAATATTTTCACAGGTACAAAGGTACTACTCACATTTTTTTGAAATTTTCTTGAAATAATATCGATATTTCTGTTTTTAATAAAAGTTATTCAATGAAACTGCAAATGGTACTACTAATAATCTGAACTATATATTATTAGTGAAATTTACAAAAGGTACTACTCTTACTTTTTGGACAGAAATCTTGTAAAAGCAAATTTTATTTATTGAAAGCTTTTCTAGAAAAATTTCCTAAAGGTACGACTCATAATTTTTGATTAAAATCATAGGTACTAGTAATTACAATTATATTTGCAAAAAGTTTTCCATAGTGCGAATTGTAAGATTTTTGAATAAAAATAGTGTCGATGTAAAATATTTACTACTTTGTTGAAGATTTCTTTAGTAATATTGGTAAAAGTTGGGTACTACCAATAATATGTTTTTAGTGAAATTTGCCCATATATTTTGGACCAAAAAGATTGTTAGAGAAAAATATTTTCACAGGTACAAAGGTACTACCCACATTGTTTTGAAATTTTCTTGAAATAATATCGATATTTTTAATGTTATAAATGAAACTAACTGTTTCTAATTAATTCCACTATTTAATTAAAAAATTTATGAAAATTATTAAAGCATATTGATAATTATTTCGATATTGACATATCATCGTCAGAATGACAGAAGTTACATTACAATTACGTCATTCTGACGATGATATGTCCATATCGAAATAATTATCAATATCCTTTAATAATTTTCATAAATTTTTTAATTAAATAGTGGAATTAATTAGAAACAGTTAGTTTCATTTATAACATTAATATGAGTAGATTCCACAAAGTAAGGGTCCAAACAGTAAATTCAATCGATATTTTTGTTTTTAATAGAAGTTATTCAATGAAACTGCCAATGGTTCTACCAATAATCTGAACTATATATTTTTAGTGAAATTTACAAAAGGTACTACCCTTACTTCTTGGACAGAAATCTTGAAAAAGCAAATTTTATTTATTAAAAGCTTTTTTAGAAAAAATTTCTAAAGGTACGACTCATAATTTTTGATTAAAATCATAGGTACTCGTAATTACAATTATATTTGCCAAACAGTTTTTCATAGTGCGAATTGTAAGATTTTTGAATAAAAATAGGTAGTGTCGATGTAAAATATTGACTACTTTGTTGAAGATTTCTTTAGTAATATTGGTAAAAGTTGGGTACTACCAATAATATGTTTTTAGTGAAATTTGCCCATATATTTTGGACCAAAAAGATTGTTAGAGAAAAAGATTTTCACAGGTACAAAGGTACTACCCACATTTTTTTGAAATTTTCTTGAAATAGTATCGATATTTTTGTTTTTAGTAAAAGTTATTCAATGAAACTGTAAATGGTACTACCAATAATCTGAACTATATATTTTTAGTGAAATTTACAAAAGGTACTTCCCTTACTTCTTACAGAAATCTTGTAAAAGCAAATTTTATTTAAAGAAAGCTTTTTTAGAGAAATTTTCTAAAGGTACGACTCATATTTTTTTATTAAAATCATAGGTACTCGTAATTATAATTATATTTGCAAAAAAGTTTTTCATAGTGCGAATTGTAAGATTTTTGAATAAAAATAGGTAGTGTCGATGTAAAATATTGACTACTTTGTTGAAGATTTCTTTAGTAATATTGGTAAAAGTTGGGTACTACCAATAATGTTTTTATTGAAATTTGCCCATATATTTTGGACCATAAAGATTGTTACATCAAAAGATTTTAGATAAGTTTGCCAAATGTACTACCCACATTTTTTGAAATTTTCTTGAAATAATATCGATATACAATGGAACTGCAAATGGTACTACCAATAATCTGAACTAGATGTTTTAGTGAAATTTACAAAAGGTATTATCTATACTTTTTAGAGAGAAATCTTGTAAAAGCAAATTTTATTTATTGAAAGGTACTGTCGATAATTTTTGGTTAAAATCATAGCTAATTACTAATGGTACTTGCTAGAAGTGTTTCAACAAGAATTGTAAAATTTTCAAGTAAAACGAGTTTTATTTTGCTGGAGACTTATTTAGTAATATTTGTAAAAGCTGGGTACTACCAATAATTTTTAGAAGAAATCATTTTCTGTTATTTGGGGAAAGGACTACCAATAATTTTCTGGGCAAAAACAAGCAAATGTCATTAAATAAAAGTTTCCCAGATAAATTTGCTAAAGGTACTATCGAAATTTGGTTAAAATAATGTATATTCAAAAATTCGTTACTGAAATATAAGACAAGGTAAATGAAACAGTTCTTTCCTAAAATATACACACATCAAAATAATCTAGGGAACATGATTTAAATTTGTTATATCTCTTTTGGTATGGCATATATAAACTTCAAAATGTATGTGGGTGGTACTGATACCATTGCTGTAGAACCCATCATCAAAAAGAGAGAATTGTTACAAAAGTTCAGAAAAAAAGACAAACAATGAATGTTCATAATTTTAATAAATTTGGTACGATAGGTTGTATGGCCTCTTGTTGCAATAACCACAGCCTGGCATATGTTAGGCATGCTGAAAATGAGGTTGTCGATCTCCAGTTGGTTTGTGGTGGTCCAGAGATTAAAAAGACAATAAAAAAACTATTGTCTCGTGTGGAAAGCTCCTTGATGAAGCAAAAGTCTTCGTCCCATCGAATCCCAAAGTTTTCGATGGAAATATTTGGGAATCGATGGGATTGAGATCGGGGGACTGCGCAGGTCATTGTAAAACATTCTTTTGTGCATTTTCCAGATATTCGTTTACTAGGTGTGCTGTGTGTGGATATATAGGCATTGTCACGCATGAGCTAGAAATTCGGGCAGACTTGTGCAGCATATGGACGCACAATGGATTGCAGAATTTTGTCATGATGACTGGCGGCATTCTATAGCCTTCCAGTAAAACGAGGTCAGTTCTTCCTCCAATATCTGCATCACTTTGGTAACTGTAGACCTCCTAGACAGCAGCAAGACGTTCCAGATTTCCAGGTCGTCTCCACACACGAACTCGACGAGTATCACGATGAAAACCAAAGCGAGATTCATCCAAGAAGAGCACAGTACGCCATTCTTGATGTCCCTAGTTTAAGTGTTCGTGTGCCCACGCTAATCTTATACCGCGATTGCCCCTAGTTAATGGGGGTACCCGAAGCGTAATGCCTGAAAGCGAATAAAAAGGTCTTGTATAGAGTTCGTTGCTCTTGTACGGCCAGTACAACGCCAGTCCCACGGTATCTTCTCATCAAACGACAAATAGTACTGGGTGATGAGTTTAGGACTCCAGCTACACTTCTATAGTTTCGACCCACTTCAATTATCCCTACTGCTCTCTTCGCTGCTTAAATGTCGTCTTTCCATCTTTCTCCAGTCACTGAACACTAATTCGAATAAAAAAAATCACTCTAAACTTTGTACACACCGATACCAACAAGAAAACACTGTTATCATATTTTTGCCAACAGTACAAAAAACACTTATCAACATTTTATGAATTGCTGACGACTCAAATACTTTATGTTATCAAAAAAGGCAACAAAACTTTCAAGATAATACCGGGGCTCTTACAACAAATTTAAATCTTTTTTTAAATCTCTTATATACTTTTTTAATTATCAAAAGGTACTTTAATTTATTTTACAAATTACATCTTCTAACCCTGTTAGTTTTGCTTGATATTATGCAAATTGAATACTTAATTATCTCGTAACAACCTGCCAAGCGCGACTAAGACGGCAACGACGCCCAAACTACAAAAGAATATTAATCAAATTCCCATCATTGATGGAATAATATTATTTATCAAGTGCAAAAATAAATGATTACTAGGAAGGCATTGACTAGCCTGTCGAGGTTTCCAATCAAAAAACACAAACAATGATTCATTCTCAATTCTATCAGAATTAATTCAGCTGTAACATCGAAATTTCCAGTTGAACCTCGATAAGGTACACTGGGTATCGATATTTATAAATACAAATAATAGTTTGTAAATAAATTTACTTAAACGGTGGAAAATTTGCAGGATTTTTTATTTGTGGTCAAAGTTTTCGTATTTCTTCTACAACTCTCGCGACGTACCGATTAAAAATAATATTATCTTTGTGCTAGGAATGGAGAACTATCGATGGTTTATCGATAACTATCGATATTTTTGACTATCGAAAAAAAAATCGATAGTTTTCGGTACTATCGATAGTTGAGATGTTTATAGGTGAAGAATATAAATATATTTTGAAAGCTGATAAGGAGTAAAAATGCTATCAAAAAATGGGACAGAGAAAGAGAGAAATGGGAGAGAGAGAAAGATGAGAGAGGAAGAGAGAGATATGAAAGACAGAGATGGGAGAGAGAGAAAGAAAGAGGGGAGAGAGAGAGAAATATGAGAGAGAGAGAGAGTGATGGGAGTGAGAGAGAGAGAGAAAGAGATAGGAAAGAGAGAGAAAGACGGGAGACAAAGAGAGAAGATTGCTATTAAAAGTACTAAAAATCCGCCATTTTTTTTTCAATTTCAGACAATTACTGACAATTATTGACTATTTTTAAAAATTTTGATAAATTTTGACAATTATTGACCATTTTAGACAATTATTGACCATTTTTAAAAATTTTAACAATTATTGATCTTTTTTGACAATTTTTGAAAATTATTGTTCTTTTTGACAATTAATAATAATAATAATAATAACGTTTATTTAGAATAAGAATTAACAAATTGTAGTTATACATATAAAAAAGTAGTAAAAATTTGAACTAAAAAAAAAAAAAAACAACAATAATACATAACACTAAAACCAAAAGTATTTTCATCAGTGTAACCCATTAAGACCATAGAGGTTGAGCATGGATGACAAGTGATGAAAAGGAATACCTTTGGATACGCTACTTTGTATTATTCCATTGATTTTAATTCAAGAAATATTTATTTAAAATTTTTTTTATATCAATTTTTTCTATATCTTTTGATCCTAATGATTTTATATATAATACTGTTTACTTAAAGGAAGAATTAACAAATTGTATACATATAAAAAAAGTAGTAAAAATTCAAACTAAAAAAAAAACAGCAATAATATACAACACTAAAACTAAAAGTATTTTCATCTGTGTAACATTAAGACTATAGAGTTTGAGCATGGATGACAAGTGATGAAAAGGAATACTTTTAAATACGCTACTTGGTTTACTCCATTGATTTTTAATTTAGGAAATATTACTATAAAATTTTTTTTTTAATTTTTTTTGTGTCAATTTTCAATAATCTTTTCTATATCTTTCGATTCTAATGATTTTATATATGTTTTAAATATTGATTTTAAAAGATTGATTGAATTTAGTTTTCTTATATACATTTTATATATATCAGGTAGGAAGTTAAATAATCGTGGAGCTAAAAAACCGAAATATCTTGTACCTATAGTTTTTTTAGCAGTATTTGTTTGTATATAATTATTTGTTTTAGTTCTAGTATGATAATGATGATCAGGTGTTTGCAGGTTAGCGCGATTTTGGAATAAATGAATAATTAAACTATCAAGATATAGGTGCCTCAAAGACATTACATTTGCTTCTTTAAAAAGAAGATTTGTGTTAAATCTTAAATTTTTATAATACATAATTTTTAAAATTTTTCTTTGTAGGATTTCTACCTGTTCTAGATGACTTTGCATTGTTCCTCCCCAACCTATGATGGCATATCTAAGACGTGATTCCACAAGAGCATGGTAAATTATTTTTAGATGCTGTAAGTCTAGAATTGTTCTAATATATTTAAATTTATATAATAAAAACCTTAACGTCTTAGCTATACCAGATAGGTGTGAGGTCCATCTTAAATGTGAGTCTATTGTTACTCCAAGGTAATTTATTTCGGATTTTAAAGAAATATTAATAGATATATTATTGTTTGTAATAGAGATTTTATCGTAAAGTGGTAATTTATGTTTATAACTGGTGAACGGAACAATATAAGTTTTTTCATAGTTAACCGTAAGAATTTTATGTTTAAATATATCAAATAATTTTTTTACATCAGTTTCCATTTTATTTTTTAGGTTTTCCCACGTATTATCTCTATATATCACAGCAGTGTCATCTGCAAAGCCGATTACCTTTCCCGAAGATTTAAAAGAAAATATATCATTAATATATAGATTAAACAAAACCGGTCCCAGTACGGTACCTTGAGGAACTCCAGCCGATATAACTTTTTCCTCACTGAGTTCTCCATTTATCTTAACTAGTTGTTTTCGGTTAGATAAGTAGTCTTTGAAAAATTTTAATGGGAGTCCCCGTATCCCTGCATCATTTAGGACGTCTAATAGTTGTGAGTGATTCACAGTATCAAACGCCTTTGCTAAGTCTAGGAACAGTACCGCTATTGGTTCAGTTTTATCAATCGAGTTATAGATTGAGGAAACCAAGGTCTTAATTGCATCATTCGTTGATAACCCTTTCTGAAATCCAAATTGTCGCTCTGACAATAATTGATGCTTGTCTATAAAGTCCATCAGTCTATTCTTTACAGCTTTCTCCATTATTTTTGCCAAAGTTGTAATTAGGGAAATTGGTCTATAATTGGACATTTGATCTTTTTTATCTTTTTTATATATTGGTGTAACAACAGAGGTTTTAAATATAGAAGGACAAACCCCACTAGTAAAGATGAGATTTATAAGATTAGCCAAAGGCCTGGTTAGCTCGCTCTGCAATTTTTTAAATAACTTGGCTCTCAAGTTATCTATTCCCGTTGCTTTGTTTGTTTTGAGTGATGATATTAATTCCTTGATCTCTTCCTCAGATACTGGTAACCAATAAAAAGTATTAGAATTTATTTTTCGTTTTGGAGGAGGATTTGTCGGAATTGATATTTTTCGTGCTAGGTTATCTCCTACCGAAGCAAAGTAATTATTAAATTCTTCTGCAATCTCTTTTTTATCTCCAATTCTTTTATTATTGACCATCTTTAAAAATTTTGACAATTAATGATCATTTTTGACAATTATTGACCATTTTTTGACAATTATTGACCATTTTTGACAATTTTTCAAAATGTTTGACCATTTTTCAAAATAATTGACCATTTCTGACAGTTTTTGACAATTATTAACAATTATTGACCATGTTTCAAAATTTTTGGCAATTATTAACAATTATTGACCATCTTTCAAAATTTTTGACAATTATTGACTGTTTTTGACAACTATTGACCATTTTTGACAATTATTGAGCTTTTTTGACAGTTTTTCTCAATTATTGATCATTTTTGAAAATTTTTCAAAATTTCTGACAATTTTTGACAAAGTCGATACGTTGTTTTGAAATAAATATATATATTTATGTATATTTTTAAAATTTTGACAAAAATCGTACAATGATGTTACCGATTGTAAAACTATCGAAAATTATCGATAGTAAAAATAGCACTATCGATAGTTCTCCACTCCTACTTTGTGCCAACCAAATTGTTCGAGCAGTATTCCAGATAATTGACTATCAAACCACTTTTTTGGGTATACGATAAGATAGTAAAACTCTGTCTTGAGACGAGACTAAAATTTTTCTATATCTTCTATCTTGGGAAATGATTATAATTAAGTAATATTAAGATACGAGTTAAAAATAATAATAATAATAATAAAATATTTGACATAAAACAAAAATGAAGCAAAATACCAATACCTATAGCCTCTCTTTCTTCTTTTCCATCCAATTATTATTATTAGTATCGGTACGAATATGATACTAACTAGAATAGTTGTACTAGAAATGTTTGTATACAGGGTGCTCTGTAAGTAATGATTCAAATTAAAATGGAAGATGCTCGATTTCAAAATATTACGATCTGACGCAACTTGCCTCAATAAAATGTGGCAAACTTGAAATATTTTCTCACACTTCTATAAGCTGAATATTCTGAACATTGAAAAAGCGAAACCATCGGGACTCGAACCCGGGACTCATCGGTTAGAAAGCTCTTAAGTAACTCGCTACGGACGGTTCCTACTTATCAATGTTCTGTTCGGTATTATAAGCTACCACTAACCGCGACTGCGTCTTACATTCGGCCATCCTGCTTCGCTTCTCATCCTGAAGGTACCTAGAAGGCTGGACCTGACAATTGTGCGTACACCTATCTAACCTACTCGCTCTTCTGGCGAACCTGACGCCTGCACCCTCATTCCAGTCTCCTCCTCTCACTATCACACCACATGTGGACATTTCGTAGATCAATGGACATTTCTTAAATCAAATCCCACTTCTGATATATTATACAAGCTAAAAATTCTGAACATTGAAAAAGCGAAACTATCTGGACTCGAGCCCGGGAACCCTCTGCGATACGGACGGTTCCTACTTGTCAATGTTCTGTTCGGTATTATAAGCTACCATTAACCGCGACTGCATCTTACACTACATACAAATTTTGGATATACGGACGTAAACATTTGAAGTTATGGGTTTCGAGGATTTTGGAGAAGAAGGAGGCAAAATAAGTTTCAGTAGTAAATGTTCATCTAAAAAAAATACAGCCGGTCAAATATAGCATAGCTATATAGCTACTTTTGTGAGGTGTGAGAGTAACGCTCAGCTATGATCAGTGCGCATGAGCCACGGCTCATGCTAAGTTTAGCAGGCAGTACATGCATGTCTAAGTAAGAGCTTCGTACGATTTTCCTTAAATTTTGAAGGTATAAAAACAAATGAATTTAATTTTCCGAAACTCCCAGATTCTTGACGTAACCAGTCTCCAAATGTGAAAAAATTTACATTTGTTTAAACAGCCGCTGTAGTTCTACCAGTTGACTGACATATTAGTCTTATTTGATAGGTATATTGACGAGCTATCAAATAACCTCAATTGGACAAAAAAATGAAGATATCATGGTCTAATTGCCTAAAATGTAAAAAAATTGTTTTCAAAACTTTCTCAATTTCAGTATTATAAGTGTAAGCCAAAATTCGCCACATAATTCATATCCGTAGTTAATGTTTTTCTTGAGATATGGAGCTATGGAGTTGAAGAGAATAATAAAGTCGACAAAAAAGAAATTTTGAAGTATTCAAATATTCTTTAAAACAATTATAACTACATATATTCTACTTAGTTCCCGAGGAAAGTATCAGAGGCTAGTAGCTCCCCCAGTCCTATTGCCCGGGGAAATTCTGGGATACCTGGAGGCTTTAGCTTAGGTAAGTGTCCCTCTTCTAACCAGTAGTCTCCTAGGTGTTGTGCCCTAGGATTCTAAATTACTATTTAATCCGCAAGTATGTGGATGGAGGTTTCTTCTTCCGCACCTCAGAATCTACATTCTTCTTCCTCCTCTATTTTGAGCTTTTTCAGGTGCCCATTCAGGCGACAATGTCCCGTTAGGATCCCTGTTAAAACTCTTAGTGCAGTTTTGCTCTGACTTAGACATTCATTTGTTCTCTAGTGGTTGTAGTCACTCAGAAGTATCATTCATTGTCTAAGCCCTACTAGATCTTTCCAATGGTAAGATCTTTTCTTTTTCCTGCTTTGCCTATTTCTTCCAATATTACATTGGAGCTGATACCGCAAAAGGGTGTTTCAGCCCCCCTCTTTGCTAGTTCATCTGCTATTTCATTTCCTTCTACTCCAGTGTGTCCTGGAATCCACAGCAATGCCTAAGTTCATTGAGTTTGCCTAGACATTCCCATACCATTTTGGAACTGATTACACAAGAATTCAGCGCTTTAATGGCTGCTTCACTATCCGACATCATGATAATCCTTTGCCCTCATTATCCTTTATCAATATTAAACTGGACACACTTTCCTATGGCGTGAATTTCCGCTTGAAAGAAACTTGGGGATCTTCCCAAGCTTTCAAAGTGTTTGGTTCCTGGCCCGTACACTCCCATCCCAGTTCCTTCTATTGCTTTTGAGCCGTCTGTGTACCATTGAATGACATTCTTTCCAAGTCTGGTAATGGTGTTTGGATTTTGGATCCCATTCCTTCTTGCTGCTTAATTCCGAATCGAATGTCTTTGAAAAGTTATGCTTTTTCATCATACCATTTTGTGGCATGTCCCAGGTTTTCTGGTTTCTAAGAACCGCGAAGTAAGAAGTTCTAACAGTCCAAAGTATTCTAAATAGTTCTTTGGAACTTTAGGCATTAACTGTTATCTAAAAAAGAATGGACAAGCGAATCCATGTCATCAGGTAGTATAATGATATATCAAAAACAACAGAAGGAATTTATGGCCCCAGTCTTCTATGATGATATGGGAAACTCTTCCATCATCTTTCAATTGGAAATTGGATAGGAACCATCTTAGGCTTAGAATATCGCGATTTAATCAGACAGTAAAGCTAAGCTACTATCAGCTCCAAGATGGTTTCGAACTGCCTAGGCAAACTTAATGAACTAGAAGAACTTAACATGATGTGGATACCAGACCATGCTGGTGAACAATGAAATTAAATAGCTGATGAGCTAGCCAGGAAGACAGCATTCACTCTCTTTGTGGGACCTGAATCGTTCTATAGGATTGGCGAAACTAAAAAGAAAGGAAGAAAATGACAAAGCATACTTCTGGAACGGCTTTCCAGGATGGAACCAGTCCAAAATATATTTCGGGAACTACAAACGGAAGAGGTCAAAAGCACTGTTGAGCCTTACCAAAAACTAACTAAGAAACCTTAGTGGTCTTTTCACAGTCGTTGTAAACTCATTCAACACGAAGCTAAAGGCGTTTAATGAATATTGCTTCTGCCAGGAAAAAGGGGAAACACTCCTGTACTTACTGACAGAATGACCCACTCTCACTAAAGATACATCTCCATTTAGGGAAACTATAAGTTGAAGAGGGAGAAATCCCCGCTTTGAAACCACAACAGATACTGCTTTTCATAGAAGGAAAATTATTAGAGGGTGTATTTTAACGAGAACAGTCATTCTAAATTTAAATCGATATATCACCACGAAGATGGTTACTGCCTAGGCAAACTTAATGAACTAGGAGAACTTAACATGATGTGGATACCAGACCATGCTGGTGAACAAAGAAATTAAATAGCTGATGAGCTAGCCAGGAAGACAGCGATCACTCTCTTTGTGGGACCTGAATCACTCTGTAGGATTGGGGAACTAAAAAGAAAGGAAGAAAATGACAGAGCATACTTCTGAAACGGCTTTCCAGGACGCAACCAATTCAAAATATCTTTCGGGAACCACAAACGGAAGAGATCAAAGGCACTGTTGAGCCTTAGCAAAAACTAACTAAGAAACCTTAGTGGTCTTCTCACAGTCATTGTAAACTCATTCAACACGAAGCTAAAGGCGATTAATGAATATTGCTTTTGCCAGGATAAAAAGGAAAAACTCCAACAGATACTGCTTTTTCATAGAAGTAAAATTATTAGAGGGTGAATTTTAACGAGTCCAGTCATTCTAAATGTCAATCGATATATCAGCTCGAAGATGATTTCGAACTGCCTAGGCAAACTTAATGAACTAGGAGAACTTAACATGGTGACCATGCTGGTGAACAAGGAAATTAAAAAACTGATGAGCTAGCCAGGGAGACAGCGTTCACTCTCTTTGTGGGACCTGAATCATTCTGTAGGATTGGCGGGACTGAAAATAAAGGGAAAAAATGACAGAGTATACTCCCGGAACGGCTTTCCAGGACGGAACCAGTCCAAAATATCTAAATTTAAATCGATATATCACCACGAAGATGGTTACTGCCTAGGCAAACTTAATGAACTAGGAGAACTTAACATGATGTGGATACCAGACCATGCTGGTGAACAAGGAAATTAAATAGCTGATGAGCTAGCCAGGAAGACAGCGATCACTCTCTTTGTGGGACCTGAATCATTTTGTAGGATTGGGGAACTAAAAAAAAAGGAAGGAAATGACAGAGCATACTTCTGAAACGGCTTTCCAGGACGGAACCAGTCCAAAATATCTTTCGGGAACTACAAACGGAAGAGATCAAAGGCACTGTTGAGCCTTAGCAAGAACTAACTAACAAACCTTAGTGGTCTTCTCACAGGCACAGATACAAATCATTCAACACGAAGCTAAAGGAGTTTAATGAGTATTGCTTCTGCCAGGAAAAAGGGGAAACACTGATGTACTTACTGACAGAACCCTTTCTCACTAAAGAGACATCTCCATTTGGGGAAACCCCGAGTAAAAAAGGGAGAAATCCTCGATTTCAAACCCTAACAGATCCTGAACTTCATAGAAGGAAAATGATTAAGGAGTCTGCTTTAACGGGTCCATTTATTCCAAATTTCAATTCATTTTGAAAGATTCTTTGATACCCTACTAATGAACAAGAACAAATTCATCACAAATGAAAACACATCAATTTTACTAAAAAAAAGTTCAGTTTGAAAATCCCGTTAAATATCTTATTTAATCAGACATCTCGATCTTTTCGAATGATTGCTTCTTCTACGGTAAAATTGAACTGTTGTTCGTCTTTAAGTGGTTTCGCTCGCGCATACTGAATATTAATTAGTAAAAATCATTAAAAATCACAAAACAAAATAAACAAGATAAAACGAACGAGTTCATTAGAATGAGTATACATTTTAACGCACACTGTATTAAATAATGTGTGTTAAAAAGTGTGTGAAACATCGATTAGTTTCTCCGGTCTTGATACGAGTTTATTAAAATATTTACTAATGATCTTGAACGGTACTACCAAAGGTCTGCAAACTGATTAGATTCAAATGAACTGGAAATTTACCGTTAAACAAATTTGTTTTTGCTACTAAAAATAGCACGGCTTCGATTATTTCACCTGTTCAGAGATAATCGCGTCGCAAATTATTCTAACAAGTTTTTTTTTTCAAATATACGTAAATATAACATGTCAGATCAGGTAGACAGCGAAATGTCTATTTATAGTCCACATATTACAAGAAGTAAATAAGAAAATGTCTCCATATTACATTAAAGTGTTTCAAAAATTGCTTGGCAGGTTTTTCTTTCTAATTTTCTTTTTTTTATGCGCTGATCGATCGTATTTCGCATGTCTTCTCGTTGACATGTAATATTCTCATTAACTGGTCTTGCGATTGAAAAAAACTAAAGATCTTCCAAGTCACTAACGTTTGGTGTTATTTAAGCACAACTAGGTATGTATTCACTTCCTGAGCAAAGTTTAAGAGAGACTAGTTGTTCCTTTAATTCCATTTTTTGGAGAAATTTCAGTTTGGGTAAGTGTCCCTCTTCTATCCAGCAGTCCCTCAGGTGTGGTGCTGTAGGATTCTGTGTTGCTATGGATTCCGCAAGTATGTGAATGGAGTTTTCTCCTTTTATTCCACAGAATATACATTCTTTTTGCTCCACTAGTTTAAGCTTCTTGAGGTGCTCATTCAGGCGGCAGTTAGGACACCTGTCAAAAACTCTTAGTGAAGTCCTACTCTGGCTTAGACATTCATTTGTTCTCACCTAGTTGTAGTCTTCCAGTAGTAGTCGTAGTCCTACTAGATCTTTCTGATGGTCAGATACTATCTCTTTTTCGGCGTCGCCTATTTCAGAAGGGTTCCAGTTGTTTCAGTCCTTATCTTTGCTAATTCATCTGCCATTTCATTTCCTTCTATTCCAGTGTGTCATGGAACTCACAACAGGGTGACGATATTGCTTTTTCCCAGTTTTCTAAGCATTCCCAATCCATTTTAGAACTGATTACACAAGAATTCTTTTTTAACTATCTTTTGATAACAATCCTGTTTCTTCCACAGGGTGATCCATAAGTAATGGTCCACTAGAATGGAATATGCTCGGTCGTAAAACATTACGAACTGACGCAACTTGCTGAAGATAGATGTTTAGAGGTGTGGAAAATCATAATATTGATATCCGTTTCGATATATTTTCTAGAGGTAGCCACGTGTGCTATGTTGTTGGTGTAACTGTGGTAGGTATAGAAGGATTTCCATGGTACTGATGGCACCAGTAATTGCCAAACAAGCCCTTCTCTGTATGCCAGAGCGCTTTGCTTGGGCCGTTCGCTGTACAGCTTTTGACCACCAAGTAATAGCTCCATATGTGATCATTGGTCTAACAATCATCACATATATCCAATGGATTTGTTTAAGTCCCAAGCCCCAAGATTTTCCACAAATCCTGCGACACGTCCACAAAGATAGTCTGGCCTTATGGATAACTTTTTCCAAGTGAGTGTTCCATGTAAGTTTTGTATCTAGGATAATCCCCTTCTATTTTACTTCCGCTGCAAATGGAATAACCTCACCATTGTAGGAAAGTGGTGGAAGATCCTCCAATTTCCTTTTCCTAGTGAAGGGGACTATTACAGTTTTACCAGGGTTAATAGACATCTGTTCCTTCTGACTGTAACGGCTACTCAGTTTAGAGAGCACCTCAGGTGTAGATTCTGAACTAGTAAAAATTCAGAGAGTAGTCTTACCGGTTCTCGGGAAATCCCACTTGAAATTTATTTTACTTAAGGTACTGAAGGATGTTAATTATTAATCAAGTTACTGAAATTAATAATTAAAAATTATGAAAGTTAAGAAAGGTAAGTGGGCGCCACCCTGAATAATACTAGTCTATTTGTTACTCACATCAGCATTATAGCGACAAATCCTGGAATATTGGAAGGGAAAATAAACTCTATGAACAACGTTATTAAATTTACAAGTTGTATAATGACTTTTAAATAAAAAAATTAAACAGGAAAAAAAATGTCTAGTTTTTTTATTGAGTTCTATGTTGAAGAAGCGATCTCGGTGAAATATATATGTTACTTTCCTGGAGTGGTGTATTCAGTCATGGTTCCAGATATAGTCCTGGTTCCAGATAAAGGTAAAGATATCCTGGATCCGGTCCTGTTTTCAGATGGAGTCCTTGTTAAAGTTCCAGAGCTAGGTACAGATAACGTTCTGGTTTCAGATGGAGTCCTTGTCCCAGGTAAAGTTCCAGGTAGAGTGCTAAGTAACAATAATGGTAGTATCAGGAACAAATATACCCAACTTTACAAAATCCAGGATGTCTGAAGCATGAATTTGATAACGAATTTGGTATTGCAATGTTAAAGAAAATCGTTTAAAAACGTGGTTCATACATCCTGTATTTTAATAAAAAAATAATCAAACAAAGCAAATAAAAAAAACAATAAAATCGAATAATTGATTCTATACCGGTAAATATAAACATATATTAAATATGTATATATTTTAAAAAGGTTTGAAATATATTCAAAGAGAATATGAAAAGAAATATGAAAGAACAAAAAAAATCATAACGATATATATTTCTGACACTGGAACGACATTGGTACATAATAAAAATATGAAAGTGGAAAACTGCTAAGAAAGAATAGTTAACATACATTTAAGTGAAATAACTTACCATTCACATGAATGCACTTTTTAAAGATGAGTTACATTTGGCTTTAATAGCACATGTTCACAGGAAAAAAAGAATGAAAACCTCTTTGCCACTGTTTAAATTCACGAAATTATATGAGAGATAATAGACTTACGTCTCATGTTCATGTCATGTCAAATATGAAAGAACAAAAAAAAATCATATCGATATTTATTCCTGGCACTGGAACGACATTGCTACATAATAAAAATATGAAAGTGGAAAACTGCTAAGAAAGAATAGTTAACATACATTTAAGCGAAATAACTTACCATTCACATGAATGCACTTTTTAAAGATAAGTTACATTTGGCTTTAATAGCACATGTTCACAGGAAAAAAAGAATGAAAACCTCTTTGCCACTGTTTAAATACACGAAATTATATGACTCATGTTCATGTCAAGCTCAGACGCTTTGACCAGAAAAGGAATTCACATTTCAATAGTGAATTCTTAATTCACATTTAATAAATAATTGATAGAAGAAGAGTTAAGAACGATGCCGAAGTGGGACTAACAAATAGCAGTGGATATTTTCACCACAGTCGGAACTCGTTCGGCCCGTATTAGAACGTTGATTTCGACTCTTTTCGACAGTAAATATATTCAGCCTCGAAACATTTCTCGGTGTTGGGCATTAGAAAGGACTGGCTATTCGCCACCCATACGATAATTTATTATTAATTAACTGGAGGAAAGTAAAGTGAACGAAATTAACGTTACATGACAACTGTGGACATCCTCCAACGTCTTTTGGAGGATATTATATGCTACCCTTCCTGACTTGCTCCTTGTCAGGATGACAAGGTCGTCTGCATACGCTTGCAGTTCTACCCCTCTTCTTTCGAGAGCGCTAAGCAAGTCATCCATCAAGAGTGACCACAGTAGGGGAGATAGTACTCCACCATGTGGGCAGCCCCTGGAAACCTTAAAGCTAATGGTCTCATCCTGAAGAGAAGTAGTGGCTATTCTATTAGTGGGCATGGCATATATTCAGCCGGTAATGGTTGGTTTAATGCCCTTTTCAGCCAAATCTGAACCAATGGAGGTATACGTATTTCATTTTATTTATTATCATTTTGTGCCATTAGGTATATACCACATAACTTTTAATGACAAAAAAGTAACAATTTTTTCAAAAATACATCAAATTTTTTTTTGTAATTGTTCAATATTTCAACCATTCATCTCGATACATTTATCAATAAATTTAATGAAATATTGAATAATGCCATTGGTGTGAAAACATTTTTTGCTTCTTGTCGAAGCTGGGCTCGACGATATTTACATGGTTTTTGAGAACTATTTCTTTCAATTAGCCCCATATACTGAAATCGAAAGGGTTATATTCTGGACTGCGTGGCGGCAAAGGAAATGAACTACCACTACCAGCGTTTATTAATTTATTTCGTACTTCAAGTGAGTGAAAAGTACTTTGAAAAATACAAAAATTCCACGTTAAAAAGTGTATCAACAACACAACTAGAGTGACAAAAAGTGTACCTATAGAATAGCTTTAACATCAAAAAACCGCTAAAAAGGCTGACGATCCAAAGCTAGGAAGAACACTGACTGGAGAAACTAAACAAACCAAAAGCATTTTTTAGTGCATTGCTACAACGACAGCATTTTTCTTATGTATTTTCCCCATTCCACTTCTATCCGGTATGATGGATACAGGTTTTCTGTGGTTTCTATGCATTTTAATTAGCGCAATGATCGGAACTGCAATACATTGTGCCCATTAACCAAATGGTCATCTTATAGATGAACACCCAGAGCTGTTGCTACCGCGACCTTCAAATCACTTGCCTTCAGATCAAACCCTGAAGAGGACTTAATCCAATAACAGGGAAGATAATTAAATTCGCATTTGCAAATTAAGTGGTAAATTAATCAGCATATCAAGGCGGATTCATGCAACGTTCATTATCATTACATTTTCATTATATTATAATTACATTTACATTAGAAAAAGTTGATAACTATAGTTTCCTATATGATGTTCATGCAACCACATTATTGAATTTCAATTACACTATTGCCAAAGAATACACAACAACAAGAAGTGAAGCCCGGCGAAAATCCTTTGATGTTGGAGGGGCAAAAATAAATAACCTTGAAGGTGACAGCTATCTTTGGCATACACTGAGAACCATAATAAATGCTTACAGCTTTACTCGAATCACACTGAGAAAAAGTATTTTAGCATAAAGTTGTGTTTTATCAAATGTATTATATAGATATTTGTCGATTTTTTCCCATCAGTAACTATTTCTGCACTTTTCGTGACAATATAAACGTGAAATAGATCATTTAAGACAATAATTTCAACCTACAAGCAAACTCTATTCTAATTTGGGTCTGTAAAGACCATAAGCAAGAGGCCTAAATGTGATCGCATGACATATGACGACTAATTTAAAACATGGCGTCTGTGAACTTGTTTTTATCCGAAGTTTCGCTTCTTGTTAGTTGGGTATTCTTTGCTATTGCATTAAGAAGTTGGTCTACTTTCAACTATAAATTATAATTACATTATAATTTTAGTGAAAACCATGAAATCGCATGCGCCAAAAATGTTTCAGCTGTCATTTCCAGGTTCCAACACGTTTTTGCCTTGAGAACCTCATAATATCCAAATAATTGCAAATAACCGACTTTCAAACACGACAAACGATTCAAATATGACATTTATCAATTGCCAGTCTTGATACTCTTGTCAGTTCATGCGTATTTGCAAATCCATGATTAACTCGTTCCATGAACTGGTTTCATTAGGCAGTGAAAATGTAATTTAAGTGTAGTTATAACATAATGAAAATGTAATTATAATGAACGTTGCATGAATCCGCCTTCAATAAACTCATCGTAATTGAAATGTAAATACCAAACACCAAACATTGATTTTGAATTCGTGTTGAAAATGCCGTTCTTTTGTTATATGAGGATTTTCGACGTCCCAAAAATAGTTATTTCTTAAATTAAAAATTCCACGGCAAGTAAATGTCACTCCATCAGTAAATAGTATCCTACTTATGAATTTGTGGTCATTATCTTGTTTGTTTCGAATATCACGAGCAAACTGATATCGTAAAGGAAGCTTTCTGGTAATATTACTTTTTTAAATTAAACTAACTGTTGAAAAAACAAGAAGATATGATATTACAAATATTAAAGCTTAGGTATTATTTGCTATATGGGGATATCCTGGATATCTTTTTCCCATTTAAGAACAGCATAACTGTGCAATGATATAGAAAACCAAGGAAAACTATATCTGCTGATCTTTACAATAGTTACTTAAGAAGACAATTTATTAGTGGAGAGCTCCCTAGATTTATCTGTTCATTGACAACTTTATATTGTGGGTCTCTTAAGTGTCTTCTTATTTCTAGTTCTTGTTTCTTATCACAAATATGCAGTACTTCTAGTTCTGTGTTAGGTGTTAATGAATGCTTGGTGTCAAGAAGATGTTTTGCGTAATGCGATTTATCTGGCTGTTTGAATCTGTATGCTCGTGAGTGTTCATTGTATCTAATTTCAAAATTTCGAATTGTTTGACCAATATAGACAGCATTACATTCTGGACATTTAAATTTATATATCCCAGACTGTTTTAAAAGGGGTATTTTTGTTTTTACATTTAACAATTTTTTACTTACATTATTTTCTGTTTTAAAAGAAATTGTTGTATTTGTTGCTAAAGATATTATCTTTGAAATATTATTAGAAATATTACCAGCATATGTGATGGTTTTGTAATTTTGTATTTCCCTAGTTTTTTCAGGAAATATTGTAACTTTTTCCTCTTTTTTATTATAGTTCATTTCAGAAAGGTATAGAGTAATAAAACCTTATTAGGTATGCAAAGGGAGCACAGTGTGACCCAACGAATATCTAAGCCACATTCATAGTTTGGCATTGATTTGATTGTAAAATTCCTTTTATCAAGTGCAGGTAGTACCACCCGGGTTGGGGTCAATATATGGGTTTAGCCTATTGTTATCCATTCACAAACACTGAAAGTAGTGTGCCAAAGGCGTGCAGGTAGGATACTCGTAAAAAGGAAAGAATTTTATTTTAACAGAATAAAAATTAGGCATTATATACATAGTATTAGGTACACTTATTTTTTATTGAACATTATACAAAAAATACATTATATAGAAATTAAATTATAAAAAATCATAATATTCCTCGTCATCTGAGGAAATGTCATCTCCTCTTGACGTTATAATTAACGGGTCGACGGTCCGATCGATCAAGTAGTCAAGATCCCACATTTTCTCCTCTTCTTTAATGACATGCTGGACTGCTTTTCGCCAGTTCTCTGGTGTCACCTCCTTAATGGCTTGATCAAACAGTAGCTTAACGTCTTTCATTTTGAATGTCGTGTTGTGTCTTGCTACAAATCCTTTCACTTGCGCCCATATAAGTTCTATAGGATTTAGTTCGCAATGATATGGCGGTGTGCGCAGCAGAGTTACACTATGTCTTTCTGCTATATCTTCCACGGCGTATTTCATAAAACGATGTTTGTGTAAATTTGCTATAGCTAATAGTTCTTTTTTTATCAAATTATCTTCAAATTCAATAATTTTGGTGGTTAACCAGTCAATAATTTCTTGTTTTCTCCAAGATGAAGTTGAAGTCTTCTCTATGCGTCGAGAATGATAACTCGCGTTATCCATAACTACTACTGAATCAGCCGGAATATATTTTATCATTTCACCAAAATAGTCTTCAAAAACATCCGAATCCAAGTCGTCGTGGTAATCTCCCGTATGGCACGACTGAAAGGTTAGCAAACCTTCTTTTAAAAATCCCTCTTCGCTTCCAATATGGACGATTATTAGTCTTTTCCCTTTACCTGAAGGCACCTTAATACCCGTTGACAGGCCTTCCATGAAAGCTTGACGAGCACGGGTTATATTTTTGTCTTGCCACATTTTTGGTACTGTATAACTTTCATTCATCCACGTCTCATCAAGATAAAAAATTTTCTTCTGCTCTGTTCTGTACTGCTTTATACTTCTTAAGTATTTTAGTCGCCAGCAAACAATTTCATCGCTTTCCAGTAAAAGTGCTTTACGGTTATGCTTTTCCCAGGCAAAATCCATATTTCTCAAAGTGGTCCATAAAAGTTTTTTAGTTATCAACGGAATACTGTCATCCTGGCCAAGCTCCATTAAAATCTTATCTAGGGTGGGTATTTCTTTTTTAAAATAAAAAGAGTGAACTTTTCTTCGAATTACACTTTTGGTGTCTTCATCAAGGACTTTTACTGGTACTTGTACAGTTTCTTGTACAGTAAATTTCGGGTAATCGTATTTTATGCAATCGTGTACATTTAAAATAATAAGTTTTTCATTCACTGCTAGTGGAGAATTATTGGAACATCTTTTCGTTGGTGTAAATGTCGCCATTTTATTACTAATCTTATAATACTGTGAACACTATTTACGGCTTAACAGCAAATACTGATGCGTTAAACTAAACAAATATACTTATAAAGGTCTAAAAATTTTGGGTAAGGCACCTTGCGGCGAATGGTTGAGCCGAATCTGAAACAGGGTTGGAATTAGGCAGAGGCACTAATAGAAGGTTAAACAGTACCTGTTAAACGCAAAACGTAACTGTATAATCTACTACCTAAGTAATCCCTACACAATATTTCGATATTGATACTTCAGGCCAGAAAACATACTTTTCCTAATTCTCTTACGCAATTACTTGAAATTTTAATATTACAAACAATACTATTTCAAGACCTACGCCTATGGCCGACACCGAAAATGAGCCGAACTGGACGGAATTCCCCATTTTATTAGTCTATACCTTTCTGAAATAGACTATAATTTATTTATGTATCATTGAATTATATGCTGCTAATTTTTGTGACATGGGATGATTGGTATTATATGGTATAGTCACATAAGTATGTGTTGGTTTTCTGTAAATTGAAAAATCTAGTATATTATTGACACTTTGAATTTTTGAACAATATATCTAATTGTCGTTCACTACCTACAAAACAAGCTAATATGTCATCTACATACTTATACCAAAATAAGATATTTTTTGAAATGTTACATTCAAAGATTTTTCTTTCTAAACTGTCCATAAAAATGTTTGCTAAAATTGGTGATGTAGGGCTTCCCATTGGTAAACCTTCATTTTGAATATATACCTCATTATCAAAAGTAAAATAATTCTGATTAATACATACATCAAACAAAATAAGTATATCTGATATTATTCCTGGATTGATATTTTTATACTCTAGTAATTTGTTAACAAGTGTTATGCACTCTTTTGGAGGAATTTCAGAGAACATATTGGTAACATCAAATGAAATAAGTTTAGAGTTATCTTGTAACTTATATGTTTTTAATTGTTTGATTAGTTCTATTGAATTTTCAATTGAGTATTTAGATATACCTCCATAGCTATTAAGTATATTGTTTAGTTTTTTAGCTAACTTATTATTAGGAGTATTAATGTAAGAAACTACAGGTCTAATTGGTTCCTACAGTTCCATATAATTGTGGAGAATGAGGATTTTTATTAATCATGTATTTTTTTCTCATAATAATTGAAAACATAATTTGAACTATTGACAATCTCTCTAACATTATTAGAAAACTTTTTTGTTGGTTCAGCCCTTAGAATTTTTACATCACAAGATTCTATAAAATTATTAACTTTAGATTTATATTCTTCGGATTTTAAAATGACAGTGGCATTTCATCTGTCAGATTTTGTTATTGTGAGGTTATAATCTTCTACTTTCTGTTTAATTGAATTAAAGCTGAAATATTATTTTTTGTTTGACGTTTAACCTTTGAAGGTTCATATTTTTAATCAAATTGGCAATTTGTAACTTTTCATAAAGAAAACTATTTGACTGAGATTTTAAAGCTATTTCTGACTCTGTAGCTAAAATTTATTTGATACTATTCGTAAATTTTGGTGGTATGCTGTATTTTAAGCTTTTATTTAAAAATTCTATTTCACTATTTGTGAATCATTTACAATGCGAAGTAATATTTCGTCTTCTTCGTCAGGGGTAAATTATAAATTTTCGGGCGACCTAAATTATTTCGTCTACTTATATTTACATTTTAACCTTGCCACCCTCTATCTTTTTGATTATAAATATTTTATTTAGGCAAGTTGCGTCCTATGGTAATATTATGAGACCGATCATCCTTCCATTTCAGTTTGAGCTATTACTTACGAACCACCCTGTATATCAATATTACTCTTTTATGGCGTGAATTTCTACTTGTTTTAGCTTCAGATTAATTTATGCTTTACTTTTTCGCCTAACTCTGTACACAAAAATCAATAAAGGTTTTTACTTTAAAATTTTAGAATAGTTTGTTAGCACCTTTGGAATAACACAAATCTTTGTTTAGTCATCTTCAATAGCATTCTTACTATTATTTATCAGTAGAGTGATTGATATGGATTTCCTGGTAGGTATAACAGTTTATTTTTAAGTACTTATTTTTTTATCGACAGTGCTGATAGGAATTGTCTGTTTTAAAAATGACAAACTGATATTTTTAAAAGGTTTTTACTTGAATAAATGGATGATAATATATAGGCGCCGGTATCTCTAGGAATGTTGATTATACTGAAATCAAAATTTTCTGTTCACAGTATTTATAGAGGAAGTGGCTCTGTGGATTACATAGTTTATTATAAAATGTTTCTGATTATTGTTAAATAGTTGTTAATAGAAAACATTACTTCATTCAAATTAAAACTTCTACATATACACTGCCGAGCAAAAAAATTTAGGTCACTTTAAATAACTTAAATTGAATAGAATTTTAATAAATTAATTCCCAATTTCACCAACCATTTCCTAAAGTTAGATAATACCTAAATCGGATTTAGGAATTCCTAAATGCAATTTACGTTTCACCAGGCGCTAAGAAATACCTACAAGTGATAATATTAGGTGTCTCCTATCACTCTTAGGTATTTATTAGCGCCTGGTGAAACGTAAACTGCATTTAGGAATTCCTAATCCTAAATCCGATCTACTTAGGTATTACCTAACTTTAGTAACTGGTTGGTGAAATCGGGCATAAATGTATCAGCTTATATTTACCTACTGCATTTTCGTAACTTTTAAATATGGAATCAGACAACATAATTTATTTTTTTATTTCTTCTTGAAAAACCGTAACTCTACATTTTATAATATGAAGATCGAATATCGTTTTTGGTAACGAAATGAAGGAATAAAACTTAGCATTATTGAAATATTGATAATGATAACGATAACTAATATGTAATACGTGTATTACCCCCCTCTTGCATTAATGACTGCTTGCATTCGACGAGGCATACTCTGAATTAAATTAAGGATTACATTCTGATCCATGCTATTCCACCCCTGCAAGAGCAGCTCTGTCAGCTCGTGGGCAGTGTTTGGGGCTGGTGTATGCCGTCGGATACTCTGCCCTAACTCATCCCAGACATGTTCGATGGGATTCTTATCTGGACTGTACGCTGGCCTATTAAACCGCCTAATTCCTACTTCATCTAGATATTCACTTCCAATCCTGGCAGTGTATGGTCTTGCATTATCATGCAAGAAAATGCCTTGCTCGCCCATTGTAACCATGGAAGGCACAAAATGATCTTCCAGGACCTCCGTTACTTATCTGTGAGCTGTTAGAGAGCCATTCTATACGAAAACTTCTGAGGTGATACTTGCCCAAACCATAACAGACCCACCACCAAATTTACGTCTATGGTCAACAAGCGGGGGCGTATCTTTCTCCGGGCCTTCTCCATACTCGTCGACGTCCGTCTGGTCCATTGAGGCGAAAACGCGACTCACCTGTTAAGAGTACCTTGCTCCAGTCATCATCGTTCCATGCCAAGTGATTTCGAGCAAAATCCAATCTTGCAATTCGATGCTGGCGGTTCAATGTCGGCCCTGTAGCCATCCTTCTGCAAGACAATCCATTAGCACGAAGCCTTCTTCTAACATTAACATTTCTAACCTCTTGAAGCTGATTTCTCAGCCAAACCGCAGAAGCTGTTCTAATCCGCAAACTTGACATCAACAAAAACCGATCATCTCTTTGACTCGTGACTCTTTTTCGTCCAGATTCGTGTCGTCTGGTTATAAGACCAATCTCCTGGTAGCGTTGGTACACATTTTGTACAGCACAGAAGCTCTCACCCACAATCCTGGAGGTTTCACGTTGTCCTCTACCATCTTGTATCAACGCTACAATTCGTGCAACGACCATAGGATCTAGAGGCATTGTGGCGTAGTAAATAAACATTAAGCATAATGAAACGTCACTATACAAAATAAACCATACAACAAATAGGTTTTAGAGAAAAAAATTACATTTAATTGAAAAATAAGCATGTTACATAGGACTAATTTTTGTTGTTTATTAAAGGTGTCAGAATGTGACAGACGCCAACTATGACAAGTAGCATCCATCCAACAATATAACTTTCATCGCCTACTAGACCTATGACTCCCTGATTAGTTTTATTTATAAAATTATTTGCAATTTCTTAAATTATTTAAAGTGACCTAAATTTTTTGCTCGGCAGTGTACATATTTTTATTTGTGGGCTCTGGTAAACTAAATATCAAATTCCTTAAGGAATCAAATCCGTTATTATTTTGCAGAATTATTATCAACAATTTTTTTTAATTGGCGCAGTCAGTAGGATCATAATTTTAGTCGCTACTGTTCTAATTGTGTGCGTCATTTCGAGAAACCGTAAAAATTATTAACCAAATAATTAAGAAATTTCCAGGAAAAATGAAGTTTGCCTTATCGATTTTGAATCACTAACAATCTAATTATCTTATGTACGTGATATATTCCATATTTTGTTTGTTAACCGCAAACCAACACACACTAATAGGAATTTAAATGTTGAATCAAAATTTTCGTTCTAATGATAATGAATTTTCAAAGGAAGAATCTTTACCAAAGTTAGTTTTGAATAATAATAATAATTACCTAATCTACAATATTTATATACAAATAAATTAGAAATATAGAAAATAAATTATTTTTAATAATAATAATGATAATTCAACTAATATAATTTTTAAAAATTTGATAATACGGTTTGTTAAGGGTTTATCAGATAGAATTTTAAAAATTGGTAATAAATTCAATATTCTAAGTAACTTCAAATATACCAATACTTTAAGATCTTTCCTAATAAAAACAAAACAAAAAAATTAAGAACAATGTTCCAAATACTGCATATATGAAATATCCTGTAAATGACACAAATTTTATTGCGGTGAATCATCTAGACCAGTATAAATTAATACAAAAAGTAAGTAGGTACTTTTAAGTAAAGTAAGTTTATTCAAAATATTTATAAAATAATTAAAATAAGCAAAAAAGCACCATCCTTAAAAAACATGCATTTCACTAGATCCTCTCCTAGTAGATTTTAAAACAATTTCTTGCAATCTTAAACTTCAAAATAATTTCATTGATTGTCTAGTTGTCAGAGAGGGACAAATTTAAAAAAATAGAACTATTTTTAATACCGCAGCTTAACATAAAAAACATTGTAGTTATATTTCCAAAAAAAAAAACAATCTAAATATATTTTTAATTTGGAGAATTCGGACGTAGATCAATCGAAAAGTGCCTCAGTTTTAAATAACATTCTTAATTGGCGCAGTCAATAGGATTCCTTTTTAATCTCAACTGGACTAATTGTAAATTACAGCCAAAATGCTCCGTATCAACTGGACCGATTAAGTTGAAATTTGGAACACATGTGACCCAAACATGAGGATGTAACGTAAATAAATGAATTTTTAATATTGTAGTCCTTTCTTGAGGGCAAATTAATTTTTTTTAGCAAACTGTACATGGTGATATATAAAAGGAAAGGTTTTGTTGCAGGTGCTTCAAATATATATTTTTAATAATTTCAAAATAAATACACTCACCGGCAAAAAAACTCCCACCTAAAATTTTGCTGAAGTTCGTAATTTTTCATCGATTTCAATTGTTTCTACGCCAAACTGTGGAAAAATCCCTTGGTATTAAAACAAACTCCAGAAAAGTTTTACAAAAATGTTGATAGCTTATTTATACAGGGTGGAAAAAAACCATGTATATGTAGTCCAATTTCTTAACACCCTGTGGAACATTTCGGGATATTTGTAGAGTTTACGCTCAGTTTACTACAAATACCATTCTTTTAGCCATCGCCATATCGAAAGTTCTTGGACAACGAACTTCAGCAAAATTTTAGGTGGCCGAGTTTTTTTTGCCGGTGTGTGTGGTTTCAAAGTTATAAGAAAATAGACGAGAATTAATCGTTCTCCCTTATCTGCGAAATGATTGGAAAAAATACTACTTTTTTTATACAGAGTGAGTTTTAAGTATGGAACGCCTCAATTATCTCGGAAACGGATCGCACGATTTTTATAGATTTTGGTGTGAAAGGATCTTGTGATATGGCCGATATTATGGAGGTATTTACATTGTTGTCAGATCTTTTCTTTTTCCGGAATAATAATGAACTTAAATGGATCACCCTGTATATTTTTGGCCTTTTGAAATATTTGAATATTGAATATTTTTCATGTAATTTACTGTCAGTAAATTAGTAAGTTGGTGCAGTAAAAGATTTATCCAAATCCATGTTTATGTTAGAAGTATATTCACATTTGAGTAGTAGAAAAATTAGGAATTTTAGAAAACATACAGTAAAGACGATTATAGCAGATGCTCAAAATGTTGTCCGTTTACTTCAATACAACAAACCTTCCGATTTTTAAAACTGCAATACATTTGGCAACATCCCTGACTGCTCAATTCTTCTTATATCTGTGGTATTCCTGAATATTGGCAGGTTTTGTTTTATAAACGATGTTTTTTAAGTGACTTCACAGGAAATAGTCTAAAAGATTCATGTCGGGTGATCGCGGGGTCTTTCGATAAAACCACGCCTTCCAATCCATCGTCTGGGAAACACATTATTTAGGCATTGGCTCACCACACGCGCATATTGAGGTGGAGCACCATCTTGTTGCTGCTAAATATTGTCGTTTGGGATATTGTTATTTCTACATTAAAATGTAATTGATAATACTTACTTGGATTTGGAAATAACCGAACCAACTCAGGTATAATACTATTATCCAATAAATCTAAATACGCCGGACCATTTAAGTTTCCCCTCAATGGAAAAGGGACCAATTATTTGGTCGCCTATTATTCCAGCCCTTACATTCGGTTTTTGTGGATATTGGGTTTGGGATTCACGCATCCAATGAGGATTGTTACAATTATGACGATTAACGTTTCCATTAATAAAAATAGTGGCCTCATCGCAAAACATTACTTATTATTACTTAAAAATTTGGATCGTTTTTATTGCAACATTTTCCATCGTTATGTCTGCAAACTCTTCACGCCTATCAAAATCATCATCAGACAACTCTTGAACTAATCTTAATTGAAATTTATTTTCACGTAAAATTTTCATTACGGATGTTTGCGAAATATCTAGTTCCTGGATATTTGTCTAGTTCTCATCGTCTTCTAACAGGACACTTCTAAATATTTGTTTTTAGTTGATGCAGTTTTTCTGCGCCGTGATTGGGATAAATCTTTTACTGAACCAGTTTCGACAAACTTTTTTACCAATTTACTGACAGCAGATCTTGTTGACTTCTCCGCATATCATAACTCCGAAATTATGGCATTCAGGTATAGGGAATATTACATGAAAAATATTCAGTATTTCAAAAGGCCAAAAATATACAGGGCGATCTATTTGAAATAACAAAGTATATTAACGCTTTAACGGGCAGAACTTTTTTTTTTAATTTCTTATTTTTTATCGGCAAATATTATTCAGGATAGTTCCAATAGTCTTGAAAAATGTTTTAAAAAATCCAGAGGTGCTGATTTTGTCAATAAAGGGCGGTAAAATGCGGTAGCTATATTTACCAGTGACCATCCACGTAAATGACCAACACCATTGGAGCACTGGTAAACATAGCTACCATACAAGTGTTATTTTTATAAAAGAACGGTTTTCTTGGTCAAATGAAGGTACATTTCAAAACGATTATTTTTTGGAATGATACGGTGCAAAGCATTCCTTACATAATGCAACATTGCAAGTTTGACATATTATATTGCACCGTTTTTGAATCTTTTTTGTAGTACTACAGAGTACACAGCGGCGGTAAGTTCCTTTGATTGGGAGATAGGGACCAGTAGACATAACATTTGAACCTCGTGGTGGAGGGCCTGACTTTTTCCTTTGTGAGAATGTCCCAATCAGTTCGTTTGCTAGTTCACTGCGAAATTCTAATGCTGTTAGGGGTTTAGTACTTACATTTTTCTTCTTCAGAGTTTCTTTGTATAGTACGTAGCTATTGACTATTGCTGCATCGACTAGATAATAAAAGATCTTCATCCACCATCGTCTAGATTTCCATGCAGTAGAATAGTTCGAATGATACTGATCAAAAAGGTCTACTCCGCCCATATATCTATTCTGGACAAGATACTTTATCTCGCTTCCCCGTTATATTGGTTAGCAAAACTTCAGTTTTTCTTTGATAATTGTGCCTGTTGCTTGCCAAAGATACACATTTCATTCCCCTATCTTTCCATTTGTAAACAGATATGTCAGCAACTGCAACAGAATCTGACTGATGCTGCGTAAAGTCTTTATCCGAACACAATAACTGTTTTGGGAATCTTTCTATTTTGCCTTATAGTAGTTTCTGCATAAGAGGGATCGTAGTGAAGAAATTATCGAAATACAGACAATATCCGCGGTTCTGGAATCTTTCAGACAACTAAAATACAACACGTTCGCCCAACATGTGATCACTTTTTGATTCTACCTTGCCTTGATAAATCTGAAAATTTAATAGATATCCAGTTGAGGCACATGCTAAGGCCCATATTTTGAAACCCCTCTTGATTGGTTTCATGAGCATATATTGTTTCAGCGTTGTTCGACCTTTGAATGCGCACATACTTTCGTCCACTGATATGTCTGTATGGGGTGAAGGCCATTTGGAAAACATTAGTCAGGTGGTCAAGTAATGGTCTTAGTTTATATAACTTAGGTCTTAGGCTGAGGCATATTGTCACACGTTCAACAAGAAAATTCTCCTTGGTAGAAAAATTGGACCCCATTGTGGGAAGTTTGTGAAAACCCATTATAATAAGTATGTCTAAAAACGCATCAAATTCTTCTGTACCTAATCCTAAATACCTAGATATCTCTTCATCCTCCGAAGGTGGTTCATTTTGCATAGAGAAAAATCGGGCAATGTTATTCGGTTTACCATTTGCGTTATTTGGATCGAAATCAGGATCTGCGTCGGAGTCATGAGAGGTTTCGTCTTCGCTACTACTCTAATTTGGTAACATGGAATTTAGAAGTACCTTCTTTCTCAATCCAATAGACGGTGTGTCAGGTATAGAATCAACAACTGATGGTGACGACAACGGTGATGAATTAATTACGTGATGATGACGATGCAAGCGCAAGTGGTGAATCATCGTCAGCGTCATCATCTCCTCCAAAATCTGAGTCGCAATAATCTATATCGCTATGATCTGCGGCTGTTTCTTCCAACTCTGATATAGTTAGAGGTTGTTGGCCGGACATACTGAAAAGAAAGCAAAAAGCCTTCATAAAATAAACTATATAGACTACCGTACTAAATCAGCTAATAACATTGAAGAGACATAATGGACATTTTCCGGTCGGACATCCGGTATTTTCCTAGCGCTAAGAGAGTTTGCAAAAATTTTGTGGCGTTCCATACTTAAAATTCACTCTGTATATTAGAATAGAGTATATTTGATGAGTTGGCTAATTGGTTCTTCACCTAGTACAAAAACTGCACATTCGCCAGGCAGTCTTAAGGATGCTGCACAATTGCCCGGGAACGTGAACGAGAACCAGAACGGAAACGAGAACGGACATAGTAGGGATGTTTGACATTTTCTGGGGATATTTATTTTCTAAAACACTGTCAACTTGTGACTCAATAACAAACTTCCGAATATCATATCAATCATTTTTGATATAATGGATGTTATTATTGGTCTCTTCCTCTTAAGAAAATTGGCCAGCACATTAATTGCTTCTTTTTGGGGACACTTTTACATTAGTCTGAGAGATTCTCATGAAACGAGATTATGTATGGTTATGTTTGCATCAAACAGGCTGCTGCTTTCCTATTGGCTCAACTATTAGCATTATATATCCTATGCTGTGATTGGCTCCGGGAATGCAACGGTAACGGGAATGTTAAAAATTGGCCAACTTTCCAGTTCTCGTTCCCGGGCATCTTCTCGTTCTCGATACCGGAAATTGGTTGTGCATGGGTACAATAAAATATGTGTATCTTAACTTTTTTCCGTTCTCGTTCCAGTTCACGTTCCCGTTCCCGGGTAATTGTGCAGCGGCCTTTACTTTTATAAGATGTGTTTTGCAATTTTCTCCTCTGGGTGACAGAATCTGCCTACTATGGCTTAGACAGTTTTCCTATTTTTGCTTATTAGGTCTGCTGTAAGTGTTTGTGAACGTCCTCTAATGTGGCCTGTCTCTAGAGATTTCTGTTACACCCAATTTCTTGTGGACATGTTTCTTGTCAATTTTGCCACACCGTAAAATGGTTCCGATCAAAAGGAAATGCGTCATTTCATCTGCCTTTTTGTTGCCTCTAGGACCCTCGGGCCCTGGTAACTAGACAACGGTCTCCGAGGTGTGTTCAGGGCACAACTTTTTTTTCTTTAAATTTTTTTCCACTTGAGACGTCTTTAGTAAGACCATTTGTTTTAGCTCCTACACCTATCTCTGCTTTGGAGCCGTTTGTATACCAGACCTGTGATACACCTTTCTTCCAGTCTTTCCTACCTGGTATAGTTATTTGAAAATTATTGTTAAAGCTCTATCTTGTGGCTTTTGCATCAATATGTCATTAAGTCATACGCTTTTTAGCTCATTGATAAGCTTTTGATAGTCAGCTCCGTACATGTTGGTGACTTTAAAGTAGTCTGTGCGTTACAGACCTGGCTTCCCTTGTATGAAGATGTTCACTATTTATTTCACTAACCAATCGTTAACAGGTAACCTTCACACCTTACTTATATCAAGGAAGCCAACATTTGTCTAAAATAACAAATATATTTATAAGACTAAGTATTGTAAGCAGAATCTTTTATCACATTTACTGAGGAAGTTCAGTTTTCCTTGTGTCATTACCCTTTGTTGAGGACAAATTGTAGATTTAGTAATAACAAATGGCACAATCACTAGAGTTTGTAAACCAGCGTATGCATACAAAGGATAGTTCTTTAGTATTATTCTGTATCAAACCACCCCTAAGGTTAGATTGGATATTTTAAAACTTTTCTCTTCATCTATAAATTTGGCCATGCTTTTTAATAACCTAGAATAATTATTTAAAGCCAGCTTCATATAAATAGTTAGGAACAGCGGAACTACTCCAGGGAGTTTTTAGCGTTACCACTAGTAGGCAAGGCCTCGTGTATATTTAATCGCATAACAACCAAATATTATTTTATTATATTAAACCAACATTACATCTGAATCAGTTTTTTATATCGAATACCACCCTGAGATGAACAGGACCTTTTAATCAAGGTAACAAAATGGCGCCCAACGTGGGGCAGTAGTGGTAGATTTAACAGAACCTCTATCGCAATTGTGGAACAAGTATTTGTTTGTTACTTAACATCATTATAGATTATAGAAATATTCATAAAAACTCTTAAAATATCATTCAGATTTCAACTTGCGCTTGTTCAGTTTTTTTAAGCGTAGAATTCCACAATTTTCAACGAAATGTAAATAGCGGCAAATAATTTCCCGACAAGTAATTTAGTTGTTAAATTGGTCGTGTTTTATATGAAATAAACCTTCAAACCGACTCTTGCGGCTATTCTTGGAAAAAACGAAGTTCAGAATGACTAACGAACAAAACAAGTTAAATAATAATGAATTTAATAAGGAAACGGAACGTTTTAACAATGACGCTATTTGACCTGTCTAAATATTATTGTTTTTTTTCCTTCTGTTGTTTCTCAAGACGGAATACAAATTTGATCGCAATATCCTGCGTTGAATTATTCTAATAGAATTTAAACGTGTAATTTACTTTTTAAATTTTTATATTTTTAAGAATGTATTGATGAAATAATTGATGAATATGAAAGAGGTGATGAAATTCCTAAGAAATTATTGACAAATTCTCCTTTTTTTATTAAAAATAGTTATTTATTATATAGGGTGAGTCATAACTATTGGGACAAGGCTAAGGGCAGATTGTTTGGACCAAAATATGGCGATAGGAACAAATATGCCTCAATAAAATATTGCCGAGGAAAAAGATAAAGGGCGTTAAAGTTGAATTTATTTTTCGTTTTTTGCTAATAATTTCACTGTATGTATTTATCGATTGCTATCAAAATCGACACAGAGGTGTAATTTTATGTAGGGAATATTATTTTACATTTTGTTATAGGGGGCGCCACGTGAAGGATTTCTGATGATGAAATCGACTGGTAACTTTTTTTGACGAATTTTTTTAGTGATCTAGATTAGAAAATATATATTTTTTTAATTACAACTAATCTAGAAACAAGATTAACGAGTAATACTTTTCTGTTAAAATCTTAAAACTAAAGTGTTTTACCGAGTTTAACCCACTGGTGATTTCTCAGCTTTGTTCTTTCTTGGTTTAACTACACAACACGCACTGTGCTCTGCTTTTAACCCACTACACTAGCTCAAAAGGTTTGGTCCTTTTGAGTCTTCTCATTATTCCACGCTGGTCCAGCAGCTGGATTGCTTCGACGTTCTTGTAGTTGTGAAGCCGTTCTTCATGCTTCTTTGCGAAATGTTTCACCTCGTCTGCTACCATTTCCACTCCCAGGTCTCTGTTTCTAACATACCAAGCGTTGACAATGCCCATTGATACCTTGTTCTGAAATCTTTGTATTATGTTAATATTATTTGAGCAGGCACACCCCCAAAGTTGTTTGCCATATGTCCACATATGCTTTAGAACCTGCTTGTATATCATAAGCTTGTTTCTAATGGATAGTTCGGATTGTTCACCTAATAGCCAATATAATTTTCTATACTTGAGATTCAGCTCTTCTTATTTTTTCAATGTGCTCTTTCCATCGTAGCTTTGCATCTATGGTTCATTCCTAGGTACTTGGCCGTGTTTGCTTATGGAATAATATGATTGTTTATAATTATTGGCATTGGACCAGTGCGTTTATTTGTAAAGTTTACATGCACTGATTTATTTTCATTAAGTCGAATGCGCCAGTTTTTTATCCATGCATTGACTTGATTTATTGCGACTTGGAGTATTTCATTAGCCTCTTGTTCGGTTTTGTACACATTGTGTCATCTGCAAATGTAGCTACTGTAGATTGTTCTATTACTGGTATATCATAGGTGTATAGTAGATACAGCAATCGACCCAGGACACTGCCCTGTGGTACACCAGCCTTTATCGGTCTTAATTCTGAATATTGATCTTCGCATCTAATACGAAACATTCTTCCGCTAATATATGACTTTAACAGTAAGTTGTATTGTTCTGGGAGAATTTGTTTAAAGCTTGTGTTCGAGTCCTTGGTGCAAGACTTTATCGAATGCTTGGGCTACGTCCAAGAACACTGCTGAACATATCTTCTTTTCTTCTAGTGCTTTTTCTAGTCGATCAGTAAGTCTATGCACTTGATCTATTGTGGTGTGCTTTTCTCTAAACCCAAACTGATGTATGGGAATTATGCATTTTTCTTCAATAATGGGTTCGAGCCTTTTTAAAAGTATTTTTTCAAAAAGTTTTCCACGAACTGTTACTTTTTCACTGATTCGAACAAATCACAGTCAGTCACAGTTCCTATAAGCAAATCTAAAGCGTGACGTGATCATAGCCAGTGAAAACGACAATGAATCGAATGAGTTCTAAATCAACATAATATTGACCTCTTCATCGCTCATTCGACGAAAATTCGTCACAAACTATGGAAAAAAATTTCAAATTAAAATATTGAAAATTTTTCGAATTTTGACGTTTTTTCGATAAAAAACAATTTTTTGGGGGGGTTGAAAAAGACATTATTGCGATTTCCTGCCAAAGTTGAGTTCTTAGAAAAAAAAGTTGAATACAAAAGTTATAGATCTTGGGAAAATCTACAACTTTTTCATCAGTGACTCTTTCAAATAACCTTAAAATTAGCTCGAAAACGCAAAAAACTGCATTTTTCGTTTTTTATTTTTAGTTTCGTCAAAAAATGTTCGATTTTGATGAAAATTTGGTAGAAGGTAGCTTTGATAGTCACAAACTATGGAAAAAAATTTCAAATTAAAATATTGAAATTTTTTCGAATTTTGCCGTTTTTTCGAAAAAAACACTTTTTTGGGGGGTTGAAAAAGACTATATTGCGATTTCCGGCCAAAGGTGAGTTCCTAGAAATAAAAGTTGTAGATCTTAGGAAAATCTACAACTTTTTCATTAGAGACTTTTTCACATAACCTCAAAATTATCTCGAAAAACGCAAAAAACTGCATTTTTCGTTTTTTATTTTTAGTTTCATTAAAAAATGTTCGATTTTGATGAAAATTTGGTAGAAGGTAGCTTTGATAGTCACAAACTATGGAAAAAAATTCAAATTAAAATATTTAATTCTTTCGAATTTTGACGTTTTTTCGAAGAAAACACTTTTTTGGGGGGTTGAAAAAGACTATATTGCGATTTCCGGCCAAAGGTGAGTTCCTAGAAATAAAAGTTGTATATAAAAGTTGTAGATCTTGGGAAAATCTACAACTTTTTCGTTAGAGACTTTTTCACAAAACCTCAAAATTAGCTCGAACGCAAAAAACTGCATTTTTCGTTTTTTATTTTTAGTTTCATTAAAAAATGTTCGATTTTGATGAAAATTTGGTAGAAGATAGCTTTGATAGTCACAAACTGTGGAAAAAAAAAATTCAAATTAAAATATTGAAATTTTTTCGAATTTTGACGTCTTTTCGAAGAAAACACTTTTTTGGGAGGTTGAAAAAGATATATTGCGATTTCCGGCCAAAGGTGAGTTCCTAGAAAAAAAAGTTGTATATAAAAGTTGTAGATCTTGGGGATTTTGGGAAAATCTACAACTTTTCCATTAATGACTTTTTCACATAACCTCAAAATTAGCTCGAAAAACGCAAAAAACTGCATTTTTCGTTTTTTATTTTTAGTTTCGTCAAAAAATGTTCGATTTTGATGAAAATTTGGTAAAAGGTAGCTTTGATAGTCACATACTATGGGAAAAAATTTCAAATTAAAATATCGGCAATTTTTCGAGTTATAACGTTTTTTCGGGAAAAAAACACTTTTTTGGGTAGTGGAAAAAGACAGTATTGCGATTTCCTTTATCACTCTCATTCGACTAAAATTTGTCAACAAGATCGAATTTTGTTTTATTCATTATCATAAGATTATAAAAAGACTGTGCAAATAGCAAATAGATAATCTTACGAAATGAAAATAGATGCAATTTTTCCCATCGTATATCCAAAACCGAATATCAAATATGTCGTGATCACGTCACGTTTTAAAATAACTGATATTAAAAAATCACGATATCATGTCACAACGTGATTAAAAAATCACGATATCGCTCATCACTAGTATGTACCTACTTACTTCGCTGGCCTATAGTACTTCCCTAAAAATGAAGCTCGGCCTCGCCAGGGTTGCCAGTTAGATTTTTATATCATCAGTAAATACCTTGTCAAAAATTCAGTAGATTTATTTTATGCTATACAAATTTAAGGAGAGGATAATTAAATAAATCTATGACGTCAAAAAAATATGTATTTTTATACAAAAAAAATTTATCTATTCCCAACAAAATAGTGACGGGGTCGCAAGACTTTTTACTCAACTTTTTGGCTTTTTCGTGGGTCGCCACATAAAAATGGTTGAGAAACGATGGTTTATGCCAATAAAATTAACTCAAGAGACGAACTCTGGAGAAAAATACAAAATATTTTCTTTGACGTCCGAATCTCTTCTAATCAAAATCACTAGAAAGTCGTCAAAAAAAGTTACCAGTCGATTTCATCATCAGAAATCCTTCTCGTGGCGCCCCCTGTAACAACATGTAAAATAATATATCGAATAATATTCTTTGTATAAAAGTATGCCGATTTTGATAACAATCGATAAATATACATAGACCAGGGTAAATAATTTTTGAAGCAAAAAAAATAACAGTAGGATGAAACCCATTGGAAAAGGAGGAGATTATTATAAAAATGAAAGGAAAAATAATGTACGGGCGATATGCGGTTGGGAAGGGAAAGGGGGTGAGTTTTCAAGGGTAAAAAACGGTTTATCTCGATTTCCTGCAAAACTACAAGTCCTATGGAACAGTCAAATAGCAAAGTTGTAGGTAATAAAAAGATCTCCAACTTTTGTATTCGTACTTTTTTCACATAACCTCAAAATTTATGTGAAAAATTCAAAAAACCAAGTTATTGGTTTTTGATTTTCATCTTTTACAAAGAAAAATTATTTTTCACGAAATTTGGTGAAGCCTTACCTTTTTATGTCCCAAATACACTGTAATTTATTTGATTTGAAATATTCATTTTTTCACCCTATTTTGACTTAATATCGAAAAAGCACCCAAATTTTCAATCGAAAATTCTCCCAACAAAATATCAGCTTTTTTCAAAAAGTTGGTGTGCTTTCTGTTCGTTGAAATATCTACTTTCCGAGGGTGTAAAAAAATATATACATTACTTTGGTAAATCTTTTCAGAAAATGCAAAAATCGAAAAAAACTCGAATTCGAAATTTTTTTTAATCATTATATACAATTTCATCTGAAAAATGTGACTGCTGCAATTTTTTTCAATTAAAAAGTTGATTTATTAAATTCTAATTACATTTATGTCATAGAAATTCTCATAATATATAAATATACATGTAAACCGTACTATTGAATTTAGAAACTTTATTTTGATTACGTTATTCATTACAATATTTTTAAATACATTAATCTAGTTATTCATAAATACTTTATCTTGAATTCTAATCACTTATCCGTTAGTTTTTTGATGGCATTTCTTCATCGTTAGATTCGGCAAATCTTTCCGATTCTAGTATATCTTCGAAATCTTCATGACCATCACCTTCTTCGTCTCCAATATTATTTCCAGTCTCTGTTGGCTCTTCATCCAAAATTTCTTCTGAATCATTAACTTCCTCGTAAGTTTCTTCTTCCATATTGAAGCATTTTTCAGAACCATGACAATTTGAGCATAAATTTGTGCATTTTAAACCATGTTTTCGGCAGCCACATTTTAAACTGTTACATCCAGTTTCTCAGCTGCAGCAAATAGTTTTGAGCAATATTTCCGGAATTAATTCCTTTTCTGTAAATTTGGGCATAAAGCCACGTTGATGTTGCTTCCAGCCCTAATCTGTTCAGTTCATTACCCAATCAAGTTTGAAGCTGATAATATGCCCTGTAACAATGTTGTTCTACTGCTCCTTCTGTGGGTGGGAGGTTTGCCAATATGAAAGATGATTTAATTTTTGCTAATTGATATTTTTGAAATCTTAATTGATTCAGCGTTATTGTATCATTTTTACATTTATAAATAGATTTGATTAATTGTAATCCATTTTTTTCGATATCTTCTTTACTTGCATCTTTTTTATAAAAAATATTGGCCAAATATGACAAATTTTTATTGTCTAATAATGAATTTACGATATTCTTCTTTCCTTTTCCGGCAAATCCAGATATTGTGTCGCAACCAGAAAAGCAATGCAGAAATGCAACAATATTTTTGAAGGATTCATATTTGAAACTATTAGATCTTTTACATTTATAGAACCTGGTTTGAGGAAATAAATGTCATAATTATTAGAATTTAATTGATTCGGAAGGACCAAAAGATCAATATCTTGACCCACAACAACGACAGTTTTATTAGTATCTCTGGCAATTTCTATCGAGGTCTTAATTATGTCAGCATCTTCTTCTACTTGTTTACAGGAAAATCCTTGTGGCTGCAATGTTTTCATTAACGTTTTTATTATTCTGTCCTTGTTCTGTTTCTCAAAATATTGTAGATGTCTTATAAAATATTAACTTTATTAACTTATTTGTTTGTTAATTGTAGTAGTATATTTCGATTTGCAATTTTTTTGTTTATCAATGTAACATGTAATCTTACGTTTTTCGAGTAATTAAAGTGTAAATTTTAATAAATAGCTCAAATTTGTACATAATGATTGAAAACAAATTTCGAATTCGAGTTTTTTTCGATTTTTTGCATTTTCTGAGAACATTTACTATCTAATATATAAAATTCTCGTGTCACGGTGTTTGTAATTAAACTCCTCCGAAATGGCTCGACCGATTCTCATGAAATTTTGTGTGCATATCGGGTTGGTCTGCGAATCGGTCAACATCTATTTTCATCCCCCTAAATGTTAAGGGTGGTCCACCCCTTAATTTTTTTTTATTTTTTAGACAAAATTTTTTGTTTTTATTTTTTTATGATACAGCATTCAAAAATATATACAACCGTAAATTTTCACCCTTCTACGATCAATCCCTATTTTTTATTTGTTAATTATTAACTTTAATTTTGTCATGACAGAATGAAAAATTTCATATTACTCTTAATAAAATTTATATGTATAAAAGAAAGTCGTGTTAGTTACACTATTTATTATTCAAGAACGGCTGAATATTGGTGGGGAGGTAGCTTAGAACCAGGAGACGGATATAGAATACAATTGCACGGAAAAAACATTATTTGAAAAAATTCTACTTTGGACAAAAATGGCGGTGAATTAAAATTTAAAAATTTGGTATAGGTTTCGTTACTTGGAGATTAGCTAATTGTAAGGATGGCATTTATAGAAGTTTGAAATAATTAAAAGCTACTCTGACACTCCACTCAAGGGACAGACAACGACCGCTTGCATAATATCTTATTGACAAGATAATGTTAGGACAGGACAACGGCTGTCGGGTCTTCTAGATGTTAAGACAGGATAACGTCTGTCGAGTCTTCTAGTAGTACTATATTTTTTTACCCTATCGGAAAGTAGATATTTCAACGAAAAGAAAGCACACCTACTTTTTGAAAAAAGCTGATATTTTGACGGGAGAATTTTCGATTGAAAATTAGGGTGCTTTTTCGATATTAAGTCAACATAAGGTGAAAAAATGAATATTTCAAATCGAAAAATTACAGTGTATTTGGGACATAAAAAGGTAAGTCTTCACCAAATTTCGTGAAATTTTTTTTTGTAAAAGATGAAAATAAAAATCCAAAAACTTGGTTTTTTGAATTTTTCACATAAATTTTGAGGTTATGTGAAAAAAGTGCGAATACTTTTTTCCATAGGACCTGTAGTTTTGCCGGAAATCGAGATAAACCGTTTTTTACCCTTAAAAACTCACCCCCTTCCCCTTCCCGACCTCAGATCGCACGTAAATTATTTTTCCTTTCATTTTTATAATAATCTCCTTCCCAAGTAACAATAAACGCTGATTTATTGAGCCTGTTCAGACAATAAGCTGATTAGTAGTTGGTTAAGGGTGTTAAACGCTGATTAAGCTACTGACCTGAATAATGAGCTAAATAAGCGTCGAATCAGTAAGTATAGATGCCACTATTCAGCAACATCGATAGAGATGAACTACATACTGAATAAGTGCCTCTTCAGCCAACTTAGTAGATATTGTACAGCAATATGCTTATGTGGCTGAACATAGGTTGAATAAGCATTTCTTCAGCTTACTTAATCTAGTGTTGTTCAGCTATTTATTACTAGCTGAATACAGGCTGGAGAAGCGCTTTTTCTGCCCATCAAATATTTCATTGTTCAGATATTTTAAAATGGCTGAACATGACCTGGTAAAGCGCTTTTACAGAAACCTGAACATCTGTAGTTCAGCTATTCATAGTCAGCTTAGTATGCACTGAATAAACCATTCTTCAGTAAAGTTAAAAGCCACTGTTCAGCTATTATTAACAGACTGAAGAAGTACTTGTTCAGCCCATTTTGATGATATTGTTCAGGTATACGTAGTAGCTGGATGTGAACAAAAAATGAGATACTTTTAAATATACCTTCTTCAGCCTGAAGTGTGAGTTTATGGATGCAACCGTATTATTCAGCGATTTTGAGGTTATGTTTTTTATTATATGTCACTTGACACTAAACGTTATATACAGTAGAGAAATGAATAGGTCATTAGGAAAATATGAAAAAGGGGAACTTACAGCTTTAACAGAAAATGGACATTTTACAATCCAGATGATATATGTATTTTGTAAATTAGTAGCCATCCATTATAAAAATAATATTTTTGTTTGTATACCTTTACATCATACAATAGCGAACTATTGACAACCACCAAAATACGGGTATGTGTACAAAAAAAGGAATATACTTATTATAATATAATTAAGAACTGTTAAAAACAAAACAACATAAAAGTATTCAACGCATTAACAAATAAACATTAAAAAAACATTTTTAACCCACAACTGGGGTACAGTCGTTATTAATTTCTGACCTGCCTATATTGTTTCTACTAAGCAGAATCCCGAAATTATAAGAGTTAAAACTAGAAAAATGCAATTGAATAAATAAATTTTATTAATTAAAATACTAAATAATATACTTTCTTACCCATATTGTTTGATTGCATTTTTATACACACACCATAAACAAACCCGAACTGATAAATTTTGTAGAGGTTATAAATTTTACCCTCCTTCATCTGTACAGCTATTCAGTCACTATGCAACCATATAGCTTATTTATAAATACCATTATTCGCAAACACCAAGTATGTGTTCAATTGGCGCAGAGGCTAGAGATCACTGGATTGTAAAATGTTAAACCACGGGTCCCAGGTTCAATCCCCGACGAAGAAAGGAAGAAAAAAAGGGTAAGTAACAATATTTGTAAATTTAAATATAATAAATAGCATGTAGTGACTGTGGTAATTGAGATAAATAAATAAGCTGAAGAAGCTATTCCTCAGTCAAGACTGGCAGCCATAAAGTCCAGCAATAGCTGGATAAATTCTCCACTTTTGGGTGAATAAGAGCTTAACAAGGGTTTATTCAACCCAAGTTTGATATTATTCAGCTTTAGACTGAACAATAAACCGCTTTAGCGCTTATTCAATCAATAATCTGTATAAATTATTACTTGGGTTCTTTTCCAATGGGTTTCATCCTAGTATTATTTTTCTTCACTTTTTATTATTTTTAAAGGCTTCTACCAGTGAAATTATTAGCAAAAAACGAAAAAAAAATCAACTTTAACACCCTTTATCTTTTTCCACAGCAATATTTGGTCCTATCGCCATATTTTGGTCCAAACAATCTGCCCTCAGCCTATGTCCCAATAGTTATGACTCACCCTGTATATACAAGGGGGCGAATAATTGTCTTAAGTATATTTTAACCAATAATTGTAATGCTTGTGACAATGGCAATTATTGACAGAGGTGAATTTTCAGACATTGTAGACGAGTAGAATAAACAAAATTTTAAATTTCAATTTTCAGTTTGACTGAATAAAGTGGAAAAAAATAACAGACGTAAAATTCTTGAAAATACAAAATAAAACAACTTGCCTTGAACTTAAAAACAAGTTATCGTCGCCATCCCGCTAAGAGCTGCAAGAATTCCGGCCCTTCAAGATAAGTTCCTTCGCTTGAAATTTAGCGTATGAGAATTTGAATTTAGCGTGTACATTTTCTGGGAATATTCGATTTATGTGAATGTTTGGATAATTCAATAAATATTAATATTTTCTTCCTTATTCAAAAATAAATAAAATATTGTTTAAATTATATTTCAATTATTACATTCAAAGCAAAGTACGGACCTGTTAGGTAAACAATTAGTCTTCGAAGAAGATAACTTGGCTATCGAAACGCGCGAAAAATAATGTAAAGTGTTGGTGTAGTGGTAGTGTTTAGTGTCTAGTATCGCCAACAGTTCCAAAATTCCCAACTTAATTGCCTAGAGCAAGACAAAAGTATCTCCCCTAAGTAAGCTGGAAAATTATCCCGAAAGAAATAACCTATTAAAGGGAGTATAAGGATAAAAAAATCTTTTTGCCCAAATGACATTAAAAGTGGTTTTTTAATGAAACTTTACAGGCATAAAAGATGGACTTTTTCTGCCTAGACAGAAAAAGTTTGTTGCTCTGCAACGTTCCAAGTAATAATTTGAAGCAAATTATACTCTGTCCATCCAAGCAACGGAGTGTTCTAAAACAGTATCATGCATAGTGCACGTGATCTCTCCGTCTCTGTACCAATGTACCAAAATCAATGAATTTGCAGTTGAATCCGATTGGCCAGCGTAGGGAGGCATATTTATTTTAGCCGATAAATGCTAAGGCGCATGGTGATCATACTTCGATCACGCATCTATCGTTGTTTGGGTCGCTTTTTTTGTGCGATGGTTGTACTTTTAATAACCAAAATTTACCATGACATTTGAATATTGTGTGAATTTAATTATTTGGATTTTGCGTGAATTTGGAGAAAAAATTGTATGTTTCACGTGACAGAAAAGAAGATTCAATGCCTTGGCTGGTTTCCTACTCTCGACTATGAAACACCAGCCGCGGCATTAAATCTGGTGCTTTTCTGCCTTGTAAAACAAATAGCTATTGTATAAATTATAATCTTACAGATCAGGACAAAAATTTATTTAAAAAAAATAACAAATTACAGTAGATTATATTTTAAAAGTTGATAGTTTGAATGAGTGTTTCTGGAGGTTTTTGAGCAATTTTCGATTCGAAAATTTCCTGTTTTTGTATTTTCAACGCTAATTTAAGTTTTTGCATCGGCGTCATGTCATCGGTGAAAATCTCACGTTTCGACAAATGTTTATGATTGATAATTTTATAATCGACTTTCTTTGCGTCTTCGTTTAATTCTACTTCGGCTATAATTCGCTAAAACTGACATTTAATGACCGATCATTGTGATATCGGTGTACTTACTTCATCTTGTTCTTCCTCTGCAACCTCTACAATTATCTCTGGAATCTCGACAATTTCTTTCAACTGCTCAACTCCTTCTAGAAATTTTCTCTCAGACCCTTTTTGTAAATTTTCCACTTTTATATCCGCAGACTGAAATTTTCTCTCGCTATTACCTTCCAATTGTTTCAGTGTAGAAGTTTGCGTCGTTCCCGTATTTTTTACTCCAGCACTAGAATGGATTTGTCTCTCGCTATTATCCTCCAATAGTTTCAGTGTAGAAGTTTGCGTCGTTCCCGTATTTTTTACTCCAGCACTAGAATGGATTTGTCTCTCGCTATTATCCTCCAATAGTTTCAGTGTAGAAGTTTCCGTATTTTTTACTTCAACTCCTTTTTCAGAAAATCTAATATCCACCACTGCTTTCGTTTCAATTTTGTGCACCAAAGGTTTGGCGCTTTTTTCTTCTTTCACATCCACTCTGTTCTGCTCTTCGTAATTTCTACATTTCAAAGGTTTAGTTTGAGTATTTTTAGCTTTCTTTTTAGCACCATCCCTTTTAGGTACGTAATCCAAATCATCTTCGTCTTTACAGTACTTATAATTCAACTTTTGCTTCTCTTGCAACAACTGCGGCTTACACCACTTCGATTGCTTTTCTTCTTGGCCGTATTTGCGTTTTAAACGTTCACAGAAACAAAGTTTTTTATGATTTCTATCTTTTTGTTTAAATTCATCACAGTAAATATCATCTTTGTACACGGTAGACTTACGCGGTGATCTGGTGGTGTTTATTTTACATTTTTCACATATAACGCATACATGGTCAGATTTACACGAACACTCTGTTTCTTTATGACATTTTTTACATCCCCTATCTAATTTTGTTAACTCACATTCGTGTAAAAGCACAGCGCATTCTTTGGGGTGGTCACTAAAAGTTGAACACTCCCCTAAAGGAGGACGATTTACCCATCTCATCATAGCTGCACAATTATTCTCTACCTTCGAAGGGGTATCTTGGAATTCGACTTGCCAACCTGTAGGTTTTGTAATTGTCTGGTTTGGTGTTTCTACGACGTATGCTAAACCGAATTTTCCTTTCGCCAACTTTTTTTGCTTTTTTTTGTATTCGTGACAATTAAAATAATCGGGATTGGGATTTTTTTTGCATCTTATACAAGCTTCTACATCATACTCATCTTCTGATTCGGAATTACAGTCGAAAGGGTAATTACAATAGGGGTACATTTTAATGCGGTATTTGATATTTAAAATTACAAAAATTTTGACAAACTTTCAATTTTAATAGCAGTTTTTGTATTGTGTGACAGATTAGACGAGTTTCGTTAAAAGTGGACGTAAGTCATAAATGTCAAGCACACAACTTAACAATAGTTCTGTGATTGAAACCAAAGAAATAGATTAATGTAGACCCGAAATATGGAGGGTAGAAGGAAGGAGCACCATCTTGTAAGGGTGACAAGTTGAAAAAGTATCCACCTGTAAACAGCAAATTATAATTCGAAGATTCATCGAAATGGCGCTCGTGTAGCTAATGGAAATGATGTGAATTTAGGGTTATAAACCGAGTGAAGTGTGCTGGGTTGAAAAATTTAGTATTTTTCGTGACTTTTGTAATTGAGAAATATACAGTATTTAAAATCTCAATTATTTACATAGTATTTCCTTTTTTAAGTTTGTATCTTACTCTAATAATTCATGGCGCTGTTTTTAAAATCCTTCCACTTGCTACTATGGCGCCATCTTAATTTGCTTCCTTTCGATGGACACTTTTTAATACATTCAGATGGTGCTCCTTCCTTCTACCCTCCATAACCCGAAAAAATACGATTTGATATAAAACTGACATTTGAAAAACAGCATAGGCAAGTGAACCACAATTTAGACATTTGAAATAACGAAAACTCCCGGAAAGCTGAATTTTCGTGGAGAGCTTGGGTTAACCATTAGAAATAAAGTGTTAAAAGTCCCCATCGATCCCATGTGAGCTAAAAAGTTATTCGGGGGCAAAGGTCAAAATTTTCGGTTTTTTTGGATCGAAAACGGTGAGTTTTATCGAAAAAGTACCTCAGACCAAAGTTGTGGATCTACAATAATGGTCCTTATGATTTTTTTTCTGTGAGTCACCATTTCTGAGATATCGCGATTGTAAGAGTCACATTGTACATGATATGCACACATTTCCACGCCATCTATGAGGTAGTGTACTCGACTATTTTTTTTACGTGGTTCCCCAGTAGGCCTATTCCACGAACTATTATAATGTTATTTTCAGGAACAATACTTTTTTAAATGCATAATGAATATTGATATTGGATATTGACTTTAATTGTAGTTTTGATTTTTTTTTTATATTTTAATCTGATTCATACTCTTCATCTTCTACTTAAACAGTCATGTCTTGTTCGATTTCTTCTTCCCCTTCCTCTTGCTGGATGTTTATCAATTCTTTAAATGAAGATTAATCAGTTGTTTCTTCATCAAAATCACATGAGTCGTATTTAATTGAACATTTGAGCAAGACAGACCTCTGCAATTGGTACATGCTGGAGAACACAGTATACCTACTTTTTTGTATCAAAGGTTAAATATCGGTATTTATCTAGACCATCGTTTCTCAACCATTTTTATGTGGCGACCCACGAAAAAGCCAAAAAGTTGAGTAAAAAGTCTTGCGCCCCCTCCGTCCGTCACTATTTTGTTGGGAATACATTAAATTTTTTTTGTATAAAAATAAATATTTTTTTGCACAGTGTCTTTTTATAATCGTATGATAAAGAATAAAACAAAATTCGATCTTGTTGACAAATTTTAGTCGAATGAGAGCGATGAAGGAAATCGCAATAATGTCTTTTTCCACTACCCAAAAAAAAAGTGTTTTTTACCGAAAAAACGTTAAAACTCGAAAAATTTCCAATATTTTAAATTGAAATTTTTTTCCATAGTTTGTGACTATCGACGCTACCTTCTACCAAATTTTCATCAAAATCGAACAATTTTTTACGAAACTAAAAAACGAAAAATGCAGTTTTTTGCGTTTTTCGAGCTAATTCGAGGTTATGTGAAAAAGTCGCTAATGAAAAAGTTGTAGATTTTCCCAAGATCTACAACTTTTATATACATTTTTTTATTCTAGGAACTCAACTTTGGCCGGAAATCGCAATAATGTCTCTTTCAACCCCCCCAAAAAGTGTTTATACCGAAAAAACGTCATAACTCGAAAAATTTCCAATATTCTAATTTGAAATTTTTTTCCATAGTTTGTAACTATAAAAACTACCATCTTCAAAATTTTCATCAAAATCAAATAATTTTTGACGAAACTAAAAATTTTAAACGAAAAATTCAGTTTTTTGCGTTTTTCGAGCTAATTTTGAGGTTATGTGAAAAAGTCACCAATGAAAAAGTTGTAGATTTTTCCAACATTTACAATTATTATATTCAACTTTGTTTTCTAGTACCTCAAATTTGGCCGGAAATCGCAATAATGTCTTTTTCCACCCCCCAAAAGTGTTTTTTACCGAAAAAAAAAAACGAAAAATTCCTAACATTTTAGTTTGAAATTTTTTTCCATAGTTTGTGACTATCAAAGCTACCTTCTACCAAATTTTCATCAAAATCGAACAATTTTTTACGAAACTAAAAATAAAAAACGAAAAATGCAGTTTTTTGCGTTTTTCGAGCTAATTCGAGGTTATGTGAAAAAGTCGCTAATGAAAAAGTTGTAGATTTTCCCAAGATCTACAACTTTTATATACATTTTTTTTCTTCTAGGAACTCAACTTTGGCCGGAAATCGCAATAATGTCTTTTTCAACCCCCCAAAAAAGTGTTTATACCGAAAAAACTTCATAACTCGAAAAATATCCAATATACTAATTTGGAATTTTTTTCCATAGTTTGTAACTATAAAAACTACCATCTTCAAAATTTTCATCAAAATCAAACAATTTTTGACGAAACTAAAAATTTTAAACGAAAAATTCAGTTTTTTGCGTTTTTCGAGCTAATTTTGAGGTTATGTGAAAAAGTCTCTAATGAAAAAGTTGTAGATTTTCCTAAGATCTACAACTTTTATTTCTAGGAACTTACCTTTGGCCGTAAATCGCAATAATGTACCCCCCAAAATTCTACCCCCAAAAAGTGTTTTTTACCAGAAAAACGTCAAAATTCGAAAAAATTTCAATATTTTTTTTTATATAATGTAAGTAGCGTTTGTACGATCATCCTCAGCATTGATTGCTTGAAAGCTACATCGAAGAGTGATAACGGGTAAGGGGCTAATTCAGTCTCGAAAATTTTTTCAATTTCATCCTCAAAAGCTTTAGTGACACTCATGCGTTGAAATAATAAAACGGGGTCTACAGGTACTTTTTCATCGTGAACTTCCACGGTGCTATTCGCAACTAAAAGAGGGAGTACTTTTCCAGAGCGTTTTAGTTTTATCTTATTGAATGCTTCGCCTGTCATCTTAGACATAGAGGCAATCCCAACTTCACGAGCTCTATGGCAATTAATTTTATCGTCACCGACGACTCCAGAAGCAATAGATAAGTATTTTTATATCTTTCTTCATCCTTCTTAAGTCGTGAATCACTTGCGTCTACATGCTGATTTGTTGTGTCCATTTGAACATTAACAAGAACTTCCAACCCACCACACACAGTATTCATTGCATGCATTCCGTAAACCCATTCACTTATCACACTTTCTTTCGTACTTCTTTCTCGAGAAATGCCTCCATCTGTCTTCATGGATTTCATCATTGTGTTGGGAAAAGTATCTGGACCTCTTAAAACCACTTATTTTGAAGAATTATCATAAGATTAATAAAATAAAAACATAATGTAAACTTAACGTTCATTTATTCTTCTCATAACCTGCCATACTTCTAATAACTACTGACTAATGACTACTGACAATTGACATTGACATCATATAAGCACCATAGATATCTACGCCATAGATAACAGATGTAAAGAGTATAAAGTAAAGTAAAGACTATAAGGAAGTTACAACAATTGATTGTTCTATAATCATATCTGTTGAAGTTCCACAACTAACTTTATCAGAACGTCCTTCAGTAAATCTTTGATAAACACTAGGATCACATGTAGGCCCTTTGCTTATGGTCTTTATAGACCCAAAATAGATTAGAGTTTGCTTGTAGGTTCAAATTATTTTTTCAAATATAATTCATTTGATAAAACACAACTTTAGATTTTCATGTACAATGTGACTCTTACAATCGCGATATCTCAGAAATGGTGACTCTTAGAAAAAAAATCATAGGGAACAATATTGTAGATGATGTTTTAAGATCTACAACTTTGGTCTGAGGTACTTTTTCGATAAAAATCCAAAAAACCTCAAATTTCGACCTTTGACCCCGAATAAGTTTTTTAGCTCACATGCGATCGATGGTGACTTTTGACAATTTATTTCTAATGGTGAACCCAAGCTCTCCACAAAAATTCAGATTTCCGGGAATTTTTGTTATTTGACCACTATTTTTATAATTGACCGGATTACATTACGGAGCTGCTGGAACTTTTATAAGTTCAAACAGTAGTGCTGTTCTTATTGTGACATACACGCATGCGCATTAGATATTTTAAATAAAGAGAACAGTTTTGTATTCAAGTGTGTATTAACAACAATAAATCATAGAAAAACCTTGATAAAAACTTAAGATACTAATCCAGATTAAGAAGGTTATTGATTATTGGAAATTTCTCTCTTCCAAATTTGACTACATTTTGCAAAAATGCGAGCTAAATATTTCTCTACTTTTAGTTTTATAAATTTTTCATTTCTCACTATTGGGCTATTAGATACGTTCCCTAAATCCCATTGACCATGATGCCCCTCTTCTCAAGTATTTTATAGAATACCTGACTTATAGAACTCCATATTTTTAATGTACTTTTTGTGTTGATTTACTCTGATTTTTAATGATCTAGATGTTTCACATAAATAAAATTTTTCACATTCGGAACATTGTTCTTCTTTATAATATGGTAACAAATGTTATTGGAATCTTAAATATATTTTTATGATTCCAGAGATTATAATCTTTTAATTCAAGCGATATCGTAAATGTCAAAATTTTACTACCCGTTGACAAGTGACAGCTCCTTGAAAATGTCATATGACGCCTTCCATCTCTAGAACTTGTTTTTAAAATAGTGGTGCGTTCCACTAAGCGCCACCTAAAACGTTTCAAGACCCCCGTGTGAACTTTATTCCGCATCAAGCATCAAGTACTCGGCGAAAACCAAAATTGGAAAGCGGGCTGGTGGCCACCGTTGACCTCAAGGTGTTATATGGGAACTGTATTTGCCGAGCGCTGACGATCTTCGCCGCGTGAGAGAAACACGCCCGAAGTTTACATGTGATGGGTCAAAAGCCCGGTGTAATATCGACGATGAATCAATCGACTTACGTCGGCTGATTATTACACGCTTAGAAAAGAGATGAGTAGAGGGGTTGGCAGGCCGCGCTATATTTTGATTTAAAGGAGAGCATTTGAAGCGAAATAATGAGAATAATGAGCTGTGTTTTGACGTAATAAGTTGTTGCATCGAAGGCTTCACTTAAATTTTAAAAAGATTTAGACTAATTATCATTTAATTTAAGTTTGTCATATTTAATATGTATAGAAATGAATAAAATATGGTTGTATTTTAAAAGAGTATTATTTTTATATAAATCAAGCGTGGCCCAAAAAAAATTTTTGCCTCTGGGGCTTTGGAAAGGAACTACACAAATTTTGCTTTTTTAACGATTTTAACGACTTCTGGGCAGAAATTGGGAGTAGTTTTTCGAAAAATGTCCGCCTAAGGCGGACAGGTCTCCGTGGGTTGGTCAGTGGCGTCTCGTATTTTAAGACTTTGGTCATATCACCTATGACCCCCCTATCAAATTAACCACGAGCCGCCACTGATACAATTTAATTGTTTTTATTTCATTTAAGCAGTTTTTTATTAGTTCGAGTTTGAATATAAACAATGAAAGCTGTTCATTCATCAAACTAGGTTATGTTATTAATAATTAAGGAAAAATGTATAAGTAGCTGTTGAATATAAAGAAAACTAATTTTATTGAAATTATTTTACTTTATTATATTTACCTGTACCTGCACGTGCAGCATCGGCTTCAGAAACCAAAGCTTCCTCTGCAATTTCTTTTTCTGCATCATATAAAGTAATTTTGGTTGTCGCCATCTTTGAGTTTTGAATATCATATTTCAAAAATTGCGCCGAAATATTCTCAACGTCCACTTTGACCCACCTCTTTAGATGGGTCGTTGTGGGCTTGGTGTGAGCGAAAGTAATTATGTCATGAATGACGTTTTCGCCGCGACCACAACGACCGCGGTCGTCATGTACTCATGTGCAATGGCTAAACGAGCATTTTAATAGTTGTGAGCGCTTAGTGGAACGCACCATAAGAGGAGCATTTTAGGAGACCCAATCACAGTACTAAAAGTTAGTAGATTTGGAGTGTGTGATTTGGTCGTGTTCAGACTTTTTGAACTAATTAACAATTACGTGAAACATGTATTGTATTGCTTGCAGTTGTCGTGGCCAATGGGATCAAGGCATGTCTAAATATCGAATCATCATTGGCCACAGACCAATATTTATCACTCAACGGTTTATGTGAATATACTGTTGCCGTTTTCAAGTTAAATGGTAATAATCTGTATAAAGTATGGATCAGATATTTCGCACTCCATATTCACCTTTTTAATATTCAACAATATTTTACTTGCATCAATCTCCGTTTCTGAAATTAACTTTTTTCCATTTCATATTGATAATTTCTAATCACCCTCGTAATATAACTTGTCTGTTTATTTTTCTCCAGCCACCGTATTTTGATTCATGATGGCAAATTTGAAGATCTTGCGAACTTCGTTTAGTTTCTGCTAGGCACCACCACTTCCTTAAACACTCTACTGTTAATGGGGAAAGGACGTCAAATGAGAATTCTACGTCGTTTGACCAACTATCTCTATATTATTAAACAATGCTTTATGTATGTATGTAAATTGGGGTGACATTCACTGAGACCTAAAAGATCTATTGTGCCCCCTTACTTCTACTTAGTTCCTGAGGAAAGTCTCAGAGACTAGTCCTATTTCCCGGAGGAATTTTAGGATATCTGCAGGCTTTAACTTAGGTAAATGTCCCTCTTCTATCCTGTAGTCTCCAAGGTGTTGTGCCCTAGGATTCTGAATTGCTGTGCAGTTTGCAAGTATGTGGATGGAGGTTTCTTCTTCCATGCCACAGAATCTACATTCTTCTTCCTCCACTATTTTGAGCTTTTTCAGGTGCCCATTCAGGCGACTATGTCCCGTAAAGATGCCTATTAAAACTCTTAGTGCAGTTTTACTTTGACTTATGCATTCATTTGATCTCAACAGGTTGTAATCACCCAGAAGAATCTTTGATTGCCTAAGTCCTACTAGATCTTCCCAATGGTCAGATCTTCTCTTTTCTTCGGCTTTGCCTATTTCTTCCAATATTACATTGGAGCTGATACCACAAAAGGGTTCCGGCCCCCAAAAGGGTGGTCCCCCTCTTTGCTAGTTCATCTGCTATTTCATTTCCTTCCATTCCAGTGTATCCTGGAATCCACAGTAAGGTGACTATATTGTTCTCGCCTAGTTCATTTTGTTTGCCTAGGCATTGCCACACCATTTTGGAACTGATAACACAAGAGCTCAGTGCTTTAATGGCTGCTTGACTATCCGACATTATGATAATCCTTTGCCAAGCCAATCTTTTCCCAAGCTTTCAGAGTGTTTGGTTCCTGGCCCGTACACTCCTATCCCAGTTCCTTCTATTGCTTTTGAGCCGTCTGTGTACCATTGAATGGCATTCTTTCCAAGTCTGGTAATGGTATTTGGATCCCATTCCTTCTTGTTGCTTAATTCCGTAACGAATTTCTTTGAAAAGTTATACTTTTTCATCATACCATCTTGTGGCATGTCCCAGGTTTTCTGATTTCTAAGAAGTAAGGAGGTGGTTTTTTTTAATGATTCCCTCTCTACTCAGTCTGTATCTTGTTCTTTCTGCAACACTTTCCACCACCATATGTAGTGGTGCGAGGTTGAGAATAACTTCCATGGCTGCCGTTGGGCATGTTCTCATTGCTCCTGTAATGCACATACACGCTAGTCTTTGAATTTTGGAGAGGTTTTCTCTCGTTGTCAATAGGCTAGTTCTACTACTCCACGCAATGGCTCCATAAGTGATAATTGGTCTCACTATGGCAGTGTACATCCAGCTCAGGATTTTTGGTTTGCACCCCCAATTTCTTCCTGCCAGATTCCAGCACACCATTAGAGTCATTTTTGCTTTGTATATAATCACCTTTTCGTGTTTGTTCCACAGGAGTTCACTGTCTACAGTCAAACCTAGATACTTGACTTCCTGTCTCCATTCAACCTCGCTCCCATTAAGTTTAATGGTTTTGAGGTTGAGCTTTCTTTTCTTAGTGAAGGCTATTAAGATGGTTTTGGTGGGGTTGATGTAAGTCCCCTGCACCAGCTATTTGTATAGTTCAGACCCTTTTGTACGATGTCACAAAGGGTATTTTCGAATTTTCCCCTGGCTGTTATGACAATATCATCAGCATATCGTTGGCAGGATATTCCCAGGTCAGTCAAACCACACAGGAGTTCGTCAACCGTCAGGCTCCACCTTAATGGGGATGCTACTCCTCCCTGTGGACATCCTCTGGTTGTACAGATGGAGACAATGTCTTTGCTCGTCCTCGTCTCTGCTACTCTAGTGGTGAGCAGTTCCGACATCCATTTGGAGCTTCATTTGGTGCTGTCTACACCTCTTCTATTTAATGCTCTTTTGACAGCCTCATGAGGAGTATTGTCGAAAGCTCCTTCTATATCCAAAAAGGCGCATACTACGGCTTCTTGGTTGTCTAGAGCACCTCGGATATCCTCCGTCAGTTGTACCAGTGCAGTCTCCGTAGATCTGCCTGCCCGGTAAGCATGTTGATGCAGGTGAAGAGGTAGTCTCTCTAGGTTTTCCGCTCTAATATAATTGTCAATAGCTTTTCCATCGTTTCGAGCACAAGCGATGTTAGGCTAATAGGTCTGAAGGATTTGGGGTTTGTTGTGTCCCTTTTTCCAGCTTTTGGAATGAAGGTTACTATTGCCCTTCTCCATGCTTCTGGTATATAACCCAGTTCTAAGCTGCTTCGACTGATTCTAACCAAATGTGGTAGAATTTCGTCTTGTCCTTGCTGGAGTAATGCTGGGAAAATTCCATCAGCTCCCGGTGCCTTGAATGGTGAAAAGGTGTTCATAGCCCATTTTAACCTTTCGTTACTACAAATGTGCTTAGCCATTGTAGTACTTCTATCTCCCCTATTTGGGCTACTCCCAGGAAAATGAGTTTCTAGTAACAGTTTCACTCTTTCTTCCTCATTTTCTGATATTTACCGCCTGGCTTCCTCAAAGCCATATCTGTGATGACCCTTCTTTTTGCCATGACTTTGTAGAGTCTTGCCGCAGCAGGTGTTGTCTTTATATCTTCACAGAATTTTCTGAAGCTATTTCTTTTAGCTTCTCTAATTTCCTTATAGTAAGTAGGTGTTTCTCACCTCGGTGCATCTCTGCCAGTCTCCGGTGAGTTTTGCTTTATTAAAAAGGTCCCGGGTTTGAGATCTTAATTCTTTCAGATGTTTAATCCACCAGGGTGCATCTCTGCTGCTTCGTTGTTCTGGAAGAGGGCAGCTCGATTCATATGCATCGATTTTTGCCCTGTTCAGGTCCTCAAGCTCATTTTCCAGATCGAGTTGGTGCTTAGCCCTCCCTTTTCTCTGGATATGTGATAGGTTTACTTTCAGACAGGTGTTTTAGTTGTCCCAATCTGTTTTTCTTGGTTTTCTTCTAAGGCTCACCTCAGATTTGCCTAGTTCTAACTTGAATGTTATGATGCTATGATCGGAGAGAGATGGTTTGCCCGAAACTCTCCAATCTTTTACTATATGTTTTAGATCCTGTGTTGCCAGTGTGACATCTAAAACTTCTTGCCTTACCCTTGTTACAAATATGGGGGTATTCCCCATATAGTGAATATTAAGGTTTTTATTGAGGATATATTCTAAAGGTTGCTCACCTCTCTGGTTGGTATTGCCACTGCCCCAAACAGTATTGTGTGCATTGGCATCACATGCTAAGAGTAGAGGTAGTCTCTTCTCTTCACAGTACTTCACCAGCCTTTCTACCTCGGGGGGTGGTGCTATCCCGTCTCCCGCAAAGTAGCATGATGCTATTACTATCTCCCTGCCCTCCTTCTTGTTCGAAGAGTGCTCGAACTGGAACGAGGTCTCGAGTCATGTATTCTGAAAGACAAAAATAGTTAATATTGTTCCTTATCATAATACATGTTCTTGGTATATCACTACCCGAGTGATATACTATTTTAGCATATTTACATGCTAATCCTCTTACCTGGTTATTATTGACCCAAGGTTCTTGGATCAAACACATCCCCCATTGGTTTCTTTCCTCTTCTTTTCTGAGGCCATGTACGGGGATTTTCCCAAACCGGTAATGAATGGTGAACCCGTTGTTCTTGATTTTTTGACAGGATAGATTGTCTATTCCTGCCCTCAAGACTAGGCCTTTGCCCTCTTCTTTAAGGTTGAGGACCTTCCATTGGTTTGTTACCAAACCTTCATTCCGCGCTTTTATCAAGCAAAGAAGTTTTCCTTCCTCTACGCCTTTGCTTCTTGGGAGAAAGATCGTACCGGTATGCATTTTTGGGATGTTTTCTCCCTGGCACATCATCAGTTCTACTCCCTTCCAGCTTTTCGGCTGTGGTATTATCAACTGGAGCCATTCTGCAGTCTGTGGTGTTTCACAGTCGATTAGAACGACTCCTGGTCTGAAATGTATGCCAGTACACTGGAGCTTATGCTCCCATCCAGCATACATTTCTTCCATTATTGCGTTCTCCAGCAAGGTTTGGTCGTCCGCACTGAGAGTGGTCTCAGGGTACGCCCTAGGGAGAACCGCCATTCTTATTATTTTTGCTGCAGCTGAAGAAGGGATGGCTATTTTGCCCTCCTTTTTCTTCTTCACCTGTACTTGCGGTGACTGGGCTGTCGCCTCTTCCCGCTTTCGTTTTTCTCCTTTAGGAGGGATGTTCTTCTCCTCTCCTTGTTTTTTACGCTCTGCGGCTTTCTTTCTTGATTCTTCCGGTGCAAGTCCCTGCTCAAGAAAGCGAAGATACCATCTTACCCCCGCTCCACTAAGTCCACACCTCAGTAGATCGTCCCTTCCTCCGGGCTTACCCAGTTTAGGAGGGATGGGGATTTTTCTACTTTTTTCCAGGATTTTTCCCGAAAACTCTCAGCAGTTGAGGAGGTTGAGGGTATGGGTGCCCCTGTCGTTCTCCTCTCCTGTTGGTCTGTAGCCTCCTCTACAAGAGGGTTGCTCGCGCGAGAGGGAGGTGCTACAGTTTTTTGGGCACTGCGGATACATTGCCCCGACTTGAGCCCGGTTGTGGTTCTTGCCCGCTCAACTTTTCTTTTTTCTTCCTTTCCATGGATGATCCCACGAGTAGCTTGGGAAGTATAAGTCCACTCCCGCTGAGCCCCGCATGCTGGAGTAAGGGTGTTTAAACTGGATGTCCCCAGGTATCCAGAGTTCGCATATTAGCCCTTGGGGGAGAAACAATGCTTTAAACAATCCATCAGTTTATTCGATTTAGGGCGGTTATTATAAACATATCTTGAAGTTATCTTTGAATTTAATAGTCAAGTTAACTTTAGGTTTTAAAACGTCAATTTTTATTTTTAAAATAAAAAGAAGAAAAATAAAAGTAAGAAACGGACAAAATTCAAAGAAAACAAAGTAAAAACACAATCAAAATATTCACAATATAATTAATTGAGGTTATAAATGCCAAATCGTTGACAGAACCGACATAACAGAACAACTATCAAATTTCGAAAACCAGGAGTTCCAAAAAGTTAACTTTAATCGATATCCCTTCCACCCGACAGAGTTAACTCCGCCATTTTGAAGTTAACTATAACATGTGATGTCATTCTACAAGTTAACTTTTAGATACATGTCAAAATAGTTTTATAATACCCACCCATAGATTTTAGTTGCTTATTTTCCAGAATAGAGAAACATAACAATTTTTTTACGTACACTCTGTATAATAACGATAGAAAAAAAGAAACAAACTAACGTCTACCTATTTATAGTTCTTCGATATAAGACATGACTCGTTGTTTAAGTACACGTAAGTCTAGAGAAGTCTTAAAACTTCCTTTTTCATCGAGTTAACGATGCCCTATTGTTTCAAATACGATTCCTTAAGGTAAAATGTGCACACAAATTGCCCCATCAACTCGGTCCGTTCGACTTGTTTTATCGTTTTTATATGTCACTGTGACGAGTCGTACTGAATCCCGAGGATCAAAAGAAATATCTCACTTTTTATCTGTTATTATACCGCGGTGTATATAATAAAAGGTTCTCTTTGCTCTTTGTAACCACGACTTGTAACTTTAGTGGTTTTTTCTCCTTTATACTGTTTTCAATTAATTACAAGATATTTTTATAAAAACAGTAAAAAATATTTCTTTTCGAACAAACTAGGGTGAATATACCATTGGCGTACTTTCACATCGAAACATTATGTTCATTAGAAAGATACATACAATTAATTTTAGATATCAGTGATTAAATCACAATTCGTCATATATCACCCATCAATACAAACATTCAAATTTTTAACGTAAACATACTTTTTAAAAGAAATAGTAACTATTTAGAGATTTATACAAACTAGAGAGCAGATATGCTTTTATTTCTAAACATCCAATGATTGTAAAAGGAATACGAGAAATTTCAGATATCAGTGATTAAATCATAGTTCATTATATATCGCTCATCACTGACAAGTTTGACATTTATAACGTAAACATACTTGGAACGTGTTCAAACACGTCTATGAGTACCTAATTTTGTTTTCAATATTTAGAAAAATACATTCTAGATAGTAAGGAATTTGTCCAACAGAATTGCTAACAATTAACTCCAATATAATTTGAAAAAAATTGTATAAATCCCGCAACTATTTAGACAAAGTAATGTAGATGAACCATTGGGATACGTTTACATCGAAACATTCAGTCAATACAGAGATACGATGAGTTTTAGATACCAGTGATTAAATCACACGTTAGTTGGAGTTGAACTTTGTGTGTTTGTGTTTTATGAACAAAAATTGACTGATATAGGTACACTAACTAACCTTCAATAAAATGTCGAGAACACACACACCAAGTTTATACTTGTGATTCACTGAGGGTGCCCCGTTTTAAAGCACTAATCCAAGCATCGCGGCGTTACACAGAAAAATCGATTAATTAGTCTCTTTGCTTCGTTAAAACAGCAGGAAATCGAAAAAAAATACCTTACCTCTTTCTCCCCGCATTCGACACTTCACAACACTACAAAATCAGTAAATAATGAAAACTAAATAGAATGTGTGCCCTCCAGCACAATATGGCCGACCTGTCAGTGACGTCATTCTGGAATGGTCTATTGCTATTGGATTTGCAGTGGCGACGCCGTGGTAAAAAAACAAACAACTTAGATAGACGCTTTTGAATACAGGTTTTGTCAATTTTTTCGTATGAATTCGATCTCCTTATCTAGTCTCCATGATAATTTTTTCTAGATTGTCCCACAACTAATTAAAAAAACTAGAGCAAGTATGCCAAACATCCAGTCATTAATAAGATGGATACGATTAATAATAGATACCAGTAGTTAAATCACAGTTCGTCATATATCGCCAACCACTAAAAAGTTCAACATTTTAATGTAAACATTCTCGGGATGTTTTGGAAAGTGTAATATTACTTACAGTATCAAATATACATTCGAGAAAGTAAGAAATTTGCCCAACAGAATTGTGCAATTAAACCCAGGATAATTTTCAAAAAATAGTAAAATTCCACAAAAACTCATATAAACGGAAACAAATATATGTCATATGTTCATATCTAAACGTCAAATCATTAGAAATATGGATACGATACATTTTGATATCAGTGATGAAATCACAGTTCGTCATATATCGCCCATCACTGAAAATTTTGACATTTTTACTACGAACGAGCTCAAACACATCTAAGAGTGAAAAAAGGAAGGATAGTTTTTCATTCTCCTCCCGCTCTCGAAGGGAGCGGGCCGCTGTAAGCTTTCCAGAGCCTCTTCAGCCAACATTGGAATGAATAAGGATTGTTTGGTTTAGGGGATGGGAGTGGAGGGAACGGTGGTAGGAGCCTGAGCGTTGTACTGACCATAGAGATACTACAGATAGAGGCAGCAATCCAGCTCGGAACCCGTCAGCTTATAAGAGAGAGATAGAAAGTCAGAGGTTCAGGCTGTCTTTCTCTAATGGCGCGCATGCTATAGACGAGAAACAAAGACAGAAAAACCTCTGACGTCTGTATTTTTCTCTCTCACCGGAGTTCAGACGGACATTCCCACTTACACAGCGGCCTATGGCTTGTTGCCTCTATCTGTAGTATCTCTATGGTACTGACCCAGCATTCGCCCATTGCTATGAGAAAATCTTTGAAAAAACTCATAGCAGGTCAGGCGGACCTGGGATTTGAACCCCGGTCCTTCCCAATGCAAGCCGAGAGCGTAACCACTCCACCACTTGCTTGGCATCTCTAAGAGTGATATCATGGAGATCGAACTCCATGTATTCCAATTTCTGGTCATGGTAGAGGACGCCAGTTTAAAACCCGAACCATAACATCTGACGGCAGAACAAACAACCACTCATAAAACTCGAGCTCATGATGTTTTATTGGTTCCTAGCTCCTTTGATAGTTCGTGGTTCACGAGTGAGGTGAGTGAGGTTAGGAAATAGAAATGGAACATTTTGTGAATAAGAAATCCGTTTTTGTCCTCGTTTTCAAAAATCGAAAATTGTGATCGTTTGGTGATAAAAGAATTAGCTGAATGTATTTATGTTTTACTAAGATATATAATTTTAGTCTTCTTTCCTACTTTATTTATCTTCGAATATTTTTGATTACTTTTGGTAACTGAAAAATATGTTCACAGTATTTGAGAAAATACATTCGATAAAATAGGAAATTTGCCAACTGAATTGATTACAGCTGGTTTACAAAAAATAATATAAATCCCATATAGAGCAGATATGCCAAAGGCGCACGTTTATATCTGAACGTCCAACTATTAGAAAAAGGGATACGATGAATTTAAGATATCAGTGATTAAATCACAGTTCGTGATATATCTCCCATCAATAGAAAGTTTGACATTTTTAACATAAACATACTCCGAACGTATTTAAACACTTTTAAAGCCGGTGTTTATGAATAAGACTCAAGGCTTGAGTTTTTGACATATTTTACATTGAAGAAGTGTCAAAAATCAATGCTCAATAGAGGAGTTCAGTGTAAGGTCAGTATGACCAACAATAATTGGTTTTTTATGACAGTTGATGTCTACCATTCAAAACATTAGATTTTTGGAGGTTTTTTATAATTGCGAACATCTATATTGCTTTATTTAAAGAATGAATACACCCCCGAAGTGTAAATCTTGAAATTTGAAATAACGCTTTAGCAGAATTCTCAAAGCATCGGTAGCCAATAATTCTGTTGACTTTTGACAAGTCACCATTTCACTTATGTCATTATGTCACTAGTTATGTTAGATATCAATGGAAAAAAGCGATCAAAAGAATAAAGAGATACAAGTAAACTACTACAAAAGTCTAATAGAAAATATATATAAACGAATATTAACAAAAACAAATAAAACTGATATCTGACATAACTAGTGACAGAATGACAGAAATGAAATGGTGACCTGCCAAAAATTCTTAGAATTGGCCTTTTCCAAGTACGTCATCGAGACGAATTTCTGTCACCGGATAACCTTCAAACTGAATTCTAATATAACCTCAAACCGAATTATACAACTTGATAAAACTCATAACAATAGAGTACACGCATATTTCATATTTTGCTTAGATATTAATTTGTAATAGTAAAGTTGATATCAAAAATAACTAATAATAGGAAATAAACCAGTTTCCATTGGAAATTACTTCCAAATTTTAAAATAAAATTTAAATTTTAATGCACTTTCCGACCACCACCCGAGGATTTCCGAACGCTACCGATGATACGTGTGATGTCATACCATTTGTTTACTTTTGTCAATATGGCCGGTATTGCATTAGGTTCTGTGTAGTTTTGTGTTTACATTGTATTTTAATTAACTATTAATTGCTTCATCGACGTAAAAATATCATTTATATGTTTGTTTGAGTCCATTACGTGTTTGTGTGTGCTTTTTTTATTTCTAAAAGTCAACGTAAAGTGGAAAGTGGATATTTTAAAACTTTCAGAAGAAAATATTTTATTTACTAGTTCAGTGTTCAGTGACGATTCTTTCATATTTTGTGAGTAAAGATATGGCTAGCGAAGGTTTTGTAAAAGCACAAACTGATAACTTGCCCAAAGTAGACTCATTTATGCTGCTTGACTTTATAATGTCAAACAGCTGCTTTAATGCAGAGGAAATAAGAGGAGTTAAAGCATTATCGTAAGTATGATTTAAACTATGTATTATATATAATATATACCAACCATATTTCGATGCCATGTTGGCCTGAGTTGGTAAGAAAATAATGTTTTTATGGTTGATTCCTAGACATATAGGTACATAACCTCAAACTATTTAAGAAAAAAAATTACCAACATAGAAGTAGGTTCTTACATTAAAATGGTCTTCACAAACAAAAGCAGTAGTATTTGTCGAAATATCGTCTTTGTTTCGACGCATAGCTTGCAACCACAATGCCCTTCTCTTAAGTGCATTTTTGCTTGCGCCACCAGGTAAAGTAACAAATATTTTGTCTGGAATTTTAATAGACGTTGATTTACACTCTGGAACAATGCAATACTTGGAATACAACGTCTTTTTTTCGGTTTTATCCATTTATCCATTTTTAAAGCATTCCGAAACAAATTAGGTCACAAAAACTCAGAGCGTGATACACGAATAAGAACGTAAACAAATGGAGTGACGTCAACGGATGGGGCAGCCATCTTTATGACGTAAAGCGCGTTTTGGCGGACTTTCAAATTTTATGATTTTTAAAGTCATTTAAAAGTAAAGTTTATATTTTTTTGAAAAAATAGGCATGCAAGGTGTTAGGAGACCTGATAAAGCGTCAATTCCCACCAATAGCAAAATTTATGCTTGTACCCTATTGCTTTTTTATACTTTTAAATTCTTAAAGTATCCAACTAATACACACTAGTACACAAATTTACCAAAACCAATTAACTTTTGTTCTCTATTTATATTTGAATCAGTAAAAAATACTATTTCAATCCATCTTTCTGAAGGTTGTCCGTGATCAGCTGACAACATGGCGAGGGATGACGTCACTTGGAAACGCTCTATTATTGGCAACCGATGCCGAAATTTTGAATGGTAGACATTAACTGTCATTCTTGTCATAAAAACCACTTTTTGTTGGTCACACTGATCTTAAACTGAACTCCTCTATTGTGATACTGTTTGTAGTATTTGGAAAAATACCTTCGGAATACTCTTTTTACTTTCTTTTTCTCTTTCCCTAAATCCCAAATTATGAAAATCGATCTAATATTTGCTTTTATCTAACACCAACTGGCAAATTGTAAGCAAATTTCGTTTTGCAATCAAATAAGATGATTCAGCTAAAACGATTAATTTATTTTATAAGCAAAACATTCCAAAATAAAAAAAAACGCTATTAACATAACCAGTCAATCAAGACCTCAAAAAAATTCGAACATAGCGCCGCTCTCGTTTGTTTTTTTCCATTCATCGATTCTGTTATGGTGTTGTCCTCAATAGCATCGGTCAAGTTTAAAGAGAGTTAGTCGGTTTAGTAAGATTATTGACACCATTATACAATCTAGTGGTTCAAACTTTGTAAATAAATTATACGAGTAGAAATTAATTTTTTTAAACAATTAATTTTAAGATTTGATTAAACTTTTAGAAGAGGAAAAACCCCTTGAAGGGACGAAAAGTAAGTGACGCTTGCGCCTTTTTTATTAAACAAAGCTAGACTTTGAATTTTATCAATTAAAAAGTAGACTGTATGTATTTATGTATATTGGGGTGATATTCACTGAGACCTAAAAGATCTATTGTGACCCCTTTCTTCTACTTAGTTACTGAGGAAAGTATCACAAACTAGTAACTCCTTTAGACCTACTTCCCTTGGTAAGTGTCTTCTATCAAGTAGTCTCCTAGGTGCTCTGCCCTAGGATTCTGCTTTCCTATGCAATCCGCAAGTATGTGGATGGAGGTTTCTTCTTCCGAACCACAGAATCTACAATCTTCTTCTTCCACTATTTTGAGCTTTTTAAGGTGCCCACCAGTCCAACCACCATCCAAAAACCTCCACCGTAAAATTTTTGTGCATACACGTCAAAAAGCGTTAAAATTATTGTAAAAAAACAAAAATTAAAATTTCATGTTTAACACCCTGTATCTCTCTTAACACCAACATTTTGTAAGAGCTAGTTGGTTTAAATCGCAAAATTTTAAAGTGAAGATTGTACTGTACTTCTATGTACAATTACTTAAGGACCACCCTGTATAGTTCATCTAGCTTCTTTTTTCAGAAAATATAGAAAGGTGGTAGGTCCAGAAGGCTATATATGACTGATGGCGGTGTGGTGCTAATGACAAGGGACGGTCAGGGCACGCAAAGCAAATATTAGCACTTGGTATATTATAGAAATAATTTGAAATATAATTATTGCAAAAAACCCAGAAAGAGCCAATAAAAAAGAAACAGATAAATCTATGCTAATTTCTAATGTTTCTCGAGAAACGATTGCAATCTTTGAACATGATACGACTTCATATTAGGTTGACGTCGTTTTATCCTTACTTTGAATTTCTCATGAAGTAGGAAGATAAAAATTACCGTTTATTTATAAATTTAAGATTAACAAAAATTTTTTTCACGGATTTGTATGTTATTTATATAATTAATCAAAATCTTGAAAATTCCGGATACAATCTAAACTTGGCAACTCGGCAACGCATTAGCTTTGGCCGGTGAACTTCCCTCTGATGATGATTTAAGTGTCTGGGTTAAGAAACAAGGCGCATGTAAAGATAAAAGCGTATCCTTCGTTAAGTTTCAAGGACATTCTCGACCTTCGCATACAATATAGGAGTATATACAATCTAATACAGTAACGATAAATAAAAAAATTTGAAAAAAAACTCTTACATACTCAATAGTAATATCACAAGAGAGTGAACATAATTTGACAGATTTTCGAAAACTTGCCAAAAGTTAACAGGTTGTAAAAAGATTTTTTTCCTAAAAATTAAAGGAAAAAACGCGGGTTTGTAGTAAACAATTTTTCAATGCAGGTGTCAATAGGGATGTTACAAAATAATCGATTTTTATATAAATCGATTATTATTTTCTTATAATCTATATTAAGTTATCGATTTGTATAGTAATATTAATCGATTTTTATTAAATCGATTTTATAAATTACGTGTTTAAATCGATTTTCGGAAACGGCTCGTATTATTTATTGACTATTTTTCAAAATTTTAACAATTATTGACCATTTTTCAAAATTTTCACAATTATTGACCATTTTGACTGTTTTTCAAAATTAGTGACCATTTTTCCAAATTTTTGATAATTTTTGACCATTTTTTAAAATGATGACAATGTTTAACCATTTTTGACAATAATTGTCCATTTTTAACAGTTTTTATCAATAATTGACAATTTTTAACCATTTTTGATAATTTTTGACCATTTTTCAAAATTATTGACCATTTTTGACATTTATTGGCCATTTTTGACAATTATTCAAAAATTTTTACATTTTTTAAAATTGTTGACCATTTTTCAAAATTATTAACCATTTTTTGATAGTTTTTGACAATTATCGACCATTTTTCAAAATTTTAACAATTATTGACAATAATTGTCCATTTTTGACCATTTTTGACAATTATTGACTATTTTTCAAATTTGTTTTAAAGTTTTTGACAATTATTGACCATTTTTCAAATTTTTAAAAAAAATTTCGACCATTTTTCAAAATTTTAACAATTATTGACAATTTCTGACAGTTTTTGAAAATTTTTGAGAATTTTTGACAATTTTTGACAAAAATTGTCCATTTTTAACGGTTTTTGACAATAATTGACAATTTTTGACAATTATTGAACATTTTTCAAAATTTTAACAATTATTGACCAATTTTGACAATAATTATCCATTTTTGACAGTTTTTGACCATTTTTGACAATTATTGACCATTTTTGACTTTTTTTCAAATTTGTTTTAAAGTTTTTGACAATTATCGACCTTTTTTGACAATTATTGACTATTTTTCAAATTTTTTAAAATTTTTTTGACAATTATCGACCATTTCTAACAATTATTGACAATTTCTGACAGTTTTTAACAATTTTTGACAATTTTTGAACATTTTTGACAATTATTGAACATTTTTCAAAATTTTTGACAATTTTCATATAATTTTATTTGATTTTTAATCTGATAAATTGTTAATGAATGAATCTTTTAGGTTTATTATCGGAGTATGAAAAGCATGTACTTTTTAAAATAATACAAAAAAAAATTTGAATAAAGAATAATCGATTCTTTCCATTAATCTCACATCCCTAGGTGTCAATCACAGGATAGGTCACTCACTATTTGGTCTAGTCAAAATATTAAACATCAAGTAGGCATCACATAAAATTAACTTCTGTCTCTCTGATGATGATATGCAAATATCGAAATAATTATAAATGATACTTTAGAATTTTCATTGGTTTTTTCATTAAATAATGAAATCAATTATAAACATTAAACATAGTTTAATTTAAAAAAAGTAATATGAAACTGTAATATTAGCTAAATGTGATTCCTCTGTTACTTAACCCTACGTTAATATTTCCTAGCTTACCGTGGTCTACCTTTTCTGTGAGTTAGCCACCCTGAAAGACCTCTGGTTGTGGAATGTATACCCTCATCTTATCCAACGATCAATAAATAGACTTAATACTAGAGTTACTGGCTAAATGGATATATAGTCCCTCGGCAAAAAAATCCTTACTAAGTGGAGCCTTCGCATAATCATCAAATTAATTATTAATTAATTTATGTTATTCCTTGGTTTTATTTGATAATATCACATTTAAAATGGACAGGGCATAGAAACGTATTTCACAGTTGATTTAAAGTTGTTTTTAATCCCCGAATCCTTCAAAATAATCCCCCACATGATCTTGGGGTGTGAAGATTTACGTTCTACCTACTCGTTTCTGGATGCTCGTCAATAATTTGGAACCTAACTATCGGTTGTGTGTGGAGGCAGTAAGGACACCTTTACACGTTAGACTAGAAAGCCCAATGGATGATTTCTCCAAGAAGGTCCTCTCCACAAAAGTGTGTTCTTTCAGCCCCCGTATTTACTAGTTCATTTCTTTCAATTCCAGTCCCTTTTTTTTCTGGTCGAGATGGGAAACTCATGTTCGAATGGGTCCAGGACCCAAACAGTGTTGGACTAATCCCCAAGGGGATGCCTACCAACCAAACCCACCTCAAACTCGCCGTTACCCCCGCCTCGGAATCACTACCCTAGCATACTTCGAGACGGGCGGCGGTCCCTCGCACACTCTCCGCTCACACCGTCGTCTTCTCCCTAACTTCCACTCCCACCTCTCATGCCATATCGAGTCGTTCTCTCCCCCTGACCATGCTCTCTACTACGCCACTTACCTCCATCCATTCCTCCTCCCCCCTCAACATTATCTCCACCATATTCTCCCAATACACCGCCTCCCCTAGTTTCCTCTCCAACTTTTTCAGAACTTCCTCGTTCCTCCAGCATCTAAACACATGCCCCACATCATCCTCCACTCCACACCTCTCGCACACTCCAGTATCTCTTTTTCCAATCTTGTGGATTGGAACTATACAATGTACCTACCAAGTTTGCAGGTAGCGGTTTTTTGAGATAGTCTTAAAAAACTGACTTGACAGCTTCATCCTCAAAGGACGCTTTGCATAATAGTAATTATGCGCCAAGGTAGAAAAGTGGGGTAATATTGTCGAGGTTAATAGAGGAAAGGGATGGATTAGAATAGAATTTGAAAATTTAGTAGTGATAGGAGGATACATCTCACCGAATATTAAAATAGAAGACTTCAAGGGAATTGTTGATGAGATCATGAACCTCGTGGGAAAGGGTGGTAAGGAATGTATTATAGGGGAGGATTTCAATTCGAAAGCTACGGGATGGGGGGCACCGATAAATGATAAAAGAGGAAGTTACATTTTAGAATGGGCCGCACAGCTAGGACTGGTTATAGCCAATGAGGGTAATAAGCCGACTTTTGTTAGGGGGGCATCCAAATCTTTTATAGACATCTCCCTAGTCACGAAGAGGCTGGCGGGAAAGCTGCATAAATGGCGAGTACTGGATGGGGAGTCGCTGTCGCTACACCAGCACATTGTTTACGAGGTTAAAGGGGGTAGGCCACAAAAAATACATATGGAGGGACACTATAATATGTATAGACTGGAAGCAAATAGATTTATAGGAAACATGGAGGGAGAAAGGATGGGTTACGAGCAGATGGAAGAAGTGCTAGCAAAGGCGAGCAAAAAGGAAAAATTTCGAAAAGGGAGAACTAAATACACTCAATACTGGTGGAGTGACAGAATGGAGGAACTGAGGGGAGAATGGATAGATCAAGGAGGATTTTTATGAGAACAAATGAAGGTAGGGAGCGCAATAGAACATGAGAAGAATATAAAAACCATAGGAAAGTACTCAGGAAAGAGATAAAAAATGAAAAAAGAGAGCAATGGAAAAGACTATGCGAGGAGCTGGATGAAGATATCTGGGGACAAGGTTACAAAATAAAAATTAAAGCGTTCAAGTGCGGAAGTCCATCGTTCCAGCAGTCAAAGGAAAATAAAGAGGAAATAGTTAGGAAAAATCCAGAATGCGGGTATAGATAACGGGGAAGAGGAAGGGGAGGAAATCCCAGTTTTTACTAAGGAGGAGATCAGCTATGCTTGTTCGAGGCTCAAATCGGGGAAAGCGCCAGGAACGGATGGGATACCTTCTGAATGTGTGAAAGACCTAGCTGATGATCACTTAGGAAGAGTCGGGGATATGATGAATTACCTGATTATAAGAGGCGAATTTCCACTGGGCTGGAAACTGGCTAGGCTAATTTTGATTCCGAAATCAGGAAGGCCGGAAGGGGAAATTTCATCATATAGGCCGTTGTGTCTTACGAATAGTGTGGCGAAACTATATGAGCACCTGATTTGAGGGAGACTGGAGGAAGCTGTGAGGAATAGTGGCGATCTGGCTGAAAACCAATTTGGATTTAGGGTGGGTAAGTCGACGGTCATGGTGGTAGAAAAGATAATGAGGATGGCAAATGCTACAAGGCTAGGAATGGAAAGGGAGAGATGGTGCGTGATGGTCACCGTAGATGTTAAAAATGCGTTCAATACCGTACCGATTTCGCACATCCTGAGCGAGGTGAGAAAAAGAAGGATACCTCGATATCTTCTACGGGTATTTTCAAGGGAGAAGGATAATGATGGGTGGGGGGACCATTACGAGGTCACGGCGGGTATTCCGCAGGGATCGGTGATGGTTCCGACCCTATGGAATATCTTTTATGATCCTCTGATGAGATTGGAACTACCGGAGGGAGTGGAAGTTGTAGGCTTCGCCGACGACGTAGCGATAGCAGCAACGGCTATAAACAGGGTTCATCTGGAGATTAGGGTAAATGAGGCAGTGTGGGGGATTAGAAGATGGATGGGGGAAAAGGGGATGGAGTTAGCACCAGAAAAAACATCGGCATTGGTTCTGTATGGGCCCAGAGGAAGGGACACATATTTTGAAATGGACATAGAACCTAATAACGAGTGCAAATATCTTGGTATCTGGCTTAACACAGGTATGTCTTTTTGACCCCATATTCGGGAGGTAGTGAAGAAGGCAGGAGCTAGAGCGGCGGCGTTGTGCAGGATACTCCCAAATATTGGAGGACCAAGGGATGCAAAAAGAAGGATCTTGTGGGGAGTAGTTGAGTCCATATTGCTGTATGGTGCTCCGATATGGCGGGGGGCAATGAGGATTAAAAAATATAGGGATGATATGATGCGGGTACAAGGAGTTATATTGTTGAGAATTGCGTCGTGGTATAGAACTATATCAAACGACGCAATACAGATTATAACGGGTGTACCACCAATCGACTTGTTGGTCGAGGAGAGAACACAAATGTTGAACAGGGGTAGGTAAAATAAAACCTTGATAGCGAGGGAAATGCAGGCACTGTGGATGGAACGGTTAAGGGAAGGGAGCCCTAAGGGAGAGTGGACACGAAAAATTATACCGGATTTGGAAGGATGGCTGAAGTGCAAACATTGGGTAATAGATTACTTCACAACGCAGGTCTTATCGGGGCACGGGTCTTTTAGGGTCTATACCCACAGAATAGGCAAAGTTAGCGATGAGCAGTGCATGCATTGTGGAGATAAGGACGATGTCCAGCATACCCTGTTCCACTGCTCAAGGTGGCACAAGGAGAGGCTGGAGGTAGAGGGAGAGCTAGGAGTGACATTAGGGGTGGGAAATATGGTAGGATGTATGTGGGATACAGCTGAAATATGGGAGACAGTGAGGAGATATATTCGAAAAATTATGAGCAAAAAGGAGATAGAGGAAAGAGCTGCGCAGGACGGAGAAAGGAGGGAGGGGGAAATGAGTAACTAGGACGGAGGGACAGATATACATATAAATACATATATTTTTTGTTTACTTCACCCATTTATTTATTTTATTCGTTTATCTATACATATTTACATACATATTTATTTATTTTAACAATAAAAAAGGTAAATTAGTATCTGTTGATTGCATTTGGTAGAAGATATTCTGGACACCCTGTATTTAAATAGACTCATATGTTTATAATATTCGCACGTCATTGCAAATTTTCCTTATAAATAACATTATATTTTTCAGGGTCTAAAGATATTCATCATATGACCCCATTCGCAATGTCATGTTCTTTATAATTTTACATACAACTATTATTATTTTTTTCTTATTTAATATGATAAATAGCGCAAAAAATATCCTTAAAATGCTTGTTCACAATTGCACTAACCAAGGATTTGACCATTTAAAAATAAATTCACGTAATTTCTTCCGTAAATCTTACGCTATTACAACTAAACATTAATCTGGTCAATTAATTGCGTTAAAATTAAATTTTCCAAGTGCTACAGTGATTAAAAAGGATTTTTTTCAGAAAAAAATGTTACGCACTAGAGCACTTCTTTAGTCGGCACTTTCATGTAGCGCTGATAAAGACATGCCGAAACACGGTCGTTAAAAGACACGTGCATCGTATATACAGGGGTCGCGAGATTTACTACCTTCTTAGCTTGTTGATTTATAGATGGAGTGTTTGGTACGTGGGCTGATCAAAATATACGTTGTTAGAAAATTTGTGAAAACTATCTATCGCTCGATTGGGATCTTCAAGATCCCGAAAAAGAGTAGCATCGGAGACCGAGTGAGATAGACATTGCGCTGGGAGGAGCTTAGAGTTAACCTACTATTCATTGTTTATGTTCGATGACCCAGTATGTACGGATTCGAAAACACAAGATCTATTAAAATGTGCAAAAATACACAGATTCGCGTTCCATTTACATAATAAAAGTTGGGGGTATTTCAGGTTAAGCCGAAAGTACATTTATAACAAAAAATATGACATTAGATAGTTATGCGTCATTGTACAAATTGTCCCAAACTGGATGGTTTTACAAGTAATTCTAAAATTAGAGAAGATAGAAAAAAGTAGTTGAGATATCATTACTTATTTTTTTTGTTAAACGAGCCGCAGTTCAACCAAATCTTCAGTAAGTTTCATTTTCGAGATATAGAACGATTTTTAAAAATTGATTCAGACTGCTGTCTCAATTATCTTCTTTATCTTATAGTTTGGCAAACTTAACTGAAGCTGTGAAAGGAATGCGGTCGAAAACTTTCGATATTGCCACGTTTAACTATGAAAAGGCTAAAGTGCTAAGTATGTAGTGATAATAATTAGAAAACGGACTTTTTATTATCAACAATATGTCAATAATGATTAAACGTTAGATCTTTAATGTGCTTGTTTCATTGGATTTTGTCTATTAACATTATTTTTTCAATTTCTGAATATTAAAAGATGAGCACGTTTCCAAATATGTTATGGGTTTCCTTCAAGCCGGCAACGTCGTGCGAAAACCATAATTACCACGCCCTCCGAACTGACTCAATTGGTGAATATTTATCGAACCCTCCGTTGCTAAGTAACCACCTGGTATGGGAATGCGGCGAAGAACTTAGAAGACTGACGACTCGGAACAGTGTAACACTGGAGTGGGTCCCAGGTCACAATGGAATCGCTGGCAATGAAAAGGCTGACGAACTCGCAAGAGCAGGATCGTCAACCCTGATGAACGGACCCGAACCAGCTGTGGGCATTCCCAGATGCTCAACTAGGTCATGGTTAAAAGGGTGGGTAAAAGAACAACACAATAAACACTGGAAGAATACGCCCAGGCAAATGCATGGAAAGAAATTCATAAAAGAACCATCAGAAAAAGTAGCGAAAGAACTGCTCTCAATGAGCAGGAACAAACTACGACCATAACGGGGCTACTTACGGGACACTTTCCCATAAAGGAGCACCTGAACAAAATAGGGCTGTATAACGGAGACCTTACATGCAGAAGATGCAAAAAATGACTCCAGTAGACTTCGACAACCAACCAGCAAAGAACCTGTATGAGCTAATACAGGGAACGGATTGGCTGAATAGGCTGTAGTCAGAATACTAGGAGTATCCACAATAAGCCCAGGAGGATGAGGTGGTGCCGGCGAAGGGACGGCTCCTTATAAAGAAAACCACCTGACTTCCTATTGGCAAGCGTGTGCGTGTGTTCTTCCCTCTCACTTCGACAATTGCCTGACATTGATTATCCAGTGGCGTTTATATTGTCAGTATTTACCTTCGTATTTTCAGTTTTACTTGTTATCTTATTATTTCGTATCCATATTGAATTCAAGTACGATTTTTAACATTATTTGTTTTTAACAAATAGGTACCGTATTTTGAAAAATACCTTACCTTTAAAGCAAAGCATAAATCAGTTTCTATATATAATTATTATATAATAATAATTATTATTTTTAATACTTTTATAAAATAGGTAGGTACCATACTGCATATTTTGAGTTTTTTCGTTTCCTGTTTTAATCCCTTTTAATCTGATATGACATATTGTGTCTATTTTTAACATTCAGTATTTCCTAATCGGTGAATCGGAACCAACGGACCAGCAATGTGGCCTCCACGTACGCCAGAAGTTAACCCTCTTGATTTCTTCATTTGGGGATTTAATAAAAACAATATTTATAAGTGACTTTAATAATAAACAGCAGTTACTACAATGTATCTACGAGACGTTTCGAAAACTAAAACCTAGGTATTCAAAGGAAAATGGGGGACATTTTGATTAATTTACCATCGTTTTTTTTTACATTTGGGGAGGAAAATTTATATTTACATTGTTTTTATTGTCATTTGCTGTTATTATGTAGAAATTGTTGTAATTTTTTCAAGTAAATCCAATCATTTGAGTTTGTTTAACAGACGTTACGTATTAAATTTGCTCATTTATCAAATACTTGTTTTTTAATTGATAACTTAAAATATAAGGGATGCTGAATTTTTAAAAACACTTCATTGTTGTAGCTTTACTGGGACATTTTATGTCGTATGTAGTAGAAATTATAAGAAATATACATATAATATGTCATATAAAGTGAAAGGAGATTAAAGAAGGCAACAAAAAACCCAAAATATACATGGTGTACCATTTAAAATTGATATACATACTGTAAGGATTTTAAAATATTATTAATATTTCACCACTACACATAAATAAAAATACTTTAATTTTTTTAAATTTTGTTTTATTAAAAAAATAACTATTTAACAGGAGCAGGTTCATAGACAAAAAGATTACAGATATATAATTTTATGTGCTTATATTAATATTAAACAATTTCATGGATAACCCTTGTATGTAATTTATTTTAATTTGAAAATTATTTCTTTTGACAAACCCTATATGTAATTTATCTAAAATTATTAATTATGATAAACCATGTATATAATTTAATATGGATAATTTTTATTTTTGAATGAACTAAAAAAAATGGAATTTATATGATAATCAAATTGAATTTTATTATTATGATTTTTATTTCGAATATTTACATTTTCAATTTTTTTTAGATTTATAGATTGAACTATATTAATTTTGTATTTATAACGTTCGAAACAATTTTGACGTTTTACTACTGTCACTATCAAAAAATTAAATTCTCACTATTCCGAAATTCGCTTTTGAAAAAAATGTTTTAATTTGGAAAATGTCCCTCTAATAATTTCTATAATTTCTTCTATGATTAAGTGGATTTTTATTCTCGATTCTAGATTTCTTTAGGCTAAAATATATTTAAAAATATTAGGTTTTATTGATGATATAGCATAAAATGTTCCTTCGCTTTCTAATTTTGATTTTCTTCCAATTCTAAATTTTATTTTTTAGCTTTTTCAAAAATATCTGACTTCATAAAAATTTTTAAACAGCCCCTTGTTGCTTAGTATCCTTCCTTTCAGTTTTCAGAAAATCAATTTTTTCAGAAAACCAATGGAATCTTATTTCTTTCCTTATCTTCTCATTGGTTGATTAAATTTACAAGTAACCAGCTGTTCAATTTATGTCAAAATATAAATTTTAGTGATACTTAAAAATTGTGTCATTTCTGACAAATAAATAATTTTTATAACTTTCATATTCTCTGATATGAACAAAACATTGGTATTTGTCTAATTATAAAAATATTTTGAAGTAAAAAACTTTATTATTATTAATATGTCACATTGACTATTTCAAAATAACTTTTAAATTCAATCAATAACCGTAAATACTAAAATGAAATTAGATATTTTCTTTGATGTTAACTATAAAAAATATAAATTTTCTAAATTGTATATTATATGAAAATTATATAAACTATTTCAAACAACAATAACAATATTCAAATACGATTTCTTCACACTCTCTAACATTCAACAAACAATATAGAGTGTGCCAGAAATGTAATTGATAAAAATCAATTCTAATTTCATATTTTTTTATTATGAATAATACATATCATGACAATACTTAGCTTTACCGCGACATTGTATGCCACCCTGTAGTAGAAGCTATAAGAAGCAGACATATTATAATGTCATATTAGGCGAAAGAAGATTAAATAAGGAATAAAAAAATATACAGGATGTCCAATTTAAAAATAACCAAGCTTATGTCATACCGACTAACCTGAACCAACTAAAAATAAATTGTTTACTACACTGGCAATTTTTATTACATTTATTTTTATTTTTCCTTTAAGCATTAAGGCTTTCTTGATTAATTTAACAAAAATAAAAAATAAACTGATATTTTCTTGATTACTTATGAACCCATTTTATTTTTGAAAAATTTGTTGAATAGACGATGGAAGATCACATCCAAAATTATAAAAAAAATGTGCAGGGTGCTATTAAAAAATTTAAAGTTAGTGGTTGTAACTAAGGGATGAATATTTAGGGGATGATTTTTTCTACGCCATATTAATGGAACAGATCGGTTTTTGTCCTATTCGAAAATCTCTATTCCTAAGAGATATAGCCTGGATAAATTAGTCTGGGACACCCTGTATATGTTTTTGATGGTGCTTTATCGTCAAACGTTCACCGATGTACTGTAATTTAAATTAAAAATTACAAAAGATATCTGCGTTTAAATTTAATTATTTACCTTGAGAAGCAGTCGTATCAATACATCGGGACAAAATAATTAAAATTTCTAACAAAAATCAATTATATTAATAATCGACTAAATACAAAGAATTTTAATTTCATAATTTTCTGACATTTCTCTCAATCGACACCGATTATTATCTATTATTTCACCAATCACGGGATTTTTTCACAATACGTTATTTTGCAAGAAAACTGATCGTTATATTAAAAACGGTAAAATATTTTAAAATGAATTATTCAATTGAAATTATGAATATTAAACTAACAACAATGTCGAAGACTAGATAATATAAGACTTGGGGCCGATGCTTATAGAGAATAAAAATAGAATTAATTCTATTATCATTTCATTATAAATTGACAAAAGAAATGTTTTTAGTGTATTCATTTGTAATGAAGTCAATGAAACTGGCATATCAGAACAGAACAGAAATTAAAATTACATTTTGAAAGCATTTTATATTCATTCTCCCACACACAAAAGATTCAACCCATAAATTGGGATGTTGCCTGTATTCAAATAAAACATTATTTTAAGTGGTAGTATCTATTAGACTAACTAACTAACTAACAAAAGAAACTAACATGAAATTGTAAACAAAGTAAAATGCTGTAAAATATTGAACTATTTAAGTTTTGAAAAAAAAAATTTTTTTAAAAGAAAAAGTGCATAAATAAAAAAATAAGACAAAAGCATAAGGGAAAAAAAATCATAAGCAAAAAAAATTGAAGAAAAATAAAACATAAGAACAAAAAAAAACAAAAATATATATATAAATATACAATACATAAACATAGCAATAGGGATAAAAATAAATTGTGTATGTATGCTTATTTATGCCATTGTAGTGTTTTCTCTTGAAAGACTTGTGACCTTTGACAGGGTTAATTCTGGGAAAATGAGTTTCTAGTCAAAGTCGCACTCTTTCCTCCTCATTTTCGGTATATTTCCAGTATTTTTTTGTCGGCTCATGTTCGAATGGGTCCAGGACCCAAACAGTGTTGGACTCATCCCCAAGAGGATACCTACCAACCAAATCCACTTCAAACTCACCGTTACCCCCGCCTCGGTATCACTACTCCCCGCCTCGGTATCACTACTCCCCGCTCACACCCTCGTCTTCTCCCTAACTATCACTCCTACCTCTCATGCCATATCGAGTCCTTCTCTCCCCCTGATCATGCTCTCCACTACGCCACTCACCTCCATCCATTCCTCCTCCCCCCTCAATATTATCTCCACCATATTCTCCCAATACACCGCCTCCCCTAGTTTCCTCTCCTTCTTCAGCACTTCCTCGTTCCTCCAGCATCTAAACACATGCCCCACATCATCCTCCACTTCACACCTGTTGCACACTCCAGTCTCTCTTTTCCCAATCTTGTGCAGGTACCCTACTCTCCACCCATGTCCAGTGAACACCTGTGTCAAGAAGTAGTTCACCCCCCCCCGAATTTCCGGTTTATCCAATCGCTCCTTTTAGCGTGCACTCATACTGCTCCCACCTTCTCTCCATTTCCTCCTCCATCCATTCCTGTACTTCCTCTCTGGTCGTACCCCTCCAGCGTTTATTCCTGGCTCTAGCCATCACGTCCAATGGGTAGGTCCTTGCCAGCTCTGCTGCTGCCAGTCCACCCAATGTCCTGTACCCCTACACCACCATCAGCAGTATCCCTCTCTGCACCCGCAGGCCTAACCCTCGCATTTGCCCCCGCTCTCTCACCCCACACCTCCGCACCGTATAGCATACTCTGCTATACCGTCCTACCAATTACTATCCTCCTCCACTCTCTCTCTCTCCCCTTCTCTGCCGCCTTTAACATGTGTGTTTTGAAGGATAATTGGATATCCACCCACACCCCTAGGTATTTCTCAGACTCCTCCATACGAATTATCCTTCCCTTCACCATCAACCCCACTTCCCTTGTCTTGCTCCGTCCCTTCACTAGCAACCCCACCGTCTTATCTTCGGCCACTTCCAGTCCGCACCGCTCTATCTTCTTCACAATCTTCCTACTCATTCTCTCCGCCTTTCTTTATATCTCCGCCTCTTCCTTTGTCGTACATACCAGACACACATCGTTCGCATACACCGTAATCTCATATCCCTCTTCACATACACAAACCTCACCAAACATACACTTCCAGAGCGTCGGTCCAAGAACCGAGCCCTGGGGCACTCCAGCCTCCGTCTCATACTTCCTCCCTTCAGAGTCTTATACCACTCGCCCCGTCAGGTAGTCCTCCACCAGGTTAACCAAACCCTTCCCACTCCAAGCCTCAGCAACGCGCTCAACACCGCCCGTTTGCTGACACTGTTGAACGCGTTCCCGACGTCGAAGAACACGAGTAGGGCCAATTTATTGTTCCTCCTGTTGCCCTCCCTAACCCTTTCCACCAAGCCCATTACCCTGCCCAGCGCCGAGATGCATGATTTCCCCTTCGCAAACCCGTGCTGGTTTACCCTAAAATCCCTATTCTTACCAACTTCCTCTTCAATCCTATCCCCTCCATCCATTTACCCCTGCCCCCACTCCTACTTCTCCCCCTGTGAACAATTTCCCTATAATCTCCTTCCCCCAATCTTCCTCTAGCACCTCGTTCCTATTTCCACCCATCCTCTTCACCTTTCCCCATGGATTGTTTTCCAATTCCCCCAGTAACTCTTCCCACTTTCCTGTTTTTTCTATATCCACCCTACGCTCCATTTCCTTCTTCTTCTCTTTCCGTCTTCGTTCTTTCTTATATTCCCTCCACAGCTCCTCTATTTCCTCATTCCACCAGTAATTAGCCCTCCGCTCACGCCTATTGCCCCTCTTTCCCCCTCTTTTACAGCACTGTATCACATTGTACAATTCATCTACATCAAGCCCAAGTCCCTCTTTCTATCTCCTCTCTTACTTTCTTCCTCATTCTCTCTGCCTCGGCCTTCGTCCACTTCCATCCCCACTCTTCCAATAATTCCTTTTTCTCTCATCCTCCAGCACCCTCCAACTACTCACTCTTTCCCCCAGCCATTCATCACATGCTGCAGCGGGTGTAGTGTTTATGTCTTCACAGAATTTCCTAAAGTCATTTGCCCCATGCTCTAACCAAAGCACCCAATATTCGTAACTTTCCTAATCATAGGACTTTTAATGGGTCACTCCCGGTGGGAAATAGTGATGAGCGAGACTGGTCTTGGACTTGCAAAACCAAGACCAAGATTTTTTGCAAGACCAATACCATGAAGGCTTGCAATAATTGTGGTGTAAGACTTCAGCAAGACCAAGACTCTTGCGGTATTGAGTTCTTTAATTGTTGCCTGGAAATAAAAGGTAAGTGTATAAACATTTTTGCTCATCACTAGTGGGAAACCCTGTATAAATAATTTCCAAAAATGTCGACCATCCCAAACGATTTTGGTTAGATAGGTACTGAACTGGCTTTAGGCTGTAAAAGTATTTCTTTCTTTTTTTTTCAAAATGATGAACTTGAAACGTGATCAAGTAAATTCTTTCACCGAAAGGTTAATTACCCTAAAAATATTTCAACCGGTATTATCAACATCGTCGATTCAATCATTCCATCGAGATAAATATTATATGCAATAGTTGATGACGGTCAAGATTGAAGAGATACGAGTAGCGAACGAAGTTGAAGGTCATTTAAAATGGTAGTCGTCTCTCTTAAGTATCCTTTTGAAAATGGCCAACATCCACTTTTGAATTATATATGTGTGTGTATATGTAATAATAGCGTGTCAAGGATGTACTTACAGTTTGCAATGTATACATAAACTTATTATCGTCATTGGCGTCAGTTTTCAAGTCATTTTGTTTTAAATAAAACAAAAAACAGTTTTCTATAAATAACTTCTCATCACGGAAAAATATTTTTTTTTATTTTAAAATAACATAACTGAAGATGTAACAATTTTCTTCCTTCAATCAACTTTCTTCTAATTTCTTGGGCCCAAAAAGAAAAGATTGTTAGATCGAAGATAATAGCATTAATACTATTATAACGCCTTACAAAGTTTTTGAAAAATATTTTTCAAAGAACAGAGACCCCTAAGAAGCAACAACTACTTTTCGGGCTAAATGCCCCGACAGACATTGAATTACACTTCTAAGCTAAACGGGATTGGTATATCTGCTAGATGTAGCCAATCATTCTGGTTTGTAATTAGAAGGAATTGGTAACACGCTTTACCAAAATGATGACAATTTTACAGGAAACTGTAATTAAGTAAATAAGAAAGGATTGTGTTTTATTCTCCCCCTTAAGAGGCGCGGGCTGCTATAGGCTTGCCAGTGCCTTTTCTGCTACATTTGAAGGAATCAGGATTTTTGGGGGTTCAGCGAATGAAAGTGAAGGTTCTTGAGAGGTGTATACTGGCGCTTATTGCTACGAGAAAACTTCAGAAAAACTCATAGCAGGTCAGACGGATCTGGGATTTGAACCATGTCATTGACTACTATACTCTTGTGCCCCGGAACCTACTAAAGCATTACAGTTTGGCAAATACAGGAGTGAATGTCGAGAAACGTACGAGAGGCACGAAGTTAAAATGAGAAAGTATTCGGATGACAAAGAGGGGAATTAGTTCGGTAAATAATCAAAGAACTAAATTCTGTACCCCTTCTAACTTCTAACAGACACCATAGAACTGACAATAGTAGTCAAGAAGTATAGCAAGCGCCAAACGTGATGGCGAGCCCGACCCCATGCGCACAAACTCATTTTCAATGTTACCTCCCAGTACAGCTCTTGCAAGACATATAAATGCTCTGTACAGAGGCGTATCATTAGTTGTCCTCCAATTCTGTTGGCGTTTGGCATTGTCTGAATAATTTTTGTGTTGTTTCTGAAAAAATGTCATCGCCTAACAAAAAACCAGTTATCAAAAGTCAGGCACGTGAAATAATTTTTAAAGTGTTCAAGTCGGATACGTTATCAAATGTGAAAAATAAAACATCTCTCGCTACAGGTAACATTAAATAAATTTCAAAAATAACTGTTTCAACACAAATCTTTATTTTGTATTAGGTATTTCGATAAGAACCATTGAAAGAGTGGTTAAAGAAGGGGAGCAATTAATTTCTGCAAATAACGTGCAAGTAAAATTTTCCACCCCAAGAAAGAAGCGGCCTATTACATACATTTTAATGAACTGTACTACTGCCTATACTACTGAATAAAATATGAAAAGAAATTGCAAAGAAATCATGTTCCATTTGCTACCCTAATTAAAACTAATTATAGGTACGACACTGACCGGCAAGGGGCTCATCGTAATCCAATAGTAATTTAGTTGGGAGAGTCTATACCTGCGCGATCGCTCGCCATCACGTTTAGCGCTTGCAGTACCTGCTTGAGGGACCGTACTAATCCCTACTACCATCATCTAGTAACGCGCATTGATGGACGTGGCTATTTCACATTCACTCCTGTATTTGCCAAAGTGTACCTTATTGTAGTTTGCTACTGTTAAGAGTTTTTGTAGGCATTCCCAGACCAATCTGGATCTGATTTAGAGATATGCGAAGAATATCAGTGCTGCTTGTCAGTTTGAGAGTACAAGGAATTTTTGGTTTGTAAACCTCCTTTCAATGTTAAAATGTGCAGACACGTGTCAATAGCGTATATTTCCGCCTGGAATACAGATGCGAGCTTCTCCAAGTATATTTATAGTCATTTGTAATAACTCAGTTTGTCTTCATCTAATATTGAATCCTTATCCCAGTCTTTTCTCGTTGGGAAGGTTAATAGTTATTATTTTCTCAAAGTTTCCATGTCCATCATATCTAATTCAGAAACGTTCACACAAAGGTCACTGTACAAAGACAAGAATAGTAGGTTCACTCGTCGTCGGCACTTTCATGTAGCGCTGATAAAGACATGCCGAAAAACGATCGTTAAAACACACGTGTATCGTATATACAGGGTTAGCGCGATTTTCTACCTTCATGGCTTGTTGATTTATAGATGGAGTGTTTGGTGTTTGGCTGATAAAAATGTACGTTATTAGAAAACTATTTCAAAAAACGATATTGTTTTGTTTTGCACGGTAGGTACGTTCTAGTATATACGGCCCTATTCTGTATCGCAAAGTTGCTACTGAGCAAGAGGTTTAGAACAAGGTCAGTGGTTAAGTTGCCACTTGTCTTCAATTGGTATTCTGTAGAGGCAACCAGTGGTTACGAAAGTTAATTTATAGTTGTTTCTGAGCAACCACAATATTTGTGATTGTTAACGTTAGCAACTGTCAGAGAAAGGTAGAAGTGTGGTGATAGGAAGATGGATCCGTGGATTATGAACATTTTATTAGATCATGAAATTAATGAAATACACAATGAGTATATGTATATGTATGAAAATATACTAAAAATTGTAAATATAGTATAAAATCTTATATTTTCCTAGTGATCGAGTCAGAATTATTTGGAGAAATTTAAGGGATCAAACCAATCCATTTCAGATGGGTGAAGGTCATTTTAAAAAAATGTTCAGACTTACACCAGATGCTGCTTTACACATATTTGAAGAAATTCGTGTGATTATGGAACAAGAAGAACCACAGCAGCGTCCAAATGTAGCAGTTACCTATTTATTGAGTTTGTTATACATACCTATTTTTTTAGTTTTTTTGCGTATTCTTCAAAATATTCTTTTCACCTCACTTTTCTCAGTTGTCAGACTTGTTAGTGGAAAAGTAAGCTCGATTTACATTATAAAAGTGACTAATCATTCTTCTTAACCACTAGTAGTCACCAGAATAGCAATTTTATTGAAAGTGGTTAAAAAGTTTCTATCTAGAGTTGCTTGTCAGTCAGTTGCTATAAAGTTGCTTGACTGCCACTTAGATTCAGAATAGACCTGTTAATTGGGAACATCAAATTATAAGAAATAAACTAGAATCGTTTATTAGAATAGCTTTTACTACATTATATATTTTATTTTATTGTAAGTTCCCACCCAAATATAAATTTCATTTTATTAGTTAAATTTTTTCCTCCACTCTTAACCACACGGAAATTTTTCAGTAAAGTTTCAAATTCTTCCAATACCTGGAACTGTTTTTGGGTACCCATCTACCCATGAATGCATTAAATCATTAAAATTATTCAAAAAGCACGAATTTAATGAATCAAAAACATCATTCATGGTCTTAATAAATTTAGCAGTTACCTTGGCATCTAGAGGAAAAAATTTAAAATCAACGAATGTATTGAGAGCAACTGCAGCAGAATGACTAAAAATCTGAGAAGCATATTTTACTTTCATTTTCTGAAAATTATTTGGAAACGTATGCTCGTCAGTTATTTTTGGACAGATTCTAAATTCCTTTGCTTTTCATAATTGTAAAATGTATCCAAATACATTTTTTTATTGGTAGCTCCTTCTGGTAATTCAAACGAGTAAGAAAACAAATTGTTCCTAGTAGATTTAAGTAAGTGGGGCACATCAAACAAGCTTGATATTACCTATCTAAAAAAACATTGTCTGTGCTCAATTTAAGGCAGATTTTAACCAATTTTTGGAAGTTGGAACCCTGATCAGACACTACATTTAGCACATTGAGACCGATATCACGCAACTTTCTAACTGTTTCAAACAAAATGTCTTTATTTGATTTGAAGTCGCCGTTGATTTATAAAAGAAGTAGGCAAGCGGTGATTTCTTGCTGCTTGATACACCCCGTGCTATAACAACTAATTTACTAGTTGCTGGTTCGGATTCGTTTTCTGATGAAAGTGATTCTTGGAAGGCTACTATTTTATCCTTTGATAAATCATAAAATAAATGAGTTTTCAATGACATCTCATCGAGGCAAATAATGCAATCTCTTTCTTTATCACTCAATAGTCGAGACCTAAAATCAATAAGACGAAAAATAAATTCGTTAAACTGCCCAACGGCGGGTAAAACGGTTAAGCGTGCTTTTGGAAGGATGCTTTAGGTCCTAAAAAGTAAACTTCTTAAAGTATCTGTACCTATAACTTTTAGGTGATTTATTTAATAAACTAAACTGCTTTTTAGAACAAAATTACTAATATCCTTTGCTAAACAATATTGTAAACTTTACCTAGTTTCATCGTTGAGAAATCTGAAGAAAGATATTTGTGCTCCAATTCTTCTCCTACAACCGTCCACACAACACATTCGTGGAATTATCTTTTTAATAAATATCCCGTAATAATAATTAAATAATTCACTGCAAAGAGAGACCATCCTGTATACTACTAACTCCACTCGTACCGTAAAATGGGGTGAATAGGATCAAAAAGAGGGATTTTATCAGTTTAGTTCACAAAACCTTAATATCGTAATGAATGCTTTCTATTTCAGTTTGACTGGTTGCCTAACTCTATATCTCATAAAGATTACCAATATTTTATCATTCAGCAGTTGGTAGCACTGTAAACAACGCCTTAATTAGAAGTACCGACAGTCATCTGTTTTCATTGTCGCCAAAACTTTGCCTGTAAATACGAATTTGAGAAGCATATATTGAGGGCAGTTGGCCTAATTAACTCCAACAGGTTAGTAACTAACCAAGGCACACAAAATTATTTTAGTTTATTCGTAAGCAAAAACAAAATTGAAAAATAGTTTCTATTTCGCTACACGATTTTCAGGTTATCGGGGTGAATAGGATCAAGAGCTGGGGTCAATAGGATCAAAATGCCTATAGTTTATTTCAGAAAGGTATAGAGTAATAAAACCTCATTAGGTATGCAAAGGGAGCACAGAGTGACCCAACGAATATTTAAGCCACTTTCATAGTTTGGCATTGATTTCATTGTAAAATTCTTTCTTTTTATCAAGTGCAGGTAGTACCACCCGGGTTGGGGTCAATATATGGGTTTAGCCTATTGTTTTCCATTCACAAACACTGAAAATAGTGTGTCAAAGGCGTGCCGCTAGGATACTCGTAAAAAGGAGAGAATTTTATTTTAACAGAATAAAAATTAGGTATTATGTACATAGTATTAGGTACACTTATTTTTTATTGAACATTATACAAAAAATACATTATACAGAAATTAAATTATAAAAAATCATAATATTATTCGTTAAATGTTACCTGTTAAACGCAAAACGTAACTGTATAATCTACTACCTAAGTAATCCCTACACAATATTTCGATATTGACACTTCAGGCCAGAAAACATACTTTTCCTAATTCTGGACGGAATTCCCCATTTTATTACTCTATACCTTTCTGAAATAGACTTTAGAGAATATAAACCCAAAGCAGGACGAAAACGTTACAAGAAACCTGATCCAAACATCATAGAAGAGGCTAAAATGATGTTAATAACAACGGGTTGAACGGGTATAGTATTCGACATGCCGCTATAAAACACAACATTGCTTACACCGTTCTGCAAAGACACCTCAAAAATGTGAATGTTAAAAGACAAGGAGGTCAAACAGTGTTAAGTGAAGCCGAAGAGAAATGTATTGCGGAAAAATTACTTACTTAGATACCTATGATTTAAGATTGGTTATCCAACAATATTTAAATAGAGCTGGTAGGGTGGTGCCCGGTTTTAAATACAATCTTCCTGGTAAAGAGTTCGCATATAGCTTTTTGAAACGACATTCGGATATGCTGTCAAAGAGAATGTGCCAAAATATAAAACTAGCCCGGGCTGGTGTTACGAGGGTATCAATTACAGAGTATTTCGAACGCCTTTCTGAAGAACTAGAAGGTACTCCAGCCAGCAGCATCATAAGCTACGATGAGACCAACCTTTGCGATGACCCAGGACGAAAAAAAATAATTGTAAAGAGGGGATACAAATATCCGGAGCGAATTATGAACCACAGTAAGTCGTCAATTTCAATCTTGTTCGCTGCTTCCGGTAGTGGAGATTTGCTTCCATGCCTTGAACATGTATAACTCTTGGACTACTGGAGGGCCACCCCGTACTAGATATAATCGTAGTAAATCGGGATGGTTCGACAGCTATTGTTTCGAAGATTGAGTACATTCAATCGCCATACCATACTTGAAGAAGATACCTGGCAAAAAGATATTAATTGGTGACAATTTATCGTCGCACCTATCAGTACAATCCATACAATGTGCTCAGTGAACAATATTAGTTTTATATTTTTACTCCACCCACTTAACGCAACCCTTAGACGTTGCCTTTTTCAATCCATTGAAGGTTGCATGGAGAAAGATAGTTGAATTCTATAAAAAAGGACCTGGAAGAAAGGAATCTGGTATTCCTAAAAACGTCTTTCCAGGTTTATTAAGAAAGCTATTAGAATCGATTGAAGACAACAGATCTAAAAATATAATGGCCGGATTCGATAAATGCGGCATTATACCTTTGAATGCTGATAGGGTATTGAACATGCTGCCTGTGGAGAATCCAACGAATGATAGGGAAGATGACATCAACACTTCATTTGTTCACATTTTGATGAAAATCAACCTAAATAACGAAAGAAAAAACACCATGTACCTGCTGGAAAAAGCGTAGCAGTTGATGATTTTGAGTCTTCTGATGAAAGTAGCCAACATTTTAGCACTCACGATTCAAATTCAGATATGGATCCCATGTCCGACTTTGAAGAGGAAATTGATGGAAATTCAGATGGTGCTGAAAAAGAAGAAATTTTTCTGCCATCTGCTGACCCTCACATCTCGAATAATTCACCCCAACCAGCAATCTCAGATATTTCTCCAATTACAAAGTATAAAGTACATCCAAGGCCTTTAGCAAACATTATATAGCTCAAGTTGTGAAAATAAACAAGGACGGGTACGAAGGAAGCTTCTTACGCGAAAAAACTACAAGAGACTATTCAGGATATGTTTACAATTTTCCGGATGTGAAAGACGAGTACGAGTTCATTTTGCAACAAATTGCTGGAAAAATGAATCCTCCGAAAAGATATGAAAGAGGTCTTCTTAGATTTGAAATTCGTTTATGTGAATATAATGAACAATTTAAATAGATAAAAAATACGTTTGATCCCTGTTTTTGAATGAAAATAAAAATCTGTAGAGTTCACATACAAAATTTCTGCAATCCTATACACCCCGCAAGAAGGTGAATACGATATAAGGCATAATAAAATCATTGCCGATCCTATTCACCACAATGGCAGGTGAATAGAATCAGCAAACAAAAAAAATATATATGGTCAACAAGTCGGCATAAAAAATATTGGGACTCAAAAATGGATAGCCCAGGTATAGACTGATGTTTTGATATGTACATCAAAATTTTCTCTTTAGTACTTTGGGAGAGGCACCGCTTCAAAGTATAAAAGTGATCCTATTCACCCTACGGTACCTTCAAACTACAAAAGACACACGGTATCTGTCTATCTTTCGATTGGGAGCTTCAAGATCCCGAAAAAGGGTAGGATCGGAGACCGAGTGAGAAAGACATTGCGCTGGGAGGATCTTAGAGTGAACCTACTATTTTTGTCTATGTACGGTGCAAAGGTGCAACATTTTTCCATTTAACATTTTACAAATAGTTCCCACAATACTACTATTTCATATGTGTCGGACCATAACGTAGGCTTTGGCAACACTGCTATAAAATTATTCTTCCATAATAGGAAGCTGCCATCTGAATGTGAATTTTATTACATTTTGTGACACTTTATGTTATTTTTTATTTGATTCAAAGAAATGATCCATTTTATAAATAAATAAATATCGCTTTAGGAAACGCCAATGGTCATTCATTATTAATTCTATTTTTTTGAATGAGGCGTGCATTTACTTCATCTATTAAAGAACCACTGCAAACGCATCGGTCTTGGACTGGAAAATTGCACTTGAATATTCTTTTATTCTGTCGATATCAATGTAATTGACGGCGGAGTGCATTCGTCGTCGTTAGTAGATAATAACCATTTTCAAGGTAACCGCATTTAAATAATACAGCAATAGGTCCTAGAATCCTTCGCCGTCGTTTAATGTTTATACTTCGACGGTGCATAATTTAATTCATATAATTTTATTACCAACAATTGCAACCCAATCAAAATTCTTCACATAGCTGTTCGTTCGTTAAGAAGTTTTATTATTTCCATGGGATGTAAATCCGGACGATAGCGAACCGTGTAATGGTTAAAATACGGGGGGCTGCGAAAAAGTAACTTTGAAACGGATGAATAGATAGCTATGAAATTTTGGAACGATGAATGGAACAGTGAAATGCATTTTTGTAAGTACACGTCAAATTCTTCAAGTTCAACGTTTAGCTTTTCACTGCCATTTTAATTTTTTTAATTGCAATTAAATAGCACAAAAATCTTGTACGAAGTAACCAACACCCATAGTCAATCCAGAATATCAGTTGTTATCTTGAAATGAGAAGTGATAACATGTTGGCCAAAATTAACGACAACCAACCACAAAATATCCAGCTGAACTGGAACGAGCTGGAAGCATGCAGTTAGGATGAAACGCTGGTGTGGTACACAGACGGATCTAAAATTATAGAGGAACAGGAGCTGCTAAACCTAAATGCACTGTCTAAGCATCTTTGGGGAAGTTTGTATCCGTATTCCAGGTGGAAATCTACGCTATCGACAAGTGCTTGCAATTTAATATCCAGGATCCTTATGCTCTCCGATAGTTAGGCAGCACTGAAATCCTTAGTGTATCCCCAGATCAGATCCAGGCTAGAGGATTTCTCCAAGAAGGATCTAGTGAAAAGTTTGTTTAGCCTGATAAGGACAAATAGTCTCTTCGCATAAACGGTACAATCAAGAGCACGAAAAGCCTAAAGGCAGAGGTACCGAGGACTCGAAACCTTTGACTGGTGGTACCGTACTAATCTATCAATAAATGCCAAAATTACGTCTCGAGGAATTGATGTTAAAATAGACTCAAAGTGTAGATGCAATAAAAAAATATATGCAAGGTTATACTTTCCCTCTTAGACTCTTTTATTTTTGTGGAGAGTCAATCCACATTGATTTCCTAATTCTATTTATTGTTTGACTTGTCTCTTTGCTATTACCACAATTTTCCTCCATGCCTTCCTGTCCTGTGTTTTTTTCCAGTATTCAATTTTCATTTTTTCTAGGTCTCTCTATTTGGTCCATCCATCTAGCTTTTTGTCTACCTTTTGTTCAGTTTGTAAATTCTGTCCACTTTGTTAATCCCCTTACATTTCTGCTTTCCTTGATCGTTTTGTTATGTCCAAGTTATCTTATTCTGGTTGTTTTTATAATTCTTCCTATATTCTAAGCTTCTAGTATTTCTAAGTTCGTAAAACTTCAGATTTTTCTAATAATCTCCGCTTAGCTGTACCGGGGGGCCAGATAAGAATGCAAAGTGCTGAATCTCGGAAACTATTCATTGTAGAGACTTGCGGTAAAGAATGTTATAACTAAAGTGGCCAAAAGAAAATCCTGGAAATTATTTTCAGGTTTCCAAGATGACCGACAGGGGGCGTAACCTCCATCTGAAGCTTTTAAAGTAATTGTTCACTGAAATACACCTAGTAAATGTACCAAAAAAATATATGATATGATATCGAGATACGGTTTTCACTAGCCTATTCAGGTATCTTTCATTTTAAAGGATAAGGACGAAAAGAAATGAAGAAAGAGAAGCTTATGATAAACTAAGAAAAGAATCAAAGATAATAATAAAGCAAGCTAAGTAAGAGAACAACAATTGAAAAGAGAATTAGTGAAATAGAAAGGACAAGTTATGCGAGGAACACAAAAGCTTTTTATCAAAAATTAAATGCACAGACCCGAACATACAAAACCAAAAAAACAGGAATAAAAAACAAGGAAGGAAGAATAGTAAATGAAGATACGGAATATAAAGAGACATGGATGGAATCTTTTACGGAATTACTAACAGAAACAGAAGTAAGAGAAGAATATAGAAGAAAAAAACAAACAAGAGGTAATTGAGAAACCAACTAAAGAAGAAATAAGAGAGATAATTAACAGTAGTAAGAACAGAAGAACGCCAAGAAGCGACGGAATTAACATGGAACTTATCAACTACGGAGGGACAAAACTGTTAGAAAAATTATACCAATTGATATATAAAATATGGGAAGAAGAAGAGATGCCGGAGGAATAGAAGGTGGGTCAAATAGTAACAATACACAAGAAGGGAGACCAACAAGCATGTGAAAACTTCAGAGGAATTACACTACTGAATGCAGCATATATAAGATAACAACAACAATTATAAAAAAAGACTGCATGACGCAGGTTACAGAGGTGGAGAATATCAGTACGGGTTTACAAAAGGAAGGTCAACTACGGATGCGATACACATACTGAAACAAATTTTGGAAAAGTCCAACGAATATAACATAGGCATTGACTTCCAAAGAGCATTTGACTCAATAAAAAGAAATCAATTACTGAAAGCGTTGAATGAAATGGGAGTGAATAATAAACTGATCAGATTAATAAAAATGACACTAGACCAGAGCGTAGCAGAAGTAATAACTCAAAGAGGGAAAACGGAGAGGTTTACATATAATAAATGAGTCAAGCAAGGAGACTCTCTGTCGGCAACACTATTCAATTTAGCACTAGAATATACATTGAAAAAAATATGTAAAGGAAATTTAAGAACCAGAGGAGGACAAAAAATAATAGCGTATGCAGACGACGTAGCACTAGTGACTAAAAACAGAATGGTAATGGAAGAAATGTTGGAGGAAATAATAAGGGAAGGAAAGAAAATTGGACTCGTGATAAAAACACATAAAACCAAATTATCAAGACTCAAAAAGAATTCTGAACAAAAAAACGTGAAAATTGGAAGATATGAATTTGAAGAAGTGGATAGAGTTAAATATCTGGGAATAACAATAAGTAGTGATGGAGACAGAGATACTGAGATAAGGGAAAGAATCGTTTCAACAAACAAAGCATTTCAGGCTAACAAAAAATTATTAAAAAATAAAATAATTAGCAAGCGCACGAAAATAAGAATATATAACACAATAATTAGACCGGTGATTATGTATGGGGCAGAAACATTAACTATGAATAAAAAACAACAAGAGGATATGAGAATACAGGAACGAAAAATACTCAGAACAATATTAGGACCAAAAAAAAATATAGAAGAAGAACAAACATGGAACTATATCAAGAGATAAAAAAAGACATAGTAAAAAAAATTAAGGAGCAAAGATTAAAATGGTTGGGACACATATGGAGAGCAGGTAAGAAAGCAATAATATACTCAATGGTAGAGTGGAAGCCTTGTAGTAAGAGAAGAAGTGGAAGACCCAGGATAAATTGGTTGCAGGTGATCTCAAGACAATGGGAATTAAAAACTGGGAAGATAAAACTCATGACAGGAAGCAATGGCTACAAATAGTAGAAAAACATATGAAAAAGGAAATGGTCTGATCCTCCCTTACAAAAGGATCTAGAAAGCTCGTAAGAGCGGCGCTACTCCTACGGGAGAGTTAAGCCACTATATATATTCAGGTATCTTTCAACTATATTTTTATGGAAAAAAGTTATATTATTGCATTTAATTTTTCAGAGAACTTTACAATTTTATGTTATTATATAGATAAACGCGCTCTAGCGTCATAACAAAAAACCAGACATATCACAGGTAAACTGGGTTTGATGGAGCTATGAATGCTTTTTCCAACGAGACCAAGTTTGTTAAAATCCGTTCTGTCGCTTAGGAGTTACAGCTGTTTATTTTAAAAAACATTAAATCGCCCCCCACCACTTCATTTTAATAGATACGTCAAAAAGTATCCAACAAAAAATACTCGAATGAAGCTTAGTTTTAAAAAGCATATATTTTTTGGTACGTTTACTAGGTGTATTTCAGTGAAAAATCACTTCGAAGTTTCAGATGGAGGTTACGCCCTCTGTCGGTCATCTTGGAAACCTGAAAATAATTTCCAGGATTTTTTTTGGCCACTTCAGTTATAACATTTTTTACCTTAAGTCTCTACGATGAATATCTGGCCACCTGGTACTTTCGGTTGCATAAGTGACTGCTATCTTGAATATTCCTTGATTGTTTTGGGGTTTGCATTTATAGTACGATCGATTTTGCCTGTAATATAAGTACCTACATTCGGTAGAACCGCAGCTTTGGAATTTATCACCGTCATTTCCACTAACCTTATAATTTTTTGGGTACCTACATTTTGGCTAAGTCTGCTTTCATCTCTTTTCGAACTAGGCTACCGAATGCTTGCTTAAAGTCGATAAATAATATATGCATCTTGATGTCCCGTTCGTGATTTTTCGACCATTTGATTTAAGATCTGGGGATTGCATCGATAGATATTCTCACATATTGAAATTGGTACTCCCCTATATTAGTTTCAATATATTATTTTAGTCTCTTTAGTACTATACTTGTAAGGATCTTATATCCAGTGTTCAATAAGGTAATTCCTCCATAGTTCAAGCATATCCTTCTTTAAAATGGTACCAAAGAATACACCAGTTAACAAGAAGCGAAGCCCGACGCATTTTCTCTGATGTTTTGGTAACCAAAATTTATGACCTTGAGAGACCGTCGTTGACAGATAACAGTAAATACATTGATAAAATCTTCAAATATCGGCGATATAATTGGTCGACAAAGTGGAGTATGACAAGTATCTTATTATAAAAATGGTAATTTTTAGACATGTGCATAGAAAAAATGATCGGAAGCTTCGCTTCTTGTTAAGTGGTGTATTTTTTAATGGTACTAATAATCCTTCTTTTCATTTCCGCGGCATGGTTTCGGTTTCCCATATATGTACTATAAGTTTATGTATCGCCTTCTCCATTTCATACCCTCATTGCTCTAACCTTTCATCAACGATGTCATTTGTCATCTGGGCCCGCTGCTTTTTTAATGTTTTAGGTTATTTATTGTATTCATAACTTTGTTTACTGACGGATAAAAATAGTAGACTATTTATCAAGATCTTCTTCATGGAGACTTTACCTATAAGGTGATCGGACTCCATGTATTCCAATTTCTGGTCATGGCAGTGTGCACCAGTTTAAATCCAATACCAAAAACAACTGACTGCAGAACAATAACAACCAACCATAAGCCTTTCATACACTGGTGTTTTATTGGTTGCTAGCTCATTTGACAGGAATTGAATATTTTTAATCACCTTTGGTAACTGAAAAGACTCTGGTTTTCTTTAATTAAATTCACATCTTCGTATTAAATCAGCTGCACTACCAACCACTATTGCAGTAAGTATTAAACAATTTTAATCTTTCTGAGTTTTTATTATTCATTATCATAACTAATGTTTACAATTTGATTTCTGTCATTTATAAAAACTAAGGTTAGATGGTATTGGATTTGCAGTGGCGACGCCGCGGTGAAAAAACAAACTGCTTAGATAGATGATTTTGAGGACGACAGGTTTTGTCAATTTTTCCGTATGAATTCGATCTCCTTATCTGGCCTCCATGATCTTATTATATTACCTTTTTTGTGTTTCATTGACCGATTCCCAGTACATTTTTGGCACAGATATCTTAGACTCAAATAGATAGGTATAATATTACTTCAAGTAGGTATAGAGATTCCGAATAGCCTCAAGCGACGTATAACTGTATAACTGTAAAATGAATCCTATGATTGATGATCGAAAGAAGAAATCGATAATAATCACGATTGATGTCTTGCGGTAACTAACAGCTAGACATCCATACCAACACCGAAGAACATTAATAATAGTTATTTTACCAATAGTACTGTTACAAAAAAGGATTGCTGGGGTTTTTTTCCTCTCTAGAAATAAACAAAGAAGATTTATGTGATTACGTCGTTTTGGTATTGTGTAGTTTACGTTTTGATTTGAAATACTATCGATATTAATGGAATAAAACCGTTAAAAACGCGCAGGATACTTACAAAAGGTAGTGGTGAAAAAAAACCGCTATTAATCACAGATCTCAGTAACGGAATGGTTGTACTCAGTGTAGATACAATAAAATTTGAAGATCTTTGGACGTATCTGAATCATGAAATACTCGATTTTTCTAATTATTTAAAATAGTAATGTCGACTTTAAAAATATTGGTTAGAATTAAAATGAAACTGGGTATATTGGTACATTATAACGAGATACTGAACCTTTGTAATGGGTTACAGACAACAAAAAGAGATTAATATATTAAGTATAATTCCACTTTTCATTACATTCTTTAGTTCTTCAATTTTAATTTCATCAATTTAAATTTCTTGGTAGTTATTTTGGTGGTCAGGTTCTGCTATGTTTTCCTCAGTACTTTGCGATTGTTGTCCCAGTAAATCTTGGAAATATTCTTTCTACACGATCATCACAGAATTTCAATTTCAATATTGAATTGGGTACACTTTCCTACTTGAGAGATCCTTGTGGTTTGGTTCCTGGTCTCTTCTATTGCTTTTGAGCCTACTGATCATGGTGTTGGGAACCCATTCCTTCTTGTTGCTTAATTCTGTATCGAATCGTGTCTTTTCGTTCGCTTCGTTATGCTTTGACGTACATTGAAAACCCTAGACAGTTCCTCTCTTGGATAAAGGTAAAATCACATCTAGTATCTGTAGTTTGCGTTTGGCAGGAGAGTTTCTGAGCACCCTGTATAAAAAGATGATGGTCATTTTGTGCAAATTTCCCATTAAACGTTATTACAGTTTTAATATAATAAGATTGTTCACTTGTCACTTTGTCATATACAATGTACATTGATTTGTTGGAACAGAATGTTGCAGCCAGTGAATTTCAAGCTTTAGTCTAAACCAATATTTGCCATATATCTTATATCAGTAGTTTATATTTTTTCTCGGGATATGGCGTTGTAAAGATAAAAATTACACTCCAAAAATGTTGTTTTTTACCCATTGTTCGCAAACATCCACCGCCCTCCAAATTAATCAACAAAAATAATGAACTCCTTATTGACGTACATCATATCGAAAACATATATACCAATCCAATCAATCAAAAACATACGATGAATTTTTTATGCGGATATAGGAAGTAGCCATAATAAAATCTCGAATCGGGATAATCCACGGCCAAACATGATGACAAAACAAACGAATTACGTATTCGAGAGGCGTCGAAGTTGACGCATTCATATAATGACAAACACTCGATTACTTTGGACAAGCACGTTTCATGTTACCTTGACAATGATATTCTCTTATTTCATTTGAAATTTAAAAAAAAACACCGATTACAGGTTGTCATTACCAGAATGATTCGTAATCGTCGACACTAGACAAGGTTAATTACCGTATAGGTACGTAGTACAAGGGATTTGAAGAAAAAAAAGCGAGCGAGCCTTACAGTAGTAATAAATAATTATTACAAACAGCAAACTTTATACACAACACTGTAGAATGATCTGTACTTTTTTCAAACACTTATTAACAACAGTAAATAAACTTATTAAAATAGTTTACACATATAGATTAGTTCATATAACAACAAACTGTAGCTGACAATACCGACGGTAAATTCGTTGCGGCGAAATTTACCATCGCTCGCGCTCATTGGTCAAATCAAAAAGCGCGCGCTTCACTGGCTTCCTGTTACACATTTCCGTCCCATTTTACGAAATAACTGCCACAAATTGCGAGGAACCGAGCGGAAAGATGTTACATATCGAAAAAACTAGACAAATTTTCATCTAAAAACCATTAGAAAAATGCTAGGAATGGTTTTAAATGGATATATGTGTACTAAATATTATCTAATGTACAAGATTTAAAAATATTTCAGTACAAAATGGTAGACAATAAAAAATATATACAAAGCGTATTAGGAGCTCGTGTCAAAAACTTGGGAGATGATAGAGAAGCTAAAAATAATAAGGTCTCTAAAGCTAGAAATTAAAAGTTGTTTTTTATGTATAATTATCAAGGGGTCGTTGCACCAACATACTAGATAACGAGGTTTAACTAATCCAGGTTTATAATCTTAAGTGAGTTTTGTGGGTTACTAGCATTAAACCTTCCTAACAATTCCGTGCCACACAAAATTTACATTAATGGCCGTGTGCATCGTTTATAGTACTAAACCCGTTTAACTAAACTGATTTAAATAGTTAAACGCCGTTAATATTGCCTTGGTATGCGCCGAACGAAGTTTAGTAAAACCTTTTTTTTTCGGGTCGAGATGGGAAACTCATGTTCGAATTTGTCCAGGACCCAAAGAGTGTTGGACTCATCCCCAATGGGATGTCTGCCAACCAAACCCACCTCAAACTCGCAATTACACCCGCATCGGAATCACTACCCTCTAGCATACTTCGAGACGGGCAGCGGTCCCTCGCACACTCTCCGCTCACACCGTTGTCTTCTCCCTAACTATCACTCCTACCTCTCATGCCATATCGAAACCTTTTCTCCCCCTAACCATGATCTCTACTACGCCACTCACCTCCATCCATTCCTCCTCCCCCCTCAACATTAACTCCACCATGTTCTCCCAATACACCACCCCCTCTAGTTTCCTCTCCAACTTCTTCAGCACTTCCTCGTTCCTCCAGCATCTAAACACATGCCCCACATCATCCTCCACTTCACACCTCTCGCACACTCCAGTCTCTCTTTTCCCGATCTTGTGGAGGTTCCCTATTCTCGACCCATGTCCAGTGAACACCTGTTTCAAGAAGTAGTTCACCTCCCCGAATTTCCGGTCCATCCAATCTCTCCTATTCCCAATCGCTCCTTTTAGCGCGCCCTCATACTCCTCCCACCTTCTCTCTATTTCCTCCTCTATCCATTCCTGTACTTCCCCACCTCAAACTCGCAGTTACACCCGCATCGGAATCACTACCCTCTAGCATACTTCGAGACGGGCGGCGGTCCCTCGCACTCTCTCCGCTCACACCGTCGTCTTCTCCCTATCACCCCTACCTCTCATGCCATATCGAAACATTCTCTCCCCCTAACCGTGCTCTCTACTACGCCACTCACCTCCATACATTCCTTCTCCCTCAACATTATCTTCACCATGTTCTCCCGATACACCGCATCCTCTAGTTTCCTCCCCAACTTCTTCAGCACTTCCTCGTTCCTCCAGCATCTAAACACATGCCCCACATCATCCTCCACTTCACACCTCTCGCACACTAGAGTCTCTCTTTTCCCGGTCTTGTGGAGGTACCCTACTCTCGACCCATGTCCAGTAAACACCTGTGTCAAGAAGAAATTCACCTCCCCGAATTTCCGGTCCATCCAATCTCTCCTATTCCCAATCGCTCCTTCATACTCCTTCCATCTTCTATCCATTTCCTCCTCCATCCATTCCTGTACTTCCTCTCTGGTCGCCTCCCTCCAGCGTTTATTCATGGCTCTAGCCATCACGTCCAATGGGTAGGTCATTGCCAGCACCGCTACTGTCAGTCCACCCACTGTCCTTTACCCCTGCAGCACCCTCCGCAGTATCTCTCTATGCACCCGCAGGAGTGGCCTAGCCCTCGCATTCACTCCCGCTCTTTCACCCCACACCTCCGCACCGTACAGCATACTCTGCTCTACCGTCCTACCAATTACCCTCCTCTTCCACTCTCCCGGCCCTTTCACATTACACATCAATCTCCCCAGCCATGCTGCCCTCACTTTCCCCTTCTCTGCCGCCTTTAACATGTGTGTTCTGAAGGATAATTGACTATCCAACCACACCCCTAGGTATTTCACTGGATTCTCCATCCGAATTCTCCTTCCCTTCATCATCACCACCAATTCCCTCGTCTTGCTCCGTCCCTTCACTAGCAACCCCACCGTCTTATCTTCCGCCACTTCTAGTCCGCACCACTCTATCTTCTCCACAATCTTCATATATATTCTCTCCGCCTTTCTTTCTAGCGGTCTCCCTTTGCCGTACATACCAGACACATATCGTCCGCATGCACCGTAATCTCACATCCCTCTTCACATACTATACCACAAACCTCATCAAACACACACTTCCATAGCGTCGGTCCAAGAACCGAGCCCTGGGGCACTCCAGCCTCCGTCTCATACCACCTCCCTCTAGTGTCTAATATCAGACGTCCCGTCAGGTAGTCCTCCACCAGGTTAACCAAACTCTCCCCCACTCAAAGCCTCTGCAACGCGCTCAACACTGCCCGTATGCTGACGCTGTTGAACGCGTTCCCGACGTCGAAGAACACGAGTAGGACCAATTTCTTGTTCCTCCAGCTGTTCCCCTCCCTAGCCCTTTCCACCAAGCCCATTACCCTGCACAGCGCCGAGATACATGATTTTCCCTTCGCAAACCTCCATTCCTACCAACTTCTTCCTCAATCCTATCCTTTATCATCCCCTCCATCAATTTACCCATACCACACAGCAGGCTGTTGGGCATGTAGTGCCCCTCCCGCTTCCCCTCTCTACCCGCCTTCTTCAGCAGTATCACCCTGGCCACCTTCCATCCTTCCGGAAACTCTTCTTCACTCAGCACCCTGTTGAATAGTTCCTAGAAGTACTCCCCATTGTCATCCAACAGCCTCTTCATCATATCACCCCTCAGGCCATCTATCCCTGGGGCTTTCCTTACTTCAATTTTTCTCCCCCCCCCCCAATCCTCTACTTCCCACCCCTCTACCGGCCTTATCCCCCTCATTTTCCCTACCCCCCTAATATCCTGGACTTCTCGAATCCTGCCCACACTCCCACTCCCCTGTGAACAATTTCCCTATAATCTCCCTCTCCCAATCTTCCTCTAGCACCTCGTTCCTATTTCCACCCATCCTCTTCACCGCTATCTCATACGCCTTTCCCCACGGATTGTTTTCCAATTCCCCCAGTAACTCTTCCCACTTCCCTCTTTTTTCCCTCTCCGCCCTACGCTCCAGTTCGTTCTTCTTCTCTTTGTATCCCCCTCTTCCCTCTATCCTTCCTCTTCCCCTCAGCAACCGTCTTCGTTCTTTCTTAAACTCCCTCGACAGCTCCTCTATTTCCTCATTCCACCAGTAATTAGCCCTCCGCTCACGCCCATTTGCTCCTCTTCTCCTCTCTTTTACAGCCCAGTATCACATTGACGTCAAAAAATAATAGTTCAATACTATTAAGCGCTTTACAAAATTAGAAAAATCAATTTCCAAAGAGCAGACCGTCCACTAAGAAGCAACAACTACTTCTCGGGCTATATGCCCCGACAGACATTGAATTACACTTCTAAAGTAAACGGGGTTGGTATATCTGTTAAGATAGAACCAACCATTCTGGTTTGCGATTAGAAGGAATAACATCACTTGTGGACCGGTTTCGGCGTATTGCGCCTCATCAGCACAAGGTAGATGCTATTCGTCCAGAAGCTCTGAGAGCATAATCCTGGACTAGAGACTACGTTGATACCACACCAATACATTAGCCTCAGTTAAGGAAATGCTAAGAGTGCGATATCAGCTACATCTCTACATCTAGTCACAAACCAAAATTCTATATCGACAAAAAAACCGTCTCGGTTTTGTAGGTATTTACTTAATTACACTTACCTGTAAATAATTGTCATATTAGTAAAGTGTGATCTATAGACGTCAAAAAATAATAGTTCAATACTATTAAGCGCTTTACAAAATTAGAAAAATCAATTTCCAAAGAGCAGACCGTCCACTAAGAAGCAACAACTACTTCTCGGGCTATATGCCCCGACAGACATTGAATTACACTTCTAAAGTGAACGATCTCCCCCCTTACTTTCTTCCTCATACTCTCTGCCTCGGCATTCGCCCACCTCCATCCCCACTCTCCCAATATTTCCTTTCCCCCTTTCCTTATATCCATATCCACATACTTATGTAAGCTCAAGCTTTCCTCACCCTCCAGCACTCTCCAACTACTCACTCTTTCTCCAGCCATTCATCGCAAGTTGTTATATCAATGAATGACGAACCCCCGTCACCCCTCAAGAAGTTAGGCAGTAGTCCATTATTCAGCACCGCCAGCCCGTTGGATGTCAACACTTCCTCCAGGATCTCCCCTCTCCTGTCCGTTTTCTTCCCCCCATACAGTATTCTTAGCATTGAAGCCCCCGTCAGCATTCTCCTAATGATCCTCCTTTTCCCTTTTGACAGCCTCAGATCGTCCTCCAATCCTGTGATGCTCCTCTCATATTCTTCCAGGCTGACATTTGGGCTTATATACACACTGTACACCACCATGTCTCCCATTCGCACTTCCACCCATCCGTTTCCTTTCCTCACTTCATCCGCCCTCAGTCCATCCCTCACAACTCTTATTTCTGCCTCTCCTGTATCATCCATAATCTATCCCTGCTTTCCCACATATCTAGCATTTACCTCAGATCCACACACCACATTGAAAATCACTTCATCCAATATATCATGCTCTATCCTGCATTTCCCTAAATTTATCTGCAACACCCTCCATCCATCCCCTACATTCCTTCTTCCCGCGCACTGCTCTCCCCTTACTCCTATTTGACCAAATTCGTCCCCTCTGAGGGCTCCAGAGGGTCCCTCCCATTTTTTCCTTCCTGTTTTCCATCGTATTCATCTACTCCCTTCCTTTCCCTACTACATTCTATCTCCCCTGGCTTGTGTCCCCTTTCCCCACACACCCTACAAAGGAAGGCCCGTCGACAGTCTCTGGCCATGTGATCCTCGCTCTGCATAGCCAGCACTTACTCCTCCCCTTGACTCCCTTCACCTTACACCCTTCTACTGTATGCCCCTTTATCCCAGTAGGTCTGACTCCATTTTTAAGCCATTCTCTTATAACTTTGAAGTCATAGTCTTTCTTTTGATTTTTTCTAAAGATTTCAAGGGGATTCTGATTATCATCACTTTCTGGCTTGATTGTGGTTATTTGTAGACCAACTTCTTCCACTGAGTTCTCCTTTTTTCAAGCCTTTTACACTACCGGAATTGTCGTACTAAACAGGGTCGCCTGGAAAGTATATCGGCATTGCTACTGAGTCGTCCTTTTCGGTGTACTATAACAAAGTTGTATTGCTCTAATATCTCTATCATATATCTTCTTTTTCTTTAGGGACCTCTACATATCCTCAGTACAGGTCCGACGTAACAATACCCAATTTCTTAAAAAGAGGTTTACAGTGGCTGTCGAATTTAAGGCACTAATCGAACTAACTTTTTTGTGCCATAAATACTTTTTCTTGAGATTAACATAAATTTCTCTACACTGAACTCAGTAGGTAAATATTTGTTGTCTGCTACACTTGTGAGGGTAGATACGAAAAATCGGTGTGCAGTGCGACATAAAATTATCCATATCTCTTAAATCGGGATGTCACAAGAGGCGTTTAGAAGTAAAAAAAATCAAATATGGAAAATAATGGCATCATCAACCATTGAACACATTTTTCTTTATTTCAAACGCGAAAATTATTTTTCCCATTCAATAATGTTCCGATTCGCTAACTTCATACTTCACGCAATTCCTTCCACATTTTCGAGATTAGTAATTCCTTCGACTCTCGCATAAATGATAATTACATTTCATTTAAAACGACTACACATTCTGGAGTTAACGCAGGACGTGTAGCGATCTTAAATCTATGTAAATTTTTTTTCCAACATTTCCTTTTATAAGTATCGTGTAGAATTAAAATCTAATTGTGTGTGCATGCAATTATTCTTAGAATAAAAATAAATTACCCAACAGACGTGATCTTTAAACAGACGAGTTAAATGGCGAGAGATTTTTTTTAATTCTCATAATAACACGCCATCGTTTCTAAGTGAGATGATTATATTTCTCCAAGATTTACCATTCCATCAGTTTGTATATAAATTGCATTCTGATACCAAAAAAAAACATGAATAAACAAATTGAATAGTTATAACTATTATTAGGGATTCTTTTTTCATTAAGGATAACCTCAAAGCTTCTGTAACTAATTTTTACCAAATCTTATCAAATGTAATTGCTAATTTTGTACCTAAAAAAAGGTTTGTATCTTCTAGTTATCCTAAATGGTTAAAACACTTAATTTATGAGAAAAAAAAGCTCATGTAAGATTTAAGATCACGAAATCGCTATAATTCTAAATGCTATAATTCTTATTTACATTATGTTGAACAAAATATAAGCAATAATTCTAAATTATTTTGGAATTATGTGAATTCGTTACGCAAAGATCATGGTGTTCCTAATAAATTTGGCAAGTGATGGTATTGAAATTGTAAATCTTTTTGCTTCATTTTTTTCTTCGGTATATAGCTCTAGTGTGTTGTCAGCAAATAGCATTCTGTCAGTGAATAAATCAGTTGATATAAATCCATTCAATATTCCACTAGGGGAACTATTTTCTGAAATCTTGAATTTAAAAGATACCCTGTGATCCGGACCTGATGGAATTCCTTCGTTCTGCATTAAGAGGTATGTGTGCACACTTAGTGTACCTCTATGTATTTTGTTCAACCAGTCTCTAGCCATGAAGTCATTTCCTAGCACATGGAAGAGAAGTTTTGTTACTCCCATATTTAAAGCGGGTGACAAATTGTAACGGTAAATGTCTGTACCCCACAAAGGGCACCAGCTCGAAGGGCTCCGGCTAGAGACTCCTCTCAAGGGTGATTCGACCCCAAGTTTATGTCACACAAGGATAACAGAAGGGTTGTAAAAGTTGAGGGCGCAACTACCTTTTTAACGATAAAAACTACAAAAAACTAAGTCGGAAAAGGTAGAAACGCCTTGTAAAATTTAAATAAAAGTTAATAAAGAAAAGTTACTAAAAATTACCCCGGGCGGTATCTCCCTCAACTTTTATAGTTGAGGATTTAAAAAAATGAAAGATACGAGTTAAAACAAATTTATTCTGCCACGGGAAATGAACAACGGAATTTAATAGAGGAATTTGTACTTTTATAGGTACTTAGCTTAGATGAAGTGGTTTCCTGGAGAAAAAGTCAGGTCTTGATCTGAACTGATGTGTTCTGTTCTAGGGCGGTATTTTGAGCTAGGGCTGTATCCTGGGGTTCTATCCTTGGCTATATTCTCGGGTTGTATCCTATCCTAGGGTTATATTTTTGGGTTTATATCCTCGGCGTTATATTCTAGCCTAGGGTTATATTCTCGGGTTAAATTCTTGGGTTATATCCTATCCTAGGGGCTGTGCTTACCTAGAAGTACAGGTGGATCAGGGATATGTAGGAGCTTGAATGTAATGGCACATTATGTTGGTCAGCTTTTCAGGTTAAAGAAAAGGAAGGCAGTTATTTGAAAGTCAAAAAATTGATTTAATTCACTGAAAGCTTTCCAACATTATATGTTCCATGTTAAAACAGTAAAAATAGCAATTATCGGCTAAATTAAAACAATATACTAATGATCGGAAAGAAACTAATAATAGCAAAAAGTTATTTATTTAGTTATATGAAAAAATATCGTGCTTAGGAAATATATGAAACCGGCACTGGCGTTACGAAAGAATATTTTATAGGTTAACAGTAATTTATAAAAATGTTATTTTATAATTAAAAGAGTTATTTCGCAACTGAAAAAGCTTGAAAATGTTTGTATAAAAGTAAAACAGTGAATTATAAAAGAATATTTGGCTTAAAACTACCATATTAGTATAAAAGAACAGTTTATGACCACGTATTGAATTTAATTTCGTCTATCTCTGTAAAAAAATAAAGAATGCATACAAAAATTATATCAGACAGTACTTTAGAAGAAGCTTATTAATTATAAATTATGATTTTGAACTTACCACAGCAAAATTCATAAGATAGGTACTTAAGATATGAAAGATAGCGAAAGATGGTCTTTCCCCGTAGGCGGTCGATAACGGAAAGGGGTGTCTCTCGTGGCGTTGGAAAAAATGGAAGCGTCCGTTGGCAGACGTCAATTGTCTTATGATCAGGGTTGAAGAATTTGGGATCACAGAACTATAACTGGAAGTGGCTAGTGACGACGAGCGCTAATTAAAAGGATTTATTCTGTAAAATCGAAACAGGTCCATAGACATGTTACAAAATCTAACATTAAAAATTACCGTCCTATCAGTAAGCTCTGCATCATTCCTAAACTATTTGAGTAGCTAATAACTAAATTTTTAGCTTGGAAATGCAAAAATGTCATTATTAATGAACAGCATGGATTTACGTCTGGTAGATCATCAATGACCAATCTGTTATTATATCAGAATGTCATCATCAGCAATATGGAGCCAGGAATGCAGATTGATTCTGTTTATACAGATTTCAGCAAGGCCTTTGATAGAGTATGTAATGATATTCTTATCTATAAATTGGGTAAAACGGAATTTCCTTCATGTCTATTGACTTGGTTGCATAGCTATCTTACCAATAGAAAACAATTCGTAAAAATAAAAAACTATATATCTGATCCTATAATTGTCACTTCGGGGGTACCACAGGGATCCCATTTAGGTCCTTTGCTTTTTAACCTTTTTGTTAACGATATTAGATCCAATTTAAACATTCAAAATATTTACTATTTGCAGACGACTTAAAAATTTACAAAACTGTCAGATGTGTTGAAGATTGCTGTCAATTGCAAGATGATGTTAATTCACTCAAAAATTGGTGTATTGGTAATGGCATGTCACTGAATATTGATAAATGGTATTGCGTTACTTTTACTAGGTCATCGAATCTACTTATTTTTAACTATATACTCCGAAATGAATCAATAAAACGTGTTGAGTTAATTAAAGATTTTGGTGTATTCTTTGACACAAAATTGTCATTTATTGAACACATTAATATAACCACTAGTAGGGGTTACCAAATTCTTGGATTTTTATTGCGAAATGCCAAAGATTGATCGGTGAAGGCTGTGACAATCCTTTATAATAGTTTAGTTTGTTCTCTTCTTCAATATGCATGTGTAATATTACAGGGTTCATATATCTTCTTTGGAAAAAGTTCAACATAAATTTCTAAGGTTTGTAGCTTACAAAATGTATATCCCAGCTGATCATTACAGGTACAATGACATCATGTACAGTATTAACATCATGTCTTTGGAAAATAAAAGAGCTTTCGCGGAACTTACTGTACTAATCAAGTTGATCTCGGGCAGCATCTCGCGACCAGAACTTCTTTCATTGTTTTCCTTTAAAATTCTTAGTAAGGTCAGTCGTAATTACAACCTTTTGGAAGTTCTCTTTCACGGTACCAATTATGGTTACCATTCCTCGGTTTCACGGATTGCACGGTCAGTAAATTCATAATGTGATTTGGGGCATAATTTTACTGGAGTTTCATTGGATAATTTTTATATTATTATTATTTTATTTTATTATTTATGTGTTTGTTATGTGTCATTATATCATGTTTTATGATGGAATTTTTATTTCTAATGTTTTTTGTTTAAATTGTAACTAACTAAATTGTATAGTTTCATACTTTCATCTATGAATGTAAGTATTTCTTCGGGGGGGGGGGGGGGTGATCCTGTTTACTAATAAATAAATAAACAAACAAACCGACTATAAGTATAGAAAGGTTTTTATTTTATAAATCATCAATGTAATAGTGGAAATTCTGGAAGTTCAAATACATTTTTCTACAACTGCTATGAAAAGTGACGTATTTCTCATACCTTACTTAGTTGTCACAAAACTGTCAGATTATATTAGAAAATATGTTAAAAATTTTAAAAAATTGTCGAAAATTTTGAAATATGGTCAAAAATTGTCAAAAATTTGGAAAAATGGTCAATAATTGTCAAAAACTGTCAAAGTTTTGAAAAAATGGTTAATAATTGCCAAATATTTTCAAAAATTGTCAAAAATTTGGAAAAATGGTTAATAATTATCAAAAACTGTCAAAATTTTGAAAAATGGTCAATAATTATAAAAGACTGTCAAAAATGGTCAATAATTGTTAAACATTGTCAAAGATTTGGAAAAATTGTCAAAAATGGTCAATAATTGTCAAATATTTTAAAAAATGGTCAAAAATAGTCAATAATTGTTAAAATTTTGAAAAATGATCAAAAGCTGTCAAAATTTTTGAAAGTTGTCAAAAATGGTCAATAACTGTCAGAAACTGTCAAAAATGGTCAATAATTGTTAAAATTTTGAAAAATGGTCGAAAATGGTCAAAATTTTTGAAAAACTGTCAAAATTGATCAATAATTGTCAAAAATGGTCAATAATTGTTAAAATTTGAAAAAATGGTCAATTGTCAAAAATTGTCAAAATTTTGAAAAAATGGTCAATAATTATAAAAAATTGTCAAAAATGGTCAATAATTGCCAGAACCTGTCAAAAATGCTCAAAAATGGTCAATAATTGTTAAAATTTGGAAAAATGGTCTAAAGTTGTCAAAATTTTTGAAAAATTGTCAAAAATGATCAATAATTGTCAAAACTGTCAAAATTGGTCAATAATTGTTAAAATTTGAAAAAATAGTCAAAAATTTTGAAAAATGGTCAAAAATTGTCAAAATTTTGAAAAAATGGTCGATAATTATAAAAAACTGTCAAAAATGGTCAATAACTGTAAAAAATTGTCAAAATTTTTGAAAAATGGTCAAAGTTTTTGAAAAATTGTCAAAAATGGTGAATAATTGTCAGAACCTGTCAAAAATGGTCAAAAATTGTCAAAAATGGTCAATAATTGTTAAAATTTGGAAAAATGGTCAAAATTTTTGAAAAATTGACAAAAATGGTCAAAAATTGCCAAAAACTGTCAAAAATGGACAATTATTGTCGAAATTAGTGAATAATTGTCAAAAAATTTTAAAATTTTGAAAAATGGTCGATAATTGTCAAAAACTATCAAAAATGGTCAAAAATTGTTAAAATTTTTGAAAAATTGTCAAAAATGGCCAATAATTGTCAAAAAAGGACAATTATTGTTAAAAATTGTCAAAATTTTGAAAAATAGTTGATAATTGTCAAAAATTGTTGAAGTTTTTGAAATATGGTCAAAAATTGTTAAAGTTTTTGAAATATGGTCAAAAATGGTAAATAATTGTCAAAAATGATCAAAAATTTGGAAAAATGATCCATAATTATCAACAATAGTCAATAATTATCAAAAATGGTGAATAATTTTGAAAAATGGTCTAAAATTTTGAAAAATAGTCTAAAATTTTGAAAATTTTCAGAAAATGGACAAAAACTATCAAAAATGGTCAATAATTTTGAAAAACTTCTAAAAATGGTCAAAAATGGTTAAAAATCTTCAATTATTTTAAAAAACCGTCAAAATTGGTCAATAAATGTCAAAAAATTGTTAAAATTTTGAAAATTGGTCGATAATTGTCAAAAATGGTCAATAATTTTGAAAAACTTTCAAAAATTGTCAATTGTTTTTTAAAACTGTCAAAAATGAACAATTATTGTCAAAATTGGTAAATAATTGTTAAAATTTTGAAAAGTAGTCGATAATTGTCAAAAACTATCAAAAATGGTCAATAATTTTGAAAAATTGTCAAAAATGGCCAATAATTGTCAAAAACTATCAAAAATGGTCAAATACTGTCAAAAATGGACAATTATTGTTGAAAATTGTGAAAATTTTGAAAAATAGTTGATAATTCTCAAAAATTGTTAGTTTCCAAAAAATTTTCAAAAATTTTGAAATATAGTTGATAATTGTCAAAAATGGTCAAAAATTTGGAAAAATGGTCTAAAATTTTGAAAAATTGTCAAAAATGGTCAAAAACTATCAAAAATGGTTAAAAATTCTCAATTATTGTTAATAACTGTTAAAAATGGACAATTTTTGCCAAAAACTGTCAAAAAGGGTTAAAAATTGTCATCATTTTGAAAAATGGTCAAAAATTTACGAAAAATGGTCATTCTATTGTGCATAAGAAGCAAGTTTCTATCGGCAGTCCGACGACCGCTCACCTTTTCATTTTGTTTTACTAACAATAAAAATAAATATTAAGTTACTTTACTTGTATTCTTTAAATTTGTGCAGTTGTAGAAAAAGTATAGTGTGCAACATGAGGGGAAAGTACTTTTCTCACTTTATTTCAACATGCACCAGATGTAAACAAAAATCTAACCCAAATCCTTCATACAATAATTTTAATTTTTTGACCAACTCTGTTTTATTTTCTGAATAAATGAAGATTTTTAGCAACAAGAATATTATTGAAATTTTAAACACATGTTCTTCATAACGACCATTTATTGCAAGACGTAAATCCAATGGTTTCTGTAAGGATTGTCTACCCTTCACCCAGCGTCTGACACGTGGGGTGTGACAAACCCAGTGCAAACTAAAATGTACAATATTTTCAAAAATAGTGAGTCTTTTCAAACCCCACGTGTCTAGTTCTGTAACGATATTTGTACATTTTTCAAATTATTTTTAAGTGAAGTCTACGTTGTTTTTGAGGTGAGTTTTAAAATAAATGCTTTTATATTATTTTTTACCTTTTGAAATCGTTAGGTTAAGCATGGGAGATTATGAGAAAGAGATGCGCCGCCTCCAGGCTCTCTGGAATGAGATGGAAATCGATGATGAAGAGGTCATTGAATCAGATGGCGAAAAAGATATAGATAAGGTCAGCATAAATAGTGATTATGTAGATTTTGAACAAGACGCAAGTGAATTTGAAGGTGAGTCCGACAACCCAGTGGATGATGGAGAAAGTGAGTCTGAAGATATGGGAGAGAGACAGAAGTATTATTTGAGTAAAAATTCTACCAAATGTTGAAAAAAATTGTTCAAACAGAAACGTAAGAACTCGAGCTGAAAATATTATCATTCAACTGTCAGGCTAAAGACAAAAAAGTCCTTTTGACTGTTTTTTAATTATCAACGAAGAAATGTTAGATGATATGGTAATATGGACGAATCAACGAATTGAAGAAAAAACACGTGAATGGAAGAAGTCTGCCCATTATGAACTTACAAATAATTTAGAACTAAAGGCTCTACTTGGACTGCTTTATTTAGCAGGCCTTTTTCGAAACAACCGACGTTTGGTAAAGGATTTCTGGAAAACTGACGTTACAGGTTTTGAGATATTTCGAGTAACGATGGCCCAAAGAAGGTTTGAATTTTTGCTCACATATTTACGGTTTGATAATAAAGAAAATCGCGCACAAACACTTGAAGTTGACAATTTAGCACCGATCAGAGCGTTATTTGAGAAATGTACAGAGAATTGGTAACATGCCTATTCACCAGGACAATACCTAACTATTGATGGAAAGTTAGAAGCTTTCAGGGGCCCATTTCGACAATACATGCCCAACAAACCGGCTAAATACGGTTCAGGCTTTGGTAGATTATCAAAAATCAAGAATGGTCAATTTTAGGGTACCTCGGGAGCTTAGAATGGCTTTACATAGAATTACAGGAAAATCCCCAATAAACAATTTTCGTGAATTATAGTAACTGATATTTTTATAAAGTATTTATGAAGGTTACACAATTTTATAGGGAAATGCTTTGAAGTTTTATTGCAACACTTATAGTAAATTAGGTTTATTAGGGTTTTATGCCATTACTGTAAGGACTAGATTTATAATGAAGTGTTGTAACTATTTATATAACTGTGTTATAAAACTTGAAGTAATCGTTACCTCAATTTATATAACAAATTTATATAAGGTTTGCCGTTACTTCTGTAATAAAACTAATGGTTTCTGAGATTTATAATAGCATCGTTGTATGCCTTTTTAAAACTTGAGATAGTTAAGTTTTTTTTATAAATGCGTTATGAAACTTTTAGTAACAAGTTCTTTTATAAATATGTTATGAAACTTTGGGTAACTGATGTTTTGTGTTCTCATTAAAAAGTTAACCTAAAATAGGAGTAGTCTGAATCGTACTTTATTAACTGTGTAGGTACTTCTATAATTATTGTGAATATAACAATGATTAATAGCTGGAAAAAAATCAAGTACAGCAGTACATTTTGCCGTAAAGTTTCTAGGCGCTCCTCCAGGTCTGCAATTTCCGTCACGAATTAGTTTTGAAAGTAGACTCCTCTTCTTGGTTGGGGCCAAAATAACGTTCAGTCTTTTTCCCATGCCGATGGTACAATGGTTAATGATGGGGCTTTTCGCCCTATTTCTCTAGTTTGAACAATTTTAAACATTGTATTTCGTCTGACTCAAGACACCGACACGGAGAGAAAAGTAAAAATGTATGTGGTAAAGTTTTTCTAGGTTAAGTTCGTCAAAATTTCTTCTTTACCGTTGACTATTACCACGAATAGTTCTCTAACCATCACTTGTGGTATGCTGTAACACTCAACTAACACTTAAGAATTTATAGTAGTCTTAATGTTTTATAGAATCACAATTTATGGATATATAGTGTTACTTTAAGTTTTATAGTGTTACCGACAGTAATTTTGTTATATTTGGTGTTGGTTGTATCCGCCATGATAATTTTCTAAAACGCAGGATCCTTTTGAATTTCATTACATGCACCCTCTAGTCTTTCTCACAGCTGAATACGATTTTCTATTGAAAGATCATAAACTAATAATTTTAAGTATCCCCAAAAATAAAAATCGCATCGTTTGAAATAATCGGGTGATCTTGCAGACCAATTGACTGGCCCTTTCTTGATTTCTAGATAAGTAACTTAGGGGTATCATTGTAGTGAGTATTTTCCAGCTGAGAAATGGACATTGGAAGCCCGTTGCCACCATTCTTCTTCTCATCACGCCCTCTCCCGCCGAAGGTTAGCGATCCAAATGGCAATTGTAGCTCTGGAAATTGCAGCACTAAGGATTGTGCGAAAAAAATAAAATATCTCTTTAAATTCAATATTAAAAAAATTAGAAATTTGCATATCAAGTCTTTGGAGAGTTTTGAGACATAATAGGGTTTACATTCAAAAAGAAAGACTACAAGAAGGTTTTGTGTTACAGAGCTAGTGGTGTGCAGGAATCTCACAGGGAGAAATTTGGGCTGTAACCCAAAAATCCTGAGCTGGATGTGCACTGCAATAGTGAGACCAATTATTACTTATGGAGCCATTGCGAGCATTAGTAGAACTAGCCTATTGACGACGAGAGAAATCCTCTCCAAAATTCAAAGATTAGTAGGTATGCATTACAGGAGCAATGAGAACATGCCCAACGGCAGCCATGGAAGTGATTCTCAACCTCACACCACTACATATGGTGGTGGAAAGTGTTGCAGAAAGAACAAGACTAAGTATGCGGGAATCATTAGAAAAAACCACCTCCTCACTCCTTAGAAATCAGAAAACATGTCACAAGATGGTATGATGAAAAAGTATAACTTTTCAAAGAAATTCGTTACGGAATTAATCAACAAGAAGGAATGGGATCCAAACTTGGAAAGAATGCCATTCAATGGTACACAGATGGCTCAAAAGCAATAGAAGGAACTGGGATAGAAGTTTACGGGCCAGGAACCAAACACTCTGAAAGCTTGGGAAAAGCCCCGAGTATCTTTCAAGCAGAAATTCACGCCATAAGAAAGTGTGCCCAGTTCAATATTGATAAAGAATATAGAAGGCAAATGATTATCATCATGTCGGATAATCAAGCAGCCATTAAAGCACTGAGCACTTGTATAATCAGTTCCAAAATGGTGTGGGAATGCCTAGGCACACTCAATGAACTAGGATAGTCACCTTACTGTGGATTCCAGAACACACTGGAATAGAAGGAAATGAAATAGCAGATGAACTAGCAAAGAGAGGGACTGAAACACCCTTTGAGGGGCCAAAACTCTTTTGCGGTATCAGTTCCAATGTAATATTGGAAGAAATAGGCAAAGCCGAAAAAAGAGGATATCTGACCATTGGAAACATCTAGTAGGGCTTAGACAATGAAAGATTCTTCTGGGTGACTACAACCTGTTGAGATCAAATGAATGCATAGGTCAAAGTAAAACTGCACTAAGAGTTTTAACAGGGATCCTGACGGGACAATGTCGCCCGAATGGGCACCTGATAAAGCTCAAAATAGTGGAGGAAGAAGAATGTAGATTCTGTGGCATGGAAGAAGAAACCTCCATCCACATACTTGCGAATTGCACAGCAATTCAGAATCCTAGGGCACAACACCTAGGAGGTTACTGGATAGAAGAGGGACATTTATCTAAGTTAAAGCCAGCAGATATCCTAAAATTCCTCCGGGAAATAGGACTAAAGGAGCCACTAGTCTCTGAAACTTTCCTCGGGAACTAAGTAGAAGAAGAACAATAAATCTTTTAGGTCTCAGTGAAGTCACCCCAATTACATACATACATACGGGGCTAGTGTCGTTCACAAAATAATATAATTTTTGAGAAAATATATCAAATTTAAGTAAGTGGAATCTTCATTTGTATTGGGACGGAACCTGGATTTTTACACAAAAAGCATTTGGAAGGACAAAAGTATAAAATCCATAAAACACGCCGGCGAAGGAAAAATACATTATTGTGTATGCGGGTGGAAAACATAGTTTTGTTCTTGAACAGATATTTTCGTCAAATTCGGCCGATTATCACGATAATGAATACGGAGATATTTGTAAAAGTTATTTTGTGCCAGTTTCATAATATACTTTTTCTACGACAACATATGTTGGTATGTGATTGAATTCACGCCTGTGAAATGAACAGTTCTCGAGATGGGGACCGTTCAGTTGGGCCAAAATACCCGCTATAATCCGTTGCTGAAGATGGGTCGGGCAGATGTAAATTGCAGCGCTTGGTAATCCTTAATCCGTATACCTGATAAGAGTTGATAATAGAATCTGTAAATTGCAGCGATGGTCAAATTTGAGATTTTAATCCGACTTGTAAATTGAAGCGATTAAATTCTTTTAAGAATTTCACTAAACTAGTTTTTATCGAGAAGGGCAAGGAAAATCATTGAAGAAGCTATACAGTGTTAAAAAAATGGCTTCTTCAATGATTTTCCTTGCCCTTCTCGATAAATTAATCAATGATCTGTTTTAATCAACAGAAATTCTAAATAATGGGGCATAGAAAAAATTATTTATTATTAGTGGTACTACGAACCCATACATGACCATTCGCTGCAATTTACATGTAAGGATTATAGAAACTCTGACCGCCGCTGCAATTTACAATCGCCGGATGGGTCAATATAATCCTATAGGTCTGTTGGTCCAATTACTGAACAGGTAAAAAATAATACAAATCCACTAAATAGTAATTTATTCCAAAGAACTAGGTAAAAATTTGTTCGATAAACATTTAATAAAATTAAAACGAGACAAACAGTTACTCTTAAATTTTATAATTATTGTATCATTAATAAAATCTTGCCTTTTTTGGTATACCTAACCTAACCCATTTGCGGTTCACACATCTCCAACGTATCTTCCCTAATAACACGGAAACATCCCAAAAATATTCCAGAAACATCCTTCTGGGACAATAGAAACATACCAACAACATCCCCATTTCCCTCGAAACATCTCTAGGATGTATCTGGCAACAGCCATGTCATCATTTTCAACGTTCTACAAACATCCCAGTAGGATGTTTCTAAGATGACATAGGATGTACTAGGTTCATTCGGGGTACTTTGTTTAGAACATCTCAGAAACGTTTCTAAAAATACACTGGAAGTGAAATCACTAGGTGCAAATAAAACATTTCAATATTTCTTAAAACAAGAGCAATTTATTATAAATTTCTAACAATATTTTCCATAAATAACATGTTACATTTTCTAGTAGGTATAGGAAGTGTATTATAAAGCATTGGTAAACAAGTATTAGCAACCATAGCATGGTTGCTATGACTTGTCTACCAATGCTTTATTTCCCTATACCTAGTACAAAATGTTACATAGGGTAATATGATATCAGTTCATTTACTTATGTTTTAGTTCCATCCTCAATCGTCTTTCTTTTGCTCTTCTCAGCCAATCACCAATTTTCAATTCGATTTTCGTTTTTCAGCCGTTTAAAGCGCTGACTATATTTATTTAATAATTTTCTTTTTTTCTGACTATCCATTTTACTATCCAATATAAATACTCACTTTATAAATAAGCCACAACACTCACAAGGTTACCGCTTATTTTTACCACAAAAACTCAACAACAGCGTGCTGTGAACTCAACACTTCTACTTCTAACCTTACTTTTTGCAAATTAGGTCTTCTTCTTTTTTTTTCTAATCTTCTTTTACCTCTTTGCAATGTTGAAGCAGGGAGATTCAGTCATAATATTTTAATAGGTATGTATGGTTTAATAAACATTGTTAAAGTTTAAAGACAATTAACAATTATTGGCAAATATGTACGAGTTGTATATTTTGTAATGAAAATCATGTTTATGTACCAAGAGAAACATTCTAGGGACATCCCAAGGATGTAACATTATATCAATCGTATTTATGTACCAATAGAAACATTGTAGGAACATCCCAAGGATGTTACATTATATCAATCGTATTTATGTACCAATAGAAACATTCTAGGAACATCCCACCTAGGTCGGAAACATTGGGACAATAGTAGTACTTTAATGGTATGTCCCAGGTAAATACTGTGTTATTAGGGTTACCGCACTTTAATGTATTTGCTTTAAAAAATTTAAATTTATCCATAACCAATAACTTATAACCTTTCTCACTAAACATTAAATACACTGGGAATGATTCCATCTTAATCAAAGACTGAATTAATGAAAACTGACTCTTAAACTAGAAATATTTATTGTTATCAATTTGTTGAAACAGGTACCTATATCCTACCTAACATTGCATTAAAAGATTATTAATTAGTTAATCTCTTGATTTCATATTCTAGGCCCAACTGAACGGTAGGATTAGGAACTACCTGATATTTTGGCCCAACTGACATATTACCCTCGAGATTGTCGTAGAAAAACATAATTATTAAATCCCTACCGAAAATCTATTTTAATTACATTCCCTTTTGAGTATCATTAAATACCAGCAAGTTCCAAGTGAAAAAACCGATTTTTGTCTATAAAACAGCAATAAATAAAAGCATAATATAAAAACTAATTTATTGGGGGAATTCACAAGTGTACCTCTCAGTACAGTCGTTCTGTTTAGTCGATGTCATCGTACCTAATTCGAAACAGGCGAATATTCGTAAAATAGGGTAGGTATAGGTAGGAACACCTATATATAGATACTGATGTTGCAATATTTTTTTAAAACTTGTAAACTTTTATAGTCAAATTCCGTTCAAGTTTTAAGTATCACCATATTATGGACAAGATACGTACCAATAAAAGTTTCATTTTGCGAAAATATATTGCCTTTCGTGATATCACCAGCAAGTCTTTTATGACAAACATAAATATAGGCGCCACTTAAAAATAGAAAAGAAAAAGGTAGGTATCCTTTTACGAGTATTTAACGAGGCATCTTTTAGAATTTCATTAATAAGGTTATTAAACGGGTATAGGGCTGCGTTCACTAATTGACAAGTTGACACTAATGACAGTCGCTCTGAGGGTAAACAATTATTTGGTAAGATTTGTAATTTGTTTGTTTTGTATTGTTTTAATTATCCTTTTTATTATAAACAGTCAGATATAGCTTTTTAGAATGCCTCTATACAGAAAAGAGAATACTTTTCCTCTCTCTCCCTCTATTCACGTGTCATTTAAGTTTGATATTTTTGTTGTAAAAGTATTTTCACACTGCACGATTCGCCGGACGGTAATATCTGTTTAACCTATTTTTTCATCTTTTCAGTATCCTACAGCCGCAGTGGATCCGGATCCGCATCCGCAAGAAAGAAAACCTGGAAGTTTACCTGAAGACGTTGATCTGGATGTACCTTGTAGAGATTTACTATTGAGATTACTCGAGATACAGCCACATAAAAGACTACGATCTGTTAGAGTTTTAGAGACGATTGCTTTTTATAAAGGATATAAATTTGAGAGCGTTAAAGAAAAAATAGTAAGTATTATACTCTGACCCTTTTTATGTAGCCAATCAGCCTCGAAACTGAACCTTTCATGTAATTTCTCGCTGGTGGCTTCTCATCGCTTTTTTTTCGCTTGAAGATGGGAAACTCATGATCGAATTTGTGTCCTGTCCAGTGTTGGATTCATTCCCAAGGGGATGCCTACCAACCAAACCCACCTCAAACTCGCCGTTACCCCGACCTCGGAATCACTACCCTAGCATAATTCGAAACGGGCGGCGGTCCCTCGCACACTCCGCTCACACCGTCGTCTTCTTCCTACCTATCACTCCTACCTCTCATGCCATATCGAATCCTTCTCTCCCACTAATCATGCTCTCCACTAAGCCACTTACCTCCATCCATTCCTCCTGCCCCTCAACATTATCTCCACCATGTTCTCCCAATACACCGCCTGTCCTAGTTTCCTCTCCAACTTCTTCAGGTTCTTCCATCATCTAAACACATGCCCCACATCATCCTCCACTTCACACCTTTTGCACACTCCAGTATCTCTTTTCCCAATCTTGTGGAGGTACCCTACTCTCGACCCATGTCCAGTAAACACCTGTGTCAAGAAGTAATTCACCTCCACGAATTTCCGGTCCATTAAATCTCTCCTACTTCCAATCGCTCCTTTTAGCGTGCCCTCATACTCCTCCCACCTTCTTTCCATTTCCTCATCCATCCATCCATTCCTGTACTTACTCTCTGGTCGCACCCCTCCAGTGTTTGTTCTTGACTCTAGTCATCGCGTCCAATGGGTAGGACCTTGACAGCACCGCTACTGCCACTCCACCCACTGTCCTGTATCCCTGTACTACCCTCCGGAGTATCCTTCTCTGCACCCGCAGGAGTGGCCTAACCCTCGCATTCACCACCGCTCTTTCACCCCACACCTCCGCACCGCACAGCTCAACTCAACTCTATCGTCCTACTAGGCTTCTCATCGCCTAGAACAAGAAGCCGCATATTCGCCAGGCAGTCGCACTTGCATATGATGTGTTCTAAAGTTTCCTTATTTAGGTGACAGAATCTGCACATGGCTTCGTCTGTCAAACCTATTAGCTTTGCTTGCCTATTAAGACTACATAGTACCCTATTAGCATACTTACTATACTTTGACAGTTTTCCTATCTTTGATTATTCGGTGTTCCGTAAATTTTTAGATTTTCCACCATTCTAGAGGTTTCTGTGCTACCCACTATCTTGTGGTCCTGTTTATTATCGATTTTGCGTCGGAGCAGATAGGCTCCGGTTCAATGAATGGCATTGATGAGCCTGGTTTGGCCATCTCTCGTACTCAGGCTACCGTGACCAACTAAAGAGTACGTTCTCTCCTGCCTTTTAATTTCTTCAACGCAGTGGTGAATCGTCGTCACTTCCGTTTGGAAAGTAGTGACGTCCTTAGATATGCTCATTGGAATAGCTATTCTTTGTTTTAGCCCTACAAACCAGCTCTTTCTCTTACCGCTATATCTGCCTTGGAGCCGTCCTTTTACTAGGTTTCGTCAGCCTGTATGGGTACACCTTTTTTCCAGCCTTTCGCACCTCTGGTATTGTTACTTGGATCAAATTATTAAAGCTATATCTTTTGTTTGCTGCATCAGTGCTCATTAAGACATCTGCTTTTAACACTGTGCGTTTGGCTTACGTGCTGTTGACTTTGAAGTAGTCTGTGCGTTACATACATGTGTAGTGGGGGTATATTCATGGGGGAGTAGGAGAGGCGATTGTCTACTAAGGTTGACCATAACGGCGGTGATCACACTCCTTCCTCGTGGAGTCCTTGCCTTGATGGTGGCTTGATCCAGAAAGTGGTCATCGCTATTTCCTGGCCTTCTATTGTCTTCGAGTCAAATCTGTTTAGATCGTCCATATTGACGATTGCTTAGGACCCCTCCTTCAACACTTAATAGTACCATTTCTAACGTTTCTAGTAGAAAGAAGGATAAGCTCATTGGCCTTATTGTTAGGTCAGATGCTTTACCTACTTGGGGTATGAAACTGACTAACCCCTTTTGCCATCTTTCAAGTATGTATCCCCATACCAAACTGGATTTGAGGATTCCCATTTATAATTGAACGGGATATGATATATACCATCCGTCCCTGGGGATTTAAATGGATGAAATTTGTTTATGACGCATCTAACTTTATTTTCCATTTTGTTTCTACCAGGTCATAGATGTTTTTGACTATTTATGCAAGGTGTTTCATTGGGAAAGAGAAATGCTTAAAGGACTAATAGAGGTCACGCAGACGGTTCTAAAAATGCCCTATCGATTGGGTCTTACAATTTTGTAACCAAGATACAGGGTACTTTAAGTTCCAAAAATTTGAGTACTAAAATTATCTGCGCAAAAATTTGAAGCTAACTTTTTGATTAAGGTTTCCAAATATGAAAACAGATTTTTAAGATTTCTACAAACAGGAGTGTTATTTCTGGATTTTTAACGTTATTAATAAGTGTTTCAATTGTGCTGTGATTCGTTTGTTATAATCTTACAAAGAAATGAGCAAATAATACAAAACACCCTGCATCTCGCTTACAAAGATCGTAACACCGAATAAATGGAGTATTTTTAAAACCGTTTCGATGACCTCCATTTCCCTTTCCCAATGAAACTGTACTCGATAAAACTGTATATTTTTTATTTTTCAGATAAAACCCAACGATCTTCTTCAAAAATATTTTCCAAACGGTCCTGTAAAGTGTATATCTGACGAAGAACTGTTTGAAAATTTTGACAGTATTAATGTATGACGAGTTTAGTCAATAATTTCACTAATATTAAATGAACTAATCGTAATGAATCCATCTTCAACGGCTGTTTTTATTTATTTGAAAAAAATCACTATTTCGGTTAATACCGTCATAAATCGTAATTATTTTTGAATAGTTTTGTCCAGGGCCAGTATTTTTAAGGGACTCTCGCCAATCTACGCCATAATATTGGTGTATTGCAGGGTTGCATAAAACAGGAGAGTTCCATATTTGTAGTATTTTAAAGAGAAATATTGAAAACTGCATTGCTGTCAGTTTTCTATGCTCATTGAGAAAATGCAATTGTTCTCACTTATTTAATACCAGTTTTACACACTTTACAATACGTAGGATTCTTGGCTTCTCCCCGATTTAAATCTGGGGATTTAAACAAATTAAATTGTTTTATTTCATCATTTAGTATGGATCTTCATCAAGTAAAAGCCTCATCTACTCAAGAGATTATCATTCTCTACCGGTCCGAACCATGAGAAATTAATCTCTCGTTTCACGCAACCCGTAATACACCAATCTTATGGTGAGATTCTCACTAGTCCCTTAAAAATACGGGACCAGTAAGTACTGTACGAGATCCAGCAGTAATCTATTGATAAAACCTAATGCAAATGAATGCTTTAATTAAAATGTAATGCATTACTTTTCTTTTTTCATAACAAATTATTATCTCGGAAATGATACACTTTACACATACAGGGGTTATGCCGGGTCCACACCCAGCAGACAAAAAGTGAACACGATTTGAGACTACAACACGACAAAATTGTCTCAAAAAACACAAAACAAAGACAAGACAAAATTGAGACAAACGATCTATACCAGAAAGACAAAAGTGCAACAAGAAAAATCAGTTTTGAGTATTTTAACCATGTGGCGTTTCCACCAAGACGAAGATGAAGATTTATTACTGGCAGCTAGTTGATTTATCTTTTCGTCATCCAATGCTGCAAAAAGAAAACGCAAACGTTTTTAGATGAGACCAAGTTTTAAAAAGCTAGATAGTTATTCCATAGATGAATTGTTAGTTGAATTACGTGGAATAAGTGGTGAGATTCGTTCAAGCTTTAAGAATTTTCTAAGAATGACCGCCGAAGATTTCGAAAATCTGACCTGCCGTATTGGTCCTGCAGTTGCTAAAAGACATACTAATTATAGAAACGCTATAAGTGTAATACAAAGATTAGCAATACTTTTAAGATTTCTAGCAACTGGCGATTCCTACCACAGCATAATGTACTTGTCAAAAGTAACAACTCAGTCAATATCTGTAATAATACCTGAAGTATATGGATATTTAATTAACAGTCTTAGTGGTTATGTATTTTCAATGCTCCACTTTTTTTCTCCCGGCATTTTTAACAAAGTCGAGGTACTAATGACAACAACAGCAGAACTAAATTCCTGATTTCACTGGTGTCCTACTTTTGTCAACACACGCTATCCACACTACGCCGACACCTTGTCCCAAAAAACACAGACAAAACAGAGACTCTTTGATCTTTACCGCCTCGAGACGGGACTTGCAAAAGTCTCCAGATTTGGAAACAAAACAAAAATGAGACAAAAAAGTCGCAGAAATTTATTGGATTTGTCGTCACTTTGTTTCGAAACATCAATGTTTATGTATTGTCGTTGTTTTGTCCGCTTGGTCTAGACCCGGCATTATATTAACAAAGTTGCTGTTCACTTTCAATATTATTTTGTTCCATAGTTTATCTTGGGTTGACAACTCTTCACTAGCTTAGGTTAGGTTAGGTTCTACGTGAGTGGGGCCTTCTCGCCACCTCCACTGCGACCCCCGTTGGGTCTATTGTGGCTCATCCCTGGGGATTACAATTCACCCCACAAGCCTGTGCTTCTGACGAAGTCTATGGTTGTATTTTTTGAAGTCGCTCGGCTCTAAGGTACTAAAACCGAATATGTTATACCTTACCCTGCTCAAAGCTGGGCATGAGCATAGTATGTGCTCAGTAGTTTCGTCCTCCAAATTACAGACTAGTCGACAATGTCCTGTAAGCAGTCCCGACAGAATGCGTAGGTTTGTTCTACTCCATTCCAGGATCTGTTTATTTTTTGTACGCGGAGGGTTGTATATGAACGCCTTCGAGTGTGAGAGCCCCGGTATGTCTTCCCAGTACGTGAATTTTTTCCTCTCCGCCAAGGTAGCTATGGCTGATCTAGCAGTGCTTTCCGTAATGCCAAAATTGGTTCAGGACCGATAAATAGATACTCTGATCCCTTTTTTGCCAGAGTGTCGGCCTTCTCGTTGCACTCCACTTCTCGATGCCCCGGCACCCAGATCAAAGTGATCAAGGGATTGTAGACAGTTATGTACTAGCTTAGATTTTATCCTATTCGAGCTCACTGCTTTAAGAGCAGCCTGGCTATCTGACAGGATGTGTATGTTCTTTTTTACAACAGGTTGATTCATCAGCTCTTTTGCAGCTACCGTCTTTCAGCCTGAAAGACGGTAGCGTACCTACCCAGGTTGGCTGTGATTTCAACTCTGGGTTTCCTGCTGAAGACCGACGTTCCAGCCCCGATTCCGGTTTTGGATCCGTCAGTGTAAATCACGTAGTCCGTTACTAGGAAGGAGATTTCTTCGCTATCCCATTGGTCTGTAGGACCCTAAAGGGCTTGTCCACGTGAAGTTTTGTGACAGAGAGATCCGAGGGCATCCCAAGAATGTGGTGATTTTGTATTTCCCTCAGCATTCCCGAGTGATCCCTCAGAGTCTCTCCATTTATTGCCTCTCCACTTATAGCATTCTATGAGCTGCTCTCCTGGCATCCTTCTCCAAATGAATGTGGAGAGGAGTTAGTTGCAGGAGGGCTTCCATAGCTGCCGTTGGTGAGGATGACATTGCTTCGGTAATTGCCAGTCATGCTGTTCGCTGCAAGCCTTGCAGCTTTGCTCTAGCTGTCTTTTGCATACTTTTGGTCCACCAGACAGCTGCGCCATACGTGACCATTGGCTTGACCATTGTTTGGTAAATCCAGTGAATCTGTTTGGGGTTCATACCCCAAGATTTTCCACATACCCTTCTGAGATTTCAGAGGGGTAGTTTGGCTTTGTTTATCACTCTTTCCAAGTGGGCGTTCCAGGTGAGTTGTTTATCTAAGATTACCCCTAGATATTTCACCTCCGTCGCAAATGGAATGCTCACGTCGCCTAAAATTGGCTGACGGAGTCGCTGTAATTTTTTCCTCTTTGTGAAGGGAACAATTACGGTCCCTCTCTCACCAAATATGCACTATGATTAGGGCCGTTTGAAGAATGTTAGAAATTATCTCTTCAAATTGGCCTCTAATAATTATTACTATATCATCAGCATATCCCTGCACATCTATACCCTGACCGGGTAATTCACCCAGGAGATCGTCAACCAGTAGTGACCACAAAAGGGGGGAAAGCACCCCTCCCTGTGGGCAACCCCTGGCCGCCATACCCCTTACCGTGACTCCATTCAGTGATGTAGTGATGTACCGGTTTGATATTATGCTTTTGATCCAGTAACGAATTGATTGATAGGATTTTGGAAGTGAATTGTTCACTTTACCAGTTTTCCGTATAAATACAACCCTCGCCACTGTCCATTCTAGAGGGATGTACCCCCACGCCAGACTAGCTCTCAATAACATGTCCAAATGGGCTAACAGCTCTCCATTGCCCTGATGTAGCAGAGCAGGAAAAATGCCATCCTCCCCAGGTGATTTGTATGGTGAGAACTCGTTCACTGCCCATACAATTGCCGATGGAGTGACTATGTCTGTTGCCAACTTCCAATCTTCCTTTTTGGGTCGTTCAGTCGATCCCGTTGGAAGTGGAATGGGTGACTGGTCCTCCAGAAACCGACTACCGGGAAAGTGAGTCTGAAGCAGTAGCTCCAGGGTATGCCTTGCAGAGTTCGTATAGTTGCCGTCTGGGCATTTTATTGCTCAAACGCCCTGTGCCGGATCTCTGGAGAGAGCCTTGTGAATTCTACAACTGACAGGTAAATCTGATATACTCTGACAGAGGTTTCTCCAGGACTCTTTCTTGGCTTTCCTAATCGCCTTATTGTACTCTGTTAAAGCCATACGATATTGTTCCCACAAGCCTTTTTTTTTAGCTCGGTTGAAGAGTTTCTTCACTAAATCCAAATTAAGTGAGTGACAGTATATATGATTTTTATTTAGATAACTGATATTAGTGTATCTTTTACTACCAGTTGGAATATTTTCGAAAGTGAGGATGTTAATGAAATTAGTCGATAATTATTTATGATTACCATTAGGTTTCACAAAAAAAAACAGATAGTAGCAAAAATTTTTTCTGTCGGATCTTGTACCATAGTTTTTCAATAGTACTTATTTGAATAAAAGTTTTTGGCGGTAGAAATAGCGTTTTTGAATTTTGCTGTGATTGGAAATCATTCCGTTACATTCTTTTTACACATTAATGCTAGTGACAGTTTTTGCTGCCCAAATAAGAAAATCATATTTATTCAAAAAAAACTTAATTCTTTTGCATAAAACAAATCTAAATTCTCTTATTTTGAGTTTACTCACAATTGAACAATTACATTGCTATATCCTATTCGAAAATTAAATATAGCACAGTTCCTACGTGTACATGCTTCCTACGTTTTTCCCATTAGTCATTGGACAACCTGTATAGTCTATTTTAAAATTATTGATAGCACATTGTTATGGCAGAAGTTAAAAAAGGTTTTTCTATGGGTACAATTACTTTACGTTCTTATTTCTTAGATTAGAAAAATTATAATGGGACTTTCAGTATGTCCACCCCGAACAACATTAGACCCAACCAAAATACACTAACATCATAAATTATTGATAGACAATTTCGCTCCGGCTTTGATTTATTAATTTAATCAGCGATTTTTGGGTAGCTCTATAAAATTTGTGCTATCAACAATTTTCAAATAGAATATATACCGGGTGTTTCAAAAAAATCAGTGGGGTTTGCTTAGTAAAAATTTATTTTTCCTCCTACCTACACACTTTCCTCCCTCGTATCACTCATACTTCGCACCCTAGAAAGCAAAGTACACACTTTGCTCACTAGGGAGGTAAAGTATTTTTCTCTTATTATAACTATGTTTTAAATGAAGAAACTTGTAAATCTATTATATTCAAATTGTTTCTGTTATTTCTATAACACCTTTGTTCATCCTGTATTCTGTCGTTATGTTTTAAATAAAAATTTCAACTAGAGTACCAGAGTACCTATTGCTAGATTCGTTTTTTGACTTACGAATAAAACTAAACATAGTATGCTGTGGCTCACTGACAGTAAACATTGCAATTGACTTTTAGAGTGCAAAGTTGCTAAGTTCATTAAATTTTATTGACTTTTTGAGAAATGGAGAGCGATTCAAGCATTATAACCACAAAAATCTAAAGACAGGTATGGTATAAACACAATATAAACAAAGGGTTGAAGACAACAAAATAAATAATAATTCAGAAAAAGGTTTAATAAGTGGGTAGGAGGAAACATTATATGTATTACACAGGAGTAAAGTGCCTTTTCCTCCCTTGAATGCTCACTGCCTTGAATGATCACTACATTTTGCGGGAGGAAAAGTGGCACTTTCCTCCCTATTGATACAAAAAGCTATTTTTAGAATACAGGGTGTTAGGAAAAATAATTTTCATACACATTTCTCTGGATTACATCGAAACTACTGACAACATTGTTTTTCAGGATTACGTCGAAACTACTGACAACATTGTAATGAAATTTTTTATGAATATGTTTTGGAAGCTGTCACATACCATGAATTAGTTTTGACTCTTATTTAGGGCTCTAGCTACTTCTTCCTACCGAATAGTTTTTAACAACTTTTTTTAGGGCTAAATTTATCACCTCGAACCATGATTTTTTTGCATTAAAAACTTTTTTCAAACTACTTAAATGTGATTTTTAAAAGACAATTGTATTATTTTTTTAATATATTTTTTTCATTCTTAGTTAAAAATAATTATCAAGTGTGTATTGTAGTGGAAACAAATACATTTAAAATATTATAAAGATCCGGTCCGGCTTTTTTACCCATCATAGCGGAATGGTATTCCCATCCCTACATTTTCGTGACGAATATACGCATAACGGTTTGTTGGACCCAGTATTGCCGCAGTCAATAGACTCCGTTTCACATAAGAAGAAGCTACGTGAAGTTTGCCAACTGTCTTGCGCAGAAACCAAAATCGGTCTTGTTTATTTATGTCGCCTGGTAACGACCGTTTCATGCCATTGGCGTTACAAAATATGTTTCATGCCGACAGCCATTTTATTATTGATATTTGAGGTGTTGTGTTTGAATCATTTACTGTCGAAAATTTTTGATTTTCAAATATTTTAAGACGTTTAGCTAGTTCATCTGTGAGTTGTGTGTTTTTGTGCAAATATGATAAATACATTTTTAATATTCTAATTTTGTGTTTTAACCTACAAAATGTGAAAACGTTACGCTACTGATTTTAAGTCGAATGTCAATCGCTGGTTTTGACAACAGGTTCGCGCATACGACTGCAACTTCACGTGGGTTCTTCTTACGTGAAACGGAGTCTACATATTATATGTATTTTTCAGTATTTTCTAGCCTCCTGTAAAGGTTTAAGAGGTCATATATTACTTACGTTAGGGTCTCAAAATCTCTACATGCCGTTATCTCGGGGGGCGGTAAAAATAAAAATCACTTTTACGTAATATTTTATAAGCCTAATTGTGCGATTTCCAAATTTCCAACATACAGTATTTGAGAGCTAAGCATTGGGGGAATACAACACAGATCTATTTTACTTTTTAAATTTACAATTTTATGTTTCTAAATATTTAATCTTAAGTAAAAAGGGGGAGAGGGAGTCCGAGAAATTTTATGGGAGTAAGTGTCAAAAACGGCCAAAATACGTACCTAATGAATGAATGGCGCCTAGTGCTACCATCGAAAATTCAGTACCTACCCAGACAGCACAAGTACGTACCTAAAACGGTCCCAGGATGTCCGTTATCAGTCATCCGAAGTCCCAGGTACGTCCGTTCCAGAACCTTAGCCATCCTCAGGACTTCCTGAGGATATATTTTGTTACTAAACCATATGTCCCTTGGAAGTCCTAATTAGAACATCCCAAGTACGTCCTCTTATTTTTTTAATGGACCTTCCTAGGATCTTTTTAATGGACACAGGAAAAATCAATAAAAATAAATACCATAATATCTCTATAATATATATATTTATTCAAATATTTATATTGTACATTTACATATAAGGACTAAGGACCCCGACACGATAATTTTAAAAATTTTCGATGCCTTCCCCTTTTTTTAAGTGAAAAAAATAAAAACTTTAAAAATCTATAAAAAATTATTCTTTGATACAATTTGATGAAATTTTGATAAGTAACACCATTTTGCAAAAAAAAACGTAAAAATATCCTGTTGTTCCGAAAAATTGCTGGCAAAAAAATCATAGCAGGTGGGATTATCAGTTTCTTTTCATGAAACTCTGAATCGCCCCCTCCACCTCCTTCCGGTTGGAATTACACTTACTTGCAGCACAAATTGTAAATAATTGTGGTTTCTAATAATGATGTGTATTATTTTCTAATTTTTGTTTCTAATTTGTGCGTCCCCAGGACGTACGTCCTTAATAAGTACAAATTAGAACGTCCCTAGTACGTACAAATTAAGTCTGGGACATTGGGACCAACTTAGGACTCAATATGGACGTCCTAAGGATATCCTGTGCTGTATGGGTACTTTTGTACCATTTTGATACTTTTTAGTATATTATCAGTAGCTTTTTGGTGAATTCATATTACAATAAATAAGTAAGAAACGACGACGTAAGGTGGAGGGAAAAATTTTGATTTCTGTCTTTAACAAAAACATAGCACATCGTTTCTATGGAAATGTACTCTCCACGTGACGACGCTGCTTCCATGTTAAATGAAGGCCTACGCCTACATTCAGTTTTTTTATGTTCCAAAAAGTACCCTTTATTTTTTAATTGTGGCAACGCTGGTGGGGCCCATTCTCTTCCTTCGTGTCGTTTCTTTCGCTTCGTTGACTTAACTTAGAGATGTGAGTGCACAACGATGTCCATGCATTTTAAGTCCTATGGTCGGTAAAAAAAGTGGCCTTATCTGTAAAGTGTGATAGAGCCATTAGAGCCAAATATAATAAATTCATTATTTCAATGATTGTACACATTTATTGAAAACTCTAAAAAACGTCAACTTTAGATTATGTATTGACGCATCGAATTTTATTGAGAAACTGTGAAAAATATGTGACGAATCATTTATAGACTGAAAAAAGTTAATTTTACTGTTACCGCTACTATTTACATTTGATTTTTCACACTCAATAATATATAGTATTGCTAGTTTTAGAAAACTTACCTCAAACCTCACCTGTTAGAATCGCAACTTTTTTTTTAATTTTAAGAAAATACGAAGATGATTTGACGTTGACCCTTCGATAAAAATGAAAATTTTATTTTTTTATCTTATTTGGGAACAATCATAAATCACTTTGAATCTGGTGGGGTAAATATGATGGACGAATTATTTATGAAAACATTTTTGTAACAATCCATCCAAGATTTTTAAATATCGAAAAGTCACTTGTCAAATGATCTCACGTATGAGGGGTGTTACAGGAGATTTTATAAATATGAGGTGAAAATAAATTATTTTTACTACAAAACTATTTATTTTACCTAAGTCCAATAAAAAGTGAACAAATACCTAACCAATATTAGGAGTGGCTTGGTAGTTGGGTTTAAATAGTTGGTGTAAAAATGTTTACTTCGAAGCAATTTTCCCCCAAGGGGTGGAATAAGTGTACTCCTGCAAGAAGAATAGAAAGAACTACTAGTTTTTGAGACCTTCACAAGGAGCTGAGTAGAAGAAGTGGACCCAAAAGATCTCTTAGGACTCAGTGAATGTTCACACGAAAAAAGATACATTCCTTTAAATTATTCACTCTGTATATTTCGTAATTCCGTGAAATTGTAGTAAACGGAAATAAATAAACCCAACACATAATATTTCACTATACAGGGTGTTTGATTAGGTTCCTCCCTATATATGCCAATTGTATGCATATACATATACATTCAAACACAAACGGATCATAGGGATTTAGTGTATTCTCCGATCTAAATAGTCCACCAATAAAACATTTCTATAAGTTCACTTTAATGAATATCAAGTATTGATCTGGACAGCTGGATTCAGATCCACTGTAAGAAAGCCCGCCCCTTCTCCTTCCAAAATTTGTTAGTTATGTGCGAGGTGTGTGCGAACTGCGATTTAGTATTGAATAATTATTTGATGGGGGTAGTAAACGTCACTACATATTGAAACAATATGCTTACGTTTTATGTTGTTAAAATCGAAAATTATTTGTTAAACTCTCTTTAACAATTAATGTTTCGAGTTAAGATAATATGTTTTGATTTCTTTTGGCCATAAACGGCTTTCAAAATGAAAATAAATTCGTAAATAAAACAAAATAGGATTCTTTAAATTGAAACAAAGTTATGGGCTTGCACAATATCGACTGCTGTTTAGTGACTGTCTGACGCTAATTAAGGACCGCCCACAGTTGAGAATACGGTGTGGTGGGAACTGTACGATATGTTATAGGTGTTAAATAAAATATTGTAATAATCGTGTTTTTAATCTGTTGAAGCTGGATGTTGGTCGACTAGTTCAAAAGCAGTTCTGATACAATGCTTAAAATCCCTATGTTCCGTTTGTGTTTGAATGTATCTGTATATAGGGTACAGTGACCGGTGAGTAATCCCGTCAATAGCGTAGATTTCTGCCTGGATTACAGATGCAAACTTCCCAATGATGCGTGGACATTGCACCTGGGTCTGGCACTCCAGCTCCTGTTCCTATGTCAATTTTAGATCCGTCTGTGTACCACACCAACGTTCCTTCCTGACTACATGCTTCCAACCCATCCCAGATTAGCTGGATATGGTATGGTTGGTTGTCGTTTGTGTTTGTGATAACATATGTGATTCTGGAATGACTATGGGAGCAGGTTCATTCGTGCCAATTCCCGTTGCATTCCAGCCTGTATGCAGCCATTTTCGCTTCCTCCTTAAGATGCATAGCAAGAGGCAGAAGGTTGAGAATGGCTTCCATAGCCGCAGTCGGGCTGCTTCTCATCGCACCCGTTATGCACATACAAGCAAGCCTCTGAAGTTTTGATAGCTCCAATTCGGCTTTCCTCTGATCTGTTTTTGGCCACCAAACTTAGGCTCCATAAGTGACCATGGGTCTCACCACAGATGTGTACGTCCACTGAACTATCCGTGGATTTAGTCCCCATGTGTTTCCTATCGCCCGTTTGGCAGCCATTAGGGCCATCTTCCCTTTATTGGTTTTGTCATGTAGGTGTGAGTTCCAGATTAGCTTTGCGTCCAGAATTATGCGCAGATACTTGACCTCCTGGCTAAGACACAGCTCCACGTTGAAGAGGCTTGACAGTTTTAGTCTCTCAAGCTTCCTTTTTCTAGTGAAGGGAATGAGCGCAGTTTTTGTAGGGTTCACCCTTAGGCATTCCCTCCTATACCAAATCTCCACCATTTCCAGAGCTTGTTACATCAGCTCCGATATAACGTTAGGGTATTTCCCCAGTAGTACAAGTATTGTCAGATCATCTGCATACCCCTGGGTGTATATCCCCTTTCTGTTCAATTTATCCAGGAGTTCGTCTATGACAAGGTCCCACAGCAAAGGTGATAGGACTCCTTCCTGTGGGCATCCCTTCATTATGGATACCTCCATGGAATCTCCAAATAAGGTTGTCGTTGCTGTCCTGTTGAAAAACATGTTTTCCATCCACCGACATATGGTGTCGTCTGCTCCACGCCTTGCAACAGCAGCTATCATCGAGTCAAAGGAGGTATGGTCGAATGCTCCTTAAATAACAATAAATGCCTCGAGAGCTATTTCTTGATTTCCTAGGGCAGCCTCAATTTTCGACACCAATTGGTGTAAGGCTGTTTCACACGATTTTTCTGATTGATAGACATGTTGGTTATAATGCATTTCAATGAGAAAGTTTTCCCTAACATGCCTATCAATAAGTTTCTCCATGTATTTGATTGTATAAATAATAACAAAATCATTCGTGTTTATAAATTTTGATAATTATTAAAAATCTTTGGCTTCAATGGATTATCATTCACTAACTCCAATTCAATTATACAGGGCGTTGAAGTTGTTACGTTTTTTACGGAAAATTTGTTATAACTTTTTAAATACCCTGTATAACAGATCGTTGTAATGTGGCAGTGAAGCGGATTTCAGTTTCACAGTAAAATATAGGGTGTTCCATATAAAAAACCATAACTTTGATCTGACACCGGGTTATGTAACATTGTCACTAATTTTGAAATATGAATCTTAAAGCTACCTACAATTTTCATAATTAACTTTCTTTGGTATCTTTTATGAAAGCCGACCTACTGAGCTTTATCACACTAATCAATCATCCCGTATTTCTTTTTATTGATTTTTTTTTCTACACTTTGATAGCAATAAATATTTTTAGTGTATATTACAAACAAGCTTATTCCGAATCGCACGTGTCGCCGCTTCCATGAGATTTTCTATCGATTTTCTCGGAGCAAGCGCTTTTCCTCTTTATAGACCCAATATTCCCGAATGAAAAGTACCAACCTAATAGGTCCCATATTGAATACATCTGAGCACAATTTTATTTGATTTCTTATTGTACATTTATTTATTTTAAAAAATATACTGTGATATTAACCGGTAAGTAGGTACACATTGTGATAAAAATCAAACAATTTTATTTTATCTCTTTTAATAGTATCGATGATGTTTTCTTCTAATTTTCGTTTTCGTAACATATGTTTAACTCTAGAATTACACAAGGCTGTATTATAGTTTCTTCAAGGTAAATGCATTTTTGTTTATCAAGAAATATCATTAAATCTTAATTATTTTTTTTTATATTATTGTTTCATTATTATTTTAACTTGAACTATTAACTTTTCGTAATAGTTTACGAAATTTATTTTTTTTATATATACATACAAGGTAGCAGTTTGATAAATTCACCCATACATCTTCATTTATTTGTCTCCTCCATATCTATTTTTCACATTAGACTGTTTTTGAATTAATAATATAATTTTGACCAATTTAACTACTTTTTTCAATATTCCTTGTTACGTTAACTAACAAATTTAAAAGCTGTACTGATATTTTTATAGCATTCGGTACCATTAACCTAACAATAATCAATTATTTCTTCTACGAGTATACGAAAAAGTATACTTATCCACACATTTTAGTTTAGAAAGTTCAATAGATCGAAGATAATAGAATTAATACTAATATAACGCCTTACAAAGTTTTGAAAAATATTTTTCAAAAAACAATGACCGTTCAACTAAGAAGGAACAACTACTTCTCGGGCTATATGCCCTGACAGACATTGAAGAACACTTCTAAGCAAGCTAACCATTCTGGTTTGTAATTAGAAGGGACAACATCACTTGTAGACCGGTTTCTGCGTTTTCCCCCCAATGGTAGAAATCCTCCGTCCAAGAGCTCTGAGAGCATAATCCTGGACTGGAGACAACGCTGAAATCACATCAATATATTAACCCAAGTAAAAAATGTTGTCCCTTCTAATTACAAACCAGAATGGTTGGTTATATCTTGTAAATATACCTACCCCGTTTAGCTTAGAAGTGTAATTCAATGTCCGACGGGGCAAATAGCCCGAGAATGTGTTGTTCCTAACACGTGCAAAAGTGTCATTTTAGGAGATTTGGCGTAATGTAATTGCATACATTATCTCACTAACAGTATTCAAAAAGCGCATTAGAACATCGTTAGAGCAATGCTCTTACAATATTGCTAAACAAATTTTTTTCTTTAGGAATCTACAGCATCAAAATGCCAAGTTCAAGAAAGATAATTTTGAAGCATGTAATGTCTGGTATTTGCACAAAAATGAATAGAACCAAACATATACCTTCTGACGTCATGGAAACACCACTAAATCGATGTCTGAATACATTCGACATTACTCTACTAGGTGAGTAAATTGTCATTTCAATTCCCATAATTAAATCCAAACTTATGGGCTGGTGACGTAACCGCGTAACCGTCACCGTTATCGCGTTACCTGTCACTCACAGAAGTTCATATATTTAGGTCTGTGTCGTCACCGCCATTATTTTTCCTTTATTGGGTAATATCACAGCTTATCAGCAGAAATAGTCTAGTCTTGCTCTAGGCAATCTAATATTCCCAAATGGGATCACTTGTCTAAAACTTGACTAGATATATCAGCAATTTTCCAGACTAGAATTCTTCTCGGGTAAGAAGGGATTGTAAGCACAAAGGTGAAAAGTTTAATTGTGTATACTGCGCATAGTTTAAATTGCGATTTATTGAAGTGAAAACTTCTTTAGCTGTGTTGTGCGATTTGTGGTAGTAGCCAAACTTATTAATCACCGCGAATTATGTGCGGATGATAAAATTTTTAAGGGAGGATAAATTACATGTGAAAATTCCCATTTACTATGGGCGTATGATTGAATATTTTTTACCATGATCAATTTATTTGGAAAAAATTCCGTCTACCATGGTCATACGATACTAATTTTATAAGGGGTTTATTACTTTGTAAACATTTCTTTTCATCATAAGTGTACAATAAAATTTTTATAAGAGATGAAATTATTTGTAAAAATTTCTATATCAAGGACATACGATAAAATTTTTAAAAGGGGCTCATTTATTTGTGTTTCAATTTTTTTTTTAAAGTTTTGCGATATTTTTAGGCGTTGGACACATGGTTGGTGCTGGTATATACGTACTAACTGGAACTGTAACCAAAGAAATAGCTGGTCCTGGTATAATAATTTCGTTTCTACTGGCCGGTTTGGCCTGTTTGCTATCAGCTCTTTGTTACGCCGAATTCGGTACCAGAGTACCTAAAGCTGGCTCGGCCTATGTATACACCTATATTAGTATCGGAGAATTTTGGGCGTTTGTTATTGGATGGAACATAATTTTAGAGCATATGATTGGTGAGTAAGACTAAATTTAAGTAGAAATCAAAATTCAGACCGCACCGCAGAAAGTAATCCAAAATAATGATAGCAGCAGTACATACTTCCATCAGCAGTGGCCATAGCATAGAATAAGGTTTGACCATAGGCAGTGAAATCCACTGCCCGATCTACTGATCTACTAGGCCTTTGGCCTGTTAGGCGATTTTTGATGTTACACTTCTACTAAGTTTGTTGTTCGACCTGATAGGCAGTTTTGCCTGATCTACTGATCTACTAGGCCTTTGGCCTGTTAGGCGATTTTTGATGTTACACTTCTACTAAGTTTGTTGTTCGACCTGATAGGCAGTTTTTGGTGTTACACAAAGTTTATTGTTCGTCGTATCAAAGAATACACCACTTCCACTTAACAAGAAGCGAAGCTTCCGATAATTTTTTGTTGTTTTTTGTCTGAAAATCGCCATTTTTATAATATAATATAATAAGATACTTGTCATACTCCACTTTGTCGACCAATTATATCGCCGATATTTGAAAATTTCATCATTTTCTCAGTGTATTTAATCATGTTCTCAGTGTATTATCTATCAACGACGGTCTCTCAAGGTCATAAATTTTGGTTACTAAAACATCAAAGAAAATGCGTCGGGCTTCGATTCTTGTTAGCTGGTGTATTATTTGGTCGTATATTTTAATTTTTGTTTGGACTTATAAAATTAACTGAATTATATACAATGTTACAGGTGCAGCTTCGGTGGCAAGAGCCTGGAGCGGATACGTAGACTCCTTGTTTGGTAATATTATCAGTAACACCACCATAACCGTAACTGGAGAAATGCACGAAGAGCTTCTTAGCAAATACCCAGATTTTTTAGCCTTCACCGTGTGCCTAGTATACTCCCTTTTATTAGCAATCGGCGTTAAAGGATCTACCATGGTAAACAGTTTCCTCACTTTAGTTAATTTAACAGTAATGGGATTGGTGGTCGTAGTCGGATTCATCTACGCCGACGAAAGTAACTGGACTGAACAAAAAGGTAAATTACACTAAGAGACAATGAAATAGATTCGTTCACCATACGTTTATCCTGCAGGTGGTTTTTTACCATATGGAGTAGGAGGTGTTATAGCTGGAGCAGCTACCTGTTTTTACGCTTTCGTAGGATTTGACAGCATAGCAACATCTGGTGAAGAAGCAAAAAACCCTTCGTTCTCCATACCGATGGCGACGGTTCTTTCTATGGGAATCGTTACGTTGGGTTACGTCTTAGTAACATCTGCTCTAACTCTATTAGTACCCTATTACGATATTGATCCGAATGCTGCTTTACCAAGTGCGTTTAGCAAAGTTGGGATAACTTGGGTTCAATATGCTGTTTCTTTGGGTGCAATTTGTGGTATGACAACTACACTTTTTGGATCTTTATTCTCACTGCCAAGGTAAGAGTAGTTTTACATCCGTCAACAACAAAATAATGATATGCCCTGTTTAATAATCTGTCTAATTTATGTTGAATATCCTTATTTTGGCTGAATGTGTTTAGTTAAAGTAGTTTTATCTTGTTTTGTAATCGAGGAAGGGTCTACATAACCTAATTAATTTCCAGATGCATGTATGCAATGGCGTCAGATGGATTATTATTCAGTTTTCTTGGAAGTGTCAATGCCAAGACACAAGTTCCATTAACAAATTTGATTATATCTGGGGTTTTTTCGGGAATTATAGCTTTAGTGTTCGATCTGGAAAAATTGGTGGAGTTTATGTCAATAGGAACACTGCTAGCTTATACCATAGTTAGTGCTTCCGTTATAATATTAAGGTGAGTATATTAATTCTTTTGATATTGCGTAAAATATTTCAGAAGCGTTCAAGCTATGCGCAGGTAAGTAGTTTCACTTTCTGACGTTTCAAAATTCCTATCACTGACAGACACAATCACAAAACGGATCAACTTTGACCACATAAAATACCAACCAGAACATTACCGGTGTTGTCAGATTATATCGCTAAAACTCCAATCCGGTAAAACGGATTCAAAATATCTAACGTTTTCCGTCGACCGTGCGTTTTTGAGCTATATTAATGTACACAAAATCATTCATTAATGATCCCTATTAATGACCGATTTTCTATTAATAAACGATTTTAGTATAGGCAAACCAAACAAACAATAATATTTTTAAGAAAAGAACTAAAAATGACTTCTAGTATAGAATACTTCTAGTTTTTGACTTACCTGTCGTTTTCATTATATTATTCTACAAAACTATAATTATTAGTGTTAAAACATCCAAAAAAGAATTTAAAAAAAACGAACAGTGATATTTGAACCGGCGACCTTCTCTGTGACATTTCAATGTCATGATTTATTTTTTCAGTACTTACCTAATAATAAATATTCTTAGTTTTTAAATATTGAAAAAAAAGGATTCAAGTTGTACAGTCGACGGAAAAGTTTTGTAACTTACACGAGTATTCAAAGGGCGATTAACAATCTCAAACATTAAAATATCTCGATTGTTAACAGCCCTTTAATACACTTGTAGCTTAAATAACTATTAACTTAACAAGAGTATAAAAAAACGACTTTTTGAGCTAATACGATGGAATTTGAACTTAAATTTCACCTCTGTACCAAAATTGGGCCTTACAGTAACAAAAAAACTTTGTTATCGTAATGACCATAGTTGGGGATTCCCCGTCTGTCACTAAATATAAATATAGACGAAAAATAATCGGAAATTAGGAAAATAAACATCAGTTTATTGTAGATATCGGCCAAGTTTCGAAACGACGGTAACCAAACCTCAACCAGTAGCAACTCCCACTTCTGAATTATCTAGCAGTACTTCTGACATGACTCCAACTCCGGTATCAGAAATTGTTAACCTAACAGGAACTCTTCGAATGCAATACAGTTGGTTAGGTCCCGTTTTTGGTAATTGCGAACCAGGATCTGTTGTTACCGGAGCTGTATTCATTTATACGACGTTTTCCTGCGCCTTTTGTATATTATTACAAGTTTCAACGAACAATATTAAAAACGGGATATGGTGGACTATAGTTTTGGCTTCTTTTTTCCTGTTTATTATGGGAGGATGTAAGTATACGATTTAACTAATATGGGGTTTCATCCCCAATAAAACTCACAAAATACTCAAACGACTATTAATTTTACAAGGGCGTAGGTACAGTATATTTTACGGTAACATATCTTTTTTAACTGATGCCTGTGTCAATTCTAAGCTAGTACGGGTACCAGGGCACGATGGTCATAAGGGCAACGAACTGGCGGATGAAACGGCCAGACAAGACTCATCAATTCCATTCATTGTACCGGAACCCTTCTGTGGCGTCGCAAAGTCGACAATAAATATGGCCACAAGGAAGTGGATGGCACGGAAATCTCTAGAATGGTGGGTAATCTCAACAGGACAGAGACGGACGAAACAATTCATTAGAGGACATTCGCCAGTTTTTACGGCACACCTAATAAGCAAAGATAGGAACACTGTCAAAGCTGCAGTAGGTATGTTCACAGGGCACTGTAAGCATAACAGGCACGCAACGCCAATGGGGTTGACATACGAAGCCATGTGCAGATTCGGTCACCTAGAAGAAGAAACTGCAGAACAGAGCACATCCTATGCCAGTGCGACTGCCTGGCGAATGAATACTATTTCTAATCCTGACTAATGTTACTGAGTTCTTTTACCTCCATTTCTCTCTGGCAGTAATCGGCTTGTCAGTTTGAAACTCCAACACCAATTAATTAATTCTGGATGCTTTAAAAGGCTCATCAGGCGTCGAAAACCGTCATTTGCTGCTATATCAGTAGTGCTACCTATACGCCATCTTACGAATTGATCTAGTAATTTAAATTTTACACTCCTTACTATCATAATCAAATATAAGCACTGGCAACTCGCTTACAACTTTACGCATAATATTCGTCCTTGTTTATTATCGAAACTTATATAAAAGCTCAGCTAAAAAAAAATCTCTGTGCATTGCTATTAAAATTGCAATGAAATGTTTTGTTTTAGGTTTATTAATAATGTTTGCACACCATCAGAATACTACTGGTTTAAGATTCAGAGTTCCTATGGTGCCATTGTTACCTGCTCTAAGTATTTTGTGTAATATTGAATTTATGATTCACCTCAGTTATCTAACATGGTTGAGGTTTTTCGTATGGATGATTTTAGGTAAGTAAAACACATTATTTTAGTAAAAATGCCTAAAAAGCCAGGAAAACTTTGGTATTAATATTTAAAAAAAGCGAGCGAGCCTTACAGTAGTCATGATACATCTCACCTTGGTAATAAGCAACATTAAAACCAAATCTTGAAAAAAATGATTCAGGTATTATTTGAAATAAGTTTTGGTAACGAAGAATTTTTTTTTTTTAATAAATATTGTATTTTATTTAATTAAAACTAGGTGTAATACAATTTTTTATTTTTGTTCAATTTGGGGGGATAGCGGGTATATGAATCGAAAGCGAGAGTATGTGTAGTAATAATGAAAAAGTGTATCGAAAGCTAGGGTATGTAGTAATAATGAAAAAGTGTATCGAAAGCGAGAGTATGAATAGACTTTTTCCTACGACCACCATCGAAAACACTATTTTGCACATTGGTTTTAATACGCAAAAATAACAATTTCTCACAAAAGTTGTGGGAAAAGTGGCTTAAGGCATAGCCAAAGTATAAGGCATAGCCAAAGTGACATAAAGCATAACCAAAGTGACATTAGGCATTCCCAAAATAAATACCTACAGCAAATTGTCATTCTTCTTATCTGTAGTCTGTGGTAAAACAATAAACCCGCAAAACAGTCCGACTTCATGTTAGAAAAAGTGCTAATAAAAAAGTACTGTGAGCAACACAGTCGTTTGTTTGATTTCTGGATGGTGGTCGTAGGAAAAATACAGTGTGCACCACGTTCGCAAATATACTATTTTTTATTCGGTTATTTAACGCCGGTCTATTTCTGCAACTGAGGCCGGGAGCACTCTACCCCTAACCGGAAATTTTGCCAAATCCACTAGTGTTCCAACCAGTGGTAGGGACTTTTCGAGCCCAACATCCATGGACTCGGGACCTCGGTTTTACGTCTCATCCGAAAGACGGCATATCTACATTATACCTCGTGCTCATTGGTAAAATGCCTGCGAACTGTGATCCTAGTAATCTAAGGTGTTTCGCTGCAGCCTGTCCGTGCTCTACGACGTTGTTTCCCAATTGTAGACACCCATCCAAGTACTAACCGCGCTCGACTCTGCTTCACCGTGATTATCGCATCAGAGGCGTTCATGAATAGACATGATAACTAAAATATGAGACATATACTAAAAAACGTTGAATAACTCCGTCAATAACAGTACCACTGTTAGTTGTTGAAACATTTCGATCAATGTTCATTTCGAGCTTGAGTTCATCATTTTAAAAAATACGCAATCTTCTCCAATAAACAGTGACAGAAATTTACCTCAAAATTTAATAAAGCTAAATAATGTAATATTTATTCGAATAATTATTAATTATTCATTCACTTGCATTTTTTTTTATATCAAACACTTATTAACATCGATAAATAAAATTATTAAAATAGTTTACGCATATAAATTAGTTCATATTATTATAACAACAAACTTTATACACAACACTTTAGCCTAAGTGCACAGCTGATGCATACACTGTTGGCTGACAATACCTACCTCTCGGTAAATTCGTTGCTACCATCTGACGGCGAAATTTACCACCGCTCGCGCTCATTGGTCAAATTAAATAGCGGTCGCTTCACTGGCTTCCTGTTACACACTTCCGTCCCATTTCACGAGTTAATTGCCACCTATTGCAGGGAAACGAGCGGAAAGATGTTACACATAAAAAAATAATAACCAAGGTTCAATGATAAATTTAGATCATATAAATTTGATATTTTTTTTAGGTATGCTAGTTTACTTCTTATATGGGATACATCACAGCAAAGAAGGCGATTCAAATTCATCTTATTCAATATTAATGACGTCTTCTGAAGCAATAAAAGAAAAATGGGGCTCTACAACAAGGACAATAAATATAAAAGGGGCTCTAACAAGAAGAAAAACGTCGATGGGTGATAGAGGAGCTATCATTGATGAAGAAGACAGCACTGAATAACGGCCTAAAAGAAATGATATTATTTTTATAGTTTTTTTTCCATTTCAGTATTTTTAGTCAATTCTGAAAAAAGCAGTAGCGTGTGCTAAATAAGTCTCAGTAGACAAACATTTGAAGTATTTGGAAGTGCCTAGTCCACATTGCCACAGATTGTATGACTAGGAGACATAAAAAAAGATTTATTGTATAAATGAAATAAAAGCATTACAAAACAAACAATTATACTATTAAGTTGGAAATTTTGGAACAATCTAATTATACAACTTACAAGGCAAAGAAAATGACTGTTCTAGAAGAAGCATCGTAATTTGACTGTATTGGAGTAAAATTTGTGCACTTCATAATGATCTTAGTGGTTACTACTATAAATATCTTACAAAGTTAGTAGTTTCCATACTTTAGACAAATTACACTGCCTATACTTCATTTTTGTTGGGATCAAACAAAATAAAATCAGAAGTTTAATTTAAACTGTTGTGTATAGTTAAACGAGTAAATAATTTATTATAATTTGTTAAAACTAATATTGACACGTTTTAGACAAATATTTATTGTACATAGAATGTATTAAAAAAGCTTACTATTACCTTCAAGTAGTTTCATTTCGTAAAATTAATTCAGGAAAAATTTAGTGATTTTTGGAGTGAAATCGTTAAAATTTCTTTTCCAACTTTCATTCATTCTTTAAAGTCATTTCTTCTATTTAGAAAGTTATTTAAATGCCATATTTTGTAAAATACAGAAATTTCATTAGAACTTGAGGTAAAATCGTTATATTCCTTCTTATTGAATATTTTTTTTATTTAAAGCTGTCACACAAATAATGCGAATATTTTTACGAAAACCATATAAAAACAATATATTATTATCACCTTAAAATATTAAACACAAAAGCATTCCTAATAATAAATTAAATCAATTTAGTTGGTTGGAAATGTTGGTAATAGCTACGAGTAAAATCGACCATAAGATCTGCTTGACATTCAGGCAAATCTCCAATGCATGCTCCAGGAGAACCTGAATACCTTGTAAAAGGTGCAACAACAGTTTCTGGTGCCAAAATTGTATTATCTTCTATTACACAACAATCTTTTAAGGTGCACCTTCGTCCCTAAAAATAAAAAAAAGTTTTATAATTTCAACAAAATTAGCTTTGAAATACTCAATACTTTATTCAAGACAAAATACAGAGTTCTGCTTTGATTAACCCTGGACATTGCATTTAATATTTCCTCAGTTATTTACTTTTGAATAATATCAACATTAAATACTTCATTCATTCATATATTTGGGTTGTGCTCATCAGCCCAGGCACTTGAACTAAATCTTTGTACCATTTCCCATGTTATCTACTTCCATTCCAGGAGCTTCATGTCTTCTATAAAGGGCTCTAGTTTGACTGGAGAGATTTTCAGTAGTTGAGATGGTTGTATTAATTTCTCTCCAAAGTGCTTCCATCTAAGTACTTGTAAGTTCTCGCAGAAGCAGAGTATGTGAGTAGGTGTTTCATTATCAAGTTCACATTTTCTACACATAGGTTCACTAACTTTGCCCATTTTGTACAGATGTTTCCTCAGGATGCAGTGTCCAATCCAGTCACCAGGTCAGCAACTGTCTTCAAATGTCTCTTACCCAGTTTCAATAGCCTGGTTGAGTTTATTTGTCTACCTTCTTCAGTAAACTCTTTGTATGAAGGTGCCCTTGTGTCAACCTCCATAAGAATTGGTGTTCCTTATGTAGCCAGTTCCAGATTTCCACTCTTATTGTGATTCCACATAACGGTTCCGAACCTATGAAGTCTCCTTTAGAGCCCTCTTTAGCTAACTGGTCCGCCATTTCATTACCTGCAATCCCCTCATGTGCGGCACCCATATTAGAGTCACTTTGTTGTCTCTTGTCAGCCTTTTGAGGGATTCTTTGCAGTTTTTTACCAGTCTAGACCTAGTTATTGGATTACTGATAGCTTTAAGCAGAGCCTGTCAGTGAATATTTCAATTTTTTGTCCGGTATATCCTCTCAATACAGGCTATAGTGGCAACACAAACACAGTCGAATATCGACCAAGGCTAAAGAACATTCTCTTTCTAGGTCCTTTTATACCAGCCCCAGTGCCATGGTTTGTTTTGGAGCCATCGGTGAACCTGATGATTTTCACTCGCTCAGTGAATATATTCTCGGGTGTCATGCTATCAAAACTCATGTAAAATATGGGTTCATCTAGTATTGTCCCAGTTGTATCAGTGGGTCCTTCTCGAAAATTGTTCGGGGTCCATAAGGCTCCCGGTTTCAGCCTAAGAATTGATCATTGCCTCCACCCTTTCAAAAAGTTCCAAAGGAGGAAGTCCAATAAGGGTTTCCATTGATGCCATCCCCGTATTGTTCATTGGTCGGGTAATACCAAGCAAGAAGGGCTTGTCTTTGGATTGCAGTTAACTGCAGAGGACACTTCTGTCCTCCTCCACCAGACTATTGTTCCATAGGTGATCGTTGACCTTATCAAAGTTATGTAGAGCCAGTGAACCACATCAGGTAGTATTCCCCAGGTTTTGCTCATAACTCTTCTGCATTGCCAGAAAAGCCTAGTTGCCCAGGTAGTAATTTTTTCCAGGTGTGCCTTCCAATTAAGTTTGGAATCAAGGGTCACTCCCAAATATTAAATTAAACATTAAATACTTACGATTACACAATTTTTTCCAATATAAACATAACTTCCCACAACAGCTGCATTTATAAGGGACTTCTCTCCTACATATACATGATCTCCTATGGATAAAGGAAAAAATGCTACCCTAAAAAGTAACATTCTTAAATAATTCTGCAATCAAAATTAACTATCTAATTGATTTGAAATATTGCATGATAAAGAACGGGTGCTAGCTCCTAGCTCCAAAAGTGAATCTGTGACAATTGACTGAGCCGGCAACAGCGCACCAAGATGTCCGTTTATCACGAACGCCTTATGGCTCGACCAGTCTAATATACGGGGGGAGGTTGAAATCTGGTATAAACATTTGGTTGAGAAAGAACTGTTATTTGTAATATAATAGCCTTTCATATTCCATATTCAAAATTCGCTGACAAACGATCCAAGAGTCGAAACATTGAGAATTTCTTTTTATTACTGTAACGCCATATATCGATGTCGTCTCGCGTTTAAATTTAGCACAACGGTTGATAATATAATAGTCTTTCATATTCCATATTCAAAATTCGCTGACAAAAGCTACGAGGGTCGAAAAAATTGTATTAACCAGTTCCAAAGTATCCTCATTTCCACATCACCCAGGAGGTAGAGGATTCGATGCATTTTTTTCAAGGTAGTTTCCCCCAATAGGCCTAATCCACAGTAATAAAAAATACTATTCTGTTTGGGACGTAGGTACTACCATACTACCCAACCAAAAAATGTATGGATCAAAAATTATTATTTTTATTCCACTCCTGTAGAATATGAAGCGAGCAGTACAGGCCATGATTTTTAGTCCCTGCAACATGCAATTTTTGTTAAAGGTATCATCTTTGCGAAATTGCGCTTTAAGCAACTTGAAAATCATTTTACATGCAGGTTTTTCAAAATACATATATTTTGTTATTATATAATATATGTAGTGATTCCCATCCAATAGCACGGCTACATCGCCCACATTTTTGTTTTGCCCTCTCAAGAAATCAACGTTGTTGAATGTATTTCTAAAAAAAAATTACAAAAACGTCAGATTCACCCCCTCCCTACTGGAGACACCCCTTACATTTTTTCAAATGGCATTAGGTATCAAGTCATACCTCATTTAAAAGGTCTGGTAAATCTCTATTCAATCATTTTGTTTTGCCTTTGATACCAGCCTTCCATTGTTATTTAATCGTTGTTTAAAATTGGCTCTTTTTCAACTTTTCGTATGCCCCCGTATTGTGTTATGATAGAAAGACTCTTTAAAGAATACAAAATTTACAAAAAGGAAAAGACAACTGTTATCCAGAAAAAACTGCTATTTAATCATGTGGTCAAAGTGACCACCGTTAACATTCAGGCAATAAAAGTTGAAAAAGACCCAATTTTAAACAATGATTAAATAACAATGGAAGGCTGGTATCAAAGGCAAAACAAAATGATTGAATAGAGATTTACCAGACCTTTTAAATGAGGTATGACTTGATACCTAATGCCATTTGAAAAAATTCAAGGGGTGTCTCCAGTAGGGAGGGGGTGAATCTAACGTTTATAACATTAGCGCCAAAAAGTGTCCCCCTCAAGTTAAAAGTTGACGTGTTTCGGCATTTCTAATATGTCCCATTTTTGAAATATTAAGGGTGGGTCCTTTTCAAATGAACACAGTGTATATGTCAGTAATAAAAAGAAAGTTGTACATTTTCATGGAGGGATACCGGTATGATTATCATTATATAGCATTACAGTAGCAAAATAAAGATAATTTTTTTTCAATTAATTTGTTTTCTATATTTTGCTTACCCTGATAGTTTGATCTGCCTAATAAAAAATTTTACATTTACAAAATATCACACCAAGGCTATGGTCCGAAAGTAACTAACCGTAACCATGGTTAACCACTTCGGTTGTCAGAATGAAAATGAAAAATCTAGTTGCATTCGGGACACAAAACTGGTAAAAGTATGAAACAAAAATATAACCTTCCAAACCGACCCCGGATTTTGTATTTGTTGTTATTTAAAAAAACAGTTTTTGAAATTTTTGAGTTGTTTTTAATCGGACAATCTTGTATTTCACAAACCTTCTTTTGTCAAGTTCTGATGAAGAGTCTTCAGAAGAAAACTACAGGGTTGTAAGAGGTAAGCAGGTAAGCAGCTAGCTATAATTTTTTAATTCAATAATTACTTTTTTTTCTTTTTTTTAAGGCCAAAAATTCAGAATTTTGTCACGGTTATACTGATGGAGAATTTCAAGAGAATTTTGGAATGTCTAGACTAACTGTCCCTAATCAAATATCGGGACAAATTGGTTCCCGTGTACCAAAACTAACCAGAGTATCAGCAACCACTACTTCTTAGTTACTTTCGGGACGGTAAACTGCAAACCAGTTACTTTCGGACCATAGCCTTAAATTGTTTCAATTGCATATTCCCCAGTAACTGTCGAATCCGAATTTCTCTCGCTAGGAGCTAGCTTCTCGCTGATTTTAAAAGATATATTAATACTATTCGTTAAATTTACCCTTTGCTAAATTTTTTGTAAGGTGGTCTAAGAACAGCTTCTTTACTAATAATGCAATATCTTCCTGTTTTAACATTTGCCAAATCACCTCTGATTATAGCATCAGACTGCACTATTACTTTTCCTTGTAATACTATATTTTGAGATCCACAAAGTACAGTTTGACGGCACACCTTATTTCCAGACGCCTACAATAACTAATATTATAAATAACAATATTTGAAGAATTATCAAATCTTACAGTTTCAACGTATTCACCCTTGTCATAATTTATATCACGAAGTTCCATTTTATGGGATATTTTCATATACACAATACTTAAGCTGACACAAAATGTAAATATAACCCTAATGTTTGAGAACGACGACTGTCAAGTCAAGTGTCAAATCTACTTTTTTTTATTTATGGCCTACATCCACTTGCCAAAGCTGCACTGAATTAATATTAAGAGTAATTATACAGCCATATTATACTTAAATAAATATATTACCGACGTATCGAAATAAAACTATTATAAACAAATAATAAATTAATTGTTGTAGCTTTATTAGTATTGGTACACGTTACCATCGGAATCTTGTCTTGAGTAGCCTGCATTCGTTTGAGGACTGTGATGAGAAGAGTTCATTAATTTGATGTTACTGGGATGTTTCTTATCTGTTACACCTCCAATTAAAACGTTGTGATCCTGAAAACCACAATATTATTAGAGAGATATCGGTAAAATGAATAGCGCCTGTGAACGTAATTAACGTCCTGCAGTATTGGGTTTGCGTCAAGCGGTATTTCTGATATGTTTCGTATGGGTTTGTATATTATACAGAAAGTTTAGTTAGATGTATATATATTTAACATTACTAAAAGGTTCACCAAAAAGCTACATAAAGGTGGAGTACTTTCACCACTTTTGTGGAACCTAATTGTGGATGACTTGATCTGTAGGTTGAATGATCAAGGCATATGGACGCAGGGCTTTGCGGTCACCAATGGGAAATTCCCGGAGCTGGTTATGAATGTCCTACAGGAAGCACTGCGAATTGTGGAGGAATGTTGCCTTAAAGAGGACCTTCCAGTTAATCCAAAAAAAACTAGTTGCTTTTACGAATAGAAGAGTTCTCCCGCAGGGTAGAGTACTGTTGTTCGGAGAAGAACTAGAAATATCCAAAGAAGTTAAATATCTGGGAGTGACCCTTGATTCCAAACTGAATTGGAAGGCACACCTGGAAAAAATTACTACCAGGGCGACTAGGCTTTTCTAGCAATGCAGAAGAGTTATGAGCAAATCCTGGGGAATACGACCTGAGGTGGTTCACTGGCTCTACACAACTGTGATAAGGCCAACGATCACCATGGAACAAAAGTCTGGTGGAGGAGGACAGAAGTGTCCTCTGCAGTTAATATATTAACTAAACTAACTAAATTTTAAAAATTGACTCAAATACCAATAAAAACCTAGCTGCCCTAACTAAATTTTAAAAATTGACTCAATATACCAATAAAAACCTAGCTACCCTAACTAAATATATATACTGCAATCCAAAGACAAGCCCTTCTTGGTATTACCGGGGCAATGAACAGCTCGGGGACGGCATCAATGGAAACCCTTATTGGACTTCCTCCTCTAGAACTTTTTATAAGGGCGGAGGCAATGATGGCAATTCTTAGGCTGATCTCGGGAGACTTGTGGTCCCCGAACAATGTTCGAGAAGGGACATTACTAGACGAGCCCATATTTCACAGCAGTTTTGATAGAATGACACCAGAGAATATATTCACTGAGCGAGTGAATATCATCATCCTATCTAGAAAACAGGTGATGCACCCAGGTAATTTTGGAGAAATCATCAGGTTCACCGATGGCTCCAAAACAAACCATGGCACTGGGGCTGGTATAAAAGGACCTAGAAAGAAAATGTTCTTTAGCCTTGGACTGTGCTTCAAGCAGAGACGATTGCCGCTATAGCCTTTATTGATGAAAACATCAGAAGAGGATATACCGGACAAAAAATTGAAATATTCACTGACAGCCAGACTCTGCTTAAGGCTATCAGTAATCCAACAACTAAGTCTAGACTGGTGAAAAACTGGAAAGAATCCCTCAACAGGCTGGCAAGAAACAACAAAGTGACTCTAATATGGGTGCCGCACATGAGGGGATTGCAGGTAATGAAATGGCGGACCAGTTAGCTAAATAAGGCTCTAAAGGAGACTTCATAGGTCCAGAACCGTTTTGTGGAATCACAAAAGATTGCATAAGGGGGGAAATCGGGAACTGGCTAAATAGGGAACACCAATTCAAATGGAGGGTGGGCACCTTCATACAAAGAGTTTACTGAACAAGATAGACAAGGAACTCTCAACCAGGCTACTGAAACTGGGTAAGAGACATTTGAAGACAGTTATACCGACCTGGTGACTGGACACTGCACCTTGGGGAAACATCTGTACAATATGGGCAATGTTAGTGAACCTATGTGCAGAAAATGTGAACTTGATAATGAAACACCTACTCACATACTCTGCTTCTGCAAGAACTTACAAGAACTTAGACGGAAGCACTTTGGAGAGAATTAAATACAACCATCTCAACTACTGAAAATCTCTCCAGTCAAACTAGAGGCCTTTATAAAAGACACGAGGCTTCTGGAATGGAAGTAGATAACATGGGAAATGGTACAAAGATTTAGTTCAAGTGCCTGGGCTGATGAGTACAACTCAAATATATGAATGAATGAATGAATGAAGCTACATACATGCTTTCACTTCGACATATGTACAGAGAGGCGCGAACATATATTTCTAGGTTAGGAAAGCGCGCGAAATTGTCGAGAAAAGAAGAAGGTCGTTTCTAACATAATTTACAGTAACAAGTCAACAATTTCAATTTTATTTAACAGTTATCGAAAGCGGTCTTTCTTCAACCATATTTCTAATATACGGAACAAGTGATCTTTTAAAGTTCTTATTAAAAACTTTTTTCCAGTTATGATATGTATGTTAGATTGGATTGTTTTCCATTTTTCAGGGTCTTCCAAAGGGTTTAAATTAATAGACCTCAAACCTCAATATTTTTGGTTCTTCTCCAGACATTTTACTAAATACTTAAAAATTAAAAGAACGAAAACGAATAAAGAAGTGAGAAAACTTTAACATAGAAAAACTCTGCGCATGCCCGGCATGTTAATTATCAAGCGCTATTTGACGCTATTTGGGTTACCGATATTTCTCTATATCACCAAACTGTTTACAAGTACGTAAATAATGAACTGCAAAATTTACCAAAACCAAACGCTAGCAATAGCAAAGTACCTAGTATCCAACTTGCTAATTGCAAACGTTTAGATCTGGCAATTTACTTACAAAATTATATCTAAATGGTACAACTATTTTCTGAGGTTTTCCTTTTTTCTTTTCTAATTCTTTCTTTTTATCTCCGCCGGAATCTTCAATCACCGCTTGATGTTCTCTATCAGGTGTTAATTCTCTAGTATTGCGCAAACGTCTCCAAGTTTCAATACCTCTGGTTTCTGGTTGAGAATATACATCTACCGTACTCGGAAATATTTCAGAAGTCTGATTAAACGAAGCGTTTAAAACAAAATCCAGTTGGTCCTTTGGAATAAGATCACTAAAAATTAGTAAAGGAACCCACAATTATCAACGCATCCTTAAAGCAGAGGATATTGTACAATTATTTTTAAAAGTCGCGTGCTCTGATAAAAAATTGAATATGACTGATGACTATTTTTCTACAAACCACGGTAATCACGAAGAACTATCTGTATCCGTAAGTAAGAAGGGTGAGTTTAGGCCCACAGCACTTAGGCCACATTGTACGTCCTCCCGAGGAGTTGTCCTCCTAGGTCATCGTCCATCCTGTCCTTTCCAAGAAGGTGGACAGGTCACTAGGATACATCTCCTTTATATCGGCAGGTGTAGGCCAAGACTCACCGAACACACACTCTTTCATTGACGATAACTCTGGTCACTCGCATAAGACAGGCCTGACAGTTTCATCTTCCTGTTCACACATCCCGGTGAGTCCACTAGCCCCATTGAATGGAGGTGTTTACTTAGCTGACAGTGGCTAGTCAGAAATCCTACTGTTAAACGTAGGCTTTAGCTGGACATCGCCAAATATTTCTTCGACGCCAGCTTCCCAGGATCGCCCAGGGTGATCCTGGTAAAACTACATCCCTTGATTTAATCCCATCTTTTTAGGGATTGAGCATGGGTGAGCGTTTAGCTAGTTCCGCAATTACCGAAGTCGTCAGGCCGTAGGTGTCGCTGGGTCCTAAAAGTCTTAGTCCAGCCGCTTCCCTGGCTAAAGAATCGACAATGCGGTTACCTTTACTACTGTCGTGTCCTTTAACCCACCTCAGGATAATATTGTTATCTACCGAGGCGTTAGCTAAATCTTGATAGCCCTGATGTAACACGTTGTCTGTTCAAGGCTAATAGGGCTTGTCTGCTGTCAGTGCAGATTATTATGTTTTTGCCAGAAATTCCTTTTTGTGGTTAGTTCTTTCGTGGCAATTGAGATACCAGCCAGTTCTGTTTGAACCACGCTGGTATTTTTTCCCATTCCCCATCACGAAGCACTATTAGTTAAATCTATGTTTTAACTGATCAAGATTATCGGAAGACTTTCTGTCTTCGTTATAGTCGAGAAGCAGATCACTTAATAATAACCGCACCGTGTCCGATTACTTGATGTTAACAGAGGCTTCTACAGGCGTTAGTTGTTTCAGTTTATTTATGTATTTTGATTAGATTAGTTTTGACATAAAGAACTGGAAACTTCCGAACTTCTTCGATTAATCTATTAATGTCGACCAGTTCGTAAATGCTGACTTCCAATTGCCGAAATGGCGAGCTTGTACCGTCAAATAATAAAATATTTTCGTGGCGCTCGGTCCTGGCACGATGCGGTTAGAGTGTTCGGTACTGATACGGTGATATCTGAACTATTGTTATTACAAAGAATTGCACTATTCCTCCACCGAGGAATGAACAACACTCGGCCGACAATTGGATCGAACACGGTGTGGTTAGCTCGATCTTAGGATATCTTTTCACTCATTCGTTTGTTGTGCTCAACAGCCCAGGCACTTGAACTAAATCTTTGTACCATTTCCCATGTTATCTACTTCGATTCCAGAAACTTCGTGTCTTCTATATAGGACACTAGTTTGACTGGGGGATTTTCAGTAGTTGTAATGGTTCAAAGTACTTCCGTCTGAGTCCTTGTAAGTTCTCACAGAAGCAGAGTATGTGAGTAGGTGTTTCATCATAGAGTTCACATTTTCTGCACATAGGTTCACTAACTTTGACCATTTTGTGCAGATGTTTCCTCAGGGTGCAGTGTCTAGTCACCAGGTCGGTAACTGTCTTCAAATATCTCTTACCCAGTTTTAATAGCCTGGTTGAGAGTTCCTTGTCTACCTTGTTCAGTAAACTATTTGTACATATCTGTTACTTTGTTTAAAAACGAGGTTAAGTGTTATCACACAGCTTTAAATATACCTAGTTATTAATTGGGGCATACAAGAGAGACTGGCAGTCAATGCTCAGAAAACACAAATTATAAAATTTATGAAAAGGACGGCACTATCAGGCCTAAAATCAATAGTGTTAGGAGGAACGATGATTCAATTAGCCTCGGAAGAAAAATTGTTGATTCAAACCACTTATGATTTAACAGAAAACCCACCTTTAAATGTATACCTACAAAGTGTTTAAAAATAAACCCTACGAACACAAGAAGCAATGTCACAACTAACTTTCAAGGGTTATTTCGGGAATAGGATAATTAAAATTGAAGCGATTAAAAAGAAGTATCTAATATTTGTTTAAGATACACCGGGGTAAGTGGAAATTTGGGGCTAGTGGAACCCAGGCTGTTTATCATTACACTATTCTCTGTAAGGTGGCTCTGTCTATCGCATAATGAACCTACTCATGTCCCCTCAATGCTCAGAGATACATCAAGCCGGCAACCCAACAGATACGGTTCGACCTTGTCGGTATTTCGAATAGTGTCCATTTACGTCGTATACGTGCTAGCACGTGTTCGTTGTTGGTGTACCTGAGCTCCAAGAATTTGTGAATATATTCAAAGTTTTTGAAGTAAGTACCTCATAAAACAATATTTGTTTGTATTTTGCAGGTATGGAGGACGTATATTTGTTCACATGAAGGAAACGACATATGTTACACTTCCCCCTTGAAAATAACATAAATGGAAAAGTGTAATCTATGTTAGGTTCTACTTGCCCCTGTTGAATCCTGCAACAAATATTCGTGATTTCCGAATGCAAAGTCAATTAATTTCTTTCAGACATGGTGCGTAACTACGTACGGAAGAAGCCTCCACTGATATACTCCAAGGACAGTCTGAAAACGGCCATAGAAGCGGTAAAAAATCAAGAAATGATAGTTTACAGAGCATCAATAACATATAAAATTCCGAAATCCACACTTTTTAAACATGTGAAAGGTCAAAGGGGTGTCAAAAGTTCCACCATGGGTAGAGCCACTACTATTCCTTATGAGATAGAAAATAAAATAGCAGTTAACATCAAGCTCATGGAAAAATGGGGTTTCGTGCTTTCGAAAAAAGAAGTGTTGACACTAATAGGTCGACATGTAGAGGAAAACAACATAAAAACTCCCTTTAAAAATGGGATACCAGACAATGACTATTTTATTAGATTCAAAAGGACTTTCAACCTTAGCCAGAAGAAACCACAAATGGTAGAAGTAGCAAGAAAAAGGAGTGTAGATCCATTCATCATCAATGATTACTTCACTGAATTGAAAGATGCCATAAAAGATATTCCACCATCAAGAATCTATAATATAGATGAAACGAGTTTCTGCCTTGACCCAAGCAGAATCAGATTTGTCGGTCAAAGAGGAACAGCGGCTCATAGGGCAACAAGTGGTTCTTCTGGTCGAGAAAACATCACAGTCTTATTGGGAGGAAACGCCATTGGAGAAAAATTACCGCCGCATATTGTTTTCAGAGGTAAAAATGTGTGGGATTCATGGCTGGCAAAAAAAATGAGGAATATGCAGGAACTACTTATTCGGCAACGAAAAATGACTGGATGGAAGCTGAAACAAATCGAAATTATTTCAAGAACAGTTTCCTTAAAAGCATTTCTCAAGATAGACCAGTAATTCTCATATACGACGGGCACAGTTCTCATGTTGGCATTTCTCTTATCCAATTAGCAAGACAAGAAGATATAGTTATTTTGAAGCTTCCCCCACACTCCAGCCACGTCCTGCAACCAATGGACCTTAGTGTGTTCCGGCCTCTGAAAATCAAATGGGAGGAAGAACTTGTGAAATGGCAAAGTCAAAACTATGGCTCCAAACTTCCAAAAAGTATTTTTGCTGCCATAATTTCTAAAATTTGGGACAACATCGATCCAGTATTCATTAAGAATGGATTTCAGAAAGCAGGAATCTTCCCATTTTGTAACACAGTAATACCTATAGATAATTACGAACCACAAGCCTATAAACGATGGTGCACTTTTGAAGAAAATCGAGCAGCAGAAAATCAAGAGCCTACTATTGATACGATAATTCATGAAGCTATCACAACTACCACCCCTGATGAAAATTAACCAGTGCCATCAACATCCACGATAAATATATCAGAAAATGGATAGTCAACGCTTTTGAACCTTCAGAAGAAAACCTTCGAAGAGTTGCTGTTAGAACAAATAAAGCAATCGCCAAAAGCAACCACTTCTCGAAAAAAAATCTGCGGAGGTGCTGAAGTGATAACTTCAGAAGAGGCTATATCTAAGCTTGAAGAAATGCCGAAAGAAAAGATAAGAAAAATAAAAACAAGAAATAATAAAAAATTCATTGAAGAAAGCAGCGATGATGATGACGAGCCAAAAAAACTAGAGAATATCAAAACCACAGATAAAGGTAAGAAAAAAAGATACCTAATGAGAAATAAATCTGAATGTTTTGAAGAAGACAGTAGTGATGATGACAGTCTTGAAGATTCACATCAAACCCATTCAAGTGATCCAAGTGTAGATGAAGTGGGACTTATCGAAAATAAATGTTGGCGATTGGTTGGTGGTTAAATTCAATCAGAAAAAACTGATCAAAATGTACGTGGGCCAACTGACATAGAAAGAACCGTGTTTAGAGGTCAAATTTTGTCGAAGAATTAATAAGACATCCAGATTCCATTAGCCTGTTGTGGAAGATAAAAGCATAATAGAGGAAGAGGATATTTTCATGCATTTACCCACGCCTTCAGTGGATAAAAGAGGAATAATATCATTCAGTGTGGTATTTGACACATATAATGTTGGCTAGCTGGTTGTCTTTTTTTTTCGTAATAAATGTTTTTTGCAGCATACAGAAAGTCTAATTGCTTACACTTACCCCATTCACATTCCTCACGATCTTATGCAAAAATACGCATAGACTTACACTTGCCCCATATATAGGGTTACACTTGCCCCATATCTATATTATATATCAAGTACCGCAAAAATAAAAAAATGCAGATCAAAGATTTGAGCAGTTAACTCGTTGTATATTTCTAGATCCTTTAAATAATCATCCATCAGTGAGCTGACATGATTGGAACGAGAATGATCCATTATTATTATTTTTTTGTAGTTCATAGCGGAGCTATTGAAATTCGCGGTTCCACTTACCCCGGTGTACCTTATATCTCTTATACCTACACTGCTTAAAATAATTACATTATTATTTACCTGAAAGGTTTGAATCCAACGAACCGTCTGGCGCTGGCAAGCGTTTGATGCGCATGCATCCTTTGAAAGGTAGGCAAAGTTTCGCATATATTTTCTTTACTAGCATATTTAGCATCTATGATCGGTTTGATGAAAGTACCTTCCGTGGTCAAAATAGGAACACAAGCCCGATTTCTTATCCGTGTAACTGTAGCCATTGTAATATTGAAATTATTTATTTAGGTTAACAACCGTTTTACGTACGTTGAGATTTTGCGTCGAAGCGTTTTTAGCAATTTATGGAAAGGCCAAGAAATAATGTCATTTTAGTTACATGTTTGTCGTGAATCGTGACATTAAAAGGGATAAAAGGGTATGTCATTAGTTTGTCAAGTGTTCATTTAGATAAATATTGGAAACAGGGCGGTATTCAGAAAATTTTAACTAAATTTGATCTATATATAGTAAACAAAAATATACGGGAATAGTGTATGGAAACTAAAATCGAAGCAATGTGCACTGTTTTTTTTTCGATTTTAACGATCTAGTTTAATTTGACACTTGCCACTAGATTCAATAAGAAGAATACTTCTAACCTATTTGATACAACATAAGTTTATCGCATGGGCGCAGCACTTAGATCATACTGTCTGACGTCTCAAGCAATAGTAGAGTGCTTTAGAGCCGCTTGAAATAATTTGAATTTTTCCTAATTTTCAATTCGTTTTAGTGGCGGTTTGTGACAAAACAAAATAGTTTTGTTGATGCTAGAAGTTTTTATGCAATATTTATACTTATGGTTTGGGGTGGCATTCACTGAGACCTAAAAGATCTATTGTGTTCCCTTTCTTCTATTTAGTTCCTTAGGAAAGTCTCAAAAACTAATAATCCTTTAGACCTATTTCCCGAAGGAATTTTAGGATATCCACAGGTAAGTGTCCCTCTTCTATCTAGTAGTCTCCAAGGTGTTGTGCCCTAGGATTCTATATTGCTATGCAATCCGCAAGTATGTGAATGGAGGTTTCTTCTTCCATTCCACAGAATCTACATTCTTCTTGCTCCACTAGTTTGAGCTTTTTAAGGTGACAGTTTCAGGAGACCTGTCGAAAATCTTAGTGCAGTTTTACTTTGACTTAGACATTCATTTGGTCTCACCTGGTTGTAATTTACCAGGAGTATCTTTGATTTTCTAAGCCATACTAGATCTTTCCAATAGTCAGATCTTCTCTTCTTTTCGGCTTTGCCTATTTCTTCCAATATTACAATGGAGCTGATACCGCAAAAGAGTTCCAGTTACCTGAAGGTTGATGTTTTCAGCCCCTCTCTTTGCTAATTCATTTCCTTCTATTCCAGTGTGTCCTGGAAATCACAGTAAGATGACTATGTTGTTCTCGCCTAGTTCATTGAGTTTCCCTAGGCATTACCATACAATTGTGATTACGCAAGAACTCATCAGTGCATTAATAGCTGCTTGACTATCCGACAAGATGATAATCCTTTGCCTTCTATTCCTTCTATCAATATTGAACTGGGTACACTTTCCTATGGCGTGAATTTCGCTTGAAAGTTACTTGGGGTTTTTCACAAGCTTCCGGAGTGTTTGGTTCCTGGCCCGTACACTCCTATCCCAGTCCCTTCTTCTATTGCTTTTGAGCTACTGTATATCATTGAATGAGATTCTTTCTAAGAATGGTAACGGTGTTGGAATCCCATTTCTTCTTGCTACTATATTCCATATAGAATTTCCTTGAAAAGTTATACCTTTTCTTCATACCATACTGTGGTATGTCCCAGGATTTCTGAATACTAAAAAGCGGCAAGGTGGTTTTTTAATGATTCCCTCTCTACTTAGTCTGTGTCTTGTCCTTCCTTCGACACTTATTTCCACCACCTTATTTAGTGAAGTTGAGAATCGCCTCCATGGCTGCCGTTGGGCATGTAAATAACGTCTAACCATCACTGTGTTCACCTGTTATGACCCCATTTGACTTTTCCTCCTCTAAACACAAATTTCCTTGTTGGATATGCGATATTTGAGTCTCTTCATTTGCTTCAATTTCAAAATTGGTCGATTCCACTGTTTTAATACATAAACAGCGTATCGAAGAAAAAACATATGTTAGTGGAAAAAATAGATCATTTTAATGTATTTGTAACAATACACCTTCATTTATATGCATCGTTGCTAAGATTGCGTTTTTTATTGTTTTTTTTGTGAATTAACCCTAACAATGTTGTGTTTTGAGTCATATATATATATGTATATAGTAGAATCTATGAGAATGGTTTTCATGGAGTCGTGACACAAAACGATTTTTGTCACTGAACGTGAAAACTCAAAACATAAATAACAAAGATTTGAAGGTGACTGCATGAATAGTATAGGTACCCATGTCACGATAAAATCGCTAATATTACACCTTCGCGTGTATGATGCGTCTAAAATCCACCCCTGTCTCGAACATGCTATAAACAACTCAATTTTCATGCGAAGAAATCGACTTTAAATACACATGGTGTTATACATATACGTAGCTTACAATAAAATAAAAAGGAAATCAAAAATAAAATATATAGTAAATATTTTGTATGGGAAAATATTATGAAATATCAATTCAATTCACTTTAATCAAATGTCAAAACTATTGAAAAGTGCATAATGGTATTCAGTCTGAGACTGCAATATGGGCACAGAATAGCCTACTGACACAGAAACGCACCTTTTGAAATTTCCAATTTTGATGAGACATTGGTGACGGTATCGGCACCTAATACGCACTAAGAAAACTGTCGAAGGATCAACTACTGCGAAAAATACTTGAGCTCCTATACGTAAACACTTCTATTGCGAATAAACAGGAAAAATACACGAATGAAACGAAAGAGTAGACTGATGGAAATCACCAGAATGGCAAATTCAATTTCCATTTACTTATGCAACATTGATAAGTTTGGCAAGTGACGTGAGTTGTCTACTTTTCACAAAGAAACCTAAAGCAATAAAATGACACTATCGGCACCAAATAACGGAAGCTGTTTGTAATAAGCACAGACCAAATACAATCAAGTAATGAACGAAGTTGTCGCTTCGGTGTGAGTATTTCTTTCTTTTTATTGGCTATTCCTTCCAAGCCAATATCGATGTTTTTCCAATTGAGTAATGGTTGGGATGCAAAACAACACTAACGGACAAATCGGGTATAAAATATCTAAAATTCTTGAAATCGTTGTTTTGTTTATTATTTTATGAACGTTTATTGACGATTTATTTGGCAGTTTTGACACCTCAAAATACCATTTTGATGCCTTAAACGATTCCCTAACATTCACCAATGTTGCCAAATTTAGCGGTAACTTAACAAAGGATTGGTTGATTCGAATTAATATCTAATTTTCTAGGATTACTTCATTATTCCTTCCGTAAGACGGTGCACGATTTCTATAGTTTCTTCGTCAAAATTAGTCTGTTTCTGAACGTGTAAGAACTTGAAGTTTGTCCAAAATCAATTCCAGAAATTAAGCACAAGCAGATCAAAGGAAAATGTCGGCACACGTGGCACACGATCTTGCTCAAGTTCCTTTGGTTTAAAATTTTTCTCCTCAATTAATACACCAATATTTTATTGAATATAGTAGTAGTACCCCTATAGTAATAAGTTTGGGTTTTGCTTCCGACATTTTTCTATTGTTACACAATATCTTTTGTAAAAAACACACTGTACTTAATTTTGATAATCAATTATTATTTTTTTCAAATCACTATACGAATTAAATTTTTCATTTATTTGTAAATTTTCTGTACCATTTACTTCTCTTTCAGTGTCTAATAATTCGTTATTGTTTTCTTCTAGGTCCATATTATATCTTGAATATCATCAATCCCATCAGAATCTAAAAAATGCATCGTCATTTAACTAATAAATTATTGACGAAATAATTTGAATATATAAAATTATTTATTCTTACCCATCTATAAATCAGGATGATTTAAATTTAAAACATTTTTGGTTTTGAAATTTACTTTTATGAGCTGTCAATTTTATAAATGACAAACAAACAAACAAAACCCAAACTTACGCCACTATTCAATAAAATATTGGTGTATTAATTTTAATTCCTACCATTTTCGGACGAATAGAAAAAAAATTAATCGTCCGATTCGCGGTCGACTAGCGTAAAATTTAACCAACCCTAGTATAACTAGAACCTTTCATGTTTTTTGGTACGCCTCTGCATGACGATTAGGTATGAGATATATATATTTTCAATCTATTTTGATTGCTAATATATGTCATTGATATTGATTTTTGACAAATTAACATACCAGTCCAAAATTCCAGTTTAACGATGTCGGAAGGTCTGAATAAGGCACAAACAGATATTTACGATGAAGAATTTTTCAATAATTTACAAATAGCGAAACCACTGGTTGAAGCAATGGGATTAAAAAAAGGTAAATTTTAATTTAAGGTTGAAAAATATACCATTAAGAAATAAATTGTTGTTAACTCTCAACTATTTCAACAGTTCGACGGTCCACAGTTAAAATTCAATAAACACAATTTTAATATTTAGTATGAAAGATATATTGTTTGCTGGAATAAGTGTCCAAGACCCAAAAAATGATTGTGAATGATTTTTGAAAGTTGGTATATTGTTGACTCGTCAGTTTTAAACAATTTGTGGGAAAACTATAGTGAAAATGTGATCAAAGAAACTAAGAAGAAGACTAAGAATATCTAGTCAGACAACTGGGGAAGTTTTCTTTCAGAAGTGGGAAAAAGCATCAATTTGGCGAATTTTAAAATATTTTTCAAAAATTCTGATTGGAAGGTAGGTTGAGAAATTGACAGGAAACATTTTCTCCGACCAAAATCTTCGTTATTTAACAACCGGAACTTGTCAATTTTATGACTTATTCATATTTTACGAACAGAGATCTGAATTTTTGTCGGCACCTACCTCGCACTAAGAAAACTGTCCAAATAACTTACACTGCGAAATCGTATCTCGCATATATCGTTGTAGTGAATCATAGACATTGTTTATAGCTAATCTTTTTAATACTTGTATGAAGGAGGGCATTTTTCCAGACATTTTTAAGAAGTCAAAAGAAACTCCTATCTATAAACAAGGTGACACCAACGTAATTTTAAATTTATAGATCGATCTCGATTATACCTGTAATTGAAAAGGTTTTTGGAACTGTATTAAAAGAAAGAAAGTGTATTTAAATACTACACTAATAGGACTTTATTTAGTTTCTCTTCATAATCAGGCAGAATACATAACACATTTTTTTGAGAGCAAACCTTAATATATATCACGTGGCTCCACTCTTACCGCTAGCCCAACGGGGTTGCCTCTGGCCCAACTATCTGGACTACCCGGTTGCCTATCACGCAGGACTTTCAGGTTGAGGCCTCTAGAAAGATTGCTAAGTGCTCTAGTCAATTTGGCACCGGAGTGGGAAGTCAACGATAACGGCTATTAGAACACTCTATGATACAATCTTGGAAGGTTTTGAAAATCAAGAAATAATTGTGGGAAGATTATATGACCGTATCAAGAGCGTTTGATACGGTACATCACGACATTTTACTGCGAAAACTTGAAAGATATGGAGTCAGGGGCATCCCTGAAACTAATATGTTCTTACTTAACCAACAGGACACACTATATGTATGTCACAATAACCAGACTAACACACTCGGTTCCTCATGTGGTACCGCAAGGATCGGTACTTGGCCCTCTTTTCTTTATTATTTACTTTACTTTTAATATTAGACAGACTGAGAAACCAATTTTTTATGCTGATGATACAACCTACTTGGTGACAAATAAAAATTATGTGGATGCTAATCTACCGTTAAGTCAATCAGATGGTGTTTTGAGGGACTGAGTAATTATATGACTCTGAATGATACTAAGACCCGAACTATCTGCTTTACAACCACTACTTTCTAGGGATGAATCTGTGAAACTTTTAGGGGTATACTGAGATCCTAAATTAAACTTTAATTTTCACTGCCGACTTGTGTAAGCGTTTGGCAAAAGCAACTTTTACCATCAGACAACTAAGATTCCAGTTTGATATTCAGCATTTAAAGATAGCCTATGCTCATTATTCAATAGTATAATGACCAATAGCTTAATAGTTTGGTGGGGGGGGGGGGGGAGTTGTTGGAAAGAGAAAGTGTTTATGGCACAAAAAAGGTAGTTCGATTAATGTCCTTCAGTAAATTCGACAGCCACTGTAAACCTCTTTTTAAGAAATTGGGTATTTTGCCTCTTCCTTGTTGCTTTTTATGGAATGTTTGATGCATATTAATAATAAAGTTGCAAGTGATGATATTATTAGGATGAATAATGTACATACCTATGAAACAAGAAATAACGCCAATATCTGTTTGACTCGATGCAGAATGAAAAAAACGCGGAATTCATATGCCTCTGTTGGTATGAACCTATACATTGCTTTACCAAAGATATATAAAAACCCAACAGCCTCCACTTTCAAAAGAAAAATACTTAAGCTTCTATTACAGCACAACTTTTATTCTATAAATGAGTTTCTTACACATATGTCTACTTGTGTTTGTGAATAGCTACCAATTTGGGAATCGTGCCTCATGGTTGTTTATCTCATTACCATTTTTATGTGTTTTAACTTCCCGCTAAGAAAATCAATGATTCTTCCCTATGATTTTCGAAAAATCGGGAAGTTATTGTTTTTATCCCGTTTTACAAAAATCGAGGTTTCAACAAATCTCGACGTTTTGAAGTCCTAAGAAGCTTTCCTGACTATTTTCACGATGATGTTCGTACGTCTGTACGTCTGTATGTATGTATGTATGTATGTATGTATGTATGTATGTATGTATGTTTGTGTGTGTGTGTGTGTGTGTGTGTATGTAAACCTCTTATAACTTCTGAACGGCTTGACCGATTTGATCGCAGTTGGTGTCATTCGAAAGGGCTTCACCAAACTTAGATTTCCTGTAAGTTGGAACCAATTCGGACCGGTAGATTTCGAGAAATTGCAAAAAAAGTGAAAAAAAAAGTTGGTTTTTCATTTTTTCAAAATATCTCCGAATTGGCTGAACCGATCGACCTCAAAAACTAATCAGCTCTTAACCTTGAAAACCCGCATCGATCGCCACCAAGTGCGTCAGAATCGGTTGATACGTTCGTGAGATATCGTTGTCGAAAAAAATCGAAAAAAAAGTGTTTTTTTGTAATAACTCCGAAATGTTTCATCAGATCAATTTTTTTGTTCCAAATTTTTTATAGAGCTCAAAAAACTACATTGATCGCCGCCAACCACGTGAAAATCGGTTAATTCATTGAAAAGTTATAGCAGTTTGAAAATTAAAAAAATCGTGTTTCATCGAACTTTGATAAGACTTTTGAGCTCACAAAAGCATCGAATAGCTTTATCTTTGAGCTCGGATAGCTCAAAATAACACAAAAATTAAATTTTTGAGCTCGAAGAGCTCAAAAACATCGCAACTAGCGGCGAAATCGCATGCGTTTGAAAATTGAATTTAGCGGGAAGTTGCAGGGATGGCCTTTAGGGTCAACCGATTTTTTTTGTTTGTTTCTTGTTTATTTTTATATAGTTGCGCTAATTTTATATTATTCATTTTATACTTACTTTTTGTGTTTATATTTACTTTAATAATGAGTTTAAATTATTGATGACTATTATTTACAAGAATAAACTATATATCTGTCTATCATCTCGCCACCGCCTGGAAACGGCCCTGTGTGGTAGTGCTGGCAATACGGTAATACCGGTAAAAATTCTAATTTCTCTTAATAAAACATATTCTAAAGCCAAATAAAAGAATTTCAAACATAGCTAAATTTCTCTTTCTTTTTCCTTAAGAAATATACTCTAGAGCTCATACACACTTAGCCGAAGAAGTACGTTGAGAGGCGTAAAGGTCACCACCTAAAAACTGAAATATATCAAATTATTAACTGACATCGATAACTGATTTTTTCTTATCGCCTGAGTTGTTGCTTGTGGTCACTCTATAAGCTTAAAAAGTAGGTTGGCGTCGAAAACTATACATATTTATCGTTTCCTGACTTCATTTGATAAGGGTTGTTAACAACTAATTTAGGTGAAAATCCAGGACCTGTGATACCTTTATGAAGGATCAAACTATCTTTATCGTTTTTCTGTCGTCATCCGACGGAAAATTGGATTAAAGCACGACACGCACTGAATCCACTCGTCAACAGGCCTCAAATAACATGACGACGAGGAAACCAGCCCCAAAAATAACGAAGCCAGGAGACAGCTACACCCAAGCGACATCCAAAAAGACAACGATGACGACTACACCGACAAAACAACAGATTCTCGAGACTGTTAGCTCGGCTAATGACCTAAAGTCACCTATAGAGAATCTCAAGAAGACCCACCCAGGAGAAGGCCCGACACATCCATAGAAATGAGTCGGGATTTCAACTGGGGACAACTATAACAAGTGGATCCACTCTATAAGGTCGTCTTTAGTCGCAGATCGTAGGCTAAGGATTTTCCCCTTATAGAGGCAGTGAAAAAACACACACAAAAGAAGACAAGGAACAACGAGAAGACCGCTGAAGAAATAACCACCGCGGTTACACAGCCAAGAAGAAGACAGCGCGACCCCAGCCATCAGTCATTTGGCTAGAGACGAGGACACATTGGATGAGATGGGGGGTTGGTGGAAGTTCTCCCCGAGATGCATTGCGCTTAGAGCGATGCATCTTGGGAGGGGTGGGCTCATCTTGCACGTGTGTCGTCTCGACTTGAGCTATCAACGAAGAAATAGAGGATAAAATTATGTCACTTGACGTGTTCAAATCAATCAATCTCTGAATAAAAAGGGTGTATTGAAGATCAAAGGAAAAATATCTTTCATAGTGAATCCAAAATATGATACACACAATTTCGGATCACATTTCCTACTACGGTCCAAAAAATATTTAAATGAAATGGGTTTAAAATGAAATATATAACTTCAAATAACTTGTTTATTGTAGTTGTTGTTTTTTCAAATGCTATACAAATTAGTTTTTACAAAAGTTCTTAACGCAGCCAAAATAATATTTATTAAATTCAAATAAATGTTGATTGACTACATGCGTTTTTTTCGGCTCATAAATAATAAAAACCTATTTTTTATTATTTCGAACGGTTCACTGCTAATTCTGGCAGATTTTTGAAAAATAATTCTAAATAAGTAAGTATCACATGTTCACAAAAAACCATACAATATTATAACCGAATATAATTTTAATGAAATACTACCAAAGTTATGATACATTGTATGATTTTTTGTATACATCCCTTAAATTTTATATTTTACTTAAGAACTAAACGTTACAGCAACAAAATTTTTTATGAAATTTACATTAATTTTTGATAATAGTGTTCAATACACAGTTTCCATGTTAAAAAATTGTGTGCTGTTTGCTTTACATTATGTTATTAAATAGTGGGATTACAACAATTAAAATTTCTAAAATAAATTTTACGGAAAAACTTACTTTCAAGTAAAAGTAAATACTATCAACGTTTATGAAATTTTTTCAGTTTTTCAATTTATATTTTATATCTGAACCAATTTATTTGATATGTGATTTTCAGTCAATTTAAAGGAAATTTTTGTATTTTTGTAATTATATTTTTTAGACAGAGACATTTGCAAAAAATGGATTCAAAAATTATGTAATCTAAAATCTGAAGATCCAATTGTAAAAAAGAACCGGAATGCGTTTTTTAAATATATGCTTAGAATGATCCACAAATCAGCACAAAAAGAGGCAGAAAATCCCACAGTGGATCCGGTGAGTTTACTTAAGCCTAAAATTAAAACAAACCAAATAGAATTAACAACTTAAAGGTAATATAGTGCATCATAAAACCATTTTAGCGTTTTAATCATAGCAAGGACCATGTTAGGAACGGTGGCTTATAATATCCTTTATGTTGGACAATGTTTACAGTTGGTGCAAAAAGGAATAGGTGTCTTGGAAAAGGAAATTGGAGAAGCTTCCTCCAAATTCTTTTAACGTCGAGGTTATTCCATTTGCAGTGGAAATAAAATACTGAGTTGCGAAAAAGTATCGCATCAACAGGTTATCTTTGAAACGGATGAATAGTTAGCTATGGAATTATAGGGTGATTAATGAAATTGTAATTTGTACCTCCACCACCTTGAGTTATTTCAAATGGCAACTCAGGTCAAGTGATATATCACAAAAAAGCTTATTTCTTCAACTCTTCAAAAATTCTCGACTTAGAAATGTTTTATACAAAATTCAGTTTTATTAATCTGAATTAAATGTTACTCTAATAGTGATTTGCACCTAGAATTTAAAATTTTAACAAAAAACACTAGTAGGTATTAAAAATGTTAACCACATCATTAATTGTGTATAAAGTTTAAAAGTAAATTGAGAATAATAGCACATTTATCAAAAAAATAATCAATACAAACACTTAGTTAGATATAGTCATCAGAAATGTACTCATGATTAATCAAGTCATATTTTTAACAATCTAAACCCTGAATGTCCTTCTATAAGTAGATCTACAGTTACGAGAATAATAATTTTTTTTAATAAAACTAGTCCAATGTCTGGTACATAGAAAGGTGCTACTCATAAAGATAAAACTTTAGATGTAATATTACATGTTCAAGATAACCCTAAAACATCTACAAATGAATTGGCAAGAAATCATGAATTTGAAAGAAATGTATACATGATGAAATAAAACAATTTAATTTGTTTAAATCTTAATTATTATTTTTGGACCTATGTTCAACTTAAACTTGTGACGCGTTTCGCTAACACAGTAGGTTTATCAAATGCGTCACAAGTTTAAGTTGAACATAGGTCCAAAAATAATAATTAAGATTTAAACAAATTAAATTGTTTTATTTCATCGTGTCAGTATGGATCTTCATCAAGTAAAAGTCTCATCTCTTCAAATCTCTACATAACTATTTTGCATTTAAATAACTTCAATTCCATCCGTAAAAATTTCATAGCTATAAATTCATCTATTTCAAAGATAACACCTTTGTTTGATACTTTTTCACAACCCCATATATATCCTAGATAAAAAACTTAGATGGAACATACAATAGGAAAAAGTTTTCCACAAGGCTTGACTATCCTTGTGGACATATCACAGAAATTGTGGAAAATCTTGGGGCTTAGGACTCAAACATGTCCATGAGATATATATGATGATTAAAAGACCGATTATTACATATGGAGGTATTGCTTAGTGGCCAAAGCTTTACAGCAAACAACCCAATACAAACCTATCTGGTATACAGAGAGGCTTCTCTTGCAATTAGTCATTAGCAGCACATAATCAGCAGCCATGGAAATCCTTCCGAACCTACAGGCTTATACGGATCATAGCAGACTACTGGCAGACACTGAAAGTCACAGTGTTCTGGGAATATGACCTGCTTTATACTGTCTTAATTCAGAATATAGATGACTGAGTCAAGAATAATAATAGAACTACCAAGAGCTGTTGGTATGCAGCACCCCTCACGTGTGTGAACTTAGCGTCTCATATCTCAGCGTCTCATAATTTAAAAAGAGTTCTTATAGCGTCCAACATAGTTCTAGAGTTCCTGATACTTTATATTAATGGTTCTGTTGAATTCAGTACCGAAAACGGCTTTTGAAAAAATGAGACGCTGACGACCGGAAGTTAGCGTCCCAAAGTATAAAATCAAAAAAATCGAGCAGGAACGGTTATTCAAAGGATAGTTCTAGAGTTCTTTTTTATTTATATCGATAAATTCTTAGAATTCACAATCGTACATATGTGAAACAGTTTTTATAGATAAAAAGTCATGCTAGTGAGAAGTTCCTGTAAGGATTAAAATTGATCATTAATGTCCCAATATACGATTCCCTAAAGAGTTCTAATCGTTAACGCTCTGCAGAATATTTTTAATAATTATTATTGATGAAAAACCATCTCAATAGTGGGACGCTGTCGTTCTAGACCGAGTTATCGCTTTTGTATCGATTCAGAATGATACTGGCGTCCCAAAATACGATTCCCTAAAGAGTTCTAATCGTTAACGCTCTGCAAAAAATTTCAAATAATTATTATTGATGAAAAACCATCATAATAATGGGACGCTGTCCTTCTAGAGCCAGTTCTAGTTTCGGTATCGATTCAGAATGAGACGATCATCCCAATATACGAACTCCTGAAGAGTTCTAATCGTTAACGCTCTACAAAATATTTTTATTTATTATTATTGATGGAAAACCATCACAATTGTGGGACGCTGTCGTTCTAGAGCGAGTTCTAGCTTGTGCAATGACTCAGAATAATCATTAGCTTCCCAATATACGAACTCCTGAAGACTTTTAATCTTCAACGGTCTGCAAAATATTTTTAATAATTATTATTGGCGGAAAACCATAACAATTGTCGGACGCTGTCGTTCTAGAGCGAGTTCTCGCTTCTCTCACGATTTAAAATGATAAGTAATGTCCCAATATACGAACTCCTGAAGAGTTCTAATCTTCAATGCTCTGCAAAAAATTTCGAAAGATTATTATGGATAAAAATTTGTCACGATAGATGGATGCTATCATACTAAAGTGAGTTCCAGGTTTTGTAATGGTTCCCAAAGTACGAACTCTTGAAAGTTCTTCTTTGACGCTTCGTACAAAACCCTGAAAACAATTTATTATGGACGACAAATCACCATGATGGCGAGAAGCTGTCGTACTAAATTGAGGTCGAGATTCTGTCATGGTATAAGCAGAATATAATATTCAATTAATTGCAGTGCGTTATCGATTAGAACTCTTTAGGTAATCGTATTTTGGGACGCTAGTATCATTCTGAATCGATACAGAAGCTAGAACTCGCTCTAGAACGACAGCGTCCCACAATTGTTACGGTTTTTCATCAATAATAATAATTAAAAATATTTTGCAGGGCGTTAACGATTAGAACTCTTCAGGAGTTCGTATATTGGGGCAATACTTATCATTTTGAATGGTGAAAGAAGCTAGAACTCGCTCTAGAACGACAGCGTCCCACAATTGTTACGGTTTTCCATCAATAATAATAATTAAAAATATTATGCAGGGCGTTAACGATTAGAACTCTTTAGGGAATCATATATTGGGACGCTAATAATTATTCTGAGTCATTGCACAAACGAGAACTCGGTCTAGAACGACAGCGTCCCACAATTGTGATGGTTTTGAATCAATAATAATAATTAAACATATTTTTCAGGGCGTTAACGATCAGAACTCTTTAGGGTATCGTATTTTGGGACGCCAGTATCATTCTGAATCGATACAAAAGCGAGAACTCGCTCTAGAACGACAGCGTCCCACAATTGTTACGGTTTTCCGTCAATAATAAAAATTAAAAATATTCTGCAGGGCGTTGAAGATTAGAACTCTTCAGGATTTCGTATATTGGGACGCTAATCATCATTCTGAGTCATTGCGCAAGCTAGAACTCGGTCTAGAACGACAGCGTCCCACAATTGTGATGGTTTTCCATCAATAATAATAATTAAAAATATTTTGCAGGGCGTTAACGATCAGAACTCTTTAGGGAATCGTATTTTGGGACGCCAGTATAATTCTGAATCGATACAAAAGCGAGAACTCGGTCTAGAACGACAGCGTCCCACAATTGTGATGGTTTTCCATCAATAATAATAATTAAAAATATTTTGCAGGGCGTTAACGATCAGAACTCTTTAGGGAATCGTATTTTGGGACGCCAGTATCATTCTGAATCGATACAAAAGCGAGAACTCGGTCTAGAACGACAGCGTCCCACTATTGAGATGGTTTTTCATCAATAATAATAATTAAAAATATTCTGCAGACCGTTAACGATTAGAACTTTTTAGAGAATCGTATATTGGGACATTAATGATCATTTTTAATCCCCCAATTAATGATCATTTTTAATCCTTACAGGAACTAGAACTCGCTCTTGTACGACAGCTTCTCACTAGCATGATTTTTAATCTATAAAAACCGTTTCACAGATGTCCGATTTTGAATTCTAAGAATTTATCGATATAAATAAACAAGAACTCTAGAACTATCCTTTGAATAACCGTTTCTGCTCGATTTTTTTGATTTTATACTTTGGGACGCTAACTTCCGGTCGTCAGCGTCTCATTTTTTCAAAAGCCGTTTTCGCTACTGAATTCAACAGAACTATTAATATAAAGTATCAGGAACTCTAGAACTATGTTGGACGCTATAAGAACTCTTTTTAAATTATGAGATGCTGAGATATGAGACGCTAAGTTCACACACGTGCACCCCTCAGGCTCTGGTGCAGGTGTATAAGATGGCCTGTACCTAGGTCAGAAATTTCAACATGCCTAGGATCCTATGCAATTGTACTCCAGGCGAAAAGTTATCTGAATCATCATAAAATAAGTCTTGGACAGAGAGAAATTCCGCCAGTTTAGTCTGGAACATTATACTTTGAGCCTCTCCTGCCAAACCTCAAATAAGGTATCTGATATTTGGCAGGGTCCCTCTATTGCCTCAGACCTGAAATGCGATCCTCAATAGACTTGCTGGTAGCAGTTGAGAGTCCACTCACTACAAACCTAACCTATATTCATTTAAAGTCAAATTATTTATGAATATACTTTTATTTCATCTTTCAGAGAAAACTATTAGGTCAGAATATTTAAACACAGATTATTTTGTATTTTTAGAATGATGAAGAAAAACAAGGACTTCAATTCACTAGCAAGTGGTCTTCTGATAATCGTACATACATAGCTGCCAAGCCACTTCCAGGAGAAGGTGCAATGATTTATATGGCAGTTGCTTCTGATCCTAAGCTTGGTTGGGATCATCCATAGTATGAAATGATAGTGAATTAAACCATACTGATCATATTTCAAGAAAAAAATGTGAAAATATAAATTGTATGTAATATAAACTAGTTATAAAAAAAATATTTTTAATGAGTAGGGCTGACATGTTTTGAGTGGAATTTAGAGTCGTTATCACTAACATGATCATATAATAAAGTGTGAAGTTTTAGGTTGGTCATTTGCAAATGTTACATAAAGTATCATTTTTTATAGAATGATTTAAGAAGCACTGCATAAAATGGTTATTATGAAATAACAAAAAAAACATGATAGAAAAATAATAAAAGAGAAACTTACCTATATTTACATAAAACTAAACTAACAAAAACCCTCAACGCCTTTTCCTTCCACCTGCACTTTTACCACCCTTCCTTTGTCCACCTTTGCCCTTAGGTTTCTTTGAATTACCCTTTGTTTTATTAGATTTCTTGTTGGATCGTGGTCGATCTTGATTCGAACTTCTAAAAAATAAAAAAATCACTCATTTAAAATATTTATTGAATTTGGCAAGAAAACTGTGTAATATCATTAAAACATCTTATATATCCACGGTTACCACTAATTATTTGTTTAACTAGGCAGAGAAGCAACAGATTTACTGCCGTGGCTAGCATTTCATTGTCGAGGAGAGGCCGAGGCAATGAAACTAGCCAAGGCAGTAAATCTGATTATCTGCGGTTTGAAACATATAATTTTTTCTCCGATTGTTTGTACAGTGTGATTAGAAAAATCAAATTAAAATGAAAACTTTTTTATAACGGATATAACTCAAAATTTGTCATATTTTGTCTAATCGTCTGTTATAGGTAATAATCAAATTGTATTTTTTAATTATTATTGTCGATTAGACCTTAGATTGTATACATAATAATATCTACCAAAAGATAATGAATAATGTTATACTATATCCATCGAACAAACAGAGCAACCCAAACAACGATAGATGCGTGATGACCATGCGCCTTTGCATCTATTGGCTAAAATAAATATGCCTCCATGCGCTGGCCAATCGGATTTAACTGCAATCGGCCGGCGGAATTCATTGTCCATACAGAGTTGGAGAGATCACGTGCACTATGCATGATACTGTTTTGGAACACTCCCTTGCTTGGATGGACAGAGTATAAATATCGCAATAACATTGTGCACAGTGAAGTTAGCCTATGTATGTGTGACGTGGAAGTGATTGTTTGATCCCATGGACCTGCTTAAATCACATTATCATTGCTGTTGCTAAGTAAAGTCTGGGAAATTACAAAAAAAAGGAGAAAAAATGAATTTTTTAATGCCTAGGCAGTAAAAGTGTTACTTCTATGATTGATAAATGTTACTAAAACTGACACTTAATGTCAATTGGAGAAAAAATTGTTTTTAATCCTATAGGATACCAAAAGAAATGTTATATTAAAAACAAAACTTACTCTATTTGCTCATTATTGATGTGACGAGCTACAGCTTTTTCAATGTCCAATTTAGGTCTCTTATTCAAAATTGTATCAACAATTGCTAAATTTTCTTTCTTTTCTACATCACCAGAAACTGGTGGCAACTTCCTCTTTCTAGACGCTCCAGGAGTAATTGCTGATATACCTTTGGCTTCCTTTTCTTTAGGCAATTCTTTTTGAAATTTACCCAAACTTGCTGTGGAAGCTTTTGCTACTGTAACAGCTGCTTGTAACTAAAATAAAAATTAAAGTTTCCATAAGAAATGTTACAGATAAAGTTATTTGGTATTAAACTTACATCTTTTGCTGTAGAAACATCGGAATTTGTAATACCAACTCTTGGAACTTTCACTTTTCTAGCTTTTGCAATGTTTCTTAGCCTTTGTAGTTCATTTTTAGCAACACGTTCACCCTTGGCAAGATTCTTTTTTTCAAATTGATCTTCCATTGGATCAGCATTACCTGGGACTTCTATTACCCAATCTTTTTCTTTTTCAGCTAAAGATCTCTTGAATCCATATAAAGGCACCCACTTCTTAAGTTGCTCATCCCAAGATAATTTATCCTTTTTCTTTTTCTGTATACCTTTATCTTTAGCGAATTGCTCCCATTTTGTTAGTGGTCTTGGTTTGGGAATTGGTTTCATGCGAGGAAGCAACGTTTTTTGTATTGGCAATCGAACAACAACAGCTTCCTCCACACGTTCGGTAGGCAAGTCCCATATTTGATTCAATAATAATTGTGTATTATCCCTGGCTAATTTCAACAAGTAATCGTTCTTACCTCGACTAAAAATTAAGAAAAACCATACTTAATACTACACCAAATATGCTTTGTTTGGATACATACCTCAAACAATTTGTATCAAAATCGTTTGTATCTTCAGCTAAAAGAGTTCCTAAGTCATAATTAAGATCTAAAAGTTTATTTATAGTAATTGATTTGAATTTTTCAGCTGGAGAGGCTGAATTAACCAATAACTCATCCATGTTGTTTTCAGAAAATAATACATAACCTAATTCTATTGAAAGAAGCTACACGTGAATGTGCAACATTACAACAAGAAAGTCCCTGTCCTCTGTCCTTAAATTTCCCCTACGCCTCAATTGACGTTTGACATATTAAATGTCAATGTCAGTTACAAAGATAAATTTATTTGTTTTACTTTTATTAAATTATTATGCACTGAAAACTTAAAACAGTTCAAATTATGATTAAAATAAATACCACAGTATAAGTAAATTATTTTTTACTTTTCAACAATTATTACATTATATTTTTTTCTTTCTTATCTAGTTAGCGGTTGGCAACATCGAAAAAGTGATTGTGCGACATACGACTTGCGTCGTGATGTATTTTTCATTTTTCGGATATATCAATTAATCAATCGCCATTTTGTAATCGTGGAAGGTGCTTTAGTTGTCCTACTTATTTATTTTATAAAATTTGGAGAAAATTTATAGTGGCGTCTTCAAAATCGAGAAAAATCTACACTATGACGGCCCATGATCAAATGAGGGCCATGCTAGATCAGCTTATGGGCACAGGAAGAAATGGTAAGTTTAAATCAATAAATATAATATGATCCTAAATATGATTTTAATCAACATATTGGATAACGTTATCCACAAACGTAGATTGTTATACCAATACGTAAAAGGTCGGAATAATTTGGTTATATAAACACATTTCTCTTTCAATTTTATAAACGAATATATTTAACTCACATTAAGCAAATAGTGTTTGAAGGCGATACTATTTTTTAAATTTTTGTAGGAGAAAACAACAAATTCCATGTAAAGTTCAACGACACCAGAGTTTGCAAGTCTTTTTTACTTAGCTGCTGCCCTCATGAGATATTATCTTCTACAGTAAGTTAATCCATATCTATCTATTAATATTTGAAAAAAAATTCACACTGAATTTCTCAAATTGTACCGTTTTTATTTCTCATTTTTATTCGGTTAAACTAATATGGCACTGTGTTTTCAGAAACTTCAATTATCTATAATAAGATGAGGATTAGGTGTTTGATTTTGTATGTAAGTACTATAACGTACGTATAAAAATTTAAATACACTAGGTATATTTACATGTTGATATATATAATTCTCCTACAATATATTTTTCCGGAGGACTTTTAGCTCGAAATCCAAAATAAAAAGGAATTAAAAGGAATTTCAATTACTCAACCATTTCAGTTTGTTGCTTTTTTTTATTTTTTGTAATATCAATTCCTATTAATTTCTTATCAAATCAATTTTATTTGTTGCCGTAAGGAAGGTATGGTAAACAATTCAAAAATGTAGAGTGATAATTTTTGATTATCTAGCAGTTTCTTGGTATTGGTAAGTATTTTATGAAAAATACAAATATTTTTATATAAAGTATTCCAGGTCCCCTACATGTTTGTTATTTGCTAGTTTTGAATATACGTAAGGTTTTGAAAGAAACAATAACTTCTATTTAGATTTGTTGGACTCATTAAATCTTTGTTGATCATAGTTCTATATATTTTTAAGGCTATTTTATTTCAATGCTTACTTCCTTTATTATTTCATTCATCGTTTTTAACTCCTACTATGGGCTTAGGTATTTTATTCTACCAAATGAAATTGAGGTTATTTCTACATTTACTTTTTCATATAAATGTTTCCAGGCTTTTGAAGAAAACTATAATCAATCTTACTTATTTTATTCACTCTTTCTGCCACAATAGTATAATTTTCATAATGGCTAACAAAACTTTAGATTATTTCTCTTATAAAACTCTATTTCCTGTTTTTCCAATATTTTTGCAGCTTCTGTTGATAGCTCTCTTGTTGCATAGGAAAAAGTGAAATGATACATCTATGTGAAAAAATTCTTAATGTTCTAACTTCTTCTAACTAGTTAAATTTACCAGTAATTTAGTATTTTGTGGGGGACCTGATTTAATTTTGCATGAATTGTACTACATACAAAACGAACAAATTCTAATGAGCGCTGGACAATTAGTGAGTATGAAATAAGAATTGCACTCAAAAACCCTGCAAACAGACTTGTTTTTAGTGAGTATTATAATATTGTTTAATTATGTATCAAGTCTATTGAAATTTCTTTGCAGCCTAAAATTTACCACCAAGAAGTATCTTCTTGGAATTATTGTTAACTTCAATGTTTTTTTGTGTTTTTATCAGTTTTCCAATGTTAAGCTTTGAAAATTGTCTTGTAAAAAAAAAGAATATTTGATCTCATCTCTACTTTCAACCGATTGTGCCATTCCAAAAAAATTATTTACGATTTAAACTATATATTTCATTTTTCCGTTTTATTTCACTGTGCTTTATGTGTTACTGTTGGTATTGTTTATACTCGATAGTCGAAATTCTGTAAAGTGAGTCAGAGCTATCTAATCAACACTTTGGTTAAAGCGCAGTTGCCATATGTATTCTAGAGAGAAATGCTGTATTTTATAAATACACTTCAAATCCATTGTGTCAATATTTCAGGTACAAAAGATGCAATGTAATTAAGTCAATACCAATTTAATATATTTATTTCAAATTTCAAGCAGACTAATAATAATTAGTTTACTTGAAATGTGAAATAAAGTGTTTATGTATATTTCTTGAACGCAAAGTTTGTTGTGAAAAACTCGCCGATTTGACAATGTTGGAGAGTCGCTTCAATGTTCCAGCTTTGAGAACGAGATAGATAGATCGAGCTACGCGAATGAGACAGTGATAGTAAACAGTTATGTGAGGTGTTTATTCTCTTCATGAACGTAACATCAGTATTTGTGTTGTGGTTTTGTGTGATAAATCGGTTATTATTGGTATTTATTGTAATATTTATATCGGTATATTTAGTGACAATAATGGCGGAGTGTAGCGGTGTTGGCGATAAAAAACGGCGTCGTAACAATTTAATTCGGGAAGAAAAAGTCCTCATATTAAATGTGTACGAAGGACAGGACTGCGTGCCATGGACAAACAGTTGGGTGTTAGTGACGCTGTGATTAAGTGCAGTTATTTAACTAAAGTTTCTGAGAGTACTATATACAATATTCTAAAGAAATCGCGGGACGGATCTTTGACAAGAGAACGAGGTGAAAACTGTAAACCGGAAAGTAGGGGAAGAAAGAAAATTGTTTTGGACGACCAAACACGGAATGCTATACGTAGGGAAATACATTCTTTTTATTTTAGGAATGAAATCCCCTCGGTAGCTAAATTGAGCAAGGTAATAGAAGCTGATGATACTTTACCAAACATCAGTGATAAAGTTTTGAGACGAACTTTAAAATTAATGAATTTTCGTTACCAAACAAGAAGTAGAAACAGTGCCTTAATTGAACGAAATGACATTGTGGAATGGAGGAGAAATTATTTAAAACAGATACGACAGTTTCGTAACGAAGGACGGCACATATATTATCTTGACGAAACATGGTTAAATGAAGGCCACACTGTGTCAAAAGTGTGGCAAGACATGAATATACGAAGCAATCGACAAGCCTTTATGGAGGGTTTCTCTTCCGGTTTAAAAGCTCCCTCTGGGAAAGGACGTCGACTGATTATCACTCACATTGGCAGCGAGGAAGGATTTGTAGAAGGTGGATTACTAAGTTTTCAGTCCAAAAAAACTGTCGATTACCATGAAGAGATGGATGGTAACCGGTTTGAAACATGGTTTAGATCAATTTTAACAAAGGTAACTCCTGGTTCAGTGATAGTTATGGATAATGCTTCATACCACTCTCGTCGACTGGAGCAAATACCTACTTCAGCTAGCCGCAAGAGGGTTATAATTGATTGGTTAGAGAGTAAAAGCATTCCGCACAACGAGGCAATGCTAAAAGTTGAATTATTATCTCTCGTACGGAAACATAAAAGCAGTTATATTAAGTACGTTGTCGATGAAATGGCGAAAGATTTCAACGTCTCAGTTGTTAGACTTCCTCCCTACCACTGTGAGTTAAACCCCATCGAGCTGGTTTGGGCCCAAGTGAAAAATTATGTTGCGAGAAAAAACAGTACATTCAAAATGGCTGACGTTGAGAAACTGTTTGACGAGGCGCTGCATACCGTTACTGCTGAGAGTTGGCGTAAATGTATTCAACACGTATTAATAGAAGAAATAAAGTTTTGGGATTTAGACATACGTGTAGAAGTAATGACGGAACCACTCATTATCGATATAGGAGGAGAAAGCGATGATTCTGAGGAGTCGTCAGGGAGTGATACCGCTTCCAGTTAGTCAGACATTTTACAAGTGACCTCGCAACATACCTATACTTATCGGTAATTTATTTTGGTCTTGACAAACAACTTTCTTTTACGTAATGATAATGCCGGTTAGCAAATAACGAAAATGTTACCTCAATTTTAGTTTTAGTAGTAGTAAGTTGGAATTGACTTTTAAACATTTTTTTATTTTGTTTTAACTTACTTATGAACAACTTGTGATAAGTTATTATTTCAAATGTTAAAAATTGAAATTCCAGATATTTCAGTATTCGCACCCTTAAACTATGATACGCTCATGGAGTTCACTTTAAATCGGTAGATAACCGATGACGTCACTTTACAGAATTTCGACTATCGACTATAGGCTCTTGCAACCCATTCAAAATAACTCTCTCAATGAGGAAATTGTCTATCCCTTTCTGAAAATCAAAATTTTCTTCCAACTTGTGTTTTGCATTTAGAAGTATGTATGACTGTAAGTACGTATATCTTTTTGGGTGAACATTTACTGAGATCTTCAATATCTATTGTTCTTGAAGAAGGTCTCAAACTAGTAGTTCCTTTAGTCAAGCTGAGGCAAACACTTGGTCGAGGTCTTTTTTCACTTAACATGGTATCCTACTTACTGTCCCTCACCCAAAAAATGTCTTCAATCGCCAACTATGAAACAATTTAATTTTTTTTAGTTTCTTTACTTGTGGGAGCACTTGAAATTGGGAGGCCTGGGGTCAAATGCTCCTGCTGACTGCTCTTCTTTTAGTTCTATTTTTTTAAGAAATTTTAGGATATCTGTAGGCTTTAATTCAATATGCAACTTCCTCTTCCAATGGAACTCATTTGTTGGGCATAAGTTTAATAACCTCACTTTTTTAGCCATAAGTTTTCCATTGTTTGATTTCAGTTTATAGATTACCTTTGGATTTTTTAAAAATTATATTTGTTGGACTATAATTATTATTTATTGAAAATATTTAAGGATTTTTTGTGTTTACATTATCGTATGCATATATAAAAGATCTATTGTGCCCCCTTTCCCCTACTTAGTTCCTGAGAAAAGTCTCCAATACTATTAGTCCCTTTAGTTCTATTCCCTGGAGGAATTTAAGGATATCGGCAGGTTTCAGTTTAGGTGAGTGTCGCCCCTGGGTCTTGTGCTCTAGGATTGCTATGAATTCCACAAGTATGTGAATGGAAAATTCTTTTTACATTCCACATAATCTACATTCTTCTTGCTCCATTAGTTCGAGCTTTTTGAGGAGCCCATTCAGTCGGCAGTATCCTGTTATGACACCTGTCAACACTCTTAGAGTTTCTCTGGCTTGAACATTAATTTGTTTCCATCTGGTTATAGTTTCACAGGAGTCTCTTTTATTGTTTTTACTTCTCTTTTTTTCGACGTTGCCTACTTCTTCCAATATTAAATTGGTGCTGATACCACAAAAGGGGGCGCCCTCTCTTTGCTAGTTCATCTGCTATTTCATTTTCTTCTATTCTAGTGTGACCTGGAACCCACAGTGAGGTGACGATTTTGTTCTTGCCTAATTTATTGAATATTTCTAGGCATTCCCATACCATTTTAGAACTGACCAGACAAAGAACTCAGTACTTTTTTGGCTGCTTGACTATCCGACATGTTGATAATCATTGCTTTCTATATCTTTTATCAACCACATTGAACTGGGCACACTTTCCTATGGAATGAATTTATCCTTGAAAGGTACTTGGGGTTAATAATTGTCTTTGATGAATGTAAACACAAGCAATATTTGTTTAAATTTGAGGTCTTATTGAAAATTAGGTGAGACATTAAAGGCTACATCTAAACTAAAATCAAATAATGGAAATCTAATGGAAAAGAAAGTGAAATTATAAAACAATTTATAAGAAAGTAGTTCAGTTTTCTTATCACCCCTTATGATTCATATTAGTTATATGAAAAGGGTGTGTGTGTTAAAATTGATGGATTATGTGTGTAAATTGTTGATAGACTTCTAACATTTATGTAATTTCTATTAATTTTCTTGTTATTTGTATCAATGTTATAACCACTCTGACACCCATAATGTATGTGAAAATAAAATTCTGAGTAACAATAACCATTGTTTTTTAAATTTTTGTTTCAGTTTTTGATCAACTAAAATGTATGCTTAGTATTAACGAAATCATATACTTCTTAGTGGTAAATGTAGAACTGCAGAATTTGATATAATTTTTTTTAATTATTAACAAAAAATATAGAAAATATGCACCTATACAGATTGGTGCGTTATCACATAATCCAGTAGTTTCATATTCGCCATATTAAAGAGAACAGCTTTGGTGATATATATCGAGTCCGATTTTTTTTTTCAGTGGAATTTACCATAATTGTAAGTTTCTTATTTATATTCTACTCTTACTAATTGCTATTTTCCATTCTGTCAAACTATATATCGACTAAAAGCACTGTTTGAATGTATTGTTTTGATATATTTGAGCTCCACTGTAAAAAAAACTAGTGTTTGCAGTCAATGTATAAGTTTTCAAAATTTTCTCATCCTTTTTTCAATCAAAGAAGAAGAAAAGTGACTTTACCATCAATTCTAATGTAGTTGCCATATAATGTACCGATATGTTGATGATCGCATAAATAGAATGCTTTCCAATAGAAATCCAATATATGAATGTTATATGTAAGAAGAAATCAAAAGATTTACAAATACTCAAAACACAGAAGTTCTTCAATAGCTGGAGTATTTTCATATCCGAAGATTGGAGACTACCAAACCAAACCAGCTCATGTAGAAAGCAGTTGAGTGGATTCAAACATACAGGATGTCACAGGTGTTTGTAGCAAAAACTTTTGAAATGATAGAAGGGGCTAAAAATATTGACCTCTAAATTGATTTTTTTAATTTCTAACTTTAGAGGTCTATAATATAGTTCGTTAACGAATAATTATTTTTAGCCACTCCATCATTTCCCAATTTTTTGTTACGAACTCCTGGTATTTTCACATTGGTTTAAGAAAAAGGAAATTGAGAAAACTTTGAAAACTCCTGATTTCTATGTAACAATTTTTATGTACCATTAGTTAGAAAATAAGTTTTATCTACTATTTAAATTCGTCGGAGTGTGAAACTTTCGGTTTTTCTGTGTGCCCCCCTCCCCTTCAGGTAATGGTTGAAAGCATAATTTAACCAGAACTATGAAGATCAGTGTCAAGATGGAAAATACGAATGAATCATCAGTAGGAGACATTTGGTATGGTCCTGAGTAAAGGCAGATGGTCAACTACCAAAAAGAACTAAAACCCAAATGCTTCTTATCCAAAGTAATTTATATACAGGTGATTCATTAGTGTGATAAAGTCCAATAGCTTGTAAATCCTCAAAGATATTTGAGTAAAATTTTTACTAATTGTAGCCAGCCTAAGGGCTCATATTTTAAATTTAGTCGCAATTGTACATTTGAACTATTTTACTTCAAATTTGAATTCTGCTTGACTTCTCTATTGCAATGATATAAGGTTGTAGTAGGTTATACGGTGTATTTAAAAAGTTCTGATCACATGTTCCTGAAAATCGTATGAGTTCAACACCTTGTATACTTTAAACTGCACAATTTGAAATTAATTTGTTACAGCCATACATCTGTGATGGTCTTCTAGTATAATTATTCACTAGATCCGCTTCTATATCTAAGAAACTGTATACTGGGCGAGTCCAAATTCGAATACATTGGTTTCACAATTTTTTTAAATGGGTCCCCCTGTATTTTATATCGGTAAATGAACGCTACTTTACTATATTTCAAATCTGATTAAGTATTCCCTATACCTAAACTGAATAGTTTTTATGATGGAAAATTTTATTTCCAACAAAAAATCAATAAAAAGCAGCTACATAAAATTCTTTCACAACAATTAACTTGTGAGTGTTATTTTAGAAAAATGTTCTAAGAGGTCGATAATAGTGCCACAAGTGTATTATAAGGGACATATTTCTTGATATAGTTTTTCTAAATAGTTAAATTAGAACCACATCATTATCGTTCTTAGTAATTAGGTAGGTAGTAAGTAGGATCTGAAATATCAACATTTACATTTTCCTAATTTGTTTGTTAATAAATGTGGTATCTACATAACGGAACTCCTGCTCATTATCATAATTCGCTCATTCAGAATCAATTGAATGATTTCTTTCCTGAAAGGTGGATTGGACGAGCAGGACCAGTTTTCTGGGCACCAAGATTACCAGAGTTGAATAAAGTTGATTTTTTCTTCAGAGCCTATGCTGAAGATCAGGGGTACAAAGTACACCAGGCGATAGAAAAGATAGAATAAGGCAGGCTTTTCAAAATGTTGATGAACAAATGCTTAGAGATGTAAGTCGATCTTAAGAAGACCATCTTCAAGCCAGCATCGATGTTGAGGGTAGTCACTTTAAGTATCTTTTATAACTCTTGTTGATTTTTTTTATAAATTTTAGTATATTTGTAATTGATGTCAATATATTTAGTATTGTTGGATTTTTTAATCATAAAATTGAAATATGACAAAAACTATTCAGTTTGGGTATAAGAAATACTTAATCAGATTTAAAGTATAATAAAGTAACTTTCATTTACCAATATAAAATACAGGGTGATTCATTTAAAAAAAGTGTGAAACGGAGTTTGGATTCGCCCTGTATACGGTTTTTTAGATATGCAAGCAATTTTAGTGAATTATGATACTAGACGACCATCACAGACATATGGCTGTAACAGATTAATTTAAAATTGTGCAGTTTAAAGTATACATGGTGCTGAACTCATACGGTTTTCAGGAACAAGTGGTCAGAACTTTTTAAATACACTGTATAACCTACTAGAACCTTGTATCATTGCAATAGAGAAGTCAAGCAGAATTCAAATTTGAAGTAAAATATAGGGTGTAAAGTAACTTTGATCTGGCACGGCTTTCTGAAACAAGCTGTACAATTGCGACTCATTTTAAAATATGGGCCTTTAGGTTGGCTAAAACGGGTCAATTTTTTTTTCGAATATCTTTGAGGATATTGGACTTTATCGCACTAATGAATCACTCTGTACAGTGAGTTTTTAGTATGGAACGCCTCGTTTATTTCGAAACGGCTTGCATGATTTTTATAAATTTTGGTTTGTGATGGTTTTGCAATATAGTAGAATTTACAATGTTGTCATATCTTCAGTTTATCTGGAAATATAACGAACTTTGTTGTTTCAAATGGATTCTCATTGGCGGATATAATGTAAATTTAGCCATATCTCCGAAATTATGGTATTTAGATACAAGGAATATTATACGGAAAATATTCAGTATTTTTTAAGGAATTCAAAAACAAGAAAATATATAGGATGGTCCACTAGAATTAACAAAATTCATTATATTTATAGTAAAACGGAAGATCTGACAGCAATGTAAATATTACCATAATTTACAAAACCCTCTCGGACCAAAATTTGTAAAAATTGTGCAACCTGTTTACGAGATAATTGATGTGTTCCATACTTTGAACAAGAAGATGCCATTTTATTATTTCCATAAAAAAATCCAAAACAGTTATGTTTTTACGTTGATGTATTTACCCAACTGATGGCGCCACTAGTGATAATCGTCGAAACCAAATATTAAATTGACTTCCGTTTAAAAATGCTTTTATTCAAAAATGTTTTTTCCATCCCGCAAATTCATAAATCAGATTATTCATCATTTTTGTTGTGTTTGATTATTTATCTAATGATGGTTTTTGTCAGCGTATGGATTTGGGTGAATGCCCAAAGATTCACGATTTGGCGCTACGGGCAGATTTCGAAAAGGCACAGCAGAGCAAAGATTACTTCTATGATTTAGACGTAAGTAAATTTCTTTTTATTATTTGAGGAAAACAATTCAAAAGCAATGTATACAGATCTGGTCACTTTTTTATTGACTGTAGACCAGTGCTGGGTAATTACATGTACTTTAAAAATAATTACAATTACAAAGTACTTTTCCAAAAAAGGAATTAATTACAAATTCAAAGTACTTTTCCAAAAAAGGAAATAATTACAATTACAAAGTACATGTCGTAAAAATAGGAATTATCAATTACTTTTATAATTACTTTGCGGATAAATCAACAAATTATGACGGAATGGGGGAGCCAGCCGATACGAATAAAATTTTTAAATAGGTAATTCAAACTGTTAAACTAACAGCCAATTGCAGCGAGTTTCTTAAGGATTCCTTAAAGTTAAAGATATGTTAAGGGTGGTTTGTATAAAGCTTACTTGAAGTTAAACTCGGTTTGAGATGACACATGACAAATTTTGTATGGTGTAGATACAGTCTAAACACCATTTAGCAATTAGGGCTTGTTGCCCGAAACATTAGACTGCACCTATAGTTATAGATCGGTAATTGACATGTATCACCCAAAACCGAGATTAACTTCAAGTAAACTTTATACAACTTAAGGTCTCCTTAACTTATGGGAAAAGACAAAATCCTTAATAAGTAACAAGTAATATAACAACGAAACAGGGAAGTTAAAATAAAATGTTTACTTAGAAAGTTTATTGATTCAAAGGAAACAAAAATACAAAAGTTCGTGTACCTACCTGGGTCTAGGTACATAGATATATTATGTATTAGGTATAATCATATCATACAAATCGGGCAACATTAGTCTAGGGTTCGGTTCGAACTGGAAATTTCTTGTTTTTGTACCACGTTCATCTCGTAAACACGCATTTAAAAGTAATTGTAATTGGAAAAGTAATTGTATTTAGATAATTCAAATAATATAATTACAAAGTACAATTCCTCCACAGATTTTGTTGCAATTACAATTCCAAATTACTTTAAGAAAAAAAAGTACTTAAGTACAATTACAAATTACATGAAAAAAAAAGGAATTGTAATTATTAATTACTTTTTAACTAGGAATTACCCAGCACTGCTGTAGAGGAAAGGTATTCCCTAGTTTTCAATTTATTTTTTCGTATCATTTGTGTAGTTTTCCTGTTTATCTGGTAAAAATATCCAAAGAAGTTGAATATCTGGGAGTGACCCTTGATTCCAAACTGAATTGGAAGGCACACCAGGAAAAAATTACTACCAAGACGTCTAGGTTTTTCTGGCAATGCAAGAGTTACGGGCAAAACCTGGGGAATACAACCTGAGGTGGTTCACTGGCTTTACACAACTATGATAAAGCCAACGATCACCTATGGAATAATAGTCTGGTAAAGGAGGACATAAGTATATATTAACTGCAATCCAAAGACAAGCCCTTTTTGGTATTACCGGGGCAATGAACAGCACGGGGACGGCATAAATGGAAGCCCTTATTGGACTTCCTCCTTTGGTACTTTTCATAAGGGCGGAGGCAATGATGGCAATTCTTAGGTTGAAATCGGGAGACTTATGGTCCCCGAACAATGTTCAAGAAGGACACACTGATACAACTGGGCTAATATTAGATGAACCCTATATTTCACAAGAGTTTTGATAGCACGACACCCGAGCATTTATTCACTGAGCCAGTGAACAACATCATCCCATCTAGGGAACAGGTGATGCACCCAGGTAATTCTGGAGAAATCATCTGGTTCACCGATGGCACCAAAAAAAACCATGGCACTGGGGCTGGTAGAAAAGGACCTAAAAAGAGAATGTTCTTTAGCCTTGATCGACATAAGACTGTGTTTCAAGCATAGACGATTTATAGCCTGTATTGATGAAAACATCAGAAAAGGATATACCGGACAAAAAATTAAAATATCCACTGTTAGCCAAGCTCTGTTAAAAGCTATCACTAATCCAACAACTAGGTCTAGAATTGTGAAAAACTGCAAAGAATCCCTTAACATGCTGGCAAAGGACAAGAAAGTGTCTCTAATATGGGTGATGGTACATGAGGGGGTTGCAGGTAATGAAATGGCGGACCAGTTGGCTAAGGAAGGTTCTAAAGGAGACTTGATAGGTCCGGAACCGTTTTGTGGAATCACAAAAGATTGCAACTCAAATGGAGGTTGACACAAGGGCGCCTCCATACAAAGAGTTTATTGAACAAGGTGGACAAGGATCTCTCAATCAGGCTATTGAAACTGGGTAAGAGACATTTGAAGACAGTTACCGACCTGGTGACTGGACACTGCACCCTGCGGAAACATCTGCACAAAATGGGCAAAGTTAGTGAACCTATGTGCAGAAAACGTTAACTTGATGATGAAACACCTACTAACATACTCTGCTTCTGCGAGAACTTACAAGTACTTAGACGGAAGCACTTTGGAGAGGAATTAATACAACCATTACAACTACTGAAAATCCCTCCAGTCAAACTAGTGGCCCTTATGGAAGACACGAAGCTTCTGGAATGGAAGTATATAACATGGGAAATGGTACAAAGATTCAGTTCAAGTGCCTGGGCTGTTGAGCACAACCCAAACGAATGAGTGACCATTTAAAACGAAAAAAACGTCCTTTTTTAGTTTTTTCTTGATAACACGAAAGCTTATTAAGTAATCGTAGATAATAAAAATACGAATACAACGCATTTTTCAGCGAAGTGATTGGATAATTAGGAGCGAAGAAAATTCGGAAAAACTGGAAAATTCGTCATTTTTTCAAAAGTTTATATCTTTGTCGTTTTTCAACTTACAACGTAGAAACTTCGTATAAAACAAGATCTTTGTATGCACTTTATGTGCATGAACAGCAGGTACCATGGGACAATTCCTTTTGCTGCCAGTGCAATTGCAATCTTTTAATGCAATATTTTGCAGTAGGTCTGGTCGCGTTATAGATAGTCTCCTATTTTGAAAAATACAGATATAGTGCAATAAAACGTATATTTTCGATTTGTGATCAAATGTTGCGAAGTAGGTCAAAAACGCTCGGGAATATGGCCGAAAATGACCGAGTGTCGGAAAGCATAAGGACAGCGGCGATCGAGGAGAAGAGTAAATTTGTCATGGATCATCCCTGTAACTTTTGCATGGGAAGATAGATTTTTTTTCAAATTTTAGTGGGTTGTAATGGGATCAATTTTGCATTTTTCACATCTAAAATCAATATGGCCGACTTCCGGTTTAAACAGAACAAGCTCTGTTAAAAATCAGAAAATTTCATTTTTCATCTTTAATTAATGAAAAAACCATGTAGGTCCATCATTTCATTAATACTTGAAAGTGTTATTTAAAATACCGGATGGCCTAACCAAGTTCCTATTGAAAAAGTGAGTTTCTCTGTTTTAAAAATTCAATCGTTGATAAAATTTAAGAAACTGAATAATCTAAAGAAATCATATTCTGGATTTGTGTTTAGTTACACTATTTGATCTTAAATGACGTCGCAATGATCTATAATTGAAATTTTTTTCGGTGTTTAATGTGTGAATTGTTTGTTAAATCCGGAGAATCCAAATAAGTAAAAACCGGGTGTTCCATTGAAATGTTTCATTTTTATACAATTTCCGGTTAAATTGGGTCAGAAACTTCTGAAACATCCGGTATTTTCGGAAAGGCGAAGAGTCAGATTTCATATAAGATCAAAATATATAGGGTGTTCCGAAAAAAAAAGGACGATATTTGCATTTAAATAAGATAATTTAATAAAAATTGAATTTGGAAATATTTTCAGTTGCAAACTTCTAAAAAATCAATATTAGAAATTATTTGAAACAAAAATATACCTCAAAAGACAATATTAAAATAAAAGTTTATAATTGTTAGGCAATGGAACATTTGCAAGCCTTCATAGGTGACTGTGATAGAAGAACCGAAGCTGCCAAACAACGTTTAGCGGAAACACAAGAAGAACTATCGGCCGAAGTGGCCGTAAAAGCGAACAGCGTCCATGAATTAGCGGAGCAGATCGGTCAAAAATTAGCAAAGGCCGAACAGTTGGGAGAAGAAGGCTTCGTCGACGAAAGCATGAAACTCATGGAAGAGGTACGTTTTTTTTCAAATGTTTTTTTATATTGTAATATTAATATTATTTTTTCATACCGTAGGTCGACGAATTAAGAAAGAAAAAATTGGACGCTGAACAAGAGTACCGCAATTCGATGCCGGCTAGCAGTTATCAACAACAAAAGTTGAGAGTATGCGAAGTTTGTTCGGCTTATTTGGGTATCCATGATAACGATAGACGTTTGGCTGATCATTTCGGTGGTAAACTTCACCTTGGATTCATTAAAATCCGAGAAAAACTAACGGAGTTGGAGGTAAGTATAGATATTAAAATTATTTGAATCGTCCTGTTAATCCTGGTGGTTTTTTTTTGTTGTAGAAAAATTCTGAGAAGAGAAAAGAAGAGAAGAAAAAAGCCGGCAAGGATAGAGATCGCGACGACAGGGAGGACCGTTATGAACGGCGTTACAGAGAACATTACGTGGGAGGTAGAGAATTGGATAGGAGATCGAAAAGGCATAGATCGAGGTCGAAAGATAGAAAGGACAGAGACCGAAAAGATGACCGAGAACGTAAAGATGACAGAGAACGTAAAGATAAGGATGAAAGCAGAGGTAGCCGATATAAGTCAAGGTAATTGTTTTTGTGATTTTCTTTTTTCTTCAGTTTTGATCGATATTTATTACTCAAATGTCGGACGTAATTAGACCAATAGCGAGGATCCTACTGACTGCTCCAGTCCAGTATTTTTTTGGGGGAAAATTATAGTAATTTTTTGAGATTATATTTGATATTCTTTGCAAATTCTACAAATGTAGGACATTGGCGATTAAGATGATGATCCTACTGACTGCGCCAATTGAGTTTTTTGTTGAAATATGTTTTTCTACTATCGTGCTTAAAGTACATATACTTTAGGCATACTATAGAGTGCTAATAAATGGATATTAAATCCGAGATTTTTGCAAATCAGACATACTTAAATTTAAAAAAAAGTCAAAAATACGATTCAAATGAACCAAAAAACCCAATCACAATATTTAGGTTATAAAAACAATCCAATTAAATCGTCTTTCCCATGGAGACAATGTCTTTCCGTTACTTAATTGCAATCTGCTCCGACAAATCTGTTGCCTCCGAGATGTAAATATCGAACGCAGTACATAGGAATGCATTAGGTTTGTTGCAACTGGCATTTAGGAACCGTTCTGGAATCGTATCGAGTGCGCAAACTCGAATTAGGGATGGACACATCAACTTTATCATCCCTTTCCAGAAGGTACAGTTTTTGTACCCTCCCAAGAAGGATACTATGATCAGTTGGAACGCGAAAGAAATACAGTACTTGCGCGAATGATACCTAGAAAGGTTCTATCCAAGGTCCCTAAAGTACATAGGTTGTCTACTAACTTTCGGCCAATCATAAGCTCGATTAAAATGCGCGGGATTACGTCATCGTGCCTGTCCAATTCAAACTGCTCTGTGGGTTTGTTATTGAAACCTCACCATAAATTCAATAATTATACTTCCTGAAAAAATGCTGGGGACTTCAAAGTTCTTTAATCCAAGTCGAGACACTGCAGTTACAGCGTTTCAAAAAGCCAGTGCCAATAGAGAAACTTTATAATATTATTTCTGAAGAAATAGAGACTCGTTGAATGAAGATGGCAATCTTGGCATACATTTCAAATTAGCCTCTGACTACTTAAAAACTGTTCAGCGGACAAGCATGGAATCTGAAATCTGTTTTTCCTCAGCTGGGTTAATTTGTTGGAAAATTAGATTTAAATTAGAAGACCATATACAATTGACAAACTGATGTAAATTGATGAACAAACGGAGTGGGTTTATTAAATTATACTATTATTTATTTGATACTGTCTGGTAGATTTAGTTTACAGACTGCATTTTGAGTACCTACGGTAAGTGAGCTATTACAGTATTAGAGCCAGTAAGTGTAACACTTACCAGTTTGGAAATTTTTAGTTTTGACACAATAAAACCTCAAATGAAACTTTTTTAACAAAATTTAATTTCTCAAGAGAATACAACAAAAACTACCTACTTAATCGCTGGGTTCGATGTATTAGAAATATTTATATTAATTGTATATTTCGAATTTCCGGAAACGGTAATTTTAATTTATTGACATCATTGCTTTTATGTGATTTTTAAGCACTTCACTATTTTCTTCGTGCTGCTGAACTTTATCCCTTAATTGAAGATTTTCTTGTTGAAGGATGTGTAGCTGCTCCAGTACATCAGAGTTTTTACTACAGGATGACTCAGTGCAGACATCTTCCCTCTCTTGTGTCTGTTGTACCTCTGGTTCCAGTAACTCTATCTCTACAAAATTAAAGTCAATACTCATAATATTCAATTTCAAAACTTGCAGCTCTTACCATGTTCGTCAACTTTGCTTGTTTCGGCAATTAAACTTTCCACCCAGGCTTGTCTCTCCTCTTTTTTGCTCTTGCAGATCGTTTCGACAACACAGGTTTTGTGTGACAGCTGACCTGGGGTAGCAGTAACAATGAAGGAATCGCTAAAAACAAACAAAAATGCATAAATTATTCCTAAATGGGGTTCATCTGCATTACCTACCTGTCTTTTTCAATTTTTTAGCTTGTATGCCCATTAATCTGGCTTTTATCTCATCTTCAAAGTCGTGTAATTTAAAATGTTTGCTGTCTTTTCTATAACATTTCCGTATCCATTTTTTTCTAACTTCGGGGTCCTTTGGGAACGAGAAAAACATTATGCCTTTTCCAGTTTCTTTGGCCGTCTTCGAATTGCTTTTGCAAATAGCTAAACTACATATTTTTCCTCCAGGCATCTGGTAAAATAGAAAATACAAGTAGATAGAAAAATAAGCGACCCACAATTAATAAGAGACCACATTTGTTACATGACTTTTAATTTAAAGTTATATAGTAAATTTTATACCCATTTAGAATAAGACCATCCTTATTTATTATTAATAAATCGGTTGAAACAAAAAATTACCAACAAAAATGAACGTCGTAACTAATTTATTAGATGTCACGTTTTTGAAGTTACATCAAATTTTGATTTCATGTTAATGTCATAACGCAAAATAAGATACAAAAATGCGATATTCTGATGAATCCAAAAAACTTATGCTTGATGTAGTAAACTATTTTCAAAACGATTTAGGATCTCGATTTAAGGCAATTCAAAAAGCGTCCGAAGCACTAAAAGTTCCAGAAAGCACATTATATAATCTTGAAAAACCAAACAGAGCTACAGATTTCGAATTTAGAAGAAATATGTCTGCAAGCGTTTCCCGGAGCAAAACCCGAATTACAAAAAATACCCTGCATTGTTTGAGGGAAGTAATTTATAAAATGTATGCGCGAAAGGATAAAATCACAGTAGAAACTATTTTACGGCAATTTATCGAAGAGTCTCCAGAAACTGAGATTTCCAAAGGTTCGTTAATTAAAAAAATGGGTTTTCATTTCAAAAAACAGGATGGAAGAAAACATTTATTGGAAATGCCTGCAGTCAGATTAAAAAGAATATTATTTTTGAACAAATACCATGCTGCGAAAAGCGAAAAGCTCTTTACACCTGTTTTTCTGGATGAGACATGGGTTTTTAGTAAAAGCGGGGACAGAAGAATGTGGCAAGATGGTACTAAACACAGTGATTTAAAAATAACTGGAAGTGGGACACGATATGTAATTGTTCATGCCGGTAATAAAAAAGGTTTTGTGGCAAATGCATCGCTTATTTTTAAATGCAATAAAAAAACAGGCGATTACCATGATAACATGAACACCGAAAATTTTGAAAATTGGTTTAAACAGCAACTAATTGTAAACTTGGAAGAACCATCGTTAATTATAATGGATAACGCAACGTATCACAGTCGCCTGGATGAAGAAATCCCAAGAAAAAGTTGGAGTAAAACACGCATGTTAGAATGGCTCAAAAAAAAGAATATTCCTTTTCCAGATCACATTTTAAAGGATGCTGTTTGGAATATAATTGAAAAGCAAGTTTTGCCAGAAAAAAATTATCATTTAGACAAATACGCTGCCGAGCATGGTCATTGTGTTCTCAGGCTACCACCCTATCATTGCCATTTTAATGCCATCGAAATGGTATGGTCAGAAACTAAAAGGCATTATGACCAAGCTATTACGAAAACTGCAAGGTCACCTACTGAAGTCTTAAAAGTATGGAATGACGTTGTAAAAAATGTACCGGAGCAACACTGGCAGAATTACATAAATCATACAGAGAAAATTATTTCTGAAGCATGGGAAGTAGAAAACAAACTGGACCTACTAAACATCGAACCTATGGTGATCTCTGTATCCAATGAATCCGATGATGAACTATCACTTTCCGAAAGTTATTCTGATTTAGAAACTAATTAAACTTTGCCTTGAAGATCACGTTGTCATTTTTTTTAAATCTAGAATTTGTACTTAATCGAACTCTGAATTGCCATATTTTTTAAAGAAAACTATGTATCTAGTTAATAAAACAATGTTTTTAAAATTAGTGCGCTTCTTTTATATTCTTTTATTATGTCAACATCTTTAGAATTTTATGAATTTCATAAAATTAATTTGTATTATTACAAACCGCCACTGATAATATGAAATTTCAAGTCACTATGCCAATGCAATAAGAAATGTGTCAAGCATTTGACATGACAAAGGTCATAACCTAATTTTTTTCATGCGGGTTCAGATGGTTCAAGAAGCCGCATACGTTAAGTTACTAAAATGGCTGGTACCTCTAAATAGGTATTAATTTTACTATAGCTGCTAACTTACGTTGATGAAGATCTAATAACTTAAAACACAACACACACTATTAATTGTCTTTCTTTTATAAATAAAATGACACGAAACTTCGATGAAAAACTACAATAAGCACCAAAAAAAAACGAAAACAATACTGAACAATGGTAAACTGATATAAACGGCAGGCACGATGTCGCGCAATATGGCGACGTCGGATGGCCTTCAATAGTTTATAGACAACCTATGTACTTTAGGGACCTTGGGTTCTATCGCCAGTTGGAACGAACCTTATATCCAAATATTTGATCCAATATAGCTATGATTACTTATCTGACAGAACTTAAACTCATTTTTGACTTTTTTGTGTACATCTAACGGCAAAATTAGTAATTAGTCATTTTCATGTCTTAGAAGCTGTCATTTAATGCTCATTGCATAATATACTATTGAATTGATTTTCTTTTGTAGGTCAAGGAGCAGAGACCGCGACCGTCGATCTCATTCGCGTCATTCAGGTTCAGGTGATAAAAAAAGGGAAAGAGATAGAGATTAAACGAGGTTATAGTTTTGATTCATAATGAATTTAGATTTTTTGGAAACAGTTACAGAAAAAAAAACACTATACCATAGGTATTAATATAGTTATGGCATTATGTGAATTATTATGTTTATAATTAACTTAGTAAATAAAAAAATTAAATTAATATTCCTCGTCTGTCACATCACTAAAAGAAACGTTTGGGAAAATCGTTTTGGAATAAATGTAAATATCATTATAATACTGAGAAATTTTCACGAACCCAAAGTTTCTATTTTCATATTATTTGAAGGGGGAATCTGTGTTTATTTAAGGACATTTTAGCCCAAACGTAGTTTTTAATGGATATTTTCGTTTGTACATTTATTGAATAAAATTGATACAACTCTAAAATTGTCAGGTTCCAATTAAGGCGTTTTTTACAAAAACAGCCATGGTCCAAATTTGTGTTTTGTGGGAAATAAAAAAACTTAATTGTTATTTTTGTTTTGATTATTATAAATATTTGAGAGGAGGCTTAGTAGTTTATATTTTATCGTTTTCCTAACTCACTAACGACCTAATTTATCATATTTATCAAGCAAAAAAAATAAAAGGGTTGATCTTGTGGACTTTGGCGTTTTTTGCCAGAAATTGATTTTTTTTTCGGGTCGAGATGGGAAACTCATGGGTCCTATCCAGGGCACAAACAGTGCATACTTCGAGACGGGCGGCAGTCCTTCGCACACTCTCCGCTCACCGTCGTCTTCTCCCTATCTATCACTCCTACCTCTCATGCCACATCAAGTCCTTCTCCCCCCCCTAATCATGCTCTCTACTACGCCACTTAATTCCATCCACTCCTCCTCCCCCCTCAACATTATCTCCACCATGTTCTCCCAACACACCGCCTACCCTAGTTTCCTCTCCAACTTCTTCAGCACTTCCTCGTTCCTCCATCATCTAAACACATGCCCCACATCATCCTCTACTTCACACCTCTCGCACACTTCAGTCTCTCTTTTCCCAATCTTGTGGAGGTACCCTACTTTCGACCCATGTCCAGTGAGCACCTGTGTCAACAAGTAGTTCACCTCCCCGAATTTCTGGTCCACCCAATTTCTCCTATCGCTCCTCATTCTCCTCCCACCTTCTCTCCATGTATTCCTATACTTCCTCTCTGGTCGCAGGTCCAGCGTTTATTCTTTTGACAGAAATTAATTAAGAAAATAAACAGCAACAGGTAAAATTTTGAAAAAACTTCATTAACCATCTTACAAACTAAGTATTAATAATATTACGACACTATATAAAATTAAATATCCTAGTCTTCAGCACCACTGCTGTTGTCGTCGCTGTCGATTTCAACCTTACCGGAACCAGTGCTCGTACTTGCTTCTTGAACAGATTGCAGGTTTTGATAGTACCGAACATTTTCAGGATTTAGCAGGCACTTTGCCAGATTCCTAAGAAAAACTAGTCCGAGTTTTGATTGGAATTTCTCCTGTATATAGGGGAGGCAGTGTCATTTCGAATGTGAATAGTTTCCCCAAGATCCATTGTAGTCTTGATCAGCAGTTATTTTAAAGACCCTCACTTTTATTTTCATGGGAGGCTTTGGATTTGACAGAAAGTATGGTTTTAATGCTTCAGCTAGGTTTAAGAATTTACTCTGCGATATTTTCAGCAAATTAAAAGGTGAAGGTTTCGATGTTGCTTCTAAGATTAGGCGGTCCCAATCAGATTGCACTTAGCCATATTTTTTCTTTTTTTTTGCCTAAATTAACCGGAAGTCTTGATCTTTTGACAACCGGAAATGTCCGCGTATAAGAAAATGGTAGGTTATGGTTATGAAGATTTGAAAAATATGGACTAGTGCGTATAGAAACCTAACGGTTACATAATTTTTATTTTGATCCATCACTAAACAACACCAGATTCTCAGTGGTAATATCAGTTTTATCGAAATATTGCAGCAACAAAGATGTAACATCATTTTAACCTTTTTTCACAGTAGTATCGTCATATACAAATATAGTTGCATCATTAGTTGTCCAAAAACGTAATACCATAGTTGACTTGCAAAGAAAACTTCACTATTTTGAATATGCGGTAAGGGCAAATTTTGCATGTAGTCAAAGCTTAGGCACATAATATCACCTTGTTGTGCTTTGAGTTTGCACTGTCTTTTTATTTCATAAAATTTATCTGCCCTGCACACATATGAAGATTCCTTACTATTTAAATTTTTGTGCGTTCTTCTAAGTTTGAACACAGATTTTGTTGTAACAACAGCCGATCGCAAATAGTGCAAGTATCAGATCTATGTAGACCAAAGTGAATATTTAATGATGCCTTAAATACAGACCAATACTCTTTATACGAAATCTTGAACCGATACTTATCTACAAGCATCAGGTAAATATAAACGATCTGGATTTTTTCTTCGAGAATAATGCGATTGCCGCGCTTTAAATGTCGAAATCTATCAATTTCAGAACAATGTCGGGTGTTTTCTTAGGCCTATTAAGTCTACGACGTTGTGGGGCCCTCATGGCAATCAAACCAACCAATCTTGTTCATTTTTCGAAGACATACTGTGTAAATAAAGTTTGGCGCGGATTGTCGTTTAAAACGGGAACATCTATAAAAAAGTTAACACCCAGAAACTACGGAAACATAGAATTCTCTATTTCTACCTATCTACAATTTGGACCTGTTTGTCTAGCAGGTACTCTTTTCCCAACATGATTTAACTGAGCAACATCGTTAACTTTCTTTTTCTTTATAGCTAATTATTTGTTCACACATTTTGCTTTCTTTCTTTTCCATTTTGTTATGGTATTTTCATCGCAAAACTGCAAGCTTACGTTCTCCATAATAATTTTATTATGTCGGCGATACGTCAACAATTAACACAAACTAAAAACTAACCCCAAATAATACGACAGGTCAAATTCTCTCGGCGACACCCACATAATTTCAAGCAAAAGCAACCATTGTCCTGCACTATGGTTGTTTTTGTAGAAACATGAAAACTTTAGTCACTTTTCTAACTTGAGACTATAGCTGTTGTTGCTGAATTAGAGAAGCCGAATCGTTGAGGCGTCTTCCACTTTATGGAAAGCATAGGTTAGCGCGAAATATGTAATTTGGGACTATGGTTGTTTTTGTAAGAAACTCTTCAATTGCTTTAATATTTATTATTTCAATTCAAATCAAAAAATCATTTGTACATAGAAAATAACTACCAGACATCTAGTTTTGGTAAACCCCTCGTAAATTGTGTAGAAAAAAATAGCAATCTTATACAGCTAAAAAACTATAAGAAAATTGACTATAGCACCTTTCTTCTGTTTATGTACACTTTGTAAGTAGAAATATAATTTTTGAATAAAAGCTGAATTGTGAGTTACGACAGGTTTGTTCGAAAATAGGTTTGATAATTCCATGTTTATTCTATATTTGATTTAATTCGTTATAGATTTGTTTTTAGAATTTAATATAATTCTATAGTACACTTATGTGAAGTTTTATTATAACCAATCTTGTGTTTGAGAAAATACATCTTTCTTATTAAAAGACCACTATACCAAAAACAACAATAATCGGGAAAATCATGTGAAACAGCCTGCGTATAGCAACTGTTATCGAAAATTGAGGCTGTCCCCGGGAACCAATAAATAGTACTCGGAGCGTTTCTTGACAAAAAAGAGCGTTCGATCATGCCTTATTTGGCGCCATGATAGCAATACATGAAATAACCGACGCCACATGTAGGTGGGTGAAGTACACGGAGCTCGACAAAGCTAGGGTCTGAAACTGCATTCACTGGTCTTGAACCAACACGTGGTTGTACATCAATACATCAGACGTACTGAAGACACGTAGCAAAGCAAGAACACATCAAACTCCTGGTCAAAAAATCCTCGGAGTCGCTGACTAACGAAATATTAAACCTCGGAAGGGGACCGGATAAGGAAAGTAACGGGATTACTGACCAGTCACTGGACCCTAAGGGAGCACATGCATAAAATTGGCATATATAGCGATGTACCTATCTGTCGATTGTGCATTGAAGAGGAGGAATCAGCCTCACACATTATCTCCGAATATGAAGCAATGTCTCACTGCAGAAATATACTCAGAGGACTAGAGCTCCCAAGGGATGATTTCCTCAAGAAAGTGAAAAGACTGTTGTGCATAAACGGTGCAACCAAGAACAAAAAAAAGCTGAGGTGCTGAGGACTTTAATCCTCGGACTGGTGGTGCCGAACTAATCAGTCAATCAAACTTGTTGAGTTGCTTTATGCATTGTTGATAATCTATAATATTGAATTGGATATTAAGAGCTACTCTTGATGAATACTACTCACGCGTCATGCGTACGGAAATTATACGAATAACTAAACTTTTAATAACATTGTTAAACATTTTTGCCAGAAAAATTTGAAAATTATAGTAACAACTAAACATATACAATATCCAGATAAACTGCAGAGTTGGCCGATATATCAGGAAACATATCATGACATATATATCTGATATTTATTGATTGATGTATATCATTTACTTATTTTCACCGAAATAAATACCAGAGCAAAAAATCTTTGATATTTTGCGACTTGCGTAAAAATTAAGGTGACAACAGTGCGTTTCGTGGTTAGAAAACGTACAATTCATTCCCCGGTTTTTGTTTACACGCAATTCGTGAAATCAAATTGGTATTAGCACAGTTTACTCTGTAGTATCAGTTTGTTCACCCACTCTCCAGTTTTATGCGTGTTATAACGTGAGTGTTTCTGATATATATCATATCCGATATTATGATATTTAGATAAATATCATGATATTTGCCAACAATGCTAAATTGGAATCTGTATTCCAGGCCAAAATATACGCTATCGACACGTGTCTGCAAACCAACATGGAAAGAAGGCATAGAAACCAAAAAATCCATACTCTGACAGGCAGCACCGAAATCCCAAGCATTTTCATAGATGAGACCTAGACTGGTTACAAAAACTCTTTCTTAACCCCGGCCAAACAAAGAGATAACACTTACGTGGGTTTTGGGGCACAAGGGTATAGTAGGCAAGGAAATGGCAGATACATTTGGTTCCGAACCAGATTTGGTATTTCAAAAACTGCAGTACGGGGTGTATTTCTCGATGGATTAAAATAAAACATCAGGTTGATGCGTGCTTAAGTAGGAACACAGCAAAGTCCTGGTCAAAACACCCTTGGAATCGCTGACCAACAAAATAATAAACTCGAGTAGAGAAAGTGACAGGATTACTCACTGGTGCTAAGAAAGGATAGATCTGAAAACAATGTAAATATCACCATAATATTGCCCATATCACAATATCCTTATACCGAAATCTATCAAAATCGTGCTATTCGTTTCCGAGATAATTGAGGCTTCCATACTTAAAACTCACTCTGTATATAGGCAGGAAACTATTTGCCAATTGTGCATGGAAGAGGAAGAAAACAACCTCGCACATTATCTTAGAATGCAAAGCTCTGATTCATCCAAGAGTCCTGAGGCTAGCTCGGCCAAGAGAGAATCCCTCCAAGAAGGATCTTGTGAAAATATTGTTGAGCCCAATAAGGACGACTGGTGTATTCATATAAACAGTACAACCAGAGCACAAAAAGCCTAAACCCTGAGGACTCAAAACCTCAACTGGATCCCATTTCAAAATAATCAAAAATTAATATTGGGTTGGTTATGAAATGCTGCAGGCAGCTTAGCATCTATTTAAATACTTCTCAAGCCTAAAATTTGTTTTGTGTCGCATATCATTTGTACAGATATATTTTGATTACTCGTACATTCATTTGTCATAATGTAAATGTGATAAACTGTGTTTTTTTCAACAATTACACCTATTTTATTTCAAGGTAAGTGAATATAAAGCATTTAGTTTAGTTTATATTTGGTATTGATATCAAAAAGAAACTTTGTATTTATTTATATAAACATGAAAGCAGTTTAGAAGTAGGTATTTGGAGCTTGGTTACTTCATAAGATTTTGCGAAGCTTCCATAAGTTTAACCTAACTAAATACTAAGTTATAACCAATTATTTTTCTTAATTTTTTAATAGAATATGTTGCACATATTTAAACTTCAATATTATAATCCCTTCTATCATTTTTAATTAGAGATTTCTGCCTTTTGATCATCAATCTCTCTTTGGCAGCTCTTTCCAACCTTCTTCTGGCTCGTTCTTGACTTTCTGGACTAGGTTCGGGGTTTACTTCCAGTGCACTTCTAACAGCTTTTCTAATTTTTTCAAGACAATCTGCCAAGTTTAATTGTTGGGATCTTGTTAAATCTGATTTGAATATTAAATAACCATCTTGTGTTAGTCTTGTACCATACTACAATAAAATGTAATACTAATACCTTATGTTCATTTTTAGAATACAAAAAGCAAAAATATACTTACTGCTTCAGCCATTTTTTGTTTTTCCTCTTCGTTTAACCATTTTACTGATTTCAAGTGAAATCTAATATCAACTTTTGTATTAACTTTGTTTACATTTTGACCTCCTGGTCCAGAACTTTTACTGTATATAATTTTCAATTCTTCAATTGGAATATACCCAGTATATCCATTTGTGTTATCAGGAATCTACAATTTATAAGGTTTTATGTAGTGCACTTTATTTTATAGTTATGAATATTATCTAAACAAATACCTTGGGTGTTGTTATCTTCAAAGTACTATTGGGATACAAACTTTTAAGCGATATATCGCTATTATATGTAACTATTGGTCTAATTATGTTATTTTGTTGAGGAGTAGTTTGAATTTTTATACATTTTATAATATTAATACTGGTTCTTTTTAAAACGTTCATTTTCAATTTTTTTAACTATAAATTGAGGTTATGATCATTTCTTCTTCTAGTTTTAGGCTATTTCATACATTATAGTCTGATTATAGTGAGGTATTTAGTCAAAGAAAAACTTTTATAAAGCTGGTCTCACAGGTCGTCTTTTTACACCAGAAGAATTTGTACTGGGCTCTACAATTTCACCCATCATAAGAGAAGTCATTTAAAAAAAATCGAAACAACGGTGACTGGAACAATTATTAACCTCAAAATATTGTTCGTTTTTGTTTGTGGTCTCTTATTTAATAAGTTAATTAAACATTTTATCTATATGTATATTAAATGACTGGTTTTTGTGTGTTGTTCTATGTTATGTTTATTAATTATAGTACTTACCTTACTATGTTAAGTTAATTATCAAATTAGTCTTAATAAAGACTGATTGTCCTGTAATTTATGAAGCAAATAATAACGTATAAAAATATAGAAGCAGATTATAAAATAACAGCTGACATCAAATATCAAATAGAATGCAATCCAGTGTTGCCGAAGTAAAAATAAATATTATCCGAACTTACAATTCAAATTATAAGAATTTGTCAAAATTACCAAAAGGTCACAGTGTTGTCTAAATAAAAGTCTGCGACCCTAGTCAATATTGAAAATTCCCAAAAACAATAGCTGTTTTATATATTATCCTTTCTGAAAAACTATTCGGTTAGCGAAATTGTCTAAAAATCGGATAATTATCCTCACAATGACAACACTGATACAGACACTAAAATTGATGTATATTGATGAAATCACTCGGTCATATTATTTCGATTATGTTAACAATTACTAATGTACAATCGTTAACATTGGCTCCTGATTGGCTAGTTGCGATGACCTTTGTTTTAGTTCGCATATTTTCCGGGGCTCTTGTTTGCTTCTGAGCACTGTAGGTCTGCCAACGTTTTAGATGTTAACCTTACTTTTTGTTTGACAATACTAGTTTGACTAAAGAAAACATAGTAAATATTGAATAATAAAATCTAGAAAGATTAAAAATTGAAAATGGACAAGTTGTGTTTAATTGAAATATTGGTTGTGTGTGTGTGTGATTTGGTTTCCCTTGGCTGCGGATACTAAGTCCGAGACTAAGTCCATTCGCCAGCTTAATGAAATATTGGATGGTAGTTCAGCTTAATTTAAAACTGAGACGTGAGTTGACTTTAAGAAAACGAGGAATTTTTCAGTTCCTACCAAAGGTAATTAAAAATACTCTAGGATAAAGTAGGAATAAAAATTTCATATAAGTTTGAAATTACATTACTTGTGAGAAGATGAGAAGCACAAGTACAGATTAAAGAAAACCGAGAATTCGGGGAGAACTAGCATCTTAATAATAATGATTAGATTTGTCTATAATTTATTACAGATATATGTGCTGGATACTACTGATCTCTTTTCTGTTATCTCTCAAGTAACTGTTTGATTTAGAACAGAACAAAAAAGGCAAATAGAAACAACAAATTATATTAGCTGTGGTAAAAGTGGTCTTAAATATTTAACAATAATACACAAAATATCATATACAACAACCGAAGCAACACAAAACTTATGAAATTAGATACTTATATATAAGCAATTGTTGCCCATCATGGCTGGAAGTTGTCCCTCTCTCGACTGGACATTATTCACTTTATCGGTAGAAAATATAATCAACCGGTTAGAATATTCACAACCAATGGAAAATATTCCCCGCCGGCGGAGGAAATCACAGACAAAACTAGAAAATGCATTCCCCCTGAAAGCTGGATGTTCTCTACCGGCTGCCCTAAGCCAGAGTTTATCTTTACTCTAGCAAAGTGCAGATATATACATTTACAAACAAGATAAAATAAATGCAAACTTAGCAATTATAAAAAAAGATATGTTTAATATCAAGAAAATATTAACATTTACATTTTTTTATAAGAGTCGAAAAATTGAAACATGAATTACAACATAAAGATATTTTAACATACAATATTTTATAATTAAAATACTAATACCCCTACATCACCACTACTTTACCACCCCCATGAACATTTTAAACCCATGCAGCTAAGAAAAAATCACGCAAAGAAAACTTTACCAAATAGTAATGAAAATTCTGTAGCTGCAAAATGCAAAGCCGCTTTTGTAACCTAAAAAATCCTTTCCTAATAAGAATTCTAAAACAAAAAAAACATAATTAATAAGAAAATGTTTAATGTAAGCCCTAGGACATAAAAAAAGTAAAGTTATAAGATAGGCCTATCAGCAAGTTTAAATATATGCATATATTCCAAATAAATCCATCTCTAAAAAAATTCTTGGAACAGAAATCAAACAAAATTAAAAAATGTACAAAAAATTGGATGAAATCTTGAAGCCTGTAAGAGAAGTGTTAGTAAGCTGAAAAGGAAGCACCGAAAAAAATTGTTAGTAATAAATCGCCAAGTATTGCCATTTTGCATGTACCAACTTAGAAATCTACGATATTTTGATAACCCATACTGGGCAACTATTCCCCCTACTTGTCAACCCATACCCATTCGACAAACGGAAAACACTTAAGTGTACTCGCCCATCTGGATGACTGCTCGTTTTGCAAGCGAGGCTTACGGACAAGGTTACGAGCACTTTCCCACAGTGTGGTAATACGTGTATCCGTGCGGGGAAAAGTCAATCGTAAACAAAAAAGTCGGTACATGTGGCGTACTTGACAATTGCAATAAAAAAATAATTCACAATTCCAAATCGAATGACACCAGCAGGGGAAAAAGGACAGAAAAAAAACAACAAATACGAGGAACGACATAGCTTTTGAAAAAAGTACCTACTGGTTAACGAAAGACTGGATAATATTTAGGAAATATGAGGAATGACATAGCTTACCTATCTCTTTTGAAAAGTACCAACTTATTAATGAAAGGCTGCATAGTATTTAGAAAATTTTCGGATTGACATATACCAACTTAGAAATCTACGATATTTTGATAACCCGACACCAACTGGGGAAAAAGGACAGAAAAAACAACAAAAAATACAAGGAACGACATAGCTTTTGAAAAAAGTACCTACTTGTTAACGAAAGACTGGGATAATATTTAGGAAATATGAGGAATGACATAGCTTACCTATGTCTTTTGAAAAGTATACTTACTTATTAACGAAAGGCATAGTATTTAGAAAATTTTCGGATTGACATATACCAACTTAGAAATCTACGATATTTTGATAACCCGACACCAACTGGGGAAAAAGGACAGAAAAAACAACAAAAAATACAAGGAACGACATAGCTTTTGAAAAAAGTACCTACTTGTTAACGAAAGACTGGGATAATATTTAGGAAATATGAGGAATGACATAGCTTACCTATGTCTTTTGAAAAGTATACTTACTTATTAACGAAAGGCATAGTATTTAGAAAATTTTCGGATTGACATATACCAACTTAGAAATCTACGATATTTTGATAACCCATACTGGGCAACTATTCCCCCTTCTTGTCAACCCATACCCATTCGACAAACGGAAAACACTTAAGCGTACTCGCCCATCTGGGTCTCTGATCTGGGTGACTGCTCGTTTTGCAAGCGAGAATTACGGACACCCTAAGGTAACGAGCACTTTCTCACAGTGTGATACTGCGTGCATCCGTGCGGGAAATAGTCAATCGCAAACAAAAAAGTCGGTACATGTGGCGTACTTAACAATTGCAATGAAAAATAATTCACAAGAAAGGGCAGAACAAAAAATACGAGGAACGACATAGCTTACCTATGTCTTTTGAAAAAAGTACCTACTTGTTAACGAAAGACTGGATAATATTTAGTCAATATGAAGAATGACATAGATTACCTATGTCTTTTGAAAAGTACCAACTTATTAAGGAAAGACTGGATAGTATTTAGAAAATTTTCGGATTGACATAGCTTACCTATGTCTTTTGAAAAAAGTACCACTTTAAAAAAAAGGGCAGGATAGTATTTAGAAAATATGAGGAACGACATAGCTCACCTATGTCTTTTGAAAAAAGTACCTACTTTTTAACGAAAGACTTGATAATATTTAGGAAATATGAGGAATGACATAGCTTACCTATGTCTTTTGAAAAAAGTACCACTTGTTTAAAAAAGGGCTGGATAGTATTTGGAAAATATGAGGAATTACATAGTTTACCTATGACTTTTGAAAAAAGTACAGCTTTAAAAAAAAGGGCTGGATAGTATTTAGAAAATATGAGGAATGACATAGCTTACCTATCTCTTTTGAAAAATATACCAATTTGTAAAAGAAAGGAAGGATGATATTGAGCGATATGATGTCATTTGATAGAAATTGAGAATTACTGTATACTCATACTCCTTTGGAGTAGACTTTACGAAACCTTAAACAAAAAATAAAAGAATTATTAAAGAACGATACTGAATAATTTTACTAAACTAATCATGTTTTCTAGAAAACAAATTATTTGCGAGGAAACAAAACAAAGGCATACTAGGGGTAATCATTCTGTGTAATAATTTTTTTGCTTTTTATTTCAGCTAAAAAAATCTTGGGAATTGATTGAATTAAAATATACGCAGTTTGTAACATTATTATAAGTTCGTATGTTTAAAATCAGCACTAAAAAATTATTTATGTATAGGTACAGGGTGTTCCCAAATTCAGGCGAAAAAATTCAGAAGGTCATTTCGCGTATAAAATTATGATAAGGATATCACCCTGAATCAAATTGAGTTTTTATTTTTTTTCTCAAATTTAAGTAAAAATGGAAGTCACCGGTATTTTCTCAACATTCCTGTTACATTATAAGGGAGTGAAATTATCAACCCTTACTTTATTTGATATCAAATTTTTTTTCGAGATTGAGTTTTGTGAAATAAACATATTATTTAAAATCTCTATTGTCTTGAAAAACTTTTTTCACTCTTGAAGTTTTTTCCTAGATCCAATAGATTCGGAGCAAAAAAATAAAATTTCTAAATCTATTGGGTCTAGGAAAAACTTCAAGAGTAAAAAAAAGTTTATCAAAACAACAAAGATTTTAAATAATATTTTTATTCCGCATAAAACTCAATCTAGAATAAAAGATTTGATATTAAATAAATTACAAAATTTCAACTTTACTTAAACTTGAGAAAAAAAATAAAAACTTAATTTCACTCAGCCTCATTTTAGGGAGTGGAATGAGGAAATATTTTCATATGAAAGACCTAGGTATTATAATTTTATACGGGCAATCACCACCTGAATTTTTAGCATAAATTTAGAAACACCCTTTATGTAGAATAAAATATTATAGAAACTTCTGGTATATATAAGGTGAGTCATGAGGAACTGTACATATTCCTACCTCGTATTGATTCTCCTACGGGGTATGTCAAATATAAAATTTCAACTTGTATTTGGTTTTCGAAAACCTTAGCAAGATTAAAGAAAGTATACAAATAGATAATAAATAAATAAGTTTTCCTTTAGATATTAAAGTTGGACGGTGGTACTTTTCAATTCCAAAAGTTTATGTTCCAAATTGCATAGTATTGTCAATTTATCGAGTTCTCAGAATATTGTTTCGACAAAAAAATACAGATTGATCTTTTTTAAATTAAAGAAAATAAAATAGAATCAAAAAAAAGAATCAGATATTTAAATTAAGAAAATTTGAGAATTCACAAGAGTATATAGCTTATCTGATTTTTGAAAAAAGTATCTGTAGTACTGTAGGTTTTTATTTTGAGTAAAAGTATAAAGTCGGAGAATTCGATAAAATGCAAATACCTAGCTATGAATTACTAAGTACATATTATACAGGGCCATGTTTTAATATTATTCAAAATTTCTCTTGAAAATCAGTTTAAAAAATTAAGTAAACCAGTTGTTTTATCAAAAACACGAATTATGATTATTAGTTAGTAAAAATTAAACATTTCTACAAAAATCAAGATATATTTTTCTGAATCTATTTTGTTCAACTTTTATGTGATTAAATAAAATTAACTAATTTTTAAAGACCCTGTATGTTAACAAACAAAATGGAAGCAGGACACATTTTAATTATTGTCATTTAATATTTCCCATAGGAGCTCCAATACGAGGTATAAGTATATGTACAGTTTATGGGAACTATCCTCCCATATAAGAACAATTTTTCAATAGGAATATATACCGGCCCCTTTTTAGTATTTTGAATATTTTGGTATAAGAAAATAGTAAAAGAAAGCAAAAATGGATTATAAATAAACAATATTATGTACTAATTCTAATTTCCAAATTAATTTTTTAAGATTAAACAAATTTAAAACCTACTAATCATTTATAAGAAAAAAGTTCTAGAGCAAATTTAAAATCTAATAAACAATTGTAAAATACTTCGTTTAAGTATTAACAACCAATTGTTTATTGTAACAAAATTGTTCGTATGTAAATAAAATGAAAACTTACCGTAAATGTATCAGATTGTAATCCATAGAGGCAATATTCACTACACTACCCGATACACGTTACCGCACGCCGATGTTTCCTATTCGAAAGGCAAATCACTACTGAATATAAATCGACAAAAATTAATCGTTAGTCACCCGCCGTTAAATAAGTAAAGTTGTTTATCATATCTACGATGAATATTTATATATACCGGCCGTCCTAGAAGTGAATATAAATATAAGTATATTATTTTGAAAACCTTATTTTGTAGAAAATGTAGTCATGTTTTTCAGGACGTTCGAAGCATTTTCTAGAAAATTTTTAATGTTAATTCATTTTTCAGGATACTTTTTGCGAGCAGTATACACTGAGGACTTTTAGGTTGGATGCAAGTCAACATACCCTAAACGAAAAGCCATCTATGTGATTAACCGAAAATTAATGACCAGAAAGAAGAGATCTTCAAAATAATCTACGTTATTAGTGGATAATGAGCCATTTTCACATATAAGCAAATCAGCCAACATTCTCAGATTTTTTCGGGAAATTATGAATTAAATCAACGAAAAAAAAAGGTAATTTTTATTGTAAATATTTGTACATTAAACAGCAGTATATAACATTCAAAAAGGTGAACTTTGTAATGAATTTATATAAATATATACCTCATTTAAAAACCAGGAGTAATTTGAATTTAAGATGGCAATTCTATAGATCTCCGTTCCCTAGTTATTTTATAATTTTCCTTATTTTTCCACTCTATATCGTTGAAACAGTTTTTTTTTCAGAACTCCTGTTTGTTGAATTTCTGCGATTATGGATCCTTCTACTCTAAGTACCAGTTATTCGCGTAGTCCGCCAAAACCACGAAAACGGCTGAGTTTAGGCCATTTAGAAATGTAAGAAAAACAATACATAATAAATATGTATAAACAAATATTGGATGAAAAGCCAAATACTAAAACTATTGATGTTATATCCAAGATTTATCATGCAGCCGGTAAGTTATCATTATAACTTTCAAATCAACAATAGTATTAAATGCTAAACATTTTTCTTACAGGAGTAGCAAAGTCAACAGTTTACAGACTATTGAAGGAATATCGTAGTAGTGGAATAATTACCAGCCCAAAAATTAATGGTGGAAGTCCGGGACTTCTCAAAAATTGTGATGAAGGGTATAAAAATTCAGTTTGAAGAATAGTGCATATTTTTTTTCAACAATAAGTTACCTACAGTGGATACAATTTTACTAGCTTTGAAGAAACGTGCAGATTTGCTACAAGTGTCCTGGTCATCTTTATATACTTTCTTGAAACAAATTAACTTCAAGTAAGAGTGTAATTTTGAAGAGTCAAATGTACTGTTTATTTATTATATAATAATATATTTTTAGATATTTGAAGAAAAATCGTAAAAGTGTATTAATAGAACATGACGATATCTGTCGATGGAGGTTGAACTATTTAAGATCCATAACACAATATAGAAAAGAAAACAGGCCAAACTTTTACTTAGATGAAACTTGGACTAATGAAGGTCATGGTAGGGGAAAAACATGGGTGGACCAGAATGTAACCAGTAGTAGTCAGGTGTTTACCGAAGGTTTATCCACTGGACTGAAAACTCCTACAGGAGAGGGGAGACGTCTTATAATTCTACATGCTGGTTCTGAAGAAGGTTTTGTAGAAAATGTATTGTTAGTTTTTGAAGGCAAAAAATTGGAAGATTACCATGAAGAAATGAACTCAGAAGTATTTGAGAATTGGATCATTACTTTTTTGACAAAGTTACCTGATAATGTTGTGATTGTGATGGATAATGCATCATATCATAGTCGAAAAGTTGAAAAGATTCCTTCCTCATCATCAAGAAAAGCTGAAATGCAGGAATGGTTAAAAACTAAAAATATACCATTTGATTTGAAGAATCCAATAAAATTGTGTTACATATGCCACCATACCATTGTGAGTTAAATCCCATAGAATTGATATGGGCATAAATAAAGAATGAGGTGGCAGCTAAAATCACAACTTTTAAGTTGGCAGACGTCAAAGGCCTATTATTGAGAGCAATTGAAAATGTAACTCCTACAAATTGGCAGAAATGTATACAGCATGTCATTAAGGAAGAGCAAAAAATGTCCACACTGGATGGAATAAGGGATGACATGATAGAACCTTTGATAATATCTGCCAACACTGGAAGCTCAGATGAAACGGAATCTTCTGATACAGATGTATATACTACAGTAAAATGTACGCGGACGTCTGTCCTGATTGGTTAAAGCATTTATATGATTTGGTAGGCTAGAAATTTGTTTTTCATTAGGAAAGTTTTATATTTCATCTCATCTATGCATTTTTTTAAATTAAAGTCAAAGATAGCTTTATTAATTCAAGTTTATACAACTTATAATTAAAGCATCATAACCTAAGAACAATTAGACCAACAAAATTATTTTAAAAGATCAATCTATAATAACAAAATTTAAAATATTTATACATTATATAAGAAACAAAAACAACAATATATGTCAATAACTAAATCTTAAACAAACACAACACTAAGCAAAAGAATCGTCATAGTACTCCGAAACTTTATAGTAGGCCCTTGATGTCAACAATTTTTTTACCTCGCTCCTAAAACGCTTTTTGTTAATTTAATGGCAAATGATTAAATACTTTTTTACTATCATATATAATAGATTTTTTTATTAGAGAGGAGGAGGATATAGGTAAGGAGATTATATGAGAAGCACGAGTTGAGCCAACCTCCAATCCAAATTCCCGATGCATGAGGCACACTGATTCCAAGATATAAATGCAGGCCAAAGTTGAAATTTTTTGATGGACAAAGTAATGCCTGCAAGACTCTCTACACCCAATATGACACAAGCATCTAACATCTCGCTTCTGCAGGATGAAGACCATATTAAATAACTGGTCTGTACAGGAACCCCAGAAATATACACCATAACGTAACAGCGAGTCAACGAGAGCAAAGTATACATTCCTTGCCATACTAGTATCCAACTCGCGAGAAACTGTCTTCAATGTTTTTTTATTTAAATTAAGAATATGTGGTTAAAACTTTAATTTACTGTCAATATATAAACCCAAGGATTTGTTTGTCTGTAGACTTTGTATTGGCTCAGAACCCCAAGATATATGATCTATCTCACATCTAAATGATACTATATTAGTTTCAGAGACATTATGCCTTAAAAAGTTTGAATCACACCATTCTTTTATTTTTAGAATGTCTCCGCTGACACAACTCTGTAACCGATCAGGATCAGTGTCACGCCACAAAATGGTCGTATCGTCACTACTTACCTAGTTATTACAGACGTATTTAGATCAACTTTGCTAATATAAATTAATTATTATTGTTTGGCAAAATCATATTTTTATTAAAAGTCTTAGGATTTACTGCAAATTGCCGTTATGGAATGGTTTTCATGGTGGGTTGAAAAACAACTACTATAATTACTTAATTTTATGATTTTTTTTATGAGCATGTTAATAATTTTAAAATTGTGATTAAACAAATAAAACATTTATTATTACTTTTGCAAAATGTATTTTAAGGAAATACCATCAGGTGAAGGTATTATTTTTGACTATACTTTCATTTTTCATAATAAGATATGTATTGTTCCTAGGTATCCACTAACTAACATAAGATAGGCACTTTGGTGTGCAATTGTAATTAGTTGAGAGATTAGTTTGAAGCAAAATTTTATACACATAGAATAAAGAAATTTGTCTAGCGAAGTAATACTTACTTATTTTCATTCAATTTCCTATTATACATTATTTTTTGTTGTCACTATACATACACCTATCATACTTCGCTGACATAGGTATAAGGGATCCAGTGTCTGGAATAGTCCCCTTTTTTTAAACGCTCAACTAATGCACATTATACTAATGAAGAAACCAAAAAATAGGCAAAATAAAGTTGGCGATTCTGAGCGTTTTCCTAAGATTTTTGATAAATATGATTTTACAAAACAATTATTATTCTATATTAGCAAAGTTATTTTAAATTATGCTTCTGTAATAACTATGTTCAGTGCCATTCGTTCTGAACAGATGTCATTTTCAATCCGAATTACCCGCCAAATCGTATAAATGCCTTAACCGATCGGGGTACGTACAATTTACTGTAGTCTCAGATGTATAGGTATAAGTTCCTTATGTATATTCCAAAGTTATACACAATAAAAATTCATATGATAAATGTGATGTATAAAATCTGATTCATTGGTTTAGATGTACCTATCCTACCAAACATAGTAGTAGAAATATATACTACTTGTACAAAAGAACTATCGAGACACAAAGTTTCTGGGAAATATATAATATACCTTATAATTAAATGTGCCTACGTGAATTACCCCAAACTTTATATTCTTCCCAGAAACTTTGTAGTGTCTCGATAGTTCTTTTGTACAAGTCGCCATTACCGTTACTGTTTGACGTTGCCGTTGATAGTGTCAATTTATAAACCTGACGTTTGATGTTCGCCGCCGTTGTGTTGTGTCACAAAGCACAAATCATCAAATCAACGTAACTCAGCTTTTAATAACATATTTTAGGTTATTTTAAATCCACTAAGCCCGATTCTTGTCAAACGACCAGAAGTAGGACTCTGCACACTAAAGAATTCTACTATCGACTCTATTCTACACGTCCTGTCGACGAAAATAATCGTTATCGCTTTCTATATGTGAAGACGTGTCGTTTTCTACGATTACTGTTATCTCTCAAGTAACAGTTTAATTCAGAACAGTACTGTAAAAAAGGCAAATAGAAACAGCCATGGTAAAAGTGGAGTTAAATATTTAACAATAATACACAAAATATCATATACAACAACCAAAGCGCAATATAAAACTTATAAAATTAAATACGTATATCTATAAACAAATCTAAGCAAACGTTGCCCATCACGGCTTGAAGTTGTCCCTCTCGACTAGACGTTATTCCCTTTATCGGTAGAAAATATCATCAACCGGTTAAAATATTCACAACCGATGGAAAATATTCCCCGCCGGCGGAGGAATACACAGACAAAACTAGAAAATCCCCCTCCCGAAAGCTGGATGTTTTCTACCGGCTGCGCTAAGCCAGAGTTTATCTTTACTCTAGCAAAATGCAGATATATACATTTACAAACAGGATAAAATAAATGCAAACTTAGCAATTATAAAAAAGATATGTTTACCCCTAAATCACCACTACTTTACCACCGTCTACAAGACATGCACATTTTAAACCCATACAGCTAAGAATAAATCATGCAAAGAAAACTTTTCCAAAATATTAATGAAAATTCTGTAGCTCCAAACTGTAGTCACTTTTGTAACCTAAAAAATCCTTTCCTAATAGGAATTCTAAAACAAAAAACAAAATTAATAAGAAACATTTTAATGTAAACCCTAGGACATAAAAAAAGTAAAATTATTAGATAGGCCTATCAGCAAGTTTAAATATATGCATATATAGGGTGTGCCAAAATTCAATTCCCGTGAAGAACCTTTTAAAATTGGAATATAAAAAAATTATTTTCGCTCAAAATTTTATTCTTACTGCGGCAATAGATTAAAAAAAATTCCGATTGATTAAATTATCGATAAATTGAAATATAACGATAAAAATATATTTGACTCAGAGCAATTTTTTTTTCAAGTTTAAATTTTTTTTCGTAATTTGTATTATATTTCTATATATTTTTACGAAAAAATAAAAAATTTATTGCATGAGTCAACTGATACTTGTATAATTTATCATGGTAAATTAATGTTTCGTTTTATAATAAAGCGCAAACAAATGTTACAATTAAATTTTGAATGAAAAATATCAAAAAAATCTAAATTCGTAAATAAATAATATGCTAGCATTAAAAAAAAGTTTTTTACAATCTTTTTGTTAGATATTTTAAATTTTAGTACTTGCCTGATTAATTATTTTAACAAAGAAATTCTACCCTCAAAATGGTACTATATGTTTCTATAGTAAGAGCGCAATAAAATAAACTTTAAAATTTGGTCTTACAGTTACAGTTACAGAAAACCCAATAGATTTTTAATTTTAGTCATCTTAAAAATTTTGGCGCCCCTAAAAATTTGGCGCCCTAGGCCCGGGCCTCACGGGCCTATGCCTAAATCCGCTACTGGCTTACCTATGTCTTTTGAAAAAAGTACCTACTGGTTAACGAAAGATTGGATAATATTTAGGAAATATGAGGAATAGCTTACCTTTGTATTTTGAAAAGTACCAACTTATTAACGAAATGCATAGTATTTAGAAAATGTTTCTATCTATTTTGAAAAAAGTACCACTTGTAAAAAAAGGGGTTGGACAGTTTTTAGAAAATATGGGGAACGTCATAGCTTACCTATGTCTTTTGAAAAAAGTACCCTTTGTGAAAAAAGGGTTGGATGTTTTTTAGAGAATATGAGGAACGACACATAGCTTACCTCTATGTCTTTTGAAAAAGTACCTTCTTGTTAACGAAATACTGGAGAATATTTAGGAAATATGAGGAATGACATAGCTTATACCTATGTCTTTTGAAAAGTAACAACTTATTAACGAAAGGTGTATTTAGAAAATTTTTCGCTATTACGAGTAGTGAAGTGCCGGGATGACGTTTTCGATGTAGCCTACTATCGAAAGTGCCGTTTTCGAAATTTTGTGTAGTGTAGGGAAAGTGAGTGACATGGGTTGGAATCATATATTGAAATGGAATGAATATGGTAAGCTTTTCTTTTATTTAACGGTTTTTACTAGTAATTATAAAAGTTTCCATACTATTTTTGATCCCAAAAATATGTATTTATTTTTCATAATTTTTGCAAAGAATAATTGGTTAATCGATTTTGAAATCGCTTAGAACGTTATCGAATATATTTGATCTAAAAACAGAAATTTTCCGGCCTTTAAAAAATAAAATTATTATTTATTTCAAACTTCTTCCGAATATCCTGTAATCAATAATGAAATTTTATAATTGTTTATAATCAACTTTTGAGTCTTTTTAACTAAAAATTTCCATATTCTACCAAAAAAGACCGGCCAGCATGACTAATTGGGATTATATAACGCATTGACTCATTACTTATGACTGAATTTTGTAGGAATTGGAACTCAAATTCACAAAATTGTAATGGATCTGGAGTTCTAGTTTATAATATTATTTTTAGGGTATGTTTATGTTTTATTATAATATTTTTTATCACGTACAAATAATTTTTTTTACTTTTGATTGAATCTTGGACACATGAATTAAGAATATTTGAATTGAAAATCGGTTAATGTGAATTATTTTTTCGTTATTTTTGGACTTTTATTGATTTTGATTTAAAATAACAATAATTTTAACAAAGTTCCATTTCTTGTAATAAACCTAGAAATATTTCAATGAAAATTTATACGATTTTCAATATATTTTTAAAAATTCTATTTACAGGGCGATTACTAGAAAACTTTTGCTTATTTATTTAACATAGAACAACTTTTATATTATATTTTTTTTTGTATACCTATACCATTTCCCATTAAATCTACTCAATATTTTCCCATGTCTATTTGTGTCAGTTTATGACGTTAATTCATTTTTTTTTCTGAAAATATGTCTACGTTTATTTAGAATAGATATGGAGAAATATTAGATAAAATACAGGGTGTCCCAGAAGTTTCCGACCTATTTTAACTGCAAATATTTCCAAACTCACAAGTAATAGAGAGAATGAATAGAAAATGGATCAGAAACTTTTGGGACATCTGAAATTGGTACAGGTTAGATGATCAATGGATCGATATTTATTTAATTTTTTTGTTTAAGGTAACGGAGCGAGGAACTACCCTAAACGCGTATGTACCTATATTAATTATTCCATTCAACCAAATGTTATAAAAATGTAATTTCATATGTCTTCGAAGTCAACTGTGCAAATTTATAACTTTTCAGGCTATATATATAAAATTCTGCGCAAATTTATAACTTTTCAGGCTACATATAAAATTCGGCGCATCCCGTGTAAGTCACAGAAAATCTTATAGAATTGTGAATATTTTTGATCGGGTTTTCGGAAATCGGTGCGTCTTACAGTTTGTTTTTGTGTTGTGTATTTAATATTGGTGAAGTGTATTTATTGGTGAAGCTACAATCTTCAGTGAAAAAAAATAAATAATTGGTATTTCCAATAATAGAAGAGCGTGACAGGTAAGATATGGTCCTCATAGGTATATGTGGTATACGTATATATTATTTCAGAAATCATTTGATATTTCAACGGAGAGTTTTAAGGGATGAGATGGATCCTTATGAAATACCGGATTTCCATCTTAAGCAATTGTTCGGATTGGATAGACAAACAACAATGAATTTAATTACCAATTTTTCATCGCACATTCGAAGAAGGAATAACTCGACCATAACTTTGACATAAAAAGGTAGGATGGCGCATAATTTATAATAATCTTGTATTTTTTGTTCTTTTTTTTTAAACAACTGTACACCTGTCAATTCCAGGTTCAATTTTGTTTGATTTTCTGTTCCAGAAATTTTTTTACGTTTTTCAAACCGCGAGTGTGATCCAACCTAAAGGGAAATCTTCTAACCGAGAGGAATTTCACCCGAGAGAGTCGTCAACTGTACACCTGTTTTCGCCATTTGGTTTGTAATTTGCATATATTATTTTACAGGGCTCATAGGTTCCAACAATATATTTGTTGAATTTTTTTTAGATTGTTCCAACTGGGGGATGTATCATCCAACCTAGAGGGACATCTTCTAACCGAGAGGGATTTCATCTAGCCGAAGAAGACATCTTCCTACCAATATCAGTTTCCCCCACCTAAAGGTTTATCATCCAGCCTAGAGAGTCATCTTCCAGCCAGGAGTATCATCGACTGTACACCTGTAAATTCCAGGTGTCACTCCTGTTTTCGCCATTTGGTTTGTAATTTGCATGGGTATATTATTTCACAGGGTTCATAGGTTCCAACGATGTTTTTGTTGAATTTTTTCAATTTTATTTGATTTTCTGGTCAAGGAATTTTTTTAGATGCTTTCAACTGGGGGATGTTTCCACCAACCTAGAAGGACATCTTCTAACCGAGAGGGATTTCATCCAGCCGAAGGAGACGTCTTCCAGCCTAAAGGGTTATTGATTCCTTTATTTAGCTCATTTTGCTAATATTACAAAAAAATGTACAATTTAAAAACATACAAGTTAAAATATGCAGAATACCTTCACTACACTTTCAATTAAAACTAACTAATTCTATAGATTGTTATTGTCCAACCGAGAGAATCATCTTCCAGCCAGGAGTATCGTCGACTGTACACCTGTAAATTCCAGGTGTCACTCCTGTTTTCGCCATTTGGTTTGTAATTTGCATATATTATTTTACAGGGTTCATAGGTTCCAACAATATTTTTGTTGAATTTTTTCAATTTTATTTGATTTTGTGTTCCAGGAATTTTTTTAGATTCTTCCAACTGTGGGATGTATCATCCAGCCTAGAGGGACATCTTCTAATCGAGAGGGATTTCATCCAGCCGAAGGAGACGTCTGCCAACCTAATGGGTTACCATCCAGCCGAGATGGTCATCTTCCAGCCAAGTGGATATCAACTGTACATCTGTAAATTCCAGGCGTCTCTCCTGTTTTCGCCATTTGGTTTGTAATTTGCATATATTTATTTACAGGGTTCATAGGTTCCAACGATGTTTTTGTTGAATGTTTTCAATTTTGTTTGATTTTCTATTCCAGAATTTTTTTTAGGTTCTTCCAACCGGGGGGGGGGGGGGTTTCATCCAACCTAGAGGGACATTTTCTAACAGAGAGGATCGTCAACTGTACACCTGTAAATTCCAGGTGTCTTCGCCACTTGGTTTGTAATTTACATTATTTTTTTACAGGGTTCATAGATACAAACGATATTTTTGTTAAATTTTTCAGTTTCATTTGATTTTTTGTTTCAGAAACCTTTCCAATATTCCACATCATCATGGGCCTTGTAGAGGATTATTATCTTTGCTGGTAAAGGTGGTGGTGGTAATTTTTTGTATTGTTATTGCCTAGTAGGGGATTATTATATTTGCCGAAGGTGGTAGTGGTAATTTTTTGTATTGTTGTTGCCTTGTAGGGGAGTATTATATTTGCCGAAGGTGGTAGTGGTATTTTTTTGGTAATATTTTTGCCTTGTAGAGTGGTTTCACCCAACCGAGAGGGACATTATCCAGCCTAGAGATAATTTTCCAACCAGGAGGGTATCATTCTGCTTAGAGGGCATCTTTCAACCGAGAGGGATAGCACCCAACCAAGAGGAACCTCACCGAGTCTAGAGGGCATCTTCCAACCGAAAGGGATATCATCCAGCAGAGGGATGCGAGGTATCGTCCAATCGAGAGGTACATCTTCCAGTCGATAGAGACATCATCCATCCGAGAGGATCATCTTCCAGCCGGGAGGATCGTCTTCCACCGGTGAGAAACATACTTTGTCATTGAATATATTTTTTATGCGTTAGAATATTTTCTTCCAACCGCGAGGAACATATTTCAACCGCAAATGTTTTCCTCCAATTGCAATTGTTTTTATTTTTCCATATGTATTGAATTTATCTAGTTGTTTTTATTGTTCATTTTTGTTTGTAATTAATTTTACTTTTATCCACAGCAAGTCTAACTATGTTCCATTTACAGCTTCCAGCAGCGAGGGACTTCTTCCAACCAAGAGGGGGATCCACCAGCCGAGAAGACGGTCCTCCGCCGCTGGGGGACATTTCTTACCGGTTGGATATATGTTTTATCGGTAGTGACATCCTTCACCGGCTGGGGACATCTTTCAACAGCAACGGCAGCCCCAATCATTCCTTGCTCATAAAATGTTCGAACCGCTCGAACAGTCCCAGTACAGGCTTTTGATTGGTTAATATGCGAATGGCACGATCAGCGAACTGCAAAACTTAAAACTTCGTTATGTCAACATCAGGGAACGTCACGCTCAACGGCGAACGGTAACAGCAACGGAGAATATAAATGCGCGAATGTGAAAGTAGCTTTTTAACTTTCAACTGGAACGGCAACTGCGAGCGGAAACGGCAACAGCAAGTTTATAAATCGGCCTTTACACGTGAAAAAATGTGTCTGTATTCTTATCGCCATCTATTTTTTAGCAGTTGAACTAAGTGTAATTCAGAGGTACTTACTGGACTAGAAATGTCCATAAGCTACCTATTTTTAAGTAGCTACCACGAACTTAGGATTCTAAGTTCGTGGTAGCTACACTAGATATCTTTCAAGGGCGCACTATAAGTAAAAGTGGTCGTAGCCGTCGCCGTCTATTTTTGAGGAGCTGAAGTAGAAATTCAAAGGTACACTATGGACTAAAAATGATCCTAGTTGTCGCCAGCAATATACAATAGTACAGTATTCTTTAAAAATGGCGATAACTATGGCGCTACCTATTTTTAGGATGCTGAAATAAAGAGTTTTTTTTATTGACGTAGGGTGACGGCACCGGTTGTCGGGCCGTTACCAGGGCTACGTTCATAAACTTACTCCAGTGAGTAGAGAAGAGTATGATCACGTGATTAGAAAAGTATGTTTGATGGTTACTCGGAGTAACCGTTCAGAGGCTACACCGGCCGGAGGCAAATCAAATGTCATTGTGTTGTGTATGAATTTGGGGTTATATTGTTAATTTCGAAAATAGAAATTAATTAACCATGGATGAGTTGAATATTAATAATCAAATAATATCAAATTATCAATAAAAATAACCTGGCAGTAATCTGAACTGAACTACTGTATAAGCCAAACTGTCATAACTGTCAGAGTATATAAATACTCCATTAAAAAGCGGAGTATGCAGAGTTTACTCCGGGTAGGTTTCTGAACGTTTATAAAAGCATACTCTATACTGGTAGAGTAAATTTATGAACGCTTCGGAGTAAACTATCCTTACTCTGAGTAAGTTCATGAACGTAGCCCAGTTGTCGGCCATTTCTCTAAATATTTGAATATAATAGGAAATTTTACGTGGTCGCAGAGGCCAATGACACTGTTTAAAAAATTATTTGATATGGCGACAAACTCGTGTTCCAACTTCAGCTGCTATTACTTCCCTTTTGTTTAGTTGACGGAAAGCGTCGGAAATAGTGAGTATATTGACGAATTCTTTAGTAAATGCATGCATAATCACATCAGCATAAAGCTTATGGACAAAAATATCATATTTAACTATTAACATGTTGAAAAATACTCATTTTACAAAATAATATTAGGGGGCCGCTTAATAGGTTTATTAAAATGGATTTTACTGGTTCTAGGTGGGATTTTTCACTCTGTTTTTTTTTAACACCTGGTAACGTTATTTGTAGTCACTCTTTTTTGTAAATATATTTGAAAATAGTACCATCAGTACGCGGTCGCTTTTATTTAGTTCCACAGAAAAATAATTCAATGGTAGTGGGGACTTGAATTATGAGGCCGACAACCGGGTCTTTCTCGGCCACTGCTTATATAATTACTTGTTCAGTATTTGAAAATGATTACTTATTTTTTTTCCTACATTTCCAGATTTCGGGTCACATGAAAGTGGTCAAATAGAAATCCAAATCAAAGAAAAAAGTTCTCAAAACGAAATTATTCATATACTCGAAGGAAGCTCTTAACTACATCCGATTAGATGAACTCTGAATAAGTGATGCTACTATGGCGGTTCAGGGTGCCAAGAGCTACTCTGCAAGATAGATTGCATGGCAGACGTGGTGTTAATGTCCAAAAAACGGGTACACAGGCGATAATGGGTGTCGATGGCGATAGCTGAATGGGCTATTAACATTGCCAATTAAAAAATAATTTGTAATTGAAACTGTAACAAATATTGCTTAAGAGAAAGGAGAACTTAATCGCTTCCAAAACAACAAGCCAGGTATTCGATGGTATAGATGTTTTCTACAGCATCATCCATAAATTTCCGTTCGGGAGGCTGAGGGAATTAACAAAGGTCGAGCCTTAATAACCGAGGAATGATAAGAGCATGGATCAGAGACCTACACGAATTTCTTGAAAACAATAACTTATAAGAAATAGTTCCTCAAACAATATTGAACGGCGATGAAGCCGGTTTTGCATTATGCCCCAAAACGGAAGGTACTTGCCCCGCGAGGAAAGAGGAACCTTTACCAAATAAAGACAGGAAGTGATAAGGAAAATATAACACTGCTCCTAGTATTTAATGCCACTGGAGATGTATGCCTCTAGTTGTCTTCCCGTACGTAAGACCCCGAGAGCATTATTTAACTGCGTTCCAGACAACTGGGAACGGGAAATTTGAAACAGGATGGATGAGGAGCGATGTATTTTATTAATACATTTGCAATGACTTCCACAAATGGTTAAATGATCACAAAGTTGAGAGACCTGTGATATTGTTCGTTGACGGGCATAAAAGCCATATGATCTTGCCTTTAAGCGAATTTTGCGACGAGAATGGCATAATACTATAAAGAGTTTCCAAACTTCTACTTTTTATTTATTTTATTATTCCTAACTCCCAATTATATTTACTTATCAGCAAGTGAAGTTATATTAGATCATAGATAACAAGTAGGAAACGTATCTAGAGATCTTACCATATACGGCTGTCAAACAGTTATTTGTCGGCCAGGAGGCCGAGAACAGGTGGAATGAAGGCCGAAAATAATAGAGCCCTGGCCGACAACTAGTGAAAAGTGCATTTTCTTGAAAAACATTTTCTGACTTTTTTTGTCGTAATCAAATGATTCTTTCAGTTTATTTGTGAGACACTAGAAGGACGAACCCACCATATGACAATGTCTCTTTTCCGTTAACGTAGTTGTAGTTATATATAATATTTATTTCAATATCAACATGGCGCTAAAAGGCCGATAACCGGTGCCGTCACCCTATTAGAAATAAAAATTCTTTACTAAAATCATGTTTTATTTTAACCTTTTAAATACCTTATTGTTACAATATGTACATTCGGCTATAAACAAAGAAAAATAATATATTATTGAAACTATACAATCTAACATAAAATACAACATAACAAACATTTCTCATTACTTAACCAACTGACGATTTTATAACAATCTGATACATCAACAATTTTGGTTAGTTCTAGTCTAAATTTTTAATCACAATTACTTTGAAAATCCATACAAAAGAGCAATCAGTATGGCGGGATATGGGCGAAAAGTTATGGACAAAAATATATGAAAAGCCGCCAACAATATTCTAAAGCAAAAAGGGTAGATAATCAATTTTGCCAGATTTAATAGAGAAAAAATCGAAATTATAATAAATTTGCAAAGGTTGTGGCTATAGATTGTTTTGAGGAGTGATTTGTTTTGAATTTTTGTGACTAAACATGTCAACTACAAAATTACTAATAATTGTTTTATTTGAGTGATCTCCGAAGAACCCCGACATGAATCCCACATACAAGTTTTGGTAATCGTCAAGGAGATAATTTTTCAAGTTTGAAATTTTACAATTTACAATTATTTAATATTTTTGACTATGAATTTATATACACACAATACGTTATGGCACTTATTTTTTCTGGTTCATAACTAGACAAATAAAAAATATTGATCAAAGTAATTAACACCAGAAATAAAATTTTCTGATGTTTCGTTTTTAAAGGAAAGTAATGAAACGACAGTACAGTTTGGGAAAAATACTGCTTCTACAGATTTTAAAAGAATAAAATAGTTCTATAACCGATCAATGTATTCAACTTGGCAAAATAAAACTACCAAAATTTCATAAAAATTTTTACAACAAATGTCACCGTTATACACTGTATTCATTTGAAAAGGACCCACCCTTAATATTCCAGAAATGCGACATATTAGAAAGAAACACGTCAACTTTTAACTTGTGGGGGACACTTTTTAGCGCTAATGTCATAAACGTCAGATTCACCCCCTACCTACCCTTTAAATTTTTTCAAATGGCGTTAGGTATCGAGTTAAACCTGATTTAAAAGGTCTGGTAAATATCTATTCAATCATTTTGTTTTCCCTTTGATACCAGCCTTCCATTGCCATTTAATCTTTGTTTAAAATTGGTTCTCTTTCAACTTTTCGTATTATGTTATGACAGAAAGAAAAAATTACAAATAATAAAAAGACAACTGTTAACAAGAATAGTACATAGTTTATTGAGTAGGAAAAGCCTAACATTCCTTGACGACTGTGAAGACTGCCAAGTCGAGGCGCAAGCCGAGACTTAGCAGCACAGAGTCCAAGAATGTGGCTTTTCCTACGAGGAAAACATACTATTTTTCCGCAAATCGTTTAAAATTCGACAGGTAGTAATTAATTTTGAAAAAATCGCGAATAATTTTATTCACAAATAAATAGTGCTTTGAAATTCGTAATATAATTTGGGTTACTATGGAAATGTATTAAGGTTGAATATTCAAAGTTGAAGTCAACCTTGCAATTCAACACAATGTAGATATATCTACATATTAAAAACTTCGTTCTTTATTGAAACAACAAGCTCAAGGTTATAGGGCAAAGAGATCTAAGATTTTAACGAAGGAAGAAATGGAAAATTTTATTCAAGAAGCTCGAGATGAAGAAAATTTAATGATTAAGGTAATTGACAAGGTTTTAATTTCTTTTTATTTTTTAGGTGGCTTTAATATTTGGCATTTCTGGGGCCTGTAGAATGGATGAGTTAGTCCGAATGACTCTACACGATGTAGTCTAAGCTTTTAATTAGCATGCCTGATTCGAAAACCAACAAACCAAGATCATTTGTAATTAATCAGATGAACTTAAATGTTTATCGAAAGTATGTTTCGTTAAGACCAGAAAATATGAACAGTGACCAATTTTTCTTTAAATATCAAAGCGGAAAGGGTTGTAGACAAGTGGTAGGAATTCATCATTTTAGAAAAATGCCTAAAATAGTTGCTACTTATTTGAACTTGGTAAATCCGACAGAATATACTGGTCACTGCGTTCGACGGTCTTCTGAAACAATATTGGTTGACTCTAGACCGACATAACTAGTTTAAAGAGACATGGCGGATGAAAGTAATCAAACGTTGCTGAAGGATATATCGAAGAATCTCTTAACAATAAGGTTGAGGTGGCAAATAAAATTTTCACAGTACAATATTCAACAAAATAACCGTACCACCCCGCTTGTTGTCCAAAATGTTTCTCATAGTTCTAGTAATGTTCCTCCAATGTTCAATAATTGTACTAACTGTAAATATAACAAATTTATTTTAAAATGTATTCTGCAATGTATTGATGTTTTCAAAATATGAATTAATTCCTTATAAACAATGTGTTTTCAATCATTTATGCAGAACACTAAAGGAAGTGAATAGGAAATCTTGACTTTTTCTTTAAGAAATTTTGACTGGAAAGTCAAAACTTCCTAGCGATTTGCGGAAAATAGCTGTTATTTAATCATGTGTTCAAAGCGACCACCGATAACATTCAGGCAATAATAAAGTCTACTTTCAAATTCCTGTCAATTTTAAACAACGATTAAATAACAATGGAAGGCTGGTATCAAAGGCAAAACAAAATGATTGAATAGAGATTTACCAGACCTTTTAAATGAGATATGACTTGATACCTAACGCCATTTAAAAAAATTTAATGGGTATCTCCATTAGGGAGGGGGTGAATCTGACGTTTATGACATTAGCTCTAAAAAGTGACGTATTTCGGCAATTCTTTCTAATATGTCGCATTTCTGAAATATTAAGGGTGGGTCCTTTTCAAATGAAAACAGTGTATAATCTAAAGTAACATATGCGGTGAACCTTAAAAAAATAAATACCCCATGTTAAAACAGACTTTATATTATTCGAGTACAATATATTTATAACAATAGTTTTATCTTGTTATGTTGCTTGCACTGTCCTTATAATGAACTTTATCAGTGAATGCTTTGGAAGGATTTAATCTCGAATAAATAATTTAACTATAATGATAAAAGTGAATAGTTGTTTAACTTGAGATACTATTCCGAGGCTCAATTATTGTATGGATCTTCGATTACATAAATCTACAACCACTTCAAAATTAATATGGCAATCAAAATGTAATTTTGTTTATAAGAATATAGAGATTTTGAATCTGTTTTATAATTTGGTTAAAATGCTAACACAGTGCGTTTTTCAGAAGTAGACAGCAAAATTCTTATAATATACATACTGGATGTTGCATTCGAATCGCTAGTCATCCTGTTTATGCGGAAAATTTAAATTATATAAAACTATTCAAAATCGAGTCTATTAATATTGCTTGGTAAAAATATATTAAAACAGAGGCGTAGAATAGGGAATAATATCATTTTTTCTATTCCACTTCTCTGGTAACTAATATTAGCGTGAAGAACAGATTAAAATCTCTAAAATAAAAAGAGCATTCATACAAATTATTTTAAAATGTTTAACGGATATTTTGATCTTTTCGCGCTTTGTACCACTTGAAATTTGAATAAAAAATATTTTACACTTACAGCAGTTGCAGTCTCTCTTTCTCTTGGCGTCTCCCCGTCACTGACGACATTTTCACAATATATCGTTTAATACTATCTTATGTCATCGAACAGTTAATGTAGAAAAATGTATGACCACGACCATAGGAGTGTAAAAAAATTTGAATAAACATAGTCGCACTTTCGGTTATTTTGGTTGGTCTTTGGTGGAACAATAATGGAACGTATTGCACCGATTTTCAATCTTTTTACTAGTTGAACACATTTTTTAGATACACATAACTGTGTTAACAAGATACGGTTTCGGTAGAAGTTGGAGAACGGTTGGGTTTTTTTTTTCGATTCTTAAGCAATTTTCAGACATTTCTGAAGAATAAATAATGATATATGCAAAGAAAAAGTCCAAATTGCTTTTATATAGAAAATTTTTCAACTGAAAAGTCATCCCAGGTAAAAAATAAAAGAAATGTCAGAGAATCAAGAATAATAACGAGGTCTGCAATACTACTGAAATTAAAATTAAATAAAGCTTCTGTAATGTAAAATTTTAAAATAATTTATATTAAAATGAAAATCAATTGATAAAAATATAAAATAAGATTTATTAATTAAAAAAATTGATAAAATATATTTACCTTGTCTTAAAATACAATGCAGAAACAAATCGAGTAAGTTTTGAGTGGCTGAAAAAGAAGGAAATAGTCTACTAATTGAAGTCAAAGCTTGACTGGAATATCAAGGGGTGAATAAGGCAGCAATTCTTGTTTATAAAGAAGTTTTGACCGTTGATTTTCTCCAAAAATGTCCTAAACTGATTTTAAGGGCATTAAAAACAAATAATTTTAGCAGGCAAGTCTTGAGTGACTAAAAAACAGATTTTCCAGTAATTCTAGCAAAAACTTGAAAATTTTTATATCTAAAGGAGTTTGCATGTTGATTTTCCCTCAGTAATGCCTAAAAGTGTTTCTTATACTGTTCAAAACCAAAAATTTAAGAAATAAAGTCTTGGTTGACTTATTCAAGCCAAAACTCAACAGTAATCTGAAAATACTCCGGTCACAGCAAATTTTGGTCTCTAAAGGAGCTTTGCTTATTGATTTTCCCCATAAATGTGCTAAAGTGATTGCTACGGTGTTCAAAACCAAAAATTTTTGTAGAAAAGAAATATTTTCCACATATTGAAGCCAAAAATTCAACAGCAATTCCAAAATACTCTAGTCACAGCAAATGTTGGTCTCTAAAGGAGTTTTGCTTATTGATTTTCCCCATAAATGTGCTGAAGTGATTGCTACGGTCTCATGCAGGCAAGTTTTGAGTGACTGAATAAAGAAATATTTTTCACTTATTCCAGCCAAAACTCGACAGTAATTCCAAAATACCCTAGTCCTAGCAAATTTTGATGCCTAAAAGAGTTTTTCAAGTTGATTGTCCCTAATAAATGTCCTAAAATTATTCAAAACAAGTATAAAAGATGGAAAGTGTTGCATGACAGACAAAAACAGAAAGATTTCCTACTTATTCAAACCAAATTATAACGGCAAACTCAAAATACACTCGACGCAGCAAATTTTGATGTCGAGGAGTTTTTATTTTGATTTTTACCCATAAATGATCTAAAGTACTTTTTACGGTGTTCAAAACCTAGTATAAAAGCCGGTAAGTTTTGCATGACTAAAACAGAAAGATTTCGTATTTATTCAAACCAAAACTTAACAGCAATCTCAAAATTCCCTTGTAAAAGCAAATTTTTGTGTCCAAACTAGTTTTGCATGTTGATTTTACCCCATAAATTCCCTAAAGTGACTTTTACGGTGTTCAAAACCAAAAATTTAAGGAGGCAAGTCGTTAGTGACTAGAAAATAAAGATTATCCACTTATTCAATACCAATCTCAAAATACCCTAGTTACAGATTTTCCCTCATGAACTTCTCACAGTGATTATGACAAGAAATCAAAGTAGACAAGCCCGGAATTGCTAAAAATGGACCTGTCGAAACAATTTTTGAATTTTGCTGGTTGATTTTCCCCATAAACGTAGTACCATGAATTTTACACATTATAGCCAACTTCTTGAACAAACAACACACCAATTTCTTCTAAAGATAGGCACAGTTCCAAGCAGGGGCTAAAATACACGAATAAATTACATCCTTCTCCTAAATCCAGTCGATAATGATGCTTCTGCTGAAACGCAAGCGCAAGTGGCTGTAGAATCAAAGAGGTGATAAAAAAATAAGAAATCTGACACAAACACTTTTGACCGTTACTATTACAGAACTCGCATTTTATCCCAGATCGTTATCGATTACGTTCTCCTACTCTTACCGTTCACGCTTCATTACGTCTCGTTGATAATTTTTAAAAGAAATTCTATAAAAAAATAAAAAAACAACAAAAGTACCGCCGCGAATCAGGATATCATGGCGCTTATCAATAGATACAGCACCATGGCGACTAGCGGAGCGACGTACCAAAAAAATTTGTTATAAAATCTGTTACACATGGCGTCGTATTGTTTCTTCACGGTAGCCAAATCGTGACGCAAACCGACTTTATCTTCGCTAATTTGAGCGTAACGTTCTTTCAACAATACCAGCTCCTCTTCTACTTGAGCTAATTGCTCCAAACTTACGAACGGTTTCAAAAGATTCGGTTCCGTAGGATTTTCCATTTTTTCTTTCACTTCTTCGTTGGTTACTTTTAATTTTTCTAAGGCGGATTCTAATTCCAAATTTACAGCGGTTAATTTATCCTGAAAAAAAATATAAATTGAATAAAAATAAGTAGCAATAAAAGGATTTAAATAATTCACCTTGTGTTGTTGATTTTCGTTGGAACTTTCTTTCCATTTTTGTCTAAGTAAAACCACTTCTTGTTTCAGTACTTCGTTTTCTTCTGATCGATCTTTGGATACGTTCTTTTCTTCGGTCAAAGCTTTATCGAGTTCTTCGATTTTATTTCGGTGTGTGTTCGCTAACGATTCCAAAGTTTCTATTTTTCGTTTTAATTCGCTTTGTGCGGCATGGAATTGATATTTAAGGGTTTTCGAATCGACTGTATCTGATCTTTGGGTGGATTCTTCGGAATCATCTGAAAGGTCGGTTTTGTCCTGAAAAGAAAAAATAAAGAAACGGTTTAAAGTGTAACAAAAATAAAATGCGTTTGTGTGCGGTGAAATTTTGGCGATTGACTGTGTTTAAAGTCCGTTTCAAGTAGATTTATAAAGTAAAAATTAGAAAGTTCTAGGAAATCTGGTATATGTATGACTTGACTTGTCATCCGTCATTGTTGTCATTATGTTTCGCGCCAAGATGGTTATAAGACGTTACCGATTTTTGTAATATTTATGAAGAAAACTATTAAACATTTTTGAGAAGAATCAGTTTTATTGCTCTGCGGTTCCCCTAAACATAATATCATGAAAGTGAAAATATGAAAAAAGATTGCGGTTTCTCTTCCCAAGAAAATACCTTAAAAAATAATTAATATACCACAAGGAACATACAGAAGATATTTCATGAAAAGTTTATTGCTGGAAATTATCCATCTTCTGATATACAGGGTGTTTCAAAAGTAATCTGAAAAATGGTTGTGGGCGATTCGTCATCAAATATATTTCAATCAATGAATCAATGTTGGTTTAGTGTTTGCAGACAATATCATGTGTCAAAATCGTATTAAATAGATTTTTGAAATCAACATATCAATACAAAACTGAAAAATGTCCGAAACAAGTGGGCGGTGCTATGACGTACTAACCCCTAACATTATCTATCTCTGTCTGCTTCTATATCTTCTGGACACCATAGTGCAGTGTTGTCAAGGTTAGTCATCATTGGCTCTTGTATATATGTGCTATTTTTTCCCCACAACATATCAACTAATGATAAAAATAACATTTCACAACAAATTAATTTGTTGGAATGATATTTTGTTTGTATTCTTCGAGAACAAGACAAGCGTCTACCTATACAGCGATATGACCGATTGCTGAGCTTCGAGCTTGCGTATAGGACCCAACAAAAAGAGTTGACAGTTCCGGCGATCGTTGTTGTTTTGAAGTTAAAGTTATAGGTTAAGCGATTTATTTTTATTTTAGATTAGATTAAAGTGTTGCTGCATAAAAGATCTTTCGATAAATTAATAATTAGTGTTAAATATCTAGTAAACCGTTTGAGTTTTATTAATATAATATTTAGTTAGTATTAAGACTGTGAATAAGGCTGTTTTAAAACCATTATACGGCCGATTGTGGAGAATGCAAGTTAAAATTCTCGAAAATCTCCAATTTAAGGTTTCACGTAAAAAGGAAACATCCTGGTATATTGTTATTATTTCTGAAATAATGCAACTAAAAAACTAGATTATTTTTAATGATTAGCAGATCGTTAATTCTAAGGGAACAAATTACGTCGTACCTTATTTTATCAAAATTAATAGTGTTGTTTTGTTTTATCCCCATTTAGAAAATTTTAAAAATGTCTTAAAATCCGCCTTTTAGATTTTTACGTCACTAGTATAAGTTGAAGTTAGTCACATATTTTGACATGGAACAAAATAATCATAAGGGAGGGTAGTTACACAAATTGAAGAAGAAAAGAAGTTTAGGTTAGAGTGACATTCGCATGTGGTTTCATCTTGGTTTAAATTTTTGATTTGTTCGAGTTTAAGCTTTATACCTTTTATTAATAAAACGCTCCATGGTAAACAACAGAGTGATAGATGTCAAATGTCAACATTTTTGTCCTGAACAAGCCCAATAAAGGAGAAAGAAGAAGAAGCTGAAACATGGAACAGCAAAGACTATCGACAACTTCACATTTAAACTAGTGACGTATCTGCATTAGAAGTTGCATAGTTTTAGTACATTTTTTAAAAAAATTTTCTGTTAATCTAAAGACTAAATTTAAAATAATATTATTTTTGAATATCCCATTTGTCACTTATTAATATTGCCTGATAAAACATGGGGTAAAATTTGAAGTTGAACATCCCATTGAACTAAAATATCTATATTTTTAGAGAAACTTAATATTTTGGCCCCAAACATCTTTAAAAAAAACTGAAGCTCATATCTGCCGAAAATGTAGTGACTTTTTCAAATTTTGGACCTAAGAGTGCATATAAAACGGAAACATCCAGGTAAGATTTATATCCTGTTTAACATTGTAAAAATGTATTTATCTACTTATTTTTCAAGAGGATGGCTTTGGCGGAAACCAATTAGCCAGATCCCCTTTTTTTCAAGTTATTAAACAAAGGTAAAATTTTATTTTTAAGTTAGTAAGTAAAACGGTGCATCTAATTAATCTATTTTTTTATATATTTTTATTTATTTATTTCTTTTTTTACATACACCTATTATTATTTTTTGTAATTTTCTTGCACTTATTTTTTGTTTGTTTATTAATTATAATTATTTATTTTTTTATTTACAAGAGTGCTTACAAGATGAGGTTAGTGGTGAATTACAATTTCATCTTATATCTTTTAATATGTTTGTATAAACAATATAAAATATGAGTATTTTTACTGAATACAACTTGATTTAGATTTCTAGGGAAATGCAACTTAAGATCTACTAATTCCTCATACAAAATATCTAGATGACCTTGTAATAGGGAACATTCTATAATTACGTGGGTTAAGTCACCATATTCTCCACAGGAACATATGGGGTTTTCAGCGATTCCTAAATTATGTTTATATATTGGGGTCACTGCATGTACTGATCTTATTCTGTTTATAGTGACAATCATTTCTCTATTTGATATTTCCTGGAACCATCTTATAGTTGGAAGCTTAGCTTGGCAAATTGTATAGTTCTGGCCCTGTATGCTATTTTCGTAAGAGCAAATTATTTCTGAATATACTCTTAAGATCAGTATTTGGCACTGATCTCGTTTTTATCGATATCCCTGAGGAGATTGATGATTTAGCCAAAGTGCCAGCTATTTCATTTCCTTTTATAGAGGAATTAAATTAAAATTGAATACACAAAAAAAACTGACTGTGCACAAAAGAGTGCATGCAGTAGTTCTTCTTTTAAAGAAATGCTAAAATGTCCATTACGTCTGCAGACAAAATCTTCCAAAGAAGATATAATTAGTCATTTTAATGTGGATCATTCATTAAACATTCAAACATTTTCTTCTTTTAATGATTTTCTGGAGTGGAAAGCCAAAGTCGAGAAAGAGACCTTTTGCTCATACATAAATTTGCATGGGTCAGGAAAAAATCCAAATATTAAAAAAATTGTGTATGCCTGTCATAGGTGTGGTGACATTAAAACTATAGGCTCAAATATTTGAGCATTAAAAACTCAAGGCAGCAATAAGATTAATGCTTATCCAGGAAGCTAAATGCATGGTAACTTTTTGTAAAACCCATGTTGGACATAGACAAAAGTTTGACCATTTTAGTGTGTCAACACTGTTGGTGATGGAATATGTCATTTGTTCACAGAAGCACTTTCAGCGTGATTGACGTTTTGTTCTGTGATCTGTAACCTTAGTCGACTTTGGATGTGCATCTTGTTTGTTTTGTCTGTTTGTCGTCTGGTTGTAAAGTTATTTTTGCCGTTTTTGTGTTGTAAGGACCTAGTGGAAAGGATGTTGAGGCTGATAAGGGACCCTGGTCTCTTCACATAAATGGTACAACCAAGAGCTCAAAAAGCCTAGGGTGCCGAGGTCTCTAAGCATCTGACTGGTGGTGCCGAACCAATCAATTAATCAATGTATTGTCGAAGACGTTCGAAGAAGCCAGGAGTATTGCGAATAACAGCATGTAAAAATACTTTATGCCAAATATTTTCATGCAACAAGTATTATTCAAGGTGAAATTCAAGATGCAAAAAGAAGTGGAATGAAGTATAGTACTGTTAAGTGCAGAAGAAGAAAATCACCATTTCACACTACTTACCTGGTTAAATTCAGAATCTTCGGGTATTTTGAAAGTAACTCTCTTAACCTCTTCATTTTGTTCGTTCCTTAAATCATTAGAATTTTTTTCATCCGCATCTGGTTCTAATTCAACTTTTTCAGATTCGTATTTTTCTTCGACAGGTCCAACCTAAATATATACATTTAATGCCATTTATGTATGGAATTTGGAAAATATTAGTAGCAATCAAAAAAACAACACGGGGTTTTTCGAAAATAAAAACTTACAAATAAAACGAAATTTAAAAGGTACACAATAAAAAACAACTTACGGTTAGGCTTATATGACTGCTTACTCCATTCGATTGATTCATAAGAGATTCGCTATCTTCATTTTCGCTAAGCATATCTTCTTTACATTTCATATCATCTTCATTATAAATATCTAGTTGCTGAAAGTTGAAAGAAAAGATGAGATCTTTTAGCGGATTTCAGTTTTCCAAATTAGGGTTTTTGCATAAAACAACTCAAACATGTACAAAAATTTGATTCGGTTCATGTTAAAAAGGTTCCTGGCTCCACTTATATCTCATTTAAAAGAAAATTTGATGTAGAACGCTCTATTTTGAGGGACAAATGAACTATTAGATTGTAGATTACACCTATATAGTTATTTGTGTAACTAGTGCAAAAAGTGCATATTTGTTGCACGATGCATGAAGTTTGCAAACGTCAGTTTTCGTTTCAACTTATCCCGGCAAGATAAATTACATATCAGCGGATTTAGTGTGTTGCCGATCTACGCAGACGAAGTCGCTGGTACAAACTTTTTTTTTCGGGCCGAAATGGGAAACTCATGTTCGAATGGGTCCAGGACCCAAACAGTGTTGGACTCATCCCCAATGAGATGCCTACCAACCAAACCCACCTCAAACTCGCCGTTACCCCCGCCTCGGAATCACTACCCTAGCATACTTCGAGACGCGCGGCGGTCCCTCGCACACACTCCGCTCACACCGTCATCTTCTCCCTCCTATCACTCCTACCTTTCATGCCATATCGATTCCTTCTCTCCCACTAACCATGCTCTCTACTACTCCACTCACCTCCATCCATTCCTCCTCCCCCCTCAACATTATCTCCGCCATGTTCTCCCAGTACACTGCCTCCCCTAGTTTCCTCTCCAACTTCTTCAGTACTTCCTTCCTCCAGCATCTAAACACATGCCCCACATCATCCTCCACTTCACACCGCTCGCACACACCAGTCTCTCTTTTCCCAATCTTGTAGAGGTACCCTACCCTCGACCCATATCCAGTGAGCACTGTGACAAGAAGTAGTTCACCTCCCCGAATTTCCGGTCCATCCAATCTCTCCTATCCCCAATCGCTCCTTCATACTCCTCCCACCTTCTCTCCATTTCCTCCTCCATCCATTCCTGTACCTCCTCTCTGGTCGCACCCCTCCAGTGTTTGTTCCTAGCTCTAGCCATCACGTCCAATGGGTAGGACCTTGCCAGCACCGCTGGTACAAACTAGTTTATATACAAAAAATCTAAATAAAAACACGAAAAACCTGAAAAATTCAATAAAAATTATTGAAATAAATTTGTATTTACCGTATCTGATACTAAAGATCCGAGATTCTGCATTCCGGATAAGGCATTCTTTTCTTGAAATGTCAATTGTAAGTCTAAAAGTTTAGCAGATTCAGTTTCTAATTTCATTTCTAAATCTTGAATACACTGTTCTAATCTGGTCCGTTGTTCGTTAGCTTCTAATTGTTGTTCACTTAATTGTCTAGCTATTTCCTGTAAAGAAAGAGAAAAAAACAATTAAACAAATAACAAGTTTATATGATAACTGTTTACCTCTAATTCGATCTGAGCATGAGCAAATTGTTTCTTCGCAAGTAAAGCTTCCTGTCCGACTGATATTCTCATTCTCTCTTGTTCCGTTGCCAAAGTCAATGCTTGTAATCTTTCCCCGTGCAGTTTTTCAAGTGTAGCTTTTGCTGATATTTGATAAGCTTCATTATCCTCCTTAAAGTACAGATAAATAATAAAACATAACCTCAAGTTATACAAATAATATTAAAATTCTTACCTGCAACCTTGTTAATTCTTCTCTAAATCTTTCTTCGCCCCAATTTTTATTGGCTCTTTGTAACTGCGTTTCGAGAGCAGACACTCTGGATAAAAGACGTTCTTCGCCGACGTACGCCTGCCAACTTTCTTCGGCAGACTTTCTTGTCTCAACCACAACAATTTGTAAGTCCGCTAGTTTGGACTCGAGAATCTGCTCTCGTTGATTTGCCTCTTGGATAATTTGGTTTAAGCGGTAAAGATCGTCGAGTGGAACCATACCTGAAAAAATGTTATTTCATTTTTTGATACATTTGAACTACTGGTATGTGGATGATGTCAATCAATGACAATTTTAGAATTGTTTGAATATTTTTTGCATCCACTTACATAAATATGTCACTTTTTAATAATTAATAAAATTCAATCAACAAATACTAACCGTGAGTACTTCCATCGGCGATAGGACTCGCCTTTGCTTCTTTTCCGTCTGGCAAATATAACTTTATTGTAGCAATGATACAACCATGAGTGACTTTTCTATTATTTTCAATGACATCAACACCGAACTGCACTATATCACCAGAACTCAGTTCATGGTGACCATTTTCTTGGGTTAGGCGGCTATTATTTACGAATGTTCCGTTGCTGCTTTTGGTGTCCTGAAAAAGAAATATTATAATTGAAATAGATAATGAAAATGATTATTCTCTGAACCATTTTTGTTTTGTTCAAGATATTTCTTTTTTCCACATACCTTTCTGTGTACATACAAAAATCGTTAAACCTAAATATTTCAATTTACATCAACTTATAACCATGCAAAATTAAGTTCAACCTTGACGTGTATTTATAATGATTATTCTGTGGAAATAAGATAGTGGAAATAAGATAACTACTGTTTCCGCTAAAAAAGTTGGATTTCTATGTAAATTCACATATTACCACGAACAAATATAAAAACTTGATAAGATACAATACAAGGTGTGTACCATAAGAAAAGGTACTGAAGTAGAATGAAAGTAGTAGTGGAAATGTAAATTACGATAGTAAATTGAGATAGTTGTAAAAATTTTACACCAATAAACATCCTTTTGTATCTAAGAAAAATGATTACAATTAGTATCATATTTAAAGAATTTTGCTTCCTATAGTGAAATGTAACACTTTGCTAACTTATATTTGTTTTTATCAGTAAAAAGTACTTGTTTAAATATATTGTACAGATAATTTTATGGATAAACAGTGTAGGGTAAATATTAATAAACATTTTTTAGAAGAGAATTATTTAAAAAAATTTAAGTATAGCTTTTAATTGAAAATAACTTCTTACCTGTAGAAAAAACTTGCCATTCTCATACCAAAGCAATGCATGGTGTCTAGAAAGCACCTTACAATCAAAAATGGCATTTGTACCTGTGGGTTTAGCCCTTGCAACAGACCTACCTACTTTAACAGGTTGTTCAAGGGTTAAGGTACGATCTTGAAAATGGTGGGAATTGGGACGACAAGTCAGGATTGCTTTGGCTGCCATGCTTTCGATAATCACCACATCATCAATAACGTTTGCAGGCGGGAAGGTAGCAACATTTTTCACCCAGTTACTGCTTACTACAACCATTGCCTAAAAAGTATTATTGCAAATGAAAAATCATGTTTGACATATTTCAACAACAATAAATTGCAATGTATTAAAAAAATAAATTTTATTCAGTAAGATTCATAAAAACAAAGAAAATTAAGTACTTGTCAGAAAAGTTGTAACAAACTTCGTTTTATAAAATCATATAAATTGATATAACATCAATAACTACTTACAAGTGAATTGTTTGTATTGTTCTCAGGCATACTTAAAATGTCTGTAAATTACAGATAAGTTGCATTTTTGAAAAGAATGTATAGAAATAGTTTTATACCAATTGAACTAGAATTGGAGAATGTTTAATAACATTGCTGTAAATATTTATTATTGAACAATAGCTAATAATGAGAAAGTTTTATTGTGAGATACGTGGGAATTCTTACCTAAATAGCGATGTTAGATCCTAGAATCAGGTTTTTTCTTGAGTTTTTCATTTATAATAGATAAACGTCAAAATCGTGGGCGTGAATTTATAGATATAAATTTTATTAATTATAGAAATTAAAGTAAAAAAATTATCATATTACCATACACAAATTGTGGGTCTTGATGTAATGTATATTAAAATTTGGTATATCATCTCAATAGTTTACTAATTTACATATTTTCTATGACTTAACAATGATGTAAGCAGCAGGGAAGTTGTATTTTTATAGTTTTTCTGTAACAATTTGACATTTACTACAAAGAAATTGAAAGGTTTCATTACGACCTACTAATCAATTACTTATCAAGGAGAGGCCAGCTTGCAATGTGTCAACACTGTCATATTAGTAGAAATATTTTGGATACGAATTTTACTTCTAAAATTATTAAATTAATCTTATTCCCAACAACTAATAGTTTAATTTTCTGTTTATATTTCGTTAAACTGAATTAACTTTATTTTACGTTTCTCTATTTTACTGACTAAAATTTTAATTCAGTCTTTTTTCAGCATGGTATAAGTCCAATTATGTATATATAAAAAAAATTAGATAGGTTTTGAAACGTTTTACATTATTTTACCTAATAATAAATTTAACGATAATAAAATTTTCTGGAATGTAGCTGTAAAATAAAGCAGGCCAAAGTATTAAGATTTTAAATACGAAAAAAGAAGAAGATGAATTTTTATATTTTTCAATTTTAAAAATAATGTAATGGGCAAATTATCTTCTGGGATATTACCCAATAAAGGAGAAAGTAGAAGAAAAATAATTTAATATTTATATTTATGATAATATTGTATATTGGGTGTAAAATTACAGTAAATTATAAATTTTTATTTTAATAGCAGTTGTCCTATTTTAAGTTGCGAATGCGAGTGCAGTATTGTCACACATATATTACAATATCTAATTATATTGTTGAATTGTGATCAAATTGTTATGGGGGTTGATGAGTTGAAACAGGTTGAAATCATGCGATATAATTTTGAATACCTCCACAATATGATAATTAAATAAATATTTAGAAATATGACAAGTTTGTCAATATAATTTCAAATATTCTAATCAATACATTACATTGATATATTCTATATACCAACTGTTTATGTGTTGGCAACATTGTTTTACTAGAAGGCCCTTTATATTTCTACCAATAAAACATCATCAATAATCAGTAAATATCATGTAGTAACAATTTCGAAACGATGTAGTTGTGATACCCACTTTAATTTTTTTATTTTTTTCATAAAATTTGCATTAGAATTTAAAAATTAAATTAAACATGCATTATTCTAATTTACATCAAGATTCGGGTGAAGAATATTGGAGCAGAACTGATAACTTATCTGATAATACTGGCGCTAAACCAAAATTTAAGTTTCCTGCACCCCCGAGGATCTCAAAAAGTGCAAATAATACTTTTTGTTCATCGAATTCCGATAGTTCAAAATCAAGTACCAACAGTTTATATTGTAATAGAAGTTTTAATCTAACAAAGAAGAAACAAAAGTTCAAAACAAAGAGATTACCCCCTTTAGGAATCTACTGGGACATTGAAAATTGTCATGTACCTAAAAATAAAAGTGCAACAGCTGTAGTACAGAGGATAAGAGAAGTATTTCTAGAAAATTATAGAGAGTCCGAATTTATAGTTGTCTGTGATGTTAAAAAAGAAAATCCTCAAATTATTCAAGAACTACATGATGCACAAGTAGTTACCAACATATATATTGTTTCCTTCTTAATATGTAATTATTATTTATCTTTCCAGGTAATGTTATTGCATGTTTCGGCAACCTCAAAGAATGCAGCCGATGATAAATTAAGACAGGCACTAAGGCGTTTTGGGGAGTTGCATTCTCCACCATCGGCTGTAGTTTTAATTTCTGGTGATATAAATTTTGCAGCTGATCTCTCTGATCTCAGATACAAAAGAAAAATCAGGGTAGTGTTAGTACATAATATCAATGTAGCAGATGCTTTAATATTATGTGCTAATGAACATCATTCATTTAGTGAATTAATGAAGGATTTGCCAACAAATGCACCAAAGGTTAGATTATATTCCTTTTTGTACGTATTTATGGTAAATTTATTTATTTTTCAGTCTTTACCTGTACAAAATGAACCTCTTTATTTAGATATAACAAATCTTCCGAAAAATGTTGAAGTAATGAAGATTAAAAATAGACTTCGTATTGTGACTGAAAATTGTGGTGGAAAAGTGCATAAAATTAAAATTACAGAAGGGACAGCAACAATAAAATATAATAGTGTGGATGATGCAATCAGGTGTGGTAATTTTCATTATTTTTAAATAAAAAATTAATTGAATTTTAATGTATTCCTTACATATCACATAGAAATTCAACTGAAAATAATAGAAAAAATTATATCTACCTTATCTGGTACTAAAGATCCAAGTTTCTGAATTCCAGATAAAGCTGAGGTATTATTTTCTTGATATTTTAATTGCAAATCAAAATATTTAGCCCATTCAGTATCTAATTTCATTTCTTATTCTAATAAGCACCTTAGTGATTAATCAATTGTTCTTATTCACCTAAAAATGAGAAAATTCAAAATAATTTTCATTTCACCACTTTTTGACACTAACTAATCATCAGTGTCTTAAAAGTAAGTTAATACAAAACACTCGAGTTAAATATGTATAAATTGAACATTTATGCACCAATTATGAGACAATCTGTATATTTATTTTGTTTTAAGCATTTGATTTCATACCTTCAACTGCTTGTGGAAACTGAAAAAATGCACTATTATTTTTTACACAAAACATATATTTCCCACGAAAATATTAAAAAAGCAAAACTTATTTGAAATTTAATAAATCTTGAACATATATAAATACTGGTCTAACTTAAAGATTATAAATAGTCAACAAATTCATTTCAAAATTTGAGTTCAGTGGCAGCACATAACAGCCTTACAAATTTTAAAACAATATCAAAAGTTATGAAGGTGACCCCATTTTGAAGACAAATCACATTACTTCATCTTCACTTCAATATTCAATTTATTACTATTTGCACTTGGGTCTAGCTGGACTACGTGGGGTACATAATCTGCATGTAAGGTCTCCACTGTATACTTTTAATTTGTGGATGTGTTCCTTTACTGATACAATACCAGTCATGATTCTCAGATGATTCCTGCAAAGTGTTAGCATTTCCGCTGTATGTTTCAGGCATGGTTCTTTTATGAAAGTTTACCCAGTCATTTTTATGTTGCTCTCTTATCCAGTTCCTCACAGATCCTCGTACCACTGTATTTGGTACCAAGAATCTGCTTGGTTCAGACTGTGTATTCTTTGACTCTTTTTTTTACCAGTTCGTCAGTTTTTTCATTCATTTTTTCAATGCAATCCATACTAGACTAGATGTCACTTTTTGGCTCGAGATTGCCTTGAGTGACACCTGACTGACATGAAATGGATCTTCTTGCTCTCCTGTTATTTTCTCTCGTGCATTCCAAGTTTGCTAATACCTCTGTCTGAAATACAGAGGTGTAATTTCACAGTGCATAGCTATAGTTGTTACCAGTTTTTTTTGTAGTACTAGTTCCATTCACAATTTTAGTACCATGTCTGTCCCTGTCTAATGGTACTTTGCTAGTCTACCATTTCCGTTTGTTAGACTATTCAAGGAATATTGTATTGTCATGTACTCTGTCCTCAAGCTTAGCACCACCTTTGATACAACTCTTATAATATTTATGTGCCCTGATCTAGCACTTAGGCTGCTCATTGTGACTTCCACTCTATGGATACCTAGTCTTGCCTCTTTCTAATAGTACTTCCATTGTTATTGTAGGAATATTTCCTATGATGCCTAGACATGAAAGTCTAGGTGTCTCAGGTTTTTTCCCCACGGAGTGTCTGCCCTTCCTCTGTGTCTACACTTGCTTCATTCTTTCCAAATGAGCTTCCTGTCTTTCATCAGACCCAACTGTTCCTTTTCTTTTAAAAGTATCCTTCCAATAAACTTATCCAAATTTATTTCTGTATAAAATGTCTGATTGTGCTTTATTTATATTTTTTTGGAGTACTAGTTCCATTCACAATTTTAGTACCATGTCTGTCCCTGTCTAATGGAACTTTGCTAGTCTACCCTTTCTGCTTGTTGGACTATTCAAGGAATATTGTATTGTCATGTAGTCTGTTCTCATGCTTAGCACCACCTTTGATACAACTCTTATAATATTTATGTGCCATGATCTAGGACTTAGGCTGCTCATTGTGACTTCCATTCTATGGATACCTAGTCTTGCCTCATAATATTTATGTGCCCTGATCTAGCACTTAGGCTGCTCATTGTGACTTCCACTCTATGGATACCTAGTCTTGCCTCTTTCTAATAGTACTTCCATTGTTATTGTAGGAATATTTCCTATGATGCCTAGACATGAAAGTCTAGGTGTCTCAGGTTTTTTCCCCACGGAGTGTCTGCCCTTCCTCTGTGTCTACACTTGCTTCATTCTTTCCAAATGAGCTTCCTGTCTTTCATCAGACCAAACTGTTCCTTTTCTTTTAAAAGTATCCTTCCAATAAACTTATCCAAATTTATTTCTGTATAAAATGTCTGATTGTGCTTTATTTATATTTTTTTGGAGTACTAGTTCCATTCACAATTTTAGTACCATGTCTGTCCCTGTCTAATGGAACTTTGCTGGTCTACCCTTTCTGCTTGTTGGACTATTCAAGGAATATTGTATTGTCATGTAGTCTGTTCTCATGCTTAGCACCACCTTTGATACAACTCTTATAATATTTATGTGCCATGATCTAGCACTTAGGCTGCTCATTGTGACTTCCATTCTATGGATACCTAGTCTTGCCTCATAATATTTATGTGCCGTGATCTAGCACTTAGGCTGCTCATTGTGACTTCCACTCTATGGATACCTAGTCTTGCCTCTTTCTAATAGTACTTTCATTGATGTTGTAGGAATATTTCCATTGATGCCTAGACATGCAAGTCTAGGTGTCTCAGGTTTTTTCCCCAAGGAGTGTCTGCCCTTCCTCTGTGTCTACACTTGTTTCATTCTTTCCAAATGAGCTTTCTGACTTTCATCAGACCAAACTGTTCCTTTTCTTTTAAAAGTGTCCTTCCAATAAACTCATCCAAATATATTTCTGTATAAAATGTCTGATTGTGCTTTATCTGCTACGTTTAAGTCTTCTTTTATTACAGCGATCCATGTTTCCAATTTTCATAAAATACCACAATTTGCTTTGTTAACGTCACTTCTATTCTTTAAAGGTGTCTATAAAACTTTAACCTTTTGTTCATAAAAAATATAATGTCCATGTATGTATTCTTCTATTTTTTTATTACATCAAAGTCTATAAGTTTGATTGTCGGTATTTTTTTTAACAATATTCCTTTTTCTTTTTAAATTTGTTCTGAGTCACTTTTCCTAAATAAATGTATTCAGGTTTGATTACTGTGTCATAGTGTTTGAGCTTAGAGAATGATTTTGTATTATAAACCGCTAACTTGCAGCAATGCGTTCTGACGAAACTAAGCCGCTGACTACCAGCATACTTAACGTTTTGTGCTTAGTTCCAGCCGTTGAGCCCGGCTGAACGCGCCAAATGTTTTGAGCTGATCTGAAGGCAGTTGTCATCTTTTGACAGTGGGCTTCTTTTGCAAAGTTTTCATGTATAATTTAATATTTATTAAAGATTGGTCATATTCTTTGTTTTTTCAAATGAAATCTGTTTACATACTTTCTCTTCAAACTCTTTTGGTAGTATTCATATTATTACCAAAAACGTTTTATTTGATTTGAAATTGATTATGTATAAAGCCATTTATTTATATATACCCTAGTTATTATTAGTATGTTCCGCCCATGATGTTTCGAATTAAATTCAATAATAATCTGTGTAATTAAATTTGTGAACCAAAGATTCACAGTTGGTTCTATTTCTTGCTATAAACAGGTTACTTTTTTTATCGATTTTTTTTGCAAAAACTGTATAGCAATTTATTTGTCAAGGTATTCAATTCTTTTAAAACATCATTTCTCTCATGACTACAATAATTTTATTTAAATGAAACGATAAGTTTATTTTAAAAAATGGCCCATTTTAAACCCTATGATAAGGAATACAGGTATGATTTTTTTTGTAAAATTTGTTGTGTGTTAAAATTTTCAATTTTAATTTTATTTGGGTAGAGCACAAAGGAGAATTCAGGGTGAAGATGTTTTTGGTAGTAAAATAAAAGTGTCACCGGCCATTAGAAATTTTGCAGGTAAGATTTGATTTTTGTTTATAAATTTGAACAAATTGATAATTTCGAAAATGTATAGAGGCATTCACTGAAAAAATGTGTTCTAAATACTTTTAGTATCAAGATTTTTTGTAAATACAGGGTGTGCTAGAAATATTTATTTAACAGAAACTACAATTTTAATACTTCAAATATAAAAAAAATGTTTTCATAAAAACGTTTTGTGAGCATTGTTGCCGGGTGTTATTTTTTTCTAAATTGCGGTAAACATGATCCCTAAACAAATATTTTCACTTTATTTTTTATACAGAATGTCTCTTTTCCCAAAATGTATACAATAAAAGTGAACAAGTAGGTTCATAGTGAATTTCATCCTTTCTATTAACAATTACGTCAAGATCCAGAAAACTTTCATTCTTATTATAATGTTTGACTATATTTTGGAAAAAAATTAATATAGAGATATCATCTGTTTGTTTTCGCCGCTTTCCTCTTTGCTATCGCTCCACCATTTTTTGGATATTGGATGGATTTTTACTTTTATTTTGACATTATGCCAAAAGTATTTATATTTCGATGAAAATCGGAAAGTACTTTTTCGAAATACTTTTGAGTAGTATGTATATTTTTGTACGAAAAGTCTTGAATTTGTTAAAGAAATGATCGTATTTTAGGTCACAAAATTAGAAATATTGAGCCGTATCAATCACATGATGTACCACCACCACCACCAGGCTTTACACCAGAATATCAATATCAAAATTCCTACACGAATGGGAGATATTCAAGAGAAGTTAGAAAACCACAGGTAACATTTTTTGTGTGATAATTCAATAATGCATAGAAAGGTTGTCTTTTAAGTGTTGTATATAACTACATAGTTGGCGCCTGACAACAAATACCAAATATCAAAATTAACTGTCAGGATTAGTTAACTTGATGCCAAAGTTTCATACCATTTCGTTTAAAGCTGTACCTAAAATGAATTTTTAAAGTTGATGAGTCAGTCGAAAATGGAATTAAGGCGCGAAAATTTTCGCCCCTTTAACAATATTCAAAGACAGCTGTCTTCACAAGAATGTCTAGCTGATTTGGTTTCTGTTTTCGGCAATGAAGCACCACATTAGTCGACAATTTCTCGTTGGTATGGAAATATTGTCAGTGGTGAAGAATCCTGGATTTACTCTTATGAACTCAAAAATAAATGTCAGTCGGTTGTTTGGGTGTTCCAAGATGAACCAAAACCCACACAGCTCGTAAAACAATTGAGTTTTTAAAGCAAGAGAATATCCAATTGCTGAACCATCCTCCATATAGTTTCAACATAAGTCCTAACGACTTTTTCAGTTTTCCAAAAATTGAGAATGAACTGTGACGTCAAAGACTCACACACCTTAAAAAACTTTATTTTGAATGTACCAGCAAGCGAGTGCTTCCAGAATTGGTTCCAAAGAATGCAAAGATGCATTTCTCTTCGTGGAGAATACTTTGAAAAACAATAGTGTTTAAAAGTTATCTACTGTTTTTGGAGTATACCTCATTAAAAAACGATTTTCATTGTTAGCCCGCGGTAGGAAAATTTTATGAGGAGTAAAATCGAGTGTTATCTAAAAGTGTGGCGTTACGTTAAACGTTATTTATTTAATTTGGACATACATCATACGCTCTATATACAACAGTTTGTTTGATAAATTATTATGTCTTTATAGTAAGTGGTTAATAGGTCTGGCTGCCAAAATTAAGGATTGTAGGTGTAAGGTTCGAATCCGGGTAGCGGTGATAATTTTTTAAAATTTTTTATATTGTGACATTTGTATATGAATAACCTTCAATAAGAATAATTTTTTTATAGGACCAATATTTTCAAATTTATATCAAAAACTTAAACCATTCATTTTTTAATTGCGGCAAAAATCTTGGCAATAACAATAATAATAATAATTATTATTATTTCACGACCACACGACATTAAAGAAATATGAATTTTTCATCATTTTGTTGCAATTTATCGAAAGGTACAAATAGTGCAGGGCATAGTGGCGCTTTCGTTTGCAAAATTGTTTTAATTCGTAATTTCTTTTAATGTGTTTTTTTGGTTCAAAATAGTCTAAAGAATATGAAAAATAATAATTCATTACAAAATAAACCTTTTTTTGCAGCATTTTTAATTTTTCGTTGTTTAAACAATAGACCAGGGTAGAAGTTTTTAAAAATAATAAAAAGTGAAAAAAATAGTGCAGGGCATAGTGGCGCGTTCGTTTGCAAAATTGTTTTAATTCGTAATTTTTTTTTAAGTGTTTTTTTGATTCATAATAGTCTAAAGAATATGAAAAATAATAATACATTACAAAATAAACCTTTTTTGCAGCATTTTTAATTTTTCGATGTTTAAACAATAGACCAGGGTAGAAGCTTTTAAAAATAATAAAAAGTGAAAAAAAATAATAGTAGGATGAAACCCATTGGAAAAGGAGATTATTATAAAAATTATGAAAGGAAAAATAATTTATGGGCAATCTGAGGTCGGGAAGGGGAAGGGGGTGTGTTTTTAAGGGTAAAAAACGGTTTATCTCGATTTCCGGCTAAACTACAAGTCCTATGGAAAAAAGTTAAATGGCAAAGTTGTAGGTAATAAAAAGATCTCTAACTTTTGTATTTGCAGTTTTTTCACATAACCTCAAAAATTATATGAAAAATTCAAATAACCAAGTTTTTGGTTTTTTACTTTTATCTTTTACAAAAAAAAAAATTTTTAACGAAATTTAATGAAAACTTACCTTTTTATGTCCCAAATACACTGTAATTTATTTGATTTGAAACATTCATTTTTTCACCTTATTTTGACCTAATATCGAAAAAGCACCCTAATTTTCAATCGAAAATTCTCCCGTCAAAATATCAGCTTTTTTCCAAAAAGTTGGTGTGCTTTTTATTCGTTCAAATATCTACTTTTCGATGGTGTAAAAAAATATATATTACCATAGTAGATGTTCTCAGAAAATGCAAACAATCGAAAAAAACTCGAATTCGAAATTTTTTTTTCAATCATGTACAAATTTGAGCTATTTATTAAAATGTACACTTTAATTACTCGAAAAATGTAAGATTACATGTTACATGGATGAACAAAAAAATTGCAAATCGAAATATACTACTACAATAATTAATAAACAAATAAGTTAATAAAGTTAATATTTTATAAGACATCTACAATATTTTGAGAAAGTTGTAGAATCTTCTTTTAATTATATGCGTAGACGCCTATTTATTGCTTATTTTAATATATACCTGAGTGACCTACGGAAAATTTTAGCCCATCAAAAGGTAGGCAGAAAAATGAAACGGTGGAAGAGATCATGAATAAATATTTGCGCTATGCAGGAAAACAATACGCAGCAAGCAGCTATATTGTTTTTGATGGGTACCCCGAAATAAAAAAATCAGTTACTGTCACAACAGTACCATCAGCTAATTCAACTAAAAGAGGAGAACGTAGTCGTAGAAAAACCTCAGATATTATTCCAGAGTTCGATTATCAAAACCATACAAAAATACCATGTTTGCAAGAAAAATTTTTATCTAACGAGAAAAACAAGGACAGAATAATAAAAACGTTAATGAAAATATTACAGCCACAAGGATTTTCCTGTAAACCAGTAGAAGAAATACTAATAAAACTGTCGATGTTGTGGGTCAAGATATTGATCTTTTGGTCCTTCCGAATCAATTAAATTCAAATAATTATGACATTTATTTTCGCAAACCAGGTTCTGGAAATGTAAAAGATCTATTTTTCACGTCTAATAGTTTCAAATATGAATCCTTCAAAAATATTGTTGCACTTCTGCATTGCTTTTCTGGTTGCGATACAATATCTGGATTTGCCGGAAAAGGAAAGAAGATTATCGTAAATTCATTATTAGACAATAAAAATTTGTCAAATTTGGCCAATATTTATAAAAATGATGCAAATAAAGAAGATATCGAAAAAAACGGATTACAGTTAATCAAATCTATTTATAAATGTAAAAAATGATAAAATAACACTGAATCAATTAAGATTTCAAAAATATCAATTAGCAAAAATTAAATCATCTTTCATATTGGCAAACCTCCCACCCACAAAAGGAGAAGTAGAACAACATTTTTACAGGGCATATTATCAGCTTCAAACTTGGTTGAGTAATGAACTGACAGCAACAGATTGGGGCTGGAAGCAACAACAACGTGGCATTATGCCCAAATTTACAGAAAAGGAATTAATTCCGGAAATATTGCTCAAAACTATTTGTTGTAGCTGTGAAACTGGATGTAACAGTTTCAAATGAGGCTGCCGAAAACATGGTTTAAAATGCACAAATTTATGCTCAAATTGTCATGGTTCTGAAAAATGCTCCAATATGGAAGAAGAAACCTATGAGGAAGTTGATGATTCAGAAGAAATTGTAGATGAAGAACCAATACAGACTGGAAATAATATTGGAGATGAAGAAGGTGATGGTCATGAAGATTTCGAAGATATACTAGAATCGGAAAGGTTTGCCGAATCTAACGATGAAGAAATGCCATCAAAGAGACGAAAACTAACGGATAAGTGATTAGAATTCAAGATAAAGTATTTATGAATAACTAGATTAATGTATTTAAAAATATTGTAATGAATGACGCAATTAAAATAAAGTTTCTAAATTCAATAGTACGGTTTATATGTATATTTATATATTATGAGAATTTCTATGACGTAATTAGAATTTAATAAATCAACCTTTTAATTGAAAAACATTGCAGCAGTCACATTTTTTAGGTGAAATTGTATATAATGATTAAAAAAAAATTTCGAATTCGAGTTTTTTTCGATTTTTTGCATTTTCTGAGAAGATTTACCAAAGTAATGTATTTTTTTTTGACCATGAGAAAGTAGAGATTTCAACGAACAAAAAGCAGCCCACCGACTTTTTTGAAAAAGCTGATATTTTGGCGGGAGAATTTTCGATTGAAAATTACGGTCTTTTTCGATATTAAGTCAAAATAAGGTGAAAAAATGAATATTTCAAATCAAATAAATTACAGTGTATTTCGGACATAAAAAGGTAAGTCTTCACCAAATTTCCTGAAACAAATTTTTTTTTTGTAAAAGATGAAAATAAAAAACCAATAACTTGGTTTTTTGAATTTTTCACATACATTTTGAGGTTATGTGAAAAAAGTGCGAATACTTTTTTCCATAGGACTTGTAATTTTGCCGGAAATCGAGATAAACCGTTTTTTACCGTTAAAAGCTCACCTCCTTCCCGACCTCAGATCGCCCGTAAATTATTTTTCCTTTCATTTTTATAATAATCTCCTCCTTTTCCAATGGGTTTCATCCTACTATTATTTTTTTTGGTTTATCTACCCTGGTCTACAATAACGACAACAGTTATCAAGTGTCATCTTACACTTTTATAATCAGAAGATCCTCTCGGACATTAAAAAAAAATTACGAACTAAAATTTTTTTGCAAACGAATGCGCCACTATGCTCTGTACTAAAAGAGCAAACGATATTGAAGATAGATATATAAGTTTTTAAAATTTTCTTAGAACAGAATTCAAGTTGCAATTTATCTAAAGCGACTAAGGTCTTTCCGATCGAGTTACACACGAGATTTTTTCTACGACCACATGATATCTAAAAAAATATTAATTTTTCATTTTCTTAGAACATACTGAAAGTCGCAATTTATTGAAAGCTACAAAAAACGTTTCAATCGAATTACACACAAGCTTTTCTACGACCACACGATATTAAAGCTAGTGATGGTCAGAATCGCATTATTTCAATAATCGGATTATCAGGTTATGAGTGATTTCAATAATCGAATGATAATTCGAATTATAAATCACTCATATTCTAATAACACTAGATTGCGCATTATTTGTTATTTGTTGCAACATCGCGCAATGCAAGGCCGTCATTAATCCATTCGAATCAGACGCAAGCGCATTTTAGCTTTTTACTGTTCATGCAGTGCAATTACGGATTTCAAACTGTCAACTGTCATCATGGATTAAAAATTGTGTATTCAACCAAAAAATTAAATTTGCTTTTCTGACAGTCAAAACAGACGGAGTTTTTACGGAATTTTAAATTTAGACTCACTGACTTGCACATTGTAACTTTTAACTTTACCCATATTTCTTTTTTCATCATTCCATAAAAAAATTCTAATTATTTTGCCATAATCGGATACTGACGATTATTCCCATAATCGGATTATGTATGATTTTTAATTCGAATTATGCCCATCACTGATTAAAGTAATATGAATTTTTCATCATTTTCTTAGAACAGATTGTAAATTGCAATTTATCGAAAGGGACAAAGAGCTTTCCGATCGAATTACACACAAGATTTTTGGAAACAGAGGTAGACCAAAAGAATCCTGGGAAAGAGGGAAAACAATGATAGAAGCAAAAGAATTAGCAACAAATAGAAAAGAATGGAAAACTTTTGTTGAAGAAACTTGAAATTTTAAGAAATCTTCCTACACCGAAAGGTAGAAGCGAATTGGATTATATATATATTAGGACCAGGATTTTTGCCAAAGTAAACTCCAGTCGTGCGTCGGAGCTGGAACAGAGTTTTTTTCTAGCTCTACAGGTTCCGCAAATATTTATCTTCCATATGTAGAATCCCATATAGGAGCTAAAGTGAGCACTTACACATAAAATTATATACTTTCCCTCCACGAAACGTTCACTTCTCTAGACATTGCATCTATGTTATTCTATATATCTTCCTCTCTTCCACTCACAGAATGGCTATACGGAACATAATTATTTTCCAAATCTGTATATGCCAAATATAAAAGACAACCCTCGTATACAGACTAGTCTTTGAATTCCGGAAAGGTTGTATCTCGTCGTCAATAGGATACTTCTACTGCTCCACGCAATGGATCCATAGAGATTCTGTAAATTCACCATATTTATTTGAAAAAAAAAAATGATGAAAACAAAGGCCGAGTTTGATATTATGAAGTCGAGACTGTTTTCGAACAAGATCTCCTTCATAATTCATGATAAAAATTTTCTCAGCGACTCCTGATTATAAATACAACAAAATACACAAACAAAATCGTACTAAAACATTTAGGTTATGAATTTTTTTTCTGTTTTTAGAACACTAGCAACCAACAGGTCCAACAATTGGTAGACGCATGCGCTTTTCGACCGATTAGAGGATCTTCGAGTATATCTCCAATGGAAACGGGATACGATCATTCTTGGTGGGGTAAAAAAACAAACGAACGCCGAAATACCCCTCAAGATCAACTGTTAAACGCCGTTAGTAACTTGCCGACGCGAAGTCATGAGAACAGCGTTAGTTCTGATTGTACTAGTGATGAAGTTAGAGTGAGTATTGTTCAATTTATATATAAATATATATAGTCAGTAAACTCTTCTATCATTCGATGGTGTAGGGTATGGTGCAATTATTAATGTACGAATTTCTTCCATTCTCTTCTGTTTTGTGTCAATTCCTGCTTATATCTCTTTTATTTAGTATATCTCCTATTACTTTGTCCCACGTTTTTCTTGGTCTGCCCCTTTTCTTGTTATTTTGTATTTTCGCTTTCCAAAATCTTTTTACTGGTCTTTTTTCGTTCATTCGCTGTAAATGTCCCCACCAATCTAGCTGCCGCCCTTCTATAAATTCTAATGTGGATTGTACCTCTAGATCTTTCCTTATATCTATAGTCTTGGTGACTCCTATAGTTCTTCTAAGATGTTTCATTTCTGTTGCTTCTATTTTACTTTTCTGTTGTTCTGTTAAGACCCAATATTCACATCCAATTGTTAGTATTGGTCAATATATCGATTTGAAAACCTTCATTTTTGTCAATTTCTCTTTTATTTATAAATTTTTTGTTCATTGCATAGTAAAGTTGATTTCGTTTTCTGAATTCTATTCATCAAATGTTACCCCTAAATATTGGAAATAATTTACTTGTTCTATTTTTTCTCCATCGATGTAAGTGGTTAAGTTTTCTCTGTTCTCTCCTATTATCATTACCTTTGTTTTATTCTTGTTTATCTTCATGCCATACTGTGTCCCATACATTTATGTGTATTTGCAAGTCTTTTTCACTTCCAGCCAGTAATACGACATCATATGTGAATGCACCTCCAGTTATATTTACTTATTGTAATTGTACAATAATTTTTTGTTAGTGGCTTACATTTCTTTATTATTTCGTCCATGAATGTTATAAACTGTAGATCGCTTAAGCTCTCCTTGTCGTAGCCCTGTATTTGTAGTGAATGTTTGTGATATCATATTGTTTTTTATAATTGCGTTTTCAATGTTCTTATAAATCTTCTGTGTTAATCTTATAATTTTACCATTGATTCCTCTGTCCGTAAGTATTTTCCATAATTTATGTCTTAGAACTGCATCAAAAGCTTTCTCTAGGTCCAAAAATGCCATAAAAATTTTCCTTTTTTTCTTTAATTGCTTTTTCAGTTATAAATGTTTTATTGTGAATACATGGTCTTGTGTACTTCTTCCATTTCTGAATCCGCTCTTTGTTTCTTCCAGTGTTCTCTCGATCTTCAGTCTGATTCTTTTTTCTATGATCTTTTCCAGTATTTTCATGGCTGTATTTAGTAATGTAATACCTCGGTAGTTATTGCAGTCCTTGTGGTCTCCTTTTTTCAAGATGGGTACTATTAATGCTTTCTACCAATCCGTTGGCAAGGTATCTTGTTCCCATACTCTGTTGTTTAATTTAAGACCTTTTTATTGCAGTTTCTATCATTGACCTTCGTTCGTTTAAATAGGGTTTTGGGAAAAATATTTTTTCAACGAAACCTATGTCAATTGGAACGTCGTTTTGCTTACATTATTTTTTACCATTCTATTTTTTACTTTGTTTCCTTAACGGTTCCTGAAATATGGTCGAGTGCCATTTTTATTAGGACACCTAAACACATTCTAATAAGAAATGTTTCTAGATTGGATATTCCAGTGAAAATGAAGGAAAAAACTTTCAGTCCAATCAACCAGTCGATCTAATTATTTCGAATTTAGATCCAACTATTGTACCAAAGGACCTCAAAAGACTACTTACGAATATGCTCAAAGAATACGCCATGGTAAGACACTTTAAAATTATTTACATATACAACAATAATCGAAAAAAAAAACTTTTTTTTAGATATTAAGTTTGAATATAGCCGTACAAAACGATGGTACACCAATAGCAATTATCAGGGTAAACGGACAAAGGGAGGCTCAATTTACAATTTCCCAATTACACCGACAAAAATTGGGACACAAAAGAATAATCATATCTTATGCTCAGAGCAGTTCACCCTATCCAGAAGAACTTAAATCTATGGTCATAGAACTTTTACAGGTTTGTCAATATTTATTTTTTGTTATTTAACCTTTCATCTCTACCTGGTTCGGTCGAAACGCGCCGAGGAACCGCGTTTAACTTTCTAATTTATTTTATCTAAGATCGTATGATTTTTGTATCAGAAAACAATTTTTAAGTCCAAAAGTTGTGTACAGAAAAGTAGTGTTTTTTTTGTAACTTATTCATTTCTACCATGTACGATTGAAACACGGTGAAGCACCGCCTTTTAAATTTATTTTATCCAAGTTTGTGTGATTTTTCTACGGAAAATAATTTTTAGTCTCAAAAATAGCGTAAAAAAGTAGCGTTATTTGTCTACCCCTATCTTGTACGGCAAAATCACCGCATCGCATTAGATTGTTAATTTATTTTATGCATGTTTGTGTGATTTTTGTCTCTGGAAACAATTTTTAAGTCCAAAAATTGCCTAAAAACGATAGTAGCGATCTTTGTATCCAGCTCATCGTTACCGTGTACGGCTGGAACAAGCCGAAGCTACGCGAACCGCATCGCTTTAGCTTTTTACTTTATTTCATGCAAGTTTGTGGAATTTTTGGCTCTGAAAACAATTCCAAAATAGCCTAAAAAGGAGACTAGCGATCTTTGTATCCAGCTCACTTTTGCCATGTATAGCTGGAACACGCCAAGTCCAAAAATATCCTAAAAAGGAAACTAGTGATCTTTGTATCCAGTACGTTGTTACCGTGTGCGGCTGGAACAAACCGAAGAACCTCGAACCGCATCGCATTTACTTTTTAATGTATTTCATGCAAGTTTGTGTGATTTTTGTCTATAGAAACAATTTTTAGGTTTCAAAAATAGCGTAAAAAAGTAGCGTTATTTTTATCCTGTCTATTAATATCGTGTACGGCTAAATCACCGCGTACCGCATCGCATTAACTTTTTAATGTATTTCACCCAAGCTTTTGTGATTTTTGTCTCTGGAAACAATTTTTAAGTCCAAAAATAGCCTAAAAAGGAAACTAGCGATCTTTGTACCCAGCTCACTTTTGCCGTGTACGGCAGGAACACGCCGAAGTACTGCGTGCCGCATCGCATTAGCTTTTTAATTTATTTCATGCAAGTTGTGTGATTTTTGTCCCTAGAAACAATTTTTAGGTTTCAAAAATAGCGTAAAAACTAGCGTTATTTATATAACCTGCCTACTCTTATCGTGTACGGCTAAATCACCGCGAACCGCATCGCATTAACTTTTTAATGTATTTCATGCAAGTTTGTGTGATTTTTGTCTATAGAAACAATTTTTAGGTTTCAAAAATAGCGTAAAAAAAGTAGCGTTATTTTTAACCTGCCTACTCTTATCGTGTACGGCTAAATTACCATGTACCGCATCGCATTAACTTTTTAATGTATTTCACCCAAGCTTTTGTGATTTTTGTCTCTGGAGTCCAAAAATAGCCTAAAAAGGAAACTAGCGATCTTTGTATCCAGCTCACTTTTGCCGTGTACAGCAGGAACACCCCGAAGTACCGAGTGCCGTATCGCATTAGCTTTTTAATTTATTTCATGCAAGTTTGTGTGATTTTTGTCTCTAGAAACAATTTTTAGGTTTCAAAAATAGCGTAAAGAAAGTAGCGTTATTTTTAACCTGCCTACTAATATCGTGTACGGCTAAATCACCGCGTACCGCATCGCATTAACTTTTCAATGTATTTTATCCAAGATTTTGTGGTTTTTGTCTCTGGAAACAATTTTTAAGTCCAAAAATAGCCTAAAAAGGAAACTAGCGATCTTTGTACCCAGCTCACTTTTGCCGTGTACGGCAGGAACACGCCGAAGTACTGCGTGCCGCATCGCATTAGCTTTTTAATTTATTTCATGCAAGTTTGTGTGATTTTTGTCCCTAGAAACAATTTTTAGGTTTCAAAAATAGCGTAAAAACTAGCGTTATTTATATAACCTGCCTACTCTTATCGTGTACGGCTAAATCACCGCGAACCGCATCGCATTAACTTTTTAATGTATTTCATGCAAGTTTGTGTGATTTTTGTCTATAGAAACAATTTTTAGGTTTCAAAAATAGCGTAAAAAAAGTAGCGTTATTTTTAACCTGCCTACTCTTATCGTGTACGGCTAAATTACCATGTACCGCATCGCATTAACTTTTTAATGTATTTCACCCAAGCTTTTGTGATTTTTGTCTCTGGAAACAATTTTTAAGTCCAAAAATAGCCTAAAAAGGAAACTAGCGATCTTTGTATCCAGATCACTTTTGCCGTCTACAGCAGGAACACCCCGAAGTACCGAGTGCCGTATCGCATTAGCTTTTTAATTTATTTCATGCAAGTTTGTGTGATTTTTGTCTCTAGAAACAATTTTTAGGTTTCAAAAATAGCGTAAAGAAAGTAGCGTTATTTTTAACCTGCCTACTAATATCGTGTACGGCTAAATCACCGCGTACCGCATCGCATTAACTTTTCAATGTATTTTATCCAAGATTTTGTGGTTTTTGTCTCTGGAAACAATTTTTAAGTCCAAAAATAGCCTAAAAAGGAAACTAGCGATCTTTGTATCCAGCTCACTTTTGCCGTGTACGGCAGGAACACGCCGAAGTACTGCGTGCCGCATCGCATAAGCTTTTTAATTTATTTCATGCAAGTTTGTGTGATTTTTGTCCCTAGAAACAATTTTTAGGTTTCAAAAATAGCGTAAAAAGTAGCGTTATTTATATAACCTGCCTACTCTTATCGTGTACGGCTAAATCACCGCGAACCGCATCGCATTAACTTTTTAATGTATTTCACCCAAGCTTTTGTGATTTTTGTCTCTGGAAACAATTTTTAGGTTTCAAAAATAGCGTAAAAAAAGTAGCGTTATTTTTAACCTGCCTACTCTTATCGTGTACGGCTAAATTACCATGTACCGCATCGCATTAACTTTTTAATGTATTTCACCCAAGCTTTTGTGATTTTTGTCTCTGGAAACAATTTTTAAGTCCAAAAATAGCCTAAAAAGGAAACTAGCGATCTTTGTATCCAGCTCACTTTTGCCGTGTACAGCAGGAACACGCCGAAGTACCGCGTGCCGCATCGCATTAGCTTTTTAATTTATTTCATGCAAGTTTGTGTGATTTTTGTCTCTAGAAACAATTTTTAGGTTTCAAAAATAGCGTAAAGAAAGTAGCGTTATTTTTAACCTGCCTACTAATATCGTGTACGGCTAAATCACCGCGTACCGCATCGCATTAACTTTTCAATGTATTTTATCCAAGATTTTGTGGTTTTTGTCTCTGGAAAAAATTTTTAAGTTCAAAAATAGCCTCAAAAGGAAACTAGCGATCTTTGTACCCAGCTCACTTTTGCCGTGTACGGCAGGAACACGCCGAAGTACTGCGTGTCGCATCGCATAAGCTTTTTAATTTATTTCATGCAAGTTTGTGTGATTTTTGTCCCTAGAAACAATTTTTAGGTTTCAAAAATAGCGTAAAAAGTAGCGTTATTTAAATAACCTGCCTACTCTTATCGTGTACGGCTAAATCACCGCGAACCGCATCGCATTAACTTTTTAATGTATTTCATGCAAGTTTGTGTGATTTTTGTCTATAGAAACAATTTTTAGGTTTCAAAAATAGCGTAAAAAAAGTAGCGTTATTTTTAACCTGCCTACTCTTATCGTGTACGGCTAAATCACCATGTACCGCATCGCATTAACTTTTTAATGTATTTTATCCAAGCTTTTGTGGTTTTTGTCTCTGGAGTCCAAAAATAGCCTAAAAAGGAAACTAGCGATCTTTGTATCCAGCTCACTTTTGCCGTGTACGGCGGCTGGAACACGCCAAAGTACCGCGTGTCGCATTAGCATTTCAATTTATTTCATGCAAGTTTGTGTGATTTTTGTCTCTAGAAACAATTTTTAGGTTTCAAAAATAGCGTAAAAAAGTAGCGTTATTTTTAACATTCCTACTAATATCGTGTACGGCTAAATCACCGCGTACCGCATCGTATTAACTTTTTAATGTATTTTATCTTTTGTGGTTTTTGTCTCTGGAAACAATTTTTAAGTCCAAAAATAGAAAACTGGCGATCTTTGTATCCAGCTTACTTTTGACGTGTACGGCCGGATCACGCGGAAGTACCGCTTTAATAAACAACTTCAAACAGCAACAGCACTCTCAAGTAAAGTGTATGTTCGATATATCGATTGTGAACATATTAGAAAAACTTTGAATCATATACTATTAAAACGGGAAATAAAAGAAATGTATCGCTTATTTTGCCGCAAGTTATACTTGGAAGATCCCTGTTTATTGGAGGCATCCTCATTCCTTAATCTGCATAATCTGCTAACAATAAACGAAAACCCTCAAAAATATTATTTGTTTCTTAATTTGCCGTTCAAATGTGTGCGTCTTTTAAGCCAACTTGGAATGTCGAGTCATTATGTGATGAAATTCACTTTTAATTGGAATATGCAAGCTGAATTACTATCGTATTATCTAAATTATATCTAATATAGTTGTAGTACTTCTTGTTGTAAAGTATTATATTTTTCTATAAACAATAAAGATTGATTGATTGATTACCGTGTACGGCTGGAACATGTCGAAGCCCCGCGTACCGCATCGTGTTATCTTTTTAATTTATTTTACCCAAGTTTGCGTGATTTTGGACACTGGAAAAAATTTGTAAGTCCAAAAATCGTGTATTGAAAAAACTAACGTTTTTTGTATCTTGAACACACCGAATCACACGGCATCGCGTTATCTTTTCTTTAGTTTGTTTGATTTTTTTTTCTCGGGAAATAATTTTTATGTCTCAAAATTTGCGTATTTAAAAGTCTAGAGTTCTTCGTAACTTGTCCATCTCTACCGTGTACGGCTGAAGCACACCGAAGCACTGCGTACAGTGTCGCGCGCTTAACGATCTGTAGACATCGATAGACTCACTAAATACTTATGAAATTTATTTTTTGTAGGAAGTACCCGACAATTGCATGCCACTATTTAAATTTATTAATTTATTAGAATCCCGTTATCATTGCACGGTATCCGTATCAGAAGTAAATAAATTGAAAGATATTTGTAAAATAACCGACTCCTTAGGATCTAGAATTATTTCGTTGAATCAAGAAATGAAAACGTCACCTCCGTCTCATTTATCCAGGGTAAGTTTATCATTCAAAATTTGTTTAAACTAATGAAACATTTTCAGACTTTTGTTCAATACTGTATCATGCATTGTCCGAACGGCGTTCAAACTAGAGGCTGGTGCGAATTGAGCGTTATTCAAACGCCTAACGTGAAGATTTCACTAAAATTATTCTCCAACAAATTGTTATTATTGTTGAAAATACATATGGGCGTTATGCATCTTTTAAGGTAAAAAAGTTTCTCTTTACCCTCCCAACCACTGTTCAATTTATTTATAAGAGTTTTTGTTTTGTAGTTTTCAAGCTTGTTACGAACAAGAATTTCACGAACCGTTACCAGTTTACGATGGAGGCGTACCATTAGAACATCTCGTCACTTGCGTACCGAATATCGACATCAAATTGGTAGGACCGAATAAAAATATCAAAATTATACGATACGTCGACGATAAAAATAATGAAAATGAAGAAGGTACGTTGTATATTCTATATTCGGTCTAAAAAGTTGTTTTCAGCCTTGTACTCCCTGGGCAAAAACATTACTTACCCCTGTCAACCCCCTCCCCTCCTCTACTACGTGCATTCAGATCCTGTTTTTCCCCATACTAGTTATGCATTTTTCTACCCTCTCCAACTATGTACAGGGTAAGTTAAGAAATATTACGTCGCTTGGCTGTTTTTTCAGTTAATTTGCCTCGCCTACTCGGTTTTTACGATTATCAAAAGACTAGATGAATAATTGATTGATGAAAATGAAATGAAATTTTCATTACTTGACATATTGTTGTTTGAGGTTAGGTTACGTACCGTTATGAAGTAGACTTTGCCATAATTTGGCACTTTACGGTTTAAGTCGACTTTACATTGGTTTGACCATTATAAAACCCAATTATGACTTGGAGGATCCTTGTCGCTTTAAAGTCTCCTTTAAAAATGATTATAAAACCGTCCCCTACCTCGGAGTTTGAGACTAGCGCTGAATCTCTTTATTAATTATTTTTAGATGCCGTTTTGAAATCCGTATCGCCACATTTAGCACCGAATATCACTTTACTATGTCGGGAACTTATAGATTTGTTGAAAACCCAAGATAGATGTCAATTACTTATGAGCAAATTTATTCCCGCTTATCATCACCATTTCGGAAGGCAATGCAGAGTCGCTGACTACGGTTATACCAAACTGTTGGATCTTTTTGAATCAATTCCGCACATTATTCAAGTAAGTTTAGCTTTATCCTCTTTTTTGCTGATTTATCTGATAGTTTGTCCGGTGATGCTATTAGATGAAGCGATTTAGATGCTTCTGGACTTCCCAGTGTAAAAACAACTTCAACTTTTTACATGAACACTACCGTGAACACGCATCACTGGTTCTGACCAAATTTGACGTTTACCTTGCTGCTGTTTCTCATAAAATGGTAACTACAAAGAGAAATACAGCAGCGTTATTATGTGCATTTTGATGATCTTTGTTTTTGTTTTAGATTTTGGGCGACGGCACTAGACGTGCGATAACCTTGACGCATTCCGCTCAAATGCGTCGTTTTACTTCGGATCTGTTGCGAGTTCTTAAAGTTCAACCCGCCAAACAGATCACGTTGACGGATTTTCCATCGGCCTACGAAAAAGTAATAAACAAACCGTTTAATGCTGTCGAGTACGGATTGTGTACATTCGAAGATCTATTACACGAAGTGTCCGAGAATACGGTAGTCGTTAGTCAAAACGATAATGGAGAGTATGTCATAGCTGTACCGAAAAGAGAACAAACTGCCGAAGAAATTATGAGGACCAAACAATTCGCATCTGAGGTAATATTTAACATTACGATTCGAAACTCTTAACTATGCGCAATATTTTATTCAATTATAACAATTACACTCAAAAACATTGAATAACAAATACTCTGAACTTTACACAGAAACACACAATTATACACAATAACACTGAATAACATTGAAAAACGGACAATTTTCCTGAAAAATACAAAAGAACACTCATTAACACACGAAACCACTCAAATATATATAAAAACACCAGAAAACATTGAATAACAGAAATACTCCCAATTTTATACGTATAAGTAAGTATACTCAATAAGAAAAATAAACACTCAACAACATTGAAAAAATGCTGAATTTCCATGAAAACACACAAGAACACTCAATAACACACAAAAACACTCAACTATACATAAAAACAACAGAAATCGTGCAATCAGGCAATATTTTCATTCAGTAACAATAATTACACTCCAAACCATTAAATAGCATACAAATACTCTCAATTTTACACGGAAACACACAAGTATACTCAATAACACAAATAAACACTCAACGACTTTGGAAAATCGCTGAATTTCCCTGAAAAACACACAAGGACACTCGATAACACACAAAACACTCAACTAAACATAAAAACAATAGAAATCGTGCAATTAGGCAATATTTTCATTCAGTAACAATAATTACAATCCAAAACATTAAATAACATACAAATACTCTCAATTTTACACAAAAACACACAATTATACTCAATAACACAAAGAAACAATCAACAACAGTAAAAAACACAAAATTTACCTGAAAAACACACAAAATCACTAAACTATACATAAAAACAACAGTTATCGTGGAATTAGGCAATATTTTCATTCGGTACCAATAATTACATTCCAAAACATAAAATATCATACATAATCTCAATTTTATACGGAAACGCACAAATATACTCAATAACACAAATAAATACTCAGCAACATGGAAAAAACGTTGAATTTCTCTGAAAATCACAAGAACACTCGATAACACACAAAAACACTCAACTATACATAAAAACAACATAAATCGTGCAATTAGGCAATATTTTCATTCAGTAACAATAATTACAATCCAAAACATTAAGTAACATATAAATACTCTCAATTTCACACAAATATACTCAATAACACAAAGAAACATTCAACAACATTAAAAATCACCCAATTTCCCCGAAAAAACGCACAATAACACTCGATAACACAAAAACGCTCAACTATACATAAAAACAATATAAATCATGTAATTAGGCAATATTTTCATTCAGTAACAATAATAACACTCTAAAACATTAAATAACATACAAATACTCTCAATTTTACACAAAAACACACAATTATACTCAAACACAAAGAAACATTCAACATCATCAAATTTCCCTGAAAAAACGCACAATAACACTCGATAACACACAAAAACAATCAACAACATTAAAAAACTCCCAATTTTCCTGAAAAACACACAAGAACACTCGATAACACACAAAACCACTCAACTATACATAAAAACAACAGAAATCGTAGAATTCGGCAATATTTTCATTCAGTAACAATAATAACACTCTAAAACATTAAATAACATACTTACAAATTCTCTCAATTTTACACAGAAACACACAATTATACTCGATAACATAAAGATACAATCAATAACATTAAAAAACACCCAATTTCCCTTAAAAAAAAACGCACAAAAACACTCGATAACACATAAAAACACTCAACTATACACAAAAACAACAGAAATCGTGCAATTAGGCAATATTTTAATTCAGTAACAATAATTACACTACAAAACATTAAATAGCATACAAATACTCTCGATTTTACACTTAATCACACAATTATACGAAATAACGCGAAGAAACACCTAATAACATTAAAAAAACTCACAATTTCACTGACAATCAAAACACAAATAAACGAGCGATGGTTAGACCTTTATAAACCTCTTATTACTTTGTAGGTGATCGATTTGCTTCGGCATTCCACTTATTACACGATGTGTTTCAATAAATTCGTACCTGCTTACCACCATCATTTCGGACATCAATGTAAAGTATCCAATTATGGTTTTACCAAATTGATAGAACTGTTCGAGGCTATTCCGGAAATAGTAAAGGTAAAAATTTAAAAATGAGTATAAAATTTACAATTAAATGCTTGGCATTTACTATGTATTCTTAAAATAACATTTATTAAGTGAAGTTGTGCAATAAATATGCCACTAACGTCTAATTTCACTCCTATGACATTTAAATGGCATTTGACAGACAGTTCACACTTGTCAACTGTATATTTTTGATCTTTATGCTTTTTCGGGTGAACATTCACTGAAGCTTAAAAGATCTAAGGAGACTTCATCTTCTATCCAGTTCCTAAGGAAAGTCTCCGAGACTAGTAGTTCCTTCAGTTCTATTAGTTGAAGGAATTTTAGGATATCTGTAGGCTTCAGTTTAAGCAGGTCTTCGTCTTATAACCACTGTAGCGCCTTGCATTCTGCAAGTATGTGATTTTTCTTATTCCATTCCACAGAATCTACATTCTTTCTTGAGGTTTTTTTGGTACGTATTCAGACGTCAGTGTCCTATTAGGACAACTGTCAAAACTCTTAGTGCAGTCTTACTTGGCTTACACATTCTATTAATCTCACCTGGTTATAGTTCCCCCGGATTATCTTTGATACTCTACTATACTCTGTTCAAATTTCATTTACGCCTAGTCAAAACAATATCTCCACCTGACAGCAGCTCTAGCGAGAGACGATTTGCGTTCGTATTGGTGGGTTGGTTGCATCCAACTCCCCACTAACACGAAGGCAAAGCGTCTGCCGGATGTTAGGTGGGGATATTGTTTAGACTTGGCGTAAATAAAATTTCAACAGATTATAGTTCTTTCCAATGGTATAATCGCCTCGTTTTTTTGGTTTTACCTATTTCTTCCAATATTATATTTTACAAAAGGGTGTTTCAGTTAGTTCATCTGTTATTTCATTTTCTTCTAAAACAGTGTATGCTGGAAGCTACAGAAAAGTAACGATATTGTTCTTGTCTAGTTCATTAAGATTTTGAAGGCATTCTCATAACATTTTAGAACTGATTAGACGAGAACTCAGTACTTCAATTGCGACTAGACTATCCGACAAGATGATAATCTTTTACCTTCCATATCTTTTATCACCAATTATTTGGTAAATAGGGTACCGATTATATATATATATATATATTTTACAAAAGATATACCTACCAAAAAAATGTTCATATTTCAGCCTTGAAAAAGAAAATAAAAATTTTCGAAACGTTGGGTAGTAAATAAGAGTTTAATTCAGCCCTCCTTACGACGGAATCCCTAAGATATATAAAACCTATTGAATTATCTACCGTCAAGAATTCCCTTTTGTTTATATATATATATATATTTATTTTATTTATATATATATATATATATATATATATATATATATATATATATATATATATATATATATAAAATGAGTACTCTTTACACTATTTTCCAAGCTTTCGGAATATCTTTATTTCCATTCTCAAGGACAGCATTCGAGATTGTATTACAAGTTGTTTCAAATGGTAAATACATCTAATAATAATTTTGATTTGAATTTTTTAAAAAGTAAATGTCAAAATGATGTCAAACAAAATCGTTTGCTTATAGAAAAAGAAATAGTATACAATTATAACTAACTTATATCTAAAAATATCAAGATTGGCTAGGTTCGTCTTCTTTTTTTTAATTTGTTTGATGTTATTTTAACCTCAAATGTTTGAAATAGACGAATTTGAAATTTGGAATTTCAATATTAGTTAAATTTTTAATCCATTTGGGATTAGTATTTAATTTCATTTGGAATTCTTCGTCTATTAATTTATTTAATTTCTTGATATTATTGTTTTTTGTTGAATAAAAAATCTTATTATAATTTCTTTTTTGATAAAATTGAAAGTTATTAAATGTATATTCTGATGTTGATTGAATTATTTCTGACTTTAAAAAATTCAAATTAGATTCTATAGATTTATGATAATCTTTTGATTGTTAGAAATTTCAATATTTATGATTTTATTGCCTAACCTTAAGATAAAATTAGTATTCTTCCTAATGTGAACATCTTGACGGTGGAGAAGCTCAGTTAATGGATTTATTGAGTGTTCTATATGTTTAGGAGTGATATTTTCTCTTCTACATTTCAAAAGGAAACATCTTCTATTGTATTCTTTTGCTAATTTCATCTTAATTCTCGACCATTTCTTAAATAATTGAACAGTATATTTACCATAATTGTCTTCTATGTTCTTATAAAACCCCATTATCAATAACTAAAGTTATAGTAGATATTTGCCGAATAATAATGTACAAGGACAGGAATATTGGGGAAGCGGCAAAATTGTAAAATGAGTACTCTTTACACTATTTTCCAAGCTTTCGGAATATCTTTATTTCCATTCTCAAGGACAGCATTTACTTTTTAAAAAATTCAAATCAAAATTATTATTAGATGTATTTACCATTTGAAACAACTTGTAATACAATCTCGAATGCTGTCCTTGAGAATGGAAATAAAGATATTCCGAAAGCTTGGAAAATAGTGTAAAGAGTACTCATTTTACAATTTTGCCGCTTCCCCAATATTCCTGTCCTTGTACATTATTATTCGGCAAATATCTACTATAACTTAATATATATATATATATATATATATATATATATATATATATATATATATATATATATATATATATCATTTATCAATATTGAACTGGGCAAATCTTTCTGTGGCGTTAATTTCATCTTAGGGTTTTTCAAAAGTTACTCTTACACTCCTATCCCTATATTTATGTTATAAAGTAACAGTCGGTCACTTCATTTTGATTAATGTTATAAATGAAACTAATTGTTTAATTCCACTATTTAATGAAAAAATTATGAAAGGATATTGATAATTATTTCGATATGAAGTCGTCAATGAACAGATAAATCTAGAGAGCTCTCCACTATTAAACTGTCTTCTTAAGAAACAATTGTAAAGATCAGCAGATATAGTTTTCCTTGGTTTCTTATATCATTGCACAGTTATACTGATCTTAAATGAGAAAAAAGATATCCAGGATATCCCCATAGGGCTAATAATAATAGCTTAAATATTTGTAATATCATATCTTCTCTTTTTTCTATTCATATAAATTAAGTCAACCACAAGATAGATCACTCACTATTTGGTATAGTCAAAATATTAAACATCAAGTAGGCATCACATAAAATGTAACTTCTGTCATTCTGACGATGATATGTCAATATCAAAATAATTATACTATCAATATCCTTTCTTATTTTTTTCATTAAATAGTGGAATTAATTAGAAACAGTCAGTTTCATTTATAACATTAATATGAGTAGATTCCACAAAGTAAGGGTCCAATCAGTAAATTCAACTTCATTTTTAGATTGATGAATTACTCGATGGAGAACGAACCGTAAGTTTGACGTTACCACAAGCTTTAAAAGTTTTAGGTGCTCAAATTGTACAAATAATAAAATCAACTCAACAATCTTCGTTACTCTTAAGCGATCTACCTAAAGCTTATTTAGCCGAATGCGGATATCCTCTAGAACCGCAATTGTACGAATGCACTTCGATTTCGGAAGTATTAACAAAACTCACGGATTACATTCAGGTAAGGTAACATTTTAAAACAAAAATAAACTGTTTAGTCGTTGAAAAATCTTGAAAATTTGACGTAAAATTAAGAATTATTTAACAATAATTTGCAATTATACAAGAAAAAAGTATAAATTTACCATACGAGGGTTGTCTTTAAAGTGTTGCACATAACAAATGTCAAAATTAACTGTCATGTTTAGTTAACTTAACGCCAAAGTTTCAGACCGCTTCGTTTAAAGCTGTAGTCGAAAAATGGAATTAAGCCGGGAAAATTTTCGGGCAATAATTTTTTACAATTTTCGACAATTGTCTCAACAAGAATGCCTTGCCCCGTTGGTTTCTGTTTTCGGCAATGAAGCATCAGTCGACAATTTTTCGTTGGTATGAAGAATTTAAACGTGGACGGTACTCAACGGTAGTCACCCAGGAAAATGTCCATGCTGTACGTAATCTGATCCAAGAAGATCGACATGTCACATATCGTGAAATTGGAGCATCATTGGGTTTTTCAAAGACCACAAGTCAAAAAATTTTACATGAAGAATTATCTGTAAAAAAAATAGTTTTTCTTTGGACAACGCATCTGTTGACGGAAGAGTCAATTGGTGCCAAAAAACTCTAAAACGGATTAACAGTATTGTTAGTGGTGATAAATCCAGATTTACTTTTATAAACCCAAAAAGAAACGTCAGTCGGCTGTTTGGGTGTTTCAAGATGAACCTAAACCGACGAAAGTTATCCGTTCTCGAAGTGTTTCTAAACAGATAGTGGCGACATTCCCCTCAAAAGCGGGCCATGTAGCAACAAATTCTCTGCAAATCAAAGAACTGTTACTACTGATTGGTACATATTGATTTGTTTACCGGGAGTAATTGCAGAGTTTCGAAAAACCAACCTCCAATGACGAATGAACCTCCACCAAGACAATGCAAGTTCCTACACATCTCGAAAAACAATTGAGTTTTTAAAGCAAGAAAACATCGAATTGTTGGACCATCCTCCATACAGTCCAGACCTAAGTCCTAACGACTTTTTTACTTTTTCAAAAATTAAAAATATACTGCGTGATCAAAGGTTCCAGTCCCCAGAAGAAACCTCTATTTTGAATGTACCAACAAGCTTCCAGAATTGGTTCCAAAGGATGCAAAAATGCATTTCCCTTCGTGGAAAATAACAATAGTGTGTAACAGTTATCTACTGTTTTTTTCTAGCTCTACAGGGTGATCCATTATTTCCATTGGTGCGATAAAGTACAATAACTTGTAAATCCTCAAAGATATTTGAATAGAATTTTGACCGATTGTAGCCAGCCTGAAGGCTTACATTTTAAAATTGGTCGGAATTATACAGCTTGTTCCAGAATGCCCTGTCAGATCAAAAGTACATTTTTTTAAAGGGACACCCTGTATTTTACTTCAAATTTCAATTTTGCTGGACTTCGCTACTGCAATGATATAAGATTATGATAGGTTATACAAAGTATTTAACAAGTTCTGACCACTTGTTCCCGAAAATCGTAGTGAGTTCGACACCCAGTATACTTTAAACAGTACAATTTAAAATAAATATTTCATACCCATATGTCTGTGATGGAGACCTAGTATCACAATTCACTAGACCTTCTTCCATATCTAAGAAACCGTATACAGGGCTAGTCCAAATTCGAATACAGTAGGCTCGTTCCAACTGGCGATAGAACCGTTCTAGGTTTCGTTCGCGCAAGTGCTGTATTTCTTTCGCGTTCCAACCGATTATAGTATCGTTCTTGGGACGGTACAAAAACTACCTTCTGGAAGGGTTGATAAAGTTGATGTGTCCAGTCCATTTCTAATTCGAGTTTGCGCACCCAGGGGCGGACTAAGGCCTAGGCAACCTAGGCACGTGCCTAGGGCCCGTAATGTTAGGCGCCCGAAAATTAGGTTTTCAATTTTTATAATTAATTTTTATTTAACAGAAAAACGTGATATTCATAATTATTGCTGAAACGTATCCAAATTATGCCTAATCGTTGATTGATAAATACAGAAGTTTTAATATATGATTCATTGATAGATTTCATACAAACTGTTAGAGATGATTTTGACAATTTAGAAAAAGAAGCAGAAAAAGTTAAAGATATTGCATATACTAATGATAAAAAACGGCAGAAAATACGAAAACTCTTTCATGATGAAATTCCAGAACATCAAATAAGATTCAGTGGCAAAGAACATTTTAAAGTTAATATTTTTGTTGTAGTAGGTATGCGATTCTTTAATTAGCAACATTAAAAAAAGATTGAGGGATATAAACTATTAACAATAAATTCAAAACAATTTTTCATGATAGTGATGTTAGTGACTCTTCAATAGAATAATTAAAATGTTATGAACAAGATTTAAACTTAGCAGAACTGAAAAATGAAGTATTACAATTTAGAACTTCTATAAGTAAAGAAAATATTATTTCGCCTGTATCCATGTGATCATTTATTTAGGAAAATAATATTATTGCAACATTCCCTAATTTAAACATAATTCTGATAATTTATTTAACCCTTCCAATAAACAATGCAAGCGGTGAAAGATAATTCTCGGTAATGGCCAGAATAAAAAAGTTTTTAAGATCCACGTTAGGCCAACAAAAATTAAATAGTTTATCATTACTTTATATAGAAAAAGATCTATTAAATAACTCTATTAATTATGACAAATTAATTGACGAGTTTGCTGAATTAAAAGTGAGAAAAAAGGCAATATAACTAATCAATCTTGGTATATTTGTTTAAGTATTATTGTTTTAATAAATTATTTTTATTTAATTTTGGTACATGTATATTATTTTTTTCCTTTTTTTTTCTTGGAACTCGATAATTATATAGATCTACATACTATATGCTTTAAAACCAAACTACCAAACGCAAAGTATGGTATGTGTCATAAATAGGTCCGGAATTACAATGTTGCCTAGGGTTCGCTTTAGCCATAGTCCGCCACTGTGCGCACTATACAGTACTCGATAGGATTTTTGTAAATGGATCACCCTGTATTTTATATCGGTAAATGATAGTTACTTAACTATTACTTTCAATTTTTGTAATATTTCTATTTAATTAAAAATTGTATTTCCAATTAAAAAATCAATAAAAAGCAGCTACGAAAAATTAATTATTCACAACAATTAACTTACAAATACGAGTATACCAAAATTTATGAAAAAATCAACAATAAAGTTATAAAAGATGCTCAAAGGGACCACCCTCTTCATAGGTGACGATCTTCAAAAGATCGAATTGTATTTGTGTATTAACATTTTGGAAAGCCTTCCTCATTCTATCTTTCATATCGTCTGGTGTGTAGGAACAGGTACTTTGTACACCTGATCTTTAACATAACACCAGAAGAAAAAATCGACTTTATTTAACTCTGGTGATCTTGGTGCCCAGAGAACTGGTCCAGCTCGTGAACAGTAGCTCCGTCATATAACACATTTGCTGATAAACGAATTAGCAAAATGTAGATGTTTGTTACTATTTCAGAACATAGTTACTACCTAATTACTAAGAACGCTAATGATGATGTGGTTCTAATTTATCTATTTAGAAAAAATACATAAGAAATCTGACCCTCATACACTTGTGGTACTGTTATCGATCTTTCAAAACCTTTTTCTAAAATAACACACTTTCCTAACATTTAATTGTGTGTGAATTAAGTTTATTTATGATAAAACGACGATGACGTTGCAATACAAAATTTTGTGTCGTTGCCAAACAGAGGTTTTTTTCTTTACTTTAAGAAAACTAGAAATGTCAATCTGGCATTTCATTGAACTGTGCCTCATATAATGCATGAATCGAAGTTGATTATTCACAAATAAAGAGTGTGGATAAGATACAATAAACAGTAACCAATCAGTATACAGGGTGTCCCAGGAATGAGAGGCCAAAACCCCCCATGAGAAGGTGGTGTTAAAATAAAGTAGGTACCTCATATAATTTTTTTCTACGGATCTCCTTTAGAAATTAAAAATACATTTTTATTCATAACTTCAAAACTATAATTTCGAACTTGATGAAAATTTGGTGGATTGTCAAGTACATCAATTCATTTATTTTGTCCATACCAGTTAGTATTCTAATGTTGCAGAAAGTCAGGATCGGACTTGGCTCACCGGATAAAAGGTCAACTTTTAAAGTGACAAGGCAACTATTTTTCTGAAAAAAGGTACCCTTTGTCCAAATCGATAACATCAGTGGTTTCCGAGAAATATGGAATTTCGTAAGACACCGTAGAGCACATTCAGATTCTATCATTATTTAGGAAATGGGCTATAACCAAGTAGGCTGCCGTCAATTATTTGTCATATGCATTAGGTAACTATCCTTTAGTTCAGAAAATGTAGTTTTATCAAGTAGGAAGCTGTCAATTTATTTGCCGTACTCGGAGTTAGTGATAAGAATATTTTAATTATTTCTGTATTGTTTGAAATGGCAGAATATACGTTCAATGAATATGAAGATATGCATTTAATGTATGGAAATGCATCTGGATATTCTCGCGAACCAAGGAGGCTTTATTCTGAACATTTTCCTAATAGAATTTTACCAGACAGATAAACTTTTGATCGTGTTGACAGAAATTTACGAGAAAAATGTATGATTTTATGAAATATTGCAATTATGCATTTTAAAAGGTAATACATTTTATTGTTAGGTACATTTATACGGAAAGCAGGTGGTGTGGGTCCCGTAAGAAATATCCGTACTATTGTTTTAGAGCAGGATATCCTAGATGAAGTAGATAAAAACCCTACATCAAGTGTTGGAAAACTTGGGATCTAACATAATGTTTCAAAAACCACCGCGCATAGAATACTTCAATAAAATCTTTTACTTTTACCTCAAAAAGTACAGGGTTTGGATCCAGGAGACTATCCAGCACGCCTTCAATATGCGCCCTGGTTTTTAGAAAAACAAAGACGTAATCGAGATTTTATTAAATCAGTATTGTTTACTGATGGAGCGGGATTTACGAGAAATGGCGTTGTCAGTTCTCATAATTTAAATTTGTGGACCGACATACGGCATAATTCAGACACGGCATCAACAAAGGTTTATGGTAAATGTTTGGGCTGGGATAATTGGAAACCACTTAGTTGGTCCATTTATAATTGATGGTCGTTTAGATGGACAGTTTTATTTAGACTTTTTGCAAAATCATTTAAATTACGTATTGGAAGATGTACTTATACAAACCAGAATTAATATGTGGTACATGCACGATGGTGCTCCACCTCATTTTAGCATTGTGGTACGTGATCACTTAAACGTTGCATACCCACAAAAATGGATCGGAAGGGGAGGTCCAATTTCATGGCCCCCGCGTAGTCCGGGTCTAAATCCAATGGATTCATTCCTCTGGGGCTACCTGAAAAGTTTGGTATATGCAACACCCATACAAACAAGGAATGAATTGTTGGATTTTGATCATTTATTAGATTAAAATTTTTGTTTGTATTGTTTTATTACGTTACTCTGGATAATTCTTACTTTTAATTTACATTTTTATGAAAATTATGAGTTAATTTGTTCTGCATAACATTACTTAAAGAATGGTTGAGGCATATGATACATACATTGACAGCTTCCTACTTGATAAAATAACATTTTTTAAAAGATGGTTAATGCATATGAAATTGACAGCAGCCTACTTGGTTATAACCCATTTTCTAAATAATGAATAAATAGAATCTGAATGTGCTCTGCGGTGTCTTACGAAATTCCATATTTCTCGGAAACCACTGATGTTATCGATTTGGACAAAAGGTACCTTTTTTCAGAAAAATAGTTGGAGAATAAACTGACAGTATTTTAAAGTTTGTTGCCTTGTCACTTTAAAAGTGAGCCAAGTCCGATCCTGACTTTTTGCAACATTAGTATACTAACTGGTATGGACAAAATAAATGAATTGATGTACTTGGCAATCCACCAAATCTTCATCAAGTTCGAAATTATAGTTTTGGAGTTATGAATAAAAATGTATTTTTAATTTCTAACTTTAAATCCCTATAACTAAACAAAGGAGGTCCGTAGAAAAAAAATTATATGAAGTACTGACATTATTTTAACACCACCTACTCATTCCCAAGTTTTGTCCTCTCATTCCTGGGATACCCTGTATATAAAAATGTATCAAGTTTCATCAACATTAAAAACTTTCAATCTTCTATGTTTAAATATATGACATTAATATTAATAATAATGAATGTAAATAGTATAACTTACGTCTCTTACAGCATTAAGCGAGAGAAGCGGGTCCCCACTTTGGCATTTTCGTTCAAAATAACTTGACAAAAATGTTACTATCTCTTGACATTTACTTTTCAACTTTTTGGGCATTTTAATGGGATTACTACACACTGCAGATTTTTCTGAATAATTAGGTATGAAAATAACTGCTGTTTTTTTAAATCCTAAAGAAACAAATAATTCCAAACCACCAAAAAAACTTGTACATACTAAGACGATGATCGATTGTCAATAAATGTCAAACTAAACTAAATAATTTTACCAATTGATCTGATAAGCAGGAAAGTAACTAGAAATGACGTCATCATTTTTTTATCGTAAATAAACCATAGCTGATTTTATTGATTTTTTAATGGTAATAAAATTTTTAATCATAAAATAGAAATATCACAAAAACTATTCAGTTTGGGTTTAGGGAATACTTGATCAAATCCAAAGTATAGTAAAGTAACTTTATTACCGATATAAAATACAGGGTGATCCATTAAAAAAATTGCGAAACTAATGTATTCGAGTTTGGACTCGCCCTGTATACGATTTCTTAGATATGGAAGCAGGTCTAATGAATTGTGATACTAGACGTGCATCTCAGACATATGGATATGAAATCTTAGTTTTAAATTGTGCAGTTTGAAGTATACAGGGCGAAAAAACTCACTACGATTTTCGGGAACAAGTGGTCAGAACTTTTTAAATATTCTGTATAACCTATCACAATCTTATATCATTGTAATAGCGAAGTCAACCAGAATTGAAATTTGAAGTAAAATATAGGGTGTCCCATTTAAAAAAATGTACCTTTGCGACTGCGACTGTAAAATTGCGACTAATTTTAAAATATGACCCTTTAGGTTGACTACAATCGGACAAAATTTCATTCAAGTATCTTTGAAGATTTACAAGATATTGGACTTTATCGAACTAATGAATCACCCTGTATATGCAAAATATAAAAAACAACCCTAGTATAAGAATGCAAAAAGAATTACTTCTCCATGTGGTTTTATCTTAATTCTTTGTTATTTGTCTGAAATGGGATGATATCAAGTTCGTCGAGAACTTTTCTTCATTGGAAAACGATTATCTGTGATTTTTCTATTTAATAGGTGGTCAATAGCAATTCTGGCCTATCGTTGAATGCGATAGAAGTGGATACAATACCAAATACTCTAACTGTAAGATGTTGGGCGTTACTTTTAAAACCACCGCATTCTTTGGATTTGAATATTTTTCGATACGAATACGAATCGAGATACAACAGCTGCTTTTCCATGGATGGTTTACAACAGATCGGGAACGTAATTTCGGTAATAAATTATTTGAAAGTTTTATCTAATTTTATATATTTTGTTTTATATATTTTGTTTTTAGGTATCGTTTATGAATGATTCGAATTACATATCCTTGACGAATTTGTTCATCCTCGCCGCGCAATTATACCACGTTATATTCAAAAACGGCGGAAGCGTATTATATTTTAATTTAGAAAAATTATACCAAGAACAATATGGAAAAATTCTCAAATTCAGCTCGTACCAAATATATTCCGTGGCGGATTTTTACAATCACTTCAATTTAATGTTTTTCATTAAAAGCAGAAAAATGAAGAGCATTGTATTACTTAACAGGCATTTGGCAGGTAAGTTAATAAAATTAATCGTCTGATAATTATGAATAAATTGAAAAATTTTGTTGTAACAGAACATTTCGTACCTTTGCCGCCGTCTATGTACAAATCAGTGGATTTAGTGGAGAAAAGTGATGGTTCGAACAATTGGCCGCCACCTCCTCAGTTTGCTATGGCTCCTATCACACAAAAAAGACCGTGTCCTCCTAAACCAGACACTCCACCTTCACCGGTATGTATTTTTCAAAAATAAATTACTAATATAATAAACAAAATATATCGACTAGATAAACATAAACGGTTAATACAATCTAAAAATATCGACTCGTGATTTTAACAGGTCGACCAACAAACAAAATGGAAGCGTTTTCAAATTCGCCATCGGTGGTTATACTTTCTGTCCTTTTTCTACCGATGGGAAATCGATGAGACAAAGATGGTATCAGTAATGGATTGTCAAATTAAAAAAGTTTGTTCTGTAATTTATGTGCATTATTAGCCACTACGGCAAAATAATGAACTTCAGTTTACCACTAGAGACTGTAGATGGAGAAATGATGCATTTTTTACAATTTGTTGATATATTTTAAATTATACAGAAAGTGGTGATATATTTCAACAAATAGGTGGTCGATAGTTGATTAACAGTATCATCTCGAATTTGTACCTGTGTAACTATGTACTCGAAAAAGAATCACGTGTCGGTTCCCACTTCCATGTGGATCTGTATCATTCGATACCACAGTGTCAAGTTATGTATATTGAAATGATATAGTCTTCGATATAATATTTATGCAATTCTAATCTCTTATCGAGGTTAACAGAGGCTTGTTTTGTTTTTGATTATGTCTTATTTCTATTATACGGCAGTGAAAAGGTGACTAAAACGCTCGCTATTAATAAAGCAATTATATTTTTTACCTAAGTTATTTTTATAGTCCAGTCATCTTGAGATTTCACCTAACGGAAGAAGCTGAACTTTTGTACAAACCTTTATTTTTTTATTGAAAATTTTGTCTCAAAAGTCCCATATACCAAGGTGTGAGCGTCGTAGATATTCAAGCTCAAAGGTAGCAAAAATCAGTTTTTTGAGAATATCTCGTTTTCTCTGCATCCAATGGTATTTCCATTTATTATGAAAATTGTAGAGGATAAAATCCTCAAATTTTATTGGAAACTTTTTTTATATGTCAAACCTTTTTTGAGATAGAGGGCGCAGAATGTGGAGCGCTTAGCCATACTTATCTTATTGAAAGGTCAATCGTGTATCCCAGTCTATTATAAGGTTTTTTATTTAACTATTCATTATATACCACTTAACTAACTATTGAATATCTTAGATAGCCTGGCAACCCTTTGCTACAATCGAAAAGAGATTTGAAAAATAAAATCACATATTATATCGAAAACTATATCCTCTCGATATATACGAGGGTTGTCGTTTTAAGTTCTGCAATTAGGCCGATGGGCTTTACTCAGGGGTATAATTATTGGGTCTTCGTATTATATTTCTTTTGTTGTATTTCAATTTTAAGTAAATTACACACCGGATAGATCCCGTATATCAGAAAATAAAGCAAAACTTGAGTATGGAACACCTGCTTTTATTTCCTCACCTGTTTGGTAGTCTTAGGGTGGGGGGAACTGGTATAGGTAGTTGTCATGAGGCAAGATTACCTGGAGCGCCTTTACTATAGATAGAGGCAACGCCTAAAAGCGTAAAGTGACCAAAGTTAACCATTAGTATTTTTGTGCGTAATGAGTGGGGAGGGTTGTCTTTTAAGTGTTCCATATAACAACATAGCTGAAGCCTGTCAATTATCAAATGCCAAAATTAACTGTCATGTTTTCAGACCGCTTCGCTTAAAGCTGTACCTAACTGAATTTTTAAAGTTAAGGGTCAGTCGAAAAATGGAATTAACCCGAGAAAATTTTCGCGCAATGATTTTTCAAAATTTTCAAAGACAGTTTTTTCATTCATATATTTGGGTTGTGCTCATCAGCCCAGGCACTTGAACTGAATCTTTGTACCATTTCCCATGTTATCTACTTCCATTCCAGAAGCTTCGTGTCTTCTATAAAGGCCACTAGTTTGACTAGAGGGATTTTCAGTAGTTGTGATGGTTGTATAAATTCCTCTCCACAGTGCTTCCGTCTAAGTTCTTGTAAGTCCTCACAGAAGCAGAGTATGTGGGTAGTTGTTTCATCATCAAGTTCACATTTTCTGCACATAGGTTCACTAACTTTACCCATATTGTACAGATGTTTCCTCAAGGTGCAGTGTCCAGTCACCAGGTCGGTAACTGTCTTCAAATGTCTCTTACCCAGTTTCAGTAGCCTGGTTGAGAGTTCCTTGTCTACCTTGTTCAGTAAACTCTTGGTATGAAGGTGCCCTTGTGTCGCCCTCCATTTGAATTGGTGTTCCCTATCTAGCCAGTTCCCGATTTCCCCTCTTATGCAATCTTTTGTGATTCCACAAAACGGTTCCGGACCTATGAAGTCTCCTTTAGAGCCTTCTTTAGCTAACTGGTCCGCCATTTCATTACCTGCAATCCCCTCATGTGCCGGCACCCATATTAGAGACACTTTGTTGTCTCTTGCCAGCCTGTTGAGGGATTCTTTGCAGTTTTTCACCAGTCTAGACTTAGTTGTTGGATTACTGATTGCCTTAAGCAGAGCCTGGCTGTCAGTGAGGATTTCAATTTTTTGTCCGGTATATCCTCTTCTGATGTTTTCACCAATACATGCTATAGCGGCAATCGTCTCTGCTTGAAACACAGTCGTATATCAACCAAGGCTAAAGAACATTTTCTTTCTAGGTCCTTTTATACCAGCCCCAGTGCCATGGTTTGTTTTGGAGCCATCGGTGAACCAGATGATTTCTCCAGAATTACCTGGGTGTATCACCTGTTCCCTAGATGGGATGATGATATTCACTCGCTCGGTGAATATATTCTCTGGTGTCATGCTATCAAAACTCATGTGAAATATGGGTTCGTCTAGTAATGTCCCAGTTGTATCAGTGTGTCCTTCTCGAACATTGTTCGGGGACCATAAGTCTCCCGATTTCAGCCTAAGAATTGCCATCATTGCCTCCGCCCTTATAAAAAGTTCTAGAGGAGAAAGTCCAATAAGGGCTTCCATTGATGCCGTCCCCGTGCTGTTCATTGCCCCGGTAATACCAAGAAGAGCTTGTCTTTGGATTGCAGTTAACATATTAACTGCAGAGGTCACTTCTGTCCTCCTCCACCAGACTATTGTTCCATAGGTGATCGTTGGCCTTATCACAGTTGTGTAGTAGAGCCAGTGAACCACCTCAGGTCGTATTCCCCAGGTTTTGCCCATAACTCTTCTGCATTGCCAGAAAAGCCTAGTCGCCCTGGTAGTAATTTTTTCCAGGTGTGCCTTCCAATTCAGTTTGGAATCAAGGGTCACTCCCAGATATTTGACTTCTTTGGATATTTCTAGTTCTTCTCCGAACAACAGTACTCTACCCTGCGGGAGAACTCTTCTATTCGTGAAAGCAACTAGGCAATTTAGGACATGTTAATATTATTCGCATAGCTCTATTCTGCAACTTTTGGAATCGCTTTCTTTCATTCTGGTTTAAGAGATATAATACTGTTGAGCAGTAAGTGAAATGTGGTAGTATTAAAGAATTAAATAAAACCAGCCTGGACCACTTTGTTAAACGCTGTGAACATCTGAAAAGATAATTTATTTTAAATGAAATAGTTTTTATTAAATGGTTTGCATGCTGTTTAAATTTAAGCTGTCGATCTATAATAACTCCGAGATATTTGGAATTCATTTACCATATCAATTTTTGAAGGCCCAATAATTATTTTATAATCTTGTTCAACAAAGAGTTTATACTGCTGCTCATTACCAATTATGATGAATTTGTTTTTTTTACAATTAATATTTAATAAATTAGCACAACACCATCTATACACAATTTCTAAGCACTTATTTATCATTGTAACAATATCTATTATATTTAGAGAAGAATAGTAAATGAAGGCGTCATCTGCAAATAAGTGAAATAAACATTTAGTCTGAATGTCTGTAATGTCATTGATATAAATAAAAAAAATAAGGGACCTTGTGGTACACCTCGTTTTATTTCCACCTCCTCAGACACTAAGTTATGGATTTTGACCTTTTGCCTTCTATTTGTTGAATAGTTTGAAATCCATGCCAATACTGTACCACTAAATCCGGCTCGTTCTAACTTCTTTAAGAGTCTGTTCCTGTCGACCGTTTCAAAGGCCCTTTGGAGGTCCAGAAAGACACCGACAGTAACATATTTTTTAATAGATTTCCTTTCAGATCATCCAGCACACATTGTAAAGCAGTTTCGCAAGAATGCTTACTGCGAAAACCCGATTGACCTTTGGTTAAAAATTCATTTCTTTCTATGAAATCAACAATTTGTTCATAGACTACTTTTTCTAAAATTTTTTCAAAGCAGCTAAGCATATTTATTGGTCTGAGATCAGAAGCTTTTTTGCAACTTTAGGAACTGGTACTATGGTGGAAACCTTCATATCATCTGGAACGATTCCAGATTCTAAAGAAGTATTGATAACATTTATCAAGGGTCATAGGTATTTTTTATAAATGCCATGCCTATATCATCTGGACTGTTTTTATTGGGCATTGAGAAAATAATTTCTTTAAGCTTACTGAAATCAATTAAAGAAAATTGGGAAAAGTTACTACTACTTTCCCAATTAATATAAATGGGGAAGTCTGGACCACTTTTATCAATTCTATCCATAATTTTATCAATTCTCTCAATGTAGAATGAATTCAAATTATCTGGTATATCTTCAACTCTATCTATTGTTTTATGTTCAATTTCTAAAAAATCCGTATTGGCCACATTATTTGGAACCAACGTTTTTAGTGTTTTCCACAATTCCGTTGTATTATTTCTACAGTCATCTATCTTATGCTCGTAATATTTCCGTTTTTCATTTCTTATTACCCTAACAGCAAGATTTCTTTTCTCTTTATAAATGTTTTTATTCTCTTCTGTTCTATTATTTATAAAGTTCTTATAGCTTCTATCTCTGTCCTCCACTGTCTGCTTAACAGTATAGTTCCACCACTCTTTATATCTTGGGTAAATTGTCATTACTCTTTTAGGAGCTACTTCATTGTATATACTAATGATTTCATTATAGAAGCATTGATATTTTTTATTTATATTGGATTCCCTAAAATTCCAAGTAATAGCTTCTAATTTCTGATTAATTGCAGAATAATCTATGTTTCGGCCTCTACTTTCAATTATTTGTGTTGCTACTTTAGGTTGAACTTGTTTCAGTCTAACAGATATATTAAAATGTGTACTTATTTTAGGTGTTTTAATCACATCAGCAATTAACATTATCTGTATTTGTTATTACCCAGTCTAATAGAGATCCGTCATTACTTGTTGGATGCGTTATTTCCCTAACTATATTTTTTAAGCTTAAACTAGTTATAAGATTTTTTAAAGATACACTATTTGACGAGTTTGAAAAATAATCCACGTTAAAATCGCCTGTTATAATTACACTAAAATTTCTATCACATACATTATTTTCACACCAGGTTTCAAAAAAATTATAATAAACATCATAACTACTGTTTGGCGATCTATATAGAGAAACTATTAAAAAGGTATGTTTGTTAATAGTAATACTTAAAGAAAGAAACCAGAAATTTTTATGTACCCAATGTTTTTGAATTTTTGCTACTTTGACACCTTTTATTACATATATAATAGAACCTCCAGAGTGTCTGCTATCTCCATCCGTTCTAAATAACTGATAACCATCAATGTTCAATTCAGTATCATAAATTTCAGGTGTAACATGTGTTTCTGACAAACAAACTATGATTGGTCTAGCTTTAATTACTAAATTACTTATTTCATCTAAATGAGCGGGTAGACTTTGTGAGTTTAAGTACAAAAGGAAAGCATCTTTAGGTACATGTGTAACATTTAATTTTCTAACATTATTATTGGAAGTTGGTCTAAAAAATTGTTTCTTCTATTTTCCATGTTATTTAGGGTCTGGCTATCTTGGCTTACTAGATTATTTATTTTTACAAACTTTAGGTTACTATGAGTCTTTGGCTTGTTTAGGGTTTCCAATAATTTTTCTACTAGTGCCCTTTTGGACAATGATAATGATAGAATGAGATTGTGTAAGATTTATAGTGAGTTAAAAAAGATTGTGGTATAGTTTGTATCATTTCAGTTGAACAACTAAAACAAATTTTTTACGACCACTTTACGTCTTTAGAGCAACCGAAAGGAAATAAATATTTTTTATAATCAAATTTTTAGGAACGCAATCCTTGGAATGTTTGGTCGACGAATTCTCCATTCGACAATCGCAAAAATTTATCAATTAAAATGCCAATTATACAAAATCCAAAATTATTGGGAGATCCGTACTCGCTCATATCCCCAGCTAGGCAGCTTTTACCTTCGTTAAAATATTTGTGGGGTTTAAATATGCCGTCCGTATCATCGCCTGACCCCACAGAGTTACCATTACCTGATAAATTGATACTCAAAGGTAAGCTACATATTTAAAGAAAAAACAAAAATAAGATATTGGTTTTTTTTATGTTAAGGTGGTGTCGCAGATGATTCGGCGGATTCCGGCGTTAATATTAAACTTGATAATTCACCTTCCGATGCTGAAAACGAAGCAAGTTCTTCTATTATGTGTAAGTATATAATTGGTAGAGTGATTTATTGACATTTGGTAATATTTCCAGTCTCCCAGATATTTTAAACAATACAACATAAAACAGTATTGATAAGGTACACATTTGAAACAATTGTAAAAACATTAACACATCACCAAATGGCTATTCTGCCAGTTTGCACTGGCCGTATATGTAAATGTCGGCCAGTTTTCTACGTCGGAAAAACCTGCCTGAAAAACCGTCAAGGTTCACGCGTGAAGTTATTTTCAGGCATTGTTTAGACCTTGACTAAGAGCGGTGTAGCAGTGGCAGAAAGTTAACAGGTCTGAAAACCTTCGGCAGAAATGATTCAGTTGCATGAAAAAACCGATAAGGTACACGTGAAAACTTTTTTCCGTTCATTCTTTGGGCTTCAAGGAAGATCGGTGCGATAGGGGCAGAAAATTAGCAGGTCAGAAAACCCTCGGCAGAAGGAACTGCTTCTTCTATCAAAGATTACGAATTAAATAAAAGAGGTTTATCATCTGATCGCCAATACATAATCACACCAGATATTTTTTCATTGCATTGTTTAGACATTGACTAAGAGCGGTGTAACAGTGGCAGAAAGTTAGCAGGCCGTAAAACCCTCGGCAGAAATGATTCAAAGTCGCGATCCTGTGAAGAAAGAATTGATTGAATGAGAAACTGCTTATTGGTCGCTTTCATTAATTACTTGTTTAAACCCGAGACATTCATCGTAATTCAAACAAACTGTTTTATTTTCGAAGAAAAGTGTCATTTCGTCTTGATGCTAATGTTTGATCAAGAATTCAACGAAAGCCACTGTTACACCCTCCGAACAATGAACATACTCGAAGAGTAAATAGACGTATTATCATATGCCAAAAAACAATGTCAAAGTTTATTTATTTATTTTTGTTGATTCCACAGATGTTGCCATGTCTTATTATTTAACACTTCAGTAGGACCACAATTCTGTCGTCGTCTTTTTTGATAAAGTATAGGTTATGCTTATGTTATTTTAATAGTAACTAGTTGCAGTTTATTACCTTTTAGCAGTCTCAAACTACAATGTTCGTCTAACTTTTACTGTAGGCACAGTTACAAACATTCTACGAGGTGCTGTATCAGTTGTGTTCGTGTAGTATGGTACAAAACAAGATTTATATGATATTGACATTATTCCAACTTGAAAAATTGTGGAGAAAAACTAACTAAACTTAACTAAAAAAATATTAACACAATCCTTTATTTTTTTATAATATTGGAACGTCAAGCTCGTATAAACTGTAAACAAAAAACTCATATATATTATAGACTTTGACAGCTCTTCAAACTTCAAATTCGTATGGCCTTTTTGTAACTGGCTATTATTTCATAAAACATCTAAATCAGAAAGTGGCTAACTTCATCTTAAAGTATGTGACGTATCTGTAGTGAAAGTTGCAACCATTTAGGAATTCTTAAAGTCTGTCCCAATAGAGTTGATAGCACGGAGCGGGGGTTCGGACCATAAAGTAGTTGTAAACCATAGGCGCGACGGAACTACCTGCCCCGTAACCTATACAGGTACAATCCAATTTCCTGTTAATATTTAAATCTAAGTAGGTGGAAATACCTACCTGATTAATCATTTAGCTATTTTGTTGATCGTTTATCAACAAGGGATTAATTAGTGAAACAATTACCTACTATGGTTATTACTTAAATATGACGTCGACTACGTTTTACCTTTACTCCAGTTAAGAGTTTTAGTCTACACTTTAAGGGAAAAAACTGAATAGATAATGAATAATAATAAATGAATAAAGAACATATACTTACTACACTCATTGACCACTTCCCGTTAAAAACATTTTGAAAAATTATATTATATAAATCATAACTTGAATAATTAATTCTTCCGTAAAAACCCAATACTCCGCCCGTGACAGTGATATTTCGGACTTATGAACTTCAGGACAATACGAAATGGACCTCGACAACAATAGTCTTCTACAATATACCTGGCAGCCCTACTCAACATAAAACTTGTTTATTAAGTGACTGTAGAAAACTGGTTAGAATTTCCAAAACTTGTTAGAACCACCCAGTATAGTTAAACAGGGATTTGGATACATAATGTGCTATCAATATCACTGAAATGAAGTACAATTTCCAGTTTTCTCCTAAAATATTCGGTATCAAAAAATTTTGAATCAATTTTCGTAAATTGTTACTATTATACTTTAATAAAATACCAAAAGCCGTATATCGGCTTAACACTCCATTGGAAAGCGCCAGTGAAGAAGAACCTTTTCAGGATTCAGGATCGGAATATAATCTAAGCTAAAGTGTAGTATTTCCTCAAATTCCAGTGACAAAACTGATGGAAAACATGACGAGTTCGGAGCTATTGCTCTTCTTGTTTGGGAATGAGAGAATCGATTTAGATGTTGGTTGTAAACAAAGTGTTTTCAGTATAGCGGGTTATTCACTAGTCTGTTTAATGATCGAAGATTATACCGCTCTTAGTCAAGGTCTAAACAATGCAATGAAAAAATATTAGGTGTCCTCTTTTATTTCTTTCATAGTCTTTGTTAGAAGGAGAAAAATACTGATCAAATAACAGATGAATTTCTTGAGCCTTGAAACTAACGATTTTTTTAAAATTCTTATTGATAATTTGTACTATCAGTCTCTCGTAATGTATGTAAGTAATAGAAACCATCAATCATCATAACATCACACGATAAGTTAATTGAACTCGACTTTCAGTTCCTTCTGATGAGGGTTTTCCGACCTGATAATTTTCTGCCACTATCGCACCGCTCTTCCTTGAGGTCCAAAGAATGTACGGAAAAAAGTTTTTCACGTGTGCCTGATATCCCGAATGGTTCCGTATAAATTCTACAAAATCCGAAAACTATAATTTTATTTAATTCACTTTAGCATTCTAATTACACAAATTATAAGAACACTCCACTTCCTGCAAATAAACGATATTATGGTTTAGTAAATTAAAATTTACTTTTAGATGTTTCGTTTGTTCAAAACCACCTTCAACTTCATTTGTTTAAATACGGACCTGTATTAGTCCTTTTTACTCCCAGTTTAACCATGTATTACACTTACAAATTCAGGTCCGTATTTAAAAAAAAATGTAGTTGATAGTGGTTTTGAAGAAACGAAACATCTAAATGTAAATTTTAATTTATTAAACCATAATACCGTTTATTTGCAGGAAAATGTTCAAGTGGAGTTTTCTTATCATTTGTGTAATAATAATGCTAAAGTAAATTAAATAAAAAGATAGTTTTCGGATTTTGTCGATTTTATCCGGAACCAATCGGGATATAAGGCACTACGATCGACCTTTACTGGAGGATATGTAATGATTCTGATATCATTATCATCTTTAGTCCGGGATTAAGCTCACAGAGCTCTCGGAAGGAGAATATCTACCTTGTACTGATGGGGCGCTAAAACGCCGAAACCGTGTGATGTTGTGTGATTTTAAGCATTACAGACATTTCTACTGTTCAACAACACGCTACCTATTCACAAATGGCGGTATTAGGTCTCACTACCTGACTGCCAATGTCATCTAAGTTATTGTTTTATGCCATTTCCCGCAAACCATTAAAGAAATAGAAGTTGTATAAATTTTATAGGTAATGAGATAAAAACCATAAAAAATTGAAAATTAAAATTTTTCCCGCCATATTCCTAATATATTGTTTTTTGTTTTTAGGTGAAATTGGCAAACCATCTTTTGCAACATTTTTAGATTTTACCGATTAATATTAAAAACTAATTTAACGCGCACAATCTTGAATATTCAAGTTTTTTAACGAAAAACATATTTTAAATCTGGATGAACTTTAGGAGATAAAGAAAACGCTTAAAGAATCAGATCAATTTATTTTTTATCAAAATCGTACTAATTTGTATTTCTAAAAGTATTTTTGTTAAAAATATTATTGTAGTACAAAGATGGCCTATAGATTTTTAGAACACTTTTCAAAATTTTGATTGGAGTTTCAAGTATACATTTTTTATAACGTACTTTGCAGAAAAAAAAGGTAAAATTTTTTATTAGAAGTAGAAAGTACATTTGAAAGTCTATTTTACTGTGTAAGAAATAGTTTCTTGTATGTATTAAAGTCAGGTTTAAGTTGGATTTATAAACTCTGTCGTGTTGTTCGTAGTTGCTCCTAATTTACCACATTTAATATCTTGTTATTCATGATTCGCAGCTCCACTAGAGTTAGTGTCGATCATGTCAAACTCAAAACTCGCACAGAACATAAAACAAATTTTATGTTCAAAGCTTGCAATAGTCAAGGGAGGCGCTACAAAAAAATAAGCTACTACATGCGCTTTGGCAGCATGATATATGGACATCTATTGGTGATGTCAACTGTCAACTATTTTTGTAAAATACCAATAAGATTCTTTATTTGAAGTTGACATTTCTTGACGCTGCTTGTGTTTTCACCAATCAAATTTCAACAACGAATAACCGATATAAACGGGAACAACTGAGAATAACGAATCATCAGCTACTTGGAAAATACGGCGAGCAACGAACATCACACGGGAACAACATATTTTATAAATCCAATTGGATTTTATACCATACACGATTCATATTTTGTTTCATGTCGTTACCAAGTAGGGTTAGTTGAATGTTTTTATATATTTCAAAAGGATACAAGATGTTCCTTTAAAAAAAATTATGAAATTTATAGTAGGTTGCAATTAAAAGTTAAATTTGCATTTTTCATCGAGGAAACTTATTATATCTTTTTGGAAATTACAAAATAAATGTTTCTTGTTTGATGGTCCAAATAGATCGATTTTAAAATAATAATTTTATAAGCACTTATAGCGAAAATAAGACGTGATAAAGCTATTTAGCCACTAATTTTAAAGTTGTATGAGGTTGTTAAATTAATTTTAAAGACCACCTCGTTAAACATTCCTGTAATTTATATCTGTGATTGTTTATCGTTTAAGTTCAAGTCAGTAGAATATAAGAGTCGATGTTATCGAAATCATTACTACCGACTTTCGTTTTTATTGTAGGCTGTATAAATTGCTATTTTTAATGTTATTTATTGTGTTTTTTTTTCATGAAAAACATAGTGCATGCAATTAAATGCAATATTTTTGTAATTAGGTTACTTTTTACAATGTAATTATTACTTTTTACAATATATGTGACTTTTTTTTCTTGTATAGAATGTAAGAATATTCTTCTGTACTTAAATTTTAAAATCGATTCTGCCAAAAGAAAATAATGTATTATTAAAGAGTTATGAGTAAATAAATTTGTACTTTTTTATATTTCGTTTTAATTTCCATCCCAAAAAGATGTCATAAAATATCGTTTAAGAAGGATTGGAACCACACACCATTATAGTTTGCCTTATGTCAGTTTGTAGTATAAAAGTTAGTATAGTTATTCCTTCGATATTTTATTCCCAGTAGTGGCGTTAGGCTAGGACGCGGTTGGGCGACCGCCTAGGGCGCCCCTTTGTATCACCCTACCCTTCGAGCGAGGCCTACTTACCCTAATACCAAATTTTTCGTTAAATGTCCGTCAACTTCGGGTTTTTCTGTTTTTGACGACAATTTGGTATACAGGTTAGGTTTGTGGTGAGTGGGTCTATAAGGCCCTCCACTGCGACTCGCAAGAGTCTATTGTGGCTCATACCTATTCAGATTTCACCAAACAAATTCAGCTTCTTAACAAAGCCGATTAGTTTGTTTGGTGAATGATATTTCAGGTCCGAGGGCGAGAGAGAATCCCTGCCAAACATCAGATACCTGATTCGTGCCGCGGCGAGGCAGGCGCAAATTATATGCTCTGCTGTTCATCATCTTCCAGACAGAGACGATAAGTCGGATCTTCCGACAGTCCGTCTTAGCATATGATGATTCAGATGACAGTGGCCTGTTGAAAGGCCTATTAGACAACGTAGGTCATGCCTGCTATAGTCTAACATTTGTTTGGAGACATGCTTGAAGGATATATAAAAGCCTTTGAATGAACCAATCCTGGATTATGCCAGAAGTCTAAAGCTCTCCTTGCTGTCCAGGTATTTAGTGTTTTTATTGCGATGCCAATTGTTGGTTCTGGTCCGATAAATACGCGTGCGGCACCCTCCCTTGAAAGAGAGTCCGCCTTCTATTCTATTGAGGAGTCTTTTGGCAATCTAAAACCAGTTTCGACGTTACTCGCTAAGAGCTAAGGGCTTTCAAAGCCGCTTGGCTGTCCGTGAAAATTTTTATTGATTTATGTGTGAGATTGGTCTACTCCAATCTCTCCACACTTGAAGCAATGGCGTAAATTTCCGCCTGAAATACGATTGCATAGGATCCTAGAGAGGTTGAAATTTCTGTCCTAGGTCTGCTCGTATACACCTGCACCAGAGCCTGAGGGTGGTTTTTATCCATATGTGTACCAATGTCTGCTCTTAATAATTCATCCTTACGGAGGACTCATTCGTCTCTATTTGGAATTAGGACGGTATATAAGGCAGGTCGTAGGTTTACTGTTGGAGGCATTATGTCAGAGGTAATTCCCAGAATACTGTGACTTTCAGTGTCCACTAGCATTCTGCTTTGCTCTGTACTATTAGTGAGCATGGCATAGCTGAACCAATGGAGGTCGGTAGTGCATCGTCAAATGCTCCTTCTGTTGAAGCAGAATGAAGAATACATCTAAGTAATTTACCATCCTGTATTTGAAATAAGTTAATGAGTGAGTTACGTAGTTAATATATAGAACATGTCAATTTGATTGAAATAAAATTATAATTGGACAAAGTCATTATTTTATTACGAAGGGAAGTTTTTTCTAGTTAGACGATCTGATAATATTAACATGGTAGCAGAGCGTGGTTCGATAAGAGCCGTTATAAGTATAGCTGCTAGTAAAAACATGTCACTCACACAATTCGATGTCTGTACTGCATTTCTTTACGGTACTCTAGATGAAGAAGTGTTCATGAAACAACCAGAAGGCTACGATGATGGTACTGGTATGGTTTGTCATCTTCAGAGAAGTTTATATGGGTTAAAGCAAGCACCAAGGTGCTGGAATAAGCGTTTTGGAAACTTTATAGATTCGCTTGGCTTTAAACGAAGTACTGCAGACCCATGTTTATTTATTAAGAATGAAGGAAAAGACATGTTGATATTAGTGCTGTATGTTGACGACGGTCAATAGCATGTACGAATGAGATAATGAAGATGAATTTTTGAAGAAACTTCTGGAGAAGTTTAAAATAACAGTTAAGCCAGCTACATATTTCTTAGGTTTGGAAATAGAGAAAAATCAAGACGACTCAATAAGTGTTACCCAGTCAGCTTATACAAAAAAGGTGCTAGAACGTTTTGGCATGGAAAATAGCAAACCGGTCTCGACCCCGATTGTAAAAGAAGCCATCCAATTAGGGAAGGAAACTAGTGAAACGGAATCGAATACTTCTTTTCCATATCGCGAAGCAGTGGGTGCTCTTATGTACCTAATGACGGGTACACGTCCAGATATAGCTTATGCTGTTAGTGTTGTATCCAGAAAATTAGAAAATCCAAGTCAAAACGACTGTGTGAAAGTTAAGAGAATATTCCGCTATTTGAATGGTACAATAAATTATCGCTTAACTTACATGCAAAAGCCAGAAATACAACCTCAGTTAACAAGCTATAGTGATGCTGATCATGGAGGTGATATTACTACCGGAAGATCGACATCTGGGGTATTGTGTCTTTATGCTGGAGCAGCTGTATCTTGGTTCAGTCAGCGACAAACATCAGTAGCCATATCGACAACAGAGGCAGAAATAGTAGCTGCAAGTGACGCTGCACGAGAAATAGTCTGGTTAAAAAGAATATTTACGGAATTAACAGGCGTTAACTTGGTTCCGACACTACATGTGGACAATGAATCTGCCATAAGATTAACGCAGAATCCCGAGTTTCATCGTCGGACTAAACATATACATATTAGACATTTTTTTGTTAGAGAAATGGTGTTGGATGGATCACTTGAAGTAGTAAAGGTATCATCTGAAAATCAATTAGCCGATATTATGACGAAGCCACTGTTTTCTAACAGATTGAAAAAATTACTTTTTGGAATGGGGTTGGCAAATTACTCAATGAGGGAAGGTGTTGAAGCAGAATGAAGAATACATCTAAGTAATTTACCATCCTGTATTTGAAATAAGTTAATGAGTGAGTTACGTAGTTAATATATAGAACATGTCAATTTGATTGAAATAAAATTATAATTAGACAAAGTCATTATTTTATTACGAAGGGAAGTTTTTTCTAGTTAGACGATCTGATAATATTAACACCTTCGATGTCAAGAAATATGGCCACCGCAATCTCCATGTTGTTAAGGGATTGTGTGATTTTCTCAACAAGGTTGTGTAACGCTAAATCTGTTGATTTGCCAGTTTGTTAAGCGTATTGGTGGGTGCTCAGGGGGAAGTTATATAAAGCTACCCGCCTGATGTAGCAATTCAGTACTCTTTCAAGTCCTTTAAGCAGGAAATATGTAAGGCAAATTGGTCTAACCGATTTAGGGTGTGGGTCTGTGCGGCCCACTTTCGGTATGTAAACCACCCTTAGCCGCCAACCAACTGGGTGCCGGGTGGTATGTAATTCCAAGCCAGACTAGCTCTATATACAGTTTAATGAGGATGGGTAAAAGTAATTCCAGTCTGTTTTGCAGCAGAGCTGGAAAAACGCCATCCTCACCGAGATATTTGAAGGGTTTGAAATGATTTTATTGCCCATTCAAGTGCCGGTGCTGTGATAACTTCCTTGGCGACCTCCCACCCATATAGCACACAACAACCAAAGGATATCCATTTTAGGTCCAAATCATGTCCAAGGACGTGTATTTCTGGATATTTCCTGTACGTTCAGAATTGTACGTCTTATGGATGTCCAATGAACTTATAAAACTGGACATTTTCTTAAACATCCATATTTGGGTGTTTATGTATGTCCATACCATGTACAGAACTGAATCTAAATTGTACGTGCACAATCTGTACGTTTATGTACGTCCAATACTGTATCAACCAAGACCATTCATAATTGTACGTCTTTGTTTGTCCAGTGAATGTACAATATTGGACCAAACTAGAACGTCCATAGGATGTACAGAACTGGATCTAAATTGTACGTATATGTACATTCCAAGACTCCCGCTTCGCCTTTCTAATTTCTTTGTTGTATACAACTTGCTATACAATTTAACGTAAATTTACTACATTAGAATGCAAATTCACTTCAAAAGTTGACCAAAAAAGGCTGACAATTTTCAGATATTGCCAAACCTTGCCAAACTCTGTGATCTCCAATTGAAATTAACTGTAGACTCTAAATTATATATAGATGGTTGTATGTTATATGATGAAATCTTTTTTGCCTGATCAGAATGGTAATCACATTCCTGAATTTGTTTTAAATTTGATCAAAGATCGCAACTTACAAGAAATGTATCCAAATGTATTGATAGCATTGCGAATATTATTGACTCTACCTGTAACGGTTGCTAGTGGGGCAGGTGCTTTTCTAAGCTTAAGCTGATAAAAACCTATCTTGCGATCGACAATATCCCAATCTAGATTGACAAACTTGGCAATTTTGTCTATCGAAAATGAAATTGCTGAATACATCGGCTTTGATAACCTAATAAAAGAGTTCGCTGATAGAAAGGCTAGAAAAGTTAAATTTTATTAGTTTTTTTTAAATAAATGGTTATTTCTTTTAATGAATGGTTGTTCCATTATATCCTAATTGCAATTAGGGTGCACTAGAAATCTCGCCCAGGGCGCTAAAACCGACAGTGTTTATACCGAGAATAACTGGTTCTACAAAGGATCTTTACGACATCTCTAAAATTCACGGAGTACCTACTAAACATGAATAGGTGAACAACCAGGATTTTGGTTGGGCACTGTGGACTCACACATGAACAACATCAGATAGGCAGACACAACTATATGCAGTTTTTTTTTTAACCAAGATTAGGAAACCTCGGCACACATACAAAGTTATCAATGATAGGGGAGGAAAAACCATAACCCATATGGAGGACTTGAGATCTGGCCAACAGAGTCAGTAGTAAGGACAGGTCTAGACAATGAACTGTAGCATAACATAAGGGTGTGCACAATAGATCTGCAAAGAGAGGTTCTTAGAAGAACATTAGCCCCATATTAATGTTATTATTAATTCCCCGGGTTCAACACCTTGGAGGCTACTGGATAAAAGAGGAAGACAGACATCCTAAAATTATTTCAAGGAGTAGATCTAGAAGAACTACTGGTATTTGAAGTAGAAGTAGAAGATTGGGGCACAATAAATCTTTTGGTTTAGATGAATGTTCACTCCAAAAAACAACACAACATAAAATAATTTAAGAACTAAAACTTTTGATTAATAACAACTACTATATATTACAAACCTGCTACATCAATATTATTAGCATTTATTTTGTATTTTAAGGCTATGTACATTATTCTTCAGCTGGAGCTTCTTCCTTCATACCACCTCCTACTGGACCATGTCTACGTTCCCAAATCAATCTATGTTTTTGTTTCATGTAGGCGGTTTTAGCATCACCATATCCACCTAAATCACCATCTGAAAAAATCATAAAAGTTGAGTTAATTAGATGAAAATAAATAAGTATGTAAGCTCACATTTGATAAACCAATTTGTAGTAGCTTCTTGATATTGTTCGAAAATGGGCCGACATTTTTCTAAATGGTCGGGAGCCTCATATAAAGCACAATCTTCATATCGATCTCTTAAGATACTCAAAACATCATTATCAACTAATCTAAAACAGTGTTATATAATCATAAGAAAACTATCTGTATGTTGATATTTCAAGTGCTCACTTGTCCCGTTTGAATTGCAAATTTGCCTCGGCAATGCAGACTGCATCATCTGTATAGCATTCATCAATGGTTGGTACTCTTCGAAATTTTTGATGGTACCAAACAGATTGTTGTTGATTCGGCTCAACTATCTTTTCTGAAACATAAATTTGAGAAATGGCAATTATTTTTAAATATTTTCTTATATATTTCAAAAAGGTATTATGTTGAGTTATTTAAGGGGGGCATATATATTACCTCTAACCCATACAACTGGACCTTCTAATATATTTGACACGGATAAAAAAAATTTTTCTATTATATTTCTAGGAGCCGCTTCTTCTGGCATCTTAATAAAAATACTATTGCTATATATTGTTTTATATTATTTTATTTGAAAAGTGCTGAAATTATTGAATGCAATGCTCCCCTCTCTCATATGAAAGTAACATTGACAAGTGAAAAAAGCTGTTTAATGTGTCAACGTCAGCTGGTCGTTTATAGCGTTTTCCATTTGCAATTTAGTGCGCACTCAGTTCGCATTTAGATTTAGTTCAATTTACGTATTCCATTTGTACGACCTAGGGAAGGTTTGTACATTCCATTTGTAAATCATGCAATTATGTTTGCACGAGCCTTTCGAGGTCGTACCCAAAGTCAATAGATGTATATTAACCTTGGTTGTACCGAGATAGTGCACTATGGAATAGGTATTTAAAGAAAATGGCGGAATCTAGTAATACTTCAAGACAAAAAGCACTAAAGGCAGTCCTTTTAGAAGTCCTAAGCAGCCAGTGGAGATGATTCAGATGATGAATTGCTTTTGATTAGAAAGATAAACGGTGAATGACCAGATATATGTTCGAACCATTCGAACACCAAGCATAACCTAAAAAATGACAGAAAACGTTCTATTTGAAGTGCACTGGAGCACATATCTGGACAGAACTTGCACTGTGTCAGTGCGCACTCGGGTAGTTTTCCAATTACAGCATTAAAGCGCATTATGCGGCATAGTGCTCAACGGTGAATGTTCCAACTACAGCAACGCGTCGCACAATCGAGCACTTTGGAAAGTACTGCTTTGGGGTGATGCGCGCATTGATACCAGCTCAGTAGCAGAAAATATGATGCACGTTCCAATTACGCATTAACACACCTCGGCATTGTGCGCCACTGAGTCGCATTATGCGATGTAATTGGAAAACTATCTCGGTATCGCTGTAAACTGCAAATGGGCAACTTTTCGGGGTTGTGTAATGCTCGGCAGTTGCCCCTGAGCGGGAAAAGTTTTACCTATGTCGTATTGTTTTATAACATGTCTAGCCTTAAATAGAAGAATGTATGGTTAATGGAAACAGTAAAATGGTTTAATCAGCGGGAAGATGGAAAGTTCCAGACATTCCGTAGGGAATATACCCGATACTGTAAATAATAACCTGCTGTGGCTAAGTACCTAATGGGTGGAGGCCAATAAAGTAAAAAGAAGAAGAAGAAAACGCTATTAGTTCTGTGGTTTACCGTCGCTTGTCGCCGGTTTTTGGCGACCATCTGGAAAGATTGTCGCGATAAAATGCTGCGTTTCGCGTCAATTGAGACCTACATCAGAGCATATGTATTGAAAGTCAATGTATCGGTATCGATATTACCCACTTCTAACAACGTCAAATTTATCAAACAGCCCATGAAATCTGAAAACTAATCTACACAGCGACATTTTTTGTTGCATGCGAGATTGTACTTTTTTGTATAATTCTTGATTGACAACAGTACAATCACAGAATACACCAACTAACAAGAAGCGAAGCCCGACGCATTTTCTTTGATGTTTTGGTAACCAAAATTTATGACCTTGAGAGTCCGGCGTTGACAAATAACTTGGTAAATACACTGAGAAAATGATCAAATTTTTAAATATCGGCGATATAATTGGTCGACTAAGTGACGATAGCTGATTTTCCCGACTCAAATGATGTGAGTAAGCAAAATTCAATTTAAAATATAAGATAGATTCTTATCAGCATCTAATGAAGTAATTCCTTCCATAATCCCATAGATAACATTAACTCAAAAACAAATCAAAGAAAATTAGATTATGTTATTTGACACTCAAACAAATATTGCTATTTGTATAACAAGGGAGGAAAGTGCTACTTTTCCTCCCGAGGATTCGCGTCGGGCAGTAATCATTCAAGGGAGGAAAAGGCACTTTACTCCCATGCTATACATATGATTTTTCCGCCTCCCTCAAGTAACAATACATTTTAAAATAATTTATGAAAGAATTTAAAAAAAAGAAAAAAAATTGTCCTCGCTGGAATTCGATCCAACACCTACATGCCTATCACGAACAGTGAGCTGTGCTCCAACGCGTTGCGCTACCGAGACTCGTAGGCAAGTTTTGCGGAATCATGAACATAACGTATTGCTGAAATTAAAATAACAATTTACTGATTTCTACCATTTTGCAAAATACAGGGTGGGTGTTCTTTAATTAAACGGTAAAATTTATACTTATATAATAGAATACAGTTTAGGTCGTCAATGCCATATAAGTTATTTCATTGATGACGTACCATAACCTCACTTTTACTTTTCCACCCTAGGGAGGAAAAGTACGACTTTGCTCCCTACAATGAGGCCAGGAAATGTATACTGTGGATAAAGGTAGGCGGAAAAAATATTTCTTCATCCCCTACACTTTTTTTCCGACTCTTTATGAAAAATCTCAGCTCACTTCGAAGTGAGTAAATAAAAAAGAACGAGCACATTACCGATGTGAACCGAGCAAGTGGTGGAGCGGTTACGCTTTCGGCTTGCATTCGGAAGGACCGGGGATCAAATCCCAGGTCCGCCTGACCTGCTATGAGTTTTTTCAGAGGTTTTCTCGTAGCAATAGGCGAATGCTGGGTCAGTACACACCTCTCAGGCACCTATTACCGTTCTCTCCACTCCTCTGAACCAAACAATCGTTATTCCTTCCAATATTGGCTGAAGAGGCTCCGGAAAGCCTATAGCGGCCCGCTCCCCTCGAGAGGGGGGAGATTTAAAAACTATCCTTCCTTCCTTCTTTTTTACCGACGTAAGCCGAGATTAACTGAAATCTCAGTAAAAAAGAAGGATGATGCTTTTAGTCGTAGTTTCCAGCACTTCATAAACCTTTATTGTGCTATGTCCAAATGGTTATGCATACAAATGTCGAGCCAACATCGAATCGAAAAATTACGTTAGGCTATAAAGTGTTGGATATTTCGAATAAAGGGGAAATATGAATATAGAATACAAAAATTATTGAAGTGAAAACTTCTTTAGGCGCGCTGAGCACTTTTTTTGGGTGAAGAAAAAACATAGATTTTTCGTTATCGTCTCGCTTTTATGCAACACAATTAACAATGAAGCGTATATAGTGTTGCATAAATCATCGTCACGCTTTCCATGAGCTATATGTGTACTGTGTACTTTTTTTATAACGGGTTAATAATTTAATTGTAAAAATTTCTTCTACCATAGGCGTACACATTTTTTTTAAGGGGATTAATTTATTTGTAAGAAATTCCATTTACGATGGGCTTACGATAAAATTTTTAAAAGGGATTTTGGTGTTTTTACTTCTGTCGGCAGTCCAATGATTAGACTCTATGTTTTTTTTAACTTTCTTTAAAAAAATAGTTATTAAAATGAATTTGTAGGTATAAACGTAAAAGAGAATGTGAAAGATGCCAAAGTTAAAAATTGATTTTTACAATTTCTCCACAAAGTCTCCCCCTACCTTTTACCCCATGGTATGAGTTTTGCATATGAAAAATTTTCCTATTCAAGATTAATATATACATGTTGATAATAAATTTTCTCCTATCTGTAAAGCCTTATAATGGAGATTGTTATATTCATTAAATAATTAATTTTATGATATTTTTTCTGTATAACTTTCTAAAAAAAGTCATCTAGATTAAATTTTAGGTATATAGGTAAAAAACTACATAGAATATGATGCCAAATTTAAAAATTGATTATTTCACAAAGGTAATAACGAATTGTTGCAAACTCTGCCCATGAATTTCAAAATAGACCTGTAGATAAATTGTTGAACTTTGACAACAGAGAGTTTAGTGGCGTCGATTTGATAAAAATAAAATTGGATAAAATATGGCGACGATACACATGGTGGAGCTGTAAACACAGTCGCCATCTATTACTGTACCCCATTTTCTTCAAATTTATTTCCAGTAAGCTTGACTAACTATCTCTATATTATTAAACAATGCTTATACAAACAGTATACAAGCTCAACCACATAAAACCTACTTAAGCTCAACTTCGACAAAAAAAAATAACTAACAATCCCAATTTAAATAGTATAATTAAAAAAAACACGCATTCAAGTTGTATTATCTACATCAAATTTACACAAACACATATTATAGTATAATCAAAGTCAATTTGATGGGGAGAGACGTCATATATTTTTTCAAGTATTTTACTTGATAACTTGTTATTAATAGTGGATTGATGCATAAGACCAGGAATTTTATTGCATTACGAAGGCATAAAACTGACTTTGATTAAACTACATAAATGACAAGTTGAATAAATAAATATTTCATCCTTTCTGGGTTTCCAAGTTAACAAAAATTAGAATAAACAGTTTTGACATGCAATATTATTTGATACTGTTAAAATTGTCAAAACCCAAAAAAAACTCAAAATACATTACTTATCAAAAATTGGTAAACTTGTTTAAAAAAACACTAAAAGTAGATGGAAAAGTTATTTGATCATACAAAATAAGTCACTTCACAATTTCCTAATTAATCAACTTTTCATTTGTGTTACTTAAAAACAAAACAATAATAATAAAAAAATAACAACATAATATTAAAGATTCACATCAGATCCTATCATAAGTTTCTGCAGTTGTAACAAAACTTGGTTTGCATCCCGACAGCAAAAAAATCAATCCATCCTAAAATAGAAATTATAAAATTATTTACCAATTTAATTGTTTCTTGAATGGTTTTACATCATTAACCAATTCCCACCTATCCACTTCTCACTCCAAAAATGCCATTTTCCATAAAGATAATATAGACAGCATCCCAAGAGTACAAAGAGAAAGACAATCAAATAAGTAATTCTACTTTCTTGATTGAACAATGTATGTGCGAAAAATTTAACCCAAAAATATGAAACTAGTGTAACTAATTTCACCTACCTTTACCAATCCAGGCAAACTTGTCCAAAATTCAACATTAGGAATCATTTCAACTCCGCGTGCGCCCCTAATAAAGTAAAGTAACAAAGCTCCACCTATGAAGTAAATTAATGCAGCAATGAATAGAATTAACAAAAAGGTTGAGCCACCACTCATACTGTTGTTGTGGTTGTGGTGTTCCGTTTGGATGCATAGTTTCGGTGATGATAACAGCAGTACCTGAAATTATATTAAATTTAATTTTTCTGATGGAAAAATTTACTATTGCAGTCTAACTGTAGATGCATTTTTATAATACTCACTGGATCAGTTACGCTGAAAGTAATAACTTTGAGAAATGGATTCTTGTAATTACGACAAAGGAGAATTATTACAGGGTGGATGCTAAAAGAAATACCAATAATTAACATTAATATTAATTGAGATATATTTCAAAACATAAGTACACAAAATCCTCAACAACTGCAAAGGTGAATTAAGACTTACTGGTTGTCACCTACATAGGTTATGAGATAATCATTCTCCTCTTTACTGAATCTTATATCACTTGCACTGAATACATTTGTAGCAGTATTATTGGTATCCACAGTGGTAATTACCAACTAAAAAAGTTTAATTAGATTTTGATTAGAATAAAATTATTTTATTGCTAGTTTACAAAATCATTATTCAATAACTGGAGACATTCCAGATAACTTAAACATTCCTTGAAAGTCCTTTTTATGATACAGGTATACTAATACTTACACTTCCTAAATCCACTTCACCATCGTGATTGAACGTCCGATTTTCGCAGCCAAGAAAAGTATATGTGGAATTGTTGAATGTGTCATTGAGGTAATAAGGGGGTATAATATCCTTTGTAAGTTCTGATATGTCTATTTTATCGGTTTCATTCAATTGGCAAAGGCACGAATTCTGATTCATACACATATCTGCATTAGAATTAGTTAAACATATCGTGATAAACAACAAGAACAAAATATTACGAATATTAATCATTTTTTTACATGGTCTTGAGGATAACAAAAATAATAATCACTTTTCACTTTATTACTGATAAAAAAAATAGCAACAGAGGTTATTTATAACGTTTTAACAAAAAGAAATGTCAGTAGTCAAAACAGATTGGGCGCGTTCAGCCACTCTCACTCTAGCGCTAGGTAAGAGCTGAGTAAGCGGAGGGCGAATTTCACAGGAGGCGATAACTATTTATTTGATATTTTTTTAAGATTCAGAATAGTATTCAAAACAAAACCGAATTTAAAGTTAGGTTATTGTAACATAATTTGTAATTGTCAGATGTCACTTGTCATTGCCAATTGACAGACGACTGAAGAAGCCCCGCCATTATCTTGTATCCCGCCGAGTAGGCATGTTGTGTTGAAATAATAAAAAACTAAAAGTAATAACAATCGTTTTAATAATTAATATAAAACGATACATGGTGTCAGGTTAGTGGTTCCGACAATTGAAATAACCACGCTTAAGATGGAATTTAGTTCGTTCAAACCACCCAAAACTATGGTATTTGATATCAACCAGCATGGTAATCTGGAAAATTTTATAAGCAGTTTTAACATATACCTAAAAGCAACAGGGCTAAGTGAAAAAGATGATGCAACCAAGGTAGCTATTTTATTGAATCACGCCGGCGAAGAGGCACAAAAAAAATTTAAGACTTTCTGCCTAACAGAGGTACAAAGAAGCAAATTTGACTCAGTTGTTGAGGCTTTTAGAAATTACTGCAAGCCCATGAGAAATGAAACATATAACAGATACCTATTTTTTACAAGAGCGCAACAAGAGGGAGAAGACATTGATCATTTTATAACAGAAATAAAAGTATTAGCATCACATTGTAATTTTGACACTCTTGAAGACTCCTTAGTTCGTGATAAAATCGTAAGTGGAATAAAAGATCTATCATTACAGGAAAGATTGCTTCAGAATCCAGATTTAACGTTGAAAAAAGCTGAGACCTTATGTAGAGCTGTAGAAGTAAGCAAATATCAAGTTAAGGCACTAAGATGTGACAGAGAAGTGGATGTAATTAAACAGAGAGGCAGTAATAATAATTTAAATGAGGAATATGACTGTAACAAATGTGGAAAAAGACATTCTAGAAGAAATTGTTCTGCTTTTGGTAAAATATGTAATATTTGTAAAAAACCCAACCATTTTGCAGTGGGCTGCAAGCTAAAAAATAGAAGAACTAATGCATATAATCAACCCAGTACTAGCAGTAGGTCTAAAGTAGTAAGTAATAGAAACATGAACAGGAACAAAGGATATAATGTTGATGAGATTGACACTTCAAGTGATGAATCTCTATACATTGACACATTGTATGTAAAAAATAACACTAATATAGAAGGTAATGAAGTTAATAATGTAGAGTCTAGTAAACAAGTTAATAATATGTGGACAGTAAATGTAGTAATAAATAATTTGAATATACCTTTTAAATTAGATAGTGGTGCTAACTGTAACTGTTTGCCATTGAAAGTATACAAAAAACTAAATGTTGAAGCAAAAATTTCTAATGATCTAGTCAATGTTGTAAGTTATGGCAACAATAAGGTTAACACCATTGGGTCTATTATATTGAAATGTTATGTGAAGGGTGTTAAGTGCAACATAAGGTTCATTGTTGTTGATGTTGACAGTATACCAATTTTAGGGTTAAAAGCTTGCATGTCGTTAAATCTTTTGAAAAGGGTTGATACTGTTTCAGCAACTACTAAACATGAATTTATTAAACAGAATAAAGACATTTTTGAAGGGACTGGTAAGATTCCCTATAAATATAAAATAATACTTAAAAAAGATGCAATTCCATTCATAAGCTCATGCCGTCGTATACCTGAAACAGTAAAACCTATATTAAAAAATAATTTAGATGATCTAGTTAAACGGGATATAATCTGTAAAATAGAAGAACCAACTGAGTGGGTAAATAACATAGTCATTGTTCAGAAACCAAACAACCAAATAAGAATCTGTCTGGACCCTCTTCATTTGAATAAATCAGTATGTAGTGACCAATATCCAATACCAACATTAGAGGAATTGGCTTTAAAATTAAGAAATAAATCTATTTATACCGTTATTGATTTAAAGGAAGGATTTTATCATGTACCACTTGATGAAGAAAGTGTCAAGTTGTGTACATTCACCACTCCCTTTGGCAAATATTCTTTTAAGAGGCTACCATTTGGGTTAAACGTTAGTCCTGAGGTTTTTCAAAGAGCTAATGAAAAATTATTTGGTGATCTTGATATTGGCATTTACTTTGACGATTTCATAATAGCATCAGATAATGAAGAAGAGCATGACAGAATCCTAAATGAAGTTGTTAATAGAGCCAGAAAGTATGGGATAAAATTTAATAAAAGCAAAATCCAGTATAAGGTAAGTGAGGTTAAGTACTTGGGTCAAATATTTACAAAAGAGGGTATGAAACCAGATTGTAATTATATAGAGGCTATTTTGCAAATTGAAGAGCCTAGAAATAAAAAAGAGTTGTTAAGAATTCTGGGTATGGTTAATTACTTAACAAAATATATACCAAAATTGTCTGATTTTCTTTCTCCCTTGAGGAGTTTATTAAAAAATAATGTTCCATGGAATTGGTCTGTGGATCATTCTAAGGCATTAGATACCATTAAAAAATTAATTACAGAAATTCCAAATTTAAAAATATTTGATTCAAATGTAGAAATTGAAATACAAACTGATGCAAGTCAACATGGCTTAGGAGGATGTTTACTTCAGAATGGACAGCCAGTGGCATTTTGTTCTAGAAGTCTGACAGAAACTGAGATTCGTTACCCCCAAATAGATAAAGAATTACTAAGTATTTGTTTTGCGCTACAAAAATTTCATAACTTTGTATATGGAAGACATGTAAATATTAAAACTGATCATAAACCACTTGTTGCCATTTGCAGCAAAGATTTTTATAAAGTAAGCAATAGACTACAAAGACTAAAATTAAAGTTATTAAAATACAATATTACAGTTTCATACTTACCAGGAAAGCACATGTATATTGCTGATCTCTTGTCAAGATCATTTATAAAAGTAAAAAATTGTGATGTACCAACCAAAACTGAAGTTGTACATTGCATGGACATAGAAATTCATATGTCAGAGCATAGGCTTACTGAATTAAAAAACGAAATTAAAAATGATTCTGTGTTGAATGAAGTTTTGCAATATTGCAATACTGGCTGGCCAAAAAAATCTAACTTATGTAACAGTAGTACAGAGTTGATGACATATTATAAAATTCAGAATGAATTATCTGTAAAAAATGACTTAATATTCTACAATGATAAAATTGTTGTTCCCAAAACCCTTAGAAATTTTTTTTTAGCCAAACTACACAATCCAGCACACTTGGGTATTGAAAAAAGTAAAGCTCGTGCAAGAAAACTTTTTTATTGGCCAGGGTTGTCACAGGACACTTATGATTTTGTATCAGAATGCTCTACTTGTTTAAAGTATAGTAAAAATCCTGTAAAAGAACCTATGATATGTCATGATAGACCTAATATTCCATTTTATAAAGTTGCAGCTGATATTCTAACTTATGGTGGCAAGGATTATTTATCTATTGTAGACTATTTTAGTAGTTGGATTGAGTTAATACCGTTGTCCTCTAAAACAGCCTCTGAATTAATTTCCAAACTAAAAAATATTTTTTCCACTCACGGTATTCCTGCCATTTTTGTTTCAGATAACATGCCTTTTAACAGCATTGAATTTAAAAAATTCGCAAACGAATGGAACTTTAAGTTAGTAACAGCATCACCAAAATATCCCAAGTCAAATGGGATGGCTGAAAGATCCGTAGGAATTTGTAAAAACATATTAAGAAAATGCAATGATAATAATAGTGATATACAACTGGCACTACTAGAATACAGGGCAACACCTCTTTCTGGGTTAAATGTATCCCCATCCGAATTAGTATATAACAGGTTAATACGTACAACTTTACCAGTGACTAATAAAATGTTATTACAAAAACCAGAAATTAACATTAACAAAATTAGAAATCACAGACAGAGAAATAAGTTTTATTATGATAAGCAGGCAAAGGAACGTAATAGCTTCCAAAAAGGGGATAATATAATACTAAAAAAAGAAACTCATTGGGTACCAGCACAAATAGTAGATAAAACTGAACATCCGCGTTCATACATTGTAAGAGACAAATGTGGAAAACAGTATAGACGAAATTCGTCATTTATTAAACATTCTCCTATTCCATATGTAAATGAAGGTTCCTCGCAAGATTATTTTATTGAAAATTCAGACATACCACAAATGATATCTAGTGAACCTGATGCTGAACAAAACTCTTTATTTACAAATGTTCATTCAAATGATAATAATAACTCTATACCGACTAATACAGTTTCTAAAAATGATGTTAGAACTAAATCAGGCCGACTTGTTCAAAAACCTATTAGATATAGAAATTAGCAATTAAGTATTTTTTTTGTAAAAGGTAAAAAGGGGAAGATGTAACATAATTTGTAATTGTCAGATGTCACTTGTCATTGCCAATTGACAGACGACTGAAGAAGCCCCGCCATTATCTTGTATCCCGCCGAGTAGGCATGTTGTGTTGAAATAATAAAAAACTAAAAGTAATAACAATCGTTTTAATAATTAATATAAAACGATACAGTTATGCTATTATTTATCTGCATGCGCAGATGACGGAATATTTTATGCTCCTCTAGTTATCGCCTCCTGAATTTTACCGCCAAGTGACAGCGCTAGCTCTAGCGGTCGCCATTTTTTCTAGCGAATTTATTTTCACTTGCGTCTAGCTGAACCGTTTAATTTTGTAGCCCGCATGCACGTATGCGCATTTCATGATCAGTTTGAATTTTTGAATTTTTAGGTTAGAATTAGGAACTGATACTTGTTTTTGTTTCTAATAAGTTTCATAATTTTTCTTGGTTAAAACAGATCATTGGTTAATTTTTGAAGAAGGGGAAGGAAAAATAACCGTTCCATCCACCCTTTCCCTTCTGTATAGCTTCTTTAATGACATTCCTTGCCCTTCTCGATAAATTAGGAGGCAAAATGATCATGAAATGCGCATGCGTGCATGCGGGCTACAAAGTTAAACGATTCGGCTAGGCGCAAGTTTTATTTTTCCTAAGTTGGTCAGCGGTTCGTTATGTCAATAACAACAAACAACAATTCTAACCTCCAAGTTAAAATTTCTGTGTTATTTAGTTTTTATTAGTTTCTGCTTCTCCTAATGTTAATATTTCTACATTCTTGTCTTTCAATTACAGCTGGAATCAATTCCACAATATTATTTTCATCCGCAAGTTCTTCCAAGATTTAAAGGTTTTCCATTGAAGGCGCTTTATATTTATAAAATAAATTTAAAGAGAACTCAGTGAAGTAGAGTCCTCTGGCTAAGGAGTATTTAATGGGCCCAACGCTGCTCGAAGAAGTAAAGGGGAGGATTGAATTGGATTTGGTGGATTTTCGATCTTGGTGACGGTGATGGAAGAATGCATAATGTTGTATGTAGGTATGGATCTGTTCCATAGTTCATGGCAAAAACTCGATATTGCAAATGAAACGGAAGAGTGGCAGAAGAACTTTGGGCTATTTCGTCAGATGATCTTTTCGCCAAGAGGGGTTGAGGTTGAGTATTGCCGTAGGAATTTATTTGAACAGGAAGGCGGCGAGATTTTGGTATGTAGCGGGATCGGTGAAGAAAAAAAAGAAGACATGCATCTGGAATCATCAAGAACTGTCATCGAAAAGTCTCGAAATGTCATCGAAAAGTCGAGATATGTCTGGAACAGGTGAAAAGTATAAAAAGCGGGACAATTCACATTAGTTTTAGTTTTGAAGTATTAGAGATTGGAGTTCTGTGTTCTGATAATGAGACGTTATTAGTTAATGTTATAGAAATTTTAGAAAACGCTGAAATACGTAGCTCATTATTTTTGCTGTACTTAATTCTTACGAAATTTAATGCAAATATGTCCAAGCAATAAAAAGTTACATGCAAGCTTTTATCCCCTATTTCACCCCCTTGGGAGTTGAATTTAAAAAAATCCTTCCTTAGTGGATACCTTCGTCATGTGAGGAATACGTGTGCGAAATTTAAATTTTCTAGCCTTAAGGGTTTGGCCTGTGCGTTGATACCTCAGTCAATCACTTTTGCCTTTTATACATATAGAGATTAGTTAATAACTGCAAAATTACATACTTGTCATGTGAAGTTTTCGAGATTGGACTGTCAAAGCGTCGTGGGACACTCTGTACAGAAGATTCTACTTTTCATCAGCTAATCGCATGTTTGAATTGAACGTTCTTAAAAGGCAGTCCTCTGTATACAGTTGTATACTGTGAACAGTTTTAAATATGGCTTAAAATTTTCAAGAAGAGAAATTTGATTCTTAAAGCGTTTTGAGGTAAGATAAAGAACAACGGAAAAATACACATATTTTTTCAATTTTTGTGGGGTATTAGCATTTATATAAAACCAAATCAACAATTTGATTTGAAAAAATTATTTTTTCCAAACAATTCAGACATTTTCAATTTTTAAGAAAAATCATAAGGAAAAATATTTCTTCGCCATTTTGAATTTACATCACCACTGACCCCTCTGAGGACATAAAATCTCGGGAATAATTCAAAATCATCTCCTGTTACAAAGATCATAAAGGTAGGTAATCATTGATCTAAATAATATATTTATCGCAATTATGATACGACTAAGTTTCAATGAGTGCAAATGATTAACGGCTTCTCTTCATCAATATGCAATACGATTAAAATGTGCAGGAACAATATTAATGAATATGAAAACTCCAACCAAAGTTTTAGAATATATATTGAAAAGTCATTCTGACAAATCTTTTTTTTTACAACAAAAACTATGTACATATCGTGTTTCTAACCAGAGTCAACGTATGTGATTGTATTGTAACGTTTATTCTAATTTATATTTACAATTAATTTATATTTACAGATTTATATGTAATTCAGTCCTTATTTAATAATTTATGTAATACACTAAACACACTAATTATAATTTATATGAGAGTCACTTAATAAACACTTTATCGAGGCGTGATTACTTTCCTTCGGTATCAACCATAGAGAAATAATAAAATTTGTTATTGTTTTATTTATTTTTAAATCTTTTGGGTTGTTTTTATAGAAATAAGTATTGTTTTTTTTATCGAGACCTAGTTTGTTTAAACTTAAGAATAAAACTGTGATTAATTTGATTATTTGTTGAAGGCTGTTTTTTATGTATTCGATTTATTTTATATTGACTGTTTTTTTAGTAAGATTATTTGTTGAAGGCTGTTTTTTGTGTATTTGATTTATTTTATTTTAACTGTTTTTGTTTAGTTTAGCCTCTGACTGATGGTGCCGAACTTATCCATCAATACCTAGTGAATTAAAATATATTGATATTTATTAGATTAAGTTGGTAATTGTTATTGTTTTATTAATTTTTAAATCTTTGAGGCTGTTTTTTATAGAAATAAGTATTGTTTTTTCATTGAAACCTAGTTTGTTTAAACTTAAGGCTAAAACTGTGATTTATTTGATTATTTGTTGTCATTGTTGTTGTTTTTTTTATGTATTTGGTTTATTTTATTCTAACTGTTTTTTTTTAGTAAGATTATTTGTTTGAGATTGTTTTTTTGTATTTGATTTATTTCATTATTTATTTTCTATTGACTGTTTTAGTATGTTATTTTAGATATTTTATTTTGTGAAAGATGTTAAATTAATATTTTCTCACTTGCAAAGGGTTTTTTTATCCTCCTACCATAATTCCCTATAATATTATAATATAGCTAATAAAATATTTGCAGCTGAATCATTTAGCACAATAATGTTAATTTTTAGTCTTTTAAGCCTCGACTTAAAAGACTAGAAAACAAATAATATTAAAGTGCAAAATCATTTAATTGCAAATATTGTACAATATTACGCGTATCCTGAAAGCTTAAAAATTCAAAAAGCGCGCGTCTTAAGTGATAGTTCATACCTGTAGCCAAGGTAGGCGCTAGTGGTAACTCTGTGCCACAGAACACTACACGTTTAACACCTCTCTTATTTTTTATTTCTCTATGGTATCAACACTGACTGATTGACTAATTGCCTGCAACGATGCTCGTGGCCTATTTATACTCGTGCGCCGTAATTCTAGAAGTGTCTCGACGTTCTCGCGGGTGCACTGGATATTCTCGATGTTCTGGCGGATGCACCGGGTATTCTCGATGTTTCTCGAAAATTGGGCGGATGAGCCATAGTCGTCTCATACGGGGATTTCACTGGGGGCACTAAGTGAGCATATTAATGCAGTAGCTCGCGTAACAATATTAGTTAGTTTATACAAGTCTTAAGGCCACATTCCACCGAGTCCGGCGGCCTGCGACACGTTGACGTACGTCAACGCATATATTTTATTTTCTATGCAATAAAAGTGTTCTATATAAGGTCAATGTAGCCAACACAATAAATTAAAATTATCGAAATGACATAAGAAATGGGGGTCACTGAAAGGGGTCGCCAATTAACTTACTTCTTGTTTCTTTCAGATATACTCAATGCTTTATATGATATATATTGTACCCAAAGGAAAAAAAAACTTGTTTCAAATTAGGGAATTTGGCTTCTTAAGACTTATGACCTGACTGTTAACTGTCAAAGTCAACGTCATTAGATTGGTTGTCATAGCGTGGTTTTATTTTTATAAACTTTATTCGTTTGCATATATGTCTTTCCAGTGGATTATGATTTAATTTTGAAAATTTAAAACATACCAAACAAATACCAAGCTAAAACTTCGCCTATGCTGCTTGCACTGACAATGTTGACAGGTTCCTGTGACATTTGTGGTAAACATTAGAAAGCAGAACACCCTAAATTAAAACGAGCTTTTTATCATTCGGGTACAAGATATATTGCATAAAATATGGTTTATATCTGAAAAACTGAAAAATTAAGTCAATAGGTGAACCCTTTCAGTGACCCCCATTTCATATGTCATTTTGATCATTTTATTTTATTGTGTTGGCTACATTGACCTTATATAGAACTCTTCCTATGCTACGACAAACCACTCATTTCTTAGCATTAGCACAAAACACAGAAACATTTGTACCCAGTTGATGATTTCATTAGTATGAAATCTCAACAATATTAATAGGTATATCAAGCGTTCTTTGATGTTTTGGAGGGAACCCCATTTAAGTTGTGCTAAAATCTTGCCTTTGACATTAGAAACTGGTTGGAAAATGACCGTGTTCTCCAACCACTTTACCCACTCGCCTATTTATGTCTAAGCGTAAGGAGCGCTGCACGAGCTCGTTGACGTTACAGCACTTAGACTGTAGCAGTTGCTGATGTTTGATAGCTCAAAAGGGTATTGGATTATAAGGCTAAAAGACTTTCGCCACTATAAAAAATCTTTAATTTTTCAGCTACTATAGGTCGTAAAGCTACAGTAATTGATGCCTTATCGACTTCTGTCGCTATGAAATAGAACGTTCCAGATTAAAATAATTATAAATAAAATACTAGACTACAAATGCTAGTCTCAAAACTTGTCCTGCGCCCAAACACAGTAAATGATAATTGAAATTGATAAAACGTAGATTAAAGAAAAGAAACACCGCGAACTGAGAATTTGTTGACTAATTAATGTAGAAATCGTTACTTAGCACTGTTTTTTGGGAATTTAATTCCGCTAAAAGAAATTTACTGACTTTCGTTTTGAAAAATCAACTGACAACTCTCTGACGGTTCTCGAAAGTCCCGTTTGCAGTTGGCAGGTTTGCTCGTTAATTATGAATGAAAATCGATTCTAAGAATCGGAAGATCATCTACTGGTTTGAAGTACCGCCACTGAAGTAAGTTTATAATGATTTTTATTATATTTAACAGTGTCTAAAATATTTAGTTTTGGCTTATACCAATCATTAATAAGATCTAATCTAATCTAATCTAATCTAAGATTTTATTCTGAATCTCTAAAACCCGTTTTCATAACAAATGCTTAAATGCCACTTTAGCTAAAGTGTCTTTATCACTTTAACTTCACTCAAACTTGAATGATTTTCATAACATTTTTGTTCTGTAAAAATAAAGTGAGATTTTACGTGACTACGCTTTCTTCTGATTTTCAACTTGAAATAAGTGTTATGGATGAAAGTAAATAGAAAAAGAGTGAGGGGCACAAATTTTACTACAGAGGAAGAACTGGATTTGGTAAAAATATAATAAATAATAAAATATAAGAAAGACATTAATGATTTTTTGAAAATGAGTTTCTAGTAAGAGTTTCACTCTTTCTTCCTCATTTTCGGTATATTTACCGTCTGGCTTCCTCAAAGCCATATCTGTGTTGACCCTACTTTTTACCATGACTTTGTAGAGTCTTGCCGTAGCAGGTGTTGTGTTTATATCTTCACAGAATTTTCAGAAGCTATTTCTTTTAGCTTTTCTAATTTCCTTATAGTAGGTGTTTCTCACCTCGGTGTATCTCTGCCAGTCTCCGGTGAGTTTTGCTCTATTAAAAAGGTCCCGGGTTTGAGATCTTAATTCTGACAGATGTTTATTCCACCAGGGTGCATCTCTGCTGCTTCGTTGTTCTTGAAGAGGGCAGCTCGATTCAAATGCATCGATTATTGCCCTGTTCAGGTCCTCAAGCTCATTTTCCAGATCGAGATGGTGCTTAGCCCTCCCTTTTCTCTGGATATGTGCTAGGTTTTCTTTCACACAGGTGTTATAGTTGTCCCAATCTGTTTTTCTTGGTTTTCTTCTGGGGCTCACCTCAGGTTTGCCTAGTTCTAACTTGAATCTTATGATGCTATGATTGGAGAGAGATGGTTTGCCCGAAACTCTCCAATCTTTTACTATATGTTTTAGATCCTGTGTTGCCAGTGTGACATCTAAAACTTCTTGCCTTACCCTTGTTACAAATGTTGGGGTAATCCCTATATTGTGAGTATTAGGGTTTTTATATATTCTAAGCATGGATACATGAGGCACAATGTTTCTGGGGCCACAAAGTATCCACTATGGATACAAACCGGTTTTTATATTTCTAGTCGTATGTGTCCGCGTTGGATGCAGGCTTTGCACTTATTCTTATGGGAGCCTTTATATGGTGGCTTGGGGAGGGGGGAGGGGTATCCAAAAACCGTTTGGCCTGCAGATTTTATTTCTGATTTTTATTATACAGAGAGATTCATAAATAAGTACAAACACTGCTTTCTGCATGATACTCGAGTGACAAATAAACATCCCCGAAAAGAGAATTCCCATCGTCTGATAGCCTTTCTTGCATTTCTAATTTAGCTTGTTCTTTTTGTACGCCGTATCGAGAAATTGTTGTAGCACTAATTTACGTGGAACAAAATTACTGACCAACGCGTGCTTCTGCCGGTTCTGAGAGAACACTGCACTTCACTTCCCTGCAACTAATATTTTGGAGAGCAAAGTGAAATTCCAAAAGACTGCATTGTTGCCAATGTTCCGTCAATGTATCTGCACTGGATACACGTGGGTATAATGTCCAAAAGAGATATATTGGCCACTTGTATCCAACATGGATACATTTTCAAAACCATGCTGCTAGAGCATCTACATTAGTTTTGTTGCATTTTAACTTCAAAATAATAGTTTATTACCAAATTCAGAAAAAAAGAGGTTTGGCCTTAGAACCAGAATTATTTGGTACCATTGTGGCACTCAACTGCAAACCACCAAGAGCTCTTGTCCAATTAAAAAGCAAGTACGATAATATAAAGACCGGCACAAGAAAATATGCTGCATCCCAAAGGCAGAACATCTATGTTACGGGTATGGGGCCCATCGGATCCAAACTTGAAAAAAAATGTGGTTTTAAAGCAATACTCAACATATTGAACGTTAAAACTGTCTATGGGCTTCAAAATGATGTTGACGATGATGGAATTGCTACACAAGAGGAACTCTTACATCTTAATTAATAATGAGAGTACCACAGAAAATGAGGTAACATTTTGTTGGGATATGGATGAGCAATCTGGTACATCAGTCTTATCTAGTTAAAATCGTAGTGTCAATACGAATATAAACTGTAGGTAAACTGGTTACTTGTTTGGGCTTTTTGACGTAACATTCTTTTTCAAATAATATGCCTACACTAGAAAATTTTATAACTTTCAGTTGTGGAGGTGGATATTATATCAACTATTGGACAGAGTAGTCAGCAAAGCCTAATGTACTAAAGCGAAGAAGTAATTGATTGGTCATCTTACACTCCCAAAATGCTTGCAACAAAAAATAACCAAAAACTATCGGTGTAATAAATGCTGAACAGATGGTTTGCTTAACCTGAATCTTTTTGGTAAAATTCTTCAACTAACAAATTATCAAAATCTGTTATTCCCTGTTTATATATTTTTGGTCTCCTATAATGATGAATATTTTCTCATCACTGACGCTCTCGTTGCTGTAGGAACCCTTCTAGATTTCAGATGGGCAAAATCGTTAATCACTTCTTCAAAATCTATGCTTTTTAGCACATCAGATTCTATGGACATCAGCGACAAACTGGTTAATCTTCGCACCGCTTCGTTCGCTCAATTTAAATGGAGCGAATCACACTGATGAGTGTACTACTGATGATTTTTCTTTAAAATGTGTATGTGCTTAGTATACCATTATATATTTAAATTTATCTAAGCTTGCTGAAGTCGGAAAGCCTAATTTTTGGGCGAGAGTAGAATAGCTTCGCGCATGTAAAAGCTAGTAAGTTGGTATTGTAGTCAGTAATTTAGGTTCGATTTCTTCGAATTATATAAGTTTTTTGGTAATAAATATTGGTTATCTTTTGGTGATCTGACAGGAACTAGGGACTTTGTATTTGATCTGAGGGGGGCCCCTATCGATCTGGGGCCCTGGGCACTTGCCCAAAGTGCCCACTGGGAAAGAGGGGTCTGAGGCTGATGACTCAGTATCTATTTCCATCTCAAGAGAATTTATCCACAATACTGACACAACGAACTCAAAACTGCCTTAAATTTTGAAGTTAAAGTCGCGATTGTGTCTACTTCAACTTAAAGTCGACTTGAAGTTATAAAGTCTGTTATGAAATAGACTTTTATTTAAAGCTTACTTTAAAACTTAAAGTAGTGTTAAAGTTTGTTATGAAAACGGCCGTAAATAGTATTTCATAAAACCCTAAAGTGACACTTCATTCTTTAATTTTTTTTTGTCAATACGAGGGCACTTTGATAAGACAGGTGCATTTTGAAATTTCCGCGCAGTGACTTTAAAAATGACATTTCAGAAAAAACCACCCACAAAAGAAGCAGAAGTAGTAGTCCTACTGGAAAGGTTGGAGGTTGACGGAGGAAAAAAGGGAGGCATAAAAGATAATTTTTACGCTAAAAAAATATTTCACAAGTTTTTAATGATTTTTATTATATTTAACAGTGTCTAAAATATTTAGTTTTGGCTTATACCAATATCATTAATAAATTTATGTCAAGAACCATACTAATAAAAGTAAATTGATCTTTTAATTAAATCTAAGATTTTATTCTGAATTTCATAAAACCCTAAAGTGACACTTCATTCTTTAATTTTTTTTTGTCAATATGAGGGCACTTTGATAAGACAGGTGCATTTTCAAATTTCTGCGCAGTAACTTTAAAAATGAGATTTCAGAAAAAAGCAGCTGCAAAAAAATCAGGAGTAGTAGTTCTCCTTTCAAGGTTTTGGAGGAGGAAAAAAGGTAAGCATAAAAGATAATTTTTGGACTAAAAAATTGCAGAAAATTTGAAAATTGAGGTTTTTGGGGTCAAGGAATAGCACAAGTTTTACACAAAAAAAATGATTTCACATAGATATGAGGGAAACACTAGTTACATGTGACATGTATGGACTCAAAAAATGATGCAGATTATAATAATTGGAATTTCAAGCTGAAACTCTAAATACTCACTCTTAAAAGATCCATAATTATGAGAAGAAATCAACAATATCGTAACTATAATATTTTGGATACGAGGGTATGTGAACATATGAGGTGTTCTAAACTCTTCTTCAAAAATCAAAGGTTAATTTTGAGATATAGTACAAGAAAAAATACACATATTTGAAAGGCGAAAAATTTTCTTTTTATAGCAAATTTCATGCTGAATGGAATGACGTTGACTAGAGAACGCTAAGATCAAACGAAAAGTATGGAGAGATGTCATAACTCATGTGTAAAAACCGGAAACAAAATTAATTCAACCACTTATTTTCGAAAACTTTCAAGGCCATATTCGTAATCTACGAGTGGATTAGTGGATTTCTAAATATAAAAGTGCCTGAAAAAACTTGTTCTGATTTTGAAAATTTGAAAGTGATGTTGAATAAAGTCGAATTTACACGCTATATGGACAGGTTGCCAATATTGGACCGAAAATAGGATTTAGTGACTTTGTAACCAAAATGTTTGTATCAACTTCACTAAATTTTACCTGTTGTTAGTACTGACTTTAGGTAATTCAAATATACCGGGTGTCCATCTTTATTTTCCTTCACTCTAACTGCCCAAAACTTCTAAACGGTTTGAAATAGAAACATGCGGTTTAACACAGAAAAATAACTTTATTTAGAACTATAAAACATGAAGATACACTAGGAAAGTAGAAATAAATATTTTGATAAGAAAATATCATTTTTTCCGAAAGGTATGAAACTTCTTAAATTCTAATAGTTATTTACATTTTTTCTATGAAATAACGTCAGTTTTAAAATTTGGAAAAAAATGTCTACCCCTGGTCACTAGGAGTATCCAAAATTTTAACAATTTGGTTATTTAATACCTTAGAAATGTCTGTTACACATGGGAAAAGAAAACAGGTATTATTTTTGGAATTTTTTCGCAGAAAACTAACTTCCACTGTTTTATTATCATTGTGCGCTATAACCTGCCCGATAAAATATTTTTGAATTTTTTTATTAGATTTGGCATCACATTCAAGTCTCAAATCATGAAACTTAATTTGACTAACTCTGGCAGGATCCAGGGTCTCCTCACTAGAAATATCTTCTTCATCATTGTCACTGGCCGAAAATATTTCGGTTCCTACTGACCTGTCAGAATCATGGAGGGAATAAGTGTCGGACGTTTTCTCCACTGCCTCAATAACATCAGCGTTATCAATAGCCTCAAGAGGTTCTGAAGCAGCAAAATGTAACGGGCCAAATACCAGAAGTTTTGAAAGCATTTTCAGATGTGCCAATAATCGTCGCTGCTCTACCATAGGCTTCTGCAAGAAAAGCGACAACATCATAGGTAGTAATTGCTTTTCCCACTTTTTCTCGTAAATAAGTTACTTGTGCTTGTACAAAGTAAATTCCGAGAGGACGAAAAAAGGCAACATCTAATGGCTGCATGCGATTGAGTTGTGTGACTCGGCAATTGTAGCATTATGATTCCATTATCTCGTGCAAACAAAAGTGCTTCAAAATTTTTGACTATGAGTAGAATGTCCATCTAAGAGTAATAACACCGGTTCTTCTTTTGAACAAACAATACTGTTTTTGAAGTGATGGAGCCACGTAACAAACAATTCACTAGTTATGTAACCTGAATCGGAAATTGTGACTCTACTTCCTACTGAAGCTCCTTTTTCTAATTCTGGTCCAAATCTTTTTTTTTAAAGATAAACATAGGAGGGATATATGATCCTGTAGCGTTAACGCAGCACACAACAGTGGTATTCACTCCTCTCTCACCACTTCTTACCGCACCTATTTGATGTTTTCCTTTGATACCAATAATTTTTTGAGGCTTCTTTTGCACAGTTGTGAAGCCACTTTCATCGACGTTGTAAATCCTTGTTCCAATCAAATTATACGAGCCCTTCCAGAAGCGTGAAAAAAGCCTCAACCCTTTATTTACTAAATCCTCTCATTCTGGCAAGTGATGTGGCTTCTGGCTGACGAAGAGATAGTCTTGGATTTCTTCGCATAAATGTGTAAAACCATTTTTTCCCAGCTATCGCTTTTTCAGCATTGAGTTAGTGTTCAATGTTTCAAAAAACCTTTCCTCAAACTGCAGAATATGGCTTACTAACTCCTTTTCCATTTCTTTCGTGAATATAGGTCGCCGACCAAAACGCTTCTTAATGGAAGATACTTCTCCCTCTTCTTTTAAGTACCTTTTCAATGTTGTTTTTGGTAAGTTGTATCTTCGAGCTGCTTCATTGACTCCTACATCTAATCGACGAACCGCATTGATGGCTAAGGCCAAATCTTCATTTGTCCACTGGCCATACTTGCCTCTAGCTGGCATTTTTCTGAAAAAAGAAATAAAAGTTTCTTAATTCTTAACTTAGGCAATTGAATCGGTCCAATATAGGCTACAAACAGTTTTGTGAAGAAACATTTTTTTTCTAAACAACAGAAATTTGGGTCAAACTTAAACATAAATATTGCCAAAACATCAAATATTATCATGAAAATATTGAAACATTTATTGATTATAAAAAGCTAATCCCTTAGCTACGAGTAACGAAATATTACTACGTCCAACGAAAATGTATGACGTGCTCTCATTGGAAACCTAAACTCGACTAGATGCAGAGACAACCCATGTGCTAAACATATGTATTAGGTATATAATAGAGACAACTAAAATCATCGAATTTGAAGCCCAAAATGCAGTATCCGATGAAAGTCAGCATTGCTGCTCATACAATGAGCCATACTGTAGCAGCATATCTTTACACATTATTAATTCGAGGTAAAAAAAAATGTTTAGTGTATCAATTTATCAATAATATTGATTATTTTTTAGGTGAATTGGAACAACGCTCGTTGGGCACTGCCACATTTGTGAAGCAAATTGACACCCTTTTTGATAGCTTTAACGGCAGTAGAGCTTCAGCACCTGATGGCTCATCATGTATATTGGTGAGAAGCCTTTGATGGTATATAGTTAGCAATTTAGAAGGTATAGGATGGCTCACCTCCTTGAATGCTATTCAAAAAATTTGGTTAGGTCTGTATTCAAAAGGTGTGAAATCACTAAGACCATGCATTGGAAAATTTATTTGGTGTCGTGCGCGGAGGATGTGGCAATGGTGATAATCCAACTGCTGTACAGTTCTCAGCTAGTTTGAAGACTCGGGATGTTTTGTCCAATTTGACACAGTTTTTGCATGTTGGCGATAAAGACATTCCTGCGCCAGTCAGATCTACAGTACCTACGACGGTATTACCAACTAATGTTGCGGACAGCATTGCTAAAGCCATTACCGAAGGAGCTACAACAACATTATCCACTGCATATGTTAGTGCTTTCATTGCTAAAAAGCGTTCGGAAACGTATACATGCACGGCTTGCCAAACCAATTTAATGTCCAGTTCAGAAGATAGCCATAATCTTTTTATAACATTCAAGGAGTGCGGTCATGTGCTGAGTCTTTAGTAGTGGCTGTGGGACAGGCCGTTACTATTTTGGAGCAGACTCTTCAAGAATATTGTAACAAACAATGTATATCAGCTATTTGTACAGAATCTATCAAAAATGTAAGGAACATGAAGAGTTTGTTTCCAAAGAAATCATCAGTGCTGTTTGGAAAATAGGAATTCCTTGGCAGTACAAGAGGAAATCTGATGAAAATAACCAGAACCGCAAGGACACCAGGAAACCTTTAAACACTAATAATTTTTTTTTTGTTCATTAATATAATACAATTTTTTTATCTCTCATCTTGCTAACTGGAAACCTACACGCAAAATTCCAGGCTCCTTAGATCAGTTTTTTTTTCGCAAGAATTTAATTTTTTTATTTCAATGAATACCTACTTACCTACCTTCCTCAGTATTTTTTTATGTGTCATATTTGTCGTCTATTGTTTATAATTTTAGTTGTTATCATTTTAGTTTAATTTTCTTGTCATAAGAAATGTAATTTTTACATACATACCCATTTACCTTTCTCGTTGTGTAATAAAAATTACAGTTGCTTTTGTGATCTGCCATCTATTTGCAGTGGTACCTATTCATATTTATTTATAATGGTTAGGAAATCCAACATTTATGCTACTAATTTTAAAAAGTGCACTTTTTTCACAATTTTTGAATTTATTTGGCCTTCTCGTTCCACTAGTTTTACTAGTTTGAGCTTTTTGGGGAGACCATTCCTGGGAGTTTTCCTATACACTCGCATGCCATTTTAGAACTGATTACGCAATAACTCAGTGCTTTAATGGATGCTTGACTATTCGACATTATGATAATCCTTTGCCTTCCATATATTTTATCAATATTGAACTGGGCACCTTCCTATGGCGTGAATTTCCGCTTGAGGATGGTTTTTCCCAAGTTCTCGTAGTATTTTTGATCCTGACCCGTACACTCTTATCCCAATTATTGCTTTAGAGTCATCTGTATACCATGCGCCGGCATCCCATTACTTATTGTTGCTTAATTCCGTAACGAATTACTTTGAAAAGTTATACATTTTCATCATGCCATCCTGTGGCATGTCCCAGAATTTCTGATTTCTAAAAAGCGAGGTGGTTTTTTTCAATGCAACCTTTAGTCTGAATCATGTCCTTTCTTCAACACTTTCCACCATCGTATGTAGTGGCGCGAAGTTGAGAACCACTTCCATGGCCGTCGTTGGGCATGTTTTCATTGCTCCCGTAATTTGTCTAATAGGCAAAATATATTATGTCGAGGACCTCAATAATGTTTATATAATAACTTTTTAGCAGTATTTAGTTTAGCTCATATCCACTTTTTGTATTTTTCAATAAACTATGTGTTTTTAGTTTTGTGTTTTTTTTAATGGAAGAAATGAAAAAATTAAACAGAAATAAACGAACGAGGGCTTGAGCGCGTATTTGTAAATTTTCTGAGAATCGCGAGCGCCATCTCCACTAACTGTATAGACCAGTGGAACAATTTATTACTGTAGAACAAAAACTTCACATGTACTTGGCCGTCTCTGGTATATAATGCGTAGTTTAATAGTTCTACACCAGACTAGCTCCACTATCGCTAACTCATACACATAATAAATTAATGGTCCAAATTAGGAAGCGGTCCAATATTGGCTACTTTCCCCTAAATAAAAAAATCATAGAGCCCATGCATAATAATGGAAAGTATGTTCATAATAGATAGGGATGCAGTGTTTCCAGTTACTGATTGGTTTTTTATTCCACAAAGCAAGGCTGGAGGAAGGTTTTCACCTTCTAAGCTTTTTCTTAAGATCGACAGAAAGCGAGATAGGTACTTTGTTCCAGGGAAAACGGAAAGATCGGGAATTCATCGCAAAGATGGAGGCACTATCAAAATTCGCTTGGTATAATGTTGAATGTTGAGGAGCATGTTGAGAAAATCTTCCAGGCGGCCGATAAGGGGTTCATAACTGCGATTCGAGCGTTGCGTCTAGGAAGCGATGAAAAGGACGGTCCAAATGGAAAAGACTCTGATAGGGACCCATGCAATGTTATCACCAAATTCATTAGTAATTCAGGCTTTGTTTACGGTTATGATATAATTGTAGAACTCAGTGAAGTAGATTCCTCTGGCCAAGGAGCATTTAATGAAACCGTCGCTGTACGAAGAAGTAAAGGGGAGGATTGAATTTGATTTGGTGGATTTTAGGATAGAAATTAAAATCTATACTTCGCAGCTTAGTTATTTGGAAGAGAATGAAAATATTTAAAGTGAATATTTATTGAAACGCTTAAGCGAAGCGGAGAGACGAAAATATGAAAGCGGGGATGAGTTCGGAGAGTTTATCCGTTTAGAGATTTCGGGAAAGCGCATCCTAGTTGATTATCTCAAGTATATTTTGCAGTGACCTATGGAGTTGAACAATAAAATAAGACTTTTAGTTCCATGGCTGCTGAAGTATCGGGACTTTTTTTCTTTATGGTATATTACTTTGTGGTATGGAGAGGAAATAAGTGATGTAAAGGAGAGTTTCGAGATGACAACTCCGAAAAGGATGGCTTGTGACAACCCGAATGTAATGTTCAGACAGCTTTATATTTATAAAATAAATTTAAAGGTTATGTGATGTGTTTATCTGGATTCTGTAGCAGAATAGCGTCAGTCAAAATAGAGCTGGACAAAATAACGCAGAACAAAAACAGAGGCCGACAAAATAGTTTATTCCCTTCCACTTCTCGAAAATATATCTTAGAGTTTTCATAATTTTTTCATTAAATAGTGGAATTAATTAGAAACACTTAGTTTCACTTAAAAAAGTAATAAAGAATTTGTATTCCACATGAAGTTTTCCAAAAAGGGGAGGGAATAAGCTATGCGGCAGACAAAATAGCTTATTCCCTTCCCCTTCTCGAAAATAGATCAAATAATTTGTATTCCACATGAAGTTTTCCAAAAAGGAGAAGGGAATAAGCTATTTTGTCTGCCGCTGTTTTTGTTCTGCGTTATTTTTGTGCTGCGCTAATTTGACTGACGCAATTTTATCCTAGCGCTATTTTGTCCAGCGCTATTTTGACTTCTGCTACAAAGCCGTTTATCCGTTTGTCACAGAGCATCAAAGCATAGGCGTTCAGCCACCTCCAAGCGCTTTCTCAGAGCGCCGCTGCTAGCGATAACTTTGCGGTAGCATAGCTGAACGCGCCCATGGTCAAAAGTTAAAACCATAGATAAAGGTATATTGACAGGAAAACAGTGAACAGCACTGATTTCTGTGGTGAACAAGTCAGTGATATCAACCACAGAGTCTCTGCCACAGATAACCCACTCAATGTCAGTTTAGTGGTTTATCACATCAGATCAGACCATTGTGGTTACAGCATTGAACAAAATCTTGGTTTTTCGTCGCATTAGAAAAGAATAACATTGTTAAAAAGTGTTAGTGCTTTGGCGCATTGAACCCACCGAAATAAATAATTATTTCTGTGATTGCACCAATCACTCAAACATTTTGATTTGACTTTGACGTTTATTTTTAGGTTAAGTTAAATTTTTTTGTTTTTATCGCTAAAGATAATTTTTATCGTCATTGATGGAGTAAGACTAACTCCGTACTTTAAAATTTAGTTTGTCGTATTGAAATACCTTAATATAATGCCTGAATTAGCTCAAATTAGAAATTTTAAGCTTAAGGTGAGTTAGTGGTGAGTTATCAACATTTTGAACAATCACTTTATTTTTTAGATTATATTTCTGATTCATTTTATTTTTATCGCATTGAGTTCTATGGGATACTGGAGTTCAAACGCTTATTTATTCTACAACAGTATATTAATTTTCTTATTACTATGGAGTCTCTACCATGATCAAAGTCATGAACCCATACAATTGGTAAGGTTTTCCATGTTTCATATACCTACTTAAACATTACAGTCAGAGATATTATTTTTATAATATAGCATTACCAAAGCTAAATGCAGACAACTAAGACAAGTAAGTTTCATATTTTGTTTTAGGCTATTGTAGTTAATGGAAGTTCAATCATTTTGGACATTTTACTTTTAGTAATGGGCTTTCCAACAGGACTCGATAGTAAGTATACAAAGATGGAAATAAATGGCAATTAACACTAGGAGTGTGTATTTGTTCCTATGTTGACCTTGTATACTAGGTAAAAGCAACATTTCTATACTCTTCAGATTTCATTTACCTACACCGATGTAAACAAAAACATGTGGGCAGTTAAATTGTATAAGCTGCATTTTATGGTCCTGCAAATACATTCATAGAAAATATAAGTATCATGTTTGTAAACAGTTCCTAATTTTAAATATTTATACTCAGTAGATAATTTTTTTTGTTTTGTTCAGTCTGTATAAACAGTATTAATAGAGGAGTTCAGTTTAAGGTCAGTGTGACCAACAAAAAGTGGTTTTTTTGACAAGAATGACAGTTAATGTCTACCATTCAAAACATGAGATTTTTGCAGGTTTTTTATCATTATGAACATCTATATTGCTTTATTAAAACAATGAATACACCCCGAAGCGTAAATCTTCAAATTTAAAATGACGTTTTAGCTGAATTCTCAATGCATCAGGGGCCAATAATTCTAGGAACTTTTGACAAGTCACCATTTCATTTTTATCATTATGTCACTAGTTATGTCAGATGTCAGTGTTATTTGTTTTTGTTGATATTCGTTTAATCATTTATGTTTATTTTCCATACTTTTGTAGTAGTTCTAGTTAGTTGTATCACTTTACTCTTCTAATTGCTTTTTCCACTGACATCTGACATAACTAGTGACATAATGACAGAAGAGAATTTGTGATTTGCCGAAAGTTCCTAGAATTACTGGCCACCGATGCATTGAGAATTCAGCTAAAACGTCATTTTAAATTTTAAGGTTTACGCTTCGGGGGTGTATTCATTGTTTTAATAAAGCAATATAGATGTTCGTAATGATAAAAAACCTGCAAAAATCTTATGTTTTGAATGGTAGACATTAACTGTCATTCTTGTCATAAAAACCACACTGACCTTAGACTGAACTCCTCTATTCCTTATGAATGAAGACATTTGAATGGCTGAATTTGATGTAACCTAATATGGTAGATGAAAATGTATTACCTAGAAATCTTAAAATTTGAATAAATTGAGTTTTGGAACTGCAAAGAGCTGTTTCATTATAAATTATACTTATGTTCTGTAACTATACATTGCCACTTTGGAAAACATTAATAGTTGCAGAAGTTTGATATTCATCTTGGAGTTAACAAAAGGCTTAAAACATTGGTTGATCATAATTGATTAAATCCAAAATTAATGACAATTTGTATTTTTTGAAAGATAGGAAAAATTGGCTCTTCTACCAATAGAAACGCAAAACACCGCCAAAACTGTTGTCAGGTGGGGATATTTTGACAGGGCATGAATGAAATTTGAACAGAGTATAGAATAAAAGTGTTCTGAATTTTTTTTTAAATGTAAGTATTGTTTTTGTAAATTTTCTTGTAAATAATTCTTCTGAAAAAACTTTCAAGACATGTGATTCCTCTGTTACTTACCCCAAAGTTAATATATCCTAACTACTATGGTCTACCTTTTCTGTGAGTTAGCCACACTGAAAGACTCCTGGGTGTACCCCTATCCTATCCAACTTGCTATTGACAAATTTAAGTAGGATTAAATCTAAAATTAATTGGATATTTCTCTGATATTGGATTAAATAAACTTAGCAATAGTTACTGGCTAAATGAACATCATCCCTTGTCCCAAAAAAAAGATGTCTTATTATTTATTTATACAAAAAAGCAATATCTATTATGCATTTTAGGTGCAAGAAATAAATTTTCAGCTGCAATGGCGATAATACATCTACTTTTACGTCCATTAAGTACTATTTTACTCATAAAACATTTAGAAGAACGTAGCGGCTCAACGAGTAAGGAATTTTATAATATATGTTGTAAAATAACAGACATGCTACTGTATTTTTTCAGGTTCTTTAACAGGACTCTTTCCAGGTGGCCAGAATAATAGAAGTGACACTTATGAGGATTTAGACAGACCCAGTGCACCCCAGAGCTCGGGCCATACAGGTGGTTATGATTTTTCTACAGCACAACAGATATAAATTTTGTAAATATGCACCATATTTAATAATCCAATCGAAGGTTTTATGATGTTTTTCACATTTTTATATTAAAAAAGATGCTATGAGACAAGAAGATTTTAAAAAAGTACTCAAGAAATTTTGGAAATTTGAATCTCATTGGATTTATTTTCTTCTTCTATTATTACATATAATGTTGACTGTAAATAATCACATATGATATATATTAATACTCGTGAATAAAATTGAAATTGATATTATTGTTAGTGTGTGAAATAAAAATAAATGTTTGTTATTGATTTTCTTTAATTTAAATAACAATTGTAACTACTATTTGAAATCTTTAGGATGCTCAAAAATGTTTACTGACGATCCTCATTTTCTATTAAAGTTTTTTCTTTGAGTGACTGGTACTACGAGGATATGACTAGTTTATTCTTCTTGAATGTTGGGAAATCGTAATCTTCTAGTGTTTGAGTTTCTTTATCCGGATTCTCTAGAAAAAAGTGAAAATTAATACAATACAAATAAGGGCGTTAGAAAGTGGCGTGAGTTGCCTTCTGTTCACGTAGCAACCACAAACAATGAAATGACAGGATCAGCACCTAATGGAGGCTGTATCACAGCATTATGCTGTGGCTGTATTAAGTAAGGACAAGTGAGTGGGTTATTATGTGGCATGACTGACATGTCAGTAGAAATAAACGTTATGATTAACTGTCTATTCTCTAAGAAGTGAGAGCTCCTAGGATAGTAAACTCTTCTAAAGTGCTCACGCGCTCTCTATCAAAATTGCAAATACCGTATTCACTAAATCCAGGAGAGAGTTCACATACCCCTATGCGCCTATTCTACTGGGTACCTAAACCCAAGAGAGCGTGGAGTGGACATGCGCTTTGCACATCAACGAGCAAAATGTCAAAAAAAATTTGACATTACGATTACCTAACTTCACTTCTCTCTTTTGTTATTTTATTCTCGTTATGTACGTTTATTAAACATTAATGAAGTTAGCATTTCACATAAATCCCATGTGAAAATCATGGCAACACTGCGTAGATACTGCTTGAGAGAGTAGCTGCACAGTCGTTAATACGGTTTAGCGGTAGCATGTGAGCAGCGACAGAGAGTGATCTCATAGGAGTAAGCTCTCAGACGACAGCTCTCTCTAGTTTTTTTTTCTGGTCGAGATGGGAAACTCATGTTCGAATGGGCCCAGGACCCAAACAGTGTTGGACACATCCCCAAGGGGATGCCTACCAACCAACCCCACCTCAAACTCGCCGTTACCCCCGCCTCGGAATCACTACCTATCATACTTCGAGACGGGCGGCGGTCCCTCGCACACTCTCCGCTCACACCGCCGTCTTCTCCCTAACTATCACTCCTACCTCTCATACCACATCGAGTCCTCTCCCCCTAGCCATGCTTTCTACTACGGCACTTGCCTCCATCCATTCCTCCTCCCCCCTCAACGAACATTATCTCCACCATTATCTCAAAATTCACTGCCTCCTCTAGTTTCCTCTCCAACTTCTGCAGCACTTCCTCGTTCCTCCAGCATCAACACATTCTCCACATCATCTTTCACTTCACACCTCTCGCACACTTCAGTCTCTCTTTTCTTGTGGAGGTACACCCTACTCTCGACCCATGTCCATACCTGTGTCAAGAAGTAGTTCACCTCCCCGAATTTCCAGTCCATCCAATCTCTCGTATTCCCAATCGCTCCTTTTATCGCTTCCTCATACTCCTCCCACCTTCTCTCCATTTCCTCCTCCATCCATTCCAGTATTTTCTCTCTGGTCGCACACCGCCAGCGTTTTCTCTGGTCGCACCCCTCCAGCGTTTATTCCTGGCTCTAGCCATCATGTCCAATGGGTAGGACCTTGCCAGCACCGCTGCTGCCAGTCCACCCACTGTCCTGTACCCCTGCACCACCCTCAGCAGTATCCCTCTCTGCACCCGCAAAAGTGGCTTAACCCTCGCATTCACCCCACACCTCCGCACCGTACAGCATACTCTGCTCTACCGTCCTACCAATTACCCACCTCTTCCACTCTCCCGGCCCATTCACATTACACATCAATCTCCCCAGCCATGCTACCCTCACTTTCCCCTTCTCTGCCGCCTTTAACATGTGTGTTTTGAAGGATAATTGGCTATCCAACCACACCCCTAGGTATTTCACAGTCTCCTCCATAGGAATTCTGCTTCCCTTCACCATCACCCCCACTTTCCTCGTCTTGCTCTGTCTTTTCACTAGCAATCCCACCGTCTTATCTCCCGCCATACTTCCAGTCCGCACAACTCTATCTTCTCCAGAATCTTCCTACACATTCTCTCTGCCTTTCTTCCTATCTCCGCTTCTCTCTTTGCCGTAAATACCAGACACACATCGTCCGCATACACCGTAATCTCACATACCTCTTCACATACTATCCCACAAATCTCATCATAAACACACACTTCCAGAGCGTCGGTCCAAGAAGCGAACCCTGGGGCACTCCATCCTCCGTCTTATATCTCCTCCTTCTAGAGTCACACGCCCCGTCAGGTAGGTAGTCCTCTACCAGGTTAACCAACCCCTCCTCCACTCCAAGCCTCAGCAACGCGCTCAACACCACCCGTTTGCTGACACTGACGCGTTCCCGACGTCGAAGAACACGAGGTGGGCCAATTTCTTGTTCCTCCAGTTGCCCTCCCTGGCCGTTTCCACCAAGCCCATTATCCTGCCCAGCGCCGAGATGCATGATTTCCCCTTCGCAAACCCGTGCTGATTTGCCCTAAAACCCCCTTACCTACCAACTTCCTCCTCAATCCTATCCTTTATTATCCCCTCCATCAATTTACCCATACCACACAGCAGGCTGACGATGGACCTGCTCTAGCTCTCTTTAGTTAGTTAATAGGCATCCTCTGAGCCCATACACTGAAATTGCAATAACAAACAAACAAACACAAAACATGAAAATGTCCTAACGGATAATTAAACTTTTTGCTCGGACAGTTTATTTAAATCTCATATTGTTATTTTTGGTTTTTAAATATATAAGAAATCATAGACCATTTCAGAATGACGTCAATGACTGGTCGGCCATTTTGTGCTGGAGGGCACACATTCTAATTAGTTTTCATTGTTTACAGGTAAACAACGGATAATAGACTTTAATTAACAATTAGTTCTTGAAGGTATCTGAAATGCCATCGTTTTGTAGTGTTGTTAAGTGTGGAATGCGGGGAGTAACTTTTTGTCGATTTCCGGCTGTTTCAACGCAGCGAGGTGACTATTTAAATGATCTTTTTGTGCAACGCCGCGATGCTTGGATTAGTTCTTTAAACCGGGGCCCCCTCAGTAAATGACAACTTAAAACTTGGCGTGTGTATTCTCGACATTTTAACGGTCGTAAGGGTCGATATTGTCTATAATCCGAATCTATTCATAGTACCGGAACTTGATATCACCACTATAATGCCCGATTGTACCAGTTTAGCTTAAACGTAAGGCTTAACAAAGTGTAGCTTACTGATAATTCCAATCTCTCATTGCACCATGTTTTGCTTAGTAAAGCCTCGCTTACGTACAATACTGTATGTCTTCACTTGAATGGACAAAGCTGTGCTAAAAATTTCGTGTATTTAAGCTCCGCTCAAATAATGGTTCAGCGAGCCTAATTTTTTAAACCTGGCTTAGGTACTTGTTAAGCCAAGGTGGTGCAATCGGGCATAAGAGATAAATAATACGTACTTCGAGACATATTTGCTACTATTTTATGGAAATATCGAAACTAAGCAGATGCGAAGACACACAAGGTTCAACGCTAACTAATCTTTTTGGTTGCCCTCCAGCACAATATGGCCGACCTGTCAAAGCCACGTTTTCTGGAATGGTCTATTACCTGCATCTACAGAAGTGTTTCGTTTATCATCTTTTTTCATTAAAAGTAAAATGCTGAACGGTCTAAAAATCAAATGAACAAGCGAAGCCGCTGCCGAAAGGGAATTCCTAAAACCTAAAAAATATTTATAGATGTAAAATAAATACCTATAAGCAGATATATGACAAGTTTGTACTACTACCTAATAAGTTATCTGCCAGGGCTACAATATACAAAGCATCCAAAATTATCGAGCACATATTTAAAACGATAGCCTGTAATAAAAAAAATTGTTAAATAAAACAACTGTTGTTAACCCAGTGCGTCCATAAAGTAACGCATACATCACACCTTTTAGGTTTGTTCCCGAAACGAGCTCCAAACATGTTATAGCAAGCGCCAAACGTGATGGCGAGCCCGCCCCCATGCGCACAAACTCATTTTCAATGTTACCTCCCAGTACAGCTCTTGCAAGACATATTAATGCTCTGTACAGAGGCGTATCATTAGTTGTCCTCCAATGACAGGCAAGGGGCTCATCGTAATCCAATAGTAATTTAGTTGGGAGAGTCTATACCTGCGCGATCGCTCGCCATCACGTTTGGCGCTTGCTATATTAACATTATCTGATGCGTATGGGTGACTAGAATAATGTACCAAGTAGGTTCCAAACAAATGTGTGCTGGAACAGTTCTGAAAAGTGATATTGGCTGAATATTTTGATAAGAAAGAAAAGAAGATCAATCGATCATCTAACTGTCTTGAAATGCTATTTACACATTCTTTGCGAATTCTATAACAAATTCAGTGTCATTATATTGCTATATCGTTTCTTCAATATAGTTCTCATTTTCTGGGCGCTGTCGATCTTGTAATAATTCCTTTTCAAATTATAAAAATCACTATCATCATTCGGACATATCCGAAAATTCAACTTCTAATTCACTCTCAATAAATAAGCATCCATTTTGATTAAAATAACGTATACGTACACAAAAATCAATATCAAACAAATATAAATAACCAAAAAGCAAATATATTAAAAAGTAAAAGTACTAAAAGAAGAAGAGTCATTTTATATGAAAACGCATGCGCGGAATTAGAAGTTCTCTTTTTATTTTGGAACCAAGAGAACGAGTAACGATCTCGTTTTGATCAAGCTACTCTTGCGGGAACACCAAACAATTATAATTTGCTCCTGAACTCTGCTCTGCTGGAACGCTTATTTTATAGTGCGCAGACTCAATATGTCCATAACAGTTAGGAATTTTGTTCGGGAACATACCTTTTGTTTAGTCTGCTTCCTATCGGCAACACAAATCGTTAAAATTTGAATATTGTTATTTTTATTTGAAAGCATTTCAATAATATGCTATATTGAATTAAGAATACGGAATTTGTACTTGGCTATTTATGACAGATTTTAACGTCGATCTGTTTTGGAGTATTACTTCATGGTCGCACTGTGTATTATTTTAAAACATTTGAAAAAACTAGGAATATTTATATAACGGACGCTACAAGAAGTATGAAAGAGTTTCTGGGAAGTAACTACCTACTATACAAAAAAGCGTTGAAAAAAAAATCAAAGAAGCAGAAGAGAAAGAAATTTACAACAAAAAAAACAGAAAGGGATATAAATAATGCTTACCAATTTTAAAGGTTCTTCTTGTTTTGCATATATGCTCCATATTAACAAAAATATTACAACAAAATTGTAAAATAAATATACAAATGGATTAAAACTACCTATGGCACCCAAAACTGTCAATAAATAATGAATTACGACTATAATCTGAAAACCAAAAAAAAATTTAATAGTAGGTAATTTAACGAAAAAATTTATTAAAACTCAACAAAACTAATAATTTGTTTGTTTCACAATAAAATTAACTTGCTCTACAAAAGTTGAGGAAGTACGGAGATTGTGTCACCAAGTGCTTATATGTTTGCCCTTTTGCGCAATACGTTGGTAGTTTCAAACAACAATTCGAGGTTGTGTACCTTTTTATTTTTATTAAAAACTAGCTGACCCGACGAACTTCGTACCTCCATATTTTCTGAATTCCTAAAAGACTGTTTTATGACAAAATTAAAAAAATAAACAATAGCTTCTGTTTTCAATAGGACCGTATATTGAAATAAAGTTTAAATAAAATAATACGACTGTATATATTCATCATTTTAATTTGTTTATTGACAAATATTGGAATACATTTATTTGTCAATAAATTAAATGTATTTTATGAATAATTTCACACACTTATTTACTCAATTATGATAAATAAATACTATTCTTAAAATTATTCTTATATTCTATTGTAATGCCTTGTATTCTTGGTTTTTTCTTTTGGAGAAAAAACATATAGGGCCGATGGTTTGCCGACTCTTGAGCACGCATCGTACAACTGCCCATACGAAAAACATGACAATTCAAGGTTTTTTTTTTTTTTTTTTTTTCGATGACAGTTGAAAAGTTTTTGAATTATCCTTTTTTGGATAGAAAAATTTTTGAAAATTTTACGAATTTTCAATAAAAATTTCGCAAAGTTTTTGATCTACCCTGGTATAGGAGATTTAGTCCTCTTTAGGGTTTAAAAAGTTGAATTTAATAGCAAGTGAATTTAAGGTCGCGGTAGGGACAGCTGTGGCTGTGCACCCAAGGATGGCCATTTGGTTATTCAAGGTTTATTCTACCATTGTCTAAAAAAGAAATTTTTAGACAATGGGCGCGTTCAGCCACGCTGGCGCTAGGCAAGCGCTGAGCAAGCAGAGGGCGAATTTGACCGCTTAGTGACAGCGCTAGCTCTAGCGGTCGCCATTTTTTCCAGCGAATTTATTTTGCGCTGAGTTGGTCAGCGGTTCGTTATGTCAACAACAACAAACAACAATTCTAGCCTCTAAGTTAAAATTTCTGTGTTATTTAGTTTTTATTAGTGAATTACTTCCTCGAAATAATTTAAATTTCTCACAGGATTTTCAGCTTCTCCTAATGCTAATATTTCTACATATTTTTCTTGTCTTTCATTTACAGGTGGAATCAATTCCACTATATATTATCCACAATAGTATTTTTATCCGCAAGTTCTTCCAAGATTGAGGAATTTATAAGGTTTTCCATTTAAGGCGCTTTATATTTAGAAAATAAATTTAAAGGTTATGTAATGTGTTTATCTGTTTGTCACAGGTCATCAAAGCAAAAACGTTCAGCCACCTTCAAGCGCTTTCACAGAGCGCCGCTGCTAGCGCTAACTTTGCGCTATCATGGCTGAACGCGCCCAATGATTCTACACACTTCTAACGATTGGCATTGGGATTTATTAATTGTCATTCCGAATGCAAGGCGCACTGGAAACTGGACGCGTTTGAATTCAAAAGGAAAGTCAGTTGGCAGTAGTGGTATTCTTGGAATAAGCACATCTTCGCCTTTGAACTTTTCTATGATTATAGTGGCTTCAATTAAATTTTTCATAATTTTTTTAACAGCGAGTCTTGTTCCTTTGCACAGTTTTGGTTGATTGAGATTGCGTAACATAATTATCACCGAGCTGCAAATTGTGTGGTGGTAATCCTGGCAAATCCAATGAATTTAGAAATTCAGTTTGATAATTGACTACTTCATTCGTATCGATAATGGAATCGATCGACTTAAATGAATGTATTTGTCCATCAATTTTACTCTGAATGTTTATATTTAAATCATCTACATCCTTACTTTTTGCTGCTAAAATGGCTCGTTTGCTCAACCAAGCATGATTTTTATAATTCACACCAATATTTGGGAACACTTTTAATATGAATTCTTCCTTTGAAGTTGTGAATTGACAAAAATTTGGTGGAAATTAAATAAGGCCAGTAGAAGCGTCAACGGGAATTTCTCCCATTGCCAATGTCTAATAATGCATTTGAAAACACTTTTGCCGATATGTCATTTTGCAACTCCAATGGCATATTGATTGTTAATTTAAGCATCTCGCTTGAGAAATTCTCATCCTATTTGCCTCCAAACGCTGACATCGCTCTTCTTACGTCGCATTATCTTGAAATGTACACCCGAATTGCATTACGCGTACACCGACCGATATTTTGACGCCTTACTGGTGGCATTTTTAACAATAAACATAAAAAACACATAAACTTCTAAACTCACATCCAAACACACAAAACACGATTTAACCTCTAAACTATTAACAAAACAACGTCCGTCAGCCGCGTCCGAAAAAAACCCATTAATTTAATTAAGTAATTGATCGATTTTTACATTTTTTTTGTATACAAACCTTGCCGTGGCAATAACGAACACAAAAAAATAATTATCCAATTTATTGCACATACATACGTTAATAGACACTTTGAGAATAGACACTTTTAGCTTGTCATAAGTTTTTACACGTATCCGTATCCGTATTGGAGTTACGTTGACGTAAAGAAATTGTCAAGAAAACCTTTTTAGCAAAAAACGTATCGTTTCGTACTGTTTTAATTTTATAACCTCAAAACTTTTTTAGTTTGTCTTCTATATTTTTGTAAAAACGTAATATGGGGGCGATATTAAATAATCCATTGCTGCTAGACGAGGACGATGATGATTTGGACGACCTATTTTTGATGCATATTTGGCATAACCAAAATATGTTGGGTTATAATTAAACCAAACCAATATCAAAGAAGAAGAAGACCTGTAAAATAGCACTAATAGCACAGAATACTGATTTTGGTGGGGATACGGATACGTTTACGTATACGGAGTAGGGGACGTAACAATACGTTCAACGCATCGTATCGGCTAAGACGTAACGGGTCTACACATGCGCAGTTCGTTACGGATACGTATACGTGAGAAATTTAAGACAAGCTAAAAGTCTCTAATGTTCAAAATTTCCAACGTATCCGTATCCGCATCGATCTGCGAATGCGCAGAATAGATTCGGTGGTTTCGGTGCGTTACGTTGACCGTATTGATACGTACCTACCGTCGTATCCGTAAACGTATCCTAACCGACCTGTCAGTTCTCAACAATGTCAATTTTGTCATTAAAATAACCAAATTTTTCGAAGTTTTATTTTACATGTTAATTTAATTTGGTGCAGTTTGGTGTTTTTTGGAAATCATATAGGCAAGGTCGAAATTTCCATATAGAGCTGCTCGGTTGCCCAGGAGGTCCTTATCATGTAAAATATGTCCCATCAGTATATCGTTCAAATCATCGTCGTTTTCATTATCCTCATCGATAAAGAAGGGGTGAAGTATTTCATCCATAATTATGTAAAATTGATTAGATATTCCATCCACCGAAATCTCAAAATCAGAGATAAGATATTGTGTACACAAGTTAAAAATAAATTTTCTATGGAAATCAAACAAAATTTTTATAAGCAAAATTGAAAAAATTTTTGAGGCTAGAAAACCTAACGTCATCTGTTTCGTATACGTATGGGTTGATTGGTGCTGCTTATTAAAGGATAATTTGCGGTGAGCGTAAATCGATACGTTAAGGTATACGGTTACGGATACGCAGAAAATTTTACGGTTTGCTTGAAGTATCTAATACCTAGTATGATTTCCTCTACAAAAAGGTCATTGAAGTAGCCTTGATCAATTTGTCTCCAAAGTTGGGGTAAAATCTGTGTAAGTTCTCGGAGTGTTTGTGAGGGTGGTTTATGGGAATTGCTCTTTATAGCTGTACCAAAGCATGCTCGATGGGATTGAGGTCGTTCGATCGAGGAGTCAGTGACAAATATGGGATACCATGGAAGTTCAAAGCGTTGCACGATGCGGTCGAACATTATCGTCTACAAAGAGGAAAGATGGTCCAATATCAGCATGAAACAAACGTATAACATTGTTATTAGACACTTAAGGCAGCACATACACGTAAACGTATTGACACGACGTATACCCAATACGTTTACGTATTTCATTGCAAATAGTTAAGGCAATTGACGCCGGGTTTGTCGTTTGTTTACATTTTAATCCATTAAGATTTCACCTAACCCAACTTAATTGTGTTATTACTAAGTATTTGGGTTTTTCTTCATTTTGTGCGCGAGTTTTTATTTTTTGTAGTTTTTTCTGTATTTTAAGTAAAATATGTTAGCTATTGTAGCGTTTATTCTAATTTATATTTACAATTAATTTATATTTACAGATTTATATGTAATTCAGTCCTTATTTAATAATTTATGTGATACACTAAACACACTAATTATAATTTATATGAGAGTCACTTAATAAACACTTTATCGAAGCGCGATTACTTTCTTTCGGTATCAACACTGACTGATTGACTAATTGACTGCAGCGATGCTTGTGGCCTATTTATACTCGTGCGCCGTAATTCTAGAAGTATCTCGGCGTACTCGCGGGCGCATTGGATATTCTCGATATTCTGGCGGGTGCACCCGGGTGTTCTGGATGTTTCTCGAAGTTTGGGCGGAGGAGCCATAGTCGTCTCATACGGGGATTTCACTGGGGGCACTAAGTGAGAATATTATTGCAGTAGCTCGCGTAACACTATTTTGGATTTTGGACCGTTAATAGATGAAGAAAATGATGATTTGGATGAGGCCTTGCTTTTATACATTCTTCATGATGAGGAGAACTTGGGACAACAGTGGGTAGGTACACTCTACTTCTAATAAAAATGCCCGGTTTTATAAGCTCGGGTTACCGGAGGGTGATACAGCGTTTTGTAAACCTGGGTTAGAGATAACCCTGCCCCACCATTTGTCTCGGGTTAACTCTCGAGTTTAGCGGTTGTCATGCGCAAAATGCTAAAATTGTGAAGCGATGGAAGGTTATGTCAAAAACATAGAAAAAATATTATATCCGATATATATATTTTCTATGGTAAAAGATTATTTTGCACTGTTTTTTATTGGATAATTTAGAAATTAATATATTATCCAAAACTGTATTATTATTTTTGGCACTGTTTTTCATTTAAGAATTAAGAATAAGAGATTTATTTGAAATTTTTGATGACTTCTTAACAGATGATGAGGAAAATAGTATTCAAATAGTTGAGGACCTCGAGAGCCTAGGGTTTTTAGAGATAGAATAGAGACTTTAGATTACTGGAATGATAAAGAATATTATAGCGCGTTTCCGTTTATCTAAACAACTGAAGACATTATTGAACAACTTAGACATATTACAGACCGGTAAGTAGTCATATACATCTATAGTAGATGTGTGTAATTAAAATAGCACTAACTAATTAGACGTCAAAAAATAATAGTTCAATACTATTGAACGGTTTACAAAATTAGAAAAATAAATTTCCAAAGAGCAGACGGTCCACTAAGAAGCAACAACTACTTCTCGGGCTGTATACCCCGACAGACATTGAATTACACTTCTGAAGTAAACGGGGTTGGTATGCCTTTAAGGTAGAACCAACCATTCTGGTTTGCGATTAGAAGGAATAACATTACTTGTAGACCGGTTTCGGCGTATATGCGCCTCATCAGCACAAGGTAGATGCTATTCGTCCAGAAGCTCTGAGAGCATAGTCCCGGACTGGAAACTACGTTGATATTCTAATATCGACAAAAAACCATCTCGGTTTTGTAGGTATTTATAAACGCCGAAACCGGCCTACAAGTGATGTTATTCCTTCTAATCGCAAACCAGAATGGTTGGTTCTATCTTAACAGATATACCAACCCCGTTCACTTTAGAAGTGTAATTCAATGTCTGTCGGGGCATACAGCCCGAGAAGTAGTTGTTGCCTCTTAGTGGACGGTCTGCTCTTTGGAAATTTATTTTTCTAATTTTGTAAAGCGTTTAATAGTATTGAACTATTATTTTTTGACGTCTATAGATCACGCTTTACTAATATGACAATTATTTACTGGTAACTGTAATAACTGTACTACCTTATTAACTGAAATGTATTTTTTTAGAAATCATACCTTCATCAGTCCTTTGACACAAGTACCTGTAAGGTTATGGGTTATGTTGTGCCCGACTCATATGAGAAAAAAATGTTCTGTGGTCCGACTTTTGCTACTTTTATATATTTTTACAGTGATCTTTGCATTTTAACTCGAGAGTTAACCCTCGGGGTAGCTCTATATATTTAACTATACTTTTTATAAAACAGGGCATGTGATTCCCGCAGCTCGAAAATAAAACATTGATATCACATACATGCGTTTATAAACCGTTGTTGTCGTGTTGTTCGTCGTTTGTCGTTGCTCTCAAAAAACCAAATTTTATATCTTGTTATTCGTGATTCGCAGTTCCACCAATGAAAACTGAAGCTAGTGCCACGTGACTTGATATCTGCCAATCGTGTCAAACTCCACATATTTTGATAATTTATTTGCCGTTAAAAAACTGATGATTACTATCTTACTTTCTTGATATATTGATACAAATACGAAAAACAATAACAAAACCATAAATAATCTGTTACCTCAATTTTTCTGTCGAATGACAAGCGTCACCTTTGTGACCAATCAAATTTCAACATCGCCTACAACGAAAAACCAATATAAATTAGTCGACTCGGGAGCAACTGTGAATAACGAATCGCCGGAACGTGGAAATGTCGACGAACAACGAACAACGGGAACAACAGAGTTTATAAATCCAGCTTAAAGAAAAACCAAATAGAAATAATTAACACAATAAAGTTGGGTTATGTGAACTCTCAAGGGATTAAAATGTAAACAAACGACAAACGTGTCAATACGTTTACGTGTATGTACTGCCTTAAGTGTCTACAAACTTGTTGTACGTAAATCTGCGCAGTCATGTTCCCATCAAGCACTAACAGTTCTGTATGCCCATTAAAACAACTGCCTCCCCAACCAACAACTGTACACCTCTGGACTGATGAACATTCTGCATTGCTGTTAGATTTCTGGGCACTAGAGGCCAGGAAGAAGTTCCGAGATTCTGCATGGGTGGCTGCATGGCTGCGGTTGCGTTCGCAGACTCCAATTTTCCCGGGTAATATTGAAAATCGCGGAAAATTACTTAAAATTCGCGTTTTCTCGGTAACTAATTGATTTATCGAAAAAAGTTTCGAATAAATGTTGTAGAGCGCAAAATTTTACGTCGAAATACCATCTCACTTGTTAAATTCCATTCAGTATTATTGATGTTCCCGACCATTTCCGAATCCGCTGGAAATCCGCCGAGGACTGTTAGATTTCTCATGTACAGAATTTTATGTGACATGGAAATGCATCGAGAGTCCCCGTCGGATTTCCAGCTGATTCGGAAATGGTCGGGAAAATCAATAATACTGAATGGAATTTAACAAGTGAGGTGGTATTTCGACGTAAAATTTTGCGCTCTACAACATTTATTCGAAACTTTTTTCGATAAATCAATTAGTTACCGAGAAAACGCCAACTTTAAGTAATTTTCCGCGATTTTCACTATTTCCCGGGAAAATTGGAGTCTGCGAATAGTGCCTTTCGATTCCGCGTGCCCAAATTACCTTGAAAAAACGCAACCGCAGCCATGCAGCCACCCATGCAGTATCTCGGAACTTCTTACTGGACTATAGAGGAAGAATCCTAAATAGAGAAGAAACAATAATTGTCAGTAGCGGATTTAGGTTTGAGGACGCCCTAGGCCCGAGACGATATGGCGCCCTTTTTCTTTTGTAACAGTATATATATATATATATATATATATATATATAAAAGTTTGACCTAACTAGTATCGGCAACGAACTATTTCCAACTATTTCCTATATATATATATATATATATATATATATATGTTTATATATATATATATATAAACATATATGTTTCCATAGTAAGAGCGCAATAAAATAAATTTGGTCTTACAGTTTACAGAAAACCCAATCGATTTTTAATTTTAGTCATTTTAAAAATTTTGGCGCCCCTAAAAATTTGCCGCCCTAGGCCCGGGCCTCACGGGCCCAAGCCTATATCTGCTACTGATAATTGTTGTAAAATTCTTGAAAACACAAAAGAAAACAACTAACATTAAACTTATCAACTTGGCAACAAAAAACTAGTCAGATAAGCAAGTGACCATTCAATATATTACAGGTGAATAAAACAGTTAATAATTTTTAACATAAATCCAATATTTGTGAATTTCCCTAACTTTTGTGAAGCAGTTCATATAAATGAGTCTTTATTGAAACAGAAACAACTATTCCTCGTACTGAGTCTCGCTAGGCATATAACTATATCTCATCAAAATTAACTTAATTTGCAATAATTAAAATCACTACCTTCAAGATGTATTTAGTTCTTCGGATAAAGAATAATTCAAATGCCCATCATAGAAGTAATGTTTTTTTTGACAGATCTAATTCATGTTACATACTTACTTTTAACGTTGTTCTGTAATCACTACAACGACAATGAAGTTTTTTGAAATCTAAATAGGTCTTCATTTGAATTAATTTTATGTAGACTTTTTAATTCCACAAAAAGTATATATTTTATAAATTAAGGGATTGATTCTTCAGGTTGTACAAATATAGGCAATTACAATGTGGAGAAAGACAGCTTAAAAAAGACCATTATGACAAAAAGAGATTAGATTTAGAACGGGCGGTGAATTAAAAGGTTTATTATAAATGATTGGTGATAGATAGTGTTACCTGTTGTCTTCCACGCTTTTGTTTTAATTAAAGAAGCAAGAAGAAATCATTGGCTAGTTAAATGAGGTGAACGTTGTGGATTAGAAAGGGTAAATAAGAATGAAAATATTAGACATCAGGTTAGGCAGCATATTGAAATAACAAAAGAGAGATTGACATCAAGATATGATTTAGAACGGGTGGTGAATTAAACATGAAATAAGTAAGGATTGGTTGGTGACAGTTAGATACATCATCCACGCATTTGTTTCAATTAGAAAGTAAGAAGAAATCACTTCAAGTTAAATGAGGGGAACGTTATAGATGTCCACCAACTGACAAGTTGACACTAATGACAATCGCCCTGAGGATAAATAATTATTTGGATAGATTTTAGATCTGTCGAAGAAAGCACCAAATCAAAATTAAAGGTGGATTCATGCAAGTAGAAATTAAAAACACACTGACCAACTGAAGTTATTGTTTACATGAGCTTGTATTACATGTTTGAAAACTTTTATGGTTTACAACAATATTTTTCGTAAACAAGTTGGTTTGAGTTATTTGACATCTCGATTACTATTGGAAGTTTTGACAAATGATTGAAAAGAGTACGCATGTCCGCTATGTTTATTAATTTTTTAATTTATGTTGCATATGAACAGCTGAATATTCTAGTTTAAATTTAACTAATTTGATTTAAATTAGTCTTAGTTGATGCTGCATGAATCCACCTTAAATGAACTCAAACACGATCAAAATAACTATTAAGAAACACACGTGTTATGCAAAGAACGCTTGTTTATCATCAGATTCATCAGGGCGACTGTCACATGACGTCACTTGGACTTGCCCTATAGATTTTTGCTGAAGAATGAAAATATGAGTGATGGAACAAATATTATGTTGTGGTGTAGTAAAAAGAAAGTATTGACAAATGGGGGAGGTAGATTGATAAAGACCATTAAAACAAGTTGGGACGCAGCTAAAGAAGAGTTTGAAAGGATGTTTTAAAACGAAAGGGGAGTGAAAAGGGTGAATGAGAAAGAAAATATTAGACATGAGGTTAGGCAGTAGATTGAAAAACAAAAAGGTATTGACAAAAGAGGTTTTATAATGGGTGGTGACTTAAAAAGGATATAAGGATTGATTGGTGATATAGCTACATCATCCACACAATTTTTTCAATTCAAAAAGTAAGAAGAATCAAATCTAGTTAAATGAGGTGAACGTTTTGGATTGTTGCAACAGCTGATGAAAGAAAATATGAGTGATGGATCTAAAAATTTGTCGGGACGCAGCTAAAGAAGAGTTTGATGTACAAAGGAAGTTTTAAAACGAAAGGGTAGTGAAAAGGATGAATGAGAAAGAAAATATTAGACATGACGTTAGGCAGTAGATTGAAAACCAAAAAGATATTGACAAAAGAGGTTTTAGAATGGGTGGTGATTTAAAAAGGATATAAGAATTGACTGGTGATAGCTACATCATCCACTCAATTGTTTAAATTCAAAAAGTAATAAGAGTCAAATCTATAGTTAAATGAAGTGAACGTTTTGGATTGTTGCAGTAGCTGATGAATGAAAATATATGAGTGATGGATCTAAAAATTTGTTGGGACGCAGCTAAAGAAGAGTTTGATGTACAAAGGAAGTTTTAAAACGAAATGGTAGTGAAAAGGATGAATGAGAAAGAAAATATTAGACATGAGGTTAGGCAGTAGATTGAAAACCAAAAAGATATTGACAAAAGAGGTTTTTGAATGGGTGGTGATTTAAAAAGGATATAAGAATTGATTGGTGATAGCTACATCACCCACACAATTGTTTGAATTCAAAAAGTAATAAGAATCAAATCTAGTTAAATGAAGTGAACGTTTTGGATTGTTGCAGTAGCTAATGAATGAAAATATATGAGTGATGGATCTAAAAATTTGTTGGGACGCAGCTAAAGAAGAGTTTGATGTATAAAGGAGGTTTTAAAATGAAAGGAGAGTGAAAAGGGTGAACGAGAAAAAAATATTAGACATGAGGTTAGACAGTAGATTGAAAATCAAAAAGATATTGACAGAAGAGGTTTTAGAATGGGTGGTGATTTAAAAAGGATATAAGGGTTGATTGGTAATAGCTACATCAGGGTAGTGAAAAGGGTGATTGAGAAAGAAAATATTAGACATGGGGTTAGGCAGTAGATTGAAAACCAAAATGATATTGACAAAAGAGGTTTTATAATGGGTGGTGATTTAAAAAAGATATAAGGATTGATTGGTGATAGCTACATCGTCCACACAATTGTTTCAATTCAAAAAGTAACAAGAACAAGAGTTCGATATACAAAGGAGGTATTAAAACGAAAGGGGAGTGAAAAGGGTGAATGAGAAAGAAAATATTAGACATGAGGCTAGGCTGTAGATTGGAAACATCATCCACACAATTGTTTCAATTCAAAAAGTAAGAATAATCAAATCTAGTTAAATGAGGTGAACGTTTTGGATTGTTGCAACAGCTGATGAATGAAAATATATGAGTGATGGAACTAAAAATATATTGTGGAGTAGTAAAAGGAAAGTATTCACGAGAGTGGGAGGAGGTAGATAGAGACCATTGAAACAAATAAAAGTAGAAGAGGCTGGGATGTAAATAAAAACAGTTTAATGGACAGAGGTTTTAAAACGAAATGGGAGTGGAAAGGGTAAATGTGCAAGAAAAAAAGGCTAGACGGGAACAAAATTTCGATCAAGTAGGCCAAAATAACTTAAAAAAATGTGATAAAATTTTACAGTAAGTGTATATTATTAAAACCCTCAATTTAAAAATACATACATTTGCACTGTTTTTTTTTAAAGAAAATCACAGTTGTTAATAAAGTCCTCCGCTACCGTCGGAATATAATTATACAACTAAAATTATATAGCCTAGCGTGTACCGCCGATTCTTTCCCATTTAATTATGTCTCGAAAATAATCAATACACTTTCTTACTCACTTTTAACACAGTCGTGGGGTCTTTAAACTTGATTTTCTTCACTTCCAAATAGATGGGCATTTTTCATATGACACACGCGACATAAAAATTATTCTCTATCTCGCAATATTTCTACTTACACTACGATTATAACAATCAAGGTAATGTAAATTTTAAAGGTTACGGAATTGTTTGCGTTTGCTATCGCCAGTTCCTTGCGTAATTAACTATTCACAAAATATTTATTCAGAATGAAAGTTGCTTCTAATGATATCGTAGGCGACGTCCGACATTATGCAACGTGAACACAAAAAATCCACGTATGGGTATCGGAAAAGTTTTTATATTTTTTTTATAAAAAATTATTTTTTTATTGGATAAAATAATGAGTCTAAAATCCACGTATGGGTATCGGAAAAGTTTTTATATTTTTTTTATAAAAAATTATTTTTTTATTGGATAAAATAATGAGTCTAAAATCCACGTATGGGTATCGGAAAAGTTTTTATATTTTTTTTATAAAAAATTATTTTTTTATTGGATAAAATAATGAGTCTAAAATCCACGTATGGGTATCGGAAAAGTTTTTATATTTTTTTTATAAAAAATTATTTTTTTATTGGATAAAATAATAAGACTAAAATCCACGTATGGGTATCAGGAAAGTTTTTATATTTTTTTTTAAAAAACATTATTTTTTTATTGGATAAAATAATGAGACTACAGTGGCGGCTCGTCCGGGGTCCAGAAATAAATTGGTTCAACTATCAACTAATTAAAAAAAGCATGCTGGATTTATAAACACTGTTCGTTATTCGCAGCTCCGCCAATGAAAACTTGGGCCACGTGACTGTTAATAATGCGAACAACGTCTGCTTATCATTTAAATATATATTTTCATTTTCTCTGTCATCTTCGTCTTCACTAGATTCAGAACTGCTGTCACTTTCATCATTTTTAATCAAAAACGTCAACAAAAACATTGCAATTGCTGAAATTCGCTTTTTGATATTTTGCATGGCGTCCATTTTTAAATTATATCGCACAGAATCAGAGACAACCTTATAGGATCTATGAACCCTATGACAGAATGCGCATATAACCGTTCCGAATAACTATATAGCGCTTCATGCGCATTAAAAACGGAACGATTCCGAAGCGCTGTGCATGCGTAACTCGGAACGCACTCATTGAAATTATACTTTCCCGCCCTTGTCTAAAATCTTTTTCGAGAGCTAAACAAACCCTAATATTTACCAAATTTAGAAAGAATACCTTTAAATGGTGTGAAGATCTTTCCAATACAATATAAGGGGCTGGGGTACGAATGTACGGTCTAGGAACCAAACACTCGGATGGTTTGTAAAAAGATCCAAAGCGCCTTTCAAGCGGAAATTCGTGCGATTAATTCAATATTTATAAAAGATATAGAGCGCTAATGATTATTATCGTGTCGGATAGTCAAGCAGCCATTAAAACGCTTAGTTTTTGTGTAATCAGTTCTGAAACGGTATGGGAATGAAGTAGGAAAGAACGGTCGTCACTCTACTATGGGTTCCAGGACACACTGGAATAGAAGGAAACGAAATAGCAGATGAAATAATAAAGAAAGGTGCTGAAATACCCTTCTGAAGTATCAGCATCAATATAATATTGGAAGAGGGAATGAATAGGGAATATATAACGTTCCCGATAGGTAAAGCGATCTTACAGTCTTAACAGCTATGATTTTTAAGGGGAATTCTTGTTCCTACAAGTGTTCATGGAGAGCGTAAAAAAGTTGTATTACATTGTGGGCAGTTTGATACATTTTACATTGAAAATACTAAAATCACCGTGTTCGATGTAAGGTAATTACATATTTGATGTTGTGTAGCATTAATTATTTTAGATATTACGTGATGGCCAGGGTTGCCACCTTATTACTGTTGCGAGGTCACCAACTCAAAGCCGGCCCTGTCCATCGACTGTAAATTTTGGTGGCTACGCCGGGATTCTCCCTGCGCCAGCATGTTTTCGAGAGCATTCGAGTACAACGGTTTTGTTCGTGCATAGCACGAGCGCCGAAGTCACTAGAGTTTTCCAGAACCGATAAGGACTATATATACGCGGGTTTGGAGTGCGTAAACTGTTAGTTAGTTAGTTCGAGAGAATTAGTGAAACGGACAGTAAAGAGTTAGTTCACAGAAGTTCTTAGTAATCGGACAGTGATTAAATAGTGCCGATAAATAGTGTAATATTCAAGCGGTGAAAATAAATTAGAACTAATATACCGAGTGTAAATAAATTAGTAGACATTAAGTAAAGTGTATATATAAATTAAGTTTAATACAGTGTGTGTCTCTTTAAATAAATAGATAGTAATTAGCCATAGTGTGTATAATTTTATCCCACAAGTTAAAAACTATTTAAATAAATAATAAAAACAAGAGGAGTGAAAATATGGTTCTGAATGCTTTCTTTCTGTCGTGAAAGAAGGCATTTAGAGTCAGCATAAGAAAGAAATTCTTTTAGTTAATTGCATATTATCTTTAGTTACTTTACTAGTGCGTTAAAGTAGCTAATTAAAAATTATTGAAATTTTACCGAACGACTCAAACATGTAATTTTACAATAATTTTCCCATAAGAACTAGTAGTCATTGAAACATTCCTCAGGAACTAATTGAGTAGAGGAAAGGGGACACATCAGGGTTCGCACTCTCCAATTAAAAAAAATTCCCTGACTTTTCCAGCCACAAAAAATAAGACAAAATATATTGAAGCAGTTGGTCTTCAAAATATAGAGCTAATCCAAATGATATGAAATAGGCTGCCTTTTTTGAGGTCTAACTAATATTTTCCATAACAGAATTTTTCTTGATTATGAGATTTTATTTATTCACAGAGTTTAACGAATAATGAGATTCAACTATGTGCGTTACCCACATTTATTTCAGCTCCCGATGCAGTTCTACCAGTATTTACAAAGTCTGACATAGAACTCTTGATTATTATTTCAGATTTTTCGGAGTTGGGAATTATTTTGTCTTCGGATATTCAAGTAGTACGAATTGGGTCTGCCAATTTTTTTATTTTATTCTTTTCTGGTGATTTGACCCATTTTCGTGGCTAATCAAAGCCTTTCTTCCCATGTTACTCAAAGAAAAAATTTTGTTGCAGAGTTTACATTTTTCCTCTCAAAAGGATTTCCAGGTATTTCGCCGAATATTTCTGACCACTCTTTGTTAATTCTCGGATCACACCACGCAGGATCGAATGCTGTCTTCCTGTTTCCCATATTTAATATTTTGAACGTACAAAACTTAAAACTTTCAGAAAACGTTTTTTTACTACATAACCTTGCTTTGTTTAATCGTTCGTTGTAGTCTCCATTTGGTTCGTTACACAGTTCATCTCCGTTCGTTCACCGCACTTACCCCATTTCCACTCTGCCCAAAAAAACACCAACCACTTCAGACAAGAGTAAGAAAGACAAACACTCCATTTAAAAGAAAGAGACAGTGAAGAAAGAAGATTCCCACTTCACCGTGACGTACACTCTGTACGTTTCACATAAGAAGAAGACACGTGAAGTTTGACAACTGTCTTTGCGCAGAAACCAAAATCGGTCTTGTTTATCTATGTCGCCTCGTAACGACCGTTTCATGCCATTGGCGTTACAAACGATGTTTCATGCCGTTAATTGAAAGTATAAATATTTTAACGATACCAAGTGTCTATTGTATGTGAAAATATCTCGAAAAGCTTCAAAGAATTCCTAAATATGTTTTATTTAAACAATACATATGATAAATACATTTTAATATTCTAATTTTGTGTTAACCTACAAAATGTGAAAACGTTACGATACTGATTTAAAGTCGAATGTCAATTTTAGAATATGGCGCTGTTTTTGACAAGTTCGCGCATACGACTGCAACTTCACGTGGGCTCTTCTTACGTGAAACGGAGTCTAGCGCATAGTCGGTGCGCAAAAACGTGTAAAGATGGAGAAAATGTCGCGTAACTTACTTTTCATGTTAGTCGTTATTCGATAACGGTTTTTTCGTTTTAATTTAATTTTCTAGCCTTGTTTGAAATTCCCTGACCCTTTACCGATTACTGCAAATTTTTCTGTGAACTATAAACTCCCTGACATTTCCAGTCTTTTTGATTTGAGTATTATTTTATTTTTCCCCGACTTTTCCAGGTTCTCCAGCCGAGTCCGAACCCTGCACAATAGATATTTTAGATACCAGTGAATATTCCTATATTGAAAATGGAAACGAAAAAACCAAATATCATATTAAATGTAAATAATAATTGTTTAGCAGTTCATTGGACTATTCTTCAGTACACCATTTGGTAATTTTATACTATATTAAAAAAATAAGTGATATATTGAAGCAGCCATTAAAGCGCTGAGTTCTTGTCTAATCAGTTCTGAAATGGTATGGGAATGACTAGAAAAACTCAATGAAGTAGGAAAGAACAGTCATCACTCTACTATGGGTTTTAGAACACACTGGCTCTGCTACAAGTGTTCACCAAGTGTGTCAAAAAGTTGTATTACCGCTTGAGAATGCATTTAGAGCCACCACCGTGGCTCTGCTACAAGTGTTCACGAAGTGTGTCGAAAAGTTGTATTACCGTTTGAGAAGGCATTTAGAGCCAGCATAAGAAAGAAGTTATTTTATAGTTCATTGCACATTATCTTTAGTTACTTACTAGTTCGTTAGAGTAGCTAATTAAAAAATATTTAAATTTTAGGGAATGACAAACATGCAAGTTTAGAGACCAAGAACTACTAGTTATTAAGACTTTCCTCAGGAACTAACTAACACTAACACAATAAATGTTTTAGGTATCAGTGAATGAAAACCAAATATATCAAATGTCCCTAATAATAAATTTTGAGCACTTCATTGACTATTCTTCAGTACACTATTTGATAATTTTCTACTATATTCAAAAAAAGAAGCGATATAGTGATAAGATTTTACTGTTTAACAAAAAATTAAACTCTTTTTGTTATTGAGATATCTTGTCAAATATATCAATTTGAGAAAAAAATTAGTAGAGTGATGTTAAATAACTGGTACATCATAGAATACCCATTTGGTTTCAAATATATCATTCATTATCATTACAGGTATGTATGGATAATCCGAACTACTCTATAATCCGAACGTCCCAATAGCGTAAAATGATATCCATAATCTGAACACCCGAATTCCGTAATCCGAACTAATCAGTAAAGGCTTTTATAACCATTGCCCACCACTTTTTGGGTGGAAATGTATTTTTTGTATGGTTAAGAAAGGTATCTATAAACCAAACTAGTTCGGATTATAGATATCACTTATTATGAATTCTATAATCCGGAAGTTCTGGTAATCCAAACGGGTTCTGCCAACTTTCTGTTTGGATTATCCATACATTACTGTATCATAAGGGTATATTTTGTCAAAACTTGAAAGTATTCATATTGCCATTAAGTACATATACATATATTTTTTATTTTAAGTACATTTACATAAAAGTTTAAAAACATTTACTTTAATATACATGGTCCTGGAAAACTAATTTGTGTACCAGGCCTTGTTACGCTATCACTTGCTGCTATACAAGCTTTTTTTATGGCTTGTTTCATAGAAATATTTTTTTCATTTGCCAAAAGAAAAGCTAGTGCTCCAATAAATGCATCCCCAGCTCCTGTTGAATCTACACTTTTCACAGAAGGACTAGAAACACAGAATGTTTCATTCTTATCTACATAAATTGCACCTTGAGCTCCTAAAGTTATAAGTACACTATTACATCCCATGCCAATGAGACTCGATGCAGCTACTTCTGCTTCACTAAAAATGTAAAAACAAAATCAACTTTCATTAGATAACTGTGGGTTTTTGGTTTATAGTCCAATTTAACTTAACCAGTTGTTATATTGTTCATAAAAACTTACCTGATGTTAGTTACTGGTAAACCTCCTGCAAATACTGAAGCTTCAATTTCATTTACACAAAAAATAGTTGGCAATTTTAAAAGTTGTTGGTTGTAATCTGCGAGTGCTGGAGCACCATTTAAAATAGATATCTGTAAGAGGTATACTATAATTTTTGATGATAGAAGCATAACAAGTTCTACTTACTCCCCTACAAAGTTGAATAGCTCTGATAGCTACATCTTGGGAAGTTTCTAGCTGTAGGACCAGAACAGCTGCATTTGTGATGGTTTCTTGAGCTAATTCTACATCTGCTGCAGATAAACTATAATTTGCACCTGCTACAATGACAATTTGATTTTCCCCTGTATCAGAAACTGTTATCTGAGCTATTCCAGTTGATAGTCCATGTGTTGTTTGAACATAATCAGTATTAACTTGATATTTTTTTAGATTTTCGATATATTTAGGACCCCAAATGTCATCCCCAACCCTTGCAACTAGAACAGTTCTTCCTCCTAACTTGGCAGCTGCTACACATTGGTTGGCTCCTTTACCACCAAAATTTGTAGCAAATTCTTTCCCATGAATTGTTTCTCCGGATTTAGGCAATCTTGGAGCATAGCTGAAAGAATAAGGTGCAATCTTGAGTAAAACAAGAAAAAAAAACAGTATTGAATGTACTGTTTGCACCCTTACTTTGTGAAATCTACTCATATTAATGTTATAAATGAAACTAACTGTTTCTAATTAATTCCACTATTTAATAAAAAAATATGAAAATTCTAGGAAATTATTGTTAATTATTTTGATATTGACATATTCCCATTAGTTTCATGTATAAAATTAAAAAACAATATGTTTACCTAACAAAATCTATCATGCAAGATCCAACTACTACTATATCTTTTGAAGTCATATTTGAACCGAAATTATAATGATATTTATTAAAGAATACTTATATATTATGAGTAAATTTTTATCTATTTTAGTGAATAGCTTATCTAATCTTTATAATTACTTGTTTTTATATATTAATCAATACAATTCATAAATATAAACCTTTCATGTTCGTTCACAGATGTTTGAAGTTTTGGTTATGAGTTTTCAGGTTATGTTATCATTTTTCGATGGCACAAGAAGCTAAATCGAACGCGGCATCCACCAATGAGAGGCCAGATAGCCATGTGTACGGCTGGTTGCATAGTCAAACCAAACCAAACACTTTTATTGTAATCGTTCGAGATATTATGCCAGTTTAACTTCAACTTATATATTCATACTAAAGACCTTATAAAAATGAATTTACGAAATAAGACTGCATTAGTAATCCTTCTGAAATTTCGAAGTCAGTCCATATTACATACTCGCAAAACTATGCAACCAGCCTTACACGATGGTATCTGTTCTCTCTCATTGGTTGATGCCGCGTTCGATTTAGCCTATTGTTTCGATGGCATAGACATACATTCTCTTGACATCCTTAATGTTCTGGATCATAGATCTTAAGGGGCTTCTAAACGCAAGGTCCCTAAAGTACATAGGTTGTCTACTAACTTTAGGCCAATCAGAAGCTCGATTAAAATGCGTGGGAATACGTCATCATTCCTGCCCAATTCAAACTGCTCTGTGGGTTTGTTATTGGGTATTTCACTATATATTCAATAATTATATTTCCTGAAAAAATGCAGGGGACTTCAAAGTTCTTTAAGCCAGGTCGAGACACTGCAGTTACAGCGTTTCAAAAAGCCAGTGCCAATAGTGTTATGTTGGGTTCGTATTATAAGGAAACGATATACAGTTACAAATATAGTTTATTCACACATATAACTCTACAATAATAAAGTAACATATTCCAAAAACCCCTGTCATCATCATGACATTTCATCTCTAGGCAACTCAAGTCCTGACAGAACATCCCCCTTTTATTATAATAGATATAACAAGTTTTTAAACAACATAGTCCTTTAGACATGAAGGTTTTTTAACATTATGCACTGGTCGGTTATTTTTTGCACATTCAAATTCATTGGCATCACTATTAGCATTTTCTTGTATACCTTCAGTTTCTGCAGAACTTTTATTACAATTATCTAACTGTACAGATGATGGTGAGTGAGTGACCCCATTAGATTTATTGTTACGAGGTCACCAACTCAAAGCCGGCCCTGTACCACGAAATTTTGGTGGCTGCGCTCCCCTTGCGTTAAAATGCACTCGAACAATCTGGAACGGTTTCGTTCGCGCGTAGCCCGAGCGCCGAAGGCACTAGAGTGTTCCAGAACCGATAAGGTCTATATATGCGGGTTTTCGAGTACGTAACAATTAGTTAGTGAGTTGGCCAGTTCGAAACAATTAGTTAGTACAGTACAGTTAGTTCGGAAGAATTAATGAATTACATAGTGCAGATAAATAGGGTAATATCCAAGTGGTGAAAAGAAATTAGAACTAATATACCGAGTGTAAATAAATTAGTAGACGTTGAGTATAGTGTGTATATAAATTAAGTTTAATATAGTGTGTGTGTTTCTTTAAATAAATAGATAGTAATTAGCCATAGTGTGTATACTTTTATCCCATCGGTAAAAACTATTCAAATGAATAATAAAAACATTACATTATGATTACATTGGGTAACAATTTCATGGGAAGCAAAGTTGTAATGTTTTGCTGGTACTAAAAACCATCTATTTCTTCTAAACCTGCCCCTGTGAGTTTCGACAAGATAAGATCTAGGTTCGTTAAGCTTTTGAATAACTTTCCCGTATGTTTTTAGATCGGTAACCCATACACTATCATCAACCTTTAAATCGGGAAGTTGTCTAGTGCGATGACGCCTATTATAATTTTGTTTCATGTTATCCCTATACTTTCCCTCCCTTTGGAAAACTGGACTTGTATCAATGGTTTGATTGAGCAGTCTAGGCAAAATTGGAAGAGGAGAACGAACCTTTCTGTTGAATAATAATTCTGCTGGAGTGAAACCATTTTCTAAAGGGGTGGTACGGTATGCTAACAGAGATAAAAATAAATCATCACATTTTTTAATTAGATTCTTAGCAGTTTTGACTGCAGCTTCAATACAGCCATTGGACTGAGGGTACTTAGGACTGCTTGTTATGTGATTATAAAATCAAAATTTTTTGAAATCGGTTTGAAATCGGCTGGATGATGTTAAGTAATTTTACAACAGTACCCCTTAAACCAGCAATTAATAAAGACCAATATTTTTAATACAAAAAATATGCTTGGGATTATGCAGCCCCTTTGTTAAAACATCTGCTACCATTTTTTCAGTAGGCATGTATTTAATTTCAACCAAGTTTTTTTTTTAATTACTTCCCTCACAAAATGGTACTTAGTGTCTATATGCTTAGTTCTGTTGTGGTAAACAGGATTTTTTTAACAATTTTTGGGCACTTTGGCTGTCATTGAAAAGAATTACAGGTTTGGTCTCAAAAAATTCTTTTAAAAAACCACTAACAAACATGGCTTCTTTACATGCTTCAGTAATAGCAATATATTCAGATTCAGTACTGGAAAGTGCAACGCAAGATTGTTTCTTGGATTCCCAAGAGATTGGAGCATTACTCATTTTTAGGACAAATCCTGAATATGATTTCCTATCATTTATATCATTTGAAAAATCTGCATCTACATAACCATACAAACTTTTATCTGATTTTCTAAAAATTAGACTTTTGTCCAAGGTCCCTTTTAAGTATTTTAATACCCGTTTTGCATGTTTCCAATGCTCAATACTGAAACTTGAATTAAATTGGCTCAAATAACTAATACTAAATGATATATCTGGTCTTGTATGAACCGCCAAATACATTAATGAACCAATTAAATTCTGATACGGTACATTAGGTTTTTCATAAGTGGTTGGCTTAAGTTTTAAACCAACTTCAATAGGAGTCAAAACAGTTTTTGCATCATCTAACTTAAAATGCTCTAATAATTCTAATATATAGTCACTCTGATTAACTTTAATCATATTGTTTTGCTTATCAAAATCAATATTTAAACCTAAAAAATGCTTGATTGGCCCCAAGTCTTTAATTTTAAATTGTTTTGACAATTCCTGTTTGAGGTTAGTTTTTAAGACAGGAGAAATAGAACAAATCAAAAAATCATCAACATAAAGGGCAACTAGAATGATGAATTTATCATTATTTTGAAGAAATATACATGGTTCAAAACTTGATCGAAAACCTAAGTTTTTTAAGAGTTTTTTCACTTTAATATTCCAAATTCTGGAGGATTGTTTTAATCCATATATAGCTTTTTTTTAGCAAACATACTTTATTTTCATTATTTTTAAGAATAAACCCTTCTGGTTGTACCATGTAAATTTCTTCATCCAAGTTTCCATTTAAAAACGCGGTTTCTACATCTACGTGGTCAATATCTAAACTTAATTCTACAGATAAAGCGAACAATATTCTTATTGTAGAGTATTTAACAACAGGCGAAAATGTTTCAAAATAATCTACACCAAATGTTTGTGTGAAACCCTTCGCAACTAGCCGTGCTTTATACCGTACTTCATCATTTGAATTCTTTTTTAAACAAAACACCCACTTATTTTGCACAACATTTTTGTTTGATGGACGGTCTACTAAAGTCCATGCTTCATTTTTCATTAAAGATTGGTACTCACGTGCCATTGCTTTTTCCCAGTTTCTTCGGTCAGTTCTTGACATGGCTTCATCTACGGTCTTTGGATCTTGCATTTCATTATAAGTGCCTTCATTAATTACATTATATGAAATATAGTCTTCGATATTTCTTTTCTTTGACACCCTTCCTGATCTAGTTACAACTTGATCATTAATTTCCCTAAAATTTTCACATTTACTTCCTTCTGAAACTTCATTTTCTTCATCAGTAATACTTCTATTGGATATTTCACTTTCTCCATCTTTGCTGTTATCATTTGATTCTCCACTTTCTTCATTAAAGTCACTACTATCCAATTCATGTTTGGTTTTTGTATGTATGTCAACAGTAACTGCTGAATCAGGATCCGAGTTGCTAGATTCAGCCTTACAATTATTTATATTTTTAAAAGGTTGATTCAAGAATTCATTAAATTTTACATTACGACATATAATAATTTTATCTGTATCTGTGTCTAGAATTCTATAAGCTTTACTATTTTCACTGTATCCCACCATAATGCCTGTTTTTGCCTTTTTCTCTAGTTTAGATCTTTTTTCTTTTGGAATGTAAACAAATGCTTGAGAACCAAATGTAATGAAATATGATAGAAATAGGTTTCTTTCCGACCCATAACTCATAAGGCGTCTTTTCTTTACTTCTAGTATGTAGTCTATTAGAAATATAGTTAGCAGTTGTTACTGCTTCCCCCCAATATTTATGAGGTAAATTAGCATCTAATAACATACACCTTGCTGATTCCATTAATGTTCTATTTTTTCTCTCTGACACACCATTTTGCTCTGGACAATATGGTGCAGTCGACTGAAAACTTTTACCAAAACTTTTAAGTAACTTCTCCACAGCTACCCCTGTATATTCCCCTCCATTATCACTTCTAAAGGTTTTTGGGTAAGCCCCAAAAATATTTTTGACTTCTAAAATGAATTCCTTTAGTTTAATATATACTTCATCTTTAGATTCTAATAAATAAAGTGTGGTATATCTTGAAAAATCGTCAGTTAAAGTCAAAAAATATTTCTTTTTACCAACGGTAGGAGTTCTCATAGGTCTACATAAATCACTATGAATTAAATCAAGAACTTTGAATGTTTTACTTTCTGATTTTTTAGGAAAAGGTTTCCTAGTTAATTTACCTTCAATGCAAGTGACACATTGTTTTTTCTGACCGCAATCATTTAGTTTTATGCCAATAGCTAAATCTTTACTTACTATCATTTTTATGTCATCAGGACTTCTGTGACCTAAACGTCTATGCCATGTATGTATACAATTATTCATTTCCTCACATGTTTTAACCATATTTACTTTTTCTGAAAACATTTTCAACTTATACAAACCATTTGAGTATTTTGCTGTGGCTATAATAGAATTATTAATTTCTATGTAACAATTATAATCATCAAACTTTATGTTATAACCAGCTTTTGTAATTTTAGACACCGATAACAGATTATTACTAAGCTCAGGTACAAATAAAAGATCTTTAGGTTTTAAACTTATGCATTTACCTGAAATTTCTGTTTTTACTAAAATATCTCCTTTACCTTTAACTTGCATTTTCTGCCCATTTGCAACTATAATATTGTTTAATTTTAAATAATCCAACTTAATAAAAAAATCTGGATTATTTGTCATGTGACTTGTAGCCCCTGAATCAATATACCATTCTTGATTATCTTTACTATAACCAGAAACATTGAAACAAAAAACTGAGTCAGTCAACTCATCACCTTCAACAGTTACTTTAGCATGCTGCTTTCCCTTACTTCTGTCTTTCTTCATGAAAAAACAATCTTTTTTATAGTGACCTTTTCTATGACAATAGTAACATTCTATTTTTTCTTTCATCTCCTTTGAAAACTTCTTATTTGTGTTCAATGCTGTCTCTGTTGAACTGGTATCTTCTTTTCTTTTATACTCATCCATTAGTTTCCCCTTTACATATTCAAGAGTCAATTCATCATCTGGCCTGGCATCTAATGCTGCTACTAATGTGGAATAGCTTTCTGGTAATCCACCTAATAATAATGCAGCTACATGGAAATCCTTAATAGTCTCGCCAATACCTCTTAGCCTTTCAACTAATTCTAGTATTTCTTTAATATATTCAAGCATTGACTTATTTTCAAGTCTGGACTTGTACAGTTTCCTCAATAAATACAACTTGTTACTTAAATTATTTCTTTCATGTACTTTTTGCAGTTCATTCCACATTTCTTTCGCATTTTTGCATTTATAAATGTGTACTATCTGATTGTCTTCAATACTTAATGATATTGTAGCTTGTGCTTTTTCATCTTTACGCTTCCATTCAACGGATGGTTCATCTGGGATTGCCTCTTCTACTACAGACCAGTTTCCTTCTCGTGTTAGCAACATTTTAATTCTAAATTTCCAATTTTGATAATTTTTGTTGTCTAATCTGGCAAAAGTAAACTTTACACTTTCAGATTCCATGTCTTCAATTTGCTTTACAAGCCATGTCGGCTCACATCTTTTTTAGATTAGCATTTTTTATACTTCACTTTGACATTCACTAAAGCTTTATTGAATCTGGCCTGGGCCCATAACCTGTTGTTATATTCGTTTCTTCTATAATGAATGAAAGACGTTTGTGCAGGCTCTTCAATGAATTTATTATAATTAGTAAGACTACAAATCAACTTGAATCTAAATGTAACATGGACAACTCAACTGACAAGATGACAACAAAACTTCAAACACACACTGATTGCTGGATTATGTTAAGTAATTTTACAACAAAACCAATCCCAAATACTGGTTGGAACTAGTACCATTATCATGAATATGTAATGAATTTAAATGGGTAGATCTAACCTTTTTGCTTCGGCATACAGACGCCCAATGCCCTTGTTTATTACAAGAGAGACACAGATTTCTTGGCAGGACACTTCTCCCTGGGATGGTCCGCTAACGCACAAAATTGACATTTTCTGAATACAGTTTCCTCGTAATTATCTTCTCTGCTCTTTTTATTTGTCGATTGATTACCTGAGATTCCTGATGCGACTGATTCTCTTCTCAGCTCCTGGCTTTGTTTTTCTTGTAGTTCGGCCTGCTTTACAGCCATAATGCAATCGGCAAGGGTTAAATTCGCTTGTAATTGTAATCTCTCACTGACTCTGCAATCTAATATGCCCACAACAATACGATCTCTTATTAATTCCTCCTTCAATAAACTATAATGGCAATGCTCTGCAAGTGTATGCAAAGAAGTAATAAAGGATTCTTTTGGCTCGCCGCTTTGTTGGACACGACTATTAAATTTGTAACGTTCAAAAATAAGATTTCTCCTGGGTATAAAATGGTTTTCGAAGGCTTGGACTATGTCTATGTAAGTTTCAGGAACCGGCACAAAGTGTAGCATCACTTCTTCTGCATCCTCGCCAAGAATATACAATAAAATATCTATTTTCTCACCATCTGATTTCAAATTTTGTCCTGAGACTGTCATGAATCGTTCGAAGCGTTTTCGCCACTGGGGCCATGCTTGAGGCATCAAAAAATCGAATTTCTGAGGTGGAGACACTGGAACAGAAATTGCCTGGGTCACGACCGTCTTGGTTGTCGACATATCTTCTTCCATCGTACACTTATGAATAGCCAGTTGAAAATTTACCGGAATAGATCCGGGGTTTAGAAACACAAGTCTTTCACTTTTGATTCTGCCTTTTAAACACGAACCACTGCTGCCACCATGTTATGTTGGGTTCGTATTATAAGGAAACGATAGACAGTTACAAATATAGTTTATTCACACATATATCGTTAACTCTACAATAATAAAGTAACATATTCCAAAAACACCTGCCGGCAACTCAACAGAACAAATAGAGAAACTTTCTAATATTATTTCTGAAGAAATAGACTTGTTGAATGAAGATGGCAATCTTGGCATACATTTTAAATTAGTCTCTGACTACTTAAAAACTATTCAGCGGACAAGCGTCGAATCTGTTTTTCCTCAGCTGGGTTAATTTGTTCGAAAATTTGAAGACCATACAATTGACAAATATTGATGTTTTTGCGACATTACTTTCGAAAATAAACGGAGTGGGTTTATTATATTATACTATTATTTATTTGATAATTGATACTGCCTGGTAGATTTAGTTTGAATGAGGTCCAACAACTTCATCATCTTTTTGATCATACTCATACAAGGAAGCAACTTTCACTTTATCAGGACAAAGCAGTGGTTTTTTGGTAAGTGTTTCGATCTTTGCCTGTAGTTTCCATAATGCGAAGGACATCATGTAACACTCCGCTTCTTAAATTGATGTTGGCTGCCCACTTTTGGAGTGTGGAGATTCCAGGAAGAGGATATTTTAGAGTTTCTCTCAAATAGATATAGCTTCGTTTTCCCAAATATCGAATTGTAAAAGCTCTGGAAAATTCCTCTGTGGTCCAGCGAGCTCTAATTTTTTTTAAAGCAATTGCAATTTGATTTGGGGTCAAGAAATTCTTAAAATCTATTTTGGCTCTGTCTTCAAAACTGCAGTCAGATTCTTTAAGACGTTTCTCCAATGCTTTTATGTGATTTTTAAGCACTTCTTTGTGCTGCTGAACTTTATCCCTTAACTGAAGATTTTCTTGATGTAGGATGTGTAGCTGCTCCAGTTCATCAGAGTTTTTACTACAGGATGACTCAGTGCAGACATCTTCCCCCTCTTGTGTCTGTTGTACCTCTGTTTCCAGTAACTCTAGCTCTACAAAATTAAAGTCAATACACATAATATTCAATTTCAAAACTTGCAGCTCTTACCATGTTCGTCAACTTTGCTTGTTTCGGCAATTAAACTTTCCACCCAGGCTTGTCTCTCCTCTTTTCTGCTCTTGCAGATCGTTTCGACAACACAGGTTTTGTGTGACAGCTGACCTGGGGTAGCAGTAACAATGAAGGAATCGCTAAAAACAAACAAAAATGCATAAATCATTCCTAAATGAGGTTAATTTGCAAGTATTACCTGTCTTTTTCAATCTATGCAATATAGTGTAATATTTTAGCATGTCCCGGCCACTATAGCTAAACGTATTTGGTATCGCCGATGTAGTTTTATATGTTGCCGGACGATTGCTTGGCGAGCGAAAATACAACTGCAATATTACATTTTTTTGCTTATAGTTCGCTGTTTTTTAAAAAATTCGTAGGAATAAAATGACTACTACTTGGTCTAATGAGAGGATTATTGACTTTATTAATGAAATGCATTTACGCCATGAGTTGTAGAATGTGGAATATATCTAAAAAAGATGGTTGGGCTGTTATCGCTGAAAAATTTGATATATCAAGTGATGAGGCTCACAAAAAATTCAGAAGCTTGAGAACTTACGCAAAAAATGAGGAAAAAAAGAGGATTAAAAGTGGTAGTGCTGGCGGCAAACCAGTAAAATGGATTGCTTTTGATGCGATATCGTTTATTCTTACTCAAGATACCCCGAATATAGGAGTGGACAGCGAAAATACAACAACTACTGTGGGTATATTTATAGTGTTTTATAGTGCAAATTGAGAATGTAAGTAGCTACTGCGCATAAAAATATCTCTGTTCTTTCTAAATAAACTACGCAAATAGGGTGTAAAAGGATTGAGATATTTTTTGCTCGGTGGATATTTTTATTATAGTATATAGATGATTTCAACTTCTTTGTGTTAAATATGTATCTTGCCACGCCACTCGACCCTGCTCTGTCAGTATTCTTAAATCTGTTAAGCCTTCTTCATCCACTCTCCACCATCCTGGAACTTTTGTTCCAACGTCAATATCTTCGCTATCAAAAGACCCAGGTGGTGAATACAGAGCTTGTACTCTTGTGTTTCGTCGCAAAAAATTATATAAAATATGCACAAGCCTTTAATTTGAATTCTTTTTTTATATTTTAATGTGTAAATTTAGTTTTTTTTGTTAAAATTCTAATATTTTTTTTACATTTATGGCTTCCAAAAGCTCATGTTGAAGCTCCAGTTTCTGGTTCAATAATTTTGACTGGAATTATATTAAAATTGGGAGGTTATTACGATTTATAATTTTATTTAAACATTTTATATTAAATTTAAATATTTTTTTTATTGTTATTTCTTTAATTGGGGGGTTTTTTGTTTCTTTAATTTGTATTCGTCAAAGAGATATAAAATCTTTAATTGCTTATTCTTCAGTTTCTCATATAAGTTTAGTTTTAGCTCGAATTATAACTTTAAATTGTTGAGGTTTATGAGGGGCTTTATTAATAATATTAGCTCATGGTTTATGTTCTTCTGGATTATTTTGTTAAGCAACTATTTTGTATGAACGAATTCATAGGCGAAGTTTATATTTAAATAAAGGCTTATTAAATATTATACCTAATTTAAGTTTGTTATGATTTTTATTAATTTCTTCTAATATAGCTGCCCCTCCTTCTTTGAATTTAATAAGGGAAATTATATTAGTTAATAGAATTGTTAGATTTAGAGTTTTAAGAATACCATTCTTATCTTTAATATCATTTTTTAGGGCAGTATTGTACACATTTTACGTCAACATCAATAGTTGTGTGTAATATACGGAAAACCGAAGCCAAGATACCGAAAGAGTTTTCGACAATTCGGCGTGCCCTGGATATTCTGTAGGTACATACACGTTTAGGAGATCCTATGTTCAAATCTAGGGTTTCCAAATATTCTCGGTTAAAGGCAATGCATCATCTGCTAGGAAAACGTACGGTGTTAACAGATCTCGGCCGGGAAGGGAATCAGGAGGCGGCACGTTAAGATTTTGGCTCAGGAGTGTTTTTCCAAAAACTGTATGTCTCAAAACTCCCCCATCGGATATTCTTCCTTGAATTCCAGCATGTAGGTAGATACCGAAAATTGTATCGTGCGTCTGTTACAGCAAATAATACTATGCTAAAAAACTGTTTGTAATTATAATATTGACAACCACTATTCGGTGGACATGTAATTGCAATATGTTTTCCGTCCATTGCGCTCAAACAGTGAGGAAAATTCCAGCGATCCTCGAAATCTATCGCAATTTCTTTCCACTCTGTCACTCCTGATGGCATCTGAAAAAAAAAATTAAATAAACTCCGTGCCAAAAATACCTTCTTTAATATTAACTACTTTATGCTTTTTCAGGTCACTGAAACCCTAGATACTACATCAGTGCTGACCAAGAAGAAGTCGTGGATTCAGAAACAACTGACTCTTTGCTGTCCTCAGTTTCCACTCCAAAACCACGAGGTTTTCAGAAGTCCAAAACTGCAGATCCAATTTTAGAAAAAGCTCAAAACATTATACGTACTGCTGGTGAAAAAAGATATTCCTCTTTTGGAGAGCATATAGCACACAAGATATGATGATTACACTCGTGCTAAAGAAGAATTAAAAATAACGCAAATTCTGTTTGATTGTGATATGGAAATGTACAGAAGACAACATTTGACTATATATCTACTCCGTTACAGAGTCCAGATAATGATAGCAGAAGGGAGCTACAACTTCACTAAGCCAATATTCAGATATCCCTTCAAATTCAGTACTGCAAGAAAAATCACAAAACATTCATGTTCCTCGGTCTCAAGACTATCACAATGCAAATGAAAACGAGTCGAGCCAAAATACTTTCCAGCACATTACTGTTCCTCAGTATCAACAGTATGCCTCTTCAAATAAAACTAGATTGAGTCCAAATTCTACTTATGGGGAACTTGTGACACTTACTGTTCGCCAATGTGATGAATAATTCTTTATTGATCAAAAACTCTTACTACCACATACTACCACCAATATAAAATGGTATTGTTCTAAAAAACACTACATTTGGTTATTTAGTCTCAGGGGCAATTCCCAAAATTTCTAACCTTAGTATAAACAGCCACACTTACCTTAGCAATTCATCGCTTGTATCATGTCATGCCTTGGCGCAGGAAGAAAAGATTGAAAATATTATATCACAATTTTGGGACACTGAAAAGGTGCCAGAGCTATTTCCAGAATATAAAAGTGAGCAAGAGGCGTGCGAGACTATTTGTAGATTTGTCAGAAATTGATCTAGGAGATTCCTTTTCAGTTGCATACAAACGTTTTCAGAATTTAGTAAAACGGTTTCAAACAAATCCCGATTTATTCAATAAATACAAAATTTTCATTGATTAATACATTAGTTTAGGTCATGCAAAAATAATTGACATCAAAGAATATGAGAGTGGTAATTTTCCTACCTACTTTATAGCACATCATCCTTTCATAAATGAAGACAAAAGGACTACAAAATTGCGGGTAGTGTTTGATGGGTCAATGCATACTAAAAATAAAAATTCAATAAATGATTTTCTTTATAATGGTGAATTGGTACAAAATGACCTTTTTGACATATTAATAATTTTTCGCACACACACTTATACTCCTTTGGCAGATATAAAGAAAATGTTTAGAATGATTCTAATTCATCCAGAGCATAAGCCCCTACTCAATATTTTATGGAGAGAAAGTCCAAATGAACAAATCAAATATTTGCAACTTCAGACAATCAGATATGGTCTAAGAAGCTCAACCTTCCTTGCCACCAGGTGCTTAAAGGAAATTGCAGATTTAAATACAGAAAAATATCCTTTAGCAGCAAAGGCTTTGCAAAATTCCACATACATTGATGACATACTTGCAGGGGAAGATTCCTTATAAGATGTCTGTGAATTAAAATCTCAATTAATTGATTTGTTAAAATTAGCCTCCTTTGAGCTACACAAATGGGCCTCAAACAATGAACTTGTTTTAAAAGATATACCTCTAGATGAACAACAACTAGATGAAATTGACATTAATAAAAATAATAGCACAATAAAAACTTTAGGTGTTTCCTATGATATAAAAAATGATCGCTTCAAAATTTCTTCACCAAAAAATGAAAATATCCCCTGTGTAACAAAAAGACAAATTTTAAGTTACGTTTGCAAGTTTTATGATCCTATGGGAGTGGGGGGACCTCTACACGTAAAAGCAAAGGCCATTATGCAAAAGCTATGGGCTAGAAAGTTAGGTTGGGATGACATGGTACCCGAAGACTTGAAGCAATTATGGGACCAATTTCAAAGTAGTTTAAATAGAATGCCCATATTAAAAATTGAGAGACACCTGCATTTTTTCAGTGCACTAATAGTAGAATTGGTAGGGTACAGTGATGCATCTACCATCGCTTATGGTTGTGTCCTATATGCCAGAGCGATTTTTAAAAATAAGGTGTACTCAAACATTTTATGTTCCAAGTCAAGAATTACACCTATAAATAAAGACATTACAATACCCCGTTTATAGTTAAATGGTGCTCTATTATTGGCAAATGTAGCAAATCGGCTTTATACTTTGTTAAGTCCAAAAATTAACGAAACGTTTCTATACACTAACTCGAATATTGTTCTTTGCTGGATTAAATCAGACCCAAAAATGTTAAACCCTTATGTCGCCAACAGAATAATTAAAATTCAAGAATTGAGTAAAAACTTTCATTGGGCGTATTGCACTTCCAAATCAAATCCTGCAGACATGCTTAGCCGAGGTATAGATCCTCACGAATTCCATACTAAAACAACCTGGTTTCATGGACCAGAGCATCTTCAAAAATCAGATTTTTCTCACAATGTATGTATCCCTGAAATTATCAGTCCTATGCCGGAAGTTATTGAAAGACAAGTTTTCACCAGTACAAATAATGAGAAATTATTTTTTGAAAACTTCTCTGGGTTAATAAAATTGCAAAGAATTGTTGCCTATATGTTTCGTTCCATTAATAATCTATAAAACAAGGAAAATAAATCACTTGACAATTTATCTCCTTCAGAATTAGACAGTGCTTTAAAAATTATTATCAGAACAGACCAAAGTAAATACTTTTCGGAAGAATTAAAGCTATTAAAATCAAATTCGCAAATTAGAAGCAATATAAAATCTTTGCACCCCTTCCTTGACAAAGTGGGACTTCTCCGTGTGGGGGGTAGACTTCATAATGCTTCAGAAATAGCTTATGAACAGAGGCACCCTATTATACTGCCAAAAAACTCTCATGTAAGCAACTTAATAATTAAAAGAGAGCATTTAAGGTTAGATCATGCTGGCCAAAAACAAATACTTAGTAGCCTAAATATGAAATATTGGTTAATAAGCGGCAATCGTGAAATAAAAAAGAATATCCATTGCTGCACCGTATGCTTTAGGTTAAAGGCAAACTTTTGTACTCAATTAATGGGATCTCTTCCTGAAGACAGGGTTAACTCAGGCAGAGACTTTACACATGTAGGCATAGACTATTGTGGATTTTTTAATATTAAGCAATCTCGCATCAGAAAATCCATTATCACTAAGGCATACATTGTAGTGTTTGTCTGTTTCAAAGTGAAAGCCATACATCTTGAACTGGTCTCTCATATGACAACAGAAACATTTCTTGCGGCATTAAAGCGTTTTATTTTTAGGAGAGGAAAAACTTCAAAAATATATTGCGACAATGATAGTACCTTTAAAGGGGCCAATCATGAATTGACTAACCTCTATAAATTACAAGCTTGTAAGCAGCACAAAGATTCTGTCATTGACTTTTCAGCCAATGAGGGAATTGATTTTAAATTTATTCTCCGATATTTGGTGGGCTCTGGGAATCGGCAGTTAAAAGCACCAAACATCATCTTAAGCGAGTAGTTGGAAACTCAACCTTAACCTATGATCAGTTTAATAGCGTAATAATTGAAATTGAAGGAATACTCAATTCACGCCCAATATCACAAATAAGTAATGACATAACAAACTTGAGTTACCTCACACCAAGTCATTTCTTGATAGGAGAACCTATAATCTCATATCCAGAAATAAATCATACCGAAACCCCCGACAATAGTCTAAAATTCTGGCAAATATGTGTCAAAATTAAACAGTCATTTTGGAAAAAGTGGCAAAACGACTACTTAACGTTGCTACAAAATCGCCCTAAATGGCACAAGAGTGAACCCAATTTGAGAGAGGGTATGCTAGTCATTATAAAGGAAGATAACACCCTCCTCTCAAATGGCCAATGGGCAGAATCACAAAGGTAATTCCGGGCAAAGATGCTAAGGTAAGGGGAAGATTTCCTTCATTCTAAAGATAAAAAAAAACTTACTTTGTAAGACCTACTCATTATGAAACAAGCCTTCGCACAAAGAACATGCCACATTTTAATTGCAATTTAATTAAGTAATTAAGTGCAAATGAATATTTTTCCATTGCAAAAATACGCAATAATTCATAGTTCAATATTTTCTTGCAAAAAAGGCAATAAAAAAAACTTTTTTTATTAAATAATTCAATTTTTCTTTCTAAATACTATACATTAAGTGAAAAATAAAAATAATAATTTACTTTGCAAAGGCATGCAATAGACTGTACTAAATTTAATAATTTCCAAGGAAAAATCCTTAATTAAACAATGTTTCAAAAAAAAAGGGGAAAAATTGCCTTCTTCTGGCCCCCCAGCATGTTGGATACATTCCAACAACCATGCCAAATTGGCAACATCGCAAAATGTCACTTCTTCTTGTTTTCAACAAAATCAAAAAAATGTATGTGATCTCTTCCAAGTTCTACTATAAATGTACGTTTGATTCAAGTAAAAAATAAAGATACAGTCCACAGAAAACAATTTCTTTATGTAGTAAAAAACCCCTACAACTTCTGCTATCATTAATAATACCTACTTATTACCCACTACTATGACTCAATGAATCTCGGTTGACTTACCTTGATGTGGTCTTTTAATCCTTCTATTAAGGCTGCACAAACTTCTGGAACTATAACAGAAATGGAAGCAGCTGAAATTCGGAAAAGATACATCAAACTTTTATATGAATCTCCAGATGCTAAAGCGTAAAGTTATCGCCAATCTTGTGGTAACAGATATTGATTTTCGCATGTTTGTATCTTTTCTTTTTATTTTTGGTCCAATTGTGTTTAAAAGAAATTCGAAGTCACTCTTTGACATTCTTGAAAAGTTTTTAAATAGATTATTATCAAGACTTATTTCTAGATTTAAATTATCTAAAGTTTCACGCCTATTGAAGTAAGGTCGAAGCCACAATCTTGTCTTTTTTTTTTCTTTAAATGTTTGTTTAAAACAATATAAGCCTCTGCGATGCGTATTATTTCGTCCACCATTGTTGCCCGATTGTGTACCCGTTTACGAAAAAAATTATGGAAATTATGGAAAGAAATCGAAAAAAAGTGTTTCATCAGATCAATTTTTTTGTTTGAAATTTTTTATAGAGCTCAAAAAACTAGGAGTATCTAAAAAAAAAAATAAGTTATGTACATTTCATTTTTTAGAAAAGCAGTTTTTTTTTGTCAGGAATAAATAATCTTTGTATGATAACCCCAAAATGCGTTTTTATTAGTTTTCCTTTAATGCGTGAAGATGCTACTTACCTTAGACATACTGAAAGTTTTTGAGCTGGAGAAATCGATTCCCTAAATGTGGCATCATTTTTTTGAAGTTCATCTTTAATTGCCAAAAACATGTTTTGAAATTCTTCAATTGTCATTCTATAGTAAGCAAAAAATTCGCCTTCGATTTTTCTTTTTTTTAGCATTAATTGGATATACCCAAAATCTTCTCTTTCTTTTATTTTTTATATTATTTTGCTGTTCTTCTTCTGCATCCAAAATAAGTGCAATTTTAATTAATGAAGTTTTTGAAAACATTTTTTTATCAATGAGACCGCGTCGCGACAAGCAAAAATACTGAAAAAAACGCACGCATGCCCGATACTGTACCTTGGAAAACAGATCGAATTATGACCGGATAGTGTGAATGCTTCCAAAAAGACTTGATCGCGACCGGACCGTGACTTGACCGTGCCTTGTCCGGCTAATGTGCATATACCTTAAGGATGCAAAACCATTGACATCTTTTTTGTTCAGTTAAAAGTAGAGAGAGAAGGCGTTGTGAGTTCATTTGGGATTTCCAAGGGCATTGCAATAGAATTCAGGCAAATGCCGCTAAGAAACCCCAAAATTACTCATTAGTTGCGTTTTACTCAATGTTTGTGGGAATAACAAAAATATATTACAGCCACAACTTATTAAATAAGGTCTATTTATAAACTTGCAGTTGCCGTCGCCATTACCGTTCCCGCTCCCGTTGCTGTTTGACGTTGCAGTTGTCGTTGATAGTGTCAATTTGATGTTCGCCGCCGTTGTGTTGTATCATCAAATCAACAAAAATCTTAATCAACGTGATTCAGCTACTCAGCTTTTAAAAACATATTTAAGTTTATGTCGAACCCACTAAGCCCGATTCTCGTCAAACGACCAGGCTTTTGATTGGTTAATATGTGAACGGCACGAACAGCGAACTGCGAAACTTAAAACATCTCTCGAAGTATGCTAGGGTAGTGATTCCGAGGTGGGGGTAACGGCGAGTTTGAGGTGGGTTTGTTTGGTAGACATCCCCTTGGGGATGAGTCCAATACTGTTTGGGTCCTGGACCCATTCGAACATGAGTTTCCCATCTCAGCCCGAAAAAAATGTCTGAACATCACGGAACGACACGCTCAACGGTGAACGGTAACAGCAACGGAGAATCTAAATATGCAAATGTGAAAGTAGCTTTTTAACTTTCAACAGGAACGGCAACTGCGAGCGGAAACGGCAACTGCAAGTTTATAAATCGTTCTTTAATATCAGGAATAAATGTCAAAATAATAACTTTCGTCTATTCCTAAAAAATCCGAATATATTTGTTCCATACTACATATGGTCCAATTTATTGTTATTTCAATGATGAAGCTCTAGCAAAAGCTTGGGACTTAACAGGCCAGTAGAATCTGATAATGATCAACTGAACCTATAAGGCCCAAACCATCACAAGAATATCTTGGAAGATTTCTCCTCCTGCCCATCTTACTGTAAACCTAAAAGACAATAAAAAAATATTATCTGTAGTAATATCACAAAAGAGTGAGAATAAATTGAAAATAATTTGACATATTTTAGAAAACTTGTTGCCAGGCAATAAATACGAGAGCCCGAAGGGCTCGAGTGGCTCTTGCCAAATGGCAAAGAGTTTGGGAAAAGGCCTGGATAATTATTCTCGAAGGTAATATAACTAGATTATTATCGATGATAGGCCGAGTTAGAGCCGATGCAGATTGAATGAGTTCAATCTTCTGATGGCTCTAACGAGTAGTATATTCGATCATTAATCTTAGCACGAGTTATATTTTGGGAAATAATATAATGAATGCCATCAGATGAATTTTACCCTGCAATATTTTGAATGTCTAAACTGACAGTACTAATTAGTGGGCCAAAATAATAAACAATGACGTAGTAGCATGCGGTGATAGAACTATCATCAGTTTGACAGTCTCTTACTACTCTATTTCAGCCAATTAAAATCGTAGAAAAAGGGTCAGATGACACATGAATTGTATTCTCTCCCCAAATATAACTCGTGCTACGATTAATTGAGGCGCTCAGAACCATAGTGGCCCAACCCACAAATGTGTAAAAATCGAGTTATATTCGGGGGTAATACCACAAGAGCTCAAATTTAGCCGGATATTTTTTGTGTCAGATCGAGTTAAATTACCTATATGGACAACCACAAAAAATATCCTGCTAAATCTGAGCTCGCGTGGTATTTGGTAAGACAATTCCACGAATGGAATGACTTTTTTTTGTATTTTCCGGAGTTGATTTTTCAATCCCCTTCACTATTTCTGCCTCGCGAATATTTCCAAATTTCGACATACTAACGGGAATATTATTTGCTGTTTGACATTTACAATTGTCAAACTGATGCGCCGTGCAATGCTTGATAAACGAACAGTAAATGCTAGCGTTGCTACGGTGACGTAATTTATCCGATTTTTTATCCTCTTGCATTTCTGTTCCTTCCTATTTAGTGGAATTGTCATTTTAATAAAGTTTAACCACTATATTGTCAAAAATAGAGAAGCTCAAGCCACCTTTGATATGTTGTTCATGTATGTATGTATGTAAATTGGGGTGACATTCACTGAGACCTAAAAGATCTATTGTGCCCCCTTACTTCTACCTAGTTCCTGAGGAAAGTCTCAGAGACTAGTAGCTCCTTTAGTCCTATTTCCCGGAGGAATTTTAGGATATCTGCAGGCTTTAACTTAGATAACTGTCCCTCTTCTATCCAGTAATCTCCAAGGTGTTGTGCCCTAGGATTCTGAATTGCTGTGCAGTTCGCAAGTATGTGGATGGAGGTTTCTTCTTCCATACCACAGAATCTACATTCTTCTTCCTCCACTATTTTGAGCTTTTTCAGGTGCCCATTTAGGCGACAATGTCCCGTTAGGATCCCTGTTAAAACTCTAAGTGCAGTTTTACTTTGACTTATGCATGCATTTGATCTCATCAGGTTGTAGTCATCCAGAAGAATCTTTGATTGTCTAAGTCCTACTAGATCTTTCCAATGGTCAGATCTTCTCTTTTTTCGGCTTTGCCTATTTCTTCCAATATTACATTGGAGCTGATACTGCAAAAGAGTTCCGGCCTCCAAAAGGGTTTTTCAGTCCCCCTCCTTGCTAGTTCACCTGCTATTTCATTTCCTTCTATCCCTGTGTGTCCTGGAATCCACAGTAAGGTGACTATATTGTTCTCGCCTAGTTCATTTAGTTTGCCTAGGCATTCCCACACCATTTTGGAACTGATAACACAAGAGCTCAGTGCTCTAATGGCTGCTTGACTATCCGACATTATGATAATCCTTTGCCTTCTATATCCTTTATCAATATTGAACTGGGCACACTTTCTTATGGCGTGAATTTCCGCTTGAAAGATACTCGGGGTTTTTACCAAGCTTTCAGAGTGTTTGTTTCCTGGCCCGAACACTCCTATCCCAGTTCCTTCTATTGCTTTTGAGCCCTCTGTGTACCATTGAATGGCATTCTTTCCAAGTCTGGTAATGGTATTTGGATCCCATTCTTTCTTGTTGCTTAATTCCGTAACGAATTTCTTTGAAAAGTTATGCTTTTTCATCATACCATCTTGTGGCATGTCCCAGGTTTTCTGATTTCTAAGAAGTAAGGAGGTGGTTTTTTTTAATGATTCCCTCTTTACTTAGTCTGTATCTTGTTCTTTCTGCAACACTTTCCACCACCATATGTAGTGGTGTGAGGTTGAGAATAACTTCCATGGCTGCCGTTGGGCATGTTCTCATTGCTCCTGTAATGCACATACAGGCTAGTCTTTGAATTTCTGAGAGGTTTTCTCTCGTTGTCAATAGGCTAGTTCTACTACTCCACGCAATGGCTCCATAAGTGATAATTGGTCTTACCAACATAACACAATATAACCACCCCATTATTTCTTGCATAGTCAATTATTTTAATATTTTTTATATGAGTAGAATGTCCATCTAATAAGAGTAGCACAAAACGATCCTTTGTTGCACCAGAAAATTCTGTGAAGCGTGTAAATCAATTGAAAAAAATTTCAGTTTGCATCCAGCCACTAGGATGACATTCTGCTGTCGCAGCAGGAGGAGCATCATTTAAAAACTCTGGATTCATCCTTACTCTGGGAAAAATGAATAACGGTGGCATATAAGCCCCTGCTGCACTGCAACAAATTTCCACAGTGACGGTTTCACCTCTATTTGCCGATGTGAGGGATCCAACTTGTTTCCTACTTTTTGTTGACAATATCTTAGATTTGGTTTTGGGCACAACTGTAACACCTGTCTCGTCACGGTTGTATATTCTATCGGCGGTAACGATATACTTATCAAAAAGTTGTTTAAGTAAATCGTAAAATCCATCCACAGCCACTTTATTGAAACCTATCGCTCTTGCAGCGGAAGTAGCTTCAGGTTTCCTAATTGACAAGTCTGGGTGTCGTCTTAAAAAAGCTGTCATCCAATCTTTACCAGCTTCATATTTACTTTTATTAAAATTGTGTTGTTCTCTATTTTTTTCCGCAAGCTGGAAAGCTAACCGTCTTAGCCCAATACAGGTTAATCCCAATAATCTCGATTAAATTAATTTTATGTAGTCAACAAGCTCTCCCTCTTCTTGATGTGTGAAAACGCATTTATCTGGGCCTAGTTTCGGCTTTATAATTTGAGTAGTATTTAATCTCACTTGTTTTGTTTCACATCATTTCCATTAGCTACACGAGCGCCATTTCGGTGAATCTTCGAATTATAATTTACTGTTTGCAGGTGGACACTTTTTCGACTTGTCACCCGTTACAAGATGGTGCTCCTTCCTTCTACCCTCCATACTTCCAACTAAAATCTGTGAACTTCGTTTACTGTTACAGAAATTTTCGTTACAGAGAGGTACTTTGTGAGTCTTTAGGTACTAGTTTCAGCTATTTGCGTACAGACGTCACTACCTGGTTCTTCAGATTCGGTGGGGTCCCATCTTACCCCGCGTCTTCATCTTGCCCCGCCCACCCCTATTATAGCACATAATTTATTGCAATCATTAATTTTTACTATTTCAAAATCAAATGCACAACTTTGAAATAGGTAGAGATTTTTATTTATGTTATTCACAACACATTCCCGCAAAAATAATTTAATTTCATCCAGTCCCTGAGAGATCCGAGGTTTTAACGTTTTTAACGCTCCAGGCACTCCACTATAATGTAAGAAGATTATTCCCACTATAATAATGTTTTGATTGGCTAGAGCGTATAAGAATCTTTGGAATTGAAAATTTCTATTGGTTTCGAGAAACGTCAAAAAATAATCCTAATAAAACATACAAAAGTTCAGTCATTGAAAAAAAAATGATTAAACTTATTGGACTCAGATTCATAAAAAGAGCGGAGAAACCTCAGAAAGCGAATAGGTACTCACAAATGCTCCTCATTTAAGATGTATTTTATATTTTCAAAAAACAAGCAACATTCAAAAAATTTTTGAAAGATAAAGCAATTTTTCACTAGATCAATTTAAAGTTGAGTCAATAAAGTTTCTTAAATGCATAAATAAGAATAATATCACGATTTCTATGATTTATCATGAAGGAATTTTAGAATTCGCATTCGTAGTTCATATGATATAAACGCCGTTTCTATATTTCTTCCGATTATATTTATATTTATATCTATATGCCATAACGACATATATCGACATTCCGGGTATAAAGCGATATGAAAAGCACAAGAAATGCCTCAACAGGACCGAACCCACCGGCAACAAGGCGTCGGAGTTGAGAAATCAAAAGAAAAAATCTCTTTCGATGTAAAAATTTCTAGTAACGAAGATAAAATAAGAAAAACAAAATTACGGTTATCAAATTTTTAATATTTTACCAAATATTACCTAAATGCTTCCGTAACAAAATGATTTGAAATTAGAGGCAAAAATCGGGGAGCTTCGGTACAAAAATTCTTAATTTTGTTATGCAGTACAATCTCTAATATTTGTTTAGTTGGCCATTTGTCATATCAATAGAACGTTTCCAAGTGACGTCATCCCGCGTCATGATGTCAGCTGATCACGGACAACCTTCAGAAAGATGGATGGAAATAGCATTTTTTACTGATTTAAATATAAATCGAGAACAAAAGTTAATTGGTTTTGGTAAATTTGTGTACTAGTGTGTATTTGTTGAATACTATAATAATTTAAAAGTGTAAAAAAGAAATTGTTATTCGGTATTATTCGGTTATAATAGAATTTTAGTGTGAAGGTGGTCCGGTGACAGAAATTCGTCACGATGACGTACTTGGAAAAGGACAATAGGTTAGTCATAGTCATAGTTTGAGTCAATTTAATTTTGAGTTGGTACTTTCTTCGACATTGTTTCAATTGCTTAGGTATATTAAAAGCTATATCTGACTGTGTAAAATAAGAAGGATCATTAAATCAATACAAAACAACCAAATTACAATATTAAAATATATCCAAATGATTGTTTATCATCAGGACGACTGTCATTGGTGTTAATTTGTCAGTTGGTAGACGCATGCCCTATTATGTTTGGCTTTATTAGAACCACAAAACTAAATACTAGTTTTGTGGCAAGAACCAACAAATTAGACAAATGCAGGCGCGAAATATGAACGACTACAAAATTTAGCAATCCAAGTTTAGTTACAAAATTCGTAGCATCGACTGTTGAAAGAGAAGACATTGTTTGATTCCCTTTTTCATTTTTATTATGTTTGTATACGCTTCTCTACTGTATTTATATTAACTCTGTGGTTTTATCGCCAAACGTCCATTTTTTGTCCAAAGTGCAGTATACAAGCCGAAATCGGGGAGTTTCGGCACAAGAATTCTTAATTTTGCTATGTAGTACAATATCTGGAAATTGGGAGATACTTTTAGACATTCTCATTATCCAAAACAATTAAATGGTCTCGCTATAAAAGTATTCAAATTGCTATATCTATCAGGTATATAAATCGAGTTCGACTTTAATTAATTTAATTGCATTCAGAATTTTAGGACCACATTTGATATAATGAGGAGATTAATCGATGGGAACACTTGAGTAGTTCTGAAGAACCTACATTTAATAGTTTTTTTCTATTCATCACCGAGATACAGGGTGGAACATTGTAGTCCTATGGATTACTTTTTGATTTGGTAGACTTAATTAGAAGTTGAAATGCACAATTTATCACAAAATGGAAACTTGAATAAAGGCGAAGTGCATTTTTAATGAATTTAATATTCCCCTAAGCGCTCTCGCCGGTTAAGGCATCTTCAGAAGTCACTTTTTGGTTACTTTTTGCGACGAAGCCTAAACCGGCGAATCTTGAATATTGGATTCATTAAAAATACACTTAATCTTCACTCAAGTTTCCATTTTTATTGATCATTCACTGGGAATTTGTTTTAATAAAAGATGATATCCAGATCCGTATCAAAAGAAATTTACACAATTATTTATCCTAAAAAGCAAAATTTTTGAAATCGGAAAGACAATGTCGTAGGATTTTGAAAGTAATCCTCAAAGCTTGTAGAAAAGTTGCAAAAATTGCTTGAGTCTCGATAAATTTACGGAAAATTCACTATTTTTATTAAAAAAATACAATTTATTAGTAGCATGCTAGTGTAACGCCGGTTCTGTTTTTTAATTTGAGAAATTGTGTGTCGTGTGACTGCAACGGCTCCCGTGGGAAAACTGTAACGATAAATCATCATTTTATGCGCATTAACTTAAAGATGATACCGTTCTTGTAGCAAGAAAGACGGCATTTGTAGTGTACTATTTATTATTGTCATTTTAAAACACACACTTATCGGAAACAGAATTGAATCACCATTTATTTGAATTCTTCATTAAAAACTACAACTACGTAAATAATATACCGAGTGCTCCAAAATACATTCAGCCAAGAAAGTACCGGGAATTGATTATTCAAAAATCCCGCTTGAAGACATTGTCAAAATTTTTTTTAATAAGCTGGCATAACTATCCTCTATGCTCACGCGGAATTTGATACAAGCGTCTAGCAGGCAGATCGACGAAGCGCGCGCATCTTCTGTACCTGTCAATCCTTAGATATATTTTGTTTTTAAACTGAGAGGAGCGATTTGAATTTAAGTTGGCACTTCTGCTGCCTAGTGATTGGTCAGATTGCCGCCCGTTTCACAAAGCTCTTTTAATACAACTGACAACGATATTTGTCAGTTTTGTGTTTTTTTTATATAAAAATAGTAATTAGTTTAATCTTCATTACCACTTTTTTGCGTTTGTTGTTTTATTGAAGTGAAAACTTCTTTAGACGCGTTGACCACTTTTTTTGGGTGAAAAAAAAACGGATTTTTCGTCATTCGTTACGCTTTTATGCAACACACAATACTTTTGGTTATGCAACACAATTAACAATGAAGCGTATATAGTGTTGCATAAATCATTGTCTCGCTTTCCATGAGCTATATGTATACTGTGTATAAATGTGTACTTTTTTTTGTAAAAAATTCCATTTACGATGGACTTACGATAAAATTTGTATGAAAGAGATTCATTTATTCGTGTTTTCACTTTTCTGTCGGCAGACCCATGACTGGACTCTACGTTTTTTTTAACAAAGTATTAATATTCCAACCAAGTTTATTGCCATTTTTATTATTTATTCAGTTTGATAAACAAAATATATAGTACATGTTTTTTTTTATTGATTATAAATAAAGTTCCAAATAAAATATTATTTTTGCAAATATTTTTACATCAAGTTTTATATACATTACAATATTATGGTATTTTTCGATATCAAAGCTTCTGTTTACTTTTAGTTTATACTATACCTAAGCCTCAAATGCAAATAAAGAATAATTTGAACATACAATTGCATTTTCTACATACTTATTTATCCTCAAATTCTTAACAAATTTTACATAAACTATTTATTATAACCATGTAGTTTGGCAAACCTATCTGAAGCTACGTGGCATCAGTAAGGGGCGAGGAAACATGGCCGATATCTGTCATAAACGTACCAGTGGCTTACTACTTACTTTACTTTATAGGTAATATTAACATTTGCAATCACCTCTCTAGTTTGGCTATGAAGTATATTTCCACGAGTTTATTGATTCATTTTTGAAAAATGAACAAACTCAAAACACTACACCATTCAAAATCACAAGAAAGTTTTTTAATACTAAACACAAAATACAAAAGTTTAGGATGCCAAGTAAAACTGAAAATACAATGATAAATACTGACAATACCAACGCCACTGGATAATCAATATCAGTCAATAGTCGAAGTGAGAAAGAAGAACACACGCACGCGCTTGCCAATAGCAAGTCCGGTGGTTACTTAGCAACTTAGTTACTTTTAGTGGTGTGTTTCAGGTTTCCTAAAATGTTCTTCATAGTTTAAAAACAAGGTATGGATAGAAAAGCGAGAAACGCTTTTCGTTAGTATTCGTAGATTCGTAGCTCTAGATACCCAACTATTTTTTTCCATCATAACGAACGCAAAACGTCTTGTCCGGTGGAGATTATATTTTGACGCTAGGTAAATGAAATTTGAACTACAGGGCCCAATTTATTATGTAAGAACCCTTCGAATCGGTAAGTTACGTTAGGTTACGATTACGATGTATTGGATGATAGGTCCGGAACCGTTTTGTGGAATCACAAAAGATTGCATAAGAGGGGGAAATCGGGAACTGGCTATATAGGGAAGACCAACTCAAATGGAGGTTGACACAAGGGCACCTCCATACAAAGAGTTTACTGAACTAGGTAGACAAGGAACTCTCAACCAGGCTACTGAAACTGGGAAAGATACATTTGAAGACAGTTACCGACCTGGTTACTGGTCACTACACCCTGAGGAAACATCTGTACAAAATGGGCAAAGTTAGTGAACCTATGTTCAAAAATGTGATCTTGATGATGAAACACCTACTCACATACTCTGCTTACAAGTATTTAGACGGAAGCACTTTGGAGAGGAATTAATTCAACCATCACATCTACTGAAAATCCCTCCAGTCAAACTAATGGCCTTTATAGCAGACACGAAGCGTATGGAATGGAAGTAGATAACATGGGAAATGGTATAAAGATTCAGTTCAAGTGCCTGGGCCGATGAGCATAACCCAAATAAATGAATGAATGAAAACTATTGAGTCTATTAGATCTTATAAACTGAAAGATCGGAAAATAGCTGATAAATTTAGACAAAAAATACAAAAAGACGCAGAAAACCTATCAATTGGACCAACCATGGACATAGAAGAAATATGGCCAATATTCAAAACCATGATCCTAAATGCTGCCAAGGAAGTATGTGGTGTGATAAAGATCAATAAGAAACAGAAACAGACACACTGGTGGAACAACAAAATAAAAAATGAGGTCAAGATCAAAAAACAAAAGTGGCAAGCTTACCTAAGTTCTAAAAAGGCAAATAAATACGAAGAATAAAAAATGCAGAGAAAAAAAGTAAAAGATCTTATACAAGAAGAAAAGAGGAAAACTTGGGAAGAATTCGGAACAAAAATGGAAAAGGACTACAAGTCAAATCAAAAACTATTTTACAAAACGCTGAAAAATCTAAGAAGCGAGAAGGTATTCCAAGAAGTTAAGCAGATTACAAATAACCGAGGAGAATTGCTAACAGACGCAAAAGATATAATGGATAGATGGAGAATGTACTTCGCAAATCTGTTGACCACAAACGAAACAACAGCAGAAAGCGAGGAGATTGGCCAAGCTGAAATAGAAAGAAATGGAGATGAGATAACTGAGAGCGAAATCAGAGAAGCAACTGCAACGCTAAAAAATGGCAAGGCAGCAGGGCACGCAAAGGTCACAGCGGAGATGTTAAAGAAATAGAAGAGCAACTAGAAGAAACTCAAAGTGGGTTCAGGAAATGACGAAGCATCAACGATCACATTTTTACAATAAAACAAGCCATCGGAAAAATCAAGGAAGCAAATTCTGAATTATATCAGATCTTCATAGACCTCGAGAAAGCTTTTGATAGTGTGTCAAGGAAAACAGTACTAGAAATTCTGGAAAAAAGAGGTGTAACAGAATCCCTAACAAGAGCTATAATGAGTTTACAGTAGATGCTGGACTGAAACAAGGAGGGGTACTAAGCCCGACATTATTTAACCTGGTGATGGACGATGTTACAAAGGAAACGAGAAATAAAACGAACATGCTCTACATTGGACATAGAGAATTATTAAAACCAATATATCTACAAGAGTGCCTATTCGCCGATGATCTAGTTATATGTGCAAAGAATGAAACAGAAATAAAAAACAATTTGCAGATATGGGAAGAAAAACTAAAATCTAGAAACTTAAGAATCAATAAAGAGAAAACAAAAATAATGATCACTAGCAAAGAAGAAAAAACAGTAGAAATAAAAATAGATAATAATAAGATAGAAAGAATGGAGAATTTTAAATATCTAGGAGTGTACATAAATGATAACGAATTGGAAACGCCTCAAAATTGTACCACTCCATTAAAAATAGTTTCATCGGGAGAAAAGAAATATCATGGAAGACCAAAATAAACGTATACAACTCAGTATTTGTACCAATACTAACTTATGGGTCAGAGAGCTGGGCTCTGACAAAGAAGCTAAAATCAAGAATACAAACCATGGAAATGAAATACCTGCGAAGAATTTTAGGAGTGACGAGGAAAGACAGAATAAGGAACGACCATATCAGAGAAAAACTAGGTGTAAAACCAATTTCAAAGACAATCGAAACCAATCAGTTAAGATGGTTCGGACACCTAATAAGGATGAACAACGAGAGACCGGTAAAACAGATATAGGAGGCAAAACGACCCACAAAAAGGAAAAGGGGCAGACCAGTTATAACATGGGATGACACCATCAATAAAATATTAGAACGAAGGGGGATCGATAGAAGAGAAGCAATCAAAATGGCGAAAGACAAAAAGAAATGGAGGAAGTTCGTCCACGAGGAAGAATAATGGAAACATCACGCCCTACACCTATCCTAGGTAGAAGGGTATATGGATTATATATATATATATATATATATATATATATATATATATATATAGTCGACCAATGTATGTTGTGACATCCAGTAAAAATTTTGACTTTTTGACATCCTCAATATACACATTTTAACGTATTTGTAGAAATAAAAGAGATGATATCTCTTTAACCTCCTTTGTATATGTCTATATACAATTTGATATAAAGCATCTTGTGGCATCTTTAGAAAATATATGGGTATTGTTGCATCCATTTAAAATAATAATAGTATAATAGTTTGTTATAGACATACATAGATGGAAAGGGGGATTTTTTATGCATTATTTTAGAGTTTTGCATAAATTATGACATTCGACACACATTTTGCTCACCATGTTTATTATATATATAAAAAAATGTAAAATAATGGCGCGTTGTATGAAGCACCTAAACTCGGTTTAATGATAACTGATGTTTAGACTGTGAAAGATTGATGTATTTATTAGAATATTAATCAATAACATCAGTAGTCATTGATTCGAGTTTAAGTGTTTTATACAACGTGCCCCAAAAGATTGTTGGTACATCAAATTGTAGATGTTGTAACACGCCTCTCAGCCTGATATGTTTTTCGTTTTAAAACTATTGTGGCTCATTACTCACTTCCTCCCAAATTTCTAATACATTTCTAAACATGCCGTTTCCTTGAAGCATTAGCCACTCCAAAATAAATCATGAATTTCTATCAAATTCCCCTTTCATTTTTGTCTTTAGATATTCGAAATTTCAAATTGTCGATTGGAACGCTTTCTTTCCTCTAATTGCCAGTAAGAAGGCAACAATTAATATATTTTTCAATCTATTGTTTGGTGAACAATTTTATATCGTCTGGTTGCTCTGCAGCCGGCAAATTTACGTCTAGGCAAGATCAACTTTAAGGCAATCGTTCTCGTTCCAGTCTCGTTCCCGTGCACGAGGTCCTGTTGGAGTCATCGCCGCCATCGCGCTAAGAGCTGCAAACAACCCCAGCCCTTTAAGATACATTCTTCCGTCTTATCTTCAGCGTGTTAATTATTACAGCTTGGTATTCTCCTCGTTTGCTTTTTTAGAATATTCCATTTGTATTGAATTTTTAAATTTCAATAAATAATTATTATTTTACTCAATTACAGTTACCTGGTAAACAATTGTCATATTAGTAAAGCGTGATCTATAGACGTCAAAAAATAATAGTTCAATACTATTAAACGCTTTAGAAAATTAGAAAAATTAATTTCCACAGAGCAGACCGTCCAGTAAGAAGCAACATCTACTTCTCGGGCTATATGCCCCAACAGACATTGAATTACACTTCTAAATTAAACGGGGTTGGTATATCTGTTAAGATAGAACCAACCATTCTGGTTTGCGATTAGAAGGAATAACATCACTTGTAGACCGGTTTCGGTGTTTTTGCGCCTCATCAGCACAAGGTATTCGTCCAGAAGCTCTGAGAGCATAATCCTGGACTAGAGACTACGTTGATACCACACCAATACATTAAACTCAGTAAAGGAAATGCTAAGTGTGCGATATCAGCGACATCTCTAGATCTAATCACAAACCAAAATTCTATATCGACAAGAAACCATCTCGGTTTTGTTGGTATTTACTTAATTACAGTTACCTGTAAATAATTGTCATATTAGTAAAGCGTGATCTATAGACGTCAAAAAATAATACTTCAATACTATTAAACGCTTTACAAAATTAGAACAGTAAATTTCCAAAGAGCAGACCGTTCACTACGAAGCAACAACTACTTCTCGGGCTATATGCCTCGACGGACATTGAATTACATTTCTAAAGTAAACGGGTTTGGTATATCTGTTAAGATAGAACCAACCATTCTGATATCGCACTCTTAGCGTTTCCTTTACTGAGGCTAATATATTGGTGTGGTATCAACGTAGTCTCTAGTCCAGGATTATGCTCTCAGAGCTTCTGGACGAATAGCATCTACCTTGTGCTGATGAGGCGCAAATACCCCGAAACCTGTCTACAAGTGATGTTACTCCTTCTAATCGCAAACCAGAATGGTTGGTTCTATCTTAACAGATATACCAACCCCGTTTACTTTAGAAGTGTAATTCAATGTCTGTCGGGGCATAAAGCCCGAGAAGTAGTTGTTGCTTCTTAGTGGATGGTCTGCTCCGTGGAAATTAATTTTTCTAATTTTGTAAAGCGTTTAATAGTATTGAACTATTATTTTTTTGACGTCAATTATTTTTTCATTCTTTGTATTGATTATTCAATAATTATTAAATTGGATAAACGTGTTCGGGGATAAGTAGTTTGATTTTATTTCGTTTTTCATTGCTTTCGTTTCGATTAAAAGCTGCATCCCATCCCAGTGATAGCGTATAAAATAGTTTAATTGGTGCCGAAATCCACCAATTCTGGGGCTCTTTCAAGTTACGTTCACCAATTAGTTAAATACAGTAAAGTTTGTATTCGGTTCCAGATATTTGTTAACTTCTATTAACGTCTAAAATTTCGTGAGGCAACCAATCGTTAACGATAGCAATGATTTAACCTATCGAGTCACAGCGCACCCCAAGTATTATTATTTTAACATGATTGACGAATGACCCTCCAAGTATCAAAAATATTTTGATGTTTGATATAATTTTATTAGGTAAAACAAAATTAATAGCAATGTCTTAACTAAAGATAATAAGGTAATAACAGAACAACCATTGCAAGTAAACTAATTGAACAAATAAAAAAATACATTTTCACTTTTTGTCATAAATATTAAACACAAAAATTTTTATTTGTGGCCAGGTTTTGTTTTCAAATACTTTTGGATGAGCTTTTTTTAAGTTCTCGCACTCTGACTTCTTTGGCGGCTTTTTGTTTTTAATGTGCAAATTTATTTTGCTCACTTGTCCATGGTGTAAGAATTCTCCGTTTTTCTTCCTGCGAACAAATGTTTAATAATTACCGCAGAATTCAGAATTTGCTAAGAGGTGTCAAAAGAAATAGATTTGAATCTCTCAAATAAAGATCTAGTGAAAGATGTGGGACTCCAAAGCAATGCGAATATAATAATGGATAACTGATGACATACTTCAACTAATGGCACAACAAGGAAAAATCAAAGATGCACAGGACAAAAACGATCTAAAACAATATGAGTAGCTCACGTCTGTCTACCTAACATTTTAATTACGTGCTCTCACATAAGCAACGCCAAGGTTAAATATCTGACACTATGCCAATTTGCTGAAATAAACCCAAGTGAAAAGGTTTACCAATAAATAGTAGGGGTAGAAGACTAAAAAACGGAAAATAATGAAAAAATTGCAGTTAATGAACGAAATTATAAAAGGATGAAGCCGAGTGGAAAAAATCCACAAAACTAACCTAATTTCGATTTTCAAAGGGGTAAATTGTAAACGGAGAATAAATCGAAACTTGATTGCAAAAACCTTTGATGAATGTTTTTAAATTCCCACCAATTATTTTCAGCAGTACCTAATATGTACTAAAAAAAAACCCTAAGCTTATAAATGATTCAGTGTAAACTGAATAATAAAAATATTCCTGTAGAAAAAAATAAAACATACATATCAATCATAAATTACATCGAAGCGATCGCTATTGCTTAACTGAAAACTGCAGTTAAAATAAGTTAGCGTGTGCCAAAATTGTATATCAAAAAGTATAATATTACGATTTGAACTAACTAAATATTGCTGTTTAAGGCTTAAGCGGATTTTAAATACCAGCATAAATTCTTAAAGTAAGTACATCTACTAGTATCTTTTTAATTTAGAGTTAAACTTTCAAATTACAAAACGAAATTATTGAATATATAACTACAAAAACAATTAATGAAATACTTACTTGATAATATACACAGCATTCTTGAGAGCCGTTATTGTTTAAACGTCTTAATCCACTAGAGCAAACATGTGGATGTCACAAAAGCCACTGTCTAAAATAGGAGTATGGACGCAACAATATCGCAATGTAAATTGACCAGCGGTTACTGAATATACAAAATATACTCTGCTCGCGCCATCTATTTAATATACGTAAGAACTATATTTATCTTTTCGTTTGAAAAACACTATTTTTGACATCCTCCTAAAATTTTGTCGACACCCTCTTGCCCCTCCTACACACCGATTAAACACATAAAACGTTGTGACATCCGATTTTGGATGTCACAACGTAAATGGATGTCAATAAGATGCTGAAAATTTTACGTCATGAAGTCACAGCGTCGAAAGGATATAACTATATATATATATATATATATATATATATATTGGATTGGATATTTTATAAGAAGGAGAACGGTGAATGTAATAATAATTTTCGCTTCCTCTTTTATTGTCTGGTTTTAATATGAGTAAAAGCGCATTATTGGCTCTATACTGGTCAAGATATTGGTTATAAAATAAGCAGTTCAGATTTCTGGATTTTAAGCAGGAGTCCCGCTGGAAAATATTGTGTACCACACGTATATCCCAATACATCCAGCATTATCAAAGTTTGTTTGATGTAAGTAGTTTACTGTACCTAGACAATCTGCAACTACAATAATAAGAATTCGATTTGGTCATGCATGCTGTGGAGCACATTTTAACAGGATTAACGTCAATGATAATGGCTGGTGTGAATATTGTGGAGGAAATTAAGTAGGAATTATAAACTTTACGTTCGCGTTCAGTTCGTAGTTGGCAGTTAGCAGTTCAGTTGAAATTAAACTAAAGGAATTCCAATTACGTTTATAAAGTCGGTCCGCGTTCAGTTCGCAGTTTCCATTACGCCCGTTACGCTGCGTCCGCGTTCGAGATGGCCAAGATTTAAGTTCGCAGTTGGCAGTTCAGGTATAAACCAATCAAAATGAAACTTTTTCACCACGTGAGAAACGTAATTGTCAACCGTTTACTTTACTCTTGACTTCTGAAACGGTTTTTTCTTTGTTTTGTTTAGGTGTGTTCACGGAATCCCCGGGTGTTTTTTTTACTGAAAAAAATGTCGGTTACTCTATCAAAATTGTCAACATAATTTTCAACGAATCAAATCCCTATCTGCCAACTGAAAGTTGAAAGGTTTATAAATGCAAAAATTTACCAACTGCAGAATGGAAACGACGCGAACTTCGCGAACTGAACGCGAACGTAAAGTTTATAATTCCCCCTTTAGAATCTTGAACACATGCTTTTTGAATGCATCAAATATAAAACATTATTATCAACTTTATCAGAATCTAACAGAAGGCGATTTAAATGCACCATTTATTATACCATCAGTATTCTGCAGTTGCCCAATGTTATTGATAAAATGAGATGTCAAGCCGATTCCTAAATGTTTGCATCTTGCACTACAAATCGCATGTCCCAGGTTTTCTGATTTCTAAGAAGTAAGGAGGTGGTTTTTTTATTGATTCCCTCACCATCTTTCTGCAACACTTTCCACCACCATATGTAGTGGTGTGAGGTTGAGAATCACTTCCATGGCTGCCGTTGGGCATGTTCTCATTGCTCCTGTAATGCACATACAGGCTAGTCTTTGAATTTTTGAGAGGTTTTCTATCGTCGTCAATAGGCTAGTAGAACTAGCTACTACTCCACGCAATGGCTCCATAAGTGATAATTGGTCTCACTATGGCAGTGTAGGTACATCCAGCTCATAATTTTTGGGTAACAACCCCAATTTCTCCCTGCCAGATTCCGGCACACCATTAGAGCCATTTTTGCTTTGTATATAATCTCCTTTTCGTGTTTGTTCCATAGGAGTTTACTGTCCAGAGTCAAACCTAGATCCTTGACTCCCTCGCTCCCATCAAGTTTAATGGTTTTGAGGTTTAGTTTTCTTTTCTTAGTGAAGGCTATTAAGATGGTTTTGGTGGGGTTGTTGTTAAGTCCCACTTGCCTACACCAGCTATTTGTATAGTTCAGACCCTTTTGTACGATGTCACAAAGGGTGACTTCGAATTTTCCCCTGACTGTTATGACAATATCATCGGCTTATCCTTGGCAGGATATTCCAAGGTCAGTCAAACCACACAGATGTTCGTCATCCGTCAGGATCCACATTAATGGGGATGCTACTCCTCCCTGTGGACATCCTCTGGTTGTACAGATGGAGACAATGTCTTTGCTCGTCCTCGTCTCTGCTACTCTAGTAACAGTTTATACGAGCTTCAAAATTTTATATTATAATAAAATAAAAGCATCATTCTTATTCTCTTTGAAGTTTAATGGATTTCTCTGTGGAATTGCAAAACACACAATTCTTAAATTGTTCAGTATAACATAATCTATTTTTCTGTTTTCGCTTATTGTATCAGTAGGGGCCTTTTCGGATACTCGCCCCAGTAAAAGACATGGCAACAGCGCGTTTTGTGATGACAAAGAGACTGTCGTAATCATAATTTTACTTACATTAGTAATGTTCTTTCGTACTGAAAGAAGTGATCTATGTAACTAAAATCAGGTAGATCAGTTTAAGCGATCGTTCTTTCGTTTTCAATTACACCTTAAAAGTGATCATACTCTGTCATAAGTAATTATTCTAAACGCGGAATTTATTATATCAGTTAGATCACATTGGTAAAGTTAACCTCAAAATTTTAAGTTAGAAGTTTATAATATACATTAACGTTTTTAACGGTTTTCACAGAGATGACCCTCTTTGGTGGAAATCCTAATAATTAAAAACATAAATTGCACCTGAAGATAGCAGACCAAACTTTATTACCTTTTCAATTATACTAGAGCTTAAAAATTGAATGGGGTTTACAAAGGAATCTAATATTAATTTTCTTTCCATTTCGTTAGTTTTTCTTGTTCTACACAGCGTAACTCAATAAATAAATAAAAAATAAATAACCTCCAAATTTCAAAACGACATGTTATCTGTGGACATAACCTCACGAAAACGTCTTTAAGGCTATGATGAAAATGAGCGCGTTCTTTCGGGCATTCAGTGAATGAATGTGTTCTGATTGCAAAATCACTTCCACTTCAATCACATAAGTTCCATCAGTTGATTCAGTACGAAAGAGCATAGCTATTGTCGAATGCGAAAATAATTTGTGGGATCACAACAACCAAAACAAACAAAAAGAAAAGTAATTGGTGGAACGAAGAAATAAAAAACGAAAAAAAAATATGTGGCAAAAATACTTAAGGAATAGAACAAATCAGATAAAACATCATCATTTTTGATCCTCTATATAAACTCTCTCTTGCAAAATTGCGAAATTTTGAGTTTTTTTTCTCTTTTTGCATCTGCTTTTTATTGCAACAATCATCATCAATATTCACCAAATTTGCATAAGGGAGTATTCGGATACGGCCATTTCAAAAATGCCATCAAATCCTGAAAAAAATATTCCTTCCCAGGAAAATTAGAAAAAATTTCCAAAAAAATTTCGGAATCCGTTTCACTTTTTCTCCATGGATCCACCATTGGAAATTCTAAAAAATAATTATTTACATATATAACCCCTCCTAACTCCCCCAAACATTATTTTTTTTATATACTCTAAAATATACCTAAAATATAAGAACCAAAGGAAAAAAGTCAATGAAATAGTTCAAAGAGAGAAACAAAAATCATGGGAAGACTTTGGACATAAAATGGAAAAAGATAGGCACGGAAACCAAAAGCTGTTTTTTAAAATTATGACTTTAACAAAAGGAAAGACTCAGAAATGTCCAAATATATTGTCAAAAGAAGGGAAAACGTTAGTGGAAGATGAAGAGATAATGAAGAGGAGGATGCAACACTTCCAAGACATGCTAAATGTAGATTGGACGAACGAACACGTGGAACATGACATCACCGAAAATGAAATAGAACAGAATGAACAGAAAAATATTAAAATAGAAGAAGTTACAGATGCAATCAGATTATTAAAAAGAGGCAAAGCAGCAGGACATGACGGAGTAACGGCAGAAATGCTGAAGAGTATGGGAAGCAATGGAACTGAAGTATTGACATGTCTGCTTAACAAGACAATAAATAAATCGCGGATACCTAAAGACTGGGAGATAGGAGTAATCTTACCAATTTTCAAAAATGGTAATAATCGTGACTGCAAAAATTACAGAGGTATCACCTTGTTAAGCATAGTTGCCAAAGTATACGAGAGAATTCTAGACAATAGACTGAAAGGCATAATAGATGTACAACTCGAAGATTCACAAAGCGGATTTAGGAAAGGAAGAGGAGTACAAGACCAAATATTCACTATCAAACAGATGATTGAAAAAACGTACAATAGTAATGTTTATGTTGCGTTTATTGATCTAGAGAAAGCTTTTGATAGCGTAGCGAGGGCAGCAATTTGGAATAGCTTAAGAAGAAGAGGAGTCAATAAAAAACTGAGGGAGAATATCGAAAGTATATATGCATGTACAAGAAATTATGTGAGAACTAATAAACTAGAATCGGAAGAATTTATTACGAAAGAAGGACTAAGAGAAGGTGGTGTATTAATCACTACATTATTCAATATAATTTTAGACGACGTGATTAAAGAAACAAAAGGAAGAGTAAAGAAATTGAATGTAGGGTATAGGAATTTACAACCTGTACACTTAACAGAATGCGCATATGCTGACGACCTCATAATACATGCCAAAAATGAAAACGACCTGCAATAAAATTTAGATATATGGGAGATAGCACTTAAGAAGAGAAACTTGAAAATGAACATCGAAAAAACTAAGATAATGGTGATAGGAAAAGATGACATAAAAGTTAGGGTAAAATTGAAAAACAAAGAAATAGAACAGATAGATAATTTTAAATATCTGGGAGTTACAGTTCAAAAGGAAGGGAAAAACGATGCAGAAATAAATAATAGAATAGAAAGCGCAACCAAACTGTATTACGCCCTGAATAAGAATCTTTTGAGCAGAAGTGAAATCAGTAAGAAAGCAAAAGTAACAGTTTACAAAACAATTTACAGACCAGTCCTAATTTATGGATGCGAGAGCTGGAATCTTTCCAAACAACAAAAAAGCGGCAGAAATGAAATTTTTAAGGAAAATTCGGGAGTAACAAAAATGGACAAAATACGAAACGAAGATATACGGAAATAGCTTGAAGTAGAACCTATAATGAATAGTATAGAACGACAACAACTTAGATGGTTCGGACATCTAATAAGGATGAAGGATGACAGAAAAACCAAGCAAATATGGGAGGCGAAATCAGCACTAAAGATAGCTAGAGGAAGACCAAAAAAAGCTGGAATGATGGTAGTGGAGTGCCTAAATAAGAGAAACAATAACTGGAAAGAGGCTAAAGAGATAGCACGAAACAAAAAGAAATGGGCAGAATTTGTTTATAATTGATAGAATGTATACCTTACACCTTCGGGTAGAAAGGTTTCGATTTTTTAGGTTAACCCACTCCCTATTTCCTTTTATTTCTTTCTGTTTATTTCCACTTAATTATTAAAAATTTATGTTTTAGTCAATAAAAGGGAATTTAATTCTGATATTCCTAATTTTAATTTAAATGAAACGGAATTAGTCTAAAAAGTCGAAAGGGAGAAGCGACACACAATAACAGCTTCTTAACCATTTGTCATCTCAAAACAACGCGCTGTTGCCATATCTTTCACTGGAGTTTATTGAAGCGAATTTGCGAAATTACGATTTTAAAAAAGAAGACCATAGAATTGGGGTCCTATGTCAATCCTTATTAAGCTAACTTCTCTTTTACATAATGTGCGTCGTATATATGGCGGACTATTTAAATCATCCAAATTAACATAAAAACCTTATGAGAATAAATATATTAAAAATAATTGGTTTCTCATTATACTTTTGTCCACTAATAAATTTTCTATCGGTTCCGTAGAATCAGCTTTCCGTCTTTTCATATTTGCACACCCGGTATGTCAAAAAGTAAAATTATACATTTAAAAATAGTTTCCACTTAATATAATGCATAAACTAACTTAAGTTAATCATTGGCTTTTTCCATTTGAACTTACTGTTTCCAGTGACTCTTATCAATTTCTTATCAAATATTAGTTTTCTACATGATCTCGGTATGTCGATCTAAAAAAAAAGTGACCACTTCTGGTTAGTTTGAAATTTAAGATTGCAGATAAGAGGGCATGAGAAAGAAAGAGAGTTAAAAGAGACTGAGCAAATCACTCATGTATAAGCAGTGTTACAACAAGAGAACAATTTGTTGCTGCCAATACGTATCTAAGAATGGAGATCTAAAGATTCTTCTCTCGTCGTTAAATGACTTACCATTTGTGAACCATTTTTAACAGTAGCGGTACTGGAAAATTATACGACGTAATGTTTTTTTTTATAAATAAACGTTTCTTTTTTTATCTCATGGTACTGTTCAACCAATAAATTGCGCATAAGATTTACGGAAAATACTACATTATTCAAAGATGTCTGGAAAATTAAACTTGATTCATTATTATACATTTGGTATAGAGCTATAGGTACAGGGTGTACCAATCTTTAAGGGATATCAAAAAACGTTATCAAAAAAATTAGTAAATGTCTTTAAGGTCCATATTTTGAAATTATCGTATAGGCGCAATATTATGAACAGATGCACCATCATGCAAATACCACATTTGTCGCCGAATATTGAGTGGAAAAAATAAAAATTTACACTATTCATCTTAAATTCTTCATACATTATTTAAGAAAACTATAAAATGCAGGCGACAATTACTGCTATTTTTAAGAAATAAAATATACACACGGTGAACGACTGACGTTTATGTCAAATTTTGTCGCTTACTGAGAAAATGTAATGGTTTACAATAAATATTACAAAATAACTCTGTTTTTATAAACTTTGGGTACCTATAGGGAATGATTAACCAAAAAAAAGTTACATAACCGAAGATTCTATTTGTGCTATAAAATACAGGGTGTTCCATTTGAAAGAAGGTTCGAGTTTCCGTCCACCCTGTATACAAAATAGAAAATAATTGAAATTTTATTGAATACGGAGATATTCAGTACAGTAAGCTGCAGAGCGTTGATTCTCCTACGATTTTCACATAAAAGTGTCCATACCTTTTAAAGGACACTGTATAACGTAGCAAAAGCTTCAAAAAAATCTGAGCAATCCGAATTCAGTATAATATGCAGGGGTTCCCATTTAAAAAATCATATGTTCATTTTGTTACTGAGTTATTCAACACTCCGTATCGTTCGAGATAATCTCAAAATATGGACCTTGAAGACATCTACTAATTTTCTCAATAACATTTTTTGATATCTCTTGAAATAACCCATATACCGAACTTTGTCGTAAGATTGGTACACCCTATATGTCCAACCTTCTCAATTGGGACCATTTTTCTTTTCAGTAAGCAATTTTTTGAGAATTGCGAATAGTTGACATTTACAATTCGATACGAAAACAAGAACAAATTGGATCCCAACACCATTACCAGACTTGGAAAGAATGCCATTCAATGGTATATAGACGGCTCAAAAGCAATAGAAGGATAGGAGAATACGGCCCAGGAGCCAAACAATCCGAAAGCTTGGGAAAAACCTCTAGTATCTTTCAAGCGGAAATTCTCGCCATAGCAAAAAGTGTGCTCGATTCAATATTGATAAAATATATAAAAACTAAAGGATTATCATCATGTCAGATAGTCAAGCAGCCATTGAAGCACTAAGTTCTTGTGTAATCAGTTCCAAAATGATATGCGAGAACAACATCGTCACCTGACTGTGGATTCCCGGACACACTGGAATAGAAGGAAATGAAATAGCAGATGAACTAGCAAAGAGAGGACACCCTTTTGTGGTATCAGCACCAATTTAATAAGTAGGAAACGCCAAAAAAGAAGAAGTTAAAGTTTGTCAAGCTCCTTGAAAAAAAAAAGGTAAGCGGTTGTCGGACCGCCGACAGAAGTTTGCTTCTTATGCACAATAGAATGACCATTTTTCGTGAATTTTTCTTCACCATTTTTCAAAAATTTTGAGAATTTTTGACAATTTTTGACAATTTTTGACAATTTTTGACAATTTTTGACAATTTTTGACAATTTTTGACAATTTTTGACCATTTTTGACAATTTTTGACAATTTTTGACAATTTTTGACAATTTTTGACAATTTTTGACCATTTTTGACCATTTTTGACCATTTTTGACAGCTTTTGACGAATTTTGTGAATTATTGACCGTCTTTGACAATTATTGACAATTTTTCAAAAATTTTAACATATTTGGCAATTATTGACCATTTTTTCAAAATTTTGACAATTTTTGACAGTTTTTTCAAATTTTAATAATTATTGACCATTTTTGACAATTATTGATCAATTTTGACAATTATTGATCATTTTTGACAATTTTTCAAAAATTTTGACCATTTTAGACCATTTTTCCAAATTTTAACAATTATGGACCATTTTTGACAGGTTCTGACAATTATTGACCATTTTTGACAGTTTTTAAAAATTTTTGACAATTTTTAACAAATATTGACAGTTATTTTATAATTATTGACCATTTTTTCAAAATTTTGACAATTTTTGATCATTTTTGACAATTTTTCGAAAAATTTGACTATTTTTCGAAAATTTTGACAATGATTGACCATTTTTCCAAATTTTTGACAATTTTTGAAAATATTTGGCAATTATTAACCATTTTTTCAAAATTTTGACAGTTTTTGACGATTTTTCCAAATTCCTGAAAATTTTTGACCATATTTAAAATTTTTTGACAATTTTTCAAAAATTATAACAATTATTGACAGTTTTTGACGAATTTTGACAATTATTGACCGTCTTTGATAATTATTGACCATTTTTGAAAATTTTTCAAAAATTGTAACATATTTGGCAATTATTGACCAATTTTGACAGTTTTGACAATTATTGATCATTTTTGACAATTTTTCAAAAATTTTGACCATTTTAGACCATTTTTCCAAATTTTAACAATTATTGACAAGTTTTGAGCATTTTTGAAAGGTTCTGACAATTATTGACCATTTTTGACAATTTTTAAAAAATTTTGACAATTTTCAACAAATATTGACAGTTTTTTATAATTATTGACCATTTTTTCAAAATTTTGACAATTTTTGACCATCTTTCGAAAATTTTGACAATTTTTGACAATGATTGACCATTTTTCCAAATTTTTGACAATTTTTGAAAATATTTGGCAATTATTAACCATTTTTTCAAAATTTTCACAGTTTTTGACGATTTTTCCAAATTCCTGAAAATTTTTGACCATATTTAAAATTTTTTGACAATTTTTCAAAAATTATAACAATTATTGACAGTTTTTGACGAATCTTGACAATTATTGACCGTCTTTGATAATTATTGATCATTTTTGACAATTTTTCAAAGATTTTGACCATTTTAGACCATTTTTCCAAATTTTAACAATTTTAATAATTTTTGAGCATTTTTGACAGGTTCTGACAATTATTGACCATTTTTGACAATTTTTAAAAAATTTTGACAATTTTCAACAAATATTGACAGTTTTTTATAATTATTGACCATTTTTCCAAGTTTTTGACAATTTTTGAAAATATTTGGCAATTATTAACCATTTTTTCAAAATTTTGACAGTTTTTGACAATTTTTGACGATTTTTCCAAATTCCTGTAAATTTTTGACCATATTTAAAATTTTTTGACAATTTTTCAAAAATTATAACAATTATTGACAGTTTTTGACGAATTTTGACAATTATTGACCGTCTTTGATAATTATTGACCATTTTTGAAAATTTTCCAAAAATTGTAACATATTTGGCAATTATTGACCATTTTTTCAAAATTTTGACAACTTTTGACCATTTTTCAAAATTTTAACAATTATCGATCCTTTTGGACCATTTTTGATAATTTTGACGAATTTTTATTGGTTTTGACAATTATTGACCGTCTTTGACAATTTTTGAAAATATTTGGCAATTATTAACCATTTTTTCAAAATTTTGACAATTTTTGATAATTTTTGACAATTTTTCATACCTATAGGTGTGCGAGCTCAGTGCGGCAAGAGATATTGCGCACAGTCGCTTGAATGAGTTATCGCGCGACGAACGCTTTTTCGTAACATCACACGTTTCACGAGTTCACTAGCCTTCCCAAAAGTCCTATGTCGTGCAATAAGAAGCAAGCTTCAATTTAAATTTCATCGGATTAGTGGATTATTCAGAAATCTGGCAACACTGTTGCGTGACGAACCCTTATTCGCTTTTTCGTAACATTACACGTTCCACGAGTTCACTAGCCTTTTCAGAAATATGGCAACAAGGCTTCACAGGAGGCTGTCACAATTTTCCACCATGCAGTCGTTGATCCTGAGGACCTTATTTCAGCGGGTCAACTTAGCTTGATAGCCCTCTATTCACCGAATGCCGATAAGACCCACTTCCGTTAAAATATATTCTCAAATACATAATAGAGCCAACCTTCAATCTAGCCTCTCTACCCACAACAAATGCATCCGGCGCCCAGCATAGTTTAAGCATCTATCTCCAAATCCAGGGGTAGTATGATAGACCAAAGGATCCTCTCAGCTGGGGCTGGGGGAGGGCCTGCTTCCAACCTTGAACACCAAGGATCAATCCCCAGTTGAAATCCTCAACCTACTGAAAGTAGGTAAAAAAAATGTTCAACAATTTGCCTTACCTGCCACGCCCAATCATGCTCGAATTCAGCACCGTTTGAGCAGGATTAGTGCGTGTCCCGCATTCTGATGGCCGTACAAGCAGAAATAGGTGAGGATAGTATATTTGCAGATGATACCAATGAAGAGGACTTGAGCAGCTTGAAAGCTTCGTAGATGAAGGGCTATCGATAAGAAAATGCGAACATAATTACTGCCTCAATTTGTGCTGCATACCTATTGTTGCGAGGTCACCAACTCAAAGCCGGCCCTGTCTCTCGACTATAAATTTTGGTGGCTGCGCCCCTTTCGAGTAAAACGCTTTGTTTGTGCATAGGACGAGCGCGGAAGGTACTGGAATTTTCGAGAGTTGAGAAGGACTATATTATACACGCGGGTTTTTGAGTGCGTGAGCATTTAGTGAAACGAAGACAAAGAGTTAGTTCACAGACAGTTTTCAGAAGTTCTTGGTAATCGGACAGTGAATGAAATAGTGAAGATAAATAGTGTAATATTCAAGTGGTGAATATAAATTGGAACTATTAAATAAATAGGTAGACATTAAGTAAAGTGTGCATATAAATTAAGTTTAATACAGTGTGTGTGTTTCTTTAAATAAATAGATAGTAATTAGCCATAGTGTGTATAATTTTATCCCACAAGAAAAAACTATTTAAAAAAATAACAAAAACATTACACTATTCATACTAATTAAAGAATAAATTGTAATACAGAACCTTTGCTTTTTTTGGCTTGTTAAATAAACAACTTAGTCAAATTTGAAAAATTTTTCATTCCTACTACTTCGGTATAGATTTTCATAAAAATTCAATATATAGATAGTGAAAGTTCGTGGAGAAAGTTCTATTGATTCTTTGTCCCTTTTGAAGAGTATCAATAAATGTTATAACATGCCAAATAAACTTCCCAAACGTTTTTAGTTTCTTTTGACGGATATTTTCTCATTATATCGCCTAACCTGCTCATAACAGCACTTTACGCGATTCTCATGGGCAAATATTCCTGTTATATAAGGTCTGTTCCAACCGCAACCGGATCTAGGGGGGTCAAGCCGGGGCCTATGCCCCGGGCGGCAGGTTCAGATGGCGGCCAAATTCACACTTTACAGTCGAATGGACAGAATAAATAATAGTACAATTACAGAAATTTCTAGGTTAAAAGATCTTGGCTTATATATTCTAAGACAAAAAATGCAATTTTTTGTGCGTGCTGCAAGATTTACCAGAAACCGTCTTCTACCGCCACATCCGCATTGTGTTCTACAGGGTTTATTAATTGGAAAAAAGTTTCAGAGAGATCAACCAAACACAAGGCAACTCAAATGCACTAATAGAGTATGATCAAGTGGAAAACACGGGTACAACAAATGAAATCATGCAAGGGCATTGAATTGATCAAGACATTGAGAGAGTAACCCATAGAGGAAAGACCCATGGGCCCGAGCTTGGTCCAGACTTGGCCCAGCGTTAGTAGAAGTCTGGAGTGATAGCGATGGGCCAGTCTTGATTGCCAGGACTAGGACAGGCTCGGTTGCCAGGACCAGGCCAGGCTCGATTGCCAGGACTGGGCGCCATGCTCAAGTACCATGAGTGAGCCAGGTTCGGTTGCAAGGTATGGACCAGGTTCGGTTACCAGGACTGGGCCATGCTCAATTGCCAGGGCTAGATCAGGCTTGGTTGCCTGAAGTGGGCCAGGCTCGATTGCCAGGACTGGGCCATCTTTGCTTGCGAATAATGGCCCAAAATTAAATGATAATTATTGGCTATTAATTAAACAATGGGATTAATAATGGTACTCACATATTGACAGAAACTCCGGTAATATTTATTTATTTATTCTTTAATAATAATAATAATAATCGATTTCAAGTTCAACCCACTTCTTCACCTTGTCTTCATCTTTTTTTGGTGGCCATAGACACATACTTCCGTTCTCAGTAAGCCAACCGATCGGTACTAACTCCACCACTTTTTTATTGTATTTTATCGCATCAAACTCAACCACTGCGTAGTTTTTAACACATTCGGTCATTTTAAAAGTAAAAAAATCAACACTATAACCCGAGAAAAATTATAAATGTTAACTGAAGCACGTTATCTTCACGACTGATTCACGAAAAGATCTCAAATAACTGACTGCGCAAGAAAAATGACTGTCGACCGAGCACTTACGAAAATACTCGAATCACCATCGTACGGCCACGGCTGGGTTATCCAGCCATGTGCCGAGCTTGGGTTATCATTGGCATGGCCAAGGCTGGTTTATCCCGCCCTGGCCCAAGCATGGGCAATCAATGGCATGGCCAAGGCTAGGACAGAAAGTCTTGGCCCAAGCTTGGATTATCATAGGCATGACCAAGGCTGGGTTAAGTGACCTGGCCCTCGCATTGCCCTATATAGGTACGCCAAAGCTAGGCTTTCCAGTACTGGTCCAGGCTCGGCCCCTTTGTCAACTCTGGGGAACTCCTGCATGAGAATTCACTCAGAGAAAGAAAAATGGTTACAGATCCTGCATATTGTTATGGATGCTTTATTGTATCTATCCACAAACTGCATTTCTTTTCGTGGATCCCACGAAACTCCTAGCGATCTCATCACACAAGGTCCTCAGCCTAGTCAAGGTAACTTCTTGAACTTAATTTATCTGCTCGCCAAACATAATTCAACTCTTAAATTTCAATTAGAACACTTAAAAAAGGGACAAGTTTCATATTTATCAAAGAATACATAATCAAATAACTGACATAATGGCAGAAACAGTTAGAACTAGCATTTTAAATAACATCAAAGAAGCCAAATACTACACGATAATGTTCACTGTATCCCATACTGAACAAATGAGCCAGGTAATTCGATATGTAAAAAGAAGTGGCCAAGTTTAAGTTTAATTGATTTCATAGAAGTTGCTGGAAAGACAGGAGAGGACATTTTTTGTCAACAGATTGTAGAAAAATTGGCAGTTGATGATTTAGGTATTGGAAAATGTCGTGGCCAATCTTATGATAATGGATCCAATATGGCCGGCATCCATAAAGGAGTACAAGCCAGGATTACAGAAAGGAATGAGCTGGCTGGAATATTACCAGGACTCTATCTGGAACCATGGGAAGTAACATATATATATATGTATCAACGATCGCTTCTTCAACATAGAACAACTCAATAAACTAGTCATTTAATTTTTTTTGATTAATTGTTTTTCTAAATGTCAATCTACAACTTGTAAATTTAATAACGTTGTTCATAAAGTTTATTTTCCCTTCCAATCTTACAGGATTTGTCGTTATAATGCTCTTACCTTTCTTAACTTTCATAATTTTTAATTATTAATTTCATTAACTTGATTAATAATTAACTTCCTTCAGTACCTTAATTAAAATAAATTTCAAGTAGGATTACCCGAGAACCGGTAAGACTACTTTCTGAATTTTTACTAGTTTGGTCTCAGAATCTACACCTGGGGTGCTCTCTAAACTGAGTAGCCGTTGCACTGCTGCGAGAGTTAAAGGGAAACGTTGCGCAGTTCTTTGACATATTTGAAAAGGAGATGGAAAAAATTAATTTTTATCCACATAGATTATTTAATGTTGACGAAACCGGCATTACGGTTGTGCAGCATAAACAAAGCAAAATCATCGGGTTGAAAGAAAAAAAACAGGTTTGTGCCATAACATCACAAGATAGGGGAAAACACGTCACCGTTGTGACAGCCATGAACGCTTCTGGTACTTTTGTTCCGCTCTTGATAGTGTTTCCTCGTAAAAATATGTCGGAACATCTAATTCATGGCACTACTAAAAACATATTATGCACAAGAAACAGAGACATTTCTCAAAAACAACCCAGGAAAAGTTGTGACATACAACAACATCTGCTCACTATTTGGGAAAGCTTAATTCATTTAGAAAAACAGGTCTCTTTCCTTGTAACAGAAATGTTTTTAGAGAAACTGACTTTTTGGAAGAAGAGCAAAATCCACCTACACAAGAAAGAACTGATATTGAAAATGAAGGTGCAGATATTTTATTCAATGACAACAATATTTCAAATGTGTCGTCAGATTTAGTTGTGGATGTTCCTGAAGAGTCCAGAAAAACTATGGCAAATCCATCAATATCATCAGGCTCTTCCCACAACAATTGCTCTGACAAAAGTGATAAACTTTTGCTAGTTTCTCCAAAAGAAGTTTGTCTAGTGCCATCAACCTCTTCAAATCATGGTGAAAACTCTAATAAAAGAAAAGGCAGAGCAAGTTTAATAACATCTCAGATAGCAGCTCAGATACAGAAGCTTCTGTGCATTATGCTGACTCGACTGATGAAGAGGATTACAATGATGCAGTGTCGTTTTTGCCATGGAAGATTTTCCGAAGACACCCGTGGAGAAAAGTGGGCTAGATGTATCGTTTGTTTTCAGTGGTGCCAAGAAGATTGCGGCGAAGTTGATGGCACAACATTTGCTTGCCCTATGTGCGAAAAAAAACTTTTGTTCGATTAAATTTTAGTGTTGTTACTTTTGATTCTCATTTTGATTACTTCTGAAATAAAACAATATATTATATTCTTTCAGTCCTTGTTTTTATTTTTTGGTATCCTATTAAGAGACAGTCTTTTATTGGGAACCCTAACTCTCTCATATTAGGAGACCAATCTTGAAAATGACAAAAAGTGATTTTTTTTATATTACCACTTTACAAAAATGGTTAACATTTTTAATAAATTTGATGTGTTAGGGTGTGAAGTATACTCAACTATCTATTCTTTAGAAATAAAGCCACTTCTAAAAGTTAAATTTTTGCAAAATTATTCAAAAAAATAAAAAGGTGTCTCATATTATGTATGTATGTATGTATGTATGTAGATTGGGGTGACATTCACTGAGACCTAAAAGATCTATTGTGCCCCCTTACTTCTACTTAGTTCCTGAGGAAAGTCTCAGAGACTAGTAGCTCCTTCAGTCCTATTTCCCGGAGGGATTTTAGGATATCTGCAGGCTTTAACTTAGGTAAATGTCCCTCTTCTATCCAGTAATCTCCGAGGTGTTGTGCCCTAGGATTCTGAATTGCTGTGCAGTTCGCAAGTATGTGGATGGAGGTTTCTTCTTCCATACCACAGAATCTACATTCTTCTTCTTCCACTATTTTGAGCTTTTTCAGGTGCCCATTCAGGCGACAATGTCCCGCAAGGATGCCTGTTAAAACTCTTAGTGCAGTTTTACTTTGACTTATGCATTCATTTGATCTCAACAGGTTGTAGTCACCCAGAAGAATCTTTGATTGCCTAAGTCCTACTAGATCTTTCCAATGGTCAGATCTTCTCTTCTCTTCGGCTTTGCCTATTTCTCCCAATATTACATTGGAGCTGATACCGCAAAAGGGTTCCGGCCCCCAAAAGGGTGTTCCAGTCCCCCTCTTTGCTAGTTCATCTGCTATTTCATTTCCTTCTATCCCTGTGTGTCCTGGAATCCACAGTAAGGTGACTATATTGTTCTCGCCTAGTACATTTAGTTTGCCTAGGCATTTCCACACCATTTTGGAACTGATAACACAAGAGCTCAGTGCTCTAATGGCTGCTTGACTATCCGACATTATGATAATCCTTTGCCTTCTATATCCTTTATCAATATTGAACTGGGCACACTTACTTATGGCTTGAATATCCGCTTGGCGGGGTTTTTAGCAAGCTTTCAGAGTGTTTGGTTCCTGGCCCGTACACTCCTATCCCAGTTCCTTCTATAGCTTGTGAGCCGTCTGTGTACCATTGAATGGTATTCTTTCCAAGTCTGGTAATGGTATGGCATACGAAAAGTTGAAAGAGAGCCAATTTTAAACAACGATTAAATAACAATGGAAGGCTGGTATTAAAGGCAAAACAAAATGATTGAATAGAGATTTACCAGACCTTTTAAATGAGGTGTGACTTGATACCTAATGCCATTTGAAAAAATGTAAGGGGTGTCTCCAGTAGGGAGGGGGTGAATCTGACGTTTATGACATTAGCGCTAAAAGTGTCGCCCATAAGTTAAAAGTTGACGTGTTTCGGCATTTCTTTTTAATATGTCCCATTTCTGAAATATTAAGGGTGGGTCCTTTTCAAATGAACACAGTGTATATACTACACGTTTATGCCTATATTTCTGTAAATAAATAGGCTTAACACAGAAAGAACAGCGAAGGAAGCATTATCTCCGGAAGGTCTATGCCCAAATGTCAATCAATTAGTGGACATCTGATAGCTGAAATTATAGCTCAGTAGCAGAATAGCGTCAGCCAAAATAGCGCGAGGTTAAAATTGCGTCAGTCAAAATAGCGCCGCACAAAAATAACGCAGAACAAAAACAGCGGCAGACAAAATAGCTTATTCCCTTTCCCTTCTCGAAAATATATCAAAGAATTTTTATTCCACATGAAGTTTCCAAAAAAGAGGAAGGAAATAAGCTATTTTGTCTTCCGCTGTTTTTGTTCTGAATTATTTTTGTGCGGCGATATTTTAACTGACGCTATTTTAACCTAGCGCTATTTTGACTGACGCTACTCTGCTACAGAGCCGAAATTATAGAGATGATAAAGCTAAAAATAAATATAAGTGGGCGGGGGCGGCATTTTTCAGTTTTTGCCCCGCATAAAAAAAATTGAAGATCTGGGGCTGGAAACGATCAGAGAAAAGTCACCATTGCAATCAGTGACAGTAATTACGCGAAAGGAAACTCGTTGTTTGCTATGACCGGTTATTCTCTGATCGTTTCTTATAGTTTCTGATTACGGCTGGAACAGACCTATAGTGAATACACTGTCTTTCACACGCAGTCTTAGTTTATGTCCTACGAAAATAATTTTTAGCATTTTTTCATGTTTTCTTAAGCAGAATAGGATCGCTATGTGTGGTGCAGTTAATGTTGTCCACCCTAAAATCCCCAAATTTTTGTTGGTAATACCTATTGTCATGTGTCATAATATAGGCGCGCAACATATTTCTCTATGGCGCGCACCGTCTTTTTATTTCTATATAGTACGCTTGCTATACATGCTTACCTACTCTATACTTGCGTCTAGTGCCACCGTATAATTTTCTAGCCCGCATGCACGCGTGCGTATTTCATGATCAGTTTGCCTTCTAATTTATCGAGGAGGGGAAGGAAAATCATTGAAAATGCTATTATGAAACTTATCAGAAACAAAAACAAGTATTAGTTCCTCATTATTCTAACCTAAAAATTCAGAATGACAAGACAAGGCAAACAGATCATGAAATGCGCATGCGTGCATGCGGGCTAGAAAATTAAACGGTGGCACTAAACGCAAGTCCTACTCTATCTGTTTCAACTCTGTGATTTTTTCGCCAAACGCCCATTTTTAGTCCAAAATAAATAAATGTCAAAAAAATTTCAAGTCTTAAAACTTCGACCTCAACATATAACTTTTCGCAATACGAACAATCCTATATAGAAATTAATTTGTAATAAATCAATAAGTTTATCATTTTGTTCGACATTTGTCGATTATTAACAAGCAAACACCTTCAATACGCGTGACGCAATAATTAATAACAAATAGAAACAACCTGAGATCGAGAGATCGATAAACGTTTTAAAGGAATGCAATTAGTAAAAGCAAAGCAGGCGTGTGATTGTTTATAATTGAAAAAAAAAAAAATATTATTAGAGAAAGAGAGAGTGTGTGCACTCTAGCAACGTATTATTATTCAATACCCAGTACCAGTGAGTAGTTGGAGACGGTAATACCGTGGGAGAAGTTTGTAATAACGATTTGCAATTGGTTGAAAAGTATGCAAAGGTTTATGGTGATATTAATACTGTGTGTCGTTCTAACATGATGGAATCGTTTATCTACACCCACTTTAGATCCACCTATTTTTGTTGTAAAAATGTTGTTAAATCTACCATTTTGCTTATATAGTAGCCAATGATTTTAGAGAAATTGCTTCGCGTAATATACAAGGGAATTAAAAAAATAACTCTCCTATTTGGTATCCTTTTCATAGGATGGAATTTCATTTCAGGATTTTTAAAATACTCCTCTGTTTTTATTTAATTTTATGTTTATTTTAAAAATGTTTCTATTGAAAATAAGACTGGATTACATCTAAGAAAATATTTTGGATTTATTCCTTTAAGACAATGCTGGCCAGCCCGTGACAAGCACACCAGAGTTTCTACAAATTTAGAAAAAATTGCAATTCGATTAAACCAAACCTGAATACATTGAACTAAAGAAAAAAAATCTAAAATCTCCCTCACTTGTGGCTAAACTGGTAAGAAATAATAACTTATTTCACTCAAATGCAGGAACTTTTAACAAAGCTTAATAAAATGCCAAAATGTGACCGATTTAAGAATTTCATAAACAGGGTCCGGTGAGCTATACGGAACTACAAGTTTTTGACTAATTTTGCCAAAAATCGATAGTTCTCACCTATTTTGAAAATTATACGTCGAAAAATTTGCGGTGAATTCAGATTTTTTTTCACCATTTCAATGGCAACTATTTCGTTCGATATTTTCAATAAAACTCAGTTAAAATGTATCACCCTGAACAGGAAACATTTCAAAGTGATATTTACTTTTTCCTCCAAGAAAAAATTTCTTTATATTCTCTCTACTATTGTTCTAAATATATATATATAATAATCCCTTGATTTTTATTTCTTGGGTATGATTATTTTATATTGAACAAATTAAAAAGGGTTTTTTCGACGTTTTTTTTATGACATTTTAGAAAATAGACATTTTGAAAAAGCTTTCAAACGAAAGCGAAACGTCGAAAAAGCCTTTTTGATTTATTAAATATAAAATAACCATACCCAAGAAATAAAAATCAAGCGATTATTATAATAATGTCTTAAAAAATTGGCAACATATGGGAAACTTTTTTATTGTAAGTTTTACGGAAAAAAGTTATTCTTTATGAAAATCTCTGCTTTCGAAAATAATAATATTCAGGTATTTATATTTGACATTAGATGTACAGGGTGTCCACAAATTGCAAAAGATTAATAGGAATACTTTGACTTCAATTTCAACTTAAATTTTACAAATTTTAGTTGCGAAACACGTCTACTTTTATCTTATCTCACAAGTCAACACACCTCAAATGTTTATTTGTTGATTTGAATTATTTTAGCAGTGATCTTAAATCAGTAATAAATAAGTAATAATAATAGCTAGAATACTATGAATTCTGAACGTTACAAAGAATTTTTTATTGATAACTTACCAATAATAGAAAGACGACGCATATGGTACCAATATGATGGGGCACCATGTCATAGTACCAGAAATGTTCGAGAATATCCACTGCAAACTTTTAATGGACGAGTATTAGGAAGATTTGTGGAATTTGCTTGGCCTGCAAGATCTCCAGACCTGAACCCACTAGACTTCTTTTTGTGGGGATACCTAAAGCAAAAGATCTACATTAGAAGACTATTCGACAATATTGATCATTTGTAAAGGAAGCAACGGTAATTTTTTTAATTAGTATGATCTAATTGCATATTAAAACATAGTTTTCTATTTCGAACAACTTTTCATAATTAAAACCTCGTATACGATTTAAAAAATATACATCTGACATTTGCGTTTTACTTTATGGGCCATGCAGAACTTTTTATAAAGAATAACTTTTTTTCGTAACATAAAAATAAAAAAGTTTCTCATATGTTGCGCCAACTTTTTCAGATATATATTATTATTCGGCAAATATCTACTATAACTATATATATATATATATATATATATATATATATAGGGAATATTGGGGAAGCGGCAAAATTGTAAAATGAGTACTCTACACTATTTTCCAAGCTTTCGGAATATCTTTATTTCCATTCTCAAGGACAGCATTCGAGATTGTATTACAAGTTGTTTTAAATGGTAAATACATCTAATAATAATTTTGATTTGAATTTAAAAAAAAATAAATGTCAAAATGATGTCAAACAAAATCGTTTGCTTATAGAATAAGAAATAGTATACAATTATAACTAACCTATATCTAAAAATATCAAGATTGGCTAGGTTCGTCTTCTTTTTTTCCATTTGTTTGATGTTATTTTAACCTCAAATGTTTGAAATAGACGAATTTGAAATTTGATGACACTCATGCTCCCTATCAATAGCCAAAAGGTAGTAATAAATATCACTCAAATTTTTATGATCACTCTTTCTATTGATGATATTTTGTTCTTGAGATATGTGAGCCATTTCCAAGAAAAGTCTTTTTTTGGTATTTGATTGTATATCTAAAATACTGACAGAATCAAAATCCATAATATGGTCTTTATCAATTATATGTTTGCACCAAAATAGAACTGGTTCTAATTTTAAGCCACAAGTCGCAGTGACTACACTAAAATCGCAATCGGTGCGGAGTAATAAATCAAAATTTTATGGGACTTGCTCAGCATAGGTGGACCAAACAAAATATGTAATTTTACACTACCTGCTGTAATGAATGTTGTGGAAACAAGAAATTTATTTGTGCCGACGGATATCGTAGAAAGATAACAATGACCGAGTCTTATCTTAATACTTTCTAGGGGTATAATAGGCGTAGGTTTAAGAACAGTATTAGGGGTTCGTAGGTATATATTGTTAATATTTGTTGTATTGCTTAAGTTTTAAATTATGAAAATACGTAGATATCCTATTAATTAAGTGTGGTTTAAAATGTTGAACGTTAAATTATGGCTCGAATTCTAAATAATACAATATTATGATTGTCATTTGCTTACCAAATTAATATGAACATGCCACTTGAAAATTGTTTAAATAGTTCTTCCTTCATCTTAGTATAGATTATCAAGGGCAAATGTCTCTAAATCACTGTCGGAATCACAATCGTCACTTGAGAAGTCATTATTTATTGAAATTGTTAATGGTGACACCGTAATGTCTGCATCTAAGATTTTGTCCAGATTCCACAAGTTTTCTTCCTCTTTTAATACATGATGAATTGCTTTTTGCCAATTTTCTTTAGTAACTTGTAATAGGGACCTGTCTAATAATGCTTGCACATCTTTTAGTTTGAATGTAGTATTATGTCGACCTATAAAACTTTTCACTTGTGCCCATATCAGTTCTATCGGATTTAATTGGCAGTGATATGGGGGAAGTCGCACTACGTCAATACCACGTTTTTTGCTAGTTCGTCCACTGCATATCGAGCAGGAGGCTTATTCAATTTTACAATTTGTAGAAGTTCTGATTTGACTTATTTTTGAGGAAAATTAATATTTTTGTCTGTTAGCCATTCAATAATCTCTTGCTTTCTCCATGATGTGTTTGGCACCTTCTCACAATCTGACGAGAATGGTAACTAGCGTTATCTAATACTATGACTGAACCTTTTGGTATCAGGTCAATCATCTGCTCAAAATATTCCTCAAAAACGTCGGCGTTCATATCTCCATGGTAGTCTCCAGTTTTTTTAGATTGGAATATTAAAGAGCCACCATCTAAAAACCCATTATTACTGCCAATATGAGTTATGATTAGACGTCGTCCCTTACCGGATGGACTCTTCAATCCTGTAGATAATCCTTCCAAATGAGCCTATCGTGAAGATTGAATGTTGGTATCCTGCCACATTTTACTGATAGTGTAGCCTTCATTCACCCAAGTAAAATATTGGTTTGCCTTCTGCTCGTAATTTAGAAATTGTTCTTAGATATCTCCGTCTCCAACAAATAATTTCGTCAGTATCAATTAGAATCGCTTTTCTATCATGTTTTGCCCATTTAAATTTTAATTCCTGTAGCGTTTCCCGTAGTTTCGTTCGGCCCATTTTAGGGAAATATGGATCTTTATTCATTTCATCCGAAATTTTAGCTAGTGTTGGGATTTCTTTCCTAAAATAAAACTCGTGCACTTTTCTTCTTATTGCGTTTTTAATTTCTTCTGCGAATTCAACTTTATTTTTACCGCCTGCATTTTTCTTATAACTGAAATGACAGTTACGAAGTTATCTGTTATTAGGTTTTTTTCCTAAAAAAACTGTTGCACTAAACTGACACATCCAAGTATGAAGCACACAATGGCTCTCTCTTCCAAATCCATATATTTATTGTCCTTTTAGAAAAATTGAGCAATAAATCGCTGTTTTGAAGTTTTAATTTATATTCCATAAAGTTGGGTTATGTGTAACGGTAAATGGCTGTAACCTCACAGGGCACCAGCTCGAAGGGCTCCGGCTAGAGACTCCTCTCAAGGGTGATTCGACCCCAAGTTTATGTCACACAAGGATAACAGAAGGGTTGTAAAAATTGAGGGCGCCACTACCTTTTTGACGATAAAAATACTAAAAAAACTAAGGCGGAAAAGGTAGAAACGCCTTGTAAAATTAAAATAAAAGTTAATAATAAAAGTGACCCCGGGCGATATCTCCCTCAGCTTTTATAGTTGAGGATTTAGAAAAAAAATTAAAATAGAATTAACACAAATTTATTTTGCCACAGGAAATGAACACTGGAATTTGTACTTTTATAGGTACTTAGCTTATATGGAGTGGTTTCCTGAAGTAGGTAGGCAGGTATTGATCTGAACTGATGTGTTCTGTTCTAGGGCGGTATTTTGATCTAGGGCTGTATCCTGGGGTTCTATCGTTGGCTATATCCTTGGGTTATATTCTTGGGTTATATCCTCGGGTTATATCCTTGTGGTTATATCCTTGGGTTATATCCTTGGGTTATATCCTTGGAGCTGTGCTTACCTAGAAGTAAAGGTGGATCAGGGATATATAGGAACTTGAATGTAATGGCACATTATGTTGGTCAGCTTTTCAGGTTGAAAAAAGGAAGGCAGTTATTTGAAAGTAAAATAATTGATTTAATTTACTGAAAGCTTTCCAAATTATGTCCCATGTTAAAACAGTAAAAATAGCAATTATCGGCTAAATTAAAAAAATATACTAATGATCCGAAAGAAACTAATGATAGCAAAAAGTTATTTATTTAGTTATATGAAAAAATATCGTGCTTAGGAAATATATGAAACCGGCACTGGCGTTACGAAAGAATATTTTATAGGTTAACAGGTTATAAAAATGTTATTTTATAATTGAAAGAGTTATTTCGCAACTGAAACAGCTTGAAAATGTTTGTATAAAAGTAAAACAGTGAATTATAAAAGAATATTTGGTTTAAAACTACCACATTAGTATAAAAGAACAGTTTATGACCACGTGTTGAATTTAATTTCGTCTATCTCTGTAAAAAAAATTAAGAATGCATACGAAAATTATATCAGACAGTACTTTAGAAGAAGCTTATTAATTATAAATTATGATTTTGAACTTACCACAGCAAAATTTATAAGATACTTAAAATATGAGAGATAACGAGAGATGGTCTTTCCCCTTAGGCGGTCGATAACGGAAAGGGGTGTTTCACGTGGCGTTGGAAAAAATGGAAGCGTCCGTTAGCAGACGTCAATTGTCTTATGGTCAGGGTTAAAGAATTTGAGATCACAGAACTATAATTGGAAGTGGCTAGTGACGACGAGCGCTAATTAAAAGGATTTATTCTGTAAAATCGAAACAGGTCGATAGACATGTTACATATGGTTATCTTATAATGTCAAAAATATGGTGACTATTTTGAATATTGGCAACAATATGGTATTTCCTTAAGAAATTGCTACAATAGTATAAACATGGTGTGAACGCTCATGCAACTTTGAGGGGAGACGTGTTGCGGCGAGAAGTTGCTACAACTAAATTGTCTTGATCAATTGCACCGTCAGAACCGGGCTTTAAGTGTATATTTTTTATTAATCAGTGACATTGACATTGCCTGTCAAATGTCAGAAGGCTGTACCTACAAGTAGAGTTGGGATTATTCAGCTCCCTAAGTATCAAGAACTAAACTCTTCCAAAGTTAATATTATAATGAAAAAACAAGTTTTCAAATTTTAACGGTTTTCTTGTTCCAAACATACAGTTTGGCTTCTTTCCTTCTATAATACTGTCTATATTTAGCACAGAAATAAAACTATCATGAAAGGAATAGTTAGTATGATTGCCTGTTGTGCCGCGGCTAAATTTCTAATACCAACGTTTTTCAAGAATGGGAAAGCAAAATGATCATTGCATTCACCCTTCCCCTTCAAAAATTAATGTGCGTTTAATAATAGATCTAGTGACAGATGCACAACTGTATGTTAAAAATAAAGGCAATCGCGGCCAGTTGTTCAAATGAAGTAATACATTACATTTCAATTAATCATTCATATGCATTAGGTTTTATCAAAAAAACAGATACCTGCAAAATCGTGCCACTGACTTGAACTAATTGCTTGAAAACACTCATAAATCGCCGGTTTTATTTGCGCAGTCGACGATTATGACAATTATGACAGATTTGTTTTAGTTCAACCACTTTGTATATTTATTGATTGTTTGAAAGAGAAAAATATTTATCAAGTGTATCATAAATAAATTGAATACACCGTATACCGATAATCATTACTCAGTTTCAAGAATAAGCCACACAAGTCCCAAGATAGCAATACCACCGTTCCGTTTTAACATCTTTATCTAATAGAGGTCGCTTTATAGGGCATTCCGTCATTCAGGAACTCGGTTGACAACGAGGCATTGTGTCACCCATAAATTGTTTCAAACCCATTGCGCTCCTTGTCTTACATAGGCGGAACCAGAATAATGTTTGTAAACATTTTAACAACAAAAATTGGAATGGAAAATATAAAAACAAAAATCGAAAATCTGCAATGCGGACTTGTTTTTTTTAAATTTTGTAGTTATCTTTTTAAAAATTCTATGGGAGTAAAATCCAGTGACCTAAATGGAAAGTTCAATTGTTATTAACTGAAATTAACAAAACGCATAATAAGTGCGATTAAAAATAGATATTGTACGTACAATATACAAGATTTTATCTACGTCTAATTTTTTATAAAAAAATACATCGTTTTACAGCAACTACGTCATGTATTACTTTATTGGAAAGAGCTTGGTTCGGAGAGACAACATTAATTTTGGTCCATGAGATACACTGTCAGTGAAAAAAATCCTGTCCCAAATATTTGACACATTTTCAAAAGTGGTTACCACTCATTTGATTTTTATGATTTTTTATGTGAACTGTACCTAGGTCAATTCTTCAGTAGCAATACTGTGCTTGCAATGTTTATGTAGAGTTAAATTTGAAAATATACGAGATGCATAAATGTGAAAATGTTTTTTACCCGAAATTTGATATACCCTCTAGGGTGCAGCAACTACAATAGAAGGTGTCAACTAATGCCAAAATGTAGCACCATATTTTATGGACATTTTGTTCGATATTACCTCTGTTATTAAAGAGCTTACACGCGATTAAAGAAAATCATTCAAACGTCCCATGTAAAAATTCTCAACTGTTTGGCCAGCTTGCAGCTCTGATCTCAATCCTATTGAGCATCTCTGGGACTAGCTGCAGAGACGCATTCGTTGTCCGACATCGTCCAAAATCTGCGAATTGCACTACAAGAAGAATTCGATGCAATTCCTCATCCTTTCTTCACTAACATTATTGATTATTTTAAATGTCATGCAGTGACGAATAATTGGATTTTAATTATTTTGTACACCTCCTAAGTTACGGAAATGTGAAGCATAAACTGAAACCAACTATACTAGATTTCCTATTGCATAGGAGCACAAGAGAGGGTCGATAGCCATAAAGCAGCAATAAACCATTGGCGTTGCATTTTTCGGTAAATACCTGATTGGTTTCATTTGTCGGGTTTACTTAATAGTGAAAAAGTTAGGCAAGTATCATATTATTAGTAAGTAATTATTACAGTATTAACAGCCGATTTTACGGAGACCATTCAATTGGGCCAAAATACCTGCAACAATCCGTTACTGATAATGGGTATTAACTAGGTACTGCTAAACAATGAAAGTTTTGAAAACTATGCGGTCACAAAGTATTCCAGGTAGCTATAAATGTAGCTATAGGTACTTGAATTGTGCAATCCTTAATATAATTAGGTAGTTATCTTTTGGTATATATAGTAAAATTAATACCTATTTAGAGGTACCAGCCGTTTTAGTAACTCAACGTATGCGGCTTCTTGAACCATCTGAACCCGCATGAAAAAAATTAGGTTATGACCTTTGTCATGTCAAATGCTTGACATATTTCTTATTGCATTGGCGTAGTGACTTGAAATTTCATATTATCAGTGGCGGTTTGTAATAATACAAATTAATTTTATGAAATTCATAAAATTCTAAAGATGTTGACATAATAAAAGAATATAAAAGAAGCGCACTAATTTTAAAAACATTGTTTTATTAACTAGATACATAGTTTTCTTAAAAAAATATGGCAATTCAGAGTTCGATTATTTACAAATTCTAGATTTAAAAAAAAGACAACGTGATCTTCAAGGCAAAGTTTAATTAGTTTCTAAATCAGAATAACTTTCGGAAAGTGATAGTTCATCATCGGATTCATTGGATGAAGAGATCACCATAGGTTCGATGTTTAGTAGGTCCAGTTTGTTTTCTACTTCCCATGCTTCAGAAATAATTTTCTCTGTATGATTTATGTAATTCTGCCAGTGTTGCTCCGGTACATTTTTTACAACGTCATTCCATACTTTTAAGACTTCAGTAGGTGACCTTGCAGTTTTCGTAATAGCTTGGTCATAATGCCTTTTAGTTTCTGACCATGGCAATGATAGGGTGGTAGCCTGAGAACACAATGACCATGCTCGGCAGCGTATTTGTCTAAATGATAATTTTTTTCTGACAAAACTTGCTTTTCAATTATATTCCAAACAGCAACCTTTAAAATGTGATCTGGAAAAGGGATTTCTTTTTTTTGAGCCATTCTAACATGCGTGTTTTACTCCAACTTTTTCTTGGGATTTCTTCATCCAGGCGACTGTGATACGTTGCGTTATCCATTATAATTAACGATGGTTCTTCCAAGTTTACAATTAGTTGCTGTTTAAACCAATTTTCGGTGTTCATGTTATCATGGTAATCGCCTGTTTTTTTATTGCATTTAAAAATAAGCGATGCATTTGCCACAAAACCTTTTTTATTACCGGCATGAACAATTACATATCGTGTCCCACTTCCAGTTATTTTTAAATCACTGTGTTTAGTACCATCTTGCCACATTCTTCTGTCCCCGCTTTCACTAAAAACCCATGTCTCATCCAGAAAAACAGGTGTAAAGAGCTTTTCGCTTTTAGCAGCATGGTATTTGTTCAAAAATAATATTCTTTCTAATCTGACTGCAGGCATTTCCAATAAATGTTTTCTTCCATCCTGTTTTTTGAAATGAAAACCCATTTTTTTAATTCCCAAATATAACGAACCTTTGGAAATCTTAGTTTCTGGAGAGTCTTCGATAAATTGCCGTAAAATAGTTTCTACTGTGATTTTATCCTTTCGCGCATACATTTTATAAATTACTTCCCTCAAACAATGCAGGGTATTTTTTGTAATTCGGGTTTTGCTCCGGGAAACGCTTGCAGACATATTTCTTCTAAATTCGAAATCTGTAGCTCTGTTTGGTTTTTCAAGATTATATAATGTGCTTTCTGGAACTTTTAGTGCTTCGGACGCTTTTTGAATTGCCTTAAATCGAGATCCTAAATCGTTTTGAAATTAGTTTACTACATTAAGCATAAGTTTTTTGGATTCATCAGAATATCGCATTTTTATATCTTATTTTGCGTTATGACATTAACATGAAATCAAAATTTGACGTAACTTCAAAAACGTGACATCTAATAAATTAGTTACGACGTTCATTTTTGTTGGTAATTTTTTGTTTCAACCGATTTATTCATAATAAATAAGGATGGTCTTATTCTAAATGGGTATAAAATTTACTATATATCCTACAAAAAACTGTAAGACCCATCCCTACTCGGCAAAACCCTTAAACTGACTGCACGACACTGGCCACCGGCTTATCATATTAATGAATCCTTAACCATTGTGCCGAATTTTACGTTGCTTTAATTTTGGTAAAACCGACCTGTTTTATCATTTTATTCCACATAGAAAAAAAAGAAAGACTCCCCCTATATTTATAGTACTTTTAAAGCACTTTGTTCCTACGGGAAAAAAATATAGTATAACCATTGACTTTGCCAGGCCGAAAGTATGACCTTTCCACCCGGGTCGAAAGTATTGTATATTTCCCAACTTTGAAACCAGTCAAAACTGACGTCATTACATAATATATGATTGTAAGTGAAAATTATTTATCTCGGATAATTTTCATTGAAACACATATTGTATATAAATATATTTCATTCTATCATGATTCATCGCTAAATAAAAGTAGTAAAATATTCTTTGGTAAACAACTTCCTGGTTATCTACGCCTCTGGTACTGTCTTAAATAAATTAACCCCGTGTGGCGGTGGTATTCTGACTCGACGGTGCGCCGTTCTATCGTCCTACTCTTGAGTACTTTGCGAGTATGAAAGTACTGCGTAAATCTGTACCACCGACAATATTTCAACCGTTTGTTCTTTGAGATACTTATGGTCTATTATTTCGCACATAGTTTATGCACTTAAAGTACGACCCGACCCACGCTTTCCATAGTCATGTCAGGAAGGACCAGTACCTCGTGTTATATATACAGATAGTTTGTTTTACGACCGTTATTTTGAAGTACCACTGGTTTTCCGGAACACGTTCCTGTTGAATAGTGCTCATATTTTCAGCCCTTAACACACGGTACTATGGTAGTATACAGGGTGTACCGTAAATTAGAGGCATGATAGATCGTTAAAAAATATTTAAAATACCCCAATAAAACTTTCCTCTAACCTTCTTAGTTTGTGAGATACAGGCTGTTGAAGGATGCAGAAGAAATACACATTTTATTGCATATCTTCTCGGTGGATGGAAGTACAAATTTAAAATTTTTTGTAGGTTATTGTCTCTCCAAAACACATCAACAGTATTAATTCTGTCAAATTCTAATGCGCCAGTGGCGTGGTACGAGAGGTTCGTAAACTTTTAATGTACCATATTTTTGAAACACCCTGTATTTAGAGCTGAAAACTTTTGTCTGCAATTTTTTATTGAATTTCCTACATAAAATGTACTCTTTCTTGAACTCGATACAACACTCCATTTTCAAGATTTTTAACTTTTTATTGCAGTAAATGAAACACTTTCTTATGTTGTAAATTTTTTTAAACAATAAATTTGATCTGAATTTACAGGTAACTGTAATTAAGTAAATAATATAATTGTGATTGAGTTCAGTAATATAAATTATTTTTTGTTCATTTCCATTTGAAAATATATGTTTAAAATCTTCGATCGTGAAGAATGTATAGTCTGCTACTCGGTTAGAATGAAAATTTGTTATGCTCGTGGTTCCTCACGCTCGCCTTCGGCTCGCGCTCGGAACTTTCTACTCGCATCGAATTTTCATTCTAATCTTGTTACAGAATATACTATTCCCTTCTCCAAGAAGACAAGTCTTTCTTGGTTCCGGGAGAACTGTTTAATTGCTCAGCTATAAGTTTCCATCGCTGTTGCGACTCTTTATATATAAAATTATTTTTAAAATTCCCAGTTCGCAATTTTAAATTAAGTCTTTAGATTAACAGAAAAAATAATGAAGACAAAAATGTACTGAAATTATGCAACTTATAATGCAGTCACTAGTTTAAATGTGAAGTTGTCGATAGTCTTCCTTTGCTGTTCTATGTTTCAGCTTCTTCTTCTTTTTCCTTCATTGGGATGTTTGAGCTTGTTCAGGACAAAAGTGTTGACATCTGACATCTATCACTCTGTTGTTTACCTTGTTCAATTTGAATTTGAAGCATTTTATTAATAAAAGGTATAAAGCTTAAGCTCGAACTAATCAAAAATTTAAACCAAGATGAAACAACATGCTAATGCAAACAACTCTCACTGTCACTTTAACCTAAACTTCTTCTTTTCTTCTTCAATTTGGGTAACACCCTCTATTATGATTATTTTGTTCCATGTCAAAATATATGACTAACTTTAACTCATACTATAGTTTATTTCAGAAAGGTATAGAGTAATAAAACCTCATTAGGTATGCAAAGGGTGCACAGAGTGACCCAACGAATATTTAAGCCACTTTCATAGTTTGGCATTGATTTCATTGTAAAATTCTTTCTTTTTATCAAGTGCAGGTAGTACCACCCGGGTTGGGGTCAATATATGGGTTTAGCCTATTGTTTCCCATTCACAAAGACTGAAAATAGTGTCCAAAGGCGTACCGGTAGGATACTCGTAAAAAGGAAAGAATTTTATTTTAACAGAATAAAAATTAGGCATTATGTACATAGTATTAGGTACACTTATTTTTTATTGAACATTATACAAAAAATACATTATACAGAAATTAAATTATAAAAAATCATAATATTCTTCGTCATCTGAGGAACTGTCATCTCCTCTTGACGTTATAATTAACGGGTCGACGGTCCGATCGATCAAGTAGTCAAGATTCCACATTTTCTCCTCTTCTTTAATGACATGCTGGACTGCTTTTCGCCAGTTCTCTGGTGTCACCTCCTTAATGGCTTGATCAAACAGTTGCTTAACGTCTTTCATTTTGAATGTCGTGTTGTGTCTTGCTACAAATCCTTTCACTTGCGCCCATATAAGATCTACAGGATTTAGTTCGCAATGATATGGCGGTGTGCGCAGCACAGTTACACTATGTTTTTCTGCTATATCTTCCACGGCGTATTTCATAAAACGATGTTTGTGTAAATTTGCTATAGCTAATAGTTCTTTTTTTATCAAATTATCTTCAAATTCAATACTTTTGGTGGTTAACCAGTCAATAATTTCTTGTTTTCTCCAAGATGAAGTTGGAGTCTTCCCTATGCGGAAGATATTTTATCATTTCACCAAAATAGTCTTCAAAAACATCCGAATCCATGTCCTCGTGGTAATCTCCCGTATGGCACGACTGAACGGTTAGCAAAAAATCCCTCTTCGCTTCCAATATGGACGATTATTAGTCTTTTCCCTTTACCTGAAGGCACCTTAATACCCGTTGACAGGCCTTCCATGAAAGCTTGGCGAGCACTGGTTATATTTTTGTCTTGCCACATTTTTGGTACTGTATAACCTTCATTGATCCACGTCTCATCAAGATAAAAGATTTTCTTCTCTGTTTTGTACTGCTTTATACTTCTTAAATATTTTCGTCGCCAGCAAACAATTTCATCGCTTTCCAGTAAAAGTGCTTTACGGTTATGCTTTTCCCAGGCAAAATCCATATTTCTCAAAGTGGCCCATAAAAGTTTTTTAGTTATCAACGGAATACTGTCATCCTGGACAAGCTCCATTAAAATCTTATCTAGGGTGGGTATTTATTTTTTAAAATAAAAAGAGTGAACTTTTCTTCGAATTACATTTTTGTTGTCTTCATCAAGGACTTTCACTGGTCCGCCTGGACTTTTCTTGGGAGGCTCCACTTGGCCTGCTATCTTTCTCCCCCGCAATAATTTAAAAACGGTGGACTTTCCAACTCCAGTCATTCGGGAACATCGGTCGACAGTTTCTTGTACAGTAAATTTCGGGTAATCGTATTTTATGCAATCGTGTACATTTAAAATAATAAGTTTTTCATTCACTGATACTGGAGAATTATTGGAACATCTTTTCGTTGGTGTAAATGTCGCCATTTTATTACTAATCTTATAATACTGTGAACACTATTTACGGCTTAACAGCAAATACTGATGCGTTAAACTAAACAAATATACTTATAAAGGTCTAAAAATTTTGGTTGTAATCTTTGGTAAGGCACCTTGCGGCGCATGGTTGAGCCGAATCTGAAACAGGGTTGGAATTAGGCAGAGGCACTAATAGAAGGTTAAACGGTACCTGTTAAACGCAAAACGTAACTGTATAATCTACTATCTAAGTAATCCCTACACAATATTTCGATATTGACACTTTAGGCCAGAAAACATACTTTTCCTAATTCTCTTACGCAATTACTTGAAATTTTAATATTACAAACAATACTATTTCAAGACCTACGCCTATGGCCGACACCGAAATTGAGCCGAACTGGACGGAATTCCCCATTTTATTACTCTATACCTTTCTGAAATAGACTATAGTGACGTCCAAATCTATACTGCGAATTTTGAGAAATTTTTTAAATTGAATCTTCTTAATAGGGATAAAAACAAAACAACACTATTAAATTTGATAAAATACGGTGCGACGTAATTTGTTCCCTTAGAATTAACGATCTGCTAATCATTAACAAGAATCTATTTTCAGTTGAATACCCTATTAGCATATTTTTTTGTGTATTGGAGACATGCCCACATTTCCTTCAATTCTTTGATACTTCATCCGCTATTATTGAGTATTATTCTGCCAGCAACTTACAACCTTATATTAATCTGCACTTACAATATCAAAAAACAACTCCAAAATCAAAATAAAAAACAACACAAGTGATTACTGTGACTAAAAATTAGGTTATATCTTTATTTTGATGTCGAAGTCAATTTGGCCAACTGATCTCAACACAACAACTCCAAAAAGTGTTGTTTGTTTGTGACTCATTTGTACTCAATATGCCTCCTAGAAGGCGGCGGACAAATTTAGGCAGAAGAACCCGAAATGCAACGAATCAAATTAATTATCAGTAGTAATAACCCAAGGACATTGATAATTGTTCGAAAAAATTTTATAACAGATTTCGAAAGCTTGTTGCTTAGAAATAGACCGACGCCGCAGGCGGAGGTCTGTTACCAATAAGCAACAAGCTTGAGAAAGTTGTTATAAAATTTTTGAGCATTTATCAATGTTCGAGGGTTATTCGAATAGAAAATTTTTTGCTAATTATAGAAAAAAAAACAGAGTATATTTGCTTCTATAATTTCTGATGAAATAAAACAAATTAATTTGTTTAAATCTTCATTATTTATTTTGAACTGACGTTCAAATTAAAATTAGTGACGCATTTCGCTACACAGTAGCTTTTTCAAACTAGTTGATCGCACGCTTCTAGAGCACCTATAGTTTTTTTTTAAATTTTGTTTTTGGTATATTGTATATATTGTATTTATTTTTCTTTTCTTCACCTACTAGTAGGTTGCTTATGTAATTATCTGTTTTTTGGGCACAACAGGGACTTGTCCCTCTGCCCTTTCTAAATATAATAATAATAATAATATAATAAACTATAGAAGCTTAGCTTTAGCCAACTGTGGCCTCAAATTATTCACCAGCCTTATTCTAAATAGGTTGTCCTCCTGGGTTGATGACTGTAGACTGTTGCCTGAATCCCAATCCGGTTTTCGAGAAGTTGTGGCTGTATTGATAATGTTTACACTTTGAGTTTTGTGATTTAGCTACATATCAGACATCAAAAACGCAAGCATTTTGATATTTTTGTTGATTTTAAGAGAGCAATCGACCTAAACGACCATAAGTTATTATGGACTAAATTATTTAAGCTTGGATTATCGGCAAAAATACTTTAAAAAGTCTGGGATATATAAATTTAAATGTCCAGAATGTAATGCTGTCTAAATTGGTCAAACAATTCGAAATTTTGAAATTAGATACAATGAATACTCACGAGCATACAGATTAAAACAGCCAGATAAATCACATTACGCAAAACATCTTCTTGACACAAAACATTCATTAACACCTAACACAAAACTAGAAGTACTGCATATATTTGATGAGAAACAAGAACTAGATTTCCTTGAAGAACTAGAAATAAGAAGACACTTAAGAGACCCACAATATGAAGTTGTCAATGAACAGATAAATCTAGGTAGCTTTCCACTATTAAATTGTCTTCTTAAGTAACAATTGTAAAAATCTGCAGATATAGTTTTCCTTGGTTTCCTATATCATTGCACAGTTATACTGATCTTAAATGGGAAAAAGATATCCAGGATACCAGGATAGCTATCCTCATAGGGCTAATAATAACTAAGCTCTGATATTTGTAATTTCATACCTTCTTCTTTTTTGCTATTCATATCTATTAAGTCAATCACAAGATAGGTCACTCACTATTTGGTCTAGCCAAAATATTAAACTTCAAGTAGGCAACACATAAAATGTATCTTCTGTCATTCTGACGATGACATGCAAATATCGAAAAAATTATAAATTATAGTTTAGAGTTTTCATTGGGTTTTTAATTAAATAGTGGCATTAATTATAAACAGTTTAATTTAAAAAACTAATTTTTTTTTGGTTCCACAAAATAATATTAAGCCAAATTTTATTATAATAACGGTATTTGTGCATGAATTTATTGTAGGTAACCAAAGATTTCATATTTTTTGTGATTTAGTCACGGAAGCATTTAATCGTTCAATAAAAGTGAGAAAGGTTACTGTACAATGACCTTCGATTTTCCCCCACACGGTTGAGTACCCCGATGATTAATTCACGAATACCACAAATCTTACATTTTTCAATGAATTTTGTTCTCTCAAACTTCGCATAACGCTAGGAGAATATTCTTTACTTATTAATTGATACGCATGCGTGGCCAGAATATTGTCCCGAGTAAGTTCCAAACAAATGCACACTTTCTTCTTTGGGTGACAGGATCTGCACATGGCCTCGTTTGTCAACCCCATTAGCTTTGCGTGCCTATTAAATATATCTACAGTGCTCCGTTAGCATACCTACTATGACCTTGGCGAACGTCCTTTAATTAACTATCTTGGTGAGATTTTCTACCATTATAGAGATTTCTGTGTAACCCACTTTTTTATGGACATGCTTATTGTCGATTTTGCAACGCCGCAGAAAGGTTCCGGTACATTAAATGTCATTAATGCGTCTTGTCTGGCCATTTTATCCACCTTTTCATTGCCATTATGACCGTCGTGCCCCGGTACCCAGACTACCGTGGCTTTACAACGATCTCTGAGATCTCTCGCAATCCCATACTTTCTTAAAACCGACCTCTATGTAATCGAGCGCCTTTAGTATAACAAGCGAATACAGACGCTTACTGAAGCTAAGGTCTTATGGGGGTCAGTTCAGAGCTGATTAACAGATCCTTCAGGCAGCCAACGCATAACGCCACCGTCGCTGACTAACAAACTCAAAATCCGAGTTGAGAGCTTGTTCGATCCGCCCTTACTTTTCAGCTACAAGCCTTCTTTTTCCACTACCCGATTACAAAACGTCTTTCTCGTCCATCTGAGTGCCATCTCATGGTCAGTTCGAAACCTCTCGGTCTCACACGTTGGCCAGCTCTTCTATAAGCGTCTATATTCGTTGGTATACCTTTGGCTGTCTGTGAAGATGGTGACTGAACGGAATGTTATTTCCTGCCTTTTAATTTCTTCGACGTAGTGGTGAATCACCGTCACTTGCGCTTGTGAAGTTGTGACGTTCTTAGATAGGCTTATTGGAATGGCTATTCTTTGTTTTAGCTTTACAATTCCGGTTCCTAGACCTACCTCTTCCTAGAAGCCTTTTGTATATACCAGGTTGCCTCGTCCTATTTTCCCTACCGTATTTGGAAGTCATCATTGTGGTCGTTGTCCCATTATGTCATCCTTAACTCCTCGATAATATTTTGATTGGCAATACTGTACGTTTGGCTTATGTGAACTTTTAAGTAGTCTGTAGATCTGAATTCGCTTTGAGTACAAATGTGTAGTGGCGGTTGAATCAACAGAGTGGTTTTCATGGCTCCCATAATACACAGGCAAGCATCTCTTTGTGTGCTACTTGAATGTCTTATAGCTTCTATTTGCAGTGTCTTTGTCCACCACTCTACTGATCCGTAGGCTATCATAAAGTTATTCCTCATGCCATTTATCTTAAGAATCCGATTAGGTTCCCTGCAAATTTCTTAGACAACCTGAACAGTTCAATAAATCTCCTTCAGGAGAGAAAGGACTGGGATACAGGGCCTCCTATAATAGCGAATCTCAACTGTTACACTGATGGCTCTAAAACAGACTCTGGAGTAGGAGCCGGAATATATGGGGTGCCAGGCCATCAAGGAATAAAAGGCAATGAAAAGGCCGATGAATTAGCCAAGCAGGGAGCGACTGAGATCATGATAGGGCCAGAACCTTCCTGCGGAATTGCTAAATGGATAAACAACCAGGCGTTGCGCTGGTGGCATGAAACTCCGGGGCAAAGGCACGCTAAGCTATTCCTTAAAAGCCCTTCAGTCAGACTGACACGCGACCTACTATGTCAAAGTCGAGAAACGACGAGGATGATGGTGGGAATGCTGACAGGGCATTGTAGGCTAAGGAAGCATATGCACACAATTGGCCTAGCAGATGACAGCCTATGTAGGTTATGCCAGGAAGAAGACGAAACCGCGGAGCACTTACTCTGTGAGTGCGAAGGCCTAGCAAGGGTGCGGTTTCACCTATTCGGAGAGGAGGCGGTATCCAGGCTAATAGGTCTAATAAAAAGAATAAAGCTAGATATCGAGCTCTAAATAAGGGGGAGGACCACAATAGATCTACAACGGTCGCAGTGGGATAGGACAAAGAGCCACTCCAATTCTAATCTAATCTCCTTCAGGCAGTTCAGGAACGCTTCGGGAACAAACCTACTGTATCAACTTCTAGCAAACACTCCGCGCTACACCGCGATAATAAAAGTTAGGATCGACTTTGACGTGCTTTTTTCGGTTTTGGGCTCAGCTGAAAGGCGCCATTCCGAAGCTTGTTCACTGATTTGCATGTCAAACTCGTAAACCCATGTCTCATTATCAGTTGAAATGCGTTTTAAGAATGAGAGGTCGGAATTGACTCGTTCTATCATATCTTACGCAACCCTTAACCGATTTACTTTTGCACAAAATTCAACCCTTTGGACACACGTCGCGTTCCATATCCGAACAACACAGAGGTCTCTTTCAAATTTTTGAATGCACTGCACCACTCATATGAACCACAGATCACCTACCTAATATGAACCTGTTTTTGATTGCTGCCATTGAACAGGAGCATCTGTTCGTAGCTCTAGGCGCCGACGTTGCCAAATTTCAAGAAAGTGACATTTAAAAAACGAGGAGAATAAAATGAGGTTAAGTGTTTTTTTTCGTTTTATCTCTATTACTTTTTCAAGAAGGGGAAGGAAAAATAACCATTCCATTAACCTCTCCCCTTGAAGGTTCATTAAGGTGAAGGGTGTATAGAATGGTTATTTTTCCTTCCCCTTCTTGAAAAAGTAAGAGCTAAGATATATAAAACGAAGAATCCTAGGGCACAACACCTTGGAGATTACTGGATAGAAGAGGGACATTTACCTGAGTTGAAGCCTGCAGATATCCTAAAATTCCTCCGGGAAATAGGACTAAAGGAGCTACTAGTCTCTCAGACTTTCCTCAGGAACTAAGTAGAAGTAAGGGGGCACAATAGATCTTTTAGGTCTCAGTGAATGTCACCCCAATTTACATACATACATATACAGATACATTCAAACACAAACGGAACATAGGGATTTTAAGCATTGTATCAGAACTGCTTTTGAACTAGTCGACCAACATCCAGCTTCAATAGATTAAAAACACGATTATTACAATCGTTTATTTGGACACCTATAGCATATCGTACAATTCCCACCACTCCCTATTCTCAACTGAGGGCGATCCTTAATTAGCGTCAGTCAGTCAGTCAGTCGATCAGTGAGAGTGTTCAAGCCCATAACTTTGTTTCAATTTAAAGAATCCTATTTTGTTTTATTTACGAATTTATTTTTATTTTGAAAGCCGTTATGGCCAAAAGAAATCAAAACATATTATCTTAACTCGAAACATTAACTGTTAAAAAGAATTTAACAATTAATTTTCGATTTTAACAACATAAAACGTAAGCATATTGTTTCAATATGTAGCGACGTTTACTACCCCATCAAATAATTATTCAATACTAAATCGCAGTTCGCACATAACTAACAAATTTTGGAAGGAGAAGGGGCGGGCTTTTTTACAGTGATTTTGTATCCAGCTGTCCAGATCAATACTCGATATTCATTGAAGTGAACTTATAGAAATGTTTTGTTGGTGGACTATTTAGATCGGCGAATACACTAAATCCCTATGTTCCGTTTTTATTTGAATGTATCTGTATAAAACGAAAACAAACACTTAACCTCATTTTATTCTCCACATTTTTTAAATGTCACTCTCTTGAATTTTGGCAACGTCGGCGCCTAGAGCTACGAACAGATGCTCCTCGATTGAACACGCTCTACAGTATTCGCCAGCTAACTTGATGTCCCAGAAATTACCAACTAAGAGAGACAGAGTAATAGTGCCCTGCCTACTCGGCTGCTATTGGTGGTAAAATTTTGACAAACGCCAATTGCATCGAACCTTATCAGGTGTTAAGATTTTCAGTAGCGTAGCGTCACACAGTTATTGTTTCTGATTTGTACAATAAAGTGTTTGTAAAAATGTCAGCCGTTAATGAAGAAAATCGTAAATGTACTGAAGGACAAACTCGTCAAGTGATATATAGAGTGTTTAATTATTTTAAGACATTAATAAAGGATTCTTCGAAAGAATATTTAAATCGGGAAGCAAAACAGGAGATTATCACGCAGAAATGAATGCGGAAAATTACAGCAAATGGTTACGCGAAAAATTGATACCAAATTTACCTGAAAATGCTGTTATTGTATGTGACAATGCTTCCTACCATAATGTGCAGTCTAATAGGGTGCCTAACTCCGATTCTCGGAAAGCTGACATGATAGAGTGGTTAAACAGTTTGAAGCCGGAACTACATTACTTAATTAAAATCAATAAACCGCAGTATGTGACGTATTTATTTGAAGATTTATTCACCACGGCCACACTGTATTGCGATTGCCTCCTTATCATCCAGAGTTGAACCCTATCGAGCTTATATGGGCTACGGTTAAAAATGCAATAATTCAGAAAAACGTCACATTTAAACTAGATGATGTAAAAAAAATTGCAGAAGCAGAATTTAACAACATCGATGCGAATGAGTGGAGGAAAAGGTGTGACCATGTCATTACAATAGAAGACTCATATTTTCATAGAGATATGTTTTATGACGTCAACCCTCTTGTGATTACTCTGGATGAAAGTGATTCCAGTAGCGGCAGTGAGTCAGATTCTTCGTAAAGATAAAAACTGTTTATACCTATTCTTAGAAATATACCTAGCTTAAAGAATTTCCCATTAATTTGTGTTTATTTTATTCTCATTACTACCTGGAAGGAATTATTTAGTTTCTAACAAATTCTAATTATAGTCCGTCCGGAAATATAAGATCCTAACTTTATAATCTTCAATTAGATGAATAACATGTTATTGTAATGGGTACCTTATTGTTAAAATATTATTTATGTACTCAGAATTCAGGTATAAAGCAGATCCGTTTCTATTAAAATCAATATACCAATAATTATAACAAAGAATTAAATATTATTCATTAAGTTAGGATCATATATTTCCGGACGGACTTTACTTTATTAATTGTACAAGTTGTGTTAATTTGTAACAGAAAGCGTATCCTCAGAACTTGCACGGCACTGTTTACAGTTATCGGACGGGCGGCGTCAATAGCTCCCTAGAAAGCATTTAGGACATCAAGTTAGCTGGCGAATACTGTATCATGACATAATGACCCATTTTCAAATAGCTGAATGACTCTTCATTATCAGACAGTGAGTTAGTCATCTAGGTTACATCTTACTGAGAAACAAATAATAAAGCTGTGTTAGTCCCACAACAGTACCGTTTTGTATCAGTGACCCTTCATTTGATATTCCTAACAAAACAATATCCTCATTACCCGTATGAAATTTATATATTAAAGCTGACACTGATTGACAATGTTAAGGTATTTTTTACGCAAACATTTACATATATTTATATTATCCGAGTATAAATGGTCGCATCTGTCAGCGAATACTTTTAACTGACTGCATTCCTCACTGAGTTCTGGCGGCGTTTTCCATTTTTTTTTTCAAGAAAATGAAACAAACTAATTTTGCATGTACATATATTAAAGAGAAATCAACTATGTGAACATATATACATCGATGCTTATACGCATATATTATGGATACAGTGTAAGGTGAACAACTTAATATAGATTTTAAATAGACGGGATGGGAAGTGTAGTAAGAGTTCTAAAAGATTATTGACAGACGTATTTTTTCATTGAATGATTAAAATAATGAGGAGCGGTTATATATCATACGAAATAACCGACGATGGCAGATTTCAAGAAAGTGACATTTAAAAGATGTGGAGAATAAAATGAGGTTAAGTGTTTGTTTTCGTTTTATATATCTTGGCACTTACTTTTTCAAGAAGGGGAAGGAAAAATAACCATTCCATACACACCCTTCACCTTAATGAACCTTCAAGGGGAAAAGTTAATGGAATGGTTATTTTTCCTTCCTCTTCTTGAAAAAGTAAGAGCCAAGATATATAAAACGAAAACAAACACTTAACCTCATTTTATTCTCCACATTTTTTAAATGTCACTTCCTTGAAATTTGGCAACGTCGGTATTTTGTATGATATATATCCGCTCCTAAAATAATGTGTTGGTAACAAATGACAGTTTTACGTCACTCATTTTTCGCTCCCATATTGACCTATTTCTGTGGCTCTAACCACAGAACTAGTATTTAGTTTTATGATTAAAAAAAAAACTAATGAAGCCATTATAGTTTGGCAAACCTATCTGAAGCTACGCGGTGTCGGTAAGGTTTGAGGAAACAAGGCCGATAATTAATATCAGTCAATGGTCGAAGTGAAAAGAAAGAACACACGCACGCGCTTGTCAATAGCAAGTCAAGTGGTCGGGTCGATCTTCACCAATTGGGAACGTTCGGAGTACGCGGTAATATGAATTTCGCACGGCGTTGCCGGGTTGAAGGAAACCCATAACATTATTGGACAAATATTTAAGCTTTTTTATAGTTAAACGTGGCAATAGGGCATGTCCACAAAATAACAAGCTGAAACTACTGACAGTCGCTCTGAGTCGATTTTGCGATGCCGATCGTTCGTTTGGTATGAGATTCCCATAATAATCTTTATTTTGAACATGCATTAACTCTGAATGGACTCCCCGACAAAAATTACCTACAGCTGCTCCCATTGGCTTAATATTAGTGTCATCATTCATTAATTCCAGTAGGACTACTCGCTTTTTAGACTGGAGATGTGCTTTCTTGAAAATCTTCATATTTATTTTATAGATAAGCTAAGTTTACTTGAACAACTTTAATTTTGAGGTTATGTTATATGTTACATGTCGCGTTCATTCCAACAAAGTTGATCAGGTAGCGATTTTTAGAGTGATCCATCGTTTCTTAATTCTGCTGAACGTGCTAATCTTGATATATGTATGTATGTAAATTGGGGAGATATTCACTGATACCTAAAAGATCTATTGCGACCCCTTACTTCTACTTAGTTCCCGAGGAAAGTCTCAGAGACTAGTGGCTCCTTTAGTCCTATTTCCCGGAAGAATTTTAGGATATCTGCAGGATTTAACTTAGGTGAATGTCCCTCTTCTATCCAGTAATCTCCTAGGTGTTGTGCCCTAGGGTTATGAATTGCTGTGCAATACGCAATTATATGGATGAAGGTTTTTTCTTCCAGGCCACATAATCTACATTCTTCTTCCTCCACTATTTTGAGCTTTTCCAGGTGCCCATTCAGGCGACAATATCCCGTTAGGATCCCTGTTAAAACTCTTAGTGCAGTTTGACTTATGCATTCATTTTGACCTCAACAGGTTGTAGTCACCCAGAAGAATATTTGGTTGTCTAAGTCCTACTAGATCTTTCCAATGATCAGAACTTCTCTTATTTCTGCTTTGCCTATTTCTTCCAATATTACATTGGAGCTGATACCGCTAAAGGGTTCCGGCCCCCAAAAGGGTGTTTCAGTCCCACTCTTTGCTAGTTAATCTGCTATTCCATTTCCTTCTATTCCAGTGTGTCCTGGAATCCACACTAAAGTGACTATATTGTTCTCGCCTAGTTCATTGAGTTTGCCTAGGCATTCCCACACCATTTTGGAACCGATTACACAAAAGCTCAGTGCTTTGATGGCTGCTTGTCTATCCGACATTATAATAATCCTTTGTCTTCTATATCCTTTATCAATATTGAACTGGGCACACTTTCTTATGGTGCTTTCAGAGTGTTTGGTTCCTGGCCCGTACACTTCTATCCCAGTTCCTTCTATTACTTTTGAGCCATTTGTGTACCATTGAATAGCATTCTCTCCAAGTCTGGTAATGGTATTTGGATCCCATTCCTTCTTGTTGCTCAATTCCGTAACGAATTTCTTTGAAAAGTTCTACTTTTTCACCATACCATCTTGTGGCATGTCCCAGGTTTTCTGATTCATAAGAAGTGAGGAGGTGGTTTTTTTAATGATTCCCTCTCTACTTAGTCTGTATTTTGTTCTTTCTGCAACACTTTCCACCACCATATGTAGTGGTGTGAGGTTGAGAATCACTTCCATGGCTGCCGTTGGGCATGTTCTCATTGCTCCTGTAATGCACATACAGGCTAGTCTTTGAATTTTGGAGAGGTTTTATCTCGTCGCCAATAGGCTAGTTCTACTACTCCTCGCAATGGCTCCATTGGTGATATGGATATAACACCATAACCTATTTTTATTTGATATAACTTCAATAATTATTTATTTATTTTCGATTTCACTTTAGTTTAATAGTTCCTATTGGTGTTCATTCAATTTCAGCAGCGGGATTCTATTTCACGACACGATTTTATCGAGTAATTCGATGTCGAATACGATCTTCAATTCGATCGTATCGGAACATCCTATTCTATTTTACGATCGAATTGAAATCGGGTGTTCTCGGATCTGGATAGCAATTTTGATACGAGTCTCTTAAGGGTATTCGTTACGGAATTCTCTTATGCATTTTATTGTAGCATCTGTACTTGCTGCCTGTCTTGACAGCTACGCTCGAAATCTGAAATTTCAAGGTCATTTGTGGAACGAATAGCCTTATAGTGTAAATGTTTTTTGACATTGTCGACAGAATTCATTTGATATTTGGCAGATTGAAAAAAACTCTTTTTACATTTTTGAAGTTTAGATTCTTATATTTGCTAAAATTATTGTCATTCAAGATATGGGTTTGCTGGGAAATTCTTCTCCAATTTATGGAGAAAAATAGAGATTTTGCATATGGCAGGTTCATTGGGGTCTCAGGAAGGGAAACCAGAAAAAATTATGGGTTGAATTAGCCCTCAAACTAAATTCATTGGGAATTGGAGAAATTATAATGCTTTTATTGATCTGCGGGTTTTAGTTGATTCAAAAGATATATAGATTATCGATAGTAATAATATCAACATTTTCAACAGTGTCGACAAAGGAGTAATTTTGTTTCTGCCATTAAAGACCCTCCCTCTCTTGATGTTATTTTCGTAAATATTTGCAAAAATCGACAGAAAACACATGAAACGTTATTATTTTTTTTAGAAATTAGAATGCGCAGGTTAGAATAAGTCGGGAAATGTCAAATATCATACAAGTTTCAAAATTAGTAAACGAATACGACTAATCCATGCCTATCGAGTGAATCGACTCGTATTTCTTCAATTAATCGAAAAATAGAACCGCTGATTGTCAATTTTGGTCGGCCGTTACGATCGTATCGTAAAATTGAATCCTGGTGCAAGATACAAATGTCTAAAATATGTTATGTCATTTTATAAATGACTGTTAATTAATCATTAGCGCTCACATCTGACAATCAGTAGACAATCGATCATCGCTCTGGGAGTGCTACTGATATGAACGGGACCAATGTGTTCACCAATGTTCCCGCCAACTCCAAAGTGATCAAGTCAGCTGCTGAAGTCGGGTGAACGCACCCATTAACTTAACACAAATGGTGGGCGTCGACCAAGCACTGTAGTGGTGATAATTACGGTGAAGCAGTGTCGAGCGCGGTTAGTACTAGGTTGGGAAAACACTGTCGTAGAGCCCATACAGCCTGCAGCGAAACACCTTAGATTACTAGGGGGAGTAGCATATCACAGCTCGCAGGTATTATACCAATGAGCACGAGGTATAGTAGATATGCCGTCATTCGGATGAGACGTAAAACTGAGGACCCGAGACCATGGATAAAGATCCCTACTAGTGAATTCGGCAAAATTTCCGGTTAGGGGTAGAGTGTTCCCGGCGTCGATGATTAGCTTCAGTTGCAGAAATAAAAAAGCGCAAATGGTGGCTGTTCGACAAGGTCAGAACCAGTAGGTACATTACATTAAATTGTTTTATGTTCGTAGATTTAGTTTTTAATTCATTCAAGTTTTAATTTCTGCTTGCATGAATCCACCTGTAGATTTATCAATATTTTTGTCAATTATAAGACTTTTCTTTAGGTTAGGTTAATAGCTCCAGTTACATCTATATAAGTAAGTTTCTTGTAAATAAAACCAGATGATCGACATCAGGAATGTAATTTATTAGGTACCAAAAGAATGTCAAGAATCCGTAACTAATCTCGTAGTAGTTAGCAGTTAGCTGTTACCTTCTCGCTACCGACTGGCGCGACTCGTTTGTAACCTAACACAACACTCTGCTGGTCGCTGAAATGGATGCCGAGTGACAATTTCAAATAAAATAAAGCAGGTAATTGCGGCGAATTGCAACAACTTTTCTTTCATTAAAATACAGAGACACTTTGCAATTATGCGCAAACTGTGTGAAGACACTCTAATTATTTCAAGTGGATATACGATACTATTTTCAAACACTAGCGGGTAAAGGGGTTCGACCATTTCACAAATTAAAGTCAAAGAACGAGTCAATCCAAACCGTTTCATCCGACACGTGATGTTTCAGCCATTTGCCAAAAAGTTCGTTGCAAATTTTTAGGTTAATATTTTCGGTGTTGTACACAAAACTAGTTAAAATGCGACAACATACTATTCAAGAATGACAGGTCAGACATATTTGTTTGGTGGCCAATAGTGATTGGTTAATATCAATTTAAAAATGACTTAACGCTTCCATTCTGTTTGTTCCCCAACAGATATGGCCAGCTTGTCAAAGTCAGAAGTACTAGAATGTTTATAAATGGTATGATTCTGTTTTTACGGACGGCAAACATCCAGTTTCCAATAAAACCAAACACTTTTCGTGAAATAATACAAAGAAGGCTATTTTTGTTTTTAAAAACCATAGAAATACATAAATTCGTTTAGGTAATGGTTAGACCCTCTAAAAAATCTATTAGTCGCGTTTAAGTTTCTCGTCTTTTGAGCTTCCGTTAACAGGTAATTTTATTTCTTGACAAACCAGAATTTGCCATTTCTGGTATTCAACATCTAATCCAATAACGTTTTTCACCATTTCCATTTTTATAATTACCATTATGTGGTGGTAATGGCGAATTACAAAATGGTCACCATTGAATGTAATTAAATTACTTCAGTAGTAACATAAATAGTTGTTTTATAATATTTATCAGCTTGTTAACATCTACCAGGATTAAAATGATAAGAATGAAAAAGAAATACTTATGACATAAATAACCTATTATGTGAGGGCAGCCGTATAAACTTTGGAAATAGAAAATGGCTTAATTGTTTTCCAAAATTTTCTTCATACAAATGAATTGTCGAAGTATTGGTCACACGTTGACTGAGGTATCTCCAGTGGCAGCTCATGACTACTTTTAACAAGGAAACAAAACAATTAACAGTCCCGTTTTCCAAGGCCATGTGTTCTAATGGCACTTCCGAATATCGATAAAAAATTTAATTACGCATCAATAAAGACATTATCCAGGAAAATTCAACGTACAACTAGAAGTATTATTAACGAAAAAATCATCATTTTTTTTGTGGCAATAAAAAAAAATTATTGATGCATTCTAAAAATATGTGTTTAAGATTCCATTTTCCTCCACAATATTAGCTATGTTCGCGGGTTACAATCTGAACCAATTCCGAACCAGTTCGGAATTAACTCTGAATTGCCTAGAGCGCATGCCTAGTTACTTTTTTATGTTTCTATTTCAACGTTTCGATAGCGTTCCAGCTACTGTTATCAGGAATAATTAAGTTTTATAAAAATTTTGTCCCTATCTGACACTAATGAAAAGAGTCGTCAACTTGACAATTAATGATATTTTGAGGCTTAAGACTGCAAGAAATTGTCAAATTTTTGAGGTTATAAGTGGATTATATTCTTGATGAAATATGAACAGTCTCCATGACTATTATACAAAATTTTGCAAATTTGAATCATAAAATTGATCACTCCTATGTTTGTTTATTTTGTTGGCTCTAGCCACAGAACTAATGGATTCGGCAAAATTTCCGGTTAGGGGTAGAGTGCTCCCGGCGTCGGTGATTAGCCTCAGTTGCAGAAATAAAATAAACCAAATGGTGGCTGTTCGACAAGGTCTGAACCAGTTTGGCAAACATAACTGAAGCTGTGAAAGAAATGCGGTCAAAACATTCGATATTGCCACGTTTATCTATGAAAAAGCTCAAGTGCTAAGTATGTAGTGATAATTATTAGAAAATGGACTTTTTATTATTAACAATATGTCAATAATGATTAAACGTTAGTTCTTTAATGTGCTTGTTTCATTGGATTTTGTCTATTAACATTATTTTTTCAATTTCTGAATATTAAAAGATGAGCACTTTTCCAAATATGTTATGGGTTTCCTTCAAGCCGGCAACGTCGTGCGAAAATCATAATTACCACGCCCTCCTACTAACTGAATTGGTGAATATTTATCGACCCTCCGTTGCTAGGTAACCACCTGACTTCCTATTGGCAAGCGCGTGCGTGTGTTCTTCGCTCTCACTTCGACAATTGATTGACATTGATTATCCAGTGGCGTTTATAATGTCAGTGTATTTACCTTCGTATTTTCAGTTTTACTTGGTATCTTATTATTTCGTATCCATATTGAATTCAAGTACGATTTTTAACATTATTTGTTTTTAACAAATAGGTACCTTGTTTTGAAAAATACCTTACCTTTAAAGCAAAGCATAAATCCGTTTCTATATATAATTATTATATAATACCTAATAATTATTATTTGTAATACTTTTATAAAATAGGTACCGTACGGTATTGGTACGTTTATGACAGATATCGGCCATGTTTCCTCGCCCTTTACCGATGCCTCGTAGCTTCAGATAGACTTGCCAAACTATAGGTGATGTGTGGTCAGGATTAGACGTTTAGTTCAATGGCTCTGGCCATAAAGCTAGTGCTTAGTTCTAACAAAATCGAAAATAATAGATATGACACCTAAATATGATAATGTCTCGTTAATATTGATTTATGCTATTTTGAGGATGATGTATCGTTTTGTGGTCAATTTTATTATTTTTTCCTTTCAAGTTCCATAAGTGTTGGTAACACGATTTGCTCTAAATTTGAGTTGCATACATTGGTGTTTCAAATTTCAGATCGGATTGCTTATTTCATTTGTCAAGGAGCATCTGCCCTTAGCTTTAACGGCCGACGTTGCCAATTTTCAAGAAAATGACATTTAAAAAATGTGGAGAATAAAATGAGGTTAGATCAAGAGGCTAGAGCCAGAAATAAACGCTGGAGGGGTACGACCAGAGAGGAAGTACAGGAATGGATGGAGAGAAGGTGAGGGCGCGCTAAAAGGAGCGATTGGGAATAGGAGAGATCGGATAGACCGGAAATTCGGGGAGGTGAACTACTTCTTGACACAGGTGCACACTGGACATGGGTCGAGAGTAGGGTACCTCCGCAAGATTGGGAAAAGTGAGACTGGAGTGTGCGAGAGGAGTGAAGTAGAGGATGATGTGGGGCATGTGTTCAGATGCTGGAGGAACGAGGAAGTGTTGAAGAAGTTGGAGAGGAAACTAGGGGAGGCGGTGTATTGGGAGAACATGGTGGAGATAATGTTGAGGGGGAGGAGGAATGGATGGAGGTAAGTGATGTAGTAGGGAGCATGGTTAGGGGGAGAGAATGACTCGATATGGCATGAGAGGTAGGAGTGAAAGTTAGGGAGAAGACGACGGTGTGAGCGGTGAGTATGCGAAAGGGGGAAAGGTTAATGGAATGGTTATTTTTCCTCCCCTTCTTGAAAAAGTAAGAGCCGCGAGCTGCGAGGAGTTAAGATATTATATAAAACGAAAAAAAAAACACTTAACCTCATTTTATTCTCCACATTTTTCAAATGTCACTTTCTTGAAATTTGGCAACGTCGGCGCCCAGAGCTACGAACAGATGCTCCTCATTTGTCACGTTTATATTTTTATCTATTCCGTTGGTTCTAGCCACGGAACTAGTGTTTAGTTTTAAGGTTCTATTTATAAAGCTGATGCTTAGTTCTGTGGACCTAACGAAAACAAAAATAATTTATAGGTTTGTGCATCATTGAACAGTCAAACACGATCGTTCATGTAAACCTAGAGCGGTATATTATAGTATCGTTCTTGGGACGGTACAAAAATCTGTACCAACTGTAAGCGGTTGTGAATGAAAATGCTGATGTGTTAGTTCAAGAACCATCCCTAATTCGAGTTTGCGCAATATACAGTACTCGATACGATTCCAGAACGGTTAATAAAGGCCAGTTGGAGCAAACCTGATATAAATAGTGTTTAGTTCTGTAGTTCTAACCAAGAACAAACTTAACTAACATGCCAAATAACACTGACCATAGCTTGTTGATGTCTTTGTATGTTTTGTAACAATTTTATTTTTTACAGAAAACATATTTATCATTACAAACTAGTCGCACACATTTGAATAAATTACAATTAGATCATTCATTTAACTGATTATATTAACGCTAGTGCAAACGAAACGAGTTTAATTAAAGTTTAAAATCGTCTAAGCTGATTCTTCTACTTTTTTTTCCTTCAAGTCACACACTACATCGTGCCGGTTTCCCAAGAAATCAAGAAATATTTTTTCTGCATAATCCAGATATGTTATACGCCCACTACCGAGTGTCCGACTGTCAAGATTTGAAAAAGAACATTTTCTCACTATTACATATCGAACATTCTGAACATCGAACCCTACTTTGTACGTTACGATTAACAAGAAGTAGGTGGCTATGACTTCATTAAGAATACAACGGTTTTTTTGTAAAAATAAATACGGTGGTCATGTTTTCAATCAGGGTTTGTCCAATGCTTGACTAATATCGTTATTTAATAGTTGCAATTGCTATACCAACGATTCAAAAACGATCAAACAATATTTTATCCAAAAACAAAATATGTATCGCTGATTTCGACGTTCGGTCGACATCGCTATAATAATCTTAAGATGTTTACTACTTTTCACTGAAGTACAAAATTTTATCTACTATTTTCAACAAAAAGTTTATAAACAATCACAATAAGTAGCCCTGTATGTTCTTTTTGAAATGTTTAAAGAAATCGTCACATCTGACAGATAGAGACTGATGAACTCGTTGTTAATGTAACGTCGTTTCTGTAGAAATACCCATCTCGGTGGGTAATAACAATATTTCTAAAGAAGTTATGTGAGATTTGTGGTGCTCATAGCACCAATTCGCATGTATTAATCCGGTGAGTTTTCAATGAATAATACATTTAGTGTTGTGGTTTTTTTCTTCTTCTTTAGTTGAATGTTTCTCTAACAAGATCTCTACATGATCGAAAACACTTAAGAGACTACCGATCAATGAATGTGTATTTATGGATGTATTTTCGATTGGTAGGTACATCTTTCGATGAGTTTGGAGAATATAGATACGCTTTTGTCTAGGTCAGTATAACGTATGGTTGGGTATATAGCCCGTTCAGTATTAAAACCGTTGCACGTCACATCTGTCATAACTGTACTATGTTGACAAGCCCTTGAAATAATATGAGAATCTAGTATATATGTCAAATGAAGTTTATCAAATATTCTAGGTTAGGTTTAGTTATTGATGGTTATTGCGTGCAAAGAAACTTCGATTTATTTCAGTTACATACAGAGATGTTACATATAAAATTTTAATTTGTATGTTAACCGTACAGCACTAAGAAATTCTTATTTTAAAAACTATGGAATTATTTTTAGCACGAAAAAGGTATGTATGGAATAGTTAACACTTTTATTTGTATGTTTATACCACACACTTAATTAGTTAGAAGTTACGGAACTATTCTAGTATTTAAAATGCATGTATATATAGTATCAAGGAAAAAATATTATCTAATATAATTTTTAGGTTACAATTACCTAAGTACATGTTGGCTTCTAAAATGTTGTCACTACAATATGAAAGATTTATGTAAGGTTTACAGACAAATTATAAATAAAAAAGTTCTGATAACCTGGATCTACCTCCTTTTTAAAGGTAGGCAATTTTATTTTATATTTTGTTGAAATAAATCTTAAATTTTTTTTAGAAAAGCCGGGATGTGAAGCTTTAGTGTGTAGGTCATTCTCAACAAGGAAAATCAACCTGAGATATATGATCATTGATCATAGCAAAAGAAAATTGTGCAGCAAGCACCACCACAGCTCAGAAAAGGAGAGCAAATCGATTCTATTCTCCGAGTGAAGGTATATGCAAATGATTGACTAAATCGTAGCACTGAAATCAAGACATATTATAATTATCAGTATATTGGTGAATTATTTATCACTCCATCATCTTCTAATCAATCCAAATTTATATTTACCATTTTGTTTTAGCTCTCCAGCATCTACCGCAACTGAAAGTATTGCTAATAAATGATTGATCGAATGAGACCTTTCAATTCAATAAAAACTATTAAATTAATTCTTTGTAGTTTTTATAAAACTTTGTGATATACACATGTACCTTTAGAAAATGCTGCCTGAATTACTTATTTTGAATATCATGATTAAAATAAAATAATAAATAATGCCACTCCAATTTTTATGGAATTGTTTTATTAAAAAGAAACATTGCAAATTTATAAATTAGTTACTACATCGAAAAGTTTGTAATACTATTTTTTTAAATAAGGTAGAACAATAATTGTCAAATAGAAATCTTTCAAATTTGAGAGGTTCACGGACAAACCAATTCCAACCCGCAACTTCTGGAATGCATCTATCGGCTTGCTTGGCAGTAGCCAGTATTAACTGAATAGGATTTTTAAAAAGATGGTAGGTAATACTTTGTGACTATAGTGTTCTATCATATCCACAATGTATTTTGTTGGGGGGTTTGTTTCTGAAAAAAACATTTATTGAAAGGGCAGTATTCAAATAACCAATTCTTTTCTTTTCAAATTGTAAAAATAAAAGTAAAACAGCATTTATTGTCTATTAGGTATAATTTGAAGTAAGAATTTTGAATGTATTAAACTAGTTGTGTAGTCTTCTGAATTCTAACATATAATTTGCTATATCACTGTTCAAACTTACTAGGCTGTAATATGAATAAGCTCAGCTTCAGCATTTGTTGATTGAATTCTATATTGTGTCATTAACCTAATATTATCGATATCCATAATTTATTAAAGGTTCAGAAAGATTCAATAGTAAGTAATTGGTTTTCAAACCATTTAAAAACATGTTCTTCATTCATTTTCCCATGATAATAACTCAACTGATATTCATATAAAAATATACTTTCTGCTCCATCAATATAACCATTTTCATTCTCAGCATGTAATACAAAATATCTAGAATAAAAACAATTTTGCATTCTAAAATTTTACATTATCATTGTAACATACCTTTTGACATGAACAGCCTACATCACCATTTTGGAAAATTCAGGATTCATTAATAAAAACAAATGTATACAGTGGTTTATTTTTGTTGAAAGTTCCATAAGTCCTCTTTGTGGATGTATCATATTTTAGTAAACTACTCAGGAACATTCTACTTTTAATAATTATTGTTCTTCCTCCAATTACTGCAGTAACATTCCTAAAGTGACATGATTATCTATAAAAAAATGTCCATGTATAATTGCCAAGTATTAAGAATAATGTAACAGAATATAATAAATACAGTTAATTGGGTATAATATTGAACTTATACATACTTGCTTCATAAACGCTGTAAATAGTATCAGGAGTAAATGCATCAACTATTGCAGTATTATTAAGTTTCATTTATACGTTTTTTTGGATGTGACTTTAACTTTGATAACTCATTACTGCTTGTGAAAAATTATTCACAGTTCTTTGCAGTTTTTGTCACAACATAACCCCAAAAATGTCAAGACGTCAACTGAACCTGAAATAAACCATTTTAATCGCGGCAACAGCGCGCATTTTTGCCAACATAAAAAGTTTTTATTAAGACTGACGTTAGTTTGAGTTTAATATTTAATTAACCTACGAGCTGTATTTGATATGAAATTAATTACGAAACCTTTCTTTAAACATATATTTATATTCTTTAATACAATGCGACCTACAAATTTCAATATTTATCGAGTTTAGAGAGGCTTAACATAGTGATTGACAGCAGCAATCGAATGACATGATATAAACGAACGTCTCTTTTCCGACACTTTGATGACGTGCAACGGTTTTTGTACTGAACGGGCTATAGTTATTCGTTTGCCTTATAGACCAGTAGCCCATGACAAATGTAGGCTTCATTATTTCGAATGGAAGCCGTTTTCATCATCGAGTTTCATCCGAAAAACAAGAAGAATAAGGCTAGTCCCCAACAGTGGACATTGAAAATCTTAGATTTTACCTGAAAAACTTTTCATTATGAATGACGTTTTCGAAGTTGATTTTGATATCCTCGAGATAATAGACTTCCCGAGATGCTTCATACTCGATCTGATCATTTCCACGACATAAAGAATTTGCATCTTCTCAAGGATTTCGAGTGACAAAGCAATGCTGTTTACAGGTTTCAGGATTGATAGAGGAAGGTCTGAAATTTCGAAATTATTTTCAAGTAAAATATTACCTAATAATGAAACCTTCAAGACCAAATGAACAACTATTATTTCAGAAACAGTAGCTTGTCTCCCATGAATCAGTTCCTAGCAGTACTTCGGTTTTATGCCTGCACTGGGCATTTAACAACCATGGCTGATGTCTGAGGTTTGTTGTTTTCTTTGTATTTGTAGGTTAATTGTTAACATTTTACTCGATACTAAGCCAAATCTTAATAGACACTAATAAGTTACTAGATTTTCTCAGTGTTGTCATATACGCAATGCGTTAAGTGGTTCTTTACTAGGTAATGCTTAAGCTGCAGCGGTGCAACAAGCGAGACAATTAAGTGCTTCTTAAAGTTAAGAGCAGCTTACGAAAGGCATGCTTAAATTCTAATCGGTGCAAACGGACATAAATCTTTACTTATCTGACTAGTTTTTTTGTTTAATGCAAGTTGTTTTCTTTTGTATTTACATCAGTTATTGTTTCCGCTTTATACAGTCAACTGTGATTTGAAATTTTGTTTTAAATAATACCTAGATATGAACTTGTTGCAGATGAAGCAAGTAGGGCTATTGGTATGATTGAGGCGGGTTGTCTTCAGAGATACGTTACGGACGTGTTCCTGTGTGATGCCTTTTGGCCCAATATAATAATATAATAATAAATATTTAAAATAAGAATTAAAATCCCTTGATCTTATTTCAACAAAACGTTCGAACATTTCGTTATTATATAAATATAAATTAAGAAGGTTATTTAATAGAAAGTCAAGTTCAAGCGTGAAGTAAGTCAAAACAATAATATGCTTATTATTTTTATTTGAACTTGACTGGTTATATAAATATGCATTCAATATTTATCATAGAAGAAGTTATTTTCAGTCGAATGGTCTTCAACCATTAAGTATAAGTATGCTATACGGCTGGGTACTTATGTATATCATTAGCAATAGTAAATAGTGTAATGTATTATAGTAAATAAATCAAACATATCCCAGTGCTAGAAGTAGTTGTTTCATTCCCTGGAGATGATCCTCCAAGCGACCCGCAACACAACCGATTCAGAGGCCTTTCCACACCTTTAGTCTACCAACGTATCCATTGGAGACGCATCCATTACACCTGGTAAGTGAAACTGTAATTTCGCGGTTTCTCCGTAGATATCGAGCAACTGGAAACGTGGGGGAAATACCTAGAAGTGGACGACCAGGGGTTACCACCCCCGTACTGTGTATATACGTAGAGATCCTCTGAGTACTTATCGGATCATATAACAGCGTATTTTAAATGTTTCGGTTTCAATTGAAACAGTACTTCGGAGATCACACGAGGGTAACTTACGTTCTGACGACATTTGAGAAGAGTTCCATTAAATAATAAGCAGGTGAATTGGAAAGCTAAATGGAGGTCCGCATTGTTCACAGATGAGTCGAGGTATGGACGGTTTTCTGATAGTCGGCGTGTTCGTGTATGGACTCTTCCTCTGATGCCCAGAAATCGAAGAGGTGTGCAGGAAGTTCATCCGTTCAGACGTGGTACAGTTGCTGTTTGGGGAGGTATTCGTTTTAATGGGTGTACAGAATTGTTAGTGTTTGATGGGAACATTACTGCGCAGATTTAGTTACAACAAGTTATTAAGAATGTTTGTTTTGGACCAGCTCTTTTCTCATTTTAGACGTTAATGCTCGCTTTGGACTTCCATGTTATCCGGCATTTGACAGTGCCCCCTCGATCGCTCGACTTTAATCCCATCCCAAGTAACAATCATGTCTAGATTAACCCCCTTTGGTATTGACATTCAGTTATGAAACATCCTGTATAACAACGAAATTATTTTTCAGGAGACAGTGGCTATCATCTGCAAAATTATTTTATGACTCCTCTTATTAACCCTGTTACACAAGCAGAACAACTGTATAACGAGTTTTTAATACGGACCAGAAATGGGATTGAAAGGCATATTGGCCTCTGGAAAAGAAGATTTCCAGTTATAGCATACGGCATACACCTAAAGCTAGATACAGTGAAAACAGTAATTATAGCAGCAACTGTTTTACCAATATTGCACGTACTATGCATGAACCTGAACCACCCATGCCAGATGATATAGATGCAGATCAACTCAATTATTTAATAGAAACAGGAAACACTGGAAGGTCAAAGAGACAATGACATGCATAATGTACAAAATGAATTGGTAAACACATATTTTCCTGCAGGATTATGAACTTTAATTTTATAGCAATGAATAAATTTAAAAAATGATAACAGAATTCCTGGGTGTCAAATTATTAATAGACATATAATAATGCAAATTTAAGTAAAATGGAAAAAACAATAAAACACTAGCAAATTGTATTAACTTTATTTTTAAACATACTTTCCAACTACCTTCTGGTTAGAAAAAAAAACAAAGATTGTTTTTTTTTGTGCGTAATGGTAATTCTAGTTGCTTCTTACCCTTAACTTATGATCTATATTTTATTACAACATGGTATCACATATTGAATAAATATAATTAACAAAAAACCGAACTGGAAAAAATAGTAGGGAAAAACAGTCATAACATAACATAGAAACCAAAAAATCAGAACAAAGAGTTTACTTGTTTTTCTTTCAAAAGAATTTCTAATTTAAGAAGTTTGCACCTTAAATTATGCTCTTCTTTTGAAATGTTTATGTCATTATTCAGTTTCTCACATTTCAATTTATGTTTTTCTTTACAGTTTTTAATGTCATTTTGTATTTTTTCCAAAGTATAATCGGCTACGACAATCTTTTTGTCAGCAAGCTGCTGATACTTTTCTGCTAAGTCATTTGCTGAGAGCGCTCTAACAGTGGTTGAAGATGGTCTCCTTCTCGACGTGTCAAATTTCTTTTTTGAACTTTGTACCTATAAAAGAATTATTTATAATTAAACTGAGGCTTTCACCAACTAATTTACAAATCAAGAACATACAAGCAAAATAATAACTGAAAATAGACATGCTACAAGTTATGGGTCCTGATATGGCAAGTATTATTCAATGTATTATTTAATTTGAATCATGATTTTCATAAATACCTGTGGAAGTGAGTTTGAATCCAATGGCCTTTTCAAAATATTTGAGGTTCTACTTTTCAAATTTGGTATTAACTGCTCTTTCCAACTTGTTTCTGTTAGGCCTGGGTCATTATTATTATTATTTATTTTATTATCTGTTGAACTTAAATCAATTTGTGAATTTGTATTAACAACCTCAGTATTTACTTTTTTCTTTGTTTCAAAATTGTCTGCTCCTCCCTTCAATTATTCATAAACATTAAACATTAAAATGTTCGATACACTATGTTAGTCAATTGAAGATTTGCTATGAACAATATTTACTATAAAACACTCACCATAGAATTATCCTTCCAGACCTCATCATCATCATCATCACTTTTTGTAAATTCAAAACAAAGGACATTATCATCTGAAACTACATCATTTGTATAGCTTTTCTTTGGGATTCCTATGCTATCCGAATCAAATTCATTTTTGTCTCCAAATACTGTTAGTGGGTCTAGTATAGAAAGCAATAGTTCTTGTGCAGGATCACCTTCAGGCTTTGGTGGGGGCCCACCTCCAGTCAACAGTACTTCCTTTCGTTCTTCTGACTTCTCTCTTTTTATTATCAAAATATTTCTTTAGAGATTCTGTACTTCTATTCACAAATTCTGGGCATGCTGTGTTAAATTGTGATGTTATTTTTTGCCAAGCTTCATTCTTATCTGATGTCGACACGGCATCCATTTTTTTGTTTTCAATAATATGTTTGTATTCACTAACCAAACCTAGCAGTATTTGATTTTCCCAAGAGGTAAGATTAGCACCCCTTTTTTTCTTTTTCTTATCACATCCCTCAGCTTCGATATTCATGTTGTTCCAATTATGGAGGTAATCGGAATATGGTGTGGACAAAACACAACACAAACGAATATATTTTGTATAAGTGAATATAATCACAATAACATATAACATTAACTATTTTAATAAAAAAGTTTGGGTTTCATGGTTAATAAACAAAAAAACAGGTACAATTTTGACAGTTTTGACACATTGAATGTAAAATTCCCTAATATCCACCAACGTTGCCAAATTTTTCGGTAACTTAACAAAGGAAAGCTTGAGTCTAGATGGTGCAACCGATTAAGAATTAAAGAATCCTCAAGTTTTAAGGATCATTTTACTATTCTTTCCTTAAGTGCGATTCGGTGCAATCGGACATTAGTGTCAAGTGACATATTATAAAAAACATAACCTTAAAATCGCTGAATGATACGGCTGCATCCATAAACTCACACTGCAGCGAATATCAAATGGCTGAAGAAGGTATATTTAAAAGTAACGAATTTTTTGTTCACATCCAGCTACTACGTATATCTGAACAATATCATCAAAATGGGCTGAACAAGTACTTCTTCAATCTGTTAATAATAGCTGAACAGTGGCTTTTAACTTTACTGAAGAAGGGTTTATTCAGTGCATACTAAGGTGACTATGAATAGCAGAACTACAGATGTTCATATTTCTGTAAAAGCGCTTTACCAGCTCATGTTCAGCCATTTTAAAATAGCTGAACAATGAAATATTTGATGGGCAGAAAAAGCCTTTTTTCAGTCTGTATTCAGCTAGTAATAAATAGCTGAACAACACCAGATTAAGTAAGCTGAAGAAATGCTTATTCAAGCTATGTTCAGCCACATAAGCATATTGCTGAACAATATCTACTAAGTTGGCTGAAGAGGCACTTATACAGTATTTAGTTCAGCTCTATCGATGTTGCTGAATAATGACATCTATATTGACTGATTCGACGCTTATGCAGCTTATTATTCAGGTCAGTAGCTTAATCAGCATTTAATACCCTTAACCAACTACTAATCAGCTTATTGTCTGAACAGGCTTAATAAATCAGCGTTTATTGTTACTTGGGATGGAACATGCTTTGGACCAGTAACAAAGAGTCGAATTCCCATGAACTACACTGTTAATAATACTGAAATAATTAAATAAACCTTAAAATTCACAAGATTCTCATACTATTTCAACGACTTGGCAACGTAGTCTAGTTATAATGACAAAATTTGGTTATGACGTTCATTGGTATTCATGATGTATCAGGTATTCGTATCAGTATGGAAATGAGTATAGTAGGTAACATTAAAATATAATTTCCGAGTTTTTCCTATTTAAGTAACCGTAGCCATTGGTGTAAATTCACTCGGATGGATTTATTTGAAATATTTAAACTTTTTATTGTATTTTTGCTCCATTTAAATACACGTATTAATTGCCGTGAAATACTTCATTATATAGGTTATTATTTACTGTAAATTCTTGGCGAGATAATAAATCAGATTAATTACACACATACGACATTTATAACTATATAAATGTGAATAATTGGCCTTACCGTGGTGAGTATTGTCACTTTAAGTGGGACTAGGGAATGTGTCCATGTTTTTTATATTTTCAATACACTGCTTACATCTTTAAAGTATAGCCAAAGAATACACCAGCTAAGTGGTGTATTCTTTGGTATAGCCAAATATATAAATGTTAAAATTATTTTATTCTTAAAAGGAAAATGAGGATTGGAAACAGAATATTTTTGAATTATTCAAACGTCACACTATCTATGCCCATATTTTCAGTTTTTTTTGTGGGGGGAACTGGCTTGGAAATAAATCCTTCAGCCACAGATTTTTTTTATTTTATTTTTTTTTCATTTTTATTTTTTATTTTTTTCATTCTAAGCTACGTTCAGATATTACTTAAATCTACATTCCGACTAAATTACAGATCAAGTTTCGTTTGTTTAAAAAACTCCACCAGAGCGTCATAAACCATTCTATTGTTCAGCCCAATAAATGAGCTAGATTTACGGGGAACTGTATGTTCAATTTACTAAGGGAATTAAGAAGATTTTCTGTTTCTTTTTTATATTCAATACAATTTACAATATTTTCAGTAGTAATACCGCTAGGGTCTTGTTAATACCGAGATAATTTTGTCATAGAGAATGCTGAAAGCGTGTTGCTTGATTGTTTCTCACCCAAGGCCGCAGATCGAAGGCTATTATCCTTGAGCAACACGCTTGAAGGATTCTCTATGACAAAATTTTGAGTATTTATCAAGGCCCGAGGAGTATTCGATAAAATAATCTTTTACTTTGTAGATATCAAAATATTGATTGTCAATCTGACGTTTAATAATTTTTTCCGTCGACCGTGTATTAACATATGCTATTAACGTTCTCAAAATTAGACAAAATCATACATTAATGACCCCCAATAATGCATGATTTACCTACATTAATCAACGATTTTCTGCAGGCAACCCAACGCACATCTTATACATTATATTTATATTGACAGTTACCTGTGGTGTAGGCAACCAAACATACAATATCGTCTTCAAAAAATGAATCCTAGTATAGAATACTTCTAGTTTTTGACTTACATATCGTTTTATTTTATTATTCTACAAAATTATAATAATTATTAGTGTTAAGACATCCAAAAAAGAATTTAAGAAAAACGAAAACAGTGACATTTGAACCAGCGACCATCTCTGTGACATTTCAATGTCATTATTTAATTTTGACAGTACTTACCTATGAAACAAATAAATATTTTTAGTTTTTAAATATTGAGAAAAACGAATAAAAGTGATACAGTCGACGGAAAAGCTTTGTAACTAAAACGAGTATTAAAAGGGCAATTAACAATCTCGAACATTAACGCACTCGCTCTGCTCGTGCGTTAAATTATCTCAATTGTTAATGGCCCTCATTAATACACTTGTTGGTTAAATAACTATCAATAAAAAATTTATTAGTTTTAATCAAACAAAGGCAGTTTGACGTTTAATTAATTTTTAATAAAAAATTTAATTTTTAGTGCATTTAATTTTTCCGGAAAAATTAGATGCACGAGGGATATTTGGTAAGATTATTTCCTGATTTAAATAAACATTTTATTTTAATACAACATTTTTATTAATTGTCAAACTTGTCAAACTTGCATGAAATTTTTTCGATTTTTTTTTCCGGAAAAACTGCTGACAGCTAAGTTGACAGTTGTTAAGTAATTTTTCTACTTAAAATTTATATTTGACATACCAATTCTTGATAGCGATTGGTCAAAATTAATAGGAAGGAAATAATCACTGTAATCCAGAGGTGATTGAATGAAATTTGACACATGACTTAAAATTAGGTAATTTGATTGGTTACTATATTTAGTGAAAAATTATCAGATTAAGCTATGGAAGCCCCTCGGAAACCAGTATGTTGGAATAGTATGGAAATAGAACTAGTGGGATAACTCAAGGCGGCTCTTTTGAAGTATTGTCGGACGGATCGGATGACCTTAACTGCGTATGACATGCCAAAATTTTCGACTGACGCTCGCTTGACACTAACCGGATAGAGACGGTAATGTTTTATTTTGGTTGCTCACATAAAAAATGAAAATAAAATTATTGCAATAACGTATATTAATATTTATGAACATGAAAGTTCAATAATGCACATACCTACCTTGCATACGAATATTAGAACAACAAAGCAATTCAACGTGTTATTGTTCTAAACTCCGAACATACTAGAATAGTAAACAGATGTATTTTATGATTCCACCATAAATAATAACAACGTTTATTTGTTTATTTTGTTGGCATCCACACATTTAACAGTAATAATCATCCAATGATTTCAATTTGTTTGTGGTTTCTTAATATACGTCCTTCAATACTTATTATATAATTGAGATGAATGTATAAAAAGCGATTTATTTAATCTTTGATAATATACAAAACTTATTATACATGGGTGAATCTGAAGGTTTTTGTAATACTGAATATTTCAGTGAATCTGACAACACCACTTATATTGTATGTTTACGTTTGTTTACAGATGTTTATTTTGATTTTGACCAAATATTTTAAGGCTATTCAACTGTGATAGATATAGTGAAGAAATTTGAATGTAAATCTGTGAAGGATACTTAATTTATTCGTTAAATTATATTCACAAAATGGTGAATCGTTGTGTAGTATGCAAAAAAAATGTATAAGTGATGTTTACAATCAATCGTTTCACAGGTCAGCAGCAAGTTCTAAAGTACCAGTGTCGTATCATTTGATATATAAAAACTATTTTCCCATTCTAATAAGAATACATATTGTTCCGAATGGTATTGTTGGTGTTATTAAGTTCCTCGAGTAATAAATAATTTTAAGATAAGTATTTCTATTATTACTTGGAAATTTTAATGATTATTCGGTCGATATCGAAGAATAAATATATTATTCTAACGCTTTACAATGAAGTTCAACTAAGAAGAAACTACTGCTTCCCGGGTTATATGCCTCGACAGACATTGAATTACACTTCTAAATCAAACGGGGTCGGTATGATCTACAAGATTCAACCAACCATTCTGATTTTTAATTAGAAGGGACAACATAACTTGCTGACCGGTTTCGGCGTATTTGCGCCTCATCAGTACAAGGTATATGTTCTCCGCCCGAGAGCTCTAAGAGCCTGATCCCGAACTGAATTTGACACTAAAATTACAATCAATACATGTCTTCCTGTAACGGAAATTCCAAAATTGTGACAATACCGACATCTTCACCTCCAACCGACTTTTCTCCGTCCGAGAACATATACCTTGTACTGATGAGACGCAAATACGCCGAAACCGATCTGCAAGTTATGTTGTCCCTTCTAATTGCATGGTTGGTTGAATCTTGTAGATCATAACGACCCCGTTTTACTTATAAGTGTAATTCAATGTCTGCCGGGGCATATAGCCCGGGAAGTAGTTGTTTCTTATTAGTTGAATGGTCACGGTTTTTGAAAAATACTTTTCAAAACTTTGTTGTAAAGCGTTAGAATAATATATTTATTCTTCGATATCTATTGGTAACACGCTTTACTAAATACGACAATTTTACAGGAAACTGTAATAATACTTTATTATTTAGTCAATTAAACCGTTCCTCGCACAGAACGGCAATGCTGCTGGAAGCTGTAACCTTTGCTGTGAGTGTATTGCTATCCTTGTTTTTGATTGTAAGAATCGATTTAGAGGTTGGTTACAAACAAAGTGTGTTGTCAGTAGTATCCATCTAGTCTGTTTAATTATCGAAGGTTCTAAAAATGGAACTGTCAAAGTTTACTCTTCAAATACACCAAGCGTCGTTTGAGGCAGACTGAGAGGTAGGTATCCTGAATTTATTTATTAATTGTTTTATTATTCTAAAGATTTTTGTTAATTTTCTGGTTATGATCGCATTGCTTTTTGCAACTTATTGTGGAAATATATTCTTGTGATATGCGTATTGTCGTTGACATTTTTATTTTCATGAAAACTTAGTATCCAGATCAAAAGACGCTCACTGTATAACTGTTTAACATACAAATTATACAATAAATTGCACGTAATAATTTATTCGAGGTAAATGTTAAATCAATAAATGTTGAGTCAATTTGATAAAAAACACGTCCAATAAATAATATTAACATAAACAATCACCGTTCAACATTCACAGGAAACATAAAAACTTTTTTTTTTGGTTTGTTATGACTGCACATTTACGTGTCACTTTTTTTTATTTAATTTACGGACACTCATACTCTGAAAATACAGAAGATCATACTTTTATTGCAGTGATATAATGCAATTAATAAAAATCCGGGTCTGTCTGTCCTCGACGAGCACTACACGCTAATCTCGCTTGACAACTGAAAACATTTCAAAATGGCAACCTATGCGCGTGACCTCATGCGCGATCTTATAGCGTTTCCAGAAGTTATTCTACTAGTTCTCTTTCTATACTTGATGTTGGTACCTGATCAAGTGTTTCTTCTTTTCACTAGTGGTGCAAAAATTTGAAAAGAATGCTTAAAAGTTATAAGAAGAGTTGAAGTAACTGTAACAACTTATTTGCACTGTTTAACTACCAAGAAAAATTTTACAGGACTAAAACATTGATTTTTGTTTGTTTGTAAAAACACCACTAACCATGGATTTTATATAGTTGCAATTAGATTGCGATTAGAATTTTTCATAGCATAATTTACTAAAATGAACAAATTAAATCTAAGGACTCACTCACTAGCATTTCTAAATTTTTTAAAATAAATTAATAATCTTCATTTCTAAATGATCTGTACTTACTAGTAATACCAGTATACAGGGTGTCCCAGACCAATTTATCCAGGCTTTATCTCTTAAACACATAGAGATTTTCGAATCGGACAAAAACTGATCTATTCCATTTCTAATACACTTTAATATGGCGTAGAAAATATCATCCCCTATATATTCATCCCTTAGTTACAGCCCCTAATTTTAAATTTTTTAATAGCACCCTGTACATTTTTTTATAATTTCGGATGTGGTCTTCCATCGTCTATTCAACAAATTTTTCAAAAATAAAATGGGTTCATAAGTAATCAAGAAAATATCAGTTTATTTTTTATTTTTGATAAATTAATCAAGAAAACCTTAAAGCTTAAAGGAACAATAAAAATAAATTTAATAAAGATTACATGGCTTGAATCATTACAGGAGTAATTTGGCGACATGCTTGTCTTATATTTTCTTTTAATTCGTCTACATTTTTCGGTTTTGATTGATAAACAATATCTTTTATCACTGGCCCTGGCCCCACAGGTGAACCCTTTTCCAAAAAGGGTCCAGTACTCAAAATCTTCCTCTTACTGGATGGCAACCAACAAATAATGAACCAACATCAACAACATGTGGCACACCTCCAATGCCAAAACTTCAACGTTGGCAGTTTCAATCGTTTGAGTGCAATATATCCCCTATAAGGGTTTGTGAAAACGGCTTCCAGGAAAGGACGGAATTCTCCAATAATACGAACTTCTGTAGAACAAAATACTAAACCGTATTTTTTTTTATTCGATTATTTAACGTCGGTCTATTTCTGCGCAACTTAGGCTAATCACCGATGCCGGGAGCACTCTACCCCTAACCGGAAATTTTGCCGAATCCACTAGTGTTCCAACCAGTGGTAGGGATCTTTATCGAGCCCAACATCCATGGACTCGGGACCTCGGTTTTACGTCTCATCCGAAAAACGGCATATCTACATTATACCTCGTGCTCATTGGTAAAATGCCTGCGAGCTGTGATATTTTATTGACCCTAGTAATCTAAAGTGATTCGCTGCAGGCTGTACGGGCTCTACGACGGTGTTTCCCCAGTGGTCACCCATCCAAGTACTAACCTCGCTCGACCATGCTTGGTTGTCATTATCGCATCAGAGGCGTTTCACTACAAAGCTGGGCCGACGCCCTACTAAACCGTATATTCCACAACTAATTCAGAACGAGAACCTATAAAACCCAGCAGGGGATAACTCAGATTCTCGTTCAATACACGTTTGGAAACCAAGCCATCTAGTAGAAAGCACACAGCGGAAAAAAAGTGACTTACACTTCCTCAACTTCAGTACAGAATACTACCATAGAGAAGCCTACCCGAAACATACATCCGAACTACACTGCTCACTACACCGAGCGTGTTCCGCACAGATCAAGTCATAAAGTGCTACACTTCCCTCTATGTAAGCCACGGCATGACAAACGAATGCTTTTATCCAAGACACGACTGTCACGGCCAATTGTCAATGTCATCCAACAAATAATTCCACTTTGTAAACAATGGAGAGAAATAATAAAGTCTGTATTAGGGATTATTCAAATAAATTTGAGCAATAGATTGTACCACAATACCCCCCTAGAAACGTAAACCCCTTGCCCAAAATAAAGAGTCAAGAGTTGACAAATCAGGGGAACGTGCCGCCCACATAATTTCTGGAGAGTTGTTTACTATCCAGTGGATATCGAAACGGTTTTGTAGGTGGTCGCTAACGATTCTCGCATTGTGTGGAGGAGCTCCGTCTTGTTGCTTATTTCTTGATTACTTACGAACCCATTTCATTTTTGAAAAATTTCTTGAATAGACGATGGAAGACCTCATTCAAAATTATAAAAAAATGTACAGGGTGCTATTAAAAAATTTAAAGTTAGGGGCTGTAACTAAGGGATGATTATTTCTACGCCATATTAAAGTGTATTAGGAATGGAATGGAACAGTTTTTGTCCCTTCCGAAAATCTCTATTCGCATAAGAGATATAGCTTGGATAAATTAGTCTGGGACACCCTGTATACCAAATTATAAGGCTAGACATCACGCTATCTCCAACAACAGCTTAAACGTCAATTTATGTCATTGCCTTGAAAAGTTGTAGCACTTTAAAAATATCCCTACAGCGTCTCCGTTTAATCCTCTTTGATATCAACATCAACTGTATGGAAATTTGTATTTCAATGATTATATTCTGAACAAATTACGGACCTGTTCGGTCATATTCCAAATTCACAGCTTGCACGGATCTTTCTTAACAGAGGTCTAGTTAGTCACTTCACTAATGTATGAACATACTTTACTTATTAATACTTGCATCCTGGATAAACAATAAATATGGCCACAAGAAAGTTAGTGCAGAAATCTCTAGAATGGTGGGAAATCTCACGAGGACAGATACAGGCGAGGCAGTTCATTAGAAAATATTCGGGGGTAATACCACGAGTGCTTAAAAATTAATTATAATTTCCATGAAAGCTTGTTGTTAATAGTTCCACGAGTTCGAAGAACGAGCTTGAATGGAAATTATCCGGTTAATTTTTAAGCACAAGCGGTATTTAGGGAGAGTATTTCTCGAATAAAAATACAAATTACTGTACATCTCCACTATATTCAGATAGATAATGTAACGTCTCTAACTTAAAAATCTCAATAAAAACAAATTATTTATTTATTGAAACAGTAACTTAATACATTTTTGTCAATTTCCCGTTCTGTTATATCCCCGAATCGATTCATGACCTCTAAGAAACTCTTCTTTGACGTTTCACGTTTATTATTTTAACGTTGTTTGACAACGGTTGTCATGGCAACGTGGAATTATCGCTGGGTTGTCATGGCAACGTGGAATATCCGCTGAATTTCCATTTAATAATTTAGCATTCGTTGCATTGATACAACATGTATGAGTGAAATATTCGCCAAAATTTATGGGAAACTTGATAAGCTAAGAAAGGAAAACTGTCAAAACCGTAGTAGGTACACTGTAACGTTAATAGTCGCAACGTAATATCCAGACTGGTAGAGGATTGCCAGAAAGAACTGTAGGCCACACTAAAGTAAGTACCGGCGCATAAAGATATTTCAGGAAATGAGCAAGTTAATAAGCTCGCATCAGCGCAGAAACAATATTATGTTGGACCAGAACCAGTCCTTGAGACCACAAAGAAAGTGACCGGAGAACAAATACAATTATGGGTACAAAGTCAACATAGACTGCAGTGAAGGAACACTCCAAAACAGGCACACATTAAGATATTTATAGGGGATACATGTGTTAAAAGGGCTGGAGAACTACTCGGGTCATGCCCCGGTAAACACCACCAGCATAGAATTGGGCTGTAAAAGGGGGATCTGCTGTGCCACCTGGAACATATATGGCAAACAGCCAATGGGATTTATATCGTCCACGTGACTGTACAAGAATAGCTGAGTGGGCGGACTAAATAATATGGGAGTAGAGTACAATAAGTCAGGCATGAGGACCGATCCAAAAAAAAATTGCATGCAAAGCTAAGGGGGTTGATAGACCCAACTATGTGCAGATTCGGTCACCTGCAGGAGGAAACTGCAGAGCAGAGTGTGAGTGACTGGCAAATGTGCGTTTTATTGTACGCGATGAGAAGTCATCGACAAGAAACTACATAAAAAGTTCAGTCTCGAGGCTGATTGTTTACAAAAATTTCAAACTGTTTATTTTGGCATAATTGATTGAAAAATGAATAGGTACGTGAAAAAAGAAAAGGTAACATATTTGAGAAAATATTTGGAGGCACATTGATTGGCTGAAAAAATGCACATTATTAAAATTGTAATTGTCTATTGGCTTTAAAGAACGTCAAAGAATAAGCAGAAGAAAAAAATTGGTTATTTAGAATAACACTGAAAATTAGCAAAAAAGGTTTTTTCTACAGTCGCGCGTAAAATGACTAATTACTATATTCAAATGAAATCGTAAAGTCGACAAATGCCGAGGATTGTTACTTTACGCTCTAGCGCAAAAAAGGAATCTTTTTCGCTCGCTTATTCAATCAAACTACGCCCTCCGAATTAACTCAATTGGTGAATGATTAACAATTTATCAAATTGAAAATTATATGAAAATTGTCAAAAATTTTGAAATATGGTCAAAAATGGTCAATAATTGTCAATAATTGTCAATAATTGTCAATAATTGTCAATAATTGTCAATAATTGTCAATAATTGTCAATAATTGTCAATAATTGTCAATAATTGTCAATAATTGTCAATAATTGTCAATACTTGTCAATAATTGTCAATAATTGTCAATAATTGTCAATAATTGTCAATAATTGTCAATAATTGTCAATAATTGTCAATAATTGTCAATAATTGTCAATAATTGTCAATAATTGTCAATAATTGTCAATAATTGTCAATAATTGTCAATAATTGTCAATAATTGTCAATAATTGTCAATAATTGTCAATAATTGTCAATAATTGTCAATAATTGTCAATAATTGTCAATAATTGTCAATAATTGTCAATAATTGTCAATAATTGTCAATAATTGTCAATAATTGTCAATAATTGTCAATAATTGTCAATAATTGTCAATAATGGTCAATAATGGTCAATAATTGTCAATAATTGTCAATAATTGTCAATAATTGTCAATAATTGTCAATAATTGTCAATAATTGTCAATAATTGTCAATAATTGTCAATAATTGTCAATAATTGTCAATAATTGTCAATAATTGTCAATAATTGTCAATAATTGTCAATAATTGTCAATAATTGTCAATAATTGTCAATAATTGTCAATAATTGTCAATAATTGTCAATAATTGTCAATAATTGTCAATAATTGTCAAACACTGTCAAAAATTGTCAAAAATTGTCAAAAATTGTCAAAAATTGTCAAAAATTGTCAAAAACTGTCAAAAATGGATAATTATTATTGTCGAAATTGGTCAATAATTGTCAAAATTTTATAAATATTTGAAAAATGGTCGATAATTGTCAAAAACTGTCAAAAATGGTCGAAAGTTTTGAAAAATTGTTGAAATTTTTGAAAAATTATTAAAAATTTTGAAATTTTTTTGAAAAGTTATCAAACATTTTTGAAAAATTGTCAAAACTAGCCAATAATTGTCAAAAACTATCAAAAATTGTAAAAAAGGCAATTATTGTTAAAAATTGTCAAAATTTTGAAAAATAGTTGATAATTGTCAAAAATTGTCAATTATTTTTAAAAACTGTCAAAAATGGACAATTTTTGTTAAAATTGGTCAATAATTGTCAAAAAATGTTAAAATTTTGAGAAATGGTCGATAATTGTCAAAAACTATCAAAAATGGTCAAGTTACCTTAATGTTACAGCAAATCGTTCCCCAGAAGATATTGGCTTACGAACACAGTACATCTTTGTTAGTTTTGGTCCAGTTCAATAATTTTTTAAAGGTACCGACGTTCTTAAATAATTAAAATATTTCTCCTGATCCGTGAGTCTCATCTCATTGAGTAAAGTGCGGTAAGCTCCTTGATGCTTCCGATTTCCAAAAATACTTCTTCGAATCCAAAATCTGCGTGGTCTTTGGGGTCTTTTTCTCCTATATTTTTGTAAGATTAAGAGAAGAAATAAAAGTAATATATTTTTAGCCGAAGATTATCCATTATTCGGTTATTCCAATAAAAAATAAACAACCACAAAAACAATAAAAATCGTCAAAAATATAATAACAATAAAGTTAGGTTAAAAACCATAGAGAAAGTAACATGTTATTTGATTTGTCTATGTTAAAAACCGTACGATATCGGATAAAAGTTAAAATAAATTCAACGTCGTACAAGTTCTTAAAATTATTCGGATGAAACTTGGCGCCAAAAAATTCGTTTGATAGGAAATCCGTCGTATCGTCGGAAAACGGATGCATGGAACTCCGGCTTTATTCGTACGCAGTTAGAGCGATGGGCAAAAAAGTTTTTTCTCTTTTCATAAATACTATATCGTGGGATGTTACACATCATTAAGTTTATTATTATAGTGTATCAGTAAACTAAAGAGGAATAATGAAAAAATAAAAAATAAACGCCGTAATGGCAGGAATTCATTATAACGAAGCACACGAGCGCCTTCTCTGATCTTCGTGATGTTTTCAATGTTAATGGAAGTTTAGCACGTTCCCAATAAACTTAATAGCAACGGTGGGTAGTTGAAATATTACCTACTACTACTAGTCGCATTCTTAAATAACTTGCTAATAGTTTTTTTGTTCGAAATTATTTCAACCCTTTTAAGCATCTTGAAGATTGTTCTTTTCAGAGTACTCTGCTAAAATGTTAGCAAAACATTCACGTTTTTGTGGTGTTTACTCAAATTGTAAAAGTTGTGTTTTTTGTGTTTTTCAGATAATGTCATTACGCTATTTGAAGGTGTAAGATGTGATATCAATTTTAATAAAAAAGTAGATTTACCAGTCGATTATACATCCCCAAAATAGTATATTTCATTAGGAGTCTGGAAAAATGCAATTCCGGACGTGCAATGAACGATACTTTTTATTATACTTATCTGAAAACAACGCAAAAAAGGATAAGAAGTAAATTTAGAACATTTTATTTTCAAAGTAATCATAATACCATTTCCATAGCAACAATATATTTATTATCGGCATTGTTTTTATTTTCTGTCAGTTTAATTCATGTTAGTTTTAAAAAATGTTTTTTCTTATAATTAATTTCAATTGTATTTTTTTTTATTTAGCGCATGGAAAAGAATCGGAGATCGGGAAAAAAATTCCCTGCGCTGGTCTGAAAATAACACCTTTACGTCTTTGTAAAAACATATGAAAAGAAGGTGTTTTCAGATAAGTATAATAAATAGTTATTTGTGTATTTAGAGCGTAAAGTAACAGATTGGCGCTTGAGAAAGAATGTAGCCGCGCGGCGATCTTTCGAAAGCGGCAATTTTACTTTACGCTCGAAAAACACACATAATTTTTTCTACAGTCGCCCTTTTAATAATTAAAACAGTTTTTTATATTATCTTAGCTTATAATAGGAGTGCTAGAATAATCGTCATTTTCGCTATTCATCATGATTAACCTTAAAAAGATCTACTGACTAGGGATGTCATTTTTAGTAAATCGATTTTATAAATTACGTGTTTAAATCGATTTTCGGACACGGCTCGTATTATTTATTGACTATTTTTCAAAATTTTGACAACTTTTGACGATTATTGACCATTTCTCAAAATAATATTTTGACAATTATTGACCATTTTTCAAAATTTTAATAATTATTGACCATTTTTGACAATTTTTCAAAACTTTAGACCATTTTTCCAAATTTTTGACCATTTTTGACAATTATTGATCATATTTCAAAATTTTTGACAATTTTTTTAGAAACTTTAACAATTTCTGACAATTATCAACTATTTTCCAAAATTTTGACAATTTTTAACAATAATTGTCCATTTTTGACAATTTTTGACCATTTTTGATAGTTTTTGACAATTATTGTCCATTTTTGACAATTATCGACTATTTTTCAAAATTTTAACAATTATTTACCAATTTTGACAATAATTGTCCATTTTTGACAGTTTTTAAAAATAATTGACAATTTTTAACCATTTTTGACCATTTTTGACAATTTTTCAAAATTTTTGAAAGTTTTTCAGAATTATTGACCATTTTTGATAGTTTTTGACAATTATCGACCATTTTTGACAGTTTTTAAAAATAATTGACAATTTTTAACCATTTTTGATAGTTTTTGACCTTTTTTGACAATTTTTCAAAATTTTAGACCATTTTTCAAAATTATTCACCATTTTTGATAATTATTGACAATTGTTGACAATTATGGACCATTTTTCCAAATTTTTGACCACGTTTGACAATTATTGACCATTTTTGACCATATTTCAAAAACTTTAACAATTTTTGACAATTATCAACTATTTTTCAAAATTTTTAACAATAATTGTCCTTTTTTACAATTTTTGATAGTTTTTGACAATTATTGGCCAGTTTTGACAATTTTTCAAAATTTTTCAAATTTTTTATAATTTTTCAAAAATTTTTGATAACTTTTCAAAAAAATTTCAAAATTTTTGATAATTTTTCGAAAATTTTAACAATTTTTCAAAACTTTCAACCATTTTTGATAGTTTTTGACAATTATCGACCATTTTTCAAAAATTAACAAAAATTTTGAAAAATTGTCAAAACTGGCCAATAATTGTCAAAAACTATCAAAAATTGTATTGCCAGTAGTTTTTTCAGCGCCCTTTATCTTGAATACGGATCGCGTTACGAAAATTTTTTACTAAGCAAACCCCAATTATTTTTCAGTTTTCTACCTATCCCAGATAGACGGGGTCACATTTTTTTGAAACACCCTGTTTAACAGTACGTACTAGGCTAGATCTGGCTAGAGGATGGCGTGGAGAGAATAGGTGGCTAGACCGATTTAGCCGCAGCTTGGGGTTATGAAGACTATGACTTGGCCTATGATTATCCAATTTTTTTACTTCCGCGTGGCAATAATTGTTCTAAAAGCCTTTATTTTGACACGAAAATAACGTACCAGCCGTTAAGCTAAACAAATATATTTTTGTGATCTGACCTGATACTTTGTAGGATACATCGGTGCATTTATGAAAAGTTGGCTCAAGATTTTTGATAAATGCAGGGATATCATATGTCAATTTTTGATAAAAACTCCTGGGATACTCTGTATTATACAGTCTAGACAAAATTTATTTGTAGCAAAATAATTTCATTCGACGAAACTTGAGTTTGATCTGAACGAAATATATCATACTTTTTTAAAATTCAAAATTCTCAGTATTCTTTGATCATACTGTTGTTGAAACTAGCTTGGTATTTATACTACTTGTTTGTGATCTAGATATTACGTTTACGATAAACAATTTCATTGTTATTGTTTATTTGATTAACAACTATAGAAATGAACTTTATCGACGTTACAAACAAATAATTATATTATTGAAATTTACATAACGCTAAGGTATTTAAGGTCACTAAATTATTACTTTGTCAGCATTTCAAATACTTTTGTATAACATCCTGTATATAACAGGATCAAAAAATGCTTTAATCAGGGTTATCTATATGTTATGCAACCAGAAATGCGTGGATAACAAACGTAGATTTCTGATGATTTCTAACTTAATAGACCTGTAGCTAATGACACCAAGACCCAAGCTGGATAATCGAAGCCATAGTGAAAATTGAAAATCTAATATTTTTCACAAAACTAGAACAATTAACTTATGGATGCCGTGTGCTACTTAATCATAAAAAAAACATGGCATACAAATCAAAGTGAGAGTAAAGATTGATAAGCAAGGGTTAAATATTAATAAAAAGGTGAAAAAAAAAACGATTAACTTATGTATGGCAAGGAGAGTTTGGAATTTGTTATCTTAGTAGATGTTAAAAAAATTAGTGGCATATATTTTGCGGCGATACTTCATAATAATATTCCAAATATGATGTAATAGTTATTTATGATACAAGTGCGTGAAGTGATACTTTTGCGCACGAGTTGCGAAAATGAAAGGCACGAGCGTAGCTAGTGCCTTTTTTCGCAACGAGTGCGCAAAAGTAATTCACGCATAAGTATCATACAATGTTTTATCTACGACCACATTAAAATAAATTTCCCTCAATTATATATTGCATAACCTCTCTTTTTAATAATTGTGTTTGAATTATTGCCTACCTTCATCATTCATTATCTGGTGCTCCATTTATAAAATCCAAAATCTGTTCCCTTGTGAAAATTTGTGATTTTTTTGGTTTATGGCTCTCTGATTGTCGTTTTATTAAGGTAATAAGTTTATGAAATTTACTTATATCAATGTTTAAATTTAAATTTATGGTAGTTTTCAACATTGAATAATGGGACCATGCAGTTGATGATTTCCATTGACTTTTCCGAGAAATATGCAATAAGAAAATTTTTCGTCTGATTTTTAATTTTTGTAGTGTTACACCAATCCAAAAAAAAGTGAGCGGTCGTCGGACCGCCGACAGAAGCTTGCTTCTTATGCACAATAAAACGATCATTTTTGACCGTTTTTTGAAAAATTTGACCATTTTTCAAAAATATTTGTCATTTTTTGACAATTAATGACCATTTTTCCAAATTTTAACAATTATTGACAATTTTTGAGCATTTTTGACAGGTTCTGACAATTATTGACCATTTTTGACAATTTTTCAAATGTTTTAGCAATGTTTGACTATTTTTGACAGTTTTTTATAATTATTGACCATTTTTGCAAAATTTTGACAATTTTTGACAGTTTTTAGAAAATTTTGACCATTTTTGACAATTATTGACCATTTTTTCAAAATTTTCGACAATTTTTTACCATTTTTTCCAATTTTATCAATTATTGACCATTTTTGACAATTATTGACCAATTTTGACAATTATTGATCATTTTTGAATTTTTTCAAAAAATTTGAACCATTTTTCCAAATTTCAACAATTATTGACCAATTTTGACAGTTTTGACAATTATTGACCAATTTTGACAATTATTGATCATTTTTGAGAATTTTTCAAAATTGTTGACCATTCTTGACCATTTTTCCAAATTTTAACAATTATTGACCATTTTTGACAATTGTTGATAATTTTTGACAACTTTTCAAAAAATTTTGACCATTTTTTCAAATTTTAACAATTATTGACCATTTTTGACAATTATTGATCCATTTTGACCATATTTCCAAATTTTAACAATTATTGACCATTTTAGAGCATTTATGACAGGCTCTGACAATTATTTACCATTTTTGACAATTTTTCAAAAATTTTGAGAATTTTTAACAATTAATGACCATTTTTCCAAATTTTAACAATTATTCACAATTTTTGAGCATTTTTGACAGGTTCTGACAATTATTGACCATTTTTGACAATTTTTCAAAAATTTTGACAATTTTTAACAATGATTGACTATTTTTGACAGTTTTTTATATTTATTGAATATTTTTGCAAAATTTTGGCAATTTTTGACAGTTTTTCGAAAATTTTGACCATTTTTGACAATTATTGACCATTTTTTCAAAATTTTCGACAATTTTTGACCATTTTTTCCAATTTTATCAATTATTGACCATTTTTGACAATTATTGACCAATTTTGACAATTATTGATCATTTTTGAATATTTTTCAAAAAATTTGAACCATTTTAGACCATTTTTCCAAATTTTAACAATTATTGACCATTTTTGACAATTGTTGATCATTTTTGACAACTTTTCAAAAAATTTTGAACATTTTTTCAAATTTTAACAATTATTGACCATTTTTGACAATTATTGACCAATTTTGACAGTTTTGACAATTATTGATCATTTTTGACAATTTTTCAAAAATTTTGACCATTTTTCCAAATTTTAACAATTATTGACCATTTTAGAGCATTTACGACAGGTTCTGACAATTATTGACCATTTTTGACAATTTTTCAAAAATTTTGAGAATCTTTAACAATTATTGACCATTTTTGACAGTTTTTTTATAATTATTGACCATTTTTCCAAAATCTTGACAATTTTTGACCATTTTTCCAAATTTTAACAATTATTGACCATTTATGACAGTTTCTTACAATTATTGACAATTTTTCAAAAATTTTAGCAGTTTTCAACAATTATTGACCATTTTTGACAGTTTTTTATAATTATTGACCATTTTTTCAAATTTTAATAATTTTTGACCATTTTTCAAAATTTTAACAATTATTGACCATTTTTGACAGTTTCTGATAATTATTGACCATTTTTGACAACTTTCAAAATTTTTGACAATTATTGACTATTTTTGACCATTTTTTCAAATATTTAACAGTTTTCGACAATTTTTAACCGTTTTTAACCGTTTTTGACCATTTTTTATAATTTTTGACAGATTCTGACAATTATTGACCATTCACGTTTCACACTTCTTAATGACAGTACAAAATTATAACAATTACAGAACCTTTGACAGAAAACAAAACACAAAATTATCTAAGGTAACTTAATAAATATACAAATAAAAAAGAGTGTTATAATGATTATCCCATTTAAAAAGCATTGTACTTTTTCGCACTCTTTTGGGTGTTATAATGAAACTTCCATTTAAAAAGCATTGTTCTTTTTCGCACGCTTTAGACGTATGTATAAAACGTAATTTCACGTATTGATATGAGTTTGAAAATGCTTAATTTTAATGGTGGTCGAAGATAAAAGTTATAATTAATAACAATTAACTTAGGCTTGAAACTTTCTGTACATTGAAACATTTCTATTATAATGCTAACTGCAAGATTGGCTTCCAATTCCTAATGTTACTAATTGTTATGAACTACTGTTGTCCCTTCTAATTACAAACCAGAATGGTTGGTTATATATTGCAGATATACCAGCCCTGTTTAACTTATAACTGTAATTCAATGTCTGTCGTGGCATATAGCCCGAGAAGTAGTTGTTTCTTCTTAGTTAAACGGTCATTGTTTTTTGGAAAATATTTTTCAAAACTTTTTTAGGCGTTATAATAGTATTAATTATATTATATCTTCGACATATTGGTAATGCGCTTTACTAAAATATGACAATTTTACAGAACACTGTAATTGTCATGGGCTAAAGCTCTATAAGCGCTGCCGTGGCTCATTTGTATTATGCAATATGCATTATTGAGGTGGCATAATTTTTTACGAAGTAATTAACACACTTGATAAATAGGAAGATTACTGTTTGTAGTTCGTGTAGCATCTACTCGTATACAGGGTGCTATTATAGTCGCTACGTAACACAGGGTGATATGAAACAGTAGATATTTTGCTATATTTCATGTTGAATTATATTTGACAGAAAAAATCGAATTCCACTGGCGCTTGAAAACTAAATCGTAAAAGATACATCCACGAGCTATTAATGACCAACAGTAATAAACATTTATTGCTCGTCTTTCTCGAAATGTAATTGCAAGGAAACTACAAATGATTAAACGGTACATTTGATTAGTTTCATTTGTAAAAACATTTTTTTTGTTGTGCTTCTAAACGAATTGAAAATTAATTTGAAAATCACTAATTGCCGTATAAATTCGTTTTACGCGGAGTCGTTTGCTTTTTGTCGCTTCGTTACTGTGCCGTTCAAATAAAATTGCTCAGAAAAAGAAATAAATAGGCTGAAGTAAGAAGGATAATTATTTTAATCTGATGATGAACATTAATTTTTTCTGGACTGTATAGATGGAGGAAGCTCGGGAAATTCTATTTTTGGGCTTTTTTCTTTAACTTCAATTGGTTTTTCTGTTTTTGATTCACCTGCTATTTTTTCTTGGATTTTCTCGATGTTTAGGGAATTTTGTATTTCTTTTATTTCACGTTCCAATTGATTTAAACGTTTTAGAATATCACTTACATCAATGGGATTTTCCTACGAAACCATTGTCAAATTATTAACTTTTTTTGAATTTAGATGGGTCAACCTTAATGTGAAGTAAATAACTTCAAATTACATTTTCTATGTTAACGTACAGTTTGTACTAACGTCGAACCCCGAAGATGTCCCCTAATAAACTAAGCCAAACCGATCCTATTTTATTAAGGTTATGTGGTCTATGGTACAACTATGGGAATATATAATACATAAAATTAAATCAGAGACGGTATGAGAAATAAGAGATTGCGACTGAAAATTCTTCGGATCTTCCGTTATGGTTGTAATTGTCAATACTTCAAGCATATCCCGCTAATTCGATCACCTTTCAGGCATTGCTAATTCCAAAATACCGAGGGTACACAATTTGAAAAATTTTTTTGTTGACAGTGACATTTATTGTCATCTTTGAAGAATTTGAAAATGTCGCTTTTTTAATCAGTTATTCTAGTCAGTTCTTCAGAAAGCTTGTAAATAATTTTTTTCTACGACCGTGCGTTTTAACCCATTTTCCCGCACGCATTTTAGTTTTGAAAGTGTCAAATTATGCAAATTTTGACCTTATTAGATAGTTTTTTACTTCGGAAGTTATAACTATTGTTAAAGCAGGTAAATATATAGTCCATGAAATAAAATCTACATTTTTTCTAGCTTTTTGTTGCATTTTTAATTTTTTGAAAATATAATGAAGATATTTTTATATAACCCTGTACATTCTTTAAAGTAGTGTCACAAAACAACTATCAAACCACCCGGGTTTGATATCAGTTACTATGACAACCCAGGCGTGTAATTGTTACTAAAACGTCAAAGTTGTTCAAAGAACTCCACTGGACCGGCAATTTTAAGTAATTTATAGAATGCAACAAATTGTGTTTTTAATATTAATATTTATAATAATTAGTAATTTTTAGTTTTGTATATGTATGTTGAAATAAAATAATTTTCCTACGATCACTACCCAAAGTAGGCTTTTGCACACTCAAATCTAACCGCAAAGTTGATGTTTTCCGCGAGCTGTCATAATTTGACATTATTGGCGCTCTTAAGCAGAAAGTAACTTTGACGCACGCCTAATTTTATTTATAGATAAAAGAGAGCTAGTAGTTATTTTAATATAAACTGTAGAATAAATAAAGATAAAATAAAGAAGAAATAATATAGAATAAATAAAGACTACCAAAGGACTTTCTGCTCGAAATACACACAAGATTTTTTCTACGATCACACCAAAATAAAATTAATTTCTGAATATCTTTTAATTTTTTTGGATCTGCACCAACTTATAAATAGACTATATTCATTTTCGTACTTAATTTGGATTTCTCCGGAAGTAGATTTAAAGTGACTTTTTTGGCCGCCTCGACAATATCTGGCGGTATATTTGAAAAATCAGTATCACTTGTATCCATTTTTCTTGTTTTTTTAAGTACTTACTGACATAGTAAAATATTAATACAATTACACAGCACAGAACTATCTCAAAAAATATTTCAGTGACAATGCACTAGGTTCTTTCTTTGACATAGACATACTTGATTCTTATAATCCGTAAGTTATTTGCAAGTATGTTGTGTTGCCTACCTATTGCCATTGTTTGTAGGTACTTAGCAGTTTCCAGATTGCAGTTTCGTGTACCTATGTACGTAGGCAACACTTATTACATTAATGTCAGATATTTATTATCTACATTAATGTCAGATATTTTTTAGATTTCCCTATTTCTCATTAAATTATTACGGAAAATACTGTTGGATGCTTTAACATATTAGAAAATCAACTAAAATATTTATTTATTCTACAGTTTATATTAAAATAACTACTAGCTCTCTTTTATCTATAAGTCAAATTAGGCGTGCGCCAAAGTTACTTTCTGCTTAAGAGCATCAATAATGTCAAATTATGACAGCCCGCGGAAAACATCAACTTTGCGGTTAGATTTGAGTGTGCAAAAGCCTACTTTGGGTAGTGATCGTAGGATAACTACTATTTTGCTCGTTACACTGTTCGTATATCACTTCGAACACTATACCGAATGAGATATTCGCCGTTGATTCATTTAAGTCTATCAACATGAAATCGCAACGAGCCTAATGTAATGACTGACAGCTCAGTGGTGCATCCTCGTCGCGAACTTATCACGATCGACTGATACAGTAATGGCATACACATTTGAGAATTACAATTATATTATAACGTTACGATACCCCGAGTAACCTTTCGAGTTCTTAAATAGTCAAAATAATGTAAATTCGACTTAAACAGCGAAGAGCTGAATTCTGGCCTTTATGGCTGTAAAGTCTACTTTATAACGGTACCTAACCTCAAACAACATGCAACAAAACAAATTGACTTCCCACAATCTAAACGAAATTATTTCGAAATGAATCTACTTTAGGACTCAAGTAACTCTTTTGATAATGAAATAAGAATAAAATATATAGAACACGTGACCGATATTTTGAAAAGTACGACGATATGTCTTTTTTCGAAAGATTTCGGTTAACAAAGCTGACAGTTGTATTTATATTTCAAAGGAAATAGGACATTGCCTGGCTTGTACAAATACGGGTGGAGCTATACAGCCAATGGAGCAATTATTGTTAACCCTAAGATTCTATGCATTCAATAATGCCTTTTTCTTTTTCCACTAATTTTAACAACCTAAGTCATCATTAATAAAAACTGAGCCCTTTTTCCTTATACTCACTGGTTCACAAGACATTTTCCACATCTGATAAAAATAAGAGCAAAAAGAGAAATTCCCAAGTTTCAGGGATACCATACAATGAAAACAAGACATAAAATAATAAAGTGCACTTCAAATAAAGACAACTTTAGGAATCTTTATGAAACTAAACTCAATTTACCACAGTTGGAAAGGACACTTTACCTGAAAGCCTCCTGTTTACTAACTGACTTTACTAACATATTATGAAACCGACTCAAGCCTGAGTATGACCTTGAGCATTCGTTTTTAACACTTTTCCATATAAAATCTATCAAAAACTGATGTTCAAGGCCGAGCTGTCATTAATGGCCATGTTTCTAAACACGACTCAATGCTAGCTCGGCCTTGAGCATAAGTTTTTAACACTCCTTCATGTAAAATGTGTCAAAAACTGATGCTCATGGCCGAGCTAGCCTTAATGACCATGGTTTTAAAGATAACTCCATGCTGAGCAAGTCCTTGAGCGTCAATTTATGTCATATTTCACCTGGAAGTGACAAAAACGAAAGCTCAAGAATGTGCGCAGGAGCATTGAGTCTTGTATAAAAATACGGATTTAAGTTTAAATTGGGTTTCAGTTATCGGAAAAGGAGACAATATAAATTGTAAATTGCTGGGGCATGGAATTTAACGTTAGTGCATTTTGAAGTACTTTGATTAAGAGTATTTAATTGAGTTTCAGCGGTTTATTTGGATAGAATCGTATTATTTAATAGTTGAAATTAATCATTTTAAGAGCTCTACTGAAATGATGTAAGGTTAGGTTAGGTAAGGTTTGTGGTGAGTGGGCCTATAAGGCCCTCCACTGCGACTCGCAAGAGTCTATTGTGGCTCATACCTATTCAGATTTTACCAAACAAATTCAGCTTCTTAACAAAGCCGATTAGTTTGTTTGGTGAATGATATTTCAGGTCCGAGTGCGAGAGAGAGACCCTGCCAAACATCAGATACTTGATTCGAATCGCGGCGGGGCAGGCACAAATTATATGCTCTGCTGTTTCAACATCTTCCAGACAAAGTCTTAGCATATGATGATTTAGTTGACAGTGGCCTATTAAAAGGCATATTAGACAACGCAGGTCATGCCTGCTATAGTCTAACATTTGTTTAAAGACATTCTTCGAAGGATGTATAAAAGCCTTTGAATGAACCAATCCTGGTATATTACGCGATTATCTATTGAGTTCTCCTATTGAGGAGAGTCTTTTTTGGCAGTCTAAAACCAGTTTCGACGTTACACGGTAAGAGCTAAGTGCTTTCAAAGCCGCTTGGCTGTCCGTGAAAATGCAAAGCAATGGCGTAAATTTCCGCCTAAAATACGGTTGCATAGGATCCTGGAGAGGTTGAAATTTCTGTCCTAGGTCTGCGCCAGTATACACCGGCACCAGAGCCTGAGGATGTTTTTGATCAATCGCTGTCTGCTCTTAACAGTTCATCCTTACGGAGGACCCATTCATCTCTATTTGGAATTAGGTCGGTATAAGGCAGGTCGTAGTTCAATGATGTAAGACGGGAGCATGCAATACATATTTTTCTAATTGTTCATGGTAAATATTCTGTTATAAAGCTTCTGGAAGAATCCCATGAGAAAAATGAAAAAATATTCAGTTTACCTATACATGGTGAGTCATGAGGAACTTTATATACTTCTACCATATGTAGAATCCCTCAGGGAGGATATCACGTGGCTACTAAAAAGTGTCAACTCCTCTTCCTTATTAATTAATTTTTCCAAAGCCGGTTCTGGAATTTCTAAGTTTAGCTAATACCAGTCGAATGCTTGATAGTGGTGTTCTGTATAATGGAAAAACTAGAACATTCAAATGAGCCTTGTAAACACTATAGCCAATTAAAATTTATGGTCAATTTCGCAAATCACCCTGTAAATTAATAAAGAAGAGGAGTTGACACTTTTTAGAAGCCACATGATATCCTCCCTGAGGGAGGAGTATATAAAGTTCCTCATGAATCACCATGTATATTGATAAATGTATATAATATATACATTTCTTTAATTCTCAATTAATGAAAGACGCACCTTTGGGATATTAGTCATAACGTTCATTCCTACTGTCATAATGATTTGATTCATATGACGAGAACGTAAAGAATTATCATTTCACTTTAAATATTCAATTCAATAATTATACTACATTATACAACATACATAAATAATTATTAAAAAGTATCTACTTACAGATTTCATTTTAATAAAATTTTCACAAAAGATTTTTGACAATTAAAATTGTAACTTTCAAAAAACTGTTTAAATCATTATCACATACACATTTTCTAAAGGAATGATGACCTGATATGTCATGTGAGAAAATTTTGAAAGTGATATAACCAAACATTTTAAATAGCTACTCAGTTGACTAACTATCACTCCACCATTTGCAATTGAGAAAATTGCATGTTGGAAGTTGTGAGAATGATCAGAATATTAAATACCTTCAAGATAACATAGTTAAGGACTTCTTGGGTACTAAAACATTTCGAAGACGTGGAATAGAACTTACACCTGTTTACAAGTGAATTAATTCACTTTATAATCTTTGTGCGTTTTCGATTATATGCTAGCCTTCTCTATTTATATTTATTATTCTGTGGTTGACAGATAAAACTTTTCATCATGCGAAAAGCGCAGCCTTCATGTTAAAATGGCGGTAATACTGTTTTGATCATGGAGACTATATAAGGAGATCGAACCAATTTCTAGTCATGGCAGAGGGCGTCAGTTTCTGACTGCAGAAATATAACAGCCTTACATCCACTTTGAGATCCTGGTGTTTTATTGGTTGCCAGCTCATTTGACAGAAGGTAAGTGAGGTTAGAAAACAGAAATGAAAAATTTTGTGAGGAAAAAATCCGTTTTGTCCTCGTTTTCAAAAATATCGAAAATTGTGATCACTTGGTGGTAAAATATGATATGTCTTGCCAAAAACATTTCCTTCCTACTTTATTTATATTTAAACATTTTTAATCACCCTTGGTATCTGAAAATACTCTGGTTTCATTAAATTCAATTCATTTAAGGAAATGATTGATTGAGTTGACTGAATCATCATAATGAAAGTTTCGAGTAATAATATAGAAATACTTAATTATCTTGGATTCATTCATTACTCGAGGAATACATTTTAGTTGCCCTTGACCAGATTGGATACAGGTTCAGCACTAAGACATTTTTGTTCACCTGGTCCTAGCATTATATCACTTGAAATGGAATAGCTAGAACATAGTATAGCTTACTTCTCTTTCCCAATGATATTTTTCTATCGCTGTTGTCATGTATTATATCTTGCCAAGTGCGGCAACCCTGTACACACTTCTTGTTTACATTCGATACACTCGACAGTTTTTTTTTTCGGGTCGAGATGAGTTGGTAATAGACTCTACACTTGTTAATATGTGAATTGGGACCTAAAAGATCTATTGTATCCCTTAGGTACTTCTACTTAGTTCTTGAGGATAGTCTCAGAGACTAGTAGCTCCTTTAGTCCTATTTCCCGGATTAATTTTAGGATATCTACAGCCTTTAACTTAGGTAAATGTCCCTCTCCTATCCAGTAATCTCCAAGGTGTTGTGCCCTAGGATTCTGAATTGCTGTGAAATTCGCAAGTATGTGGATAGAGGTTTCTTCTTCCATGCCACAAAATCTACATTCTTCTTCCTCCACAATTTTGAGCTTTTTCAGGTGCCCATTCAGGCGACAATGTCCCGTTAGGATCCCTATTAAAACTCTTTGATCTCAACAGGTTGTAGACACCCAGAAGAATCTTTGATTGTCCAAGTCCTACTAGATCTTTTCAATGGTCAGATCTTCTCTTTTTTTCGGCTTTGCCTATTTCTTCCAATATTACATTGGAGCTGATACCGCAAAGGGGTTCCGGCCCCCAAAAGGGTGTTTCGGTCCCCCTCTTTGCTAGTTCATCTGCTATTTCATTTCCTTCTATCCCTGTGTGTCCTGGAATCCACAGTAAGGTGACTATATTGTTCTCGCCTAGTTCATTTAGTTTGCCTATGCATTCCCACACCATTTTGGAACTGAGCACAAGAGCTCAGAGCTTTAATGGCTGCTTGACTATCCGACATTATGATAATCCTTTGCCTTTTATATGCTTTATCAATATTGAACTGGGCACACTTTCTTATGGCGTGAATTTCCGCTTGAAACTTGGGGTTTTCCCAAGCTTACAGTGGTTCTTGTCTCGTACACTCCTATCCCAGTTCCTTCTTTTGATTTTAAGCCGTCTGTGTACCATTGAATGGCATTCTTTCCATGTCTGGTAATGGTATTTGGATCCCATTTCTTCTACAACAAAAGAATTAATACACACTAAATAATTATCTGCATTTATTAGTTAACCTCGCTACCTACTAAACATTACAAAGTTTATTTTTCATCTAGAGGAACCCAAATATTTACTTAAATTAACAATGCAACAATACCATACGGAACTTATTGTATTCTCATTAAAATGGGTGATTAGTGTTTATATTATATCAAATGATACGCCACTGGTAGTTTCAGAACTGTAGAACTGTTCAGAAGTTGTTGCTTTCCTGTAAAACGATGAATTGTGAACACCAGTACTTATACATTTTTTTTGCATACTACACAACGATTAACCATTTTATAAATATAATTCAACGAATGAATTAGGGCCGTTCGGCAATTAACTCCGAAATGGAGAGTGAAAGGAGTGGAGCAGAAGCAGATTTCTCGAAGAGTAAAAGAATCATTTGTTACCGAACTCTCAAACTGTCAAACGAGGGACAAACGTCAAATTCAAACAAATGTCATTCGGTGTAATATTTTTGTGGTTATTTTTTAGTGTTTTTATAAAATATGAATAATTATTACTTAGCAATTGTAAACTATGTAACCTAAAATTCATAAGAATTTCATTTTTTGCGCATATTCACTCCCAAAACCCTACCTCGCCGAGGTGGTACAATTGGAGCAGCTTTTTTCACACCACTCCACAGTAAACGAACGATTTAAAGACTGCTCCTTTTACTTGTTCTGTAACAACCGAACGGTTTAAAGAAGGGAGGAGTGCTCGGATTCAATGGAGTAACATTGCCGAACGGCCCTCTAATTGATTTACATTCAAATTTCTTCACAATATCTACCACAGTTGAACACAACATCTATAAAAGATTTGGTCGAAATCCAAACAAAGATCTGTCAACTAACGTAATCATTCAATATAAGCGATGTTGTCACGTCTAGTGCTTACAACAAAAAGTACGAAAAAAATAATGATGCATGCGCACAAAATATTTGTGATGAAAAGTCTTACTATAGCCCGTTCGGTATAAAAACCGTTGTGCATGACGTCTGTCATAACTGGACTATATTGCCAAGCCCTTAAAATAGTATGAGAATCTAGTACCTATATGTCAAATGAAGTTTATCATTTATTCTAGGTTAGGTTTAGTTATTTCAGTTATATACAGGGTTTTTCTAAATTCATGCGACAAAACTCAGGAGGTGATTGCTCGTATGAAATTAAGATGGGTTTTTCCTATAACAAAATTTCCTCAGCCCACCCCTTTCCGAGATATCACCCTTAAAAGATGGTGACTAATATTGAGTTTTTATTTTTTTTCTAAAATTTCAGTAAAGCTAGAAACTTGAAATTCTGTCATTTTCGTACACTCGCAAAGGACTAACCACGGGTATTTTTTCAATATTCCTGTTACATTATACGCGGGTGAAATTAGCATCCCTTACTTTATTTCATATCAAAACTTTTTTTCGAAATTAAATTTTATGAAATAAAAATTTTTTTTATTCTCAAATTTTTTTTACCAAAACCAATAGCTGCATAGAAAAAAAACAAACACCATAATTTATAATTTTTTTAATATTAAAATATTGAAAAAATACTCGTGGTTAGTCCTTTGCGAGTGCACGAAAATTACAGAATTTCAAGTTTCTAGCTTTACTGAAATTTTAGAAAAAAAAAACTGAGGAAATTTTGTTATAGGAAAGCCATCTTAATTTCATACGAGCAATCACCTCCTGAATTCTGTAGCATGAATTTAGAAACACCCTGTATAAAACTTTTATTTGTATGTTAACAGTGTAAGGAGGGAAAAACTTGACTTGAGGAGAATGAGTGATTTGTAAAGATTGATATATTTAATTAGAATTTAACTTTTAATTACTTACTGTGTACTTACATTATATTGTTTATAATATAGATAATAAAACAAATCTAAATGTTGAAAATAACTATTTACAAGACACTGGACGTGATGCCTGGATTTAATTGAACAGTCCATGTGGACATGGTCCAAGTAGGTTGAACAACCGAGATGACGTACCTGGAATTAGATAGAAAAACACTCTGAGTATTCAATTTGCCATAAATAATGATTAATTATTTAACTAACGATTAGTATAGCTGAAATCCCCAAAATTAATGAAAGTATTAATAATATACAAGGTGCATCTTATGTGTTTGAACTGTGATTATGCATATCAGTACTAAAGTAAAGTTAAAACTTCACTCGATCAAAAATAAATGCCTAATAGTAAATATTTAGGGTTATTAGGAAAGGTGCAAGGGGCGCAAACTCTCCCCAATGCATGTAAGGAATATGTGGCACAAACTCTCCAAAAACAATATTATAACTACTGTAAGTGGCACAAACTCTCCACAGTACAGCTAAATAAGGTTACACTGCAAGTGGCTCAAGCTCTCCACAATACAGGGGGTTGGAAGGAGATATAGGTGACGTGAGAAGTCACCCTGTATCAGGAATGGACAAACCGCAAGTGGTGCAAACTCTCCACAGTACAGTATAGGTATGTGAGTTAAACTGCAAGTGGCACAAACTCTCCACAGTACAGCTAAATAAGGTTACACTGCAAGTGGCTCAAGCTCTCCACAATACAGGGGGGGTGGAAGGAGATATAGGTGACGTGAGAAGTCACCCTGTATCAGGAATGGACAAACCGCAAGTGGCGCAAACTCTCCACAGTACAGTATAGGTATGTGAGTTAAACTGCAAGTGGCACAAACTCTCCACAGTACAGCTAAATAAGGTTACACTGCAAGTGGCTCAAGCTCTCCACAGTACAGTAGGATTGGATGAATAGGAAATGCAACAACAAATTAATGTTCTTAATAACGTTGTATATTAAAGAACATTAAACAAAGTTATTATTAAAAATAATTAGCAAATATATATACTCTATGTGATAAAATATCTTTTAAATTCAAATATCAAATAACAGGCAAAACTGAATTACTCTGTGAGATAGACTTACCTATTTAACTCCTGATATGCACCACAATACACACTATATTTTAATAGATTTATTTGGCTCAAGTGAACACTTCAGTTATTTTCTAGAAACTAAATCTCAAATCGTTCATAAAATTTTCTTTCCCCTTTCGTGGCCTCGAAGACTACGTGACATTTTGATACTTTACTTATCTGTTTCAGACAATTGGTTGTTTGGTCGAGAAATGCATTTCTGAAATATTAGGGTATACCCATGATTTAATTCATTTTACTTGGAACGAAAACTATTTTAAGAATAACAGGGTGAGAAAAAAAAATTGTCTTACAACAGTTCAGCACTAACTAGGAAATTCTTATTTTAAAAACTCATTACTGCTTATGAAAAATTACTCACAGTTTTTTGCAGTTTTTTAATAGGTAGATAACACGAGGATAAAAGAATCGAAAAATTAAATGAGCATAATATATGATTGTCACAACATAACCCCAAAAATGTCAAGACGTCAACTGAACCAGAAATAAACCATTTTAATCGCGACAACAGCGCGCATTTTTGCCAACATAAAAAGTTTTTAGTACGACTGACGTTAGTTTGAGTTGAATATTTAATTAACCTACGAGTTGTATTTGATATGAAATTAGTTACGAAAACTTTATTTAAGCATATATTTATATTTTTTGATACCACGCGACCTACAAATTTCAATATTTATTGAGTTTAGAGATGCTAAACTTAGTGATTGACAGCGGCAAACGAATGACATGATATAAACGAACGTCTCTTTTACGACACTCTGATGATCCTCAACGGTTTTTATACTGAACGGGCTATAGGTATACTCTACATCCTCCTGGAAAAGCTAACGAGGTCTTTTGCTATAGAGGAAACTTAAAATAATAAAAAAAAATATATCAGAATGTATGAAAAGATATGAAATAAATATAAAATCATTCGAATTTTCAAAAAAAAAACACATCGAATTAAGTCACTTCTATGCAAATACATTGAAAAAAAAACTAGCATTCAAATACAATTTAAGTATATTCAAAACTATGGCACAATATCGCCCTCAGCGACGTTTTTGAAGAAGCAACAATTATTTCTGGCATTAATGAATTAACATATCTGATATCTAGACACGTTTTAACCGTAATTTTTCATTCTATCATCGTTAAATTATCCTTTTATATTTAAATTGTCGCTGGCTACGATCGACATATACACTCATAAATATATTTATAAAAAAAAAGTAGCCACCGCTATTGCCATTCATAGATTGATGCGGTGATAAACGTTGAACAAGTTCATACGCCTCGCCACAATTTTTGATGTGAAATCTTCGAACGTATCCGGTTTTCTTTAGACTACCAAACACCATTGTCGTGGTATACACAAGGTAGAATTTAATTACATTACAAAAAAAGGTAATTTTTAAATCGTTGGAAGCTAATTTCTTCTTGTATTTATTATAAATATGGTTTTCCTATTTCTACATAGAAATACTGTATATTTATAGTAATACGAAAGGTATACTATATTCGCACCCGTCCGGAAAGTAACTATCCATGAGGAAAGGAAATTTCAACAATGGTGTCATTAATATTTTTTTCCATGAGCGTACGGAAAATAGATTTCAAAGATAATAGTTTAATACTATTATAACACCTTACAAGCTTTTTGAAATATATTTTTCAAAGAACATACCTGTCACTAAGAAGCAACAACTACTTCTCGCGCTCTGACAGTTATTGAATTACACTTCTAAGTTAAAAGGGGTTGATATATCTGCAAGATATAACCAACCATTCTGGTTTGTAATTTGAAGGGACAACATCACTTGCAGACCGGTTTCGGCGTATTTGCGCCTCATCAGTACAAGGTAGATGCTATCAATCCAGAAGCCCTAAGAGCATAATCCAGGACTGATAATATTTTTATTTAATAGCATATTTGAGTGATAAAAAGCGTTATTTATGCATTTTTAGCTGCAACCTGGTTCTACATGTTTCAATTAGGACTCTTATTAATTTAATTCCTTTTAATCAATATACCTTAATATTGTTTGATTTTAATTATTTGTATACTGGTATTATAACATGCTAGTTTGCAAATAACACTACGAAAAGAAAATGGCTGTTACTAATGTATGCATAAAAAAAATCGTGATGAAAAGTTGACAGGAGTCACTGAATGTTAGAATTTAAAATTATTGTTGCTTCCTATTAATTTTTAAAAACAGTTTGTGACGACCATGGTTGAAATTGTGGTCGACTTTTGAGTGACGCAGACGAAGCAAATCTTTTTTGAAAAATATTAAAGTGTCAATCTACGGAGAAGAACGAATTTGTAACAAAAGCCAACTGTCCAATAGCAGCGACTCAAACGATTGTGCTCTTGTTCGTCATTTGTCTTGTAGGATATCCTACATTATAATTGAGATCTTATCTACTTATATCTTTAATAATGAATCGATGTATTTATTCATAACAGCTACGGTAGTTATCAGTATGCATCTAGTTACATGTTTTTTTTTTAATTTAAAATAAGATCACCGAGATTGCGGAACTAATTGTCTCGATTATGCTCGCTTTTGTTTCACTCTACGTTAAAAAATGTCGAGAAAGACTACCTGTTTCATAAACATGTAAAAGAGATACGATGGATGCTCAATATTTTTTTTCATAACACAAACAATTATTTTGATACATTTGGGAAATTATGAAATATCAAATGTCCTTCATTGTATGAATGTATATTGATATGATATTTAATTTTAGTATTTTATTATTATTATGTTTTTATTATATTTGATATGATATTTTATTTAGTGTTTTTTATAATTTTATATATATATACTCAGCTTCTCAGGGTTTGGGTTCATGGGTTTAATGTGTAAGAAATCTAATTACTGTTCTTTTTTATATGGTCGCCAAAATTCAATGTTATTTAAATAAAATTTTTAATAAAGTTTTTAACAACAGATTTGGATTTAAATACGGTCCTGTGTACTCACCCTGAAAGTGCCCCAGTGATGTGCAACAGGTGTTCAATATAGTTGTACCAACTGATAAAAAGAATTACTTCGAAATAATACTTGGGATGAAACAATTTCAAATTTATTTTATGAATATTAATTTTGTGAACATAAATTAGCAAGATTAACGTTATTTCTTACATCAAATGGGAAAATAAAACTTACCTAAAATGGTCTTTCATTCAACAATCATTCACACAGTGAAAATTATCTCTAATACATGCAATTATGCAACTTTTTATACATTAGTGTATTTACATTAATATCGTTCTAAATAAGCCAAAACGAAAAGCAAAATGGACGATACAGCTGTATCTGAATTTGCAAAATATCTAAGTTCTTTTTGTATACACTCACAAGTGAGTTTTTTTATTTTAAATTGAAGTTCATTAAATACCTTTTAACTTCTATTAATGTTGAAAAATGAATAATCACTTCTTTCCTGTTTTAGCCCGCTCTGGGCCTTTGTGAAGTAACCTCCAAAACGAAAAGCAAGACAATTCCAATGTAGAATGCCTCTTGATAAATAAAATTTAATACATGGTTTATTCAAATTTATTCACTTACGAAGATCCCTCGGTGTTTACTTTTTCAGGAACCGTGTTACACGGTTAGTTAAACTGTTTTCACTATTAATTACATCGATATTTTATCAAATTTACAAATTTTCTCCACTGAGCGAAATAACGTGCTTCTTGTGGAAATTCATTTTCGAAAAAGGGATGACGCTTTCTCTATCAACAAGTACCTAACAACCCATTTCCTTTTTCTTCCTTAGCAACAAACTGCCTACTATCTCTTAAAGTAAATTCTTTGTTTGATTGTCGTTGACCAATCAAATTAACTTATAGTTGTTCATTAGATAGATTTTATTATATTCTTTGATAGATTTCTTTTTTAAAAGAAAGCATCATATTTTAAATTTCTAAATTGATTATTTAAGTTTAAATCTTTTATTAATTAAATTTTTAAATTATTTGACATATTCAATTTAGGTAGGTAATTTTCCTGTTCTAGCTGACAATTCTATGTTCAAACCTGTCATACATCAGATGATAAATAATTTCACAAGTGTCATAGATCTAATAACTGTATTAAAAGTTTTTCTATTTTAGATTCTACCATAATACGAATAAAATTTCGTAATGATTAATTAATTAATTTTACATGAAGAAATTCAAGATAATACATGAAAACCATAAAAATTCCCGTCTAAAGGTGGATCTTATGTTTGATACCAGGTGATTTGTTTGAGTTTTCTTTATATAATTGAACTTTAGACTTTATCCATTGTATGTATGTACGAGGTACATTATAAATTTTAAATTGCTTCTTTGATTTGATTTATTTTAATTTGAATCATTTAAATAGTTTTCCTTTAATATTCCATAATTATTGAAGCTTTTATGTTAGAAGTAACTCGTGTCGATTATGTACAATGTGTAGTTATTATTTTTCATATCAATATTCACTGAGACCTAAAATATGTATTGTGTTCCCTTTCTTCTATTCAGTTCCCGAGGAAAGTCTCAGAAACTAGTAGTTCTTGGAGGAATTTTAGGATATCTGCAGGCTTCAGTTTAGATAAATGTCCCTTTTCTATCCAACAGTCTTCTAGGTGTTGTGGCTTCTGTATTGCTATGCATTCCCCAAAAATGTGCACGGATGTTTCTTCTTCTACTCCACAGAATCTACATTCTTGTCGCTCCACTAGTATGAGCTTTTTAAGGTGTCCAGTCAGGCGGCATTGTCCTGCAGTCTAACTTTGGCTTAGGCAGTTATTTGCTCTCCCCTGGTTGTAGCTTTGATTGTCTTTGTCCTACTTCCAATAGTCAGATCTTCTCTTTTTTGGGCTTTGCCTATTTTTTCCAATATTACATTGCTGCTGATACCGCAAAAGGATGCCGGCCCCCAAAAAGGGTGTCCCTCTCTTTGCCAGTACATCTGCTCTTTAATTTCTATATATTCCGGTGTATCCTGGATTCCACAATAAGGTGACCTTGAGATTTTCCTCAAGTTTTTCCAGTCATTCCCCCATACCATTTTAGAACTGATTACACAAAAACTGAGTGTTTTGATGGGTACTTGACTAATGATAATCCTTTGCCTTCTATATCTATTATCAATATTGAAAACTGGACAAACTTTCCATTGGCGTTAATTTTTGCTTGAAAGATGCTACAAAGTTTTTGGTTCCTGGCCCATTCACTCCTATCCCAGTCCCTTCTTTTGTTTAGAGTCATCTGTATACCATTAAATGGCATTCTTTCCAAGTCTGGTAATGGTATTTGGATCCCATTCCTTACTGTTACTGTTTTCTATATAGCCCGTTCAGTACAAAAACCGTTGCACGTCATCAAAGTGTCGAAAAAGAGACGTTCGTTTATATCATGTCATTCGATTGCTGCTGTCAATCCTCTGTCAATCACTATGTTAAGCCTCTCTAAACTCAATAAATGTTGAAATTTGTAGGTCGCATTGTATTAAAAAATATAAATATATGTTTAAAGAAAGGTTTCGTAATCAAATACAGCTCGTAGGTTAATTAAATATTAAACTCAAACTAACGTCAGTCTTAATAAAAACTTTTTATGTTGGCAAAAATGCGCGCGATTAAAGTGGTTTATTTCAGGTTCAGTTGACGTCTTGACATTTTTGGGGTTATGTTGTGACAAAAACTACAAAGAATTGTGAGTAATTTTTCACAAGCACTGATGAGTTATTAAAGTTAAAGACACATCCAAAAAAACGAATAAATGAACCTTAATAATACTGCAATAGTTGATGCATTTACTCCTGATACTATTTACAGCAAGTAAGTATAAGTTTAATATTATACCCAATCAACTGTATTTATTATATTCTGTTACATTATTCTTAATACATGGACATTTATTTACAGATAATCATGTCACTTTAGGAATGTTACTGCAGTAATTGAAGGAAGAACAATAATTATTCAATGTAGAATGTTCCTGAGTAGTTTACTAAAATATGATACACATCCACAAAGACTTATGGAACTTTCAACAAAAATAAACCACTGTATAAATTTGTTTTTATTAATGAATCCTGAATTTTCCAAAATGGTGCTGAAGACTGTTCACGTCAAAAGGTATAGTAAATTTTATACCCATTTAGAATAAGACCATCCTTATTTATTATTAATAAATCGGTTGAAACAAAAAATTACCAACAAAAATGAACGTCGTAACTAATTTAGTAGATGTCACGTTTTTGAAGTTACGTCAAATTTTTATTTCATGTTAATGTCAGATGGTTCAAGAAGCCGCATACGTTAAGTTACTAAAACGGCTGGTACCTCTAAATAGGTATTAATTTTACTATATGTTACAATGATTATGTAAAATTTTAGAATGCAAAATTGTTTTTATTCTAAATATTTTGAATTACATTCTGAGAATGAAGATGGTTGTATTGATGGAGCAGAAAGTATATTTTTATATAAATCTCAGTTGAGTTATTATCATGGGGAAATGAATGAAGAACATGTTTTTAAATGGTTTGAAAACCAATTACTATTGAATCTTTCTGAACCTTAAATAAATTATGGACAATGCTTTTCGATAATATTAGGTTAATGACACAATATAGAATTCAATCAACAAATGTTGAAGCTGAGCTTATTTATATTACAGCCTAGTAAGTAGATACAAACTGTATTTGAACAGTGATATAGCAAATTATATGTTAGAATTCAGAAGACTAGACAACTACCTAGTTTAATACATTTAAAATTCTTACTTCAAATTATACCTAATAGACAATAAATGCTGTTCTACTTTTATTTTTACAAAAATAATAATATTGGTATATTTGAAAAGAAATGAATTGGTTATTTGAATAATAATATAGGTATATTTGAAAAGAAATGAATGAATACTGCCCTTTCAATAAATGTTTTTTTCAGAAACAAACCCCCCAACAAAATACATTGTGGATATGATAGAACAGTATAGTCACAAAGTATTACCTACCATCTTTTTAAAAATCCTATTGAGTTAATACTGGCTACTGCCAAGCAAGCCGATAGATGCATTCCAGAAGTTGCGGGTTGGAATTGGTTTGTCCGTGAACCTCTCAAATTTGAAAGATTTCTATTTGACAATTATTGTTCTACCTTATTTAAAAAAATAGTATTACAATCTTTTCGGTGTAGTAACTAATTTATAAATTTGCAATGTTTCTTTTTAATAAAACAATTCCATAAAAATTGAGGTGGCATTATTTATCATTTTATTTTAATCATGATATTCACAATAAGTAATTCAAGCAGCATTTTCTAAAGGTAAATGTGTATATCACAAAGTTTTATAAAAACTACAAAGAATTATTTTAATAGTTTTCATTGAATTGAAACGTCTCATTTGATCAATCGTTTTATTAGCAATACTTTCAGTTGCGGTAGATGCTGGAGAGCTAGAACAAAATGGTAAATATAAATTTGGATTGATTAGAAGATGATGGAGTGATAAATAATTCACCAATATACTGATAATTATAATATGTATTGATTTCAGTGCTACGATTTAGTCAATCATTTGCATATACCTTCACTTGGAGAATAGAATGGATTTGCTCTCCTTTTCTGAGCTGTGGTGGTGCTTGCTGCACAATTTTCTTTTGCTATGATCAATGATCATATATCTCAGGATGATTTTCCTTGTTGAGAATGACCTACACACTAAAGCTTCACATCCCGGCTTTTCTAAAAAAAATTTAAGATTTATTTCAACAAAATATAAAATAAAATTGCCTACCTTTAAAAAGGATGTAGATCCAGGTTATCAGAACTTTCTTATTTATAATTTGTCTGTAAACCTTACATCAATCTTTCATATTGTAGTGACAACATTTTAGAAGCCAACATGTACTTAGGTAATTATAACCTAAAAATTATATTAGATAATATTTTTTCCTTGATACTATATATACATGCATTTTAAATACTAGAATAGTTCCATAACTTCTAACTAATTAAGTGTGTGGTATAAACATACAAATAAAAGTGTTAACTATTCCATACATACCTTTTTAGTGCTAAAAATAATTCCATAGTTTTTAAAATAAGAATTTCTTAGTGCTGTACGGTTAACATACAAATTAAAGTTTTATATGTAACATCTCTGTATGTAACTGAAATAAGTCGAAGTTTCTTTGCACGCAATAACCATCAATAACTAAACCTAACCTAGAATATTTGATAAACTTCATTTGACATATACTAGATTCTCATAATATTTCAAGGGCTTGGCAACATAGTACAGTTATGACAGATGTGACGTGCAACGGTTTTAATACTGAACGGGCTATATTGGATTTGTTTAAGATGTTTGACTTTATTATCATGCTACCCTGAGGCATGTCCAAGGATTTCTGATTTCTAAGAAGCGAGGAGGGATTTTTGTTTATAATGATTCCCTCCCTACTTAGTCTGTACCTTGTTTTTTTTGCAGCAATTTGCACTCGTGAAGTTAAGAACCTCTTTCATGACCACCGTCATGCCTTTCGGCAATGAAGTCTTTAGTAGTTACTGAAGTTAATTGAACTTTAGAAATAAGGAAATTAATATCTGCAACGCCTATTTTGGACATAATGAAAGGCGTGATCGAAAGAAACGGGTCATTTATAAACTAATTGAAGACATTTAAATAGTAGGACGTATTATAAAATGCAAAACGAAAAATAAGGACTGAATTGTCATTCTACATGGACAAATATGTCGCGAACTCATCGACGCAACACTGATCTCCCACACGGCGAAACAATTGGAATATTTAAATCGATGCGACGTTGTCATTGATATGGAGTATATATTTATTTGAAAAATTTAACTCTTAATATTTCTATTATTTATTTAACGAGTTTATTCACCAAATGTCTCATAAAATTCATTGCTGATGTTATATTTATGTAAAAATAATGTACAGGGTGGCCATTACGCACGAAGTGAAAAAGTTTACGCGCAGCGGCGTGTGCGCAATGGGATTACAAGTCGAGTAACGTACTATACTTTTTCTATGCCAATCTATTTTCTTCTATGAAATAAAGGAAATAGCAATTATTTAAACTTTATTATAGTTGTTTATAACAATTGAACAATTATTGTCGTTGGTGCCTTATTACTCAACGGTGATGAACGATTATCTATAACTGTAGGAGATACTATATTTTGTTACAAAAATTGACACTAAAAATGACATGACCTTTATTTCCATCTCATGCTAAGAAAACGCGACTTATTTTTTGAGAAATTGTATAATGTGTTGCCGACATTTAGGGGCATTGCTCTTTTAATCTAAAATGTATTTCACTAATGCTAAAAGCTTTTATGTTTTTCAATAGACTAAATTTATGTAAATAGACCAAATAAAGTAGTACGTAGATAAAAATTTGATAGCAATTTGATTAAACAAAGAAATTTCAGTTTACTTATCCAAACGCACGTGTGTGTTATGAGATCTCATTATGTGCATGTTATTGTTAAATGTCTCTTACAAGGAATGATGACAGTGCGATTTTTGACGTTTACAGACATGGGCGTAGAAAAAAATAAGTAATCGCTGCATAAAACGACTTCTAATCAGAGATAACAAAGATATGGCTAACTAGAGCTACAAATTGGTTCGGTAGCGTACTTTTATCATGCATATGAATCGTATGGTAGGAGAATATACATGCTCCCGTAATACAAAGCGTTGGCCATTAGTTTTATTTTTTCAAATGCTGAATTTGGCAGCATTTTGTTTACCACAAAGTACGAAAATCATGAAGAGCGCAAAATCTTCGGAAGGAGATTATTTTTGGAAAAATTAGGAATGGAACTAATAGCTGCTCGCCCTCAAGAATAGCTACCTAAATATATAAAATATGCTATTGAAGCGATTATGGAAACTGAAGAGAATGATGAGGAACAAGCTGAAGCAGGTGCACCTGCTGGAAAAAAAACGTGGTCGTTGTGTGGCCGGTCCCAGAAATCTGGACACAAAAACCATGAAAAAATGTGTCAACTGTCATAAGTTTATATGTAAAAAACACATTACTGCAATACAATCAATGATGTACGAAACATGCAGGAATAAAACTGAATAAGTGCATTTTCTTTTTATTATTACTTTTTGTTAATAACAATCAACATTTAATTCATAATAATGTAATATCTTATAATAATCTATAATAAACATTGATTTATCCATACAATGGGGTTTACTTTATTTATTCATTATAAAAATCACTTTATGTGATGGGGTCAGTAAGTGACCCCACCTGGCCTTCTGTGTATTATTTCTGACGGAAGGTTAAAAGTCTCTTTGGTAAAATCAAACATTGACAAAATGAACATTTTAACTTATATTAGTAATAAGCTGTTACTTTTCAAATTGACGACAGAGTTTTATGCAAAGTAGATCGAAATGCTATCTTCTGAGAAATATCACTTCTGAGAAATATCAATTTGGCTTTCTTTTATATGAACAACTAAACGATTTTTATGTGGATTTTAGAAAAGTTTTAACTTGTAGAGTAAAATTACGTTTTAGTCTGATTATAGAAACGTGGAATTACGAATTTTCATTAGAATCTGATCTTCAAACGCCATAACTAAGATTATTAATGACTTGTTAGAGAATCGTTAGCTTATAATTTTACTAATATTGAGAATTTTACCAATCAAACTATTTCCTGTTTTTAAATATTTTGACTACATAATAAAAAATCCTTTTCATCCCTTTTATGACAACGTGTTCAATAAGTTATGGCTTAGTAATTACTTCAAAATAATTTGAAGAAAAAAACTTATTTCAGCTGTCTCTTAAATTACAGATAACTGCATATTACTCTTGATTCTTGAAACAACCTTAGTCGTGTCGCTTAAAATATAACCATTGAGTTGATTTAGAATTGTCTTAATCATATACACATTGCGAAAATCCCTTTCTTACAATGCGACTTATACAAGTACGACAAGGAAAATATGAGCAAAACTACGTGAAAGAGAGAGAAGACTTGTTAGCCCAGCGATCAGTCCCCTCTACCAAAACAGTTGGGCGTGTATTCAGTTCCCTCCTATTTATTTTAACTGTTGTGTTGCCAAATGTACTTAACTGTAAAAATTATTCCTAATTTTTGTCTATCGTTGTTTTAAAATTTTCAACGGCATTTCAAGCGGCAACAATGGTCAATACCAATAATTGTTAAATCGAAAGCAGTGTACGAATTTTATTTATTGCAGATTGTAATTTGTCCCAATTTTTTCTTGAACTCCATTATTTTATTATTATTTGTGTTGATCTCACTTATTTTTCAAAAGTCAATAATATTACCAATCTCGATTTTCTCCCACTAAATACACCGTTATCCGGTGTTAAAAGTCAAATGCAATATAAGTTATTTATTACTTAGAAAGTACCAAACATTCTAAACTGGCAACGCTGCAGCAAAGACTGACTTTCCCCACTCTGTGAGTAGGTTCACAGGTTGACTGTGGTTCAGTAGTTTCCCAACATCGAAGGAGTGAGGTTGTTAAAGAAATAAAAAATACACTCGTTATTACGTAACCTGTACATCTTAAAATTCATTTTTGTCAACTTGATCGTTTCTGACCAAGCTGACAATTAATTTCTAACTACAATAGGATATTGTTTTAGCCATTGCTCGAAAAAAAGTTGACGATATCGAGACAAAAATATCATTTGTACAAATTAATCTGAGCTTCTGGCAACAGCGGTTGAAATATTGGGGCGATGAAGACACGCCCAACTGTTTTGGTAGAGGGGACTGATCGCTGGGCTAACAAGTCTTCTCTCTTTTTCACGTAGTTTTGGTCATATTTTTCTTGTCGTACTTGTATAAGTCGTATTGTAAGAAAGGGATTTTCGCAATCTGTATGTGTTTTTCAGCTTATTGTGATCCGGTCTCTTTCGAAAAAATCCGAAACCAATTGCCTGTCCATTCTAAAGCGCTCCTTTCACGTTTAGCTGCAATCGAATGACAGGAGATTGCAGTAATCCATCCAGCAAACCCGATAGTTGCACCCACGATTCCCGTTTAGTACTCAAGTACCAAGCATGATCAGACTTTCGAAAACTTGAAGTAATAGTAATGGTTAGTCAAACGTATATTGTTCAAACTATAACTTCCCAGCTGAATATAATGTTATATCATAAGTCAAATGATTTAATCAATGCGCATGCTCACTTGATTTTGATGCTGAAACGAAGTTCCTTGCTCAGCAGATGCCGGCATATTTGGGAAATTTTTTAGATTCCAAATCTGATTCTGATTTTGTTGATGAAGAAAAAGTCTATGCAAGAATTTTCTCTCACAATTGCTCTTTTAAATTTCGTTTTCATGTAATTAACATCACTGGTGTCTTATAAGACTTTTCCAAACCGAACAGCTTGAATTGGATTTTTTTCCATCGTTTTTGTCAACACACACGAACGAAGAATCACGCCAGTTTTGTGTTTACACTGCAGGTTCATGGCGAAGAAAACTCACTTCTTCGTCTTAACGTTCGCATAAGTTGGTAGGTACTATGGTGAGTGATTTTGATTTGACATTAATGACAGTAACGGCATCTATACAATCCCCATTTTTAAATATTTTTAAATCTGTTAAATTAGAACTCGAGGAACTGTCCAAAGTTTTCACAGCAAAGATTGATATTTAACATCCCACCTACTATGTACCACTTGCTCGGAGAAGAATACACGATGGAAAACCTGGTAGCTTATCTACCTGCTATTCAGTTTCTGCGAAACGTACTGAAAAAAACTGTCGAAATAACTTACACTGCGAAAAAGAGTTGAGGATTTAAATAACCAAAAACTATGTAAATAGTTCTATTGCAAATAAACAAAAAAAGTTCTTAAATGAAACGAAATAGTAGAGGGAACAGTTTGGAGATCACCAAAAAAGCAAAAGATGGGAAAAGGGAGTGAAATAAGTTATGTACATTTTTGTCCCATATTTGGCCTCTTTTTTCAATATTTTTATAATCGAGATTTACTGAACCATATAAAATTGGTTATGTTTTTACCAATTCAATTAATTTTTCGATCTACAACATTGCACGTGGCCTGAAAAGCGCAGCCGCGGGAAAAATAGTAAACGTTAAGAAAATAAAGCACTACAGACTCACACGTTCGTGAGCAGATTGATTGATAGATTGATTGGTTCGGCACCACCAGTCAGAGGCTTAGAGACCTCGGCACCTCAGCCTTTATGCTTTTATTCTTTATGCTTCATGCAGTAACCCTTATCAGGCTCAACCGTCTTTTCACTAGGTCCTTCTTGGAGAAATCCTCCCTTGGATACGTGAGCGGGACAGGACCTTCAATTTTAATGCTCTCATATCCCCTCACATCTTTCCCGTTTACGCTCCCGCTCTCGCAGTAGTGCTTTGGTGTGTTGTTTGGGATCCTTCAACTAAAAATAGAAATATGAAAAATTACGCGATTTCTTTTAAACGCGGATATTTTATGAAGTACGACAACGTCGCAAAAAGTGAATAAGCGGGTGAGTACCAACAAAAAGCCGAAAGGAATTCATCCGGATAAGAGGTTATCCAACGATCTCTAACTACCTTGTTAAGAAATGCAAACAATACTCCAATACAATGGTTTAATGTGAACCATATATTCCTTGTAGGTAATTATCGAAAAAAATTGAAGCAATTCAATGGTAGATATGTATGCAGAAACACAACGAGTAGATTGGAATGTTCGCCCACGTGGTCGAGTGTCGAGATTTATAGCTTCTAATTGTATAATAGCCTCATCTCTTATCAGCTCTCTGTTGAAATACTACAAGAATTGTTTTTTTTTTCGTTGTTATCAAATTATAGTTGGATAAATTGAAAAAATTAACCTCAAGTTTATGTTATATAGAATATACTAACGTATGTCCTAAACGTTTTGGTACCAAATTTATTGGCTTTAATTTTAACAAAAACAAAATAATATCACCCTAACCTAACCACCCCCTCCCAAATCGTGGAAAACCCTTTAGATTTGGGTATAGAGTTTGGAGCCTAAATACTACAGACGGTTATTTGGTAAATTTTGATGTTTATCGAGGTAAAAGTCCCAAATCTAATGCCGATTATGATTTGTTGTTTGGTAAAGCTGCAAGACCTTTGTTAGTAATGTTAGACGAATTGCCGTCAGAAAAAAAGGATTTTCGATATGAACTTTATATGGATAATTTGTTTTCAAACCCAGCGCTTTATTCATATTTGCAATTTCGTGGTTATTCTGCAACTGGAACAATTCGTGAAACCCGAATGCCCAAACAATGCATCCTCACGAATAAAAAAATTTTTTTTAAAAAAGACCGTGGATATTTCGAAACAGCCATAGCGAAAACCGATGGCCACTTGTATGTGAGATGGATGGATAATTCAGTGGTAACTATGGTCTCTACTTCCCATGGGGCTCAAGAAATCGGACAAGTAAAAGGTATTCAAAACAACAAAAGAAAAATATGATGATTCCATGACCAAAAGTTATTGCGAAATATAATGCCCACATGGGAGGAACTGATCAGATGGACCAGAATATTGGATGCTATCGGATCGGTATTAGTTTAGACCATTTAGTCCAACAAACAACACAAAACAAACGAAGAAGATGTGCACTCAAAACATGCAACTCCACAGTGAGAACCATGTGTTCAAAATGTAATGTAGCCCTATGTATTACCTGCTTTGCACCTTATCATTCCCGTTAACTTTCCAAACTTGTTTACTTACTTTATATTACATCATTATAATGTTCTATAATTAAATTTTAATATGTTCTAATAAAAAAGGTGTGTTTCAATTTTAGGTAGTGTAAAGGCCTAGCGTTGCCATATGGTAACAGCTAATATCTCATTACCTGTCAATCTGTAAAAGGCACCGGGAGCTGATGGAATTTTCCCAGCATTGCTCCAGCAAGGACAAGACGAAATTCTACCACATTTGGTTAGGATCAGTCGAAGCAGCTTAGAACTGGGTTATATACCAGGAGCATGGAGAAGGGCAATAGTAACCTTCATTCCAAAAGCTGGAAAAAGGGACACAACAAACCCCAAATCCTTCAGACCAATTAGCCTAACATCGTTTGTGCTCAAAACGATGGAAAAAGCTATTGACAATTACATTAGAGCGGAAACCTCTCCTCCCGCATCAGCATGCTTACCGGGCAGGCAGATCTACGGAGACTGCACTGGTACAACTGACGGAGGATATCCGAGGTGCTCTAGACAACCAAGAAGCCGTAGTATGCGCCTTTTTGGATATAGAAGGAGCTTTTGACAATACTCCTCATGAGGCTGTCAAAAGAGCATGAAATAGAAGAGGTGTAGACATCACAACATCCAAATGGATGTCGGAACTGCTCACCACTAGAGTAGCAGAGACGAGGACGAGCAAAGACATTGTTTCCATCTGTACAACCAGAGGATGTCCACGTAGCATCCCCATTAATGTGGAGCCTGACGGTTGACGAACTACTGTGTGGTTTGACTGACCTCGGAATATTCTGCCAATGATATGCTGATGATATTGTCATAACAGCCAGGGGAAAATTCGAAAATACCCTTTGTGACATCGTACAAAAGGGTCTGAACTATACAAATAGCTGGTGTAGGCAAGTGGGACTTAACATCAACCCCACCAAAACCATCTTAATAGCCTTCACTAAGAAAAGATAGCTCAACCTCAAAACCATTAAACTTGATGGGAGCGAGGTTGAATGGAGACAAGAAGTCAAGTATCTAGGTTTGACTCTAGACAGTAAACTCCTGTGCAACAAACACGAAAAGGAGATTATATACATGGCTCTAATGGTGTGCTGGAATGTGGCAGGGAGAAATTGGGGTTGTAACCCAAAAATCCTGAGCTGGATGTACACTGCCATAGTGAGACCAATTATCACTTATGGAGCCATTGCGTGGAGTAGTGGAGCTAGCCTATTGACAACGAGAGAAAACCTTTCAAAAATTCAAAGACTAGCCTCAACCTCATACCACTACATATGGTGGTGGAAAGTGTTGCAGAAAGAACAAGATACAGACTAAGTAGAGAGGGAATCATTAAAAAAAAACCACCTCCTTACTTCTTAAAAATCAGAAAATCTAGGTCATGCCACAAGATGGTATGATGAGAAAGTATAACTTTTCAAAGAAATTCGTTACGGAATTAAGCAACAGGAAGGAATGGGATCCAAATACCATTACCAGGCTTGGAAAGAATACCATTCAATGGTACACAGATAGCTCAAAAGCAATAGAAGGAACTGGGATAGAAGTGTACGGGCCAGGAACCAAACACCCTGAAAGCTTGGGAAAAACCTCGAGTATCTGTCAAGCGGAAATTCACGTCATAAGAAAGTGTGCCCAGTTCAATATTGATAAAGGATATTGAAGGCAAAGGATTATCATAATGTCGGATAGTCAAGCAGCCTTTAAAGCACTGAGCTCTTGTGTTATCAGTTCCAAAATGGTGTGGGAATGCCTAGGCAAACTAAATGAACTAGGCGAGAACAATATAGATTCACCTTACTGTGGATTCCAGGACACACAGGGATAGAAGGAAATGAAATAGCAGATGAACTAGTAAAGAGGGGGACTGGAACACCCTTTTGGGGGCCGGAACTCTTCTGCGGTATCAGCTTCAATGTAATATTGGAAGGAATAGGCAAAGCCGAAGAAAATAGAAGATCTGACCATTGGAAAGATCTAGTAGGACTTAGGCAATCAAAGATTCTTCTGGGTGACTACAACCTGTGGAGATCAAATGAATGCATAAGTCAAAGTAAAACTGCACTAAGAGTTTTAATAGGCATCCTTACGGGACATTGTCGCCTGAATGGGCACCTGAAAAAGCTCAAAATAGTGGAGGAAGAAGAATGTAGATTCTGTAGTATGGAAGAAGAAACCTCCATCCACATACTTGCGAACTGCACAGCAATTCAGAATCCTAGGGCACAACACCTTGGAGATTACTGGATAGAAGAGGGACATTTACCTAAGCTAAAGCCTGCAGATATCCTAAAATTCCTCCGGGAAATAGGACTAAAGGAGCTACTAGTCTCTTGAGACTTTCCTCAGGAACTAAGTAGAAGTAAGGGGGCACAAAAGATCTTTTAGGTCTCAGTGAATGTCACCCCAATTTACATACATACATACATACATCTGTAAAAACAGTTTTAATTCCTTTTAGTTTCTTTTAGCCAGTACGACATATTTTGTACAAAGAAAATATTAAAATAAAAAATAATAATTTCGGCGCTAATGGTAACTGCATTTCCAAATTACCAAATTACTTCAGTTTGTACACAAACGTCATGCTAATGACGATATTAGTAACACAAATGAATATAATTAAATTCCAAATACCACTGCCCCTAAAACTGACAGTCGATCATACCACTATACTAATTTGTAACCCTTTCTACTTATAATAAGTTTCCAGTATTGAACTTGACAACCTATTGTTGTCAAATGAAAATGATTTCATTTCAAACTTTATCTAAATATTTGCAAAATTTCAGTATTTTTTCAGTTTTTTATCTAAAATGATATTTCATTTATTCCAAGGTAATAACCTTTAAAGTAACAGTAGAAATATCTATCGTAGAATAAAAATAGTTGGTGTTGAAAACGGATCATTCGTTATTTTTCAGGAAAAAACTATGTGATTCAGCAAAAATTGAGTTGCTATCCAACAAATTACATTTCCCTCGTATATTAGTGAACAATGGAAGCAGACACTTTTCAATGGTTATTTGATACTACTCATAAGAGCCTCATTACGAAGTATAGGAGTAGATTAGATCAGATTTTATGAGGTAGCTAATTGGCCCTGCGACTTTTCCAGATCTATTTTGGTCATCTGAATCTAAATAGCATTCTCCATCCTGACCCTTTTTATGTAGCCAATCAACCTTGAGACTGAACCTCTCATGTCTCATAGTCTAGCACAAGAAACCGCATAGTCGCCAAGCAGTCGCACTGATAGTCACATAGGATGTTCTCTGCAGTTATCATCTCTAGGTGACAGAATCTACACATCCCTTCATCTGTCAACCCCATTGACTTTGAGTGCTTGTTAAGCTTAGAGTGTTCTGATAACATACTTCCTACGTCTTCTGATGAGATTACCCACCACCGGGGAGATTCTGAGACTCCACAGAAGAATTTCGGTCCAATTAATTGATGATCCTTGTCTAGACATTCCATCCGCCTTTTCGTTGCCCTTACGACCTTGATACCCAGCCACCTCATAACTCTCCGAGTGCGCTTAAGGCACTCACGCTTAACATTGATCTCTATAGAATGAAGTGCTTCAGTGCAGCTTGTTTTTTCTTGCCTTTTAATTTCTTCAACGCAGTGGTGAATTCCCGTCACTTTCGCTTGAAAAGTTGTAATGACCTTGGATAGGCTCCTTTGTTTCAGCCCTAAATTCCGACTCCGGCAGGTTGCTTCAGTCTGTATGGGTACAGCTTTCTTTCCTAGCTGGTATAGTTATTTGGAAATTATTAATCAAGTTATATCTTGTGGCCGCTGCGTCAATGGGTTGCACCATTAAGATGACCTAATGGGTTTCGAGGAGATGCACTGTGCGTTGGCTTATGAGTTGTTGACTTTGTAGTAGTCTATGCGCTATAGCTATGACTTAGACTTGTTTAAATGTGTAGTGGTGGTGAAATAAATTTAGTAGGACCTCCACGCAATTGTGGAACTGGTTTTTATGGACCTTGTAATACATAAGGTCAAAAGGCAAGCAAGCCTTTGTGAGTACTTAACAGTCTTATAGCTCCCACTTGCAGTCCATCACAATACTGATCCGTAGGTTATTATTGGTCTAGCATCCCACGAATCCCTCAACAGGCTGGCAAGAGACAAAAAAGTTTCTCTAATATGGGCGCCATGCATATGCAGGTAATGAAATAGCGGACTAGTTAGCTAAAGAAGGCTCTAAAAGAGACTTCATAGGACCGGAACCGTTTTGTGGAATCACAAAAGATCCCATAAGAGGGGAAATCGGGAACTGGCTAGATAGGGAACACCAATTCAAATGGAGGTTGAAACACCTCCAAACAAAGAGTTTACTGAACAAGGTAGACAAGGAACTCTCAACCAGGCTACTGAAACTGGGTAAGATACATTTGAAGACAGTGCAGAAAATGTGAACTTGATGAAGGAACACCTACTAACATACTCTGCTTCTGCGAGAACTTACAAGTACTTAGACGGAAGCACTTTGGAGAGGAATTAATACAACCATCACAACTTCTGAGGATCCCTCCAGTCAAACTAGTGACCTTTATAGAAGACACGAAGCTTCTGGAATGGAAGTAGATAACATGGGAAATGGTACAAAGATTCAGCTCAAGTACCTGGGCTGATGAGCAGAACCTGAATATATGAACGAATGAAAAGCCTTTGTGAGCTACTTAACAGCCTTATAGCTCCCACTTGCAGTTTTTGTGTCCACCACAATACTGATCCTTCGGCTATTATTGGTCTAGCATCTCTTGTCCCATCCCATTAGGTCATTCTTGGGTTTAGATCCCAGTTCTTCCCACACATTCTACTGAATATGCCTAGCTCAATGGTAGATTTAGGTGCGGTCTGAAAGTGAATATTCCATGAAAGCCTTCGATTAAAGTGCTCCTGGGTACCTTGTTTCTTTGGAAAATGGTACCAATTATCAACTATATTTAAGGCTGTTCACATTTTTTCCGATCCCACCCCAACCTGCCCCTGACTACAGTAGCAATGTCGTCTGCGTATAGAGGTTGTCAATAGTAGCTCTTCACGACTTATCCTGTATAAGTGGACAAACAACTCGGATAACAGATTGGCAATGAATTTTAACTACGTCATTTGCAAAAAGGTAATATATTATCATATTATAGGCTGTTGTCAAATCTCGTATACATCTAGGATGTTACCAACATTATAATTTCATTTTTCATTAGTTATAAGGCCAACTATATGTTAGAAAATGACATCAAGTGTATTGAATTTTAATAAAACACCAGAAAAAAAAGTGGTTCGTTACAATTTAAACAAGCTACTCGACTAGCTATATCGTAAGCAACAAAAAGAAGAAATCCAACTAATTGGAAATAGGAAATACCAACACAACCATTTATTGATAATTGCCAGCACTGTAGGAATTTAAATTGTCCTTGATGTGTGAAAAAGAAAACCATCTTGCACTTGCAACGACTACTATAATAATAAAAGTTATGGTAAAAAGATTAAATATCAATACAGTTCGATATAATTAATAGGATTGTTTGCTTTTTTTCGAGACTACTAGCAGCGTTGCAAGAAAAATTATAAATAAATTGTGGTTTTTTTGTTGAATTTCCGTTGTTGTCTCTAGCGCCGGCGCTAATGGTATTATACGTAGAAATAAGAAAAATCAATGCTATAATTGGGAAATATATACACGCCATCTATTAGAATAATTTGGAAAGTAAATTCATCACGTGACGAGAGCCTAGCTGCAGAAAGGCTCCTACCAATCAGAGTGTGTATATTTTGTGCAATGTAAATTGCATAAATCAATCAGTAAAAATTCTTTGATAATTTTTCGAGAAGGGGAAGGGAATAAATATGTATGTATATAGATAGATATAAATATAAAATAATTTGTATTCCACATGAAGTTTTCCAAAAAGGGGAAGGGTTTTACTTCTTGATTTATGCAATTTACATTGCACAAAATATATACCTACACTCTGATTGGTGGGAGCCTTTCTGCAGGTAGGCCCTTGTCATCACGTGGCTAAAGACGAAACAATTGTAAACTACAACTCAGTGGTACTGCTTTGTACAGTTTCAATAAAATGACATTAAAAATAGTTTTGACTTGCTCTTTTTCCAGTTATCGTTGTCTAGGTCGTTGTGGTATTTAAGGTTCGTTCCAATAAGGTCTAGAATCAGTTCAGAACTTGGCGAGGCACTCGCAAATGAAAATGTTCTTTCCAAAATAACGGAATCGGTTCGGAACTAAATTGGGTCATTGCTCCAACGTAACGTGAACTGTTCTGGAACTAGTTCAAGGATGGTGAAATCGGTTCGCGGTCCGAAGCAAGATTTGTTAGAGGCATGCGCAGTGATGTTTAATATGATGTAGATTTGGATTTTCAGAAATTGAGGTTAAATTTTCTATGATATTATTTTAATATTTTTGTATTCCTTAAAGATTAAAAAATACAATGAGTGATTCGGATGCCACTGGGTAATAACAGAAATTCTTCAACTTCTAAAATAAAAAAATACATTGTACATCCTTATATAAAGAAACGCACTGACAGCATTTCGTTTATTTATTTTACGAATGTAGTAGAAATATACAGTACATTCATTTTTGTTAATTTTAATTTGAAGCTAAATTAGTAATGACCATAGATAAAGGATGCGTTAGGTTAGGTTGATGTAATGACAGGGTCGTTCAGTTCAGTGTTCCAACCTGAAATTAGGAACCGTTCTTATAACGCTCTTTACTGAAATATGCGCACAAATTAATTCGTAACCAGTTCAAGAACTGTCCTCGAAATGGTTGTTGGAACGAACCTTTATAGTATAATTTGTATTAAATTTTGTCAGTTTCACTTATCGCTTTGATTTTTTGTGTTTGACCCCTTTTAATTGGTGTTGTGAGTGTACTTTTGTAGTTTTATGTTGTGATCATGGATCTACACCTTACCAAATAACTGTTTTATTCTGCTCGTTTTTTTTTCTACGACCTCACATCGTCAGGTATGTACTGTAGTAAATTTAAATAAGTTGTAGACGTAATTTTAATTGTATTGAAAGAATGTTTCCAACAATCCCATAATGACAAGTATGTATTACGCAATCGAGAATTAGACAATATCGTTAAAGTTGATTAAATAAACCATGTAGAACATAGCAGTATCCTCGGAAGAATAGATTACAGTCTGCTAATGTCCCATACAAATGTAAAGTACTGAAATTAAGGTAATGATTGTGATACTACCCACTGTGAAGTGTTTTGTTGCATTCAACGTTTTGTGTTCTTTTGTATCGAACGACAATGCTTTTAAAACATCGTTGATAGCTTTCTAACAAGGATATCTTTGCTTGTTGTCGTTTCTTTAGTCGGTAATAAGAAGAATCAAGATAAATAGGTATGGAGTTTTATTATAATGTTAATTTTATTTGAAAATTTATTTATGTAATTGAAAAAACGTCTTTAAATACTTTTTGTCTTAGATTTTCGGGATACATTTTATTTTTCGTCGACTTTTACAAAAAATAACATTTTACGCACTAATTTCCGGATGAAAAATTGTCTGTTTTGACGTCAAATACTTTTCGTCCGCAAACACTTTTCGTCCTCTGTGGTCACTATAGGCACGTTTTTTTTAACATCATTTATTCACCATTGGTTGACTGACGTCCGCAGTTGTTGTTTACATCATTCATCATTATATCTGACAACTGACAATCGATACCACTTGAAATTTCTTCAATTGCTGATCATGATCATAAGCGGTATTGGAAAATCATATAAAGAGAACCTTGGTAAAATCAGTTCTACGAAGGATGGTGAGCTCTTAATGGTCCTGGATAAGGATAATAACGCAATAATGAAAATACATACCGAGTTAAAAGATAAGACTAATCTTCAAATCAGAAAACTAGAGGATAGAGACACAGATGGACCCTACATATTAAAGGAAAGGATCCGGATATAACAAAAGACGACATTAAGGATGCAGTACAAAAAGAAATAGGAATCTGGAACGAGGATAATAGGATTAGTGACTTATGACCGCTTGGAAATAAGACTATGGCGGCCACGCTCTCTCTCTCTCTCTCGGAGGAAGATGCGATAAACATATTGTGGAAGGAACATATTAAGATTGGTCTAGTGCGTTGTAGACTTGAAAAAAGAATACATGTCACAAGATGTGGCCTATGCTGGTCTCAAGACCATATTGCAGAGTCCTGTGCAGAAAACAACAGAAAGGGAGCATGTTTTAAATGCGGCCAAAATGGACACACCAACAAAGAATGCACCAATGATGACTACCATGAAATGTCCTGCATTTAAGAGTACTTTGAAAAACGTTCGTCAGGATGAAACAAAAATGGGAGGAAGTACATCACATTCTAAATTGATTTTTATTTATTCGTCCATTTCTTTGATAATTCGCTATAACCGCTTCAAATCTTTTCTTTTTTGAGGTTAAGCTGTCATTTTGTAAACCACCAAATTTATCCACCACCTCGAAACAGCGGTGGAATGGTTCGCAATTTTGGTTGATGCAACACTAATAAATAAACGCGTCATTTCTTCAATCTGAAATCCACCAATGAATATAAAAACGCAGTTGGTGGATTGGTGGATCTACCGGTGAATAAAAAAACATGCCTTATATAATACGGCATGGTGCGAGAATGGCAGTGACAATAACTGACATTTGCTGTTGTCAAATTAATTATTTACGAAATCCGCTAGATTTTACGTGTGAATAAGACAGTGGTGTGAGTATTAGTGTTGTATGTATGTATATTGGGGTGACGTTCACTGAGACCTAAAAGATCTAATGTGCCCCTTCCTTCTACTTAGTTCCTGAAGAAAGTCTCAGAGACTAGTAGCTCCTTCAGTTCCATTTCCCGGATGAATTTTAGGATATCTGCAGGCTTTAACTTAGGTAAATGTCGCTCTTCTATCCAGTAATCTCCTAGGTGTTGTGCCCTTGATTCTGATTAGCTTTGCTCTGCAACTTAACCTACGTTCTTTTGCTTTGAGAGAATGGATACTTATCAACTAGACTATTACAGCTTTTAAATTTGTTTAGCGAAATGAAGGTATTTATGTTGCATGACGTATGCATTTTTTAGTAATGGAATACGTTATGTGAAATACGAAGTATTGGATATTTCTCGGGAAGGAAAAGAAAAAATATCTTGATTCTTGCGGAAATAATCGTAGCCGTAGTCATAGCGCTAGACGCAAGTATTAGACTATGCTTTCAATTAATTACATATTTGACATAAGATGACTATTTTTAAATAAAATTGCATCTACTCAACAAAGTTAAGTCATTTAACTTATCAATTAATTCCAAAACCGACCCTAGATGGCGCTAGAAGTCAAAAAGTTTTCACAAAAGAGATGACTTAGGGGAAAGTGGTTACCCTTCGTACACTTTTTAGATTTTATTTTTTTACTTTATGATTAATTGTCGAATTTATCTAAATTATGTACATAAGTGTAACAAATATATTGTAGTTTGTTACAAAATTAGAAAAATTAATTTCTAAATAAACTCTACACGTAATGTTATTCCTTCTAATCGCAAACCAGAATGGTTGGTTCTATCTTAACAGATATACCAACCCTGTTTACTTTAGAAGAGTAATTCAATGTCTGTCGGGGCATATAGCCCGAGAAGTAGTTGTTGCTTCTTAGTGGAAGGTCTGCTCTTTGGAAATTAATTTTTCTTATTTTGTAAAGCGTTTAATAGTATTGAAGCCTATTAAAGTCGTTAAACTTTTATTAATTAAAATGAACATATTTATTTATCAAAGAACTAACTTAACAGTAATAGATGATTAATCAATAGTATTTTGACTCATAGTTGATAACAATCTTTCTTTATAAAACTAACAAAAAATAAAATCGTTCATCCATAGTTTACTTATTGATCATTCTAAGCTTTACAATCAGTGTAAATAAGATCTTTACAATCATTTTGTACGAGATTGTACAGTCTTTGACAATTTAAACTTAAAGTAATTATACATTTGGTTGTTACTTTGGAACTTATGGCACATTATAATTATTTAAATTAACTGCAAAAGTAAAAAGTCTAGCCATTCTAGCTGTACAGCCCCGCTCGTGGTTGAGGATCATGGCGGCATCGCTGATATACAGAGTGTGTATGTCTTCTATATCAGGGATAAAGAATGACCATGATAATCCCGGATTCTTCTGAAGATAATATATTTTCAGCTCTGTACCCGAATAATGACTGAGAACTTTTCCGACGTAATAAACAACACATGTCTTTTTTTCAAACTTTACAAAAACATAACAATTATCTTTGATTTTCTCTGGTGTCACATATAAATTATTATTGATACTACGATGATCAGTATTTCCGTCCATTTCTAAATCAACTGGAGATGTTGAACTCTCCCGGAAGCTTAATTGCGATCCTTCAGATTCCTCTGAATCCTCATCACTTTCTATCTTCTTAGCTTTCTTTTTCTTTTGTCTTGAATTAAGCTCCTTCAAACTACGTTTCACTGCTTTAGCTCTGGCTTTCCCCGAGACCCTGTAGAGCCTTCCAGTTAGCGAGGTGCTGATTTCGCAACCAGTTCCTCGTCTCCTTACGGATTGTTTGTTTTGTAAGGCACAAGGTCGGGCCTGGGCCGTTAAAAGGGGTAGCCGCCCCTTCCACAGCCAGCGCGTCCGCCCCTTCATTGCCTTCAAAACCAGAGTGGGCCGGAATCCATTCTAGCCACACTGTGTTCCGCCTTGCTAGGTCAGCAAGGCGTTCACGACATTCTGCAGCAAGCCCTGAGTTGATGGTATATCCACTCAGGGCCTTGATTGCCGCCTTGCTGTCGGTGTATATGGTTATGCGTCGGTCCGCATAACCTCTGTTTAGGTTTATCTGCGCACATTCCAAGATAGCGTATACCTCAGCCTGATATGCAGACACACCCTTACCCAATGGAACACAGACTTGTGTCCTTGGGTTCGTGGAGTAAATTCCAGCCCCCGCCCCATCACTGGAGCACGAGCCATCTGTGTACCAGACGATCCCATGAGGCTGTGAATTTCCCTCTCTTTCCCAGAATTCTCTATTCCGGATCTTCACCCTATAAGGGGCTTCGAAGGAGTACCTGCGCAGGCAGACATCAGCCGCTCGAGCCAGAACAGGGACATCTCCCAGAAGCCTGAGCTTATTGACGTGCCTGCACCCTCCCTCGTTTCGCAAATATCCCAAACTTTTCAAGCGTAGGAGTGCCCTCCCAGCCTCAGCCTCGATCACATGGTGAAGAGGCCGAAGTCCAAGAATCACCTCCAATGCAGCACTTTCCTTTTCCTCCTGTGTTACCAGTTGGTGTAAGACACTTTCCGTTGACTTGATGCCACACCGGTACGCATGCTGGTTGTTGTGCAAAGGATACCTAAGCCCAACCTTTTCCCTCATATACCTATCAACCAACCTCTCCAGTGTTTTTAGCACAAAGGATGTTAGACTAATAGGTCTAAAGGACTTAGCCACGGTGTACGTAGTACGACCGGGTTTGGGTGTGAAGCACCATGCCTTATGAACATTTTGGTTCCTCATTTACGTTATTATCTCTGTTATCAAAGAAGTTACACGCTTGTAAGAGAAATTCAAACGCAGTTGGCGCATGCAAATATTTTCAAAGAATGGCTTTTCCAGCTTGCAGTTCTGATCTCAATCCTATTGAGCATCTTTAGGACCAACTGGAAAGACGCGTTCGTTGCCAGCTCGCTTTGCCAGTCAGCCTCCAAGATCCACGAGCTGCACTACAAGAAGAATTCGATGCAATTCCACATCCTTTTTTTACTAACTTTTTTTAATTCGATGCATTGTCGATTGAATGAGGATATTTTGGTAAAAAAGGGTCACTCTCGATATCAGCGCATTACATTTCATTATTTTCTAAAAATTTCATGTTTTCATCAGATTTTTGTGAGATACGTTTCAATATTGTTTTTAATTCTTCTAATTCCTACGGTGTCTTATTTAATTTAAAATACCATTTGAATAAAATTATTAAAACATACAAATATTAACTTCCAACAAGTAAAACTCGGTAAAACATACTTAATCGTGTAATGGTAAAGAAACAGTTGTAAAAATTATACAAATTTGATTGAGATATTCTCTCGGAATGGGATTTTATAAAGATGAATACGAAAAGATAAGCAACGATTTCATGTTATACAGTAATAAAGTAAAGTCTGGGTATATTACCAGTCAGAAGCGTTCAGTGGAACATATGGTGGGTAGTACTAGCTTAACTGGTAACTATAATTAAGTATTTTATCTGTACTTTTACATACAATGTAGTTGAAAATATAGAAGATTATAGTTGTTCTTTTATAGTAGGATATACCTATATGACTTTTTGTCTTAAGGAGAATTGGCAAGTTGTTAAGTTTTTGACCAGAAATTTATTCACAATGATAGCCGTGTGAGATGGTGCGTTATTGTTTAACACTACACTACACTTCCTCGTCTGGGGGCGGGCTCAGAAGAATACCCCGAGGGGATAGCCTACCTGTCGTAAAAGGCGACTAATGGGTTAGATTCCCAGGAATCTAGAGGAGTAAACCTCGATAAAAAACCAGCAACATAGGGAAGGCAGCTATGTTGTGGTGTAGTGTAGGCAACGGAAGCCACTGCGTCCGGAGGCAACCGTGAGAAAAAGCCTAGAGGAGTAAACCTCGATAAAACAATCCGTAATCTACGTTGTTAGCTACCGTGGCAATGGATGAATGGCTGCGCGAAAGTCAGTCAGAAACGGTGCCTCCGGGATACCTGGTGACCTCCCGGAGTAACCAGCCTTACCACCACAAGCGGGGCTCTGTGGTGGTGGACATTCAATTCCCTAGCTACTCGTGGGATGGAATATGGATAAAGAAGAAAGAAAAATAGAACAGTAGGTTATGGATGAAGAAAGGCAAGGAAATGGAATTTTTGGTAAATCGACGAAGGTAAAACGAACCCCTGATAAGGCGGGGGATACGAGAGGGTGGAGTGAAACTGGAGTAAAGAGAAAGGAGGTATCGCCAGAAGAGGAAACTGAAGGAGAAAGGAAAGAAGGAAATGGAAAATTGGAACGAAGAAGAGAGGGAGAGTGTAGAGAGATTGAAGGATATGGTAACGCGACTGGAGGAGAAGGTGGAAAGGCTGGAGGAAGAGAAGGCAGCGGCAGAGGAGCGGGTCAAGGAATTGGAGAGGTTGAGGGGGGAGGACGATAGAAAGGATATGATGCAAACACGATGGGAGGTGGGGCAAAGAGACTGGGAAGGATGGCTGGAGGTTAGAGATAGGGACTGGGATGGTAAAAAGGGGGAGGGAATAGAGGTGAAGGTGGGATATCCAATATTAGGGGATGAAAAGGTAAAGGTGGTATGGGTGACCAAGGAAGACAGTGGAATGGAGAAGGGAATACGGAGGATGTTTAGGGATAGGTACCCGATGCTAGGGGGAAAAGGAGAGGAAATGGAGTGCGTCAAGGAGGTACGCACTACGGAAAGGAATGGGGTAAGGTTGAAGACGGAGGAGTTGATCTGTCGGATGGAGGGAGATTGTAGGGATGAGAAAAAGGTGTTTGAGTTGATGAGTCGACTGTTTGGGGTAGTGGGGAGCGGGGACAGCATTGGACTCCACAGGCTTGAGCAGGTGGCGTGGGTGAGAGGTGGCGGAGGTAACAATCTATACAGATGGGAAGAAGGAAAAGGAGGGTAGAAATGGGGCGATAATCCTGAAGGATATCGGGGAAGTCGATCAGGAGGGGATCGAGAGGATTAAGAAGGGGTTGAGGGAGATGACAGGGGAGTGGGTGGATAGACTCAGAGTCTCAAGAAATAGGGAGGTGGTAATAGAGGCAAAGAAGGGGGTTGAGGTGAGGGGAATTCTGGGGGAGGTAGGAAGGGTAACAGGAGCTAGGATGGTCGACGCGGGGAGGGGAACAAAAACCATTAAAATGGTAGGGATAGAACCGTGGATGGAAGATGAAAAGGTGAGGGGGAAAATTGAGAATTTGATTGGGAAAGGGACAACGGTGATTAAAGTGGTAAGGGAGAGGAACGGGATGAAAATGGCGGTGGTGAGGGCAGAATGGGAAAAAGCGGTAGCCTTGTTGAAAAAAAAGGAGATTAGATTGGGATGGAACAGGGTAAATATTATAGAGGGTAGAGAGGATGACAAATGCTTTGGATGTGGGATAAAGGGCCATAAAGTAGCAGGGTGGCTTCAATGCGAAGAATACTATATGGGGGGGGGGGGGGGGGGGGGAGGAAAGAAAACGGACAGGAGAGGGGAGATCCTTGAGGAAGTGTTAACATCCAACGGGTTGGTGGTGCTGAATGATGGACTACTGCCCACCTTCGTGAGGAGTGACGGGGGTTCATCATTCATTGATATAACAGCATGTGATGAATGGCTGTGGGAAAGAGTGTTTAGTTGGGGGGTGCTGGAGGATGAGGAAAGATTGAGCTTACATAGGTATGTGGAGACGGATATAAGGGAAGAGAGAAAGGATTTAGTGGAAGAATGGGAATGGAAATGGACGAAAGCCGAGGCAGAGAGTATGAGGAAGGAAGTAAGAGAAGAGATAGGAAGGGGACTTGGACATGATGCAGATGAATTGTACAATGTGATACAGGGCTGCAAAAGAGAGGGAATGAGGGGCAATAGGCGTGAGCGGAGGGCCAATTACTGGTGGAATGAGGAAATAGAGGAGCTGTGGAGGGAGTGTAAGAAAGAACGAAGACGGATGCTGAGAGGAAGAGGAAGTATAGAGGGAAGAGGGAGATATAAAGAGAAGAAGAAGGAACTGGAGCGTAGAGTGGAGAGGGAAAAAAGAGGGAAGTGGGAAGAGTTACTGGGGGAATTGGAAAACAATCCATGGGGAAAGGCGTATGAGATAGCGGTGAAGAGGATGGGTGGAAATATGAACGAGGTTCTAGAGGAGGATTGGGAGAAGGAGATTATAGAGAAATTGTTCAAAGAGGGAGAAGGAGGAGTGGGTGGCAGAATTCAGGAAATCCAAGATACAAGGGGGTAGTGAAAATGAGGGGGATAAGGCCGGTAGAGAAGTGGGAGGTGGAGGATTGGGGGACAAACATTAAAGTGAGGAAAGCCCCGTGGATAGATGGCCTGAGGGGTGATATGGTGAAGAGGCTGTTGGATGACAATAGGGAGTACTTCTGGGAACTATTCAACAGGGTGCTGAGGGAGGAGGAGTTCCCGGAAGGATGGAAGGTAGCCAGGGTGATACTTTTGAAGAAGGCGGGTAGAGAGGGGAAGCGGGCGGGGGACTATAGGCCTATCAGCCTGCTGTGTGGTATGGGTAAATTGATGGAGGGGATAATGAGGGATAGGATTGAGGAGGAAGTTGGTAGGAATGGGGGTTTTAGGGTAAACCAGCACGGGTTCACGAAGGGGAAATCTTGCATCTCGGCACTGAGCAAGGTGATGGGTTTGGTGGAAAGAGCTAGGGAGGGCAGCTGGAGGAAGAAGAAATTGGCCCTACTCGTGTTCTTCGACGTCGGGAACGCGTTCAACAGTGTCAGCAAACGGGCAGTGTTGAGCGCGTTGCTGAGGCTTGGAGTGGAGCAGGGGTTGGTTAACCTGGTGGAGGACTACCTGACGGGGCGTGTGATTGTAGACTCCAGAGGAAGGAGATATGAGATGGAGGCTGGAGTGCCTCAGGGCTCGGTTCTTGGACCGACGCTCTGGAAGTGTGTGTTTGATGAGGTTTGTGGGATAGTATGTGAAGAGGGATGTGAGATTACGGTGTATGCGGATGATGTGTGTCTGGTATGTACGGCAAAGGGAGAGGCGGAGATAGAAAGAAAGGCGGAGAGAATGTGCAGGAAGATTGTGGAGAAGATAGAGCGGTGCGGACTGGAAGTGGCGGAAGATAAGACGGTGGGGTTGCTAGTGAAGGGACGGAGCAGGGCAAGGGAAGTGGGGGTGATGGTTAAGGGAAGGAGAATTCGCATGGAGGAGTCTGTGAAATACCTAGGGGTGTGGTTGGATAGCCAATTATCCTTCAAAACCCATATGGTAGAGGCGGCAGAGAAGGGTAAAGTGAGGGCAGCATGGCTGGGGAGATAGATGTGTTATGTGAAAGGGCCGGGAGAGTGGAAGAGGAGGGTAATTGGTAGGACGGTAGAGCAGAGTATGCTGTACGGTGCGGAGGTGTGGGGTGAAAGAGCGGGGGTGAATGCGATGGTTAGGTCACTTCTGCGGGTGCAGAGAGGGATACTGCTGAGGGTGGTGCAGGGGTACAGGACAGTGGGTGGACTGGCAAGGTCCTACCCATTGGACGTGTTGGCTAGAGCTAGGAGCAAACGCTGGAGGGGTGCGACCAAAGAAGAGGTACGGGAATGGATGGAGGAGGAAATGGAGAGAAGGTGGGAGGAGTATGAGGGCGCGCTAAAAGGAGCGATTGGGAATAGGAGAGATTGGATGGACCGGAAATTCGGGGAGGTGAACTACTTCTTGACACAAGTGCTCACTGGACATGGGTCGAGAGTAGGGTACCTCCACAAGATTGGGAAACGAGAGACTGGTGTGTGCGAGAGGTGTGAAGTGGAGGATGATGTGGGGCATGTGTTTAGATGCTGGAGGAACGAGGAAGTGCTGAAGAAGTTGGAGAGGAAACTAGGGGAGGCGGTGTACTGGGGAAACATGGTGGAGATAATGTTGAGGGGGGAGGAGGAATGGATGGAGGTGAGTGGAGTAGTAGAGAGCATGGTGAGGGGGAGAGAAGGACTCGATATGGCACGAGAGGTAGGAGTGATAGGAGGGAGAAGATGACGGTGTGAGCGGAGAGTGTGCGAGGGACCGCCGCCTGTCTCGAAGTATGCTAGGGTAGTGATTCCGAGGTGGGGGTAACGGCGAGTTTGAGATGGGTTTGGTTGGTAGGCATTTCCTTGGGGATGAGTCCAACACTGTTTGGGTCCTGGACCCATTCGAACATGAGTTTCCCATCTCGGCCCACTAGTGTAAAACTGCTGTGTCTGTATTGGTCAGTCCTAGTGTCACTTTGGATTCACGCTAGTCATTTATAACATTATGAAATTATAATAATAATAATAGCGAGGCAAACCATTGAATGAATCATGGGGGCTAGATGGAACTCATACGAAAAAATTGACAAAACTTGTCGTTCTCAAAATCATCTATCTAAGCAGTTTGTTTTTTCACCGCTGCATCACCACTGCAAATCCAATACCATCCAACCTTAGTTTTTATGAATGACAGTAGTCAAATTGTGAACATTATTTGTGATATTGAATAATAAAAACTCCCAGAAAGATTAAACTTGTTCAAAATTAAAAATGCGTTGTTAAAAATTATTGAAATAGTGGTTGGTATAGTGCAGCTGCTTCAAAACGAATACGGGAATTGAATTCAAGAAAACCAGAGTGTTTTCAGTTACCAAGAGTGATTAAAAATAATATTCAAAGATGAATAAGGTAGGAAAGAAAGGTTTTTGGCAAGACATATCATATTTTACCATCAAATGATCACAATTTTCGATATTTTTGAAGACGAGGACAAAAACGGACTTCCTAATAACGAAATTTTTCATTTCTGTTTCCTAACCTCACTTACCTAACATACTGTCAAATGAGCTAGCAGCCAATAAAACACCATGAACTTAAAGAGTATGCAAGGCTCTTAATGTTCTGCAGTCAGATGTTTTTGGTATTGGATTTAACCTGGCGCCCTCTGCCAAGACCAGAAACTGGAATACATGGAGTTCGATCTCCTTATATATAGTCTCCAGAGAATGAATGAATGGATTGAGTGGGGTATTGTATCACTGCGACCAAATTAGGTCCATTGTGCCTTCCTTTTGAAGTACATCCCCTAATTATATTACTTCTATGAAATGCAGGATCTGTTGGAGTGGAAATGGACGATTTCCCTTTTTTTCACTTAGAGTTTGCACAGGTGGGAAAACTCTTCAGTGAGAAAGGGTCGCATTCTGACAGTAAGAGCAGGGGTGTTTCCCCTTTTCCCTGGCAGAAGCATCACTCATGCTGCACAGGTGTTGATTGAGCCCTGTGAGAAAATCACTAAGGATTCTCAGGTTAGTTTTTGCTAGGACTTAACTGAGCCTCTAATCTCTGGAATCTCTTTTAGTTGAGGTTCCAGACATGTATTTGGGAATGGTTCAGTTCTGGAAAGAATTTCCAGGTAATTTCTCTGCCTTTTTCTTCCTTTTTTTTAGTTCTGCCCTGAAGACATTAGGGCGAATCCTGCAGATCGGTTTGGGTCTTACGAAAGGAGTAGCCGCTGCCTTCATAGCTAGCTCATTAGTTATTTCATTCCCTCATTCACCTACATGATCCACAGCAAGCAGACTGTGCTGTTTATTCCTAGTTGATTAGTTAGCCTAGACAATTCCAAACCATCTTCTTGCTGACATAATATGAAGTCAGCATCACTATCTAAGAAAATCGTGGTATATGCTGCCTACAACAGCTCCTATCCAAATTGAATTGTGCACATCTTACTATTGCGTGAATTTTCGCTTGAAATATGTTGGGTGAGTTTTCTATTGGCACATCATATCGAAGTCTGGGACCGTAAATTCCAGCTCCTGCATTTTCGCTTGCCCATTATTTTTTAGGGGTCAATTCATGCCTGAAGTTCTTTATAAAAATGAATTGTTTTGTCATGACATCTTGAAAAGCTTTTACCTGGGACCAGATGCTTTGCTGGGGAAGAGGAGCTTTTCAAGGGAACAGATATTTTGTCTTCGTCACTGCAATGGCGTAGTAAAGATAAAGAAAAATTATGTGTCCTATCGGGAATCTCTACTCTCTCAGTCGATAATCTGGTCCCTGGGAGGTTGCCATGGGGTGTTATGTGCCCCAGGTTTTTTAATAAGACTAACTATTAGTGAGACAGCACTTTTACACCAGTGCACTTACGTGTATTTTTAGAGTACGTATGAAAAAAGACAATTACTAAATGGTGTGATAAAATTTTGTCAGAACTTTCATTTTATTTGTAATATTTTGACACTTTTGCGTCTTGAAATATTTTATTATTTTAAATATTTTCTAAATAATTATAAATGATATTTCTAAAGTAATATTTGGATTGTGAAGCTTTGTACGTCCCTGCGAATTCTAAAAATAGACATTCTGGAAAGTGTTACAAAATAATGATTTAAAGGCATATTTGCGGTATAGTGAAAAAGATAAATAAAAAACGAACCCGCTATGTTGGTATTACTTAATAATTATTGGAAATTGCTCTTTTGTAATAAACGCTAGCATAACCACAACTCAAACTATTTCAAGATCTACGATTAGACGCTACAAATTAATTTCAAAAAGTTCGTTTTATCTGTTATGCTGATTGTATTGGGAGTTCCAGCGTCCTATTTAATAAAATAAATTGAAAGAACTTTTAAGGTAAATTATATATCAATGAACTATATTAAAAAAATACCTTCTCGATTGCAATAACATTTTTAATTTAAAAGCGAAAAACAAGGTATTGCACGGAGAAGGCTTTAACACCTTCTTTAGGCGGCTTCAGAAACTACCCACCTGCATTACCTGCTATGGCAGTCAAGTTTTTTCAGATTATTTCCCATTTTTTAACTATTCGTTAGATACCCATTTAACTACATTCATTTTTTTTTTGATTGCCCTCCTCTGTGTCCACACTTATTTGGTTCTTTTCTGAATGAGCTCTCTTTTTTCTTGTTCCTGGCCTTTCAAGAGTTAACTTCTGTCCAACTTTCCAATTGAAAGTTCTATTCCTAAATGTTTTCCTGTCAAAAACGCCTGTTGTGTTATTCCTGCTGCATTTCAGTCTTCTTTTATTAGATTAGATATTTATGTTAGATGTGATTAGGTGGTTAATCGGCCCATTTCACTACGACTTTTTCCATTCCATCCATTCCATCCATTCCATCCATTCCATCCATTCCATCCATTCCATCCATTCCATCCATTCCATCCATTCCATCCATTCCATCCATTCCATCCATTCCATCCATTCCATCCATTCCATCCATTCCATCCATTCCATCCATTCCATCCATTCCATCCATTCCATCCATTCCATCCATTCCATCCATTCCATCCATTCCATCCATTCCATCCATTCCATCCATTCCATCCATTCCATCCATTCCATCCATTCCATCCATTCCATCCATTCCATCCATTCCATCCATTCCATCCATTCCATCCATTCCATCCATTCCATCCATTCCATCCATTCCATCCATTCCATCCATTCCATCCATTCCATCCATTCCATCCATTCCATCCATTCCATCCATTCCATCCATTCCATCCATTCCATCCATTCCATCCATTCCATCCATTCCATCCATTCCATCCATTCCATCCATTCCATCCATTCCATCCATTCCATCCATTCCATCCATTCCATCCATTCCATCCATTCCATCCATTCCATCCATTCCATCCATTCCATCCATTCCATCCATTCCATCCATTCCATCCATTCCATCCATTCCATCCATTCCATCCATTCCATCCATTCCATCCATTCCATCCATTCCATCCATTCCATCCATTCCATCCATTCCATCCATTCCATCCATTCCATCCATTCCATCCATTCCATCCATTCCATCCATTCCATCCATTCCATCCATTCCATCCATTCCATCCATTCCATCCATTCCATCCATTCCATCCATTCCATCCATTCCATCCATTCCATCCATTCCATCCATTCCATCCATTCCATCCATTCCATCCATTCCATCCATTCCATCCATTCCATCCATTCCATCCATTCCATCCATTCCATCCATTCCATCCATTCCATCCATTCCATCCATTCCATCCATTCCATCCATTCCATCCATTCCATCCATTCCATCCATTCCATCCATTCCATCCATTCCATCCATTCCATCCATTCCATCCATTCCATCCATTCCATCCATTCCATCCATTCCATCCATTCCATCCATTCCATCCATTCCATCCATTCCATCCATTCCATCCATTCCATCCATTCCATCCATTCCATCCATTCCATCCATTCCATCCATTCCATCCATTCCATCCATTCCATCCATTCCATCCATTCCATCCATTCCATCCATTCCATCCATTCCATCCATTCCATCCATTCCATCCATTCCATCCATTCCATCCATTCCATCCATTCCATCCATTCCATCCATTCCATCCATTCCATCCATTCCATCCATTCCATCCATTCCATCCATTCCATCCATTCCATCCATTCCATCCATTCCATCCATTCCATCCATTCCATCCATTCCATCCATTCCATCCATTCCATCCATTCCATCCATTCCATCCATTCCATCCATTCCATCCATTCCATCCATTCCATCCATTCCATCCATTCCATCCATTCCATCCATTCCATCCATTCCATCCATTCCATCCATTCCATCCATTCCATCCATTCCATCCATTCCATCCATTCCATCCATTCCATCCATTCCATCCATTCCATCCATTCCATCCATTCCATCCATTCCATCCATTCCATCCATTCCATCCATTCCATCCATTCCATCCATTCCATCCATTCCATCCATTCCATCCATTCCATCCATTCCATCCATTCCATCCATTCCATCCATTCCATCCATTCCATCCATCCGTAGTCCTCTGAATCTAAATTACATAATCCAACCCGATTTTTTTAAAGTAGATAATCAGCTTCGAGACTGAACTTTTCATGTAGTTTCTTACCGGTGACGTCTGGAATCTTGTCTAGCCATCCTTTTCGTTGACCTTCGTGTCCTGAAACCCAGACTACCGTGACCTTTCAACGTTCTCCGAGTGCCCTTAAGGTACCTTCGTAATGCTTAGAATTGATTTCTATGGAATCGAGTGTCTTCAGTGCAGCTTGGCTTCTATGAAGAAGGCAACTGAGCGGTACGCTTTGTCCTGCCTTTTAATTTCTTCAACACAGTGGTGAATTGCCGTCATTTCCACTCGAAAAGATCTGATATCCTCATTGGTATAGCTTTAGTCCTACAATTTCAGCTCCTACACCTACGACTGCTTTGGAGCCGTCTGTATATCAGATTGTCTAATTATGTATGGGTACACCTTTCTTCCAGGCTTCCCTACCTAGTATAGTTAGTTATTCGGAACTTATTATCAAAGCTTGATGTGTAACGTGAAAGGGCCGGGAGAGTGGAAGAGGTGGGTAATTGGCAGGACGGTAGAGCAGAGTATGCTGTCCGGTGCGGTGCGGAGGTGTGGGGTGAAAGAGTGGGGGCGAATGCGAGGGTTAGGCCACTCCTGCGGGTGCAGAGAGGGATACTGCTGAGGGTGGTTCAGGGGTAAAGGACAGGACTGGCAGGGGTGCGACCAGAGAGTAAGTACTGGAATGGATGGATAAGGAAATGGAGAGAAGGTAGGAGGAGTATGCGCTAAAAGAAATGATTGGGAATAGGAGAGATTGGATGGACCGGAAATTCGGGGAGGTGAACTACTTCTTGATACAGGTGTTCACTGGACATGGGTCGAGAGTAGGGTACCTCCACAAGATTGGGAAAAGAGATACTGGAGTGTGCGAGAGTTGTGAAGTGGAGGATGATGAAACTACGGGAGGTGGTGTGCTGGGAGAACATGGTGGAGATAATGTTGAGGGGGGGAGGAGGACTCGATATGGCATGAGAGGTAGGAGTGATAGTAGGGAGAAGACGACGGTGTGAGCGGAAAGTGTGCGAGGGACCGGCGCAAACTTACTAGCTCGGCAGAAAGTTCTAGATATCGTTTGCAGATGATGTGACAGCGGAGCAGCTCTCTGTCAATCCAACCAAAACGGAAGTTTTTTCTTTCACGAGGAAAAGAAAAGTGAACCTGTATTATAGAGTCACTGAATTCCATTTGTGGAGGAGGCGATCAGCTGGATAATCGCTCAACTGGAAAGTAAATCGCAAAGGCACTCTAGCATTATGGACTTCCAAAATATTTTGTGAAACAAACTAGGGATGAGACCCAGACATATTTACTGGCTAAATGTACTGATACTCAGGCTTAGGCTGGCTGGTGCGTCTTAGAGTCACCAGACTGGAGAGACAAGCCAGTTTGGTGATTACGGGTTCAATTCGCACCACTCCCACAGCGATGCTGGAAACCATTCTCAACCATGGCACTCCTTCATCTTCACCTTGATAAAAGAATATACTAAATGGATGGTGGGGATCAATTGGTGGATGTAATGAGCAAAGGGCCATACTATGTGAGTTGAACGCCTCGGAGCTCTTGGTCATGTCTGCGGATCACATATCCACTAAAAGTTCATAGCAGCTGTAACAGTGTTAGCGGATACTTTGTCAGACGGAGGGATAATAATAGACTAGACTGCGAACTTACTTAGTCTATTCCATAACAGGTTGAGTGCCGAACACTCCGATCGGAGTATTTGACCCATTCCTCTACTAATCTTTAGTAAGACACCGGCATCAGAAGTAGGTATATTATATTTCACGGCGTCGTTAATAAACATTATGTTTTAGTACAGGACAGTTTGGGTTACGCGAATATTTTGTCGAAGTCTGTTATTTTTTCGCTTCAATATGGCCTTCAACATCATGTAAAAGACGTCCTGATATTCAAAGAGTACTGTTTGGAAAAACAAATACCACGGCAGAGACTAAATGAAATAATGAGACAATAAGAGTTTGCAGGAAAGAATGTAAAAAATGCAGAGAAAATAAAAAAAGAAAACAAACTGTGTAAGAAAGAACGAAGACGGATGCTGAGGGGAAGGGGAAGGATAGAGGGAAGAGAGGGATACAAAGAGAAGAAGAAGGAACTGGAGCGTAGGGTGGAGAGGGAAAAAGTGGGAAGTGGGAAGAGTTACTGGGGGAATTGGAAAACTATCCATGGGGAAAGGCGTATGAGATAGCGGCGAGGAGGATGGGTGGAAATAGGAACGAGGTGCTAGAGGAGGATTGGGAGAAGGAGATTATAGAGAAATTGTTCACAGGGGGCGAAGGAGGAGTGGGGGGCAGAATTCGAGAAATCCAGGATACTAGGGGGTAGGGAAAATGAGGTGGATAAGGCAGGTGGAGAAGTGGGAAGTAGAGGAGGGACAGAGAAACATTAAAGTGAGGATACGCCCAGGGACAGGTGGCATTAGGGGTTGATATAATGAAGAGGCTGTTGGATGACAATGGGGGAGTATTTCTGGGAACTATTCAACAGGGTGCTGAGTCAGGAGGAGTTTCTGCAAGGAGCCAGGGTGATACTGATGAAGAAGGCGGGTAGAGAGGGGAAGCGGGCAGGGGACTACAGGCCTATCAGCCTGCAGTGTGGTATTGGTAAATTGATGGAGGGGATCATAAAGGATAGGATTGAGGAGGAATAGGGGTTTTAGGGTAAACCATCACGGGTTCACGAAGGGGAAAGCTTGCATCTCGGCACTGGACAAGGTGATGGGCTTGGTGGAAAGAGCTAGGGAGGGCAGCTGGAGCAAGAAGAAATTAGCCCTACGGGAACGCGTTCAACAGTGTCAGCAAACGGGCAGTGTTGAGCGCGTTGCTGAGGCTTGGAGTGGGGCAGGAGTTGGTTAACCCGTTAGAGGACTACCTGACGGGTCGTGTGATTGTAGACTCCAGAGGGAGGAGGTATAAGACGGAGGCTGGAGTGACTCAGGGCTCGGTTCTTGGATCGACGCTCTGGAAGTGTGTGTTTGATGAGGTTTGAGGGATAGTGTGTGAAGAGGGATGTGAGATTACGGTGTATGCGGACGATGTGTGTCTGGTATGTGAGGCGGAGATATGACAGGAAGTGGCGGAAGATAAGACGGCGGGGTTGCTAGTGAAGGGACGGAGCAGGACGAGGGAAGTGGGGGTGATGGTTAAGGAAAGGATAATTCGTATGGAGGAGTCTGTGAAATACCTAGGGGTGTGGTTGGATAGTCAATTATCTTCCAAAACTCATATGTTAAAGGCGGCAGAGAAGGGAAAAGTGAGGGCAGGATGGCTGGAGAAATTGATGTGTAATGTGAAAGGGCCGGGAGAGTGGAAGAGGAGGGTGATTGGTAGGACGGTAGAGCAGAGTATGCTGTACGGTGCGGAGAGGTGTGGTGAAAGAGCGGGGGTGAATGCGAGGGTTAGGCCTCTTCTGCGGGCGTAGAAAGGGATACTGCTGAGGGTGGTGCAGGGGTTCAGGACAGTGGGTGGACTGGCAGCGGTGCTGGCAAGTTTCTACCCATTGGACGTGAGGACCAAACGCTGGAGGGGTGCGACCATAAAGGAAGTACAGGAATGGATGGAGGAGGAAATGGAGAGAAGGTGGGAGTATGAGTATGAGTATGAGGGCGCGCTAAAAGGAGCGATTGGGAATAGGAGAGATTGGATGGACCGGAAATTCGGGAAGGTGAATTACTTCTTGATACAGGTGTTCACTGGACATAAGTCGGGTACGTCCAAAAGATTGGGAAAAGAGAGTCTGCAGTGTGCGAGAGGTGTGAAGTGGAGGATGATGTGGGGCATGTGTTTAGATGCTGGATGAACGAGGAAGTGCTGAAGAAGTTGTAGAAGAAACTAGGGGGGCGGTGTACTGCGAGAAAATGGTGGAGATAATGGTGAGGGGGGAGGAGGAATGGATGGAGGTTAGTGGAGTAGTAGAGAGCATGGTTAGGGGGAGAGAAGGACTCGATATGGCATGAGAGGTAGGAGTGATAGTAGGGAGAAGACGACGGTGTGAGCGGAGAGTGTGCGAGGGACCGCCGCCAAAATGCAATGTTGTACGAACAATTTTATGTTCAAATAATCACAAAAATTTCACAAACAAAAAAAAAAGGTTGGCCTCCAACACAAGTATGCATACATCAATAGGCAGTTAAGTAGAATTAGGCTTATCAATCGTGAAATCACTCCAGAAATGGAGTCGAATATAACTAATTTTATACTGAAGAACATTTCATAAAAATTCTTTTAATAAAAAAAAGTAGTGCCGTTGCATGATTCTTTTATTATTTCACCGAGGTACCATTTAAAATGAGAATCCCTTTGACTTTCTCCATAATTAGTGTTCAGGAAATTTGGTCATATCCAAAGTTGTTATATTCCCTCCCTTTAATCACTTATTCTCGGGCGAAATATTGAAATTTTATACCCTATATCACTCAACAATTAAGTCGACCCCATAGTTAAAATACATCAAGCCGTTTATGCCACATAGAGTGTCAAAGAAATGGATATCCATGAACATACTCGAAAAACATAGCCCCCTTCGGCTGTTGAGTGGAACCATTCACTCTTACATTACATTAATAAAGCACAAATTATATTTTTGTAACGCAAACGAGATCGCATAAATTTTTCAACACATAATGGTAATTGTAAACGCCTCACAACATATGTTAAAAGCGCTCACGAATCTTTATCACTAATGGCCTCAACGCTATGAAGAGGAAGAAGAAAAAAACAGCTAGCGACACTCAGAATGACAGTATGCATACCACATTCATTCACCGAACACACGTTCAAGCTATTGTCTTACCCATCTGGCTTTAAGATTGGTCGTTACCGATTAAAAAAGTTACCAGGTCCGGAATTTAGATAATTCCTATAACGGTATGTACTTTTTCCATTTCATAAACGGAGATGTAGATAAAATGGGAGAAAAACCATCCCGTAACATTCAAAAATATATTGCATTGATTTATTAGTCAATTAGTATAGAAGTACTTTACCTTTTCTTTGCTTTTTTCATTATCTGGAATGGAACAAAATATATTAGATTAGTTATAAAAAGAAAATTAATTACTATATTTTAATAATGTATATGTTACTGTAAATGCAACGGTAAATCCTAAAATTTTCCAGTAAAACTTAAGATTTGCCAACTCTTGATGGTAAAAGTCCGAACCATTCTAGGATCATCGTTTATTTCAAACTTTACCATCATTCACTTGGTAAATCTTAGGATTTGCCCGAAAGACAAAGGATAAGGTTAGGATTTGACTGATTGGTAATATAAATTATTTAAAATTAATCTCATATGATACATAAAAATATGTGAGGTTTTCACTGATAGTTAAATGAAATAAATGATTAAGCAGTACTTATTGTTTTATTCCCAATAAAAACCAACAGTTACCAACCATCAGTGGTAAAAGCTGGTAAAAGCTAGTATTCTATTTCTTTATAATCGAGTTTTTTGTTTATTCCCTGTTCGTATTTCCGTGCAATTGCTTTAGGTATCTCTTAATTTATAGGTTTTTATAGATTCATGCTGTATTTTCCCTCTTTTTCTTGATGCCGGTGGTTGACTTATATTTTCATCGCCTTTAAATTTGGATTCTACTCCATAATGGTCACTGCTGATTTCTGGTCCTCTTTTAACTCTTGCGTCTTTTATTGTATCTTGATATCGTCTTTCTATTACTTTATAATCTATTATCGACTTTCCATTCCTACTCTTCACTTCTCTTGTGTATTTGTGGATATCCTTATGTTGGAACCATATGTATTAGTTATTATCAAGTTGTTTATTAAACAGAAATCGATTATTTCTAACATTTTCTCCGTGGTTTCCAATAACTGTTTTATATTCTTCATCTTTCAGACTCTACTGATAAAATCACCTATTATGTATAATCTTCCTTCGGATTTTTCTATTACTTCTGTCAATTCATCCCAGAATTTCTGCTTATTATCAGCTTTATCATCTTCATTTCGTCCGTACGATACGATTATTTTTTCCTTCTGGGTTTTTCCGCTTTAATTTCTATTGTCAGTATCGTCTCTGACCACGCTTTCCAGCTTTGTATCTGTGTATAAATCCTACTTCTGCCATTGCTCTTCTTTCCTGTGGCACTCCGCTGTATTTTAATATATTATCTTTTGCTAACTTTTATATTCCATGTCCTTTTTTCTTTGTTTCTGTAATTCCTAATACATCGATGTCCATTTTTTCAAATTCTTCTTCCAGCTCTATTTCTTTTCCTGTGATGCTTTTTATATTCAATGTCGCTAGTTTCCATATCGAAGTGTTTTTTGTTTTTAAATTTATTTTATTATCCGTTTTACTGTTCGTACTATTATTTTCATAACTTTTTTATTATTACTCATATGTTTGTCACTGTTATTGCAATTGTCTTCGTCATTATCTTTGTCTCTACTAATGTCTTTGTTATTGTTCTTGTTATTGTCTTTGTTATTGTTCTTGTTATCATTATTAATATTCTTCTTATTCTTATTATAATCATTACAACTAAATTTATGATCTCAATTAATATTCGATAATCTTCTTTCCTCTCATCTTTTTTCATCTTTGTCTTCTTTTCTGTTCAGTTTTTTAACCCCCCATCACTTTTAACTTTTATAACTTATTTTCTTTGTTTTCACATTTCCACTCTTCTGTTCCAATATACATTTTTCTGTATCGAATTTTGGTTGAGGCTCCTTTTTTATTTTATTCATTCGCTCTAATTCTTTTATTTGTTTTTTGACGTGTTTTTTCATCTTTTTCATAAAAGTAAAGCCTTCAGAATTATGTTCCATTTTCCATGTTCCATTTTCATTGGTATTTAACCTTGGACATCAAAGATTCACCGAGAAGAAATCAAAATGAAATAAGAAATGTACAGTGATTAGGTTTATGAAAATTCTAGAATAAGATAGATACTTATTCCATGTTTTCCTTGGCCTTCCCCTTCTGTTTATTCCTAGTACTCTTGCTACATATTTTTTCTTGGTTAGCCTACTATATTATATGAGAAACATGTTTTAGTCACCTAAATTATTCCTCTTCAATTTGGTCAGGTATAAGACGGCCAGATAAGGCTCATCAATGTCATTCATTGGACCGGAACCCTTCAGAGTAGTTGCAAAGTCGACAATATGGCCACAAGGAAGTGGTGGTACAGAAATCTCTAGAATGGTGGGTAATCTCACCAGGACAGATACAGGCGAAATAGTTTATTAGATAGGAAAACTGTCAAAGCCGTAGTAGGTATGTTAACAGGGCACTGTAATCCTAACAGGCATGCGAAGCTGATGAGACGCCTGGCGAATGTGCGGTTTCTTGTACTAGGCGATGAGAAGCAACCGCCAAGAAATTACATGAAAGGCTTAGTCTCGAGACTGATTGTCTGGATAATGTAATCTAGATTCAGAGGACCACAATAGTCGCAGTGGAATAGGCTGATTAGCCTCCTCATCAAATCCAATCTAATCATGGATATCAAACTGTTTCCTAACAGTTGAATTTTTCCTTTTACTTCTTCTTGTTTCTTCCTCGTATTTCACGAAAGAATCTTATCTCTACCATTCTTCAAAAGCGACCTTCATGAGTTGGTTGTGATTAGCAGCAGGGGGTCTACGATTTAGAATATGTTTTCTTCGATAGTGCCATAGATGCTCTTTAGGATTCATGTTAGGGGTCCAACTCTTGGAGCAAAATGCATTGCATGTTCGACGATAATGATACCTAAGTAATATTGGGCGTTCATAGATTCGTACGTATAGTAACCATCTGTCAAATTTACTTTGGGACAGCAGCTGACAAACCTTTCTTGTCACCTTCCCCAGACACGGTCACTTCCATCTGAAAATTTATAGTTAACTCTAGTTTCATCGTAGAACAGAACTTTCCAATCATTGATGGTCCAATTCTGATCCTTTGATGCTTGTTTTTTGTATAAAATATCGGGCCAAAAAGTTAAAATGTTGAAAAACAATCTGTTTTTGGATTTTTCTCTGGAAATTCTGATAATCGTATTATCTTCAAAATAGGTGAGTACTATCGATTTTTTGTAAAATCAGTCAAAAACTCGTGGTTCCGTATAATTCCCCGGACTCACAATCAAAATCTACAGTTCTCTTCTCACAGACCTTATCAGCACTTTTTGAACAAAATTTAACACAGATTTAGATTAAGGCGAGGCTTTATACGGATTAGTGTCAAAACAAGGTTATGTGACAGTATAGTTAGCTTAAATAATAAAGACTGTCACTGTCAAACAAGGTCCACGGCCTACTTGCTAACAGTAGATTAGATTACAAGGGGGTTAATTGGTCCAGCTGGTCTTACCACACCACGTCCTATAAAATCTTTTGTGTACACCTCACAACTATATTTGATTCCAAAAGATCTAGGCTTCTGAGAAAGCCTATTATCCGTTTTGGAGTCAAGTCTGTAACCTCATCAGGTTCTAAGTAGACCTGTTCCAGGTATTTGAGGCGTTGGCGGACAATTACCCTGCAATTGCAGATAATGTGCCCGCCGTCTCATCTGTATCATCTCAGCATCTGCATGTTCCACTGTCCACTTTGCACATTTTCAAGAGATGGAATCTGGATGAGCAGTGTCCAGTGAGAATTCCTGTGATTTCCCTGAGATCAGATTTCTGAACCTCCAAGAGTCATTTAGGGTAGTGAGCAGAATGTCGTACTAACCTTTTTGCCTGTCTTTGGCCTAGAGTATTCTTCCAGGAGGCTGCACTAAGTTCCTTTTCCCATTTTCAGATTTCTTCCACGATGTGGTTTTTTGGGATACCATAAAATGGTTTCGGTCCGATGGAAGGAGTAGAAGCTCCTTTTTCTGCTCCTTTTCAGCAATCTTATTTCCGGCAATTCCTTTAAGCTTTGGAACTTATAACAAAGTTACATTGTTGTGACTAGCCAGCTGCTTAGTGGATTGTTTGCAGTTCCAGACTGATTTAGACTTCAGTTCCTTTGAAGCAACCTGGCAATCGGACGCAATAAATATTCTGGCTGAGTTGAGGCAGTCTTGAGCACAAAAATTTATTGCTAATAGTTTCACTTGGAATATTGTTGGAGTGTTTCCCAGGGCTGAACTAACAGTAAGTTATGAATAAAAAAGAAGAATCGAGAAGAATATGAGTGGTGTGTTAATTTTGTCAAGTAGTTTATATATCAAGTATGTGACCAAACACGCAAATGTAACGTGAATAAATGAAAACCACACAATGATTTTTACTTTTCAGTTTGATTTACTAAAAGGTGTGCTTACGGATTAATAGGAACTATATTGAAAGTTATTCATATACAAATGTCAAAATGTACTTTAAAAAAAATTAACACCGTCTCCAGGATTCGAAACCTATGCCTACAATTCATAATTTTCGGCATCCAAACATCTATACCGCTCGGATACGAAATAGTTATTTGTGTATTTAGAACGTAAAGTAACAGATTGCCGCTTGAGAAAGAATGTTGCGGCGATCTTTCGAAAGCGGCAATTTTACTTTACGCTCGGAAAACACACATAATTTTTTCTACAGTCGCCCTTTTAATAATTAAAACAGATTTTCACATTATCTTAGGTTATAATAGGAGTGCTAAAATAATCGTCATTCTCGCTATTCATCATGATTAACCTTAAAAAGATCTACTGACTAGGGATGTTAAAAAATAATCGATTTTTATATAAATCGATTATTATTTTCTTATAATAATAATTATTAATTTCTTATAATCGATTTTTAGTTATCGATTTTTATAGTAATATTAATCGATTTTTAGTAAATCGATTTTCATTTTTTATAATTATTGACCATTTTGACTGTTTTTCAAAATTAGTGACCATTTCTCCAAATTTTTGATAATTTTTGACCATTTTTCAAAATGATGACAATTTTTAACCATTTTTGACAATAATTGACAGTCTTTAACCATTTTGATAGTTTTTGACAATTTTTGGCAATTTTTTGTACCATTTTTCCAAATTTTTGACCATTTTTGAAAATTATTGACCATTTTTGACAATATTTCAAAATTTTTGACAATTTTTCAAAAACTAACAATTTTTGACAATTATCAACTATTTTTCAGAAATTTGACAATTTTCAACAATAATTGTCCATTTTTGACAGTTTTTGACATTTATTGGCCATTTTTGACAATTTTTCAAAAATTTTGACCATTTTTCAAAATTATTGATCATTTTTGATAGTTTTTGACAATTATCGATCATTTTCGAATTATTGACCATTTTAATTGATTTTTGGTGAATCGATTTTATAAATTACGTGTTTAAATCGATTTTCGGAAACGGCTCGTATTATTTATTGACCATTTCTCAGAATTTTGACAATTATTGACCATTTTTGACAATTATCGACCATTTTGACTGTTTTTCAAAATTAGTGACCATTTTTCCAAATTTTTGATAATTTTTTACCATTTTTTAAAATGGCAATTTTTAACCATTTTGGACAATAATTGTCTATTTTTAACAGTTTTTAACAATAATTGACAATTTTTGACCATTTTTCACAATTTTTCAAAATTTTAGACCATTTTTGATAATTATTAACAATTATGGAAAAATTTTCCAAATTTTTGACCATTTTTTTCAAAATGATGACAATTTTTAACCATTTTTGACAATAATTGACAGTCTTTAACCATTTTGATAGTTTTTGACAATTTTTGGCAATTTTTTGTACCATTTTTCCAAATTTTTGACCATTTTTGAAAATTATTGACCATTTTTGACAATATTTCAAAATTTTTGACAATTTTTCAAAAACTAACAATTTTTGACAATTATCAACTATTTTTCAGAAATTTGACAATTTTCAACAATAATTGTCCATTTTTGACAGTTTTTGACATTTATTGGCCATTTTTGACAATTTTTCAAAAATTTTGACCATTTTTCAAAATTATTGATCATTTTTGATAGTTTTTGACAATTATCGATCATTTTCGAATTATTGACCATTTTAATTGATTTTTGGTGAATCGATTTTATAAATTACGTGTTTAAATCGATTTTCGGAAACGGCTCGTATTATTTATTGACCATTTCTCAGAATTTTGACAATTATTGACCATTTTTGACAATTATCGACCATTTTGACTGTTTTTCAAAATTAGTGACCATTTTTCCAAATTTTTGATAATTTTTTACCATTTTTTAAAATGGCAATTTTTAACCATTTTGGACAATAATTGTCTATTTTTAACAGTTTTTAACAATAATTGACAATTTTTGACCATTTTTCACAATTTTTCAAAATTTTAGACCATTTTTGATAATTATTAACAATTATGGAAAAATTTTCCAAATTTTTGACCATTTTTTTCAAAATGATGACAATTTTTAACCATTTTTGACAATAATTGACAGTCTTTAACCATTTTGATAGTTTTTGACAATTTTTGGCAATTTTTTGTACCATTTTTCCAAATTTTTGACCATTTTTGAAAATTATTGACCATTTTTGACAATATTTCAAAATTTTTGACAATTTTTCAAAAACTAACAATTTTTGACAATTATCAACTATTTTTCAGAAATTTGACAATTTTCAACAATAATTGTCCATTTTTGACAGTTTTTGACATTTATTGGCCATTTTTGACAATTTTTCAAAAATTTTGACCATTTTTCAAAATTATTGATCATTTTTGATAGTTTTTGACAATTATCGATCATTTTCGAATAATTGACCATTTTAATTGATTTTTGGTGAATCGATTTTATAAATTACGTGTTTAAATCGATTTTCGGAAACGGCTCGTATTATTTATTGACCATTTCTCAGAATTTTGACAATTATTGACCATTTTTGACAATTATCGACCATTTTGACTGTTTTTCAAAATTAGTGACCATTTTTCCAAATTTTTGATAATTTTTTACCATTTTTTAAAATGGCAATTTTTAACCATTTTGGACAATAATTGTCTATTTTTAACAGTTTTTAACAATAATTGACAATTTTTGACCATTTTTGACAATTTTTCAAAATTTTAGACCATTTTTGATAATTATTAACAATTATGGAAAATTTTTCCAAATTTTTGACCATTTTTGACCATTTTCGACAATTATTGACCATTTTTGACCGTATTCCAAAATTTTTGACAATTTTCAAAATTTTGACAATTTTTAACAATAATTGTCCATTTTTGACAGTTTTTGACAATTTTTGATAGTTTTTGACAATTTTTGAAAATTATTGACATTTTTTGGCAGTTTTTGACAAAAATTGTCCATTTTTAACAGATTTTAACAATTTTTGACTATTTTTGACCATTTTTGACCATTTTTGACCATTTTTGACCATTTTTGACCATTTTTGACCATTTTTGACCATATTTCAAAATTTTTGTCGTAGGTTTATTATCGGAATATGAAAAGCATGTAATTTTTAAAATAATACAACATTTTTTTTTCTCGCAGAAATCGATTTATTTTTTAATAAAATTGATTTTTGACAAATCGATTAATTTTGAATAAAGAAAAATCTATTTTTATTTAATCGAGTCTTTTCCATTAATCTCACATCCCTACTACTGACTTGTTCAGACTTGTCAGAATTCGAATCAGAATATCAGTCAATAGTCGAAGTTCTATAAATATTCACCAATTGAGTTAATTCGGAGGGCGTGGTTTGAATCAATAAGCGAGCTAAAAAGATTCCTTTTTTGCGCTAGAGCGTAAAGTAACAATCCTCGGCATTTGTCGACTTTACGATTTCATTCGAATATAGTAATTAGACATTTTACGCGCGACTGTAGAAAAACATATTTTTGTGTTGTATATAGGCCGTATGATGTATCCAACATGCGCTAGATGGACGAAAAATTTTGAGGCGACGAAAAGTTTCACTTGAAAACTATACCATGTGACATATAAAATGGAAGATGGAAGGGCTTGTTGCGAGAGTGTCAATTATATATTTTTAATAATTTTAAGATACAAAATTTCAAAGGTATTTAAGAAAATAGATTAGAATTGACCGTTCTTCCACTTTATCTCCGAAGTTACTGAGACCATTATATGATCTTTGTGCGTTCGTAATTATGCAAATCAAAATATTAAAAATCACTACGCATTCCTCCGTTTTTCCTTCTTCTAAGAATCACTGTTTAGTATGATTGAAATAACGGAAAAAGTTATTACTTTATTTTGTGGGATCCAGCAACCGGCGATAGAAACATTTTCATAGAAATATAATTATTGACGTATATAACGTGTATGTGTCAAGTTTTTAAGCTGAAAAAAAAGTGAAAATAAAATCAGAGAAACAACATCTGGACGACGAAGGTAAGTACTTACTGCGATTCTACGTAATTTTTTTTCGCCCAAGCATAAATATTATTTATTATTTTATAATTTTATGACTTTTAGTATTTAATGTTTCACAATATTTACCGTTTGTAACTGCTATTTTCGTCGATTTGAAAATATCCAAGGTAACAACTTGTTCACGTTGGTTCTTTTTCAAATACTTTTTGAAGCTCGGTTTTTATTAGTCGTAAAATCGAAGAAATGCAGAGAGTTTTTACAGTAGGTTAAACTTTAAGTCGGAAATAGGTGATAGTAAAAATATGTTGATGTTTTTTTCTTATCTTCGATCTTGTATATGGTAGAAAATAAGCGCCGGTGCTACTGTTAACTTCTTTCCAATTTTAACGTTTTTTCCTCATTGAAAAGCGAAAAACAAGTCATTGCCGGCGGTGACTCTCTGATGCCAGAAGAATGCTATAAAGCTTTACCCTTTTTTGTTTCTTTAATAATTTAGTAGTTTATCTATATATTTAAAAGTGAAACGAACATTACATCACATTCTAAGGTAACTTGCCGACCCTTTGCCAAATGTCTTATATTTTCCAAGTGGATGCTAGAATTAACTCAGTGGACTTGTTTATGCTTACTATGTCTGTATATATGCTGATGTTATTGTTTATTTTAGTTATTTATATAACCCCACTTTGTTTATAAGAATTATTGGGGTAGATTGGGACATCTAGTCAGTCGGGGGCACATATGGACACTGTCCCAATCTGCCCCAGAGAAAAATGTGGGAAATGACTGAAATCTTTTTTCAGGCATTAACATGGTGAGGACTTACAAGGGGAAGACCAATCGCTCTGCTATATCGGAGGAAAACATAATTGCCGCTATTAAAGATGTTTTGCAAGGAAGACTTTCAATAAGAACTGCAGCCACAACCTACAACTTGACAAAATCGACCGTGGGTAACAGAGTGAAAGAAATAAAGAGACGACGTCTTGAAGATCCCTACTGAGACCATGACGCTCCTGACAGACAAGATCCAGATGATCAAATATCATTTCATCACCATTCCAGTCAAAGTATTCGTCTCAACAAGTTTTCACATCTGCCCAAGAAGAACAACTGGCCAAATATTTTATCCAAAGTTCGAAAATAAATTATGGTCTCACATACACACAAGTTCAAAAACTGGCATATGATTATGCCAAAAAACTAAATGTAAAGTATCCGCCGAGATTTTTTTTTTTCGGACCGAGATGGGAAACTCATGTTCGAATGGGTCCAGGACCCAAACAGTGTTGGACTCATCCCCAAGGAGATGCCTACCAACCAAACCCACCTCAAACTCGCCGTTACCCCTACCTCGGAATCACTACCCTAGCATACTTCAAGACGGGCGGCGGTCCCTCGCACACTCTCCGCTCACATCGTCGTCTTCTCCCTAACTTCCACTCCTACCTCTCATGCCATGTCGAGTCGTTCTCGTCCCCTGACCATGCTCTCTACTACGCCACTTACCTCCATCCATTCCTCCTCCCCCCTCAACATTATCTCCACCATATTCTCCCAATACACCGCCTCCCCTAGTTTCCTCTCCAACTTCTTCAGCACTTCCTCGTTCCACCAGCATCTGAAAACATGCCCCACATAATCCTCCATTCCACACCTCTCGCACACTCCAGTCTCTCTTTTTCCAATCTTATGGAGGTACCCTACTTTCGACCCATGTCCAGTGAACACCTGTGTCAAGAAGTAGTTCACCTCCCCGAATTTCCGATCCATCCAATCTCTCCTATTCCCAATCGCTCTTTTTAGCGCGCCCTCATACTCCTCCCACCTCTCCATTTCCTCCTCCATCCATTCTTGTACTTCCTCTCTGGTCGCACCTCTCCAGCGTTTATTCCTGGCTCTAGCCATCACGTCCAATGGGTAGGTCCTTGCCAGCACCGCTGCTGCCAGTCCACCCACTGTCCTGTACCCCTGCACTACCCTTAGCAATATACCTCTCTGCACCCGCAGGAGTGGCCTAACCCTCGCATTCACTCCCACTCTTTCACCCCACACCTCCTCACCGTACAGCAAACTCTGCTCTACCGTCCTACCAATGATCCTCCTCTTCCACTCTCCCGGCCCCTTCACATTACTCATCAATCTCCCCAGCCATGCTGCCCTCACTTTCCCCTTCTCTGCCGTCTTCAACATGTGTTTTCGGAAGGATAACTGACCATCCAACCACACCCCTAGGTATTTCACACACTCCTCCATGCGAATTCTCCTTCCCTTCACCATCACCCCCACTTCCCTTGTCTTGCTCCGTACCTTCACTAGCAACCCCACCGTCTTATCTTCCGCCAATTCTAGTCCGCACCGCTCTATCTTCTCCACAATCTTCCTACACATTCTCTCCGCCTTTCTTTCTATCTCCGCCTCTCCTTTTGCCGTACATACCAGACACACATCGTCCGCATACACCGTAATCTCACATCCCTCTTCACATACTATCCCACAAACCTCATCAAACACACTCTTCCATAGCGTCGGTCCAAGAACCGAGCCCTGGGGCACTTCAGCCTCCGTATCATACCTCCTCCCTCTAGTGTCTACTATCACACGTCCCGTCAGGTAGTCTTCCACTAATCCGCCGAGATGGAATAACTCGCTGGAAAGGATTGGATGAAATTATTCATGAAGAGTCTCGGCATTTAATGGAACAAATGTGAAGGAATTTTTCGATAATTTACAGAGAGCTTTAAAAAAGTATAAGATACAACCAGAACGAACCTACTATTTGGATGAAACAGGTTTTGCCACTATTTTAGTTGCACCGAAAGTTATTGCCAAAACTGACACAAAACAAGTTGGTCAGGCAGTAATTGGAACAAGTGGAACTAAAACTACCTAAGCCAAGAACGTCTGAAACAACTGTAAGGTCTAGTTCAATAACGCGGTTTCAAGTTGACTTCCGTGCCTATAATGTCAACTAAATTAAATGAAAATGTTGTGTTTAATGTATTTTTCATTTTTTACTGTTTATACGATTTATGTTAGATCGTACCACCTTTATTCACCAAATGAATATGATTAAAACTTTTTGAATAGAGAAATTTGTTTTTGTCCACATCTGCCCCTACAACACTGTCCAAATCTACCCCAGCCAAGCGGCACATCGGGACAATTTGGATACTTGGGAAAATATCAAAATCTGATTCATCTATTTGTGGATAAGCGCTAAGCCTATGGTGATAGATAGTACACTTATCAATGTCAAAAACATAACATTATTTGATCAATATATTGAAAGCCAAGCTATACAAAGCTACTTAGATTCGCAGCGTCCCAATGTTCCCCCCCCTCTCCCCTATATATGATCACAGACCTAGGAGAGAAATATTAACCTGCCTATGATTCTATGCTGTATTTCAGGTGGAAGCTTACGCAATTGATTCATCTGTGGAGAAATTGGTGAAAACCAATCTCACACATAAAACAATAACATTTTTTTGGTGTACAACGCGCCCTACGTTCTACGCCTAAGCCTCGACATTGAACGAAAGTACTTTTTCAGATTCGGGAGCTATACGTGCTTCTCTAAGCTCACGCAAAATTTACGGCGTGTGCTTTTCACATGTGAGTGGGGTACATTTGGAGTAGTCGTGCTGTTGCCAAATGTTTCTCTCAGTCATTTCAAGTAATCAAGTGGATTTGTATCGCATCTACAATGGATACCTAAGATACGGAACTATTACCTTGTGTTATTGAAGCAAAACGAAATATTTTGGATGTTTCTGATGAAAACTACAAAACCCGAGGTATTAGGGAAAATCGATCGGAGGATATTGCTATTATTATTATTTTTTCTTGTTTTTTTTTAATAAAAAAATATGCTGCTTCGGCAACAAAGCTCGAGGTACACAGTTCTACGTCAATTTTGATACTGCTTCTCCCCTTCTCCGTCCCCATGTGGAAAGAAATGGACGTTCTACGCACTAGTCACGGCGAAGGAATCAGAGCGCGTTGTACGCCTTATGTGAAACCGTGTAACGTCGAAATTGGTGCCAAACAGCCAAAAAATACTCTTCTCAATAAGAAGTCTCAACAAAGTGTCTCTGGTCTGGATGCCTGGTATGAAAAGGAAGACTAATTAAGTTCTGCTTAACAAACATCAAATACCTGCATTGCAAGAAGAGTTTTATACGTCTGGCATAATTTATCAGGGTTGATGCATTCGAATGCCTTCATACACCTTTCGACGAATGTCCTAAGCGATTGTAAGATTGAATCATAATATAGTGAGACTTGGACTGTTGTAAGATCTGATGTGTCGTCTTTGTCTGGAATATGATGAAACAGCAGAGCATATACTTTGTGCCTTCCCCACCGCGGTTTGAATCAGATGTCTGATGTTTGGTAAGGTCTCTCTCTCTCTTGCCCTCAAACCTGAAATATCATCCACCATTTAAACCAATCGGCTTTGTTGAGAAGTTTAATTGGTTTGGTGTTATTATGACTAGATGTGAGCCAAAACAGTGTGGAGTGCCGAATAGACCCACTCTCTATAAACTCTATTTTAATTTAAATTACCTATATCAATTGAAGTTGTTTGAATTTGAAACATTTGTCTTGACCAAGACGTTAAAAAAACCGTTCTTGATTGAACGAACTAGCCCCTTTTGTTCTTTTGTTTTATATCTCTTTTCCGACAGGTGATTGTTTTCATGGCTCGTTACTAGATATTGGCTAGTCCGTAGTGGCCTTATAGACGCATCGGGAATGCGAACGTACATGTCATCCCTAATCAGTGAGATCCTTTGCTGTTGTGCGACAAAAGATTGCTATTGTTCTATCGGTACTATTGAATAGTTTACCTCGAGGTACGAGTACCATACACACACCAGATACGTCCTTGCGATAACATCTGTTCATATAATTAAAAATCAAAATTTTTTTTGGTAAAATTGAATAATAATAAAACTTGCACGAAGATTGATATATATTTTTTATTTCTAACTAATTTTTGATGCATTTTTTCCTATACTAACTGAGGTATACTTCGTTCCAGGATATTTCGTATTGACTTATGCTAACATGATTGATTTAAGACCAAAACCCACAGCAGGTAGTGCTAATACAGTATCGTCCTCGTTTCTTCGAAATGCGAAAAGATAATGCCTAATAGTATGATTATTTTATAACTGGAATATTTGGCTGGTAAAATAATATTTGGGACCAACTTTTCAATTAATTTAATTATTCTATTTTTTTCGATGGTGTTAATTACAGATTCAACAGTACAACCCCTTCTAAGTTGACGGATTCAACTTAATAAATTTAAATAGCACTAATGGACAAGTGATTCAGGGCTGTAATAGGTAGGGACAGAGAGGTAATAGGCGTGAGCGAAGGGCTAATTACTGGTGGAATGAGGAAATGGAGGAGCTGTGGAGGAAGAACGATGACGGATGCTGAGGGGAAGAGGAAATATAAAGGAAAAAGGGAGATACAAGGAGGAGGAGAAGAAGGAACTGGAGCGTAGGGTGGAGAGGGAAAATGAGGAAAGTGGGAATGAGTTACTGGGGGAATTGGAAAACCATTCATGGGAAAAGGTGAATGAGATAGCGGTGAAGAGGATGGGTGGAAATAGGAACGAGCTGCTAGAGAAAGATTGGGAGAAGGACGATTATAGGGAAATTGTTCACAGGGATAGGAGGAGTGGGGGGCAGGATTCTGGCAGTCCGGGATACTGTGCAAAGGGAAAATGAGGGGGATAAGTCTTGTAGAAAAGTGTGAAGTAAAAGAGGGGGGAGAGAAACATTGAAGTAAGGAAAGCCCCAGGGATAGATGGCCTGAGAGGTGATATGATGAAGAGGCTGTTGGATGACAATGGGGAGTACTTCTGGGAACTATTCAACAGAGTGCTGAGGAAGGATGGAAGGTGGTCAGGGTGATACTGATGAAGAAGTCGAGTAGAGAGGGGAAGTGGGCGGGGGACTACAGGCCCATCATATGGTGGTATGGGTAAACTGATCGAGGGGATAATAAAGGATGGGATGGAGGAGGAAGTTGGTAGGAATGGGGGTTTTAGGGTGAGTCAACCAGTACGGGTTTGCTAAGGGGAAATTATGCATCTTGGCGCTGGGCAGGGTGATGAGCTTGGTGGAAAGGGGCAGCTGGAGGAACAAGAAATTGTCCCTACTCGTGTTCTTCAACATCGGGATCGCGTTCAACTGTGTCAGTTGACGGTGGGGTTGCTAGTGAAGGAACGGAGCAAGACGAGAGAAGTGGGGTGATGGTGAAAGGAATGATAATTCGTATGGAGGAGTCTGTGAAATTCCTAGCGGTGTGGTTGGATAGTCAATTATCCTTCAGAACGCACATGTTAAAGGCGGCAGAGAAGGGGGAAGTAAGGGCAGCATGGCTAAAGAGATTGATGTGTAATGTGAAAGGACCGGGAGAGTGGATGAGGAGGGTAATTGGTAGGACGGTAGAGCAGAGTATGCTGTATGGTGTGGAGGTGTGGGGTGAAAGAGCGGGGGTGAATGTGAGGATTAGGCCACTCTTGCATGTGCAGAGAGGGATACTACGAGAGGGTTTTAAAATAATGTTTAATAAAATTTATGGATGATAAGGAGTTAGTATAAATAGCAGAGTTTTTGCTGAAAGTGGGGATATTTTTGGAGGCTAGAAAAATACTATATAGCTCTGAATACTGCATATTGAGGATAACCAAACGGATCTGATTATTTCACAAGTTATTCTGACTGCATAGCCAACCTCGCTAGAATTTTTTGAGTGGTCAGTGTATATTATGAAATCAAATGGTTTTTGTTGTATCATTTTATTATTAGATTACTGAGAGAGTCATTTTTATTAAATTCAGTTAAATATGTATTAAATATTGGAAGATGCTTAGTCCAATGAGGTTTGATAGGCAGCGGAAGTGGGTTGGTCAAGGAGAGGTCTTTGTTATTTAATAAAAAGGTAAGCATTGCAGATACAGATTTGATTGTTGAACGAGTGAATGTATTGTAAGACACTGCGAAAAAAAGGGTGTAAACTGGACTGGAGGGATTTGACGGTACTGAGGTAGCGTATGTCTTGAGTCAGTCTAGGACTAAGGGGGTGGAGGCTACAGTGGGGCTACATTCCCGGGCCGCCGGTGGCGTAGGGGCCCTGGCTTCGTTGGGTTTAGTGTATATATATTTTAGTTCAAATGGAAATCATCCCAATTTTTGTTTGCTTTTTTTGGTAATAAGAATTGGTTATTGCTGACAACAGTAAATTCACAACTCTTACATAGCCGAGCGGGTCCTTTCGTTGAACTGAACTACATTAGAAAAAAAAGCGGCGATATAAAGAGGTTTTGTTTTTTTGACAATGCCCTACGGTAGGCATGATTTTTCTTACTTTTTTCTCTCAGTTTCATAACAGGGATTCCAAATATACTTCAGACTGCAGTTAGTTGCGATCTTGGTCATTATCTGTGTAGGTATTTTGTTATTGGGAATAGAAGCTGAAGTTGGGGATTGTTTGTGAATATTATATGAACATATCAAGTACTAGAAAATATATCAGCGGTTCTGTCAAAAGGAAGGTAAGAAAAGCTTGTAGCTTCTTTCCAATTTTTTATTATTGATATAATTACATTTTATAATTTTCATTGGAATATTTACAAAAATCAAAAATAAGAATTAGTTTTCTAACATTCCAAACCAATAAGGGTGATACGACTTAAGCGATTTTATTTTCGAAAAATCATCAAAAAAATTTTTAATACACTTCCTACTACCGACGCGAAGTAGGTTTGCTTTCGTCCTGTTTTTTACAGATTCGGGAAGAAAAAATCCAGAATGCAGAAGAATTAAAGCTTACTAATTTTTTCGGAGTTAAGTCATCACGGTTGCCTTTAAGCGGCAGTAACGATTTAACGGAGAAAGAGAAACCAACAACATCATCAAGTAGTAGTGTGTGTAACATGACTATCGACCTGTTTCGATTTCACTGAATAAATCCTTTTAATTAGCGCTCGTCGTCACTAGCCACTTCCAATTATAGTTCTGTGATCCCAAACTCTTCAACCCTGACCACCATAAGACAATTGACGCCTGCCAAGGGTCGCTTCCATTTTTTCCAACGCCACGAGAGACACCCCTTTTCGTTATCGACCGTCTACGGGGAAAGACCATCTTTCGCTATCTTTCATATCTTAAGTACCTATCTTATGAATTTTGCTGTGGTAAGCACAGCCCCAAGGATATAACCCAAGGATGTAACCCAAGAATATAACCCGAGGATATAACCCCAAGGATATAACCCAAGGATATAACCCCAAGACCCAGGCTATAATATAAGCCATAGCCAAGGATAGAACCCCAGGATACAGCCCTAGATCAAAATACCGCCCTAGACCAGGACACATCAGTTCAGATCAAGACCTGACTTCTTCAGGAAACCACTTCATCTAAGCTAAGTACCTATAAAAGTACAAATTCCTCTGTTCATTTCCTGTGGCAGAATAAATTATAAATTTGTTTTTAATTCTTTTTTTTGTTTCATTATAAATCCTCAACTATGAAAGTTGAGGGAGATATCGCCCGGGGTAATTATAACTCACTTTTATTATTAACTCTTATTTAAATTTTACAAGGCGTTTCTACCTTTTCCGCCTTAGTTTTTTAGTACTTTTTATCGTCAAAAAGGTAGTGGCGCCCTCAATTTCTACAACCCTTCTGTTATACTTGTGCAGCATAAACTTGGGGTCGAATCACCCTTGAGAGGAGTCTCTAGCCGGAGCCCTTCGAGCTGGTGCCCTTTAAGGTTACAGCATTTACCGTTACATGTGGTAGCTGTTCATACTCATCATTCCAAGAATGTAGATCCAGAATCGACAACGTATTTGCCTCCTTTGCAAATTAGTCAAGATCCAGCGATGTGGCCTAAAATAATAACTGATGATATAAGAAAACTGTGCATATACAAAGGTCCCATGTTCTTTCAAAATAATAATGTAATTTTGAGACTTCAATTAGAAAATATCCTACTCAAAACCGTGCATTATCTTCCCAATTATTTCAATGTACACATCGAGCAACGGAGAATCTAGAGTCAGAAAGTGGTTATTATATTCGGGTTCAACAGGATCCGTTTATTGTTTTGTCTATAAGCTTTTCAACAGCGAAAGTACAAATGTTTTTGCTACTATATTTTCTGACTGGAAAAAAGCATTTTCCAATTATTAAGAACGCGATTTTGAATAGAATAAATAATTTTCCGAAAATTTTCAGTTAATTGCCTACAATCCGAAAAGAAGTTTCACTTGTATCGGGGTTTCATAAAACCACACAATGATTTTCCTTTATTTGGTACAAAAAGATGGTTGGATTTTGTCTCCTTCTCACTGTAAGTACAGAATCTATGATATGCGGTACAACAACCGATTTTAAACGACCTTCACGGAATTCGTCCGTGCACGATTGATTTTTGATGATGCTTCGTCGCCGAACGTTATTGAAATAATTCCGCGTAAATAAATTCGGTTATCGTACTTTATTTAATCGAGGAATTTTTATTTAAACGCACATTATAGATGTTCTGGAAAGATTATTCCTCGAGAGTCGCATTCTAGTAACGTGAGATTTTCAATTAAAATTTATTTATCCACCGTGAAGCGTTTAATGATATAGTTGAGTAATTCCCAGCTACCGAGTTGAGAGTAGCGGTAGTATTTTGTTATTTGTATAATAAGGACTTTTTTTCGTTGTTGTTGCATATCTTTCAACCAAAATAGGTAACTAGCAATAATGGCCAACGTGAGAAGTAGTTTATTGTAGTGGAATTTTACATTTAATGGTAGAAATTACGAAAAATACGTATGAGGATGCACGATAATCCCCAACGGAGTTACTGGAACATTTAAAATATCTCAGCCGTATAGTTCTGTTCAAAATATACCGTTGGATTCTGACTGCAATAAAACCCCAATTATCACTTAGGCCATAATATATTATAAATTTACCATATTTTAAGACAGGGTCGCTGTTAATATCTATAAATTTCATACTGATAATGAGAAATCTTGTATTAACACCTTCATAAGAAAACATTTACATCCTGATGTTAAGCGAGCGATAAAAAATGTTTACGAATGTTTACTGGCAAGAAATTTTAATTCAAGCGATGCTTTAGCTGAGACATCTGCATTGACAAAGAAGCTACTAAATTTAATGACATGAACTTGCAGTCTAAATTTGATTAGAGTCAGAATCAAGCTAATGAAGCAAACCAATGGACAGAGCGAATTTTCCCAGTTTCCCAATTTGTCACAGACAAACTGCCAATTTTCACGTTTTAACTTACGTTTAACATTTACATGTCCACCAGTCAGATTTTGAAACTGGGTTTAAGGATACATACACCGTTAGGACAACTAAAGGATGTCCTCAAGGTGGAGTACTTTCACCACTTTTGTGGAACCTAGTTGTGGATGACTTGATCTGTAGGTTGAATGATCAAGGCATTTGGACGCAGGGCTTTGCGGACGACATAGTGATTGTCACCAATGGGAAATTCCCGGAGGTGGTTATGAATGTCCTACAGGAAGCACTGCGAATTGTGGAGGAATGGTGCCTTACAGAGGACCTTTCAGTTAATCCAAAAAAAAAACTAGTTGCTTTCACGAATAGAAGAGTTCTCCCGCAGGGTAGAGTACTGTTGTTCGGAGAAGAACTAGAAATATCCAAAGAAGTCAAATATCTGGGAGTGACCCTTGATTCCAAACTGAATTGGAAGGCACACCTGGAAAAAATTACTACCAGGGCGACTAGGCTTTTCTGGCAATGCAGAAGAGTTATGGGCAAAACCTGGGGAATACGTCCAGAGGTGGTTCACTGGCTCTACACAACTGTGATAAGGCCAACGATCACCTATGGAACAATAGTCTGGTGGAGGAGGACAGAAGTGACCTCTGCAGTTAATATGTTAACTGCAATCCAAAGACAAGCTCTTCTTGGTATTACCGGGGCAATGAACAGCACGGGGACGGCATCAATGGAAGCCCTTATTGGACTTCCTCCTCTAGAACTTTTTATAAGGGCGGAGGCAATAATGGCAATTCTTAGACTGAAATTGGGAGACTTATGGTCCCCGAACAATGTTCGAGAAGGACACACTGATACAACTGGGACATTACTAGACGAACCCATATTTCACATGAGTTTTGATAGCATGACACCAGGGAATATATTTACTGAGCGAGTGAATATCATCATCCCATCTAGGGAACAGGTGATGCACCCAGGTGATTCTGGAGAAATCATCTGGTTCACCGATGGCTCCAAAACAAACCATGGCACTGGGGCTGGTATAAAAAGACCTAGAAAGAGAATGTTCTTTAGCCTTGGTCGATATACGACTGTGTTTCAAGCAGAGACGATTGCCGCTATAGCCTGTATTGATGAAAACATCAGTAGAGGATATACCGGACAAAAAATTGAAATACCCACTGACAGCCAGGCTCTGCTTAAGGCTATCAGTAATCCAACAACTAAGTCTAGACTGGTGAAAAACTGCAAAGAATCCCTCAACAGGCTGGCAAGAGACAACAAAGTGTCTCTAATATGGGTGCCGGCACATGAGGGGATTGCAGGTAATGAAATGGCGGACCAGTTAGCTAAAGAAGGCTCTAAAGGAGACTTCATAGGTCCGGAACCGCTTTGTGAATCACAAAGGATTGCATAAGAGGGGAAATCGGGAACTGGCTAGATAGGGAACACCAATTCAAATGGAGGGTGACACAAGGGCACCTTCATACTAAGAGTTTACTGAACAAGGTTGACGAGGAACTCTCAACCAGGTTACTGAAACTGGGTAAGAAATATTTGAAGGCAGTTACCGACCTGGTGACTGGACACTGCACCTTGAGGAAACATCTGTACAATATGGGCAAAGTTAGTGAACCTATGTGCAGAAAATGTGAACTTGATGATGAAACACCTACCCACATACTCTGCTTCTGTGAGGACTTACAAGAACTTAGACGGAAGCACTTTGGAGAGGAATTTATACAACCATCACAACTACTGAAAATCCCTCTAGTCAAACTAGTGGCCTTTATAGAAGACACGAAGCTTCTGGAATGGAAGTAGATAACATGGGAAATGGTACAAAGATTCAGTTCAAGTGCCTGGGCTGATGAGCACAACCCAAATATATGAATGAAAGGATGTTTTGACTATGATAATACCACAGTTGAACCATACCGTGTTAATCAAGAAACGGATGTCATACTACAAGAGGGATGTCATACTACAAGAGGAACTGAGCAGAATAAGGACTTAAAATAGAATTTATTACTCCACGCAATGGCTCCATAAGTGATGGCACTCTGGCAGTATACATCCAGGTCAGGAATATTGGGCTACACACTAAAGTGATACCAAATGTTGAAAATTTATGACTTGCCAAGTGATCGACAACATACAAAAAGTTTGAGACTTCTGGTCTAGATACTTTCCCTATTCGATCATTAAACGGACTAGATGAATAACCCGCTATACTGACAACTCACTTTGTTTGAAGCCAACATCTAAATCGATTGTCTCATTCGAAAACTAGGATAGCAATACAAACAGTAAAGATCAGTGCCGTGCTTACACATTGTTTATTTTCCCCCCATTAACGCCCAGCGTCATCATTCGAGGACAGCAGATATAGGTGGGGATTGCGTGAACACTGTGGAGAAATAAGAAATATTTTGATGTGGAACGTCAGTACCAGTTAGACAGTGATGCTAATTACACGTTACGAAGCGCCGAAGTTACGTATTTGCTCTAAAATATTGGGTAATTTATTGCATTTTTTTTGCCACGTGGGTTCATGTAAAAATTTTTTTTGTGGCATTTTTTTTATAAATCGAAGGTTTGTATAGGAATTTACTTTGTGTGCTAGTTATATTGTTAGGTATCATGGATATGATACGAAAAAAAGCCCAGAACAAATGGTTTATCTACAGGGTGTAACAAAATCCCACTGTCCTCGAATGAGGACGCTGGGCGTTCACGTATAAAATTTGATTATTTTCTATTTTTGTTATAACTAGATTTTAGGTAAAGTTGATCACTAAAATAATTATTTTGTTACAGACATTCTGATTTTGTTTGGAATTATGTCCAGAAAAACTTTCAAGACATTGGAAAATGCTGTTGAATATCTATATTCAGAGCAGATTGATGCCGATATCGCAGCATTGCCCCCAGAAGTTGATGACTTGACCGATGAAGATGATATCAACGATGAGGATATTGGTGCAGCTATCATACGAGATATTCCACGGGGGACTGAAATCTTTTTCACTGACGAAAATACTCCAGATGAACCATCATCGTCGAACGAAAAAGACAATTTACCAGAGAGAAAAAGGAGTGAATATATGCTGTTGCCACCAAACTGGGATAAATCAGAACCAAACTATGAAACTGTGGACTTTGAAGATTGCCAAGAGATGTTTAAAGGTATAAGAGAACAATTATCGAATGCTACACCTTTAGAAATTTTCGAATATTTTTTTGATGATGCCTTTTACGATTTACTGGTCAAAGAGACAATACGATATGCAAGAACGCAAAAAAAATAAACACGAATATTCAACAAACAAGGAACAAATAAAAGTTTTCATTGGTTTTTTAATTTTTACTGGATATCACTCGCTGCCCAGTGAGAGGGATTATTGGTCCGAACGAGAAGGCCTGGAAGTTTATTGGTAATTGGTAATACCTACACGGAACTGAAATCCATGATTCACTTTACTGATAACTCCCAAGCAAATGAAAACAAATACGACAGATCATTCAAAATTAGACCTTTGCTAACAATGCTCAATGAACGTTTCAGACAATGGGGTATTTTCCATGAGCACTTGTCAATTGATGAGATGATTGTGAGGTATTACGGACATCACCCTATAAAACAGTTTATAAAAGCAAAACCAATAAGATTCGGTTTCAAACTGTGGGCTCTATGTGGCGATAATGGATATTGCTACAAGTGTTCACTTTATTGTGGTGAAGAGCCTAAAGATCAAGCCAAAGAGCTCAAAGCACCTTAAGGAACCAGAGTTGTTACCAATATGTTGGAAGTAATTGAAAACCCTAAGAGACATAAAGTGTATTTCGATAATTTTTTCACAAGTTATAATCTCCTGTGTGATCTACAACAAAAAAAGTTTCTGCTACTGGTACAATCCGGTAAAACAGAACAGCAAAATGTCCTACAATGCCATCAAAGATTTTAGAAAAAAAACCTCGAGGATCATGATTGGCGATTTGACCAAAACAATAAAATTCTTGTTTGCAAATGGAATGACAATAGATGTGTCTCACTTGCTACCAATTATGATGCAATCACACCTGTAACGCAAGTACAAAGATGGATAAAGCAGGAACAAAATAAAATACCAATACCGCAGCCACAACTAATTACTAATTACAATAAATTTATGGGTGGTGTTGACCACCATGATTGGCTCCTAGAGAAACATTTCTGTAAGAGGTAAGAAATGGTATTGGTGCCTTTTCACTAGGATAATAGATATGGCTATTGTAAATGGTTGCGTACTTTACAATATGGTGCACAAGGGACAAAAGAGGACGCCAATCCAGGAATTTCGTAGGGAGATTGCCTATCCCTATTTAAAAACTGGCCATGGCTTGAGAATTGATCGTGGACGACCGTTCAGTCTTCCAAGTACATCCAAAACAATTGTGCCAGATGACATAAAGTTTAACGGGAAAAACCACTCCATTGGCAAAAGGGAAAAACAAAGAAGATGTCACATGATTAACTGCACAGGAAAACCATGAACATATTGCCAAAAATGTAATATTACACTTTGCATGCCTGGTTGTTTCAACGATTTTCACAGAAAAAGGTAACATATAACTCAATAAATATTTATACAATTGTTTGTTGTTTTAATCATATCACTCCAGCGTCCTCATACGAGGACAACAGTTTTTTGAAAAACTAGATGGCTTATTTTCAAAATGATATTTTTCTACACTTACTGATTCAATATATAGTAGGAACCTCTAAAAAAAATGGTAAATTTTCGGAAAAAAATAATTTGGGCGTTAATGGGTTTAAGATGAACTCTTATTAGAACGATTAAATAGTATTTATATATCAAATGATACGACACTGGTAATTTCAGAACTGTAAAACTGTTCTGAGCTTGCTGCTCACCTGTGAAAGGATGTATTGTAAACATCACTTATACTTTATTTTTTGCATAGTACACAACGATTCACCATCATGTTAATATTATTTAACTAATAAATAAGTATCCTTAAATGATCTAGATACATTAAAATAACCAGACAATATCTAACACAGTTGAATACAACAGCCATATCATATTTAGTAAAAATCTAAACAAATAGTATATTTCATTATGAGTCCAGAAAATAGGCTTTTCCCGTGTGCGCGCGACGGGTTGTGAGGCGTAGCCGAACACGGGAAGTCGTGCAAGCACGGGAAAAGCATTTATGGATGTGTAATGAACGATACTTTTCATTATACCTTTCTTAATACAAAAACTAGTAAGTATTTACTATACTAGACTATAATTCAAAACACTGACATCTGCTGTCACAGTACAATTGTGGTTTAGTGATGCTAAGGGAACTGTGTTCAGCTCCCTTAGGAACGCGTGCTAGCGCACAGGAAAACTTTTAATTTTCGGTACTCTTAATAGGCATGTTAAGATAGGGTTTTCAGTAGGGTATAATGAAAAAATGTAAACATTCAATATAAGCGGTTTTATCACATTTAGTGAAAAACGCAGAATTACTTCAAATTGATATGCTATTTATAAACATTCACTCATGTATTATTGGAATTTTGTATGTGGTCAAAGATCACTTTTTATACATTTATCTCAATTTTATATTAAATATTAAAGGACATATATTGAGGAACCATAAGACATTTTTTCTACGCCCATGTCCGTAAACGTCAAAAATCGCACTGTCGACATTCCTTGTAAGTAACATTTAACAATAATATGCACGTAATGAGATCTCATAACTTACACGTGCGTTTAGATAAGAAAACTTAAATTTCTTCGTTTAATCAAAAATTGCAATCAAATTTTTATCTACGTACTACCTTATTTGGTCTATTTACATAAATGTAGTCAATTGGAAAACATAAAAGCTTTTACCATTAGTGAAATACATTTTAGATTAAAAGAGTAATGCCCCTAAATGTCGGCAACACATTATACAATTTCTCAAAAAATAAGTGTTTTTTTAGCAAGTTATGGAAATAAACGTTATGCCATTTATGCTGTCAATTTTTGTAACAAACTATAGCATCTTCTACAATGGCGGAAGGCTATGTGAATCACTCTCATAAAAATATAGATGACAACGCTTTACGAATATCGGAAGCTATTACCAATTATTAATCTTCATCTTCTGATGTACCGTGCAGTACTACAGTTATAGATAACCGTTCATCACCATTAAGTAATAAGGCACCAACGACTTACAATAATTGTTCAAATTTTATAAACAACTATTATAATAAAGTTTAAATGGTTGCGATTTCCTTTATTTCATAGAAGAAAATAGATGGGCGTAGAAAAAGTATAGTACGTTACACGAGTTGTAATCCCATTACGCACTCGTAATGGGTTACTTACAACTCTTGTTACGTAATTTACTATTGAGTCATTGGATGACTATTGCATTTAAATAATACGACATGGCAACATCTGTGGAATCCATCAAAATAAATAAATAAACTTTGAGATTGTTTATGATGGCATCAGATAATACCTACGTCTGTTTACTTTTCTAGTATATTAATTTCTCGGAGCTTTCACTAACTCTTGATTAATTGTCATAATATGTAAAATTAATAATTAATACAATAATTACAACATTAATAATATGACAAGTGCGATTTATATTAAATATAATATAATATAAATCTTCATTAATTATGATAATATTTGTTGTAATTTCGGTTGCAGGTGCACCAAGAAAATAACAAACAAAAAAGTAAAGTAGAAGTAATTGAAGTTATGTTAATCTAAGATTTATATTCACGTCATTTATCAGTTGGGCATATCTAGTTTCGCAGGGAATACCAACGTAGGCATATAAGTTAATCACTAATTTCTATTGATAATTACCATCTTGAAACATCTATTACAAGATTGTCATTGATGAAAACAGAAGTACCTAAGTGCATTTAAGCGATACACTTTTCTTTATTTTTGATGGTATATACTGATTGGAGAAGTTTTTTTCAACGGATTATGCAAATACGTGCATAAACAAGGAGGCTACTCTCTTTTCTGATATTTAGCTTACTATGTGTTAAAAGGAGATCAAATTGTTGACATTTTAAAGAAATCATCATCTTTTGGTCTTTTAATTTCATCTTTTTCCGTTCAAAATGAGTCTTAGATATTTCGAAATGTTTAGGATGGATTTGTTAAGATTAAGATACATATAGGGCGGCTCATGTGCTTCTAACAGCCTCTTCACTACGACCTTTGCAGGTAATCCGTGAGTGCTGGTGATGGTTTTTTGATGAACTGTTTGGTCAGTCTAATTCCAGGCGCCATGTTTCCCTATTCTCGCGACTGCTTCTTTTATCCAAGTACTGCTATTTTTTGCAGCACTTTCGATATACCACAGAAATATTCTGGACCAATGAAAGAACAACGGGCTACTGAGTCTGCGACTTCATTGCCTTGGTGATCTGAGAAGCCTAGTACCTCAGGCTAATTACAGTCTTTTTGACTGCCCAACTTCTGTAGGGTTCCCAAGCAGTCCCAAACGAGTATCTAATTTTATAGCCACTTGGCTGTCGGAGTATATGACAATGGTCTTTTCCTTAAACTCTTGCCTTAATAGCTCAACTGCACAGTGCTGTATTGCTGCAAATTTTGCCAGAAATATCGTCACGTGCTGTTTGCCAAATCAGAGAAGAGCCATCTTTGTACTAGGCCATTTCTACAATAATTGGAGGTCCTTCCTTCCATGCCCCCTACCGGTTATGACTGCTTAAAAAAATTTCCCGAAGCTTTACTTGGGACTGATCTCATCCGATCGTGTTGCCATTATGGAGTCCAACTCTTTGTATAATTCGGTATACATCTTACGGCTTAGTCTGTTTATGGACGCTTGTTCTCTGGTCAACCGTTTGACGACTGATCTGGCTTCGACCTATATCAAGATCTAAAGTGGAGGAAGTTCAGCAAAACTGCCGTGCCTTTGGATTCACTCTTGGATCGTATTGAACATCATTCCACAGTAACGTATGCTACAATGGGTATATAGCCATATGATCATTTTCAGTTGTAGCCCCCAGTTTTTCCCGCACATTCTTCTGCAAAGGCTGAGGGCTTTCGTACTTTTTTGTATTATTTTCTGTAGATATAGATTCCATGTCAACTTGTAACTTCCCAGTATTTTGCCTCTTGTGTAATTGGAATTTATACCCAGTGATTTCAATCTTCTCAGTACTTTCTTCTTGGTAAAAACAACTATCATGGTTTTGAGTAGTTCCTTATCTTGGAACAACTTGTTGATCATGTTTAGGGCAGTTTGTGTCTGCTTCAAGATTGTTCCTACGAATTTGTCTTTTAAAATAATTTCGTACCCTAAACAATTCATGCCTTTGGATGTAAGCCTTGCCTTTTCAGTAATTCGTCTAATGGCCTAAAAATCCTCATACTCTCAGATAGTCAGGCAACACTGATATCTTTAGCATGTCCCCAGATCAGATCCAGACTGGTCTGGGATTGCCTCCAAAAACTTTTAACCCTGGCAAACCACAATAGAGTAACTCTTGAGTGGGTCCCGGGGCACAAGGGTATTGTAGGCAATGAAAAGGCAGTCAACCTATCAAAGCTAGGGTCTGAAACTGCATTCACTGGACCTGAAGCACATGCATACAATTGGCATATATAGGGAGGAACCTATCTGTCGGTTGTGCATGGAAAAGGAGGAAACAGCCTCTCACATCATCTTCGAATGCGAAGCACTGTCTCATTGGAAATATAGACTCCTAGGACTAGAGTATCCAAAGGAGGATTTCTCCAAGAAGGACCTAGTGAAAAGACTGTTAATAAGGGCTACTGGTCGTTTCACATGAACGGTATAACCAAGAGCTTAAAAAGCCTAAAGGCTGAGGGGCCGAGGTCTCTAAGCCTCTGACTGGTGGAGCCGAACTAATCAATCAATCAATCAAGATAGCCCACAGGAGAGGTGATAATACCACTCCTTGCAGACAATCTCTACCTGCTCTAGCAGTGATTGTGGTCTTGCCGATGGATGATATGATTACCTTTTTTTCCAAACTGGCATTTATGCATTGACCCTATTTCTTTCTAGAGATTTGGTAATTGACAAAGTAGATGCATTATTGAATGCACCCTTGATGTCTACAAAAGTTGCCATGGCTATCTCTTTGTTCTGTAAGGGTTTTGTTAGTAGCCTGTCGAGATACTTCAATGCCAAGTATGTTGACTTGTCTGGCTGATACGCGTATTGGCGCTCGTTGAGGGGGTTTGTTAGTGAAACCTTATCTTCAATATAACTGTCTATTATATTTTCCAACGTTTGAAGCAGGAAGGACTCTAGACTGACTGGAAGGTATTACTTGAGCGCTATGTCATTTAGTCTTCACCCTTAAGAAACAAATTTGTAAACCTTGTCACTTTTTTGATGTGGAAATATAAATAAGAAATGGATAGACTTCATATCGAAAATTCAGTTAAATATGGCAAGCGTGTCAAAAATAATCATTATTTCCAATGGTACAACGACTTAATTGTAGTTCGCACTGGTGTGCTAGAGGGAAGGAGCGTCGTTGTTCCTTTTTCATAAATAGGTTACCCTCTTTCGGAGCAACCTCGACGAAACCACAAGCTAGGGGTGCGATATGTCTTACATTTTGATCATAGATAATACAATATAATATACGGATAGATCGGAATCTTACGTTAAAGCTCGTGAACACCGAAGACCGGTGGCGTCACTTACAGCTGGAGGATCAACTAAAATTGGCGTGGCGGCTGTTTTAAATATTTTATCACAGTTTTTCTGTTTGAAGCGTAATATGAACCATATTATATAGAGTGGGCCACTCAAAACAATAAATTTAAATGTTAAATAAAACACTGTTTTAACACAACACTTAGTTTATTACTTATAATATAATCAAAATATATACAATTTTATCAAAATTAATAAAATATCCAAAGTATTCCCCATAAATAGGCAATACTCTTATGAAGTGGTCAAACTTTTCATTTTTTTTATTTTGCAGGACATTTTTTGATAGGTTTCGTATCTTTTAAATGCATTTTTTTTTATTGGGTCTGTAGTTGCCCCAAGATTCTTCTTGTCCTTTAAAACAGGTTACAATAATCACACATTAATTACATATATAATACTATATATTTGAAATTCTAGGTTATTTGATATTTATTTGGTAAATTTTATTGCAATAAGCACCAGATGATAAATACCTGTCTAAATAGTTATAACTGATCAATAATTGTAGACCAAAATTTATATGAATTATGGATTAAAACAATAATAAAACTCATTTCTACTTAAATGATGGAGATATATTATATACAAAATAATAATTCTAATTCACTTACTTGATATTTTTGCAGGAGTTGACAAATGCTGATGAATATTAGTTTTATTAATTATCAAGGGTCTCATGTATCTCTCCTTGATGTGGATTGAACTTCCGAAAAGTCAAGATTTTTACCAGAAAAAAGGTTTTTATTTGGTTGCTCATCAACTTTATTTAAATTGTGTTTTTGCACTAAATATATTGTACTGAAATTGAGATGATCATAAATGAAATAAAATGGTTACTTTTAGAAATTATTATATCATACGTACATGAGAGTCTTATGTTATGTCCATCATTTTTAACAATAACGTTAAAATGATTAAATTAGATACTTACTGTTAGATATTTTTATGTACCCTGTATAAATTAACTGATAAAGTTGATATTGGAAAATGTCAGTACAAGAACATTGGTAGTTATGGACATTTTTATTTGATTAAATAATATGAACTGTCAGTAACTGGATTTCAACAAAAATTAGTAATTTCTATAATAAATAAAGAAGAAACAAAAGGATGTTCGTTAGCAACGGGAAGGAAGTTTGTGAGGTGATCGGTAACTAAGGGAGAGACGAAAAAAAGTAATTTACGTTAGAAGTTTAAATGTAGGAAGACTTTAAAAAACTAATAAAAGAAAGAAATACTGAGTTAGAAATATCTTACATAACTTACCTTCGATTTGAATCCAGTAAAGGTTGTTCAAACTCAAGATCAAGAGAGATCAAACAGCAATAAACGATGGTAATATAAATCATTTTATACTAAAACTTGTACCTAACAGCTGCTTGTAAACAAGTACCGAGGTTCGAGACGTTTACCAGTAATCTTTCCTTTGCGCAAGACAGAATTTCTTCGCTTCCGAGAACAAGCCGTTTTCTATCTAAATAATACAGCAACCAGCAGTATTTCAACAAGATATTAAGAGATTTATTTTGTTTGTGCGGAATTGTGTTAATTTTATTTTTAATATAGGTTGTAATAGGCTAGGAGACCATCCACGGATTGCAATCTGGAGATAGTTGTTTAATTAATATTAATTTAATTTTGACGTTAAAGGTTATTATATTTCAAATTTCACTCCTTAAATTTAGACAACACACTTTACCCAAGAAATACCCTGAGATACTGGGACATGCGTATGATATAATATTAAATTTCAAATATTTCAGATTAAAAAATACAAATATAAAATTTGTTTGATTTGAAGTTCTGGTTGATACTGATATATGTGGTATATAATACTATTCAATAAAATTAAATCACCACACATTGAATTATTGTATACCATAACAATATATATATATATATATTACTTTTTGACAATTTCCACAAAATGAAACCAGAATCAGAATCAGAATCGGTTAATGCGTTCGTGAGATATCGTTGTTGAAAAAAATCGAAAAAAAGTGTTTTTTTCTGTAATAACTCCGAAATGTTTCATCAGATCAATTTTTTTGTTTCAAATTTTTTATAGAGCTCAAAAAACTACATCGATCGCCGACAACCGCGTGAAAATTGGTTAATTCATTCAAAAGTTATAGCAGTTTGAAAATTGAAAAAATCGTGTTTCATCGAACTTTGATAAGACTTTTCAGCTCGAAGAGCTCAAAAGCATCGAATAGCTTTATCTTTGAGCTCGGGGAGCTCAAAATAACACAAAAATTAAATTTTTGAGCTCGTAGAGCTCAAAAACATCGCAACTAGCGACAAAATCGCATGCGTTTGAAAATTGAATTTAGTGGGAAGCTGCAGGGATGGCCTTTAGGGTCAACCGATTTCCATATTTTTTTAAACAAATTCTCAAGGATAACTTACTTCCTGGTTATTCGGGAAGCGATGCATCTGGAATCATTTTTTAGTAGAGTTATAACAATGGTTGACACAGCAAACAAACACCATTTTATAATAAATAAGATTTCTAATACAAAAACAATAGTTTATAAATTATAAAATATACGTCGAAGTTAAGCAAAAACATACCAAACACACTCAAAAAGCAAATGGCAGAATCATAGGTAACAAAACAAAGAGGCAGAATATTATTGACAATCTTGACTTGACGCTCCCTTATTTTACCACAGAACGAAAACTATTTTTTAGTTCTGTGCATTTTACAAGTACAGCGCTCTTTGCAGCTAGAGGATCAACTATTTTAGAAAGAAAGATTCTCATTTAAGTTTCCGGGGTATGATTTTGATCAGACGAGTTAACATGTTCTGAAAGTGAGGTGCTCATTTAATTTTTTTCTTTTGAGAAATGAAAATACATTGAAGCTTTAAATGGGAAGTACTTCTAGGTCCTTTCTACCATTTACAGAAAAATAAAGTGTAGTGTTTCTACTCCATTTCATCCAACTTTTTAAGAAATTAAAAATCTAAGAACTTCCCACCAAAGGATGAATGTAAACCCAGTCTTATTGACAAATCTTCTGACTTGAATACGTGGCTAATCAATGATTTCATTGTACTTAATAATCAGTTTTGTGGTCTTCCGGCTTAGGGACAATATTCTTTGATAATTTTGATAGTTCATGGATGATCACGTTAATTTTAACATTTTTCTTGTGTTTTAAAAAAAATATGATTCGTGTTTGAAAATTGGCTTTTTAAGTCTAAGCCAAACAGAATATTTCAAAGGTTGTGGATAATATAAAAAGGTCAATAAATCGCGAAGAAAAAGGTTAATTGAATTCAAATTCAAAACTAAATTGAATTTGTATAAAAGCTTCTGCTCCCTTACTAAAAAATCCTAGAAAACAGAATGAAGGAAGACCGAATCGTTAGAAGACAAAGATAAAGATGAGAGTGTTGCTGTTGAAGGCACAGAAAAGATTGTAATGAAAATTCCGCACCAAATTGTGTTTGAAAATCAAATAATTAAAATTTATTTTTCGATTTCCAACAACGTCAATGGGGTTTGGTCGACTTGATTATTTAGTTACCATGGCAACTAAGTGAAATCCTATCCTAAAAATTATTTCAGTTTTGAAGCTGTCAAGCGGCACGACGTAAAAAAGACCTTTAAATTGTTGATTTCTACTCGTTGTAGTTGCACGAAAATACCATCTCAAGACACAACACAGTATATTCTTTAATTTTACATAAGTTTTGAGTAACTACAGTGGTATAAAATTGCTTTTTTGCAAATATTAACCCATGTGTCAAAAAAATATTCTGACATTATAAACGTCAAAAAAAATTTCCAGTATTAAGGCGGATTCTCATGCATCCGATATCCGACGATACGATGATACGAAAATAATTCTATTGGTTGAAGTTATGGATTTGTGATTGGTTAAAGAATTCAAATGCTGGCATTTCTCATACATCCGATATCCGAAGATACGACGATCCGTCTTCCTATTGGCTGCGAACATTCGTTTTTTATTGGCTGAAATGGCATTTGACACTTTGACAGTTGATATTGAAGTTAGTGTTCCTGCAGTTTGATTTTCATCAAATCAAAATATAATTTGTGATGTGTTTTTATAAATATCCCGGACCCAAATTTTTCTTGTTCGTTGTCTCTGTCTCCTTCTGAGCAGTAAAATGGTTAAAAGTAATATATTATTTAGCATTCTCCGTTGTTGGAGCTGATAAACGTTCATTTTCATAGTATGTAATAACACAGAAATGGCAAACGACCTTTTACACAAAAAACGAATAGTGAGGTTAGGAGACATACGATATCGGACAAAAGTTGAAATAATTTTAGCAATCATCCGACGTCGTAAGAACAATAACATTTTCGGATGAAAAAAGGCGCCAAATCATTCTGACCAATTACAAGTTCGTCGGATCATCGTATCGTCGGATATCGGATGCATGAGAATCCGCATTCTCTGGTGGGTACCCATCATGAAAAAATTCCGATAAAATTCATCCGTTGCCATGGTGATCTGTCAAAAAAATACCTTTTGATTGGTTAAAAATTACAAGTGTGGAATTTTCTTACCGAATACCACACGAGCTCAAATTAAATCCGGAAATTTTTTCTCGCTCATGAATATTTTCAGAAAATTAATTTTCAAAATATTCATGAGCTCGAAAAAATTTCCGAAAATAATTTGACCTCTAGTGGTATTACTAGTGAAAGTAGTAAGCGGACACAAAAAGGAATACGTTCAATGTGCAAGGATCTTTAACACTAGTACAACCAAGTCTAAACAAACCAGCTTACTTGAAAACTATTCTTCCTGAAGAGGCAGACTTATTTACTATATCTGCATACATTCTTATGTTGACTTTAAGTAGTTTCTAGCGCCATATTTTTAATAGGTTTGTTATTCGTAGTTTTGCTACGTTACCAATTGGCCCAGACGATTTTGTAGCTATTTTGCTGAATTTTACTCTCTTCTAATTTTATGTGTGTTTATTTTAAACAATAACTGTATTTTATTCAATTCTACTACAAAAAATCCCTGAAAATTGTAAAACAAAATGCGAGGCAACAATTTTTTTTGTAGCTAAACACCAGGACATTTGTAAAAATATAAAAATTAAATTCGGCCCAAAAAAGTCTACCCAACATCCGCCCATGTTAAAAACCATCCTCGAACTAACTAACGACCGGCATTAAAGAATTCCTTTTTCTACCAGCAGCCGTCGTTGCACGTTTGTCACTAAATGATTTGATTATTCCCACTAGCAATACTAGTACTCTAAGCCTAGCACTATATAGAAAAAGAAGTACCGTGAGCATGTTATGGTTGAACTCTCGCGTATTCGCTTTGATATATATCCATACCGGCTTGCTAGCAAAAGACACTCTTTCTACACGCTACAGCGATGCTGGAATCTCTTTGAATATAAAGATTATTATAATAATAATAATGAGGATAATACTGATGATAATTAATAATTGGAAGAGAGACCTCCGAGGCTGATATAAAAGCCAGGTGTGCTTAACCAATAAGTTATGTCTTTGATTCATTAATCGATTTTATGGAAATTTACTAGAATTATTGTTTTTTTTTCAGTCAGAATTTGATAAATTCTAATTTACCATGTTTTATTTTTCATTTCTTAAATGTAGCAGACATATATTAACCTATGAAAATATTAATTTAGCATGAATTGTCTATATGTCATTGAGGAATATTTAAAGAAACGTTAAACAGCCTTATTCGTAGTCCAAGCGTTAGTAGCTAATAAATACTAACTTGTTACTTATTCATAGTCCGTATTTAGTAACTACTATACCTTGTCTTTAAACTAAGAGGAGCGATTTGAATTTAAGTTGGCATTTCTGATACCTAGTGATTGCCGCCCGTTTCACACAGCTCTTTTGATACAACTGACAACGACATTAGTCAGTTTTGTGTTTATTGATAAACAAAATATATAGTCCATGCTTGCTTTTTCTAGTTAATAATATAAATTTCCAAGAAAAATCTTATTTTTGTAAATATTTTTACATCAAGTTTCACATACATTACAGTACAATTTTATCCTCAAACTATCAACAAATTTCACAAAAACTACTTATTTATAACAATCCATTTTTCAACAATAATGTGTCCTTTCTTAAAAATTGGTAATATTACACCCATTTCCCAATCCTTCGGTATCTCTTCTTTATTCCATATTTTATTGAATAGTATTCTGATTATTTCCTTTCCTTGTTCTCCTATTTTTTTGATCATTTCAGACGTTATCTTGTCGTGCCCTGGAGCTTTTCCGTTTTTCAATAATTTTAAAGCCTCTTCTAGCTCTGTTTTTGATATTTCTTCTTCTTCTTGAAAAGGTATCGTTTCTGCTACATTTTGTGTTTTATTCCCTTTAGTGTTTAGTAAATTATTGAAGTACTCTTTCCATGGTTCCATTATTGATTCTTCTTTTGTAAGGATCACTCCTGTTGTGTCCTTGATTCCTAAGGTTATCGTTGTTTTTTTCGTTCTGGTGCTTTTTAATTCCTTGTAAAAAAGTTTTTGATTATTTTTACTGTTCCATTCCATTTTATTTCCAAAATCTTCCCACGATTTCTTTTTTGCATTCTGCACTGATATTTTGGTCATTTTTCTTTGTTTTTTGTATTCGTCATAATTACTTCCCGTTTTATTTTCCAAGTATTTCCTCCAAGCTCTTTTCTTTTCTTTTATTTGCTTCTTAATTTCCGTCGTCCACCATGCTGTTTGTTTTTTCCGATTATTTGTTTTCAATGTGCCACATGAATTTTTTGCCCCCTCTAGTATCGTATTTTTCATTTTTTGCCACAATTCTTCTACATTCATATCTTCAGTATTTCCCATTTGTCTTTCTAATTTCCTATTAACTTCCGTTTCATATTTTTTTGCAATGCTTGGGTTATTTAGTTCATACGCTTTTATTGTTTCATGATCTAGTTTTTCTCTCCTCTTTTGGGTTGGATTAGTGCGTGTACTTCCTTTGATCTTTGCCACTACCAGATAGTTGGTCACTTCCTATCTCTGGCCCTCTTTTAACTCTCACATCTAAAATGTATTTTTGGCATTCTCTATTTACAACTATGTAGTCTATGATAGATTTTTCTCTTCTGCTCTCTACCACCCTTGTGAATTTGTGTATGTCTTTATGTTCGTAGAACGTATTTGCTATAATTAGGTTATTTAGTTGGCAGTATTCCATCATTCTTTTTCCATTGTTGTTCCTCACGTCTTCTCCGAAACGTCCTATTGTTCTATTGTATTGTATATCAGCTCTTCCCACTCTTCCATTAAAGTCACCTACACCGTTTCCTGTTATTTCGTCAAGCTATTCCCAAAAAGTGTCCTTTTTCTTTGCTCTCTCGTCTTCATTTGGGCCATATACTATTAGTAATGACCATCTATCCCCGTCGTCTTCCTTCATTTCTACCATAAGAATCCTTTCTGAGTAACAATTCCATTTTTGTATTTTGTGTAATATTTCTTTCTTTATTATGCAGCCTACCCCCGTGTCTGCTCTTTCATTCTGCTCGACTCCACTGTATATTAATATGTGTCCGTTATCTAGTGCCATTGTTCCTCTCCCTTTCTTTTTTGTTTCTGTTATCCCTAAAATATCCAGTCCTATTTTTTCAAATTCCTCTTCTAGTTCTTTTTCTTTGCCACTTATGCTTCTTATGTTCCATGTTCCGAGTTCCATGTCTTTTCCTTGTGAATTGCCTGCTTCGTTATATTTTTCTCATTAACCTTCTCCTTGTTTAGTTTTTTGTCTTCTGTAACTCTTCCTTCTCCTTATTCCATTTCCATTCTTCGCCAGTAATTGTTAACTTCCGGAAACCAATTTTAATTTCCTTCCCCTCTTGTTTTTCTATTTTTGCTCTCTCGTGGATTTTTCTTACCATTTCTCGTTCTTTTCTGCTTAGGTCCGGGCTTATAAAATATCTTTCATTTCTGATTTCTTTTAGTTTGTGTATATTTCGCATTATTTTCTCTTTATCCTCATTGCCATTGCATTCTATTAGGCACGTTTTATTCCCAACTTTTCGTACTGCTTTTATCTTTGTCTGCACCTCTAGATTTCTTTCAAGAAAGTTACTAATTTCTACTTTTAATTCCTCTTGGTTTGAACTTTGTATTGTTAGCCCATTAAGCACCACATTATTCTCTCTTTTTTTCTTTTTCCAACCACTCCACGTTTTTTTTAATATCGTTGAGTTCGTTAGTAATTTTTTCATTCTTCTTTTTTATTATTGCATAATCATTTGCAAGCCTTTTGTTCTCTTCTCTTACTATTTGAATTTCCTCTTTAAGTTCCTTCTGCTCAGCTCTCATGTCTTCGACTGCATTTTTCACATCAAGCATTTCCAATTTCATATCTCTCATTAAATCTAATATTTGAGCCAATTTTCCATCGCTATCTTTTCCCGTCTTCGTAGGTGTTCTGTATGTCTTCTTATTTCTTCTAGAGGCTTCATCATTTACTCCCGATCTTCTTCTTTTGTTACCCTCATCCGTTGAGTAGTCGCTCTCTATTTTACCTGTAGGCTCGCGGAAAGGATAAGCCCACCTCAACGGTTCGGAAGCTTTCTCCTTATCAAGCCCTTTTTATTTTAAATCTGGCAACACCGCAGTATATTTTGATTTTTCAACAATAATGTGACATTATTGTGAAAAATATTTACAAAAATAAGATTTTACTTGGAAACTGACACAAAACTGACAAATGTCGTTGTCAGTTGTATCAAAGGAGCTGTGTGAATCGGGCGGCAATCTGCCAACTTAAATTCAAATCGTTCTTCTTCATTTTTATTAACATAACCTAACAAATGTCGTGTTTATTTGGTTCCTGTGTAGACTCCGTTTCATGTAAGAAGAACCCACTTGAAGTTGCATTCGTGTGCGCGAACTTGTTGTCAAAACCAGCGCCATATTGTAAAATTGACATTCGACATCAAATCAGTAGCGTAACGTTTTCACATTTTGTAGGTTAACACAAAATTAGAATAATGTGGGTAATTTCCCCTTTAATACCAACCATTTTTTTAGGAGGCATGGTTTTAGATCAAATGAAACCCAAAACACTCACAGACAAACTAGCTAAACGTCTTAAAATATTCAAAAATCAAAAATATTCGACAGTAAATGATTGCTTCAAACACAACCTCAAATGTCAATAAAAAAAATGGCTGTCGGCATGGAAATCGTTTGTAACGCCAATGGCATGAAACGGTCGTTACGAGGCGACATAGATAAACAAGACCGATTTTGGTTTCTGCGCAAGTCAGTTGGCAAACTTCAAGGGGCTTCTTCTTATGTGAAACGGAGTCTATTCTGTGCTATTTGTTAATTGGTAAAATTAGAGATAAATTTAACGAAGTATTAGTTAAGGTACAAGTTGCTGATAAATCGGAATCCAAAAGTGTATTTGAAACGATAAAATATTTTCCAGAACTTATTATTCAAATTATTCATAAAAAATGTTGTAAATAATTGGGGCCTTCCTATATCTGCTGTCACGCGAGTCTTGAAAATATTATAAACAACGACATAAAAGTTTTATTATAATATAAAAAGTTATTTTTAAATTTAATAATGTGCCTGTTGAATATAAATGTTTAAAATGACGGGATGTACCCAATTGGAATGTGTATAAATTGTGAGTTAGAAAAAGTCTTCAAGTAGATGGAGGTGACAAAAATATATCGAGTAGTCAGTTTGCCTTATCTCATTATAAGCAGTAATACGAGAAGTTGGTTTAAAATATTATCTCAAGTTATATTGCATATAATAAGGACAATTTGGTATTATTTATGTTTTTCAACGAAAATAAGAGCGGTTCAGGAAGGAGGATGAAGAAGGGGAGGAGTAAGAAGAGAAGATGTGATATACATAATCTGACCAAGCTGCGAGGTAAAATCTAGGAGAACTGGAAATATATTCATATGTGTAATTTTGCCATAAAGGGACCCCGATTTATGAATCTAAAATAAAATGTTATATAAATAAAAATAATAAGATCTATCTGAAGATTTTTTTATTTAAACGTATAAGTTAATTGGTTATTTTAATTAATAGTAGGTACCTAAAACAAAGGTGTGTATAAAAAAAAGGAGAGAAATACAAAACAATTTTAGTACCTATACAAAAAATAATATCCCAAAAGACCATTCCTTCAACAGGGGAGGGGGTAGTTTGCAATTGTAGTTAAAGATCATAGTGTTGTTTCTTAATTCGGTAGCTTCAGGGCTGGCAATTTTTTTTCTCGTAACAAATGTCAAGTATCAGAGCAATTACTCATTGTTGTTGCATTAAAACATTGATACTAATTACCATAATCCATTAGTATTTTTCTTGTCACAAATATCACAGGACAACTTGTAATTGAGAGTGAGACATACAAAACGAAATGGATTTATACATTAAAACCACTAGGTGGTTCAATAAAAAATTTTCTTTTATCACTTTACTAATTGCACTAATTGTCTTAACCATTTTATATGTATATTTTATTTGAAACTATCATTATTGGAAATAACATGATTATTTATCTCAACCGAACACAAAATTCACCTTCTATCAACAAACGCTGTTTAGGTTCTGTTTGGTACTAGGCACGCTGTTAAATATTCAAAACGTCACTAGTAGTCTAGTCTATAAGCTTAAAATGGTGTCAATTCTACATACTTTGATTAAAATGTGGTTTAGCTCATTCGATCCGGAATAATGTCTAGATCATTGTGCCAAATAATTAAATTAGCCCATAAAAAATTCCAAAAGTTATAAACAATTAAACACCAAAAAAATAGTGTCTGGCTTGTAGCTTATTGTTTGTAAATTATAAATATTTCCAAAATTTGAAAAAAAGATCCATAAAGAGGAGGAAATTTAGCAAAGTAAGGTTCCAACTCCCGGAACTGTACCTCCATTATTTATAATTTTAATTTAACGCTGGAAATAGCCCTCTGCGCGCCATTATTAGGTTGCGCGCACGGCCTCGAAAGCGAGTACGTCACTTAAAATTTTGTTTTAAGTACTTCAAGTTAATTGAAAAATCTAAAAAAATTATAGTATAATCTAAACACTTTAAAGAATTGATTCCCAATGAAATTTTCCATAAAAACAAATTTTTCAATATGCTAGACGATTGTTGATTATCAAAATTTTTTCAAACTTCCTTCATCGTTGTAACCTAAAAAAATGTTTAAATAATTGCCGTAAAATTATATCGCTTCATGAAACTCTTCTTATATACATACAAAAGAAGATTGCGTCATCAAAGTTTTAAAAATGTTAATACTTTGTTTATAATAATTTTTTCAAGTTAACAATAAATGACTGATTTGTGCCTTTTTTGCTAACTTACATTACTTATTATGAACAAAGTATTAACATTTTTAAAACTTTGATGACGCAATCTTGTTTTGTATGTATATAAGAAGAGCTCCACGAAGCGAAATAATTTTACGGCAATTATTTAAAAATTTTTTTAGTTTAGAACGATGAAGGACAAATTTTGTTAATTAACAATCGTCTAGCATATTGAAAAAATTGTTTTTATGAAAAATTCCAACGGGAATCAATTCTCTAAAGTGTTTAGATTATACTATAATTTTTTTAGATTTTTCAATTAACTTTAAGTACTCAAAATTTTTTTTTAAAGTGATGTACTTGCTTTCGAGGCCATGCGCGCAGCCTAACAATGGCGCGCAGAGGGCTATTTTCAGCGTTAAATTAAAATTATAAATAATGGAGGTACAGTTCCGGGAGTTGGAACTTTTTTTTACTAAAATACCTCATCTTTGAGGATCTTTTTTCAAATTTCGAAAATATTTATAATTTACGAACAATAAGCTACAAACCAAACACTATTTTTTAATGGTGTTAAATTGTTTATAACTTTTGGAATTTTTTATGGGCTAATTTAATTATTTGGCACAATGATCTAGACATTATTCCGGATCGAATGAGCTAAACCACAGAATTTTATTAAAATTATGTAGAATTAACACCATTTTAAGCTTATAGACTAGACTATAGCGTAGCATCATGCTTGCTTAATACATCTATGAAAAGTTTATTTGTGATTCTCAACTAATGAGTCTTGGTAGCCACTAACTTTTACTATTAATAAGGCTGTTTTTTGTATTTAATTGCATACCAAATAAATCTCGTTGATTAATTAAATATCGAATTCAAACTAACGGTTCAAACTTTTCATGTGATAGCTGTTGCTGTTATTTGTATTACTGGAGGGGCCACTTTTCCTATACCTATACCTATATGAAGACGGACAGGATAACTCGTTCTTTCCTGGATTCTGGAATGGAACTTCACTGTTTAACTGCTCTTTCCACTTCACGTGGTTTCCGCGAAATTGGGTACACTCTTGTTGCCAATACCTTAATCAGTATTTTTATGTCTGATATCGTAGCTCTAGTGACTGGTGGCACTATGATACTGAATTGCTGCTTTGGCTGCTGCATCAGCTAGCTCATTATCCTTTATTTTTGTGTGTGAAAATGCCCATAATAACTCTACAACTGCAACTAACATTTAGGATAGTTTCTGCTTAATAAGTATCAGTATTGGTATCATTCATAACCCTGGAAAACCACCGGTACAACGGTACAACTTAAAGCACAAAAAGCCCAAGGGCTGAGGTCGCGAGGACTCGAAGCCTCTGACTGGAGTTGGTGTACTAATTAATCAATCAATCTGGCGCAAGCTTTCAAGTGAATTTAATGAATTAGTAACCATGAGCAAGTGCTTTAAATTTTCTTTATTGACATGGACTAGAACTTGAAATATCGCATAAAGTTTTATCCAACTAGAATGCTGATATATTGAGAAGTCTAATTTCGATTGTTGCATTTGGAGTCACAACTGTGTTCCAACTTCAGTTTCCATTCGAAAGGCATCAGTGCAGATACAAGTACAGTGCCACAAGTAAGATATTTTATTTAATTGGACCATGATTTGTTTCGTTCTCATCGAAACTTGTCAACAATGCATCACATTTATTTTGGTATTTTTGTTATACATGGAAGAGGGGAGGTAATTACTCGAGGAATCGTTGGGAAATAAATAAGTTTTATTATGTACAATTTTGACGTTTCTACAGTTTTTGTAGTTATCTTTTGATTGATCGTTAACTCCTCCATAATCTTCTCGCTTGCGTTTTATATATCTGAGTTCAAGGTCGCTTCCTTATAATTATAATAACCTACTCTATTTATACTATACTGATAAGCTCTGATTTCGTTTGATTATTAAATAATTATTTGTAGCCGAAAGTCTATTGTAGATAGTTCAGTTATGACGACAAGATTCGGTCATGATGTCTTAGGCCGGCAAAAATAGTATTTAACCTCGCACTTAATTTCCGATCCAATCCAAGGATAAGAATCACTTAATGAGTATAAAATCACAAAATGCTGACAGATTCCGGTGGAGCTTCAAGGCGCCATCTTGAAAATAAGTTTTTGGCCGATATCTTGAAAACTATGCCCTTTAGGGAAAAAGTCATACAAATTATTATTGTAGAGAATAAAATTTTATACTTTTTGTTTTCTGTCAACTTTTCTTGTAAAGCTTACCGTTTACGATTTATGACCCATTTAATGAATCAGTTTTTCTATCTCGGCCGATAACTCTCAAAATATTGGGAGTAATCAATAAAATTGATTTATTCATTTTTAAAGATCAATTTATTTTCCATAATTTTTGTTTAAAACTTTTTTTCCAATGTCAATACTTTTTGAGCTTTAAGGTTGGACTACCGGGCGTAAGGTCGAAAATTTCAAGGTATGCATAGAGTATGGTACAAATTCTACAAATAAATAAAAAAATATCCCGATTTTTAATGTACTTGACAATTAATTGTTCATTTCCTCACATGCAATAGTAACGATCTTTTTTTTATTTCATTTTATTATATTTCGTACAACTACAAAATATTTAGTGCTTTGATTTGATCCTGGATTATTAAGTCATTGTATTTATGTAGGTCTGTTCACTTGTTAGGTAAATTGAAACTCTCTTGTTACTTTATAACTTTTAATAAGTATATGTTATAGCTTAACAATCAACAGCCATGTTCGCTGTCATGTCTTAATGTCAATGTTGACAGTCCAAGAGGACAATCTTGTTTATACCAACTACGCTACATCTCCCTCCTTTTCAAATAAGTCATCATTGAAATCAAGAATATAAGATTTTAGATAATCAGGTTGCCTTCTTGTACGTCCACTACCAACTAGTAAATTTTTTGCTTCATTACTACTTTCTACAATATTTTCAGTTTCTTATCTTATCTTATCATTACTACTCATCATCATCATCTGGAATAACAACTTTTTGATTTGAAAAATTCTTGGACACGTTTTCTTTGTTTTGACATTGCTTTTTATTTTTGAACAAAATACTAGTTTCTTTAATATATATGCTATTTCTGCGTTTTACTTTATTATTGGTATCAAAGAATAAAACTGTTCTGGGTGTATCACCAAATTTAATGAATTTTCCAGGTAGCCACACATTATCTTTCCGGTAATATAGTTTTTGACCTTCAATTAAGTTGAGTTTTCGATTGTTTGTGTTTTTATCATAGAACTGTTTGTTCCTTTCGTTTTTTTCTTTTTGAATATCCTGAAAGTTTTCAACAATTTTCGGTTTCAACTGGTTTTTGTGAATTGGTAGGTGCGTTTTTCTACTAAAAAGAAGCTGTGATGGACTATATTTTGAACTCAAAACTGATGTGTTTCTGTATTCTAATAGTGCTAGTTTTAGATCTGGATTTTCTTCTCTGCATCTTTTCAGTATATTTTTTGCAATGTTTACCCCCTCTTTAACCAATGCATTCCCTTTTGGGTGATATGGACTTGAGGTTATAATTTTGAATTTCCATGCATTTGCAATTTCATTGAACTCAAATGATTATCTGCTCTTAATATTTCATGTATTGAAAATATTTGCTTTAAAATATTAATAAGTGTCTTTGAATCTTTATGTTTAACTAATTCTAACCATTTTGAATAATAGTCAATTATTACTAAATATCTAAAATGTCTGAAGCAACTTTTTGAAATGGGTATTCACATTGCTTCTCTGATATCATAGGTTCTCTAGGATTTTTATTGCTAAATTGTTTACACACTGAACAGTTTTGAACATAGTTTTCAATATCAGTAGGTATCCATCTTTGGCCAGTAAAATAGTGATTTAATTCGATTTTTTGTTTTGTTAATGCCAAAATGATTCTCATGCACTTTTTTGATAATTTCCCTAGTTATTTTAGTTGGAATTATTAACCTATGATCTAAGAATACTAACTCATTTTCTACAAATATTAAATTTTTCAATTGATAATAATTCTTTAAAATACTTTCACATTTTGAAAATGATATTGGCCATCCATTTAAATAAAATCCTTTAATTTTACATAAAGTTGGATCATCCAGTGTATTGTTTTTTTATTATTTTAGTCATTTCATTGGATATATTAATGGAATGCACAACATTATTCAACATTTTATCAGTATCTTGTTTGTTTGCTTTGCTATCGGCGCTGGAGCTATCGACATTTTGATTTTGTCAACATTTGAATTAAAACTATTACTTGCCTGGCATATATTTTTAGATTGGACTTTTTCTAGTTCTACTACTTTGAACTTCTTTATAGCTTCTTGTAGAGTTACCTTTTCCATCGTTATAATTTTTTGTTTCGTTTCATTATCAGCTGATCCAAAAATAAGACTTTCTCGTAGAATCTCATTTACATCCGTAAATTCACAGTCTCTGACTAAAGTCTGAGCATCTATTAAAAATGACTCAAAGGTCTCATTTACTTTCTGTGATCGTTCATAAAACATATGCCTATAGTATAAAACTATTACTTGCCTGGCATATATTTTTAGTATGGACTTTTTCTAGTTCTGCTACTTTGAACATCTTTATAGCTTCTTCTAGAGTTACCTTTTCCATCGTTATAATTTTTTGTTTCGTTTCATTATCAGCTGATCCAAAAATAAGACTTTCTCGTAGAATCTCATTTAGATCCGTAAATTCACAGTCTCTGACTAAAGTCTGAGCATCTATTAAAAATGACTCAAAGGTCTCATTTACTTTCTGTGATCGTTCATAAAACATATGCCTATAGTATAAAACTATTACTTGCCTGGCATATATTTTTAGTATGGACTTTTTCTAGTTCTGCTACTTTGAACATATTTATAGCTTCTTCTAGAGTTACCTTTTCCATCGTTATAATTTTTTGTTTCGTTTCATTATCAGCTCATCCAAAAATAAGACTTTCTCGTAGAATCTCATTTATATCCGTAAATTCACAGTCTCTGACTAAAGTTTGAGCATCTATTAAAAATGACTCAAAGGGCTCATTTACTTTCTGTGATCGTTCATAAAACATATGCCTATAGTATACAACTATTACTTGCCTGGCATATATTTTTAGTGTGGACTTTTTCTAGTTCTGCTACTTTGAACATCTTTATAGCTTCTTCTAGAGTTACCTTTTCCATCGTTATAATTTTTTGTTTCGTTTCATTATCAGCTGATCCAAAAATAAGACTTTCTCGTAGAATCTCATTTAGATCCGTAAATTCACAGTCTCTGACTAAAGTCTGAGCATCTATTAAAAATGACTCAAAGGGCTCATTTACTTTCTGTGATCGTTCATAAAACATATGCCTATAGTATAAAATGTTCTTTTTGGGATTTAACACTTCCTGGAACTTGTTCAATACTGCTTCAAATGTTTCTTCTTCAAGTCTAAAATTATTATATGTTTTTAGACCTTCATCTCCTATACAGTTGAGAAGGATTGCTATTTTCGTGTCATCACTTTTTGTAATTTGGCCAGAAGCTCTTAGGTAAATGTTTAATGACTGGTTAAAACATTTCCAGTTTTCGTTTATATTACCAGACATTTTCAATGGTTTCGGCAAATTAAATCCGGACATGGTAATGGCGGGCTTTTTCACGTGGTCCCACAAATACTTAATTTAGCTGTGTTATTTTTACTCACACTCTTAGGAACGTTTACTATATGACTGCGCCATGTATTTTTGTAGGTCTGTTCACTTGTTGAAAAAATTAAAACACTTTTGTTACTTCATAACTTTTAATAAGTAGATGTTACAGCTCAACAATCAACAGCCATGTTCGCTGCTATGTCTTAATGTCAATGTCAATCATTGATTGTTGACAGTCCAAAATGACAACCTTGTTTATACCAACTATGCTACAGTAATTATTGTTAATTATGTCATGTTCAGAAGCCATAATAAAATGGAAGAAAACAAAAGACGAATATTTTTTAAGAATTCATTCCAAATTTATTTTTAGGAAAAGCATAGAACCAATAAAAACCAATTTTCGTGCGTTTTGGAGGCGGCAAAAATTTAATAATATTTGATGTTTCCTCTTCATATCCGTTACCCTCTTCGGAGGAATACAAAGAAGGCTGTAAAACTTCAATGAATTCTTCATTCTCGTGGTCAAATCGTCAACATCTACCGACTCCTCGCTGAAGACTGTAACGTTAATTTCGTTCACTTTACTTCCCTCTAATGAATTAATAAATTATCGTATGGGCGGCGAATAGCCACTTTCTCATACCCAACACCGAGAAATGTGTCAAGGCTGAATATATTTGCTGTGGACGAGAGTCGAAATCAACGTTTCTATGCGGGCCGATCGAGGTCCGTCTGTAGTGAAAATAGTCACTTCTATTTTGAGATTCCCACTTCGACCTCGTGTCTCTTCTTCTACCAATTATAAATTAAATATGAATCAAGAATTCACTACTGAAATGTAAATTCCTTTCCTGGTCAAAGCGTATGAGCGTGACATGAACATGAGACGTAAGTCTGTTATCTTTCACATGATTTCGTGTATTTAAACAAGTGGCAAAAGGGTTTCATTCTTCTTTCCTGTGAACATGTGCTATTGAAGCCTTTCTAGCTTATCGTATCTTATCTCTAAGAAGTGCATCTGAGTGCACTTTTTTTTTACCTGGACCAAACCTTTACCTGGGACACTTTACCTGGACCAGCACTTTACCTGGACCAGAAACTTCACCTGGACCCAGAAACTTCACATGGACCCAGAAACCTGAAACCAGAACTTTACATGGAATTTCAACAAGGACTCTATCTGTCAAGGTCTTTATCTGGAACCAGGACTCTATCACTCTAGGAAAGTAACATCCATATATTTCATCGCTTCTTCAACTCTTCAACATAGAACAACCCAATGAAAACCTAGTTTTTTAAAAAGTCAATATACAACTTGTAAATTTAATAACGTTGTTCATAAAGTTTATTTTCCCTTCCAATCTTACAGGATTTGTCGTTATAATGCTGATGTGAATAACAAATAAGCTAGTATTATTCAGGGTGGCGCCCACTTACCTTTCTTAATTTTCATAATTTACCTTCATCTAATTTCAGTACCTTAAATAAATTTCAAGTAGGATTACCCGAGAACCGGTAAGACTATTCTCTGAATTTGTACTAGTTTGGTCTCAGAATCTACCTGAGATGGTCTCTAAACTGAGTAGCCGTTACAAATTGTCGCCCAACCTTGTTGGAGGCGTTGCAAGACGAGATTCACTATTGGCTGGTTCGTGCATGTTTCCTTCCGTGAAATTCTCACATATTATAGTGCAGTCCAAGCCTGCTTTTCGGCACCCACATGCTCTTCCATTGCGAGTTCGGCATTTGCAGGATATTAACGCCAGACCTTTTCGTTCCTTCTTTTGTGTAGAGACATAACAGAAACGGTCGGCATTTCCACATTAAACGTCCTATATCTCAAAAAGTAAGGACATTAGAAAAAAATGTAGAACAAAAGTTGTAGATCTTTAAAAATGGATGGATGCATTTTATTGATTAATCCAATATCCTTAAGAGTTATCGACAGAGATGGAAAAACCAGTTCATTAAATGGGCCATAAATCGTAAACAGTGAGTTTTACAAAAAAAGTTTACAGAAAACAAAAGAAGCAAAATTTTATTCTCTACAATAATGATTCTATGACTTGTGCCCTAAAGTGCCAATTTTCCGAGATATCGGCCAAAAACGTTTCTTCAAGATGGCGCCTGAAGCTCCACCGGAATCTGTCAGCATTTTGTGATTTTATGCTCAGTTAGTGATCCTAAACCTTATAAAAAAAATTGGATCGTAAATTTAGTGCGAGGTTGACCAAAAAAAAACTATTCATACTGGCCTATTTATTGTTATTTATATTGTATCAGGTATATGTAGATGAAGTGGATCGATTTAAAGTTAAGAAAAAAACGATTATAAGCTGCGTAATGATAAATAATTAATAGTTTCCTAATAATCGCGGCCGATAACTAAGATTAATTTATCTTTCAAAGTAAATCGATTTAAATTGAGATCTAAAAACATTTTACATCAGATCTTTTACGTTCGATCATCTACAATTTGAAACGTAAAATATACGCATGGACGATTCCAGATCACCGATGGGTATTGATATCAATCATTTTTATTACGATATAGATGTTATCTGCTAGAAAATGCATTTAAGCAATGCATTGCAACAAGGAGGAAGAAATTCTCTCTTATTACTCACTCAACAAATCTTTCGTCTAACTGAAACTTTTTTCCTTAGAAATTCGACTTCATTCATCATCATACATACTCCTTTTCAAGAGTGATGCATTCATTCCAACACTCCTCTAACTTTTCGATCCTTTTTTTGCCTTTGCTCTGAAAATACACGGTACAAAATACAAATCGATGACTTGAGTTTTTGGTTGCTTTGGACGACTTTCTCCGGCTGCTGTCAACTCAACTGACGATCATTTTAATCAATATACAGGGTTTCCCAGAACTTTGTGTCAAAACTTGGGAGATGATGAGATGAGATTGTACTTTATGTAAAATTTTTTCCTTTCGTTAACGAAATATAGGGCTCTAAAGCTGGGAATTAAAAATGGTTTTTTATTTATAATTATGGATTAAAATTTTAACCGTTTATAAACACCATAACTGCACACTTTTTGGCGTCATAAACGAGTCTACACTACACTTGTGAACTCAGGTACGGACTAAGTTCAATGAAATTTTTAGCATGTCCCCCAGAGCAGATCTAGACTGTTCTAGGACTGCCTACAAAAACTTTTAACCCCGGCAAACCATAATAGAGTAACTGAACCAGTATTTGGAATATCAAAATCTGCTGGTTGTACATCTCGGTGGATTCAAACTAAACATCAGACGTACTGGAGGCACGTGCCAAAACAGGAACACAGCAGACTCCTGTTCAAAAAACCCTCGGATTCGCTGAATAGCGAAATATTAAACCTCAGTAGGCCAGATAAGGAAAGTGCCGGGATTTCTCACCGGTTACTCTACCATAAGGAAGCACATACATACAATTGGATTATATAGAGAGGAACCTATCTATCGGTTGTGCATGGAGGAGGAGGAAACAGCCTCTCACATTATCTTAGAATGTGAAGCACTGACTCATTGGAAATATAGACTGCTAGGACTAGAGTATCCAAGGGAGGATTTCTCCAAGAAGGACCTAGTGAAAAGACTGATAAGCCTGATAAGGGCTACTGGTCTATTCACATAAACGGTATAACCAAGAGCACAAAAAGCCTAAAGGCTGAGGTGCCAAGGTCTCTGACTGGTAGTGCCGAACTAATGAATCAATCAATCAAATTTAATGGTTGATACGGCAATTTTTTGTTAAATACAACTTTTTTCAGTTATAAATGGAGCAATTTACTTTCTTAAACATTTTCATTTTCAAGTCCTCCCGTGACATATCGTGACACCTATTGGCCCATATTGAACATTTCTTGTTATTTTCTTAAGCCAGCTTGACTTTTTTATTATCGTTAATGATTTGGTTACTCGTTTTTTTTATCTGTTAATGGAATGTACTTATTAATTTTTCAGAGTTTTGTTGTTATTTTTAATTTTGTTAAATTAATATTCTTTTTTAGTTTTTTATACTTAAACAATGTAATGTTTATAAATGTAGACATGAAAAAAATTATTGATTGATTCAATTATAATTTATTAACAATTAATAATGAAAAAAACATGTTTCTGCCAGTTTATACTACACAACTGTCAGTTGTGTCTCCAATATATCTCGCTTCCATCAAGTTTAACGGTTTTGAGGTTGAGTTTTCTTTTTTTAATGAAGGCTTTTAAATTGGTTTTGGTGGGGTTTTTGGTTAGTCCCACCTGCCTACTCCAGCTATTCGTATAGCTTCTCAAAATTTCCACACTTGTACCTATAAGATCTTTTGTGTATACCCTACATCTATATTTTAGTACATGAGATCTAGGCTTCTGAGAAAGCGTATTATCCGTTTTAGAGCTAGGTATGTAACCTGATCAGTCACTTTAGAGACCTGTTCCAGGTATTTAAGGTGTTGGCGGACAATTACCCTGCAATTGCAGATAATGTGGTCCGCTGTCTCATCTACATGTTCCACTGTCCACTTTGCGTATCTTACAGATATGGTATCTGAGTGAGCAGTGTTCACTGAGAAATCTTGTGATTACTCTGAGATCAGATTTCTGAAGCTCCTAGAGCAATTTGGCGTAGTGAGCAAAATAAAACACTTATAGTGGTATGGATAAAAGGAGACTCAGGAATTCAATGAAACAATGAAACATTATCGCTGATAATTTAGCAAAATCGGTTTGAACTAAGGATCTACTAGGATCTGTTAGCTAAGGAAAATAATCATCTACAAGTTCCGGGTGCACAAAAAAACCATTGTACAAAGAAACTTCAAGTATTTAGCACCTCGTTTCTATAATTTTTCACCAGAAACTTCTAAAAATTCATACACGTCAAACCATTTTAAAAAATTAGTTAGATTATTTTTGTTATCAAATAGTAGACAACTAATTTCTCACTTTTTCATTTAATTTGCTGTTGCGATAATAGACAATATCTGTGCGCCAATTGGCCAGTGGTTTCGATTTTATAGAATAAATCCTTTTAATTACCGCTCGTCGCCTCATTAGCCACCCCAATCTTCAATCCTGACCATAAGACAATTGACGTCTGCCAACGGTCGCTTCCATTTTTTCAACGCCACTATAGGGACAGCCCTTTCCGCTATCGACTCTCTTCGAGGAAAGACTTTCCTATCCTTTCCTATCTAATTAATTTTGCTGTGGTAAACACAGCCCCTAGACTAAGATACAACCCCTAGGCTAGGATAAAATCACTAGGTTAGGATAAAAGCCCTAGGCTAGAATACAAGCCCTAGACCAGGATACAGCCCTAGACCAAAATACCGACCTAGACCAGGACACAGCTGCTAGGATACCGTTCTAATCAAGACATCTCTATCTACCTATCTTCTTCGAGATCTTCTCAAGACTTCGAGAGGCAAGACCTACCCACCTTCTTCAACCACCACCTTTTCCGGAAACAACAACTTCATAAGCTAAGTACCTATAAAAGTACAATTCTTTTCACATTTGTTCCATATCCTGTGGCAGAAAAATAAATATAAATTTGTTTTAAATTCCATTTTTTATTTTTTTCTAAATCCTCAACTATAAAAGTTGAGGGAGATATCGCCCGGAGGTAAAATTTTAAATGTTCTGTTTTTTTATTTTTTGATTTCTGTTTAAACTTTTATCTAAATTCTACAAGGCGTTTCTACCTTTTCCGCCTTAGTTTGTTAGTACTTTTTATCGACGTCAAAACGGTAGTGGCGCCCTCAATTTTTACAACCTTCCTGTTATCCTTGTGGGACATAAACTTGGGGTCGAATCACCCTTGAGAGGAGTCTCTGGCCGGAGCCATTCTCAATTCCCAACTTTGGACACCTATAGCTCGTTAACGAAGAGCGTAGTGAGAAAAATCTATATAAAGTACCTACTATAATTATTTTTGGTCTCTATATAATCTCCGAAGTTTTTGGTATGTAGTAATGAATCCATTTTACATTCATTGTCGGAACAGCTTACTGATAATTCCAATCTTTCATTACACCATGTTTTGCTTAGTAAAGCCACGCTTACGTACAATACCGTATGTCTTCACTTGAATGAACAAGCTGTGCTTAACATTTCGTGCAAATAACCTTCGCTCGGATGGCGGTCTAGCGAGATTAATTTCTTAAGGCCTACTTGTTAAGCAAATGTGGTGCAATCGGGCATAAACAGCGATCTGAATTCTCAACGTGTTGTTGTTTTTGGTTTGATGTGAGCAAAACACCGCACCACTTCGAAAGTAACTTAGGTATGCTCGAATTTTCGTGTAAAAGTCCAAGCACCTCCTGATATTTTCAACCCATTAACGCCTAGAGTAACCATACGGTTACTGTTGCAGAAGTAATTTCGTAGCTTGAACAGTTTATCACTAGATGACTTCTCGTTCGTTCCGCATAGTGTCAGTAATCATACTATAACACAAACGTTTAGTATCAGCGTAATTGTGCTAGTTGTCCACAAATTAAAAGTCTAAAACAATCTGGAAGAGCGAATAATCCTTTAAGCAGCTGGCTAGACACAAAAAAGTAACTTTGTTGTGGATGCAAGGGCATGAAGGAATTGTCATAAATAAGATTGCAGATGGTCTCGCAAAGGAAAGAGCTTGTACTCCTTTTATTGGATCCGAACCATTTTGTGGTATCCCAAAAAGCTGCATCTTGGAAGAAGTTTGAAAATAGGAAAAGGAGCTTAGTGCAGCCCAATGGAAAAATACTCTAGATCAAAGACATGCAAAAAGGTTAATACGACCTTCTGTTCACTTCGCTAAATTGCTCTGGGAGCTTCAGGAATATGATCTTCAGAAATTCTCACTGGACACTGCTCACCACTCAGATACCATCTCTGCAAGATAGGCAATGTGGACAGTGGAACTTGCAGATGAGACGGTAGAACACATTATCTGCAAATGCATTAAATACCTGGAACAGATCTACTTAGAGTCTGATCAGGCTACAGACTCAGCTCCAAAAGCTCAGAAGCCTAGTTATCATCGACTAAAATATAGATGTAGGGTTTACACAAAAGATCTTTTAAGTCGCAGTCTGGTAAGGCCACCTGGAAAAATCAACATCATGTCTTTGGAAAACTCCTTGGGCGACCAATCTTGCTTTCTTCCTTTCGAGTGTTCCATCGCTGTTGAATTTGTCTTTGAGTACCATATTACAGCCAATAACATTTCTATTTTTTTTCTTTTCTGTTATGGTCCAGCTTCGAGTTTCCAGGTATCAGAATTTTCTTTGTTCAGCGGGTCGATTCGGTAGCTACTCATTTTGCTTTAGTAGACGTTTGATCTGGGCCCATAACCTTTTAGAATTTATAGTATTGCAGAGTACGTTTGGGCCTTGAAATGAACAATTTTATTAAATTGATGAACTGGCTTTTTATTTTAATAAATTGACTTCTCAAAATTATTACATCTGTCAATTTTACAAACTAAAAGAATGACGTGAGTGGCAATATTGAGATAATCCATCACCTCCTTGTAAACCAATCTAAGTTTTACGTGTTAGAATTAGCTCTTTTCAAAAAATCTGATTTTATTCATGAACCAAAGGTTATTGTTAATCTTAAGATTTTTTTAAACCGAAAGTAACAATTTCGGATTATTGGCATTTTACAATTTTTTATCATCTACTTTGAAAAAGAGAGATGTTTTAAAACTGATGATTTTGATATAAATGGCTTAAGATTTAAATTTAGAGTCGTTAAAATTTGATAGATTTCCTGTCTTTCTTAATATACACTGTGTTCATTTGAAAAGGACCCACCCTTAATATTTCAAAAATGGGACATATTAGAAAGAAATGCCGGAACACATAAACTTTTAACTTGAGGGGGACTCTTTTTGGCGCTAATGTCACAAACGTCAGATCCACCCCCCCCTACTGGAGATACCCCTTCCATTTTTTCAAATGGCATTAGGTATCAAGTCTTACCTCATTTAAATGGTCTGGTAAATCTCTATTAAATCATTTTCTTTTGCCTTTGATTCCAGCTTTTCATTGTTATTTATTAACTGTTTAAAATTGGCTCTCTTTCAACTTTTCGTATGCCTCCGTATTTTGTTATGATAGAAAGACTCTTTAAAGATTAAAAAATTTACAAATAGTAAAAAGACAACTGTTAACAAGAAAAACGACTATTTAATGGAACAATGGAAGACTGGTATCAAAGGCAAAACATAATGATTGAATAGAGATTTACCAGTCCTTTTAAATGAGCTATGACTTGATACCTAACGCCATTTAAAAAAATGTAAGGGGTGTCTCCAGTCGGGAGGGGGTGAATCTGACGTTTATGACATTATCGCCAAAAAGTGTCCCCCTCAAGTTGAAGTGTTTCGGCATTTCTTTCTAATATGTCCCATTTTTAAAATATTAAGGGTGGGTCCTTTTCAAATGAACACAGTGTATATCATGATTAATACAGATGGCATCACATTCGTCGAAACCAAATTTTCTATTTCTATACTATGGTTATACGAAATGAAATTATAAATTCACATAAATTCAGTTAGTTTACTTTAATTTTCTTTGAACAACCTTCAAACATTATCAATTCCCAATATTTTGTTTTGACAAATAATTTTGATTAGACTGTTTATTTTTTATTCTTACACGGTGTCACTGGCGGTAACTTTTGGCGTGGACAAGGTACAGTATACTCTTCGCATTTCCTCAACTTTTCACACGGATCCTTCTTAGGAATTCTACAGTCTCTTCGACCAACAGACGGTGGTTGACAATCCGGTCTTGGAACACAATCGTCGTCAGACTTTTTCATGATTTTCTGTACCAATTCACCCTCGTATTGCCATACAGGTTTTTCGGTAAACATCCTTTCTAGGTGAATCTTCGTATTCGGCATCCAGTTTTGCAGTCGTTCAATAGTTTTCGTTGTCCAATCTTTATTTCTTTCTTTAACGTTTTGTAGCTCCAAGTTCGTTTCGCCGGTTTTGTTTGACGGTTCCGGTAGATTGCCCGTTAAATGTTTAAAAATAGTACGAGTCTGATGGAATTTCTTATTCATTTTGAAATAATTGTAAATAAAAACGGTAAATTTTTAAAGAAACTTTCAAATGTCACTTATGGTTTGACATATTTTGATTTTGTTTGTTACGAATCAAGTTTACATGACTAGCTGCGCTACAGAATTGAAATCTACTATAGACCATTCCAGAACACCTGACTTTGACAAGTCGGCCATATTGTTCTGGGGAACAATCGATCAGTTGGAGTTGAAGCTTGTGTGTTTTGACATGTGCTGTAAGTCATCTGGTTGTCAGACAGACTGTGTAGAACAATGTCAATGTAATATATATTTTATTTAAATAATTAAAACATTGAATTAAATAATAATTAAAATGTCAGACGACAAATTATTAATCGACAGGGGAGTTATGTGATTCCAATGAAAGTCAAGGGTAACAGATTCAGCTGCAAACCCTTAATTTTAAATATAATATTTTCCTCTATTGCAGCTTTTTTCCGTTTTCTTCTTTCAAATCTCTCATATATCTTGAAGCTGCAGAGTCATCTGGTTTCGCACTAGTGGCGTAGCCCATATTTTGGGTAGGAATCCAGTCAGGATGCATATTTTCCTCTAAGGCACTAACTAATCTTCGATAAAATGTCGAGAACACACACGCCAAGTTTTAAGTTGTGATTCACTGAGAAGCCCCATTTTGAAGCACTAATCCAAGCATCGCGCCATTGCACAGAGAGATCAATAAATAAATAGTCAGCTCGCTTCGTTAAAACAGCCGGTAATTGAAATAGTTATTTGTGTATTTAGAGCGTAAAGTAACAGATTGCGGCAATTTTACTTCACGCTCGGAAAACAAACAAAATTTTTTCTACAGTCGCCCTTTTAATAATTAAAACAGTTTTTTATATTATCTTAGGTTATAATAGGAGTGCTAGAATAATCGTCATTTTCGCTATTCATCATGATTAACCTTAAAAAGATCTACTGACTAGGGATGTTGAAAAATAATCGATTATTATTATCTTATAATAGATTTTCAGTTATCGATTTCATAGTAATATTAATCGATTTTATAAATTACGTGTTTAAATCGATTTTCGGAAACGGCTCGTATTATTCATTGGCTATTTTTCAAAATTTTGACAACTTTTGACGATTATTGACCATTTCTCAAAATTTTGACAATTATTGACCATTTTGACTGTTTTTCAAATTAGTGACCATTTTTCCAAATTTTTGATAATTTTTGACAAATTTCAAAAATTTTAACAATTTTTTCCAAATTTTAGACCATTTTTCAATATTATTGACCATTTTTGACAATTATCGACCATCTTTCAAAATTTTAACAATTTTGACAAATAATTGTCTATTTTTGACAATTTTTCAAAATTTTAGACCATTTTTCAAAATTATTGACCATTTTTGATAATTATTGACAATTGTTTACAATTATGGACAATTTTTCCAAATTTTTGACCATTTTTGACAATTATTGACCATATTTCAAAATTTTTGACAATTTTTCCAAAATTTTTGACCATTTTTCAAAATTATTGACCATTTTTGATAGTTTTTGACAATTATCGACCATTTTTCAAAATTTTAACAATGTTTGACAGTTATTGACGAATTTTGACAACAATTGTCCATTTTTGACAGTTTTTAAAAATGATTGACAATTTTCAACCATTTTTGATAGTTTTTGACCATTTTTAACAATTTTTCAAAATTTTAGACCATTTTTCGAAATGATTGACCATTTTTGATAATTATTGACAATTGTTGACAATTATGGACCATTTTTCCTTATTTTCGACCATTAATGGCAATTATTGACCATATTACAAAAACCATCAATTTTTGACAATTATCAACTATTTTTCAAAATTTTGAACAATAATTGTCCATTTTTGTTAGTTTTTGACAATAATTGGCCATTTTTGACAATTTTTCAAAATTATTGACCATTTTTGATAGGTTTTGACAATTATCGACCATTTTTAAAAAATTTTGGCAATTATTGACCAATTTTGATAGTTTTTGACAATTATTGACCAATTTTGACAATTTTTGAAAATTTTTGAGCATTTTATGAAAATTTAAAAAATTTTTGACAATTGACCATTTTTGACAATTTTTGGAAATGTTTGACCATTTTTCAAAAAAAATTTTTAAAGTTTTGACAATTATCGACCATTTTGACAATTATTGACCATTTTTGACAATTATGGACCATTTTGACAGTTTTTGACAAAAATTGTCCATCTTTAACAGTTTTTGACAATAATTGACAATTTTTGACAATTTTTGACAATTTTTGACAATTTTTGACCATTTTTGACCATTTTTGACCATTTTGACCATATCTCAAAATTTTTGACAATTTTCATATAATTTTATTTGATTTTCAATCTGATAAATTGTTAATTATTCACCAATTGAGTTAATTCGTGGGGCGTGGTTTGATTAAATAAGCGAGCGAAAAAGATTCCTTTTTTGCGCTAGAACGTAAAGTAATAGTCCTCGTCATTTGTCGACTTTACGATTTCATTTGAATATAGTAATTAGTCATTTTACGCGCGACTGTAGAAAAAAAATATACTGTATCTCTTGCACCTCGCATTGCACACTTATAAATACTACAAAACGATGGCATTTTAGATAATTTTAAGAACTTATTTCTAATTGAAGTCTAACTATCATCCGTTGTTTACCAGTAAACAATGAAAACGAAATAGAATATGACATGGGTCCGCCAGCAAATATTATAGCCGACTTTTCAGAGACGTCATTCTGGAATGGTCAGCGGCAGTTCGGATTTGTAAATTTTTGAAAGGAGGTAAGAAACTAAACTGTTAAGGGGAGACATACAGGGTGTTTCAAAAAAGGTGACCCCGTCGAAAAATAATTGGTTATGTTCGTAACTACTTGGTACGAACCGTGTAACTAGCGCCCTCTATGAGAGTCAGATATAAAAACAAATTCATGGGTTGAATCAGCTTCCAAAACATATTCGTATAAAATTTCATTACAATGTTGCCAGTAGTTTCGGCAAAATCGTAAAAAATGTGTATAAATGTTTTTTCTACAACCCCTTTATCTTGAATACGGATGGAGTAAATGGAGGAAATTTTTTTACGAAGCAAACCCCAATTATTTTCTACCTATCCTAGAGACGGGGTCACCTTTTTGTGAAACACCCTGTATAGAAAGATTCCTTTTGAAAAGCAGAATTGAAATTTGGAGAGCAATTAGAAAAAAGAAAAGAAAGGCAATAATAATATACGGGATCTCATAAAAGTAAGAAAATTTTAATGAGGTAAACACTTCATTACACATAAAAAGAATACTTTAGAAAGTAAAATATCAGATCTGAATATATTTTACAAGGGAAAATCAATAATTTAGAAGAATAAATATTAGAGGGAGGAAAAATGGAAGATCGAAATTTTAGGAAGACAGTAAAATTAATGGTGTGGGGGTGTTTTTTTTTTGTTTGGGACTTTTTTTTCTTTGCTTTCATCTTTGTATTAATTTTTAGTTAGTAAGTATTTGTTTGGTTCTGATTATTGTGAAATAATATACAAAATATATACAATCGTTTCTCAAGTAAAACTTTTTTACGCATGCTTGACTTGGGAGTAAGCTGAGCCGCTTTCCAGCTAACCATTTTGAGCACCCAAACGAGCCCCCGCGCGCTCAAACGCTCGACGTACGCGTTCCAGCTGCCATTGCGTTTGAAACACATACTACCTTCCTCTTGCCCCTGAAGTACCTACCGGATTTTTTGTGCTTGAAGCCCGAAAACTATGTAGTTTTGTTTGGTAAACTTTGATAATATTTTTAAATCAAATTAAATATGGCCAAACAAAATGTTTTCAATTTGGTAATTTTAAATGTTGAGGATGAATGTGGAACTATTTACAAGTGTATGGTGCCACCCGAGGAGTATAATAAAATCATTGGAGGAGGTTAATATATTTTGTACAGGTTTGAATATTAATGCAATAATTAATATAATTCAATGAATAACAAAACTACTTGAAGTGTGGATTGCTTATAGTAATACCATTGCAATTTTCAGTTTATGAACTTCCAAATAAGTATCTCCAAAAGGAGATTGAAAGAAAAAATAGGTTGCTGGTATTTCAACTCTTAAAACAAGAACAGCCTAAATTTATTGTTGTGGAAAAAAAGAATACATGAACTGAGGACAATGACATAACTTTGGGTGCATCCAATTATAATAACAATGTTGTTGAGTCAACATTTGATAGTCTAACTCAATATACTGAAGATAATGTAGGTGAAACCTATGCAGATAATATAGAATGTAAGTATAGTTCAGTACAATTAAAAATAACTATTTAAAAATTGTTTCAAAATTTTAAATGGAATTAATGAGAAATATTTTTTTTTTAAACAGATAACAGATACCTTCCCATCTCACAATGTAAAATAATTTGACATATTGTTGTAGATTCAGGATCCTCAACATTGTCGAACACTAATGACCACTAATGGCCATATAATGCTGTAATAGCACTTGTAACATATCTATCGACCTGTTTCGATTTTACAGAATAAATCCTTTTAATTAGCGCTCGTCGTTACTAGCCACATTCAATTATAGTTCTGTGATCCCAAACTCTTCTACCCCGAACGTAAGACAATTGACGTCTGCCAACGGTCGCTTCCATTTTTTGCACAACGCCACGTTAAACACCCCTTTTTGTTAACGACCGCCGAAGGAGACAGATCGTCTTTCGCTATCTTTCATATCTTAAGTATCTATCTTAGAAATTTTGCTGTGGTAAGTTCAAAATCATAATTTATAATTAATAAGCTTCTTCTAAAGTACTGTCTGATATAATTTTCGTATGCATTCTTTATTTTTTTACAGAGATAGACGAAATTAAATTCAACACGTGGTCATAAACTGTTCTTTTATACTAATATGGTAGTTTTAAGCCAAATATTATTTTATAATTCACTGTTTTACTTTCATACAAACATTTTCAAGCTTTTTCAGTTGCGAAATAACTCTTTTAATTATAAAATAACACTTTTATAAATTACCGTTAACCTATAAAATATTCTTTCGTAACGCCAGTGCCGGTTTCATATATTTCCTAGGCACGATATTTTTTCATATAACTAAATAAATAACTTTTTGCTATGATTAGTTTCTTTCGGATCATTAGTATATTTTTTTTATTTAGCCGATAATTGCTATTTTTACTGTTTTAACATGGAACATATAATGTTGGAAAGCTTTCAGTAAATTAAATCAATTTTTTGACTTTCAAATAACTGCCTTCCTTTTCTTTAACCTGAAAAGCTGACCAACATAATGTGCCATAACATTCAAGTTCCTACATATCCCTGATCCACTTGTACTTCTAGGTAAGCACAGCCCCTAGGCTAGGACAGAACCCGAGAATATAACCCTAGGCTAGGATATAACCCAAGAATTTAACGCCGAGAATATAACCCTAGGCTAGAATATAACACCGAGGATATAAACCGAAGAATTTAACCGGAGAATATAACCCCAAGAATATAGCCAAGGATAGAACCCCCAAACTACCGCCCTAGAACAGAACTCATCAGTTCGGATCAAGACCTGACTTCTTCTCCAGGAAACCACTTCATCTAAGCTAAGTACCTATAAAAGTACAAATTCCTCTATTAAATTCCGTTATTCATTTCCTGTGGCAGAATAAATTAAAATTTTGTTTTTAATTCTTTTTTTATTAAAATCCTCAACTATAAAAGTTGAGGGAGATATCGCCCGGGGTAATTTTTAGTAACTTTTTTATTTTTTAACTTTCATTTAAATTTTACAAGGCGTTTCTACCTTTTCCGCCTTAGTTTTCTTAGTCCTTTTCATCGATAAAAAGGTAGTGGCGCCCTCAATTTTTACAACCCTTCTGTTATCCTTGTGCAGCATAAACTTGGGGTCGAATCACCCTTGAGAGGAGTCTCTAGCCGGAGCCCTTCGAGCTGGTGCCCTGTGAGGTACAGCATTTACCGTTACAAATTGGCGCCTTTACCGTTACAAATTGGCGTCCAACTAAAAGCATACTTTTACCGTTACACACTGATAGCTTCAATGGCAATCCACTAAGCTGACCTAAGTCACCAAAAAAAAAGAAGTATGTATTTTCAAATATAAGTAATGAGCTTTCGAGCAAGAAATTGGTGTATTTAGAAAAGTCCTGCTACAATAAGTGGAAAAGTCTTTTACGTAGCTACAAAGCGACAAAAGATAAAAAAATGGCTACAGGGCAAGGTGCAACACGGTTTTTGTTTTATGGCCAAATGGAGGAAATATTGGGTGATAAACCTTCTCATTCATCTGGTCATACCATTGAATCAACAGAAGATACACTCACAGATGCAGGTTCAGAGGGAAACCATACACCTTTTCCCAATTTAATTGAAGATGAAGCCAGTGTCGAAGAAACTTCAAGTGGTGGAGAAAATAAAGTGAGAAAACGAAATCCACTGCTGACATAAAAGAAGCAGCAAAACAAAAGAGGCATGAAGAAAGAATGGAGCGGGAAGACAGGAAGTTGGCTATTGAGGAAAGAAAACTGGAACTCATTGAGAGATTCATGGATATGTGAATTTTTATTTCTTATTTTCAAAACTTACTCATTTAATTTATTATTCTCTTCATTTTGATTAACTATTTATGTTTTTGTTCCCTGAACCTTTTCATTTGGAATAAAGTGTTCAAAAATATTTGTCAAGATTTATTTATTTTATAATGCAGCTATGAATAATACTAATGAATAAAATATGCAAGTTATTTAAAAAAATTCGAAAAATGATTGATTGTTTTTTTTACTTGAATTTTCAATCAGATTTTCCAAACATTCCCTCAAAAACCTGGATTCTTCGAGCATCGCTTCTTCCAGAATTGTTTTTCCTTCAATACACATTGATGGCTCAATGTTGTTGCATGCACTTTCTTCATTTAATACAGTGATTTCTGTGTCATCTTTGTGACGGATGCATATAATGGTCGCGTTCATCCCAACGCAGCGCTACCGAAGCGATCATCAATTTCCTGCTGAACACGTGTTTTGTCAACGATCAGATGTGAGCGATGGGGTAGCAGTCGCCATTTTTTTCATCAGAATTGAAATCCGCTACGCTACCGATCAATGATGCATTAACTCCCATTTATGTCAAATATCATGTTTAAACATATAAGGTGACATAACAGATTTTTGTTTGAAGATATTTTAGACATTTGTATCCTGAAATTGAATGGAAACCAGTAGGAACTGTTTAACTAAATTGAAATGAATAAAAAATTATTAAAGTTATATATCGAATAAAATTAGGTTATGTTGTTATATCATGATAGGACGTTCAGCAGAATTAAGAAACGATGGATCACTTCAAAAATCGCTACCTGATCAACTTTGTTGGGATGAACGCGACCATTGTGTAGTATGCAGCAACACATTATTATTTTGACGCATGTGTGAATATCAAGATTGCTTATGTAAATGAGTCTTCTAAATCGTCCTTTTAGTAGCCCAAATGTGTGCTCGATAACCATTCGAGTTGATGACAATCTATAATTAAATATCCTTTCATTTGCTGTTAAATTCCCATAATCCTTGAAAGGTGTTACTATCCAGTCTAGTCCTGGATAAGCGGAATCTCCAAGCAAAAAATAATTACACAGTTGATCTCTCCTATAAAGACTAGATCTCCTTAACACACGTGCGTCATGTAGGGAACCAGGAGTGGAACTTTGTAACAAAATAGCGATAGAGATTCTCTATTCGCTTCGCTATAACTATGTTTGGTTGTTAAGGAAGCAATAGCTGCCTTAACAACGGAACCTATCCAGGTTCCCCAAAACAAACATCAGTAAATGATTTTGAATGATCAGCTACAGCTTGAATTATTAAGCTATGATACTGTTTTCTATTCATATATATCTCCTCATGTTCAGCAGGCCTATTAATTTTAACATGTGATTCATCAATTGCCCCAATAACATTTCCAATATGTTGTTCACTATAGAAGTTTTGTGCAATAACAAGTTTTCTCTCATTATTTGGCCATATAATGTACTAATTTTTTAGACCTAATAAAAAGTCCAATACTCGAATAAGTACACGATGTGCAGAACTTATACTGACTTTAAAACGGTCACAAATTTGTCTGAAAGTTTCAGTATTTGCTAGGTACGATATTGCTAGTAATATTGACTTTTTACCAGTTATGTTTTGCAGAAAATCTAGTTTTCATAGAGGTCTAAAAAAAATCCAAACTTTAGTCTCGACTTATTGCCAATCTAAAAAGGGATAGATCTAGAGAGTACGAAATCCTCACTGACTAACATATATGCTATAGCCTTAGTTATTCTAAAATGGAACTTAAACTGCTTGTTATCGTAAAACTTCACAGTAACTTCAACGTAGCTTGAAATCATGGGAATTTTCCTCTTTGGTTCAGCATCATCATCTGATGACTCCGAGGAGCTTTTAACGTCAGAAACGGTATCAAAGAGGATCAAAACTGCAATGGAATAGCATGTTACTTATATTTAAGCATTTGAGGTGTTTGATCCCTTTAATCTTACCAACTTGTTTGTTGATCCACTTCTTCTGATTTGGATTCATTTCAAGGCTGTTAAGAATTTTAGTTAATTAAAATGGTTGGTTGATTGAAACCTTGTACGAAAAAATACAAAAGACAATAGAGATTAAATAGAACACACGACACGACATAAACAGAAACACTAATATTTATGGAATCATGACGCCGCATATATTTTTTGGTTATGTATTGTAATGTAGTTCCAGCTCCACCGTTGTGCTCGAAGCGATCGTGCTTCAAGCGCAGCGCTATAAGCCCAAACATTTGGTCAGCTGGAAAGCAGCTCTGGTGAATGCGTGACGAGAGCGTTGAATACAGTTAATGATCTTTTTATTTCTTTATATAATTCCACCATTAAAATTTTATTAAATTTATCTGACCTTTCTTTCTCAGTACAACCCTGTAACTTACTCTGATAAAGCACAAAACTACCTATCTCAGTCGGATTCGTTAGTTTTGTTTGGTTTCGACGCTCTACGCACTCTTATTAATTATCTCCAAAATGGCTGTTCAATAATAGACAAGTAGTTGAATTAAACGAAGAAATTATGTATGATGTATTACCATCCCTTCCACACTTGAAGAATAGTAAAATAATTGCTAAATTCAAGAAATCAGTTTGCAAGTGAGAAGTGTTTACAAAAAACAATGGTTATCATATAAGTACAAAATCAATGATGAAAATTGCTTATCGACCAACAAGGTAAGTGGAAATTAATTTTAGTAAAGTATTTAATTATAAAGGAAAACTAGAAACTTGTTTAGTCTATAAGCAAAAGGTAAAAATAGATAGATGTTTACAATCTAATAATAATACATAAAAATATAAATAATACAGTAAATAATGAATATATCAAATCTTTTTTAATTTAAATGCATTTATTGTTTTTGTTTGTCTTTTTTATTATTATTATGGCCTTTAAGTCTCTATCTAGAGTTATTTTTTTTAGCTATAGCAAATCTTTTTAGAATATTATTGTTATTATTTAATAATTAACTTTCTTTTTCTTTTTTATTGTAGGAAGAAAGAATTTAGGTACCTTATTTTTTTTGTTAGTCCTTCTTCTTTAGATGCTCAGGGAAATAGCATCGGATTCCAATCTATTTTCTTTCCTTCTCACTTCAGGAAGAAAAATTTGTCGTCCATAAACAAATTGGTGAGATTTTTAAAAGAAATCTTGTTGATTTCTCAGCACGTGAAGAAATTTCAATTTACCACACTTTTAAACTTCAAAAAGTCCCCCTGTCAAAAGTCAAGGTAAGTTGACTCCCTACTTTATCGATATTGGAACTACTTTTTCTTAGACTTTATTGTGCAAGTGAAAAAACTGGAATGAGCCATCCTCTTGGAGTTTTTACTTTTATTAAACACACAAGTCTCAGGTCACTATGTTAAATTTTTTAATAAAATTTGTGTCAAAACTGATATACGAGGATGGTCAAAAGTTATTTTGGTATTTTTGATTTTTTTACACATAAATTATAATCTATATAAAACATAATATTAAATGTACAAATCTTACATCTTAAAACCTCTTCCAGACATAGAAATCACACTTTAAAAATTTCTCATTGTCAAAATGATTTCTTTAAAATTTTCGAAAATTAAAGCATTTTAGTTATTCAAAACCTTTTATAACATATCCTTGCACCCTTTAGTTGCAGTTTATGTGTTTCTATTTTATTTACGAGTGTTACTATAGTTTAGGATCACAACTGAAGTCTTGGTGGATAAGAATTTTCGATTCTAGTGTTGGAGGTAGGACTTCTTAGACTTTGAATTGTTTCGGTAATTTATGAGAAGACTCCAAACAATGTGTTTCCACCCTTTTTTCTTACTATTCTCATCAATAAATATTTTTAAAAAATATGAAAAGATAGTTTTGACAATTGTACCTAGTATAAACTGTAAGTTTTATCAGTTACTTTATAATAAATCATACATAGGTATTTTACTATTATATTATTACATGATAACAATCCTTAATGCTTATAATCATCATTACTTTTTATCAAATTCAGCTGCTGCTAAGTTTTTTAACTTTATTTTGAATGCTGTTATATTTTTAATCCGTTACGATAGAAAGAGAGAGAGAGTTACGTTTAGTATATTAATGAAGGGGCAAGAGACAGCAGTGCGCGCGCACATTTTCTTTCTCTCTTCCTCTCACAGCCTGTGCATGAAATATATCTCAGTCAGAAGTTCGTTCGCGAGTTTGATAGCGTTACGCGAACGGTGATTTCTTGATAATTTTGTAATTTCGTTTCGTACTTGAACAATTTTATAAATTAATATTTTGTTTTTACTTCAGTTGTGTGGTCTAAAGCACACTCATTTTTTTTAATTATGTATAACATTAACTTTCAATAATTTCTAAATCGATTTTATATCTCGTATTTATATATTATCAGCACTCATATTATATAATTGTAATTTAATTAAGTATCCATAAAGAAATAAGTGCTCGATATGCATGCTGCTGCTGCGAATGGAGTTATTATTATTACTTTCAAGATATTTATCCTTAATCTAGTGTAAAAATAATTTTATATTCAAGTAATTTTATATATTGAGTATTAACTACTTCCTTTTATTTATATATTTGTACTTTATTTGAATGTTTTTATATAATTACTGCTTACTTACCTATATTTTTTTTGTGATTTTATATTATCTTTCTACGATTCAAATTTTATATAGTAATTTAACAGGTAAAATTTTTTATTACATTTTCAAATCCTTCTATAACAACAATTAATTTCGATACTCCTGTGAACTTTAGGAGCGGTCTTTTTGACTGAGATCTCAGTTAATCTCAGCTCACATCGGTAATGTGCGAGTTCTTTTTCATTTACTCACTTCGAAGTGAGCTAAGATTTTTTCTCCCCCTTCACCGATGCTGCATATGCTATGCGGGGGTATCAGATACACTTGAGTCGGGAATAAAGTGGAGGGGATGAAGAAATATTTGATTTGTTTGAGTCTTAAACAACATAAACTAATTTTATTTGGTTTTGAGTGAATATTATCTATGGGATTATGGAAAGAATTACTTCATTGGATGCTGATACGAATCTGTCTTATATTTTAAATCTTTTTTTGAATTGAATTTTGATACGTCGGCAAATCGCGCGATATAATTGAGTGTGTCGTTCTTTTTGGTTCTTACTCACATCACTTCATCTCAGATCACATTAACTGAAGTGAGCTGAGATATCAGTCAAAAAGAACGTACCTAATATATCATTTTTTTTTCACCACATACAAGCAACATCTGATGCTTCTGTGATTTTTACTGTTTATCCAGCTTATGAATTTGTTTTAAGATGTGTTTTGCGAACTGAATCTGAATAAACGTTATTCTTAATATTATTATTGATGCGACTGGAAGAATATCATTAGAAAGTTAGGTTATGTTCCACCGCTAACTTGCTGCACACTGAACATGTTTTGTGTTCCAACCTTTGAGCCTGGTTGAACGCACCCAACCCAACCAGCCTTAAATATGGTGCATACAAAAGGAAATGTCAGTAAATGCTCAGAAAACACAAATTATCAACGTAACAAAAAAGTCGGCACCTATTACGGTACTTGGAAGTGCATTTAAATAATTGGGCTCCATGGAACAGAAGACCTCACATATGGAATCAACAAAGACAGTGAAAGTGGGAACTGAAGCTGTCGAGTAGTTCACAAAGGCTTGTATTATGGGGACCATAAAGACCTCTCTCACAACGGCGATGGAGGTTTTGTTAAAACTGTCACCATTACAGATTTCTTACAAGGCAAAACCGGTTCTACAGCAAACATACTATTTCAAAAAGACAATACGAGTCATTCATAACCCAGACGTCGTCTTAAAGACATCTTATTTATGTTCATTTCAAGTCTGGACGCCTAAAGACTTAAAACATACATGCCAAAGATGGCTTTTCAAAGATGTCTATAAGATGTCCATTTCGTGACGTCTTCGGAATGTCTTTTAAATGCCATGGCAGGATGTTTCAAACAAAAATTATAAAAAAATAGATAATGAGAAGTTAAGATGTCTAAAATCCTTGGTGATTTTAATGATTTGCGTTTCTCAAACCAATAACAATAAAAGCTGAAATGTAAAGAACTTTATCCATATGCGTATTTACCATTAAGTCGTCTGGTAATTTTCTTGATTCTTGTGAAGTAAAAACTATTAATTTAATATTTTAATAGGGGACAGAAGAAATTCATCTTATAGACGTCTTTACGATATCTTTGTGCTGTTTGGGAAGCCTTGCACACATTTTGAGTTTGATCATGTTTTATTGGTGGGCTAGCTCCTTTTACAGTTCGCGGTTTTCGTGTGATATGAGTGAGGTTAGGAAATAGAAATGGAAAATTTTGTGGATACAAAAATCTGTTTTTGTCCTCGTTTTAAAAAATATTGAAAATTGTTGCCTCACCATTCTTGCGATTTCTCGTTGCCCCCGACCATCTTGTAACAACGCTACAACTCTCGACGCAACGATAGGATCTGAAGGCATTATGCTTATTAAATTATTAGAAAACCTAGCGACTGGCGACCGATTGATTCGAAACAAATTAACTAAGGGTTACTTGTTCAAGCTGTAGCTACCATTAGATCAAATTTGACTAATGGCCCTTTACGTCACATTTAACAATTCCCCGAAAATAAATGATTCAGCGCTTACCATCACAGTTAGATAGTTCAATACTATTATAACGCCTTACAAAGTTTTTGGAAAATATGTTTCAAAGAACAAAGACCGTTCACTAAGAAGCAACAACCACTTCTCGGGCTATATGCACCGACAGACATTAATTACACTTCTATGTTAAACGGGGCTAGTATATCTGCAAGATATAACCAACCATTCTGGTTTGTAATTAGAAGGGACCACATTACTTGTAGAAGGTAGATGTCATCCGTCCAGAAGCCCTAAGAGCTTGTACTGGTGAGGCGCAACCGGTCTACAAGTGATGTTGTCCCTTTTAATTACAAACCAAAATGGTTGGTTATATCTTGCAGATATACCAAATATCTGTCGGTGCATATAGCCCGAGAAGTAGTTGTTGCTTCTTCTTCTTTGTAAGGCGTTATAATAGTATTAAACTATTACCTTTGACATCTATTGATAACACGCTTTACTAAAATATGACAATTTTTACAGTATCCTGTGTAATTAAGCAAAAAAATTCCTTGAATGACTTACAAATTCGTAAGTGACCTCAATTTTTGCTGTCCAGTGTATCTTATTCGAAAAAATTCTCTCTACCAAATTCTCTTAAATTAAAATATCTTTTGAATTAATGAAGACATGTATTTTATTTTAGACATAAATGAAGATTTCTTTCACCTGTCTGTCCTTTATCTATATACGGTATTATTTTCTACATTTTCACTACAGAAAAACTTCTAAGTGTATGATGGGCTTGTTACATGTTTCTTGTTGCAAGTATCGACGATTCTTGACTCAGATAGAATTTCTTTTTTATCTTCTTGCTTATAAATGATCGCGGAAAATGGTTTTAAATAACTATCTCTAATGTCTTCTACATTTTTATTGGAATTTATTAGAAGCTTATGGTGTTTTAATGTTCAATTGTCCAATTTCTTTCTAGCACTAAAAATAAAAGTTTTTGTAGGTTTATAAAAGTGAAATTTAGTCTTTTTGAGAGATTAGGTTACGCTCTAGCTAGAATTTTTTTGGACGTAAATGATTAAACTTAACCTAAAAAATAAACTCAAGTATAAATAATACCTTTTTAACACCTTTCGGACACCTCTCTTGTCCACAAGGAGTTTTTCTACGACAATCTTTATTAACCATCTTGTCACAATTAGTTTCCCTTTTGCATTTATCTTCCTTTGCGATTTTATCATCGAATTTCGGATAAGGTTTAATAGGGCAAGGTTTTAATTTTTTTTCCTTCTTAACAGGCGGTTTATAACAACCCGCACCGCATCCTCTACTATCTTTACACATTAATATAGCACTGGAAAGTAATAGATTTGTCGACGTTCTTGGTGTTGCTTCTTCGGAGTTAATTCGTTGTAAAAATTTCGGTTGATTCATTACGTTAATTTTTTTCACTTGAAATATTTTTAATACAGAATAAATGGCATCTTCAAACTTGTTTTTTGTTTGGAAGGTTGCATTTAAGGCGATGGCCATTTTTTACTTGAAATTTTGTTGGAAATAATTTACGTATATTTAAAACTTTGTCATCTATATGTCAAAAAAGCATTTCCGTAAGCTATGTTTTGTTTAACAAGGGCTTAGTTTAAATAGTGAGTTTACTCGACTTCAGCAGCTGACTTAAAGCTAATTGTTGAATTACAGCGTTCCTAAGCTGTCAGTGATTGTTATGAACATGCGCAGTTGCAATTTCGCGTTCCAACAACAATCCGGGCTCGGTTCTGGGACCGAAGGGTGTGTTGGATAAGGTTTGTGGGATAGTATGTGAAGAGGGATGTGAGATTACGGTGTATGCGGACGATGTGTGTCTGGTATGTACGGCAAATGGAGAGGCGGTGATTGAAAGAAAGGCAGAAAGGATGTGTAGGGAGATTGTGGAGTGGTGCGGACTGGAAGGGGCAGGGGATAAAACGGTGGGGTTGCAAGTGAAGGGACGGAGCAAGACGAGGGAAGTGGGGGGGATGGTGAAGGGAAGGAAAATTCGTATGGAGGAGTCTGTGAAATACCTAGGGGTGTGGTTGGGTAGTCAATTATCCTTCAGATCACACATGTTAAAGGAGGCACAGAAGGGGAAAGTAAGAGCAGCTTTGTTGGGGAGATTGATGTGTAATGTGAAAGGACCGGGAGAGTGGAAGAGGAGGGTAATTGGTAGGACGGTAGAGCAGAGTATGCTGTACGGTGCGGAGGTGTGGGGTGAAAGAGCGGGGATGAATGCGAGGAGTAGGCCACTACTGAGGGTGGTGCAGGGGTACAGGGCAGTGGGTAGACTGGCAGCAGCGGTGCTGTCAAGGTCCTACCCATTGGACGCGATGGCTAGAGCCAAGAAAAAACGATAGAGGGGTGCGACCAGAGAGAAAGTACAGTAATGGATGGAGGAGGAAATGACGAGAAGGTGGGAGGAGTATGAGGGCGCGCTAAAAGGAGCGATTGGGAGTAGGAGAGATTGTATTTACCGGAATTTCGGGGAGGAGAACTACTTCTTGACACAGATACTCACTGGACATAAGTCGAGAGTAGGGTACCTCCACAAGATTGGGAAAAGAGAGACTGGAGTGTGCGAGAGGTGTGATGTGGGGGATGATGTGGGGCATGTGTTTAGATGCTGGAAGAACGAGGAAGTGTTGAAGAAGTTGGAGAAGAAACTAGGGAAGGCGGTGTATTGGGAGAACATGGTAAAGATAATGTTGAGGGGGGAAGAGGAATGAATGGATGTAAGTGGCGTAGTGGAGAGCATGATTATGGGGGAGGGAAGGACTCGATATAGCATGGGAGGTAGGAGTGACAGATAGGGAGAAGACGACGGTGTGAGCGGATAGTGTGTGAAGGACCGTCTCGATGTCTGCTAGGGTAGTGATTCCGAGCCGGGGGTAACGGCGAGTCTGAGGTGGGTCCAGCACTGTTTGGTCCCTGGATATGAGTTTCGCAACTCGACCCGAAAGAAAAATCCGTGACAGTTTGGTGACTGTTAGTAAGTAGTTCCAATATCTTCTGCATGTTCCTTGTGGTGTATTCATTTTGGGAAATAAATAACAAAAAAGAATAAGTAGTTCCAACGTTTAACGTAAACGGCATAGAGAATAGTATCCATGGTGAAAGGTTTGGAAATTTTCGCAACGCTTTGTGTATTTGTCAGACGTAAGCACAAGCGTCCGAAATGCATCCCTGAGTGTTGGAACAAACCTTACATAAAAGATAACCTCAAAATTATAGTTGTTCAAGTAAACTTTGCCTATCTATAAAATATCCGTTCGGCAATTGCATTTCTATAACTCGAAAATCACTGTATTGCAGAGTTGTATCACATCTTCCACGTAGGGTTCTAGGAGCAAACATGCGCTTTTCGATCTCCGGTCATGGATAACCAAAAATTTTAACATTTTCACCGAGACAAATTTATCACATTATTTTTAAAGTGTTCTTAGAAATCTAGCTATTCACAATTGATAAATAATGGTTTATTTTTCATTTAAAAATAGTTATTTAACCAACAAGTGTATTAATAAGGGCCATTAACAATCGAGATAATTTAACGCACTCGCTCTGCTCGTGCGTTAATGTTCGAGATTGAAAATTGCCCTTTTAATACTCGTGTTAGTTACAAAGTTTTTCCGTCGACTGTATCAGTTGTATTCGTTTTTCTCAATATTTAAAAACTAAAAATATTTATTTGTTTCATAGGTAAGTACTGTCAAAAATAAATAATGACATTGAAATGTCACAGAGATGGTCCCTGGTTCCAATGTAACTGTTTCCGTTTTTCTTAAATTCTTTTTTGGATGTCTTAACACTACTAATAATTATTATAATTTTGTAGAATAATAAAATAAAACGATAGGTAAGTTAAAAACTGGAAGTATTCTATACTAGGATTCATTTTTTGAAGACGTTATTGTATGTTTGGTTGCCTACACCACAGGTAACTGTCAATATAAATATAATGTATAAGATGTGGTTGCCTGCAGAAAATCGTTGATTAATGTAGGTAAATCATGCATTAATGGGGGTCATTAATGTATGATTTTGTCTAATTTTGGGAACGTTAATAGCATATATTAATACACGGTCGACGGAAAAATAAATAAATACATCAACGAATATCATAAAAAATAGAGGAGTTCAGTTTAAGGTCAGTGTGACCAACAAAAAGTGGTTTTTATGACTAGAATGACAGTTAATGTCTACCATTCAAAACATAAGATTTTTGCCGGTTTTTTATCATCTATATTGCTTTATTAAAACAATGAATACACCCCCGAAGCGTGAATCTTAAAATTTAAAATGACGTTTTAGCTGAATTCTCAATGCATCGGTGGTCAGTAATTCTAGGAACTTTCGGCAAATCACCAATTCTCTTCTGTCATTATGTCAGATGTCAGTGTTATTTGTTTTTGTTGATATTCATTTAATCGTTTATGTTTATTTTCCATACTTTTGTAGTAGTTCTAGTTAGTTGTATCACTTTATTCTTCTGACTGCTTTTTCCACTGACATCTGACATAACTAGTGACATAATGACAGAAGAGAATTGGTGATTTGCCGAAAGTTCCTAGAATTACTGGCCACCGATGCATTGAGAATTCAGCTAAAACGTCATTTTTTTTGTTGGTCACACTGACCTTAAACTGAACTCCTCTATTGACAATGATGTTTGAAGCACAGTTTGAAGATGACATTTTGCGTTCGGATAAAAATGATCCATCTATACTCTGGATAAATCTGATTGTGTTTCGTTCGTTTCACACTCTATTACGGAGTTATTTGCCGAACGGCCCTGGAGCAAATATAAAAATAGTCACAGACGCATATCTCCAATCTAGAATGGAAAACATTTAGCGAGTAATCCTACAGGAATTAATAAATGATGAAATTCATTTTAACCCAATACGGTAGATAATTTTTTCTGTTTGAAAATTACAGCCCTGATAATTTTCATAATCATTTTACAATGCATAAATAAATTATACATAATGGGCCATCCAAAACAATCCACTCTGTTATGTGGCAGTATTCACAGAATTTGAAGAAAATGCTGAAAATAGGTCGATTTTTGATTTCATTTCATTATTCTAACGCTTTACAACAAATTTTTGAGAAATATTTTTCAAAAACAATTACCGTTGAACTAAGAAGAAACAACTACTTCCCGGGATATATGCCACTTCTAAATCAAACGGGGCATATAGCCCGGGAAGTAGTTGTTTCTCCTCAGTTGAACGATCACTGTTTTTGAAAAATATATTTCAAAACTTTGTTGTAAAGCGTGAGAATAATATATTCTTCGCTTTACTTAATACAATTTTACAGGAAACTGTAATAACACATTTTTTTCATTTTATTGTTTAAATATAATTGTCATCAAGTTTTCCAGTATATTCCACTTAAATGTAGAGAAAACCGTGTAAGCAACACATTTTGGACTTAAAATGACGTAGTAGCTGTCATTTCTGTAAAAACTCACCTTTATATTTAACGAAATATTTGTTAACAAACATACGAAAACTATGTTTTGTGCAAGTTTTAAATTGAATTTTGACATTTTTGATTGGGAAACAATTTGATAATCCAGACTACACCATTAAATAATTACAATATCGACGAGCTTCCATTTTACAATATGTAAATGAAAATAATTAACGGTTAGAAGCTCGCTCTCTGTTATTACCTCGGGGTTACAAAAGATGAAAGCCTAACATTATGTTAAAATATACTTTTTTTCATCATTTCATTTGCTTCTACAACAGTAAACAATGATAGTACACCGTGATATACAATGGGTAATTTTTTTTATAGAGTGCGTCTAAAAAAAGCAGTAAAGCGAATGTTTCAAGATCGTCAAGATATAACACAAGCATTAACTATAAATATCCCAAAACGATGTCTTTGCTAAATATTTTGATATATGATTTGGTATGAAGTTTAAGCCGGAAGAATTCAGACGTCCCTAAATATAGTTGATAACTAGTGTAAACAAGTCAGACAGACAGCATTTTCCAGGCCTAACACTAGTAGGGATGGGAGCAATAGGGATTCCTTTGGTCAAAGAAACGGAATACTTGCGGAGTATATTTCGATCACTTACAAAAAGCCATAAAGAAAGCTGCTATGTCCTTGAAAAAACGCAGAAAAATGTGTGGTAAGAGCCGGAATCTAAGCTCCAATTTGTTCCTATGGTCATACAAGGGTATTAGACCAAATAAACCTTAGATGTGGTAGACAAAGTCGCACCAAGTGAAGGAAATGAGCTTGTTGAGTAACACAAAAAGGCTGGCATGCGTGTGTATGTCATGGAAGTCACTCCTACATGGAACCACTCCAGCTGCGATGACGACATATTACCAAACACATATCTGGAGGCAGGAAAGATCATATCCTTCAATTGCCATCTTTACAAATAGCCTAGGCAATAGATTCCGTAGAGGTCAATTCTAAGCTAGTATGGTAGAGATGGGAAGTACGTGTGCGTGTCGTACAAAATATACGGTACACTTTGAAGTACGATGTACGTGCCGTACAATTTTATTGTACTAATAGTACAATTCACCATTAGCTCATTGGTTTTTGTTGCTGGTTCGCCGCTTGGATGCTGGTGTGCTGGGTAAAGTTATTATAATAATTACAGTGAAACAATATTTTAAGATATTATTATTTTATAGATTCTACTACTACACCAATAAATACTACATAAATAAATAAGTATGTACTGTACCTACGTATCGAAGAACTTGTATGTTCTACGAGTCATTCTTTCTCATTCTACTAAAGGTAATTTCATATAGTAACGAATCACGAATAACGAATCGTTGTTTTTATAAAGTCGTAAAAACTTACCATTTTATACAAAGAAGAAATTCGTAGACGTTTTGGTTTAAATTTTTGAGGTTAGGCTAATGGTTAAGACCATGGAGTTTATTTCTTCTGTTTGTGTTTTTGGAAAACCAAAATTATTAATTTTAAATTATTCCTATATAAACCAAAGATTATGTACACGGAAAACTACTAAATTAATTAAAATGAGTGTATCATAACCTAAAAATTATATATTGTATAAACTGACAAAATGTCAAATTAGCCTAAATTCGTCACGAATATCGGAAAATCTTGAAATGGACTCGAGTTTCCCGCCAGCCAGATTCAAATTTCACGAATTCGTGAAATCTTAAATTATGCACTTGTCAACTTTCCCACCAATTAATCTGACCAGTGGCGTTAGAGTTCGTGATTCGTGTTTCGTGATTCGTTGTTATATGAACTTACCTTAAATCGCGCTCGGTCTCATCGTACAATTGTACGGCGTGCACTGTACGGCACAATTTGGTGTACTGTACGGAGTGTGCTAGTACAACCAATTGTACTGGTTTTGCCCATCACTATAGTATGGGATTTTGTACGTGCTTTGAATGTAATGGGAATGTAAGGTTCCAGGGTACTAGGGCTAAAAGCGCAAAGAAAACTTAAATGCAATGACCAGACTAGTCTCGTCAATGACATTCGTTGGACTAGAGCCCTCCTGAGACGTTGGAAAAAATGGTTACAGGAAAATGGGAGTCCTGCAAATCCTTGGAATGATGGACAAATTTAAATTGATGAAGCCAAGCCAAACATTCATAATAAAACATTCGCCAAAGATTACGGCAGACTAAATAAGTAGGAGCAGAAATACTGCCAAACAGTGGTGTGTCTGCTAACTGGGCACTATAAGCTCAATAGGCATTTAAAGTTGGTGGGATTGACAGACGAAGTCTTGTGCTGATTCTGTCAATTATAGAAGAAAATGGTACAACACATTCTATGCCAAAGCGATAGACTGGCAGATGTGAGTTTTTTGGCGCTAGCTGACGAGAAGCCACTGGCAAAGAACTACATATGAGATTTAGTCGCTGGTTGACTTCATTTAAATAGTCGAGCTGCGGAAAGTAATCTAGATAAAGAGGACCACCAAAGATCACAATAGTGGAAAAGGCTAATGGCCACCTCGCATAACATTTAAGCTGACGCTTTGAGGTATTGAATTAATTTATACAGGGTGGTGAAAATATAGTTTTGTATATTTTTTTAAATAATAAACCACTCTGTATATTTTGATATCCTCAAATTATACTATCGATTTATTTAATCAATAACTTTTTCTTAAAGTTTTGTATTGGAAATGAAATACGGGATGTTTCTTTATATCTTGTTTTTGAGTAAAATACAGCTACTTGTAGACAGAGAATTAATTATCTACTGAAGATAAAAGGCCACCGTGAAAGATGGAAATAACTAAATATTTTGATGGATTAGTTGCCTATCGAATCTCTATCCATCTTACTGTCTGAAGCATCATAAAGGTGTCTCGAACTTCAAATTGATTTATATAAATAATAACTGTAAATTTAGGCGTTAATATTTCACTTCGTTTTTGGGATAATTAATGATCTTTCGATTCGAATTTTTATAGTTTAACAAAGAAACGACTCACATTTATTAGTATTAAATAATTAAACAGCTTGTGACAAGTTTAAATACACTGCGCTGCTAAAATAACGCATAATTTAAAAATTACCTAAAAACTACCTTTAACTCAATTTTCAAAATTTTTCAAAGGGCGGTCAAATAGGTTTTTACAATTTATTGAATTTCCGAAGCGTATAAATAAAAATACGGGGATAATAAAAAAAGTAACCAAATTTTTATTTTTTTATTTGTTTAAAAAAATATGAAATTACAATATTTAATATCTTGTGTTGCCTCCCCTTGCCCTAATTACGGCTTCACATCTCCTCGGAATGCTTAAAATTAGATTTTGAATTTCAACTTGATCAATCTGCTCCCATATTTCAGTGAGCCTTAATGACAGGTCATTTAGGTTCTCAGGTGGAGAGGCATTAAGGCTCTAACACTTCGACCCATGTTGTCCCATAAGTGCTCTCTCTATAGGGTTAAGTTATTTTGTAATTTTTTTCTTTCCATCGTTTCCATCGAAGTTTCTCGGCGAATCGACCAACAAAAATCAGCAAGCATTGTTGCTGACCATTTTCCATTGTAGCGTCTTTCAATATGCATAATATCCTGATGAAACCTTTCACCATGCTCATCTGATACGGCACCGAGATTTTCCGGAAAGAAATCTACATGCGAGAATCTACAGACAAGTTTTCAATTAACTGTTGTAAAGTCTCCATGAATAGTGCGCAGGCGCACATGTACTACCATAGAAATCACTTTCGGCACTCTCCTTCTTTATCTTACGACTAGCAAAAACTTATTTCGTATGTATATACATTCTTTAAAATGTTAACGCATAAAACTAATTAAAAAAATCTGACTTTATGATATTTTGGAAAAAATCAGCCACCGGGAACAGATCAAAATCTTCATATCTATGACATAATTTTTTGAAGGAGGATTTTATTGCAGACCAGTGAAATTATCAATATGTAACTTCATTCATGGTGCAGTTTATTCTGATTCTGTCCTTCTCACACGGTGTCTGGCCAGTGAGTTTTGAGCAATCGAACTAACGAAAAAAAATTTTTCCCCCATTTTTTTAAAATTCTCTCCGTAATTTCTTTTATTGTCATACAATTTTGAATTATGCTGAAAAACTTAAGTCTTCAACCAATCGGAAAATAAGTTTAAGATCATATACAAAGTTCCACCCAGAAAGACATACAGCGTGGTAATAAAATACGAATCATGATTGAAACGTGTGAAATATGGTATAATGTCGTATAAAGAAACAAGTATATTTTGTAGGAATGCAAGTATACCAAAGCTTGGTTAAACAGGGGAATATAACATGTGAAAGACTTCACTAAGAAAAGAAAACTAAACCTCAAAACCATTAAATTTGACGGGAGCGAGGTTGAAGTCAAGTATCTAGGTTTGACTCTGTGGAACAAATACGAAAAGAAGATTACATACAAAGCAAAAATGGCTCTAGTGGTGTGCAGGAATCTGACAGGGAGAAAGTGGCATTGTAACCCAAAAATCCCGAGCTGGATGTGCACTGCCATAGTGAGATCAATTATCACTTATAGAGCCATTGCGTGGAGTAGTAGAACTAGCCTACTGACGACGAGAGAAAACCTCTTCAAAATTCAAAATGCATTACAGGAGCAATGTCCAACGGCAGCCATGGAAGTGATTCTCAACCTCACACCAGGAAAAAATGCCATTCAATGGTACACAGACGGCTCAAAAGCAATAGAAGGAACTGGGACAGGAGTGTACGGGCCAGGAACCAAACACGTGGGAAAAACTCCAAGTATCTTTTAAGCGGAAATTCACGCCATGAGAAAAGGTGTCCAGTTCAATATTGATAAAGGATATAGGAGGCAAAGGATTATCATAATGTCGGATAGTGAAGTAGCCATGGAAGCACTGAGCTCTTGTGTAATCAGTTCCAAAATGGTGTGGGAATGCCTAGGCAAACTCAATGAACTAGGGAGAACAATATAGTCACCTTACTGAGGATTCCAGGACACACTAAAATAGAAGGAAATGAAATAGCAGATGAACTAGCAAAGAGGGGTACTGAAACACCCTTTTGGGGGCCGGAACCCTTTTGCGGTATCAGCTCCAATGTAATATTGGAAGAAATAGACAGAGCCGAAAGAAAGAGAAGATCTGACCATTTGAAAGATCTAGTAGGACTTAGACAATCAAAGATTCTTCTGGGTGACTACAACCTGTTGAGATCAAATGAATGCATAAGTCAAAATAAGACTGCAATAAGAGTTTTAACAGGGATCCTAATGGGGCATTGTCGCCTGAATGGGCACCTGAAAAAGCTCGAAATAGTGGAGGAAGAAGAATGTAGATTCTGTGGCATGGAAGAAGAAACCTCCATCCACATACTTACGAGCTGCACAGCAATTCAGAATCCTAGGGCACAACACCTAGGATATTACTGGATAGAAGAGGGATATTTACCTAAATTAAAGCCTAAAATTCCTCCGATAAATAGGACTAAAGTAGCTACTAGAAGTAAGGGGGCACAATGGATCTTTTAGGTCTCAGTGGAAGAGGTGGCAAAATTTTAAAATTGTCTTTACTGCTTTAATTTTACACACAGTTCACCTTGACCCCCACTGACCCGTAAGGGGTCATTTTTGCGCTCCTAGCTGAACGATCTGCTATGAACCGGAAGAACCATTATTATCTGGATTCATAAAATGTGTTCTGAGCTCAAACAAACTAATAATAGAGAATTTTATCCATGAAAAGTTATTTCAATGATTTTTTCCCAAATTTCTTGAAATTATTATTGAAGAAAAAAAAGGGGGTGATTTGGGTTTTTGTTGAATACATCGGAGACTTCTTGGTATCATTGCACTGTTCCCTAAATTGTGCAATTTTTGTCCCATTCAACTGAATGTGCATTTTTTAAGGCTTAGGAGATTCCTGTAATGGGACCAACTTGTATATGCGCATATACAGATACATTCAAACACAAACGGAACATAAGGATTTTAAGCATTGTATGAGAACTGCTTTTGAACTAGTCGACCAACATCCAGCTTCAACAGATTAAAAACACGATTATTACAATCGTTTATTTGGACACCTATAACATATCGTACAATTCCCACCACTCCGTATTCTCAACTGTGGGCGGTCCTTAATTAGCGTTAGACAGTCAGTAAACAGCAGTCGGTAGGTAGAGTACAATTTAAAGAATCTTATTTTGTTTTATTTACGAATTTATTTGTATTAAGCCGTTATGGCCAAAAGAAATCAAAACATATTATCTTAACGCGAAACATTAATTGTTAAAGAGAATTTAACAATTAATTTTCGATTTTAACAATATAAAACGTAAGCATATTGTTTCAATATGTAGCGACGTTTACTACCCCCATCAAATAATTATTCTGTAATCGTTTAAGGGGTTGTTAATTAAACACTATTTAATAGTCACTTCAGGTTTATACTTTTATTGAAAAATTATATGTGCAATATATGCTTTGAACAAATGAACTCCAGTCAGTAGCAACGACCTCGTTGGAGTTCACCTTATCAGTATCTATTTGTAAAAAATGTACTATGTCTTCGATTGCAAAACTATTTATATTTTTTGCTCACTAATACTTTTATATCATTGTTGATAAATATATCTATCCAATATTATAAAAGTATTATTGCTGACGCTATTTTGTGAATGACCTGAAATTAATTAATTTATACGAGGGGCACTACAATTCAATACTAAATCGCAGTTCGCACACCTCGCACATAACTAACAAATTTTGGAAGGAGAAGGAGCGGGGTTTCTTACATTGGTTCTGAATCCAGCTGTCCAGATCAATACTTGATATTCATTGAAGTGAACTTATAGAAATGTTTTGTTTGTGGACTATTTAGATCGGACAATACATTAAATCCATATGTTCCGTTTGTGTTTGAATGTATCTGTATATCTCACTTTTAGGTCTACATATTTGCCTGGCTGTGTTTATCAGTTCAATGTGAAGGCAATTCATTTTTTTTGTTCTCTGAGACTCTTTATGAATTAACTGGTTCTTTATCTCGTTATAATCTACCAATATGCCAAATTTCATGCAACTCTGAACAGTAGATAAAGGACATCAACTTAACTAATATAAGACTAAGATTGAATTCAAACCAACAATATACAGCTGTTCATGCAACATGAATTAACTAAAGATACATATTAAAGGTGAACCAACTTGTTCAAGAAAATTAAAATTGTAAATTATAGAAATTTTCAAAAATGTAACATAAGCTTATGTAAACAATACTTTACTTAACACCAATGGTGGCTGTTGAACAAGGTGAGAACCAGAAGGTGATCTGTGGTCAGGAATTGACGCATGCGCTGCTTCGAATTCATGTAAGAAATTAATTCCTTAGGTGAAAGTTGACCATCAATTTTTAGTTTCAATTTAAATTCTAAAAACCTACTACCTTGAATTTACTTAATTACAGTTACCTGTAAATAATTGTCATATCAGTAAAGCGTGATCTATAGACGTCAAAAAATAATAGTTCAATACTATTAAACGCTTTACAAAATTAGAAAAATTAATTTCCAAAGCGCAGACCGTCCACTAAGAAGCAACAACTACTTCTCGGGCTATATGAGATGTCGCTGATATCGCACTCTTAACATTTCCTTTACTAAGGCTAATGTATTGGTGTGGTATCAACGTAGTCTCTAGACCAGGATTATGCTATCAGAGCTTCTGGTCGAATAGCATCTACCTTGTGCTGATGAGGCGCAAAAACGCCGAAACCGGTCCACAAGTGATGTTATTCCTTCTAATCGCAATCCAGAATGGTTGGTTCTATCTTAACAGATATACTAACCCCGTTTACTTTAGAAGTGTAATTCAATGTCTGTCGGGGCATAGCCCGAGAAGTAGTTGTTGCTTCTTAGTGGACGGTCTGCTCTTTGGAAATTAATTTTTCTAATTTTGTAAAGCGTTTAATAGTATTGAACTATTATTTTTTGACGTCTACTACCTTGAAGATAGTTAGGAAAAGAAAAAGTCTATTTTATTTTCTGTTGTTCAATATATTTCTAGTAGGTATTTAGGTAAGTTCTAACGCCGTTAAAACAAAGTAGCAGTTACTCACTTAATAAATTTCAAAATGTGCCTTAACGAGAATGGACAGACATGTTATCTCGCTATATTTATCTGAAAATCAGTAATAGGCGTAGTTCCCTTTACCTTATCTCAGCAAAATCTCTGAAAAGATTTCTCGAGAACGACCGCGATGTTTGATTTATGGTAACAAGGTGGCATATGATGGAGTAACCGAAGGCGTATGTTCATATCTTTTCAGAATTTTTCATCGAGTGATTTCCGATATATCGTTTTATGGGAGTTGTTAGCCGAAGAGACCGCCAAAGAAGAAAGATATACGATGACATCGCATCCCATGTATGATTACGGACGAACCAATCGGTCGAGACGAGCAATGCTTCGATATTTATGTCCTCAAAGTTGGCAACACGCGTGCGGTTATCCCTTCTTCTTGTAATCGATCGAGAATTGCCTCGTATTTTCGATACTAACTACGGTTTTGACGCGTTCTTTTGGTTATTTAACTTGTTAAGAGGTTGGTACTTTACTTTCATTTTACATCATTAAGGACATTAATGAGTACACTATAAAGATAACACTGACGCGAAACTGATAATAATAATAGCTGATCATTGATAACTTGATTTACTCTTCTTTTTTATATTATTTTTCTCTTATTTTATCGTCACTGAAACGACTGAGACCCTCTTTTTCCCCTATACGAGGGTTGTATTTTATACAGGGTGTCCCACGACGTTTTGACAGTCCAAATTCTCGAAAACCGTTCATGTATGAAATTTGTCAGATATAAACAGTCGAAACTGATGCTTATATTTATTATAAAATAACCCGTTTTTCATTTCATTTCGGGTCACGTGGGTTTGTACAGAAATCGTTTCCCGCATAGAATAAATCCAAGCAAAAAAACTTTTGTCTATGCCAAACGAAAGCTAAAAACTGGTGCTTTTCCAAGCAGTAAAAATCAAGTTCCTCGTCAAAAGACCACTCAGACAGACGACAATGTGATACATATTTTGGCTTATCTTCAGGTCCGGTCCTGGCAAGCTAGCAAATAGCAGTGGAAGTGAACGCTCGTAAAAGTGTAGTATATCGAGAAAATCGAAAATATAAATTTGGAAAACTGCTTTGATAAATAACAATACCAACAGTGTATGTGTAAATAGTGAATAAAAACAAAATTCATCACATTCATCGACAAACGGTAAGTGGAAAGCTTGAAGATCATAGTAGAATATCATTTAAGTCAATTAAAAGAACCCCACATATATTCTAAGACATTGCACGTTTCAAAAGTCACAAGTTAACCTTCTGATAAAACCAAGCATCCTTAATGCCTTATTAATTGAATCATATTATATGGGGCCGAAGAGACATGGTAGAGTCAAGCACAACACCAAGATCTTTAACTTCTGACAGATTAATAAGAGGTGTTTGGTTTATGTTGTAGATAAAAACAATAGGGTGACGCTTTCTACTAAAGGTAATAAACTGACATTTTGCTGGATTCAGTTCCATGCCATTGGCAGTACACCACCGATATAAATTGTCCAAATCTGCTTGAAGATTCTGACAATCCTTTAATGAACGTACAATCATATACAATTTTAGTTCATCAGCAAAACATAAGAATTGAGAGTTTATAAAACAGTTCTGGATGTCGTTAACGAAAATGTTAAACAAAAGTGGTCCTATGTCTGATCCTTGGGGAACACCTGAAGGAACTACAAAGCCAGAAGATAAGAAGCCACACAAACGGACTATTTGAATACGGCCATTAAGGTAAGTTTGAACCGAGTTTAGGAGACTACCATTAACACCCATATTATTAATATTTTGAATCAGAAGGCCATGATTAACGTTTTCAAATGCCTTGGAGAAGTCTGTGTACAAAGAGTGAACTTGATAACCAGAGTCCAAGGCACTTGAAAGATAGTCCACATATGTAAGGAGATTAAGCACAGTTGACTTCCCTGAACGGAAGCCAAACTGCTGGTTAATGATATAAGGATCTAAAAGTTTCGTAAGGATTTTAGTAACAATATTATCTAAAACACATATATTTCAGAGATAGACACACAATACTCAGAAGCATTCAAAGGAGTAGAAGATTATATAACCATAGCTAGGACAGGTCTTATCAGAATAAACAGAGCTAAGATAATCTTGAAACAGGTTAGCTAAATCGATTCCCACAGGATATTTGACATTGTTGAGATACATTTCATCAGGAAGTGTATTACATTTTCTTCTGGAATTTACAAAGTTTCAAAACGATTTTAAATACTTCAGTAGAATAGAAATATACGTGTGATAATGCTTTATTAACGTACGTTAATTAAGCTCTTATCCCACTAATATTTTAAATAACTATTATCGGTGATTTCTGACGTGTCTTCTTTTTCTTCATAGTATTTATCAAGTTTTTCCTTGATTTCGGTGATATCTTTTACGCTTAATTAACACACGATATTCACTTTTTTATATATTTCTTCAAATTCACGAATTTGTCTTCTTTTAATAACTGTTAAGTACAAACTATACAGCGCAGATTGCTTAAAATTAGGCAGTGGTTTTTTAAAAGATGGCAGTTGACGGAAGCAGTGTTGAATTTAAATTTACTTCGCGGGAAATTCGAAAAATCTATTACTTAACAAACTGTCCTCGTATTTAAAACTGAATAAGAATATAAAGTTGATAAATACTATCGATATATCGTTAGAAAGTTTTATGTTAATTAAAAAAAAGCGTCAAACGTCAACGAAATAACGTTGAATTGAAAGATGAAGAAAAAAAACCGATCGATTGTTCCGATTTCGAAATAACTTTTTATCGCCCACTGAAATAACATTGATCTAGGCAAATGAACAACTTGTCAGTTCTCGTAGTGCAATGGATGATTTAGCATTATGAGGCCACCCAACTCATTCTTTTTTTTTCTTTCCCATCTTACAGGGTCCTGAAAATCCTGTTTACGTATAAATCCACTACAGCATAAAGTAGAATGAGCTAAACACACAGCGTATAGTATAGCAGATTTTTAAATCTGTGGAATAATGTAAATATTTGAATGAATCGTCCAACCGCTACATACTTTTTTTTAAACTAAGATTTGCAGTAATATATATATATATATATATATATAGTGGTGTCTTAGAGATTTCTCAAAATGCTCCTCCCAGTTTTAAAACAAGGTGAAGTGACATGGATGTCGATTTCTTCGAAGAATACAGATAATAGAACTCATTCCATTGGGATTGTTTCAAGTCATGGATATCGCTAGTTATCATATAAAAATGGAATAAACTTCTACTACTTTTTGGCGAAAAAGGACGTAATAAACTGGATGATAGAAAATAAACATATTCTACTGAAAATATGATGAAGAAGGATCTTCTAGCTATTGCAAAGCCTTACACAAGCAAGGGCAACATCTTCACGCGATAATCGATTGTTGGTCTCGTCATGTTTAAGAAATGGGCACTTAACTTCAGTCGAGCTGGCAAATCGTCTGAGCGAAGTGAAAATTATGTATGTAAGCAGGTGGACAGTTCGTCGACGACTTGATGAAAGTAATTCATTATCCAGAAGACCAGCCCTATGTCAACTGCTATCCTTGGAACATCGCAGAGCTCGACTTTCTTTTGCAAGAGAACACGAAAACTGGAATGAACCAGATTGGAGTAACGTGCTGCTCTCGAATGAATCTAGGTTTTGTTTGAGGACACCAGACGGCCGTGAGTTTTGCACAATGCAATATCACGGAAAGGATAATCTACCGAGGAGGCTCAGTTATGGTTTGAGCTGGTATGAGTTCCGAAGACCGCACCGAGATGGTTATTGTGGATAGAGGTTCTATAACAGGAGAACGATACAAAACAACCATTTTAGATGAGTATGTAGTACCGTTTGCTCCATTCATAGAGCCCAGTCTTATTTTTATGGACAAGGTGAGCTTAGTGCAGCGCTTCAGGCAATAAGGAACTAATTGGACCAACTTGATGTTCAATATTTAATTACTTCAATACCGAGACGTGTTCAGGCTGTCTTAAGGGCCCGATGAGGAAATACTGGGTATTAATTAACAACGCTGCCTTGAGTTATCCTACTAGTTCTATTTTCATACTATGATAATATAACCTGTTAGCTTCACTACTAGATTATCAGTTAACCATCCAAGCTACTGCTTTGATTGAAACTATTTAAATGTTCAAAAGATGAATATAACAGGAACCTGTATATATAAGTTATTTATCTAGATTCAAGACAAAGCGGTGTCAACGATGCATAAAAAATGTACTCTTTGATAGAACTGTATAGTTATTGTTGGTCTTGGCACATCAATCGACAAGGTCAGTTGAACCTCGGATATATTACGTACCTACTCGAAAAAAGTACAATTCACGAATTCGTAAACGACTTTTAACGTCTGTGTCAAGATATTTTTTCAGTTAAATGTCTATTTGGGTTTTATAATAGTTTAATGAAGAAGTCACGATGTTGGAAATAATGTAAGATAAGAGGTTGTAAATAAAAAATTTCATAAAGAGGAATGGGTGGGTTGGTTCGAGCAAAGCTGTTTATTGGTCACTAGTAGAACTAACATTTTTGCTTGAATCAACTGTTTCATATGTTATAGAATGAAATGACCAATCCGCTGGACGTTTTTGGCACTAATTTTTTCAAACTTTATTGAAGTTGAAGAGAAGATTTTTTTCCACCATTCTTTCTCCAACTATTCCGTCCGTTACTTTAAATGGCGCACAGTTTAAATGAACAAGGAATATTTTGACATTGACATTTTCTTTTCCCTTCCTTCATTAATAGTATATTGTATACCTAGGCGGTAAAGTGGCATTTTTCAGGCCGAAAGAAGATATTAAAAATCGGATTATGTATAGTACAGTTAACAAAAGAGATTCCTTGCTTGGATAAATTTGATAACTGTACTTGCTCAGAAGGAAGTAGTTGAAGCTGTTGCCCCTAAGTCTGCTATATTTTCTATTAAAGGAGTCGTCATTTTAGGAGTTTTAGTAGATTTTTATTTTATTATTTAAACAATCTTCAACGTAGCCTTCCGCTACGCTGGTGGATTTCCACCCGCCGTGCCTCCTTAATGCTAGAATATCTGCTCCTGAATTGGCAAGCGGATGAACTTCTAAACGCATGTCCTGTATATTCTTTAGCATTACTTAATTTTAGGTAACTGGCTATTTTAAATGGCATTGTCCCAATAGTGTGGCGTCCCACGTTTTGTGCTGCACACTTTTCACCTTGATATCTCACAAATAATCGCCTAGAAGTGATATTAGGGGGACGAAGGTTGAAGTAGTCTTTGCAAATTGCAACAACATCAATGAAATTTTTATTCTCGACGTTACACACAGAAAAAGTTTGTATGTTTTTGCATCCGGCACAGGTATTAACAATACCTATATCAGTCTTATCCACAACATCATCTATCGTCAGATTTGTAAGTTCGTCCGTTCTGCATGCTCCGGAAATACCAATGATTAATATTACCTAAAAAATATTAGTATGATATTACCAAATAGCAATAATAATGAATCGTTTAACCTTCATCAACAAATATATTTCATCAGGAGCTAAACGGAGAAATTTCTCAATTTCTTGCTGTTCAAATATTCTTGATTTTTTGGGAATGTGGCCGACTTACTGCTTTTTTAAAAAAGCTATCACTTTCGTATACTTTCCAATAATAACATTATCTTTCACTAGTAGGGGAATTGTGCCCGAGATGGCATACTTGCTGAGTTGGCATAGTCGCTATTTAATGTACATACATTTTGAATTACGCGCCTTTTGTTGCGCCCCCTTAAAGCCACCGGCTCAAACAAACTATTGCGTTAATCGGAAGCAGGTCAGTTGTATTTGATTGGTCGAAAAGTACGTTTGTCACATTTTTGTTTACCCAAAATATTTTTAACTGTCGTTCGCAGATAGTTTGGTGGGTAACGGGAGGGACTTGAAGGTATGTTATTGTAACTTTCAGATAGATAATTTATTGAATATTATATCTAAGTTATAAAATACCTAGTTAAAAATATTTTTTTGTAAAAATTGTATTATTTAAAAATAACCGTTAATTTTATGAGATGGCATACAACAATTTTTTTAAGTTGGCATGTTATGCCATCTCAGCAACTCAATTATTAATTGGAAACAATGTTTTTTAAGACATGGGTCGCTACAAAAGAAAGTCAAATAGAGAGTCATGGGATGAAAATAATATGCAGGAAGCCATCTTAGCTGTGAAGGCGAAACGTATTCTAGCGTTAAAAACGTTTAATGTCCTTTTTGGGACTTTAAGACGTAGGGCAACTAAGGAGGAAGGCTGGAAAAAAGGTTACATAGGAGGTCACAAAAGCACATTCAATGAAAATCTATAAAATGAACTGATCCATTTTTTGGGCTAACAACGGATGACGTCCGAAAACTGGCATTTCAAACTGCGGAAGCAAAATAAATCCCTTATCGATTTTCTACTGAAACTAAAATGGCTGGGTGGACCTGGCTGAATGGTTTCAGGCAACGTAATCCTACGATATCCTTACGATCACCTGAGAGTACTTCTGTAGCTCGAGCTAGAGCTTTTAACAAAGTTCAAATTGACAAATACTTTCAAATGCTTTATGGAGAATTGGATCAACATAAATTCCTGCCGAATGATATTTGGAATATGGATGAATCGGGTATTACCACCGTTCCTTCGAAGAATACAAAAGTTTTGGCCACCAAAGGCAGAAAACAAGTAGGCGTTTTAAGTAGTGATGAACGAGGTCAGCGACCGTTTGTTGTATGAACGCAGCAGGTACCTAAGTTTATGATTTTGAAGTAGGTACCTATAAAAAATCGTTATGTATTTTTTTTAGGGACATATCTCCCTTCTGCTCTCATATTTCCAAGAAAAAACATGAAAGCTAAATTAATGGATGGAGCACCTGTTGGATCTGTGGCATTTACCCAGGAAAATGGGTACATGAATAGTGACATATTTCCTAAATGGTTGAAGCACTTTGCGAAATATGCCAAACCATCAAAGCAAAATAAAGTCTTGCTGTTATTGGACGGACACACTAGCCATAAAAGCTTAGACGCACTTGTATATGCTAAAGAAAATGGCATAATTATTTTTTGTTTTCCCCCACATTGTACCCATAGGGTACAACCGTTGGATGTTAGCTTTTTTGGTCCTCTTAATGCTTACTACAATCAAGAACTAACTAATTGGCTTAAAAATAACCCAGGGCGTGTAGTAACTCATTTCCAAGTAGCTTCTTTATTCAACGCAGCATATATCAAGGCAGCAACCATTCCCAATGCTCTAAGCGGATTTTCGGCGACTGACATAGCACCATTCAACGACAACATCTTCCCCGATTGGATGTTTGCTGCCGCAGAAGTAACTAACGCTGAAGAGGATGACAATCGGGGCGAAAATCAAATACAAGATGGTCAAATAAAGTCAACGTCATGACAAACTCGGTGCCAAGTTTCCAATCTACCAAGGTCTCTAACGAAAAGACCAATGAAACTTTAGTTTTGCCAGGTCCTACATCATGTTCTCAATACATATTTCCAGGAACAAATCTTGACCTATCAATTGAGGAAATTTCATCAATGCCAAAAGTCGCAGAGATAGTGCGACGAAGAAGAAGAAAAGGGTCATATGGTAATCTAACAACAACCCCTGATATTGAAAAATTGAAAAATGAGGAAGCACAAAAGAAAGAAGTGATGTTGAGAAAGGCGGCGAGAACTGTTAAGAAGAAAATTGGTAGAGAGATTGAGTAGGACTAGGATGCACAAAAAAAGAAGGGATGATAAGAAAGTCGGAGAGAACTATGAATAAGAAATGTGTTATGGAGGATGAGAATGAAGATGAGCAAGCCGAGGGTTTTGACGTAGGAGATGACCTAGATGAGGAGGACTCGCCTTGTATTTATTGCAATGAACTTTACTCCTGGTCTCTATCAGGGAAAATATGGTTCCAGTGTCACATCTGTAAGAAATGGGCCCATGCAGAATGTGCTGGAGTAGACAGAAAGACAAAAATGTTCAAATGTGAAATTTGTACCTACTTTTATATATTTTTTAATACTATGCCATCTCATCAATAGTTACTTTCATGAGATGCCATACCATGCTTCTTTTTTAAAATATACTTTTTCGTTTGTTAATTAATATTTTTTTGGGCATAAATTAAAAAATTATAGTACCCAAAAAAAAGTATGCCATCTCAGACACACTTCCCCTAATGTAGATTTTAGCATAGAATTTATTGACCACAGTGTTGGCGATTTGTATTTTTCTTATAATTCGGACAAATACGTTAAAATTACATTTTCGCTATATTTTTTACTTGCTTGGAGGCACACCAGTCCATAAATAGCTTGTATTGGAGGAATTCCCAACTTAATTGGAGGTTGTATTTCGCTTTCGTTTTTTCCGGTAATAAGTCAAGCGTGACCTGGTTAGCTTTATCTGTTATTTCAGGCGGAGTGAGATACATTATTTCATCTGATTCAGGCTCCCTAACTGACAAGTTAATTTCAAACAAACATCAAAATACGACAACTTATAATTGAATTTGCAGATATTGACAACTGCTAACAATTTATTTCTATACTGACGTTTAATGGTGTTGTTAATTTGTCAATTGGGGCGCCAGCTAGCGTGGAAACGTAAAATTTATTTTCTCGGCTAGCCGCAGAAAAGGTAACTTTCTCGTGTCCGTGAAGCTGGTAAAATTCAACTTTTTCATAGTGTAGGATAAAAACAGTTTTATTTAGCTTGTCCTGTTTGTTGTTTGGGTAAAATTTAGTAATTGAAATTTCACCCCCTTCCTGTTGATAGATTGATCTGAAATTTGTTACACTGCTTTGGTTTTTTATAAATTATATATCACATTTGGTGATGATCATACAATTATGTATATTTCAAATGATTGTAAATACAAGATGATCGCCGCCACAAAATGGCGTAACTTTTTCAACCCCCTCAATATGGATATCAAATGAAAGGGTTTGACTAGTAGAATACAGTACATCATAAAAAACGCACTCAAGATGGCCGCCTGCATTGGTGGCTTTCATATTTGTTACAATACCATTAATTTGGGTAATGAGTATCAAATGAAAGGGCTTTACAAATGGAGCTGTAGGGTTTAAATAGTTTATATATTAAAATCGGAATTCAACCATGGATTTTTCACCCAAGTCAAGGTTTCGTATCGTGTTGCGTACTTTGTGGCGTAAGGGTGGCTATAAATGTTATATCGTTAGCGCTTTCTCCTCCAGACTTGGGCACATCTTGTTGTAATAAAAGCATTGGCCCTCTTGAGGGGTCAACCGAATGTTCATTACTCTTGGGAACAAAATGGTAACAAGTAATAATGACAGCAGATGTCAGTGTTTTGAATTATAGTCTAGTATAGTAAATACTTACTAGTTTTTGTATTAAGAAAGGTATAATGAAAAGTATCGTTCATTACACATCCATAAATGCTTTTCCCTTGCTTGCACGATTTCCCGTGTTCGGCTACGCCTCACATCCCGTCGCGCGCACACGGGAAAAGCCTATTTTCTGGACTCTTAATGAAATATACTATTATAATGATATATGATCGGTTTATAATTTCACGCTCCCGCCGATTTTATTTTTTTGGCGGATCAATGACCTAGTGATATGTTGACTGGTACCTAAGACCGTTTAGTACATTATCCATATCAATATTGTCTTTATATTTAATAAAACTGTTTAACTTTGTCTTACTTATTTCAGTATATACTATCAATAGCACAGGAAAAAACCATCAAGGTTTAAATTTACTAGCTTGTATATACCGAGGTGCAACCCATAAAATGAGTAATTAGTATGTTTATCAGTTGTGCTGCGGCAAAACTTCATATACCTAAGCTCTTCAACAAGGGGAAGGGAAAATAATCATTGCATCCACCCTTCTGCTTAAAAAATTAATGTGCGTAATTTGTAATGGGTTACCTCCTTAAGGCCAAATGAGCTGAAAACTCCACCACACTTTGAAAACGGTATAAATCCGGTGACCGATTAAAGCATTTGGTAATTTTGTTATGACATGAAAATGGAAGATCGAAAATCGGAAATTTATTTATTTATTTATTTATAACCAAACATACCTAAAGGCCTAATTACATGGTCAATAATTTTTAAATTAAAATATAGTAACAAATTAATAGAAATAGTAATAATAATTGCAATAATATATCCCAAGTATGAATTGTATGAATTGTAGAGGTTCAAACAAGTTTGCAACAATATGGGGACATTAAATGAAATAGATGAAAGAATTTCCGAGCAGTTAATTTTACCATTGAGAACTTTGTAGAAGAACATAATAGCAGATAATGTTCTTCTTTGCTCTAGCGATAAAGTTTTGAATTGATATCTCAAATAACTTGATCTAACTGTATTATAGTCCGGCCAGGTACGATATTTTTTATAGTATAAATATCCAAGGATTTTGTTCTGGACCTTTTCAACCATTTCCAATGCAAATATGTATTCTGAAAACCAAACAATTGAAGCAAATTCTAATTTAGGTCGTACTAGAGCAAAGTAGAGCGATTTTATAGTGTTGATATCATTGAAGTTTGCCGTTTGTCTCAATACAAACCCTAATATTTTATTGACAGCAGAAACTATATTTTTTAAATGTGCAGCACAAGAAAAGACGTTATTGTACGTTTCACCCAGATCTTTAGTTTCTGTACATCTCATCAACGTGTCTCCTCCCATCTCGTACTCAAATAAAATGGGATCTTTAGAACGAGTAATACTCATTACCTCACATTTGCTAATATTAAAATGCAATTTGTTAATCAGACTCCATTCATAAATATTGTATATATCTTTTTGAATCATAACACAGTCTCTGACTGAGTTTATTCTTCTGAAAATTTTGAGGTCATCTGCAAACAAAAGGCACACAGTATACTTAAGAACAGAAGGTAAATCGTTGATGAATATAATAAATAAGAGAGGTCCGAGACTAGAATCTTGCGGCACTCCGGAATTTGCATGGTATTTCCCAGTGACATTTCCATTATGTCTGACGACGAATTTTCTATTTTCTAAATAGCTTTTAATTCATTCGATAAAGTCTGCAGTTATCCCGTAACTTACTAGTTTTTTCAACAGCACATCATGATTTACGCGATCGAACGCTTTCCGAAAATCTGTATAAATCGTGTCCATTTGAGATTTAACACCCAATGCTTCGAATGCTTGTTTTCCGAATAATGACAAATTTGTGTTAATAGATTTATATGACATAAAACCATGCTGTTGAGATACTATGTACTTTTCTATATAATGATATAATTTATTATATATAATTTGCTAAAATAGCTTAGATGGAGCACACATTATCAAAATAGGTCGATACTTTTCTATGTTAGTTTTTCCACCAGATTTATAAATTGGTGTAGTGATAGAAGTTTTCCATTGCACTGGAAATACTTTTGTTTTGACAATTAAGTTGAAAATATAATTGATAAGTGTTCTAAGCCATTCACCATAACCTTTCAACACATATGATGGAATACCATCGATACCCTCAGCTTTTTGGGCTTTAATTTTCTGACCGCAGTATCAAAATCAAGATCAGAGATATATCTAACTGAAAAAGAGTCACAAATATTCGTAACGTCATTATCGAAATCCAGCTTGTAATTAGCTTTGTTTTTACCATAAATAGATGAGAAAAAATTTGCAAAAGTGTCAGCGGTTCTGTCATTTTCCACTATATTTCCTTGATATATGAAATTACCGGTTTCTGAGCAATTTTTCCTTTTATTATTAACATACTTCCAAAAATAATTAATATTATCTGATACATTCTTTTGCATATCTTTGAGGTACATACTCTCTTCTATTTTTTTAAGCGCTTTAACCTGCCTTTTGATTCCTAAATATTTTTCTTTGTAAAAATTTGATATACAATTAGTCTAGGAGGAATCGGCGCATGAGTACCGAAAACTATTCCACCTCAATTTTTTTATGCGATCCTCTTTAAATTGCCCTACTGATGATATAAATGCATGTTGCCAGGGGGCAACCCGGGGCCATATTGTTTAAACCGAAATTGTTTAAACAATTGCAAGGAATTGTCATTTTTCAACCGGACAAATTTTTTTAATATTCTTTATTGAAATACAAATAAGAAAGGTCCTATGACTTTTCGCGATAATGTTAATATTTTTGGAGATTTTATTTCTTAATATATTTTTCATGGGTCAAAGTACCCAAATTTGAGATTTTTCGAAACTTTAGGAGCTCACTAAAAACGTGGTGTTTACTCTAGGACAGTCATACTACTAGAAATGCTAGAAGGAAACTATTTTTTAAATGTTTTATAAATATTTTGTAAAAGTTCAATTGCAATAAAATGCTATTGATACGAAACTATTTTATAGAAAAACGACATTTGTAAATTTCTCTGCCGAAATGTTTATAAAATTGTCTCAAAATTTTTGCAAAAGGGTTCAAGAAATATTAACGGAGACTAAGCTACACACATAAAAATAATCGAGGGAACAAGATTTAAATTTGTTATAACTTTTTCGGTATGGCATATATAAACTTCAAAATTTATGTGGGTGGTACTGGTACCAATGCCGTTAAACATTGTTAATCATTTTAATAAATTTGGTACGATGGTATAAAAAATAATCAAGAGTCAAAAGTACATCATAAGCTTGTATGGCCTCCTCTTGCATTAACCACAGCCTGGGATCTGTAAGACATGCTGAAAATGAGGTTGTCGATCTCCAGTTGGTTTGTGATGGTCCAGAGATTAGAAAGACAATAAAAAATCTGTTGTCTCGTGTGAAAAGCTCCTTGAGGAAACAAATGTCTTCGTCGAATCCCAAAGATTTCGATGGGATTGAGGTCGGGAGACTGCGCAGGCCATGTTAAAACATTGATTTGCGCATTATCCAGATATTCGTTTACTAGGTGTGCTGTGTGTGGACGGGCATTGTCATGCATGAGCTGGAAATTTGGGCCGACTTGTGCATCATATGGATGCACAATGGGTGGCAGAATTTTGTCACGATAACTGGCGGCATTCAAATAGCCTTCCAGTAAAACGAGGTCAGATCTTCCTCCAATACGAATACCACCCCATACCATAACTGTACCACCTCTTGGTAACTGTACACCTCCTGGACAGCGGCAAGACGTTCCAGATTTCCAGGTCGTCTCCACACATGAACTCGACGAGTATCAAGATGAAAACCAAAGCGAGACTCATCCGTGAAGAGCACAGTACGCCATTCTTGATGTCTCCAGTTTAAGTGTTCGTGTGCCTACGCTAATCTTATACCGCGATTGCCCATATTTAATGGGGGTACCAGGAGGGGTCTACGGGCGTTAAGGTTGAAATCGTGCAGCCAGTTTCTCACAGTTTGGCCACTCACAACGACATTGTATGTACGGTGTAGCTCACTTGCTAACTGACCTGCATTGATTGTCTGATTTTGTAATGCCTATAAGCGAATAAAACGGTCTTGTATAGGATTCGTTGCTCTTGTATGTTTCAACCATCCCCACTCCTCTTAATAGGGTACAAGCATAAATTTTGCTATTGGTGGGAATTGACGCTTTATCAGGTCTCCTAACACCTTGCATGCCTATTTTTTCAAAAAAATATAAACTTTACTTTTAAAACGACTTTAAAAATCATAAAATTTGAAAGTCCGCCAAAACGCGCTTTACGTCAAAAAGATGGCTACCCCATCCGTTGACGTCACTCCATTTGTTTACGTTCTTATTCGTGTATCACGCTCTGAGTTTTTGTGACCTAATTTGTTTCTGAAAGCTCTAAAAATGGATAAAGCCGAAAAAAAAACTTTGTATTCCAAGTATTGCATTGTTCCAGAATGTAAATCAACGTCTATTAAAACTCCAGACAAAATATTTGTTACTTTACCTGGTGGCGCAAGCAAAAATGCACTTAAGAGAAGGGCATTGTGGTTGCAAGCTATGCGTCGAAACAAAGACGGTATTTCGACAAATACTACTGCTTGTACTGTTTATGAAGACCATTTTAATGTAAGTACCTACTTCTATGTTGATAATTTTTCTTCTTAAATAGTTTGAGGTTATTTACCTATATGTCTAGGGATCAACCATAAAAACATTATTTTCTTATCAACTGAGGCCAACATGGCATCGAAATATGGCTGTTATATATTATATAATATAATACATAGTTTAAATCGTACTTACGATAATGCTTCAACTGCTCTTACTTCCTCTGCATTAAAGCAGCTGTTTCACTTCATAAATTCAAGCAGCATAAATGATTCTACTTTGGGCAAGTTATCAGTTTGTGCTTTTACAAAACCTTCGCTAGCCATATATTTACTCACAAAATATGAAAGAAACGTCACTGAACACTAAACTAGTAAATAAAATATTTTCTTCTAAAAGTTTTAAAATATCCTCGGAAATATCGAATATTTTTGTCCACTTTCCACTTTACGTTGACTTTTAGAAATAAAAAAAAGCATACACAAACATGTAATGGTCTCAAACAAACATATAAATGATATTTTTACGTCGATGAAGCAATTAATAGTTAATTAAAATACAATAAAAAACACAAAACTACACAGAACCTAATGCAATACCGGCTATATTGATAAAAGTAAACAAATGGTATGACATCACACGTATCATCGGTAGCGTTCGGAAATCCTCGGGTGGTGGTCGGAAAGTGCATTAAAATTTGAATTTTATTTCAAAATTTGGAAGTAATTTCCAATGGAAACTGGTTTATTATTAGTTATTTTTGATATCAACTTTACTATTACAAATTAATATCTAAGCAAAATAGCACTGAACACTAATTCGAATAACAAAAATCACTCTAAACTTTGTACACACCGAATACTTTATGTTATCAAAAAAGGCAACATCAAAAATATAACACAAAATTTCAAGATAATACCGGGGCTCTTACAAAAGTTATAACAAATTCAAATCTTGTTCCCTAGATTATTTTGATGTGTGTATTTAATAAAATGGTGGGGAATATTTTACTTTTATACAATATTACATTTATGGCTGACGTATGAACATATCCCTAAAAGATCTAAGATAATAGAATTAATACTATTATAACGAATACTATTATTACGCCTTAAAAAGTTTTAAAATGTATTTTCCAAAAAACAATGACTGTTCAACTAAGAAGAAACAACTACTTCTCTGGCTATATGTCCCGACAGTCATTGAATTACACTTCTCTGCAAGATTTTACTTACCTTTCTGGTTTGTAGTTAGAAGGGACAGCATCACTTGTAGACCGGTTTCGGCGTATTTGCGATATTCTCCGTCCAAGAGCTCTGAGAGCATAATCCTGGACTGGAGACAACGCTGAAATCACATCAATACATATCCTCAAGTGAAGGAAATATTAAAAATGCGATAACAGCGACATCCAACCACAAACCAAAATTCTATATTGACAAAAAACCATTTCGGATTGTATTTATTCACTTAATTACAGTTTCCTGGTAACACGCTTTACTAAAATTTGACAATTTAACAGGAAACTGTAATTAAGTAAATATCCCTAAAAGTTATTTTATTTTATAATTTTTTTGTCAGAAATGTTTTCCTCACTAATATAAAATTGCCAAAAACAATTCCTTCGTAAAAAGCATTTTCCGTCGAATGAAGAGGCTGAACTGTTGACCTGTTGGTATTTCTCTAAGCTTCCGGAGTCTCGTTTGGAGGATAATACAATTTTGTATTTCATTCGATTGCACGAAATTCTCTACCAGCCTGTATATTTTAAGTTGATTATATCCAAGTGAATTTTCTTTAATGTCATTTCTATTTCCATTCTAAAAACGCTTTTCTAAACACTCTCTAAAAATTTTCCCTATATTATAAATAAAAACTTAACCGATCGAAATTGAAAAAAAAAACAAATTTTCATTAGACACAAGAATTAATTTGTAATCTCAGTTACAGCACTGATTAGTTTCGGTCGGGCGATCACCGTACGTATCTTTAAATTATCCAAAGTTATTATCTAAAGAAGAACAAGAAGTTGGAGACGAGAAGAGCCTCCGTAGAAATATTCGAAGAGAGGTGCATCTCATCAGTTGGGATCCCGTAGAGAGTGGTCTCCCGTTTAATTACTGTTTGTGTTCTTTCATGCTGATTCTAATGATTCGACAAAGATAAAAGTATACAGTGGTGGAGGTGATGGTGGTTCGAAGACATTGGTAAAGATGAAAAATTAATACGAACCACTTAATAAAGACGTGATATATTCAAGCTCTACAGACTATTCTTTAAAAAATGGAAATGGGAATAAATAACTGGAGCAGCATGAATTCTAATGGACGCCTTTAAAAATTAAAAAAAAGTAGCGTCAGTACAGATGATTATTTGCTGTTTGCTAGCGAAAGACACTCTTTCTACATGCTACAGCAATGCTGAAATCTCTTTGAACATAAAGGTTGTAATAATGATAATGATGATACCAGTGATGATAATTAATAATTGGAAAAGAGACCTCCGTGGCTGATATAAAAACCTGGTGTAAGTAATATTTATTTTATTTTATTTATAATTTTATTAACATATCTCTATTTAGAGTTATTATCCAGTTTTTAATTTTTGTTTTAAAATGTTTCATATTTTCTAGCTTTTATAACTCTATAGGAATTTGATTATACAGGGTGTTAATTTGAAAACTTTCAATGCGAATATCTCTGAAAGTAAAAATATTTTGGATGTGAGGTGAGTGACCCCTTAAGACCCCTTTTGTTATACCTCGAATTAAAGGTATTTTTGAGTAGCATTCACCTGCACAAGAATTTATTTTCAATTTAATACAGAGTCGAACAAAAGGTACAATTCAAATAAAATGAACTGTGTTTTTATAAAATGATATTTTAAATATTTAACGCTAAAAAAGGATAGTAATATTTTTTGCTCCGAATAGTTCATGTAGTTGGTCAGGTTTCAGTACTTGAATAAAAATGTGTGACATTGTACTTCAAAGTCAAAAGCGGTCGAAGTGAAATAATTTTAAACGAATTCAATATTGGATTTTCTTTTTAATCCGATATCAGACATGGTTTACAGTATCTATGGCTGAAAGAATTCAGATAATTTATATTTATGGTTCTGAAAATCGTTGTGCCTTAAGGACTGCGGCAGAATTTAATAAAAGAAATCCTGGAAAAATGTAATACTCACGTGAGACAGTGGCAAACAAAAAAATAGATCAGCGTTGAGTACTTGATGAAGCGGCACAAGTAGAAGTATTAGGACATTTTGCTATAACGGCCATTTTCATAATAAACTCCTTAAAGTCACTTTAGCTAAAGTTACTTTAAGAACTCAATAGTCATCCTTTTTCATAATCACCTTGTTTGGTTACTTTAAGTAAAGTTAGGTTTTTACTTTTTGTGATGCATGATGGCAAACCTGATTGTCTAAATTTTAACAACTGGCTATCTTCACGTTCAAAGTTCTGTCATTTTTTGAAAGAAAGTTACAGGTTAGAAGTGAAAACGTCTATATTGTTTACCAAATTAAAAATAAAAGCAACGATTAAAATGCAATCCCGTGCAATGAGTGTACCGAAAGTTCCTCAAAACGTTTCGAATAAGCGTTTAAGGGGGTCAAACTTCACTAAACAAGAAGAATTATTGTTAGTTTCTTCATCTGAGCTTGTTGCCATCATGGAGTCAGTTGAAATATCTGAATCTGTCGTGTCCATTACAATTTTTCAAATATTTCAATATTTATGTTATTCCAAAACACATGGATGACAAAACATAAAAAATTTATAGGTTAAAGTAGTTCTAAAGTGACGTAGAACATCACTTTAACGTAAAAGTGACTTTAACGACTAAAGTGGTTTTATGAAACTCACTGGACAGGTTTAAAGTCTTAAAGTCGTAAAGTATTTTTAAAGTGCATTATGAAAATGGGCATAAATCCGGAACTGGTAGACTTCGCGACCCTCGGACTTTTATGTTAATTTCGTCAGGTACTTAAGTTAAATCATTTCTATTTCTATCCATACAAAATGCAAATACTTCAGGAATTGCGTGAAGACGACCCCGATCGAAAAATAAATTTTGCGAGGAAATGTCTGAGATATTGCGTATTATTCCAGGATTGCTAAAAAATATTTGTTTTAGAGACGAATGCTCGTTTTTTTTAATTTTTCTGTAAATAAACACAACTGTAGATACTGGACTGATGACAATCCGCATGTTTTCAGGAAAGGACACTAACAGTATCCAGAAAAAATAAATGTACGGGAATATTGGGTGTTACTTTTGTTGGACACTTATTTATTAATGGTAACCTTAATGGCGATACTAACTTTGAAATGTTAGAAAACACCATTCAATATCTTATTGTCGAAGAAATAGAAAATCAGTTAAATATTAATAATTAATACATTTTCAACAAGATGGACCGCTACCCGACTATGTTCTTCGTGTAAGACAATTTTTAAATGATACGTTTCCAGATCCGTGGATTAGGAGGTCCGATAGAATGGCCGGCAAGATCACCATATCCAACACCCTTCGACTTTTTTCTCTGGGATCACTTGAAAACTGTTGTATTTAAAACACATGATCATCGACAACGGATTATTACTGAATGTGCATCAGTTCCGAGAGAAGTGTTTCAGAATGTAAGAAATGAGTTTGAAAATAGATTATATTTTTGCTTAGCCCAAAGTGGAATGCATTTTGAGCTTTTTTTTTCTCGTATAGATAGGGCATAAACATTTTTCTTATTACGAGTATTATGAAGGTTTCCTGGACAAATCAGATTATTTTTATTATTCTGGAAGTATTCTGTCTACTGCGTAATTTTAAAACTATATTTTTAATATGCATCTCCCATTTTTGATACGATCCATTATAACACCTAAATACTTAATGCTTTTTGTTTCAGGTATTTTCATATTCTTATGAGTGAACCAAAATTTGAAAGTCCAAAGGTGTAGGATGTAAATGGCATGTACTTTGTTTTATCGTCATATAGTGTATCATGATCACTCGTGTGATTGCTCTGAATTTACTGGATCGATTCAGTTGAAATATGAATTTGGAAAACGGTGGAGGCCTTTTTGGGAGTAAATTTTAGAAAAATTTTAACTACAGGGTGTTACTATATTCGACCGACAACGCTCTACCCCAGAAAGCTCTCGTTAATTCATGAATGTTGATATAGGAACATTAAACCCTAAAGGGCTTAGTTACCGAAATACAGAGTGTTAAAAGTTTGAAATGAAAATTCAAAACTTGACATAAATCAAAAACGCCTTAAATTTTTTTTTTCAAATTTGGTGACGACCAATATGCTCTTTGAGAATGTAATATTTTGACATAAAGCAACTTTAGAGAAATTTAACCAGTGGCGCGTTCTTCGAATGAAAAATTCATTTGGCAACAACAAAATTAATTTAAAAACTAGCTTAAAACTGTATGGTTCAATCTACCAAACTCTGGCCAAACTGACGAACTATTAAAAATTTGACACTACTAGATTAGAATTTAGAAATATTGAGTAGTTACAAATTAACTAAGTACATGCAGACTTTTGTTTAGAAGCAAATTTATACAAAACCGTTCATTTTAGCTCCATAAATGGATATTCCTTTTTTAACTAAAAATGAACAAAGAATTTAAAAAAAAATTGTTCCAGTGGCGTAAAAAATAAGGGGATGAAAGTTGCCACTAACCCCGATAGCGCGCCACTGGTTAGATTTCTCAAAAGTTACTTTATGTCAAAATATTACATTCTACGTAAGTTTTGTTGTGACACATTTATATAAATGGCCTACTTCCGGTTTACCCGCTAGAAAAGTGGCGTATTTTCAGAATACAGTAGATGTAATTTTTTAAATGGGACACCCTGTATATTTAGCAATTTTTTAAAAGACGCATATTTTTACTTTATAACGGTACCTTAAAGTTTAAAATCGGTGCACAGAAAGCGAAGTTAGATAACTTTATACTGTAATGATTCAGATATAAAGTTGGAATCGTCATAAACAAAAACTTTATTAGCTAGTAACTAAAAGTGAACAGTAAAAAACAAATAAGAACATGTTTTAGGACACTCTAAAACAAATGTTTGATGTGTCTGACTTCTTGGTCTATACATTTGTGGAATCGAACCATTAAGTTGTCAAATACTGCTGTCAGCATTTCAAGAAGAATATTTTCCATTACCTGCCGTATGTTATTTTTTAATTCCTCAATAGTAGCAGACATCGGGTTGTAGACTCTATCTTTCACATATCCCCATACAAAAAAATCTGGAACAGTCAGGTCTGGAGAATTTGTAGCCCATTCTATTGGACCACTCCTACCAATCCAATTATTTCCAAATTGTTGGTTAACAGATTCTCTTGCTATGTTCGAATAATGGAGTGGAACCCCGTCTTGTTGAGAGTAAACATTTTGGTTTAAAATACCCTCTTGTTCTAACTGGGGATGGAAAAAGTTTTCCAACATATCGATATAATTATTACCACGAACTGTATTTTCTGCAAAAAAGAAAGGCCCATATAATTTTTCACGAGACACTGCACTCCAAACATTAACTTCAGGAGAATCTCTTCCATGTTGATGAAATTCCCTTGGATTTTCTAATCCCAAAATTCTACAGTTATGTTTATTAACTCGTCCATTTATATGGAACGCAGCCTCATCAGACATGATAATTCTAAAATTTGGATATGTTCTCTACAAATCTGATAAAGTTTCACACATAAACACTCTTTTAGCTTTTAGCATGGTCCCGATCGTTAATTTTTTGTAGCACTTGAATTTTGTAAGGTTTAAATTTGAGAACTTTTAGAATTCTAAAAACTTTAGTTTTGTCCATTTCCAAATTTGATGCTATTTTTCTAATTGAAATTTTCGGATTTCTCTGTACAAGCTCATAAACAGATAACATTTCTTCTAAATTTCCATTTACAGTTCTCCTTTTTCTAGATATAGAAGCAGTATTCCTAAATTTGGTTAACCATGTTTTAATGGTATTTGTAGCAGGAGGATTTTTATTGAACTGTCTTCTAGTCTGAACATAGGATTGAGTTTGGGCATATAAAAATATTGTTTGAGATTTTTCTTGTGCTGTATACTGCATTTTGAGAGATTAAACACTTCAATTTCATTGAATATAAAACACAATGTGACGTTCTTTCAATGATCGCAATATTTTTGTGATGTGACATATTAACGCCTCCTTGATTATTATTTATTAATAAGATATCTGAATCATTACAGTATCCCAGTTAAAGTTATCTAACTTCGCTTTCTGTGCATCGATTTTAAACTTTAAGGTACCGTTATAAAGTAAAAATATGCGTTTTTTAAGAAATTGCTAAATATACAGGGTGTCCCATTTAAAAAATTACATCTACTGTATTCTGAAAATACGCCACTTTTCTAGCGGGTAAACCGGAAGTAGGCCATTTATATAAACGTGTCACAACAAAACTTACGGTGATTTTAAACCTAACTGTGAAAACCGCATCTTATTATCTAGAACCGTTTCGAAGATATAAGCTCTTAAAAACACTCAGAATATAATGAGACCATTCTGTTACATTTTTGATATCATTTTCAGCTGTATCCTTGAGTGCTTTCCTCGTTTTCTTTATTTTTATTTTTTACGTTCAAAACTTCAAATTCATGTACAGGTTTAAGAATTTTTATAAAGTTAAAATAAAAATATTATTTAAAATACGTTTTATTACTGTAACACCAAAAAATAATCTAAATAATATCACACGAGAATGGCAATAAAAAGAAAATAATTCTCCAGATCTCATCTCAAATCTTTCAAATTATTTACATTTTAGTGCCACTCACTTGTGATATTACTAATGAAACTATTCATTTTTATTATGGAAAATATATAACCTCGCACCAATCTCTTTTATTTTATACGTCACACGGTAAATATACAGGGCGTTACTATATTCGACCGACAACGCTCTACCTCAGAGAGCTCTCGTCATTTCATAAATTTTGATATAGGGACATTAAACCCTAAAGGGCTTAGTTACCGAAATACAAAGTGTTAAAAGAAAATTCAAAATTTGCCATAAATCAAAAACGCCTTCAATTTTTTTTACAAATTTGGTGACCAATATGCTCTTTAAGAATGTAATATTTTGACATAAAGTAACTTTTGAGAAATCTAACCAGTGGCGCGCCATCAGGGTTAGTGGCAACTTTCATCCCCTTATTTTTTACGCCACTGGAACAAATTTTTTTAAAATTCTTTGTTCATTTTTAATTTAAAAAGGAATATCCATTTATGGAGCTAAAATGAACGGTTTTGTATAAATTTGCTTCTAAACAAAAGTCTGCATGTACTTAGTTAATTTGTAACTACTCAATATTTCTAAATTCTAATCTAGTAGTGTCAAATTTTTAATAGTTCGTCGGTTTGGCCAGATTTTGGTAGATTGAACTATACAGTTTTAAACTAGTTTTTAAATTAATTTTGTTATTGCCAAATGAATTTTTCATTCGAAGAACGCGCCACTGATTAAATTTCTCTAAAGTTGCTTTATGTCAAAATATTACATTCTCAAAGAGCATATTGGTCACCAAATTTGGAAAAAAAAATTTCAAGGCGTTTTTGATTTATGGCAAGTTTTGAATTTTCATTTCAAACTTTTAACACTCTGTATTTCGGTAACTAAGCCCTTTAGGGTTTAATGTTCCTATATCAACATTCATGAATTAACGAGAGCTTTCTGGGGTAGAGCGTTGTCGGTCGAATATAGTAACACCCTGTAGTTAAAATGTTTCTAAAATTTAATCCCAAAAAGGCCCCCACCGTTTTCCAACTTCATATTTATTCATATTTCAACTGAATCGATCCATTAAATTCAGAGCAATCACACGAGTGATTCTGTGAGTTATTTATGTAATTGCTTAAAATATCTGGTATAAATACGATCATTTAAAATAAGATAGCTAATTGTATCGATAAATTGATGTTTTACCATAAATCCAACTAAAGATAAACCATTTTAACAATAAATTATTCAGATTGTGAACAAAAAAGTTACGTTGTACATATAATTTGCAATTAAAATTATCTTACCAGAGTTTCTTCCGGCAAAGCTTTGTGTGTATGTGTGAGTTTTACGACCTGCAACGAAAAAAAAGCATATTTAAACCTTATTTATTATAAAGTATTAATTGTACATTAATTAGAAAAAATTAATTGTTGCGTAGGGGTAATTAAAAAATGATAATTCGCTGGTAATCGATTTCAGTCTCTAGAAACAAACTCTCCATTATACAGGGTGGCCGGTCGAAAACGAAACAGAGCCATTATCAGGAGCTGCGTCAACGTTTTAAGAAAACGCAGAGACCCGTCGATTTTTGATCAAAGGGGGACACTTTTTTCCAGTATTTTTGACTTTCACCCTTTAGCGGGGGTAACCATCACCTCAAAATATTTGAATGATATTAGGGGACGAGTAAGGTATCATTTCAAAGCCCTTTCAATCCTCTTCACAACAGTCTTTAAATTTTAAAATTGGGTCTAATACTTTTTAATAAATCACATTTTAAAATTTAAATTATGTACTTGTTTAGTTTTTAATAAGAGTTATTAAAATTGTAATTTTTTTCGTTTTTGTCAAAATAGTGAAAATCGCATATGGGTCGTTGATTACGCCAATGATTCAAATGTTGATCCGCATTGATTTTTTTCTGTTATTACCGTTATAATATATTTTAGTATAAATCCGAGGTAGGTACGCAAATCCGAATTCTACCATGTACGATTTATTCATTACCGATATTTAAATTTTCCAACTGAAAAGACGCCCGGTATATACACTATTTTAATTAAAACCGAAGCCGTCCAGTATATGTAAAAATTTTTGTTGTAAGTAAATAAGTTTTGCGTTTAATTCCCTTACCACTACTAAGGCCAAAAAAGTGTAAATAGGAATTTGTATATAAATTAGTGAACAATTGACAGAAGAGAGGTTCGTCAATCTGCTCTCGACTTTCTGCCGCAATTGTGAAAAAAGAAATTAGTGATCAAAAATTTGTGTATTCTGGCCATGAAGCTTTATTTAAAAAGGTAAATTATTTATCAACTAAACTGTATATTCGAAACTTTCCGTGCCGCCGCTTAATACTAAATTGTTAGATGTATTCTTTTGAAAAATTTTCCGACCGGTTTTTTCTTTTGTTGTTGAGTTAAATTTTTTTATTTGTTTCTTTTGTATAGCAATAAAGATTTGTGAACTGTAATTTTCTTTAGAATTTTATTACCGCGTGGAGTATTAATTAAGTGATATAAATTATTAGTTGATTCTCTAGTGATTTTTATATTTGAGAGATTTAAAACCGAATTTTGCATCAAGGGTGTCTATAGTGACGTGTTCGTGCTGCAGGAGCCACGTGTAGGAAGTGGAAGCACGTTACAAGTAGCTCGAATTTATTGAGAGAATATAATGGCAGGTTTACCTGGTTTAGGTATTGAGGGCGATTACAAATCTTGAGATACAAGAAAATCATCAACGACCTTGAGAAAGACAAAAGGCATATATAAAGATGCCTTCAGATTTTCATCCTATGAAAAAAATGTGGAAACATTCAGATCAACGAAAGAATTAGCTAAAGAGCTAATAAATATCTAGTAGGGTCATTCGTCTTCTGCAAAAAGAGGTTCATTATCTTCTTCTTTCATCAGATTAATTAAGGTCTGTTTTTGGAATTGAGTACAATAACTTTTTTTGTTTTCAACTGCCATAATAAATCAACTATAAACTGACAACATAGTACAGGGTAATTTGTAATATGTGACTGCCAAGCTGCCAACAGACCTAAAATAGAAGCATAGACTACTTATTGAATAGAATTGAAGGACACATTGTAAATACGGTGTTGTCAGCATATGCTATTCGAAAAAAATTGTCTCGTGTGAGTTTGATGTCGAAACCAATAGAGAATACCACACTCTCACCATGTCGACAATTTCTATTGATATATTTCACTTCGTGCACGAACAAATATTCGTTTATAGCTCAAAAATGGGAAATCTCACTCGTACACGAAACTACTTAACCGAAAGTGTGTACGAAGGTTATCGACGACAAGGGAAGATTATATGGAGGATTCAGGAGGCACATAAGCCCTATATTAAAATTAATCTTACATAAGTCCTCTAGCGGCTATAGCGTTCGTTTGTACTTCTTGCCAATTGCTGATGAGTATAGTTTTGAAAAGACATTTTCCATTAACAGTTGATGTTGATTTTATTCAAGCTTGTATATATAAAAGACACTTTGTATGAGCATGGGTTAAAATGTATTGAAAGTGGTTTTAAAAGTATCTTAGCGGAAGCCTTAAAACCAGCTGCTCAAGGTAATAGAGGATATTTATTTTTCGTTTGAATGACCTCTTTCATGTTGAAGGCGCTTTTATTACAACCTTAAGACTTCTTTTAAAAGCAGTTGATTTTAGATGCATCCTTGTAATAATGATTTAAGCCGTTTTTTGCTACTTGAGCTCTTTTGGATAACATGAACGTTGGGCGCCACGACCACAACAGAGCTCATTTAACCATTTGAATTGATGGTGCAGGGACCTCATAGTATTTCCCTAGCCTTTTCTTGGTGCTCAATCAGACCACGAGAATCACTTTATTCCATATTAGTTGAAAATCACGAAGTTGTCTGCTTTCAATGGCAGTCGAATACAAACTTAATGACGCTTGGACTTTGATAATAATTTAGTAAAAGATGGCAGTTGGTGAGGACAGTGTTGCATTTAAAGTAATTGGGCGAGAAATGAAAGAAGTCATTGAATTATTAAACTAGCCTCGTATATTCGCAGAGTTTTAAATTTTTGTTGAGCCATTGGGTGATTCGTTAACTTTTCTCTAAATTAACGATTCGTGTCATCAACAAGCCGAAGGAAGTAACAGATCACGTCTCGTCCTTCCCAAAGTGCCGCCATTGCACAGGATGTTGCCTAAATAAGAAAACATGTCTTCTGAAGCCTCCTGGCGTTTACCGACTGGCGAGGCGGCCGACAACTAGGATATTTACGGTTTTCTGGGGGCTCCGGGGCTAATATTTACGACGAACTGATCGGTACATGAAGGCGATTTGTTTCTTAAAGAGATTTACGTCAAAATGGCTAGCTAGAAAGAGACTTATAGAACACACGAGAAAATTTATTTAGTCTCTGGAAGGATAGACTTTATTTTGTTTTAATCAACAATATATTAGATAGATTTTTAAATACTCTGACCGTCAAAAAAATTTGGTTACCAAAAATTTTACACATTTCTAAAAATGGTTATTTCTTGAATAGTACCTAGCAATCGATTTTGATTATGTTTTTGTGAATTATAGATCAATTCTTTTGTAGCTACTATGGATGAAATTTAGATGTAAAGTTGATATAAAAAATATAGAGGGTGCAAAAGTGAGATGTCTTTTACCTGAAATTTTAAACCTGTTAGATAAATCTTCATTATATTTGAACCTATGTTCAAATTAAACCAACACAGCAGCTTTATCAATGAGAATTTTTTAATTTATACAGTGCATTAATACGGAATATTAAGGATATTGACAAAAGTATTAAAAAATGTTTAACTGGAAATTCATTCACAACAATCCCTCCTGTACTATCTTAATAAAAAACTGCAAGGAATCCCTTAACAGGCTGGCAAGGGACAACAAAGTGTCTCTAATATGGCACATGAGGGGATTGAAGGTAATGAAATGGCAGACCAGTTATCTAAAGAAGGTTCTAAAGGATACTTCATAGGTCCGGAACCATTTTGTGGAATCACAAAATATTGCATAAGAGAAGAAATCGGGAACTGGCTAGATAAGGAACACCAACTCAAATGGAGGATGACACAAGGGCACCTCCATACAAAGAGTTTTCTGAATGAGGTAGACAAGGAACTCTCAACCAGGCTATTGATACTGGGTAAGAGACATTTGAAGACAGTTACAGACCTGGTGACTGGACACTGCATCCTGAGGAAACATCTGCACAAAATAGGCAAAGTGAAGCTATGTGCAGAAAATGTGAACTTTATGATGAAACACCTACTCACATACTCTGCTTCTGTGAGAACTTGTAAGCACTCAGTCGGGAGCACTTTGGAGAATAATTAATGCAACCCTTACAACTAGTAGCCTATATAGAAGACACGTCGAAGCTTCTGGAATGGAAGTAGATAACATGGGAAATGGTACAAAGATTCAGTTCAAGTGCCTGGGCTGATGAGCACAACCCAAACGAATGAATGAGGAATGGTTGATATCTCTTTGGTCGTTAAGAAGATTACCTGACTATTTGTTTTTATTTATCACGAGAGCTTCTGATAGATTTAATCTAAAGGATTTAGGTTCTACATGTAAAATTTCAAAATTTGAATCTAAAGTGAGATTTTTTGTTTTGTCATAGCTTCGTTTGTGTTCTGAAATCCTAGTTTTAAAATTTCTAAAAGTTCTACCGATATAAATTTTTCCACAGTTGCCACTATCATATGTTAATTTATATACTTCTGATTTGTTTAATTTTGAAGATTTAGATTTGTTATTTTTAATGAGTTTGGATATGTTGTAATCGGTTTTAAAGCAAATATTCATGTCTAAAGTTTCCAAAAATGATTTAATTTTTAGGGATGGTATTCCAAAGTATGTTAAACACTCAAATTGATAAGTTATATTCTTATCAGAAGGAAATAATTGTAATTATAATATCTTTTTATTTATGATATTGTCAATTAAATTTGAATCGTACTTATTATTTACTGCTAATGATATTTAGTTCTTTATTGTAATTAATAGTGTTTAATGGGACTGTTAAAAGGCTGCGTATCATACCATTGCAAGCTGCTAATTTATGACTGAATAAGTGGAGCGAACTATTATGAATTGTATGCGATTATTTGTAAAATATAGAAAAATAATGTTTGTTATTTATATTTGAAATTATGAGGTCTAAAAAGTTTATAGAATTATTTTGTTCAACTTCTACAGTAAATTTGATTTTCCCCTCAAGGCTTGGGCACCTATTGTTGTAACTAAACCCTTGGCCCTCTATTGGACTTTTTGAAGTGTCAACCGTTATAATGTAAAAAAAATCATAATAAAACAAAAACTGAAACACAACAAAAAAGTCGGCTTGAAAGCGGAAGAAAAGTATGGAGCAACGTGCAAAAGTGAGTAAAAGTAATGCAAGGCAGCTCTGTAGACCACCAAGTTGTAGGTATTTAGGTTCCAAATGTTTAGACAGGAAAGGAACCTTGTAATTAAGAGGCACTAATAGAACTAAATGGAATGAGAAATATTAAGTAACTTACCTACTAAAAAATTGAAATGAAATTAAATTTTGAAAAAATAAACGGTTTTATTGATAATTACGATAATAATATTGTGAATACTGTACTTAACGCTAAAAAATAATTCTATAGTATAGGTCTTACAAACCAGTCAACACACCACTCTCATCATCAATCTATATATATCACACTTTATTAGCAAAAACTTGCTCTTGTACAAGTATAAGTATAAGCAAAATATACGGTATATATCTATAAAAAGTAAAAGAAGAAGTACAAATTATTTAAAAACATTTTCGATTATAATTATAATGTAGTCAGTCTTAATTTATAGGGACATTTGCACGTACGTATTCCTTAATTTCTCTTGTGAATGATCCTAAAGTTTTGTTGGTAAGCTATTAAACAAAACTAGCCCAGAACTAAACAGTGAGTCAATACTCACTACGTAGTCAGTATTAATATACAGATTAAGTGCACTATTTCTTGTGTTATATGCATGCATGTCCGATATATATGTCATCTAGTCACAAAGATAACTTGGTAGTTTCTTATTCTTAAGTTTAAAAATGAATATTAACAAATTTAACGTCAGTCGTTGTTTAACAGACATAATTGTTAATGTATCCAACATATATTTAATGGAGGTACGCCTATTACATTTAAGTATTGCCCTCATTGCTCTATTCTGCAGCTTTTGCAAATCTGGTGAGATTGTTTTTACTAGCAAAATATAGCAGTGTGCTACAATAGTCAAAATGGGGTGATACAATTGCTCTATATATAGTCAGTCTTGCGAATTTAGATATTTTACTAGCTACTCTATTCAGGAAATATATTTTAGTTGCAATTTTTCTCTCTATATACTTACAATGCTCATGTAGATTTAATTCTGGATCTAACATAACTCCCAAATATTTAAACTTCAATACTCTCTCAACGCTTTCATCATTTATTGCAATGTTAAATGACTTATTAAGTTTACTGAGATTGCCTTTTTTCCCCAATAGCATAAATTTAGTTTTCTGAATATTAATTCTCAAACCATTATCACATAACCACATAAAGATATTAGTTAGGTCCTCATTTAAACATTTCTCTATTTCGTCTCCACTACCAGCAAAGTATAGCATTGTGTCATCTGCAAATAATTTAATTTTACATTTTACAACATGCCTCACTATGTCGTTAATGTAAAGTAATTGCCCCAAAACGGAACCTTGAGGTACTCCTACGTCCACATCCGCCATTTCTGAGAATGAACTCTTAAACTTCACAGATTGTTTTCTATTTTCAAGATATGACGACAACCAATCCAAAACTTTACTCACAAAACCGTACTTACGCAGTTTTAGTAGTAATAGCTCTCTATTAACAGTCTCAAATGCTCTTTTGAAATCTAAAAACATCACACCAACAATCCCCTTCTTAACTAACTCTGTCTTCCAAGAAGACACTAGGAATTGCAACGCAGTTTCGCATGAGTGAGATTTTCTGAAACCTGACTGTTCCTGAACCAATAAATTATTTTGAGATACAAAATTCATTATTTGATCTTTAACCGCAATTTCCAGTATCTTTTCGTAAACAGGTAATACATTAATAGGACGATATTCTAATGCTAAAATTGTGTTCGCTACTTTTTCAATTGGAATAACCGTTGAAATTTTCCAGTTATCTGGTACTGCTCCACAACTTAGGGACGCATTAATGACAGTTAGGAACCGATCACCAATTATCTCAACCATTAACGAAATAATATACAAATTAATACCATTGTTATCAGCAGTATTTTTTTTTAAAGATTTAGTTATTTGTTTCAACTGACACATATCTAGTGGTTTAAAGTGCTCCAAAAAAATTTCTGGTTGCTGTATAAAATTCAATACGTACTCATAATCGCTAAATGGTTTAATTTGACTAATTACCTGACTTAAACTTTTTATGAAATAAACTTTGAACTTAGATGCTATTTCTGATTCAGTTTCCACAAATTGCCCACCAAAATCAATGCCTTTAGCTCCTTTCACTCGTTTTCCCTTTAATAATTTTTGAATTGATTTCCACATGTCCCTACTGTTGCCTTTATTATCATCAATTATCCTTTCATAATATTTTTTAGTTTCACGCCTTATCATATTAGTAGTTCTATTTCTGGCTACCTTGTAATTATCCCAATCTTCGTCAGTTTTTGTATTTTTTGCTTTGTGGTACAGCAAGCCCCTTCTCTTTATCTCTACCATAACATCATCAGTAAACCAAATTTTCAGTTTAAAGTTGTTAAAGTTCTTAATAGTTTTAAACGGGGCAAAAATGTTCAGATTTTTGATAACCGTTTCAATAAGCAATTCCGATAATTCATCTACATTTACATTGTTTGGCTCCCAGACAGAATCAAGCTTAGCAAACTGAAAGTTTATTGTATCAAAATTTTTAAGATCTCTTTTCAATGAACAGTCAAAGATTTGTCTATTATTTGAAGCATTCATATCATCAAGTGAAACCAAAATATTTGAGTGATCTGATACCTTCGGAGTATGCGATACAATACATTGCAGGTCTTGATCCTTTGTAATTACATAATCGATTAGTGATGCCGAATTTTTAGCAATTCTCGTATATTCCTTAACCATTTGGTGTAAACCTACGAAACTGATCAGCTGTTCCATTTTACTTGTTTTAGTTGTAGACAAACCTTTTAAATTTATATTGAAGTCGCCCACTATTATTATTTTATAATTAAAACTGATTAATTCCTCAAACTTATCCTCTATAAATTTTAAAAACTCAATGTGAGATGAATTGGGAGAATGATACAATACACAGATTATATACACCTCATTAAATTTTGATACTTTTATGCCCAGCATCCATGTATTCATAATTATAACGTCATTTAATACAACTTGATATTTCAGTTCTTGTCTAATGTAGATAGCAACACCACCAGTATATCTACTCGAAGAGTTGCAAAGTGCAAGATTGTAATTATCAATATTAATCTCATGATCTGTAATGTCATCTGTAATGCGAGTTTCTGACATACATATCAATAATGGTCTATGCACAAACACACAATATAACACATTATCTAGATTTTTCGTTAGGCTTTGAACATTAGCATAAAAAATGTGAACTGGGTGCTGAGAACAATCAGTATTATCTTTATTAACTTCTGCTTCTGCACTGACGCTACTGTCTCTTCCTTTGGAAAATTTTCATTTGCAGAAATCTAGGGCAGAGGTTCCCATAATTTCCTTTATAATAGACCACTTTCAAAATTTTGCTTGTTCCGGTGGACCCCCTGCAGTTATATTTCTACCATATTCTCAAAACTAGACAAAAAATGTGAAGTTCAGATCTAACTATAGAAATTTGCGTTGCGGCTGAGTTCCAACCACGAATTAACAGTTTTCAAAAAAATATATGAAAGGTGAGAATTGATTGGTTAATAAGGTTAACTATTTAATTGATTGTGCTGTGAGTGGATATCAAAAAAGTAAAGCTAACCAAAAAAGTGATTCCATCCAACTTTACTTTTTTTAAATATACTTACAGCACAAGACACCAATCAATTCTCACTTATTTTATTTAGAAAACTTCCCACTCGGAGCGGTAAAAAATAAAATAGTATATTTTCTTGAGTTGTATTTATTGAAATATATAATTATTACACTACTCATTATTATTGTTATAACAGTCGTCATATAATTGAAATGAAACAATAATAATGTAACGTAACTTCTACAATGATAATCACAAAATAATCATAATTTTAATGGGATGGATGTACTTGCATGGATTGACAGCAAATTATCAATATTTGGCTCCAGTTTTGTTAGGAATAACCGCAATCTCCTCGTTCTGTGATATTCAATCTGCTTTGTTAAAAGGTTTGTAACGACACTAAAAGTTTTTTCGACAAGATATGACGAGGGAAACGCTATCACAAGCTTTCTCGCAATGTCCCACAGTCCAGGATATTTTTTTGGGTATTTCTGCTTGCAGTCAAAATATTTGATACCCTCTTTTAAATTTCACCTCTAGCTCCTCATTATTGCTAAGCTCGAGTAGCTCCTCTTGTAATATCACATTCTCCATTTCCGTTTCATCAAACGGATTTATGATCCATGTTGGTCGACAGAATATCTTCAAATTTGATTTTGAAGTCATCATGCAGGGCAATTAAATGTTGAAACGTATATCTGAATATCCTCATCAAAGCATTCTACCTGTGACAGGTTAGAAAAATGGAAAAAATATTTTGCTTCATAAATTTCAATTTTCCAAGAAAATCTGAAATTACATTCTTTGTTTTTATCAAATTGAGATGTCTCCTTGTAATTGTGAGTTAATGTCATTGAATTTTTTGAAAAAATCTGTCAAATACGCGATGTCTGCTTTCAAATTGATCTAGTTTTCTTTTAAATCTGGATCTTCACTTTCCAGAAACTGTAAAACTGATTCGAAAAATGAGTAGAATCTTTTTAAACATGCACCTTTCGACAACTAGAGTTCTTCGGTATGCAAGAGTCTATTTTATTTCTTAAAAAAATTCAATGAAAGTAGTAAGTTTACTTTTATAAGTAGATTTAACTATAATACATTAACAAGGATCTATTTCTAACTGAACACTCTATTGTTGTTAATTAAAATATTAATGTAACACAAAATAAACTATCTCGAAACGGACGATTCATCTAACCTCATTATAAATTGTTAATTGATACAAATCATTGATTAAAAAAATAATATTTGCATTTGCATTAATTTCGATTGGTTTGACTTATCTTCGAATCTTTAAAAACACTTTGTACATTGTTGTATTGGTATTAAACGCAGTCAGTACACGTACCAATTTCTCAATACACTTTCGAAATATCATTACCAATAAGTACTTTCAGCATAAAGTCGACCTACCCAATTCTATCTACGTCGAGATCTTTTTAATTATTATCGGTAAGGTAACCTCCCAGGTAGCTTGGTAATAACTAGTAATTATAATAATAATTAATCTATTTTTTAGGAACTAGTCTATTCATTTTTTACATTAACTAAAGAATGTTATTTTACAATAAGTGTGAAATCAATTATTTGATATATAATGGAAGTTTAAAGTGAATTCTGTTTAAAAAAAACGACGAGTAATCTCAAATCATTTATAGTAAGGAAGATTACACTGACATAACGTAAAATGCAAGAAGTAGAATTATTCTCGAACAATTTAATAGTTATTCATCCTCTTTCCAAAATCTGGAATTCGTTCTCCAGCACACAAATCCAAAATCCTTTAGACCAATTAGTCTAGCATCCTTTATGCTTGGAACAATGGAGAAATATATTGACAATTATATTAGAACATAAATTCTAGAGAGACTACCTCTCCCTCTCCCCTGAGATTGTCAAAAGAGCATTAAATAGAAGAGGTGTAGACAGTACAATATCCTAATGGAAGCCGAAACTGCTCACCACTAGAGTAGCAGAAACGAGAACGAATAGACACCGTCACAACCATCATCACAACCAGAAGATCTCCACAAGGAGTAGTAGCATCCATCTTAATGTGGAGACTAAATTCAATAGAGGATATAGAAACAAGAAGGAATAGGACCCCAACACCCTTACCAGACTAGGGAAGAATGTCATACAATGGTAAACAGATGGCTCTAAAGCTATAGAAGAGATTGGGATGGTAGTGTACGGACCAGGAACCAAACTCTCAGAAAACTTGGGAACAACTTCTATGTCGAATAGAAACTACAATACAACCAGGTGAGAACTAACGAATGCCTAAGCCAGAGTAAGACTGCCCTGCACACTGCTGCCTGAATGGGCTCCTCAAAAAGCTTAAACTAGTGGAGCAAGAAGAATGTGGATTCTGTGGTGTGGAAGAAGCAGCCTACATTCACATGCTTGGTGAATGCATAGAAGTACAGAATCCTAGGACACAACACTAAAAAGAAAACTGAATAGAAGAGGGACACGTATCCAAACTAAAATCTCCTGAAATCCCAAAATTCCTCCAGTAAATACTTCTGAAGGAACTACTAGGATTAGATTTGAGAACTGTGAACTTCTCATCCATGTTTACTCTCCACTTTCATTTCATACGTTTGTTTATCACTTTACATACAGTTTGTTGTCTCTTTGTCTCTTTGTCTCTTTGTCTCTTTGTCTCTTTGTCTCTTTGTCTCTTTGTCTCTTTGTCTCTTTGTCTCTTTGTCTCTTTGTCTCTTTGTCTCTTTGTCTCTTTGTCTCTTTGTCTCTTTGTCTCTTTGTCTCTTTGTCTCTTTGTCTCTTTGTCTCTTTGTCTCTTTGTCTCTTTGTCTCTTTGTCTCTTTGTCTCTTTGTCTCTTTGTCTCTTTGTCTCTTTGTCTCTTTGTCTCTTTGTCTCTTTGTCTCTTTGTCTCTTTGTCTCTTTGTCTCTTTGTCTCTTTGTCTCTTTGTCTCTTTGTCTCTTTGTCTCTTTGTCTCTTTGTCTCTTTGTCTCTTTGTCTCTTTGTCTCTTTGTCTCTTTGTCTCTTTGTCTCTTTGTCTCTTTGTCTCTTTGTCTCTTTGTCTCTTTGTCTCTTTGTCTCTTTGTCTCTTTGTCTCTTTGTCTCTTTGTCTCTTTGTCTCTTTGTCTCTTTGTCTCTTTGTCTCTTTGTCTCTTTGTCTCTTTGTCTCTTTGTCTCTTTGTCTCTTTGTCTCTTTGTCTCTTTGTCTCTTTGTCTCTTTGTCTCTTTGTCTCTTTGTCTCTTTGTCTCTTTGTCTCTTTGTCTCTTTGTCTCTTTGTCTCTTTGTCTCTTTGTCTCTTTGTCTCTTTGTCTCTTTGTCTCTTTGTCTCTTTGTCTCTTTGTCTCTTTGTCTCTTTGTCTCTTTGTCTCTTTGTCTCTTTGTCTCTTTGTCTCTTTGTCTCTTTGTCTCTTTGTCTCTTTGTCTCTTTGTCTCTTTGTCTCTTTGTCTCTTTGTCTCTTTGTCTCTTTGTCTTTGTCTTCATAGGATTCAAATTTCTGGGGAAAAATATAAATATACTGAAATATAAATCTACATTTCAAAAATAAACTGTTCGAGTCGATGTGAGAAAACTAACTTGAAATTGTGACATATTTTTAGTGGTGCGTTATTTTCTGGGTTAAGTTGTATTTATGTTTATTATTTATAAGTATTTCTCACTTCCTGTCAGTATTATGATATCATCTGCAAATGCTTTTTCTTTTAACACAATAATTTTTTGTTAGTAGCTTGCATTTCTTAATGATCTCGTCCATTAAAAGTATAAACAGTAATGAATTGAAACTGCCTCCTTGTCTTAGCCTTTATTTGTAGTAAATGTTCGTGATTGTTCATATGCATCAGGACTAGTTGTAATTAGGATTTTTTTTTTAAATCAAATATGTAACAAGGTTTAAATTTTATTCGAAAACTATTAATTTAATCCCTGGAAACACCCTATATGATGTAATGTTATAATATCGGGCGTGACTTACATACAACCTCATACGTTTAAAAACAAAGATAACAAAAACTTATTAGTTGACCTGAATTGCAAATATCAACTACGTAAAAGCTTTTATATGACTTATTTTAGTAATAGTTATATTAATAGCTAAATAATATAATTAATACAAGAGTTAATGGTTGCATTTTGTGTCATGGGTAATTATGTTATTAATATCCGCAATTAATAATTCATATCTAGCTTGGTATAATTAGGTTGATATCAGGAGTCATGTCAAAATTACCATTTATATTATTTTTAGCACATAAATCGAAGTTATCCATTTTTTTTCTACGAGCGTGCGGAAAAGTATACTTTCCTCACGCAAGGTGTTAACTATTGCATTTTATAATTATTTTTTCCTTTTTATTGAAATTTTGTTGAATACTGCGTTAATAACTATTAATTATTACATCAATAACCAGAAGGTAACCAATAAACTTGTTAGTTTGTGTCTAGGTATTCTATGTCTAATTAAATTATACGTTTCTCATTTTCCGCCCGCTGGTAGAAAAAATGTTGTTCCTAGCACTTCCAGTCTTGAACGCATGACCGATACCGCTTCGCGTCGTTCGGACAACTATTTCATTGTAAGCTTTAATTATGGGGTGCAGAGTATATCATTTTTCATGAGACAACAGTAAAAGATTAGTCTGTTATTATTTAAAAATGTGTAACCGTGAAAATAACAAATTTTTTCTACAACTGCTATGAAAAGTGACGTATTTCTCAAACCTTACTTAATTTCAAAACCAAGTATTGCTCATACTTTAAATACCTACTAAGTTGTCACAAAACTGTCAGATTAATTATTATAACGGAGAATTTAGTGAAAAGAAATGACGTTCCGGGTTTGACCATACAAAATTGTACAAATTTCACCATCAACTATAATTTTAAATAAAATTATTTAACAGTTTAGTGATAGGATACTTCAGGGTTATTTTGGTATTACTAACCATTAAAAAGTTGCTTTACTTGTATTCTCTAAATTTGTGCAGTTGTAGAAAAAGTATAGTGTGCAACATGTGGGGAAAGTACTTTTCCCACCTGTAGCACAATATACTATTGTCCATAATTTTCAATTTGTTTGTAATTAAAAAAAATTGTTCAAACTTTGATGATTTACGCAGCTACAGTTTGTCGTGAAATAATCAACAGTAGTAAATTAAGTGCACGTAAAATTGCTGAAAATCATAAAAATGGCGAAATTACACATAAGAACAAAAAACTATAAGTAATACTGTTTCAAACAATACAAATTATTGCAATTAAAAACACTGTTACTATAGTAAATCGTATTTGAAATTGCTAATTGATCTCGCTCCGGATTCGACGCTTCTACAGGGTGTCAATTTTAAAACTTACAATCTGCTGTACCTCGTGAACGAAAAGAGATTCCAAAAAAATTTCAAAATCATTTCTAGGGTAGAGAGGGGGAACTAAAATGACATGAGAAATAACGCAGCCCCATCAACCCCCTATGCCCCACCTACCCCACCTACAAAAATTTAAATGGCAAACCCCTACTTGTAATAGGTCGTTAGAAAGCCCGTAGAAAATGCTTTCCAACTGTGTGAGTCATAATTATACAGGGTGTAACAATAAGGCAGAAAAATTTATTTGACAACAAAAATAAGAATTAATTGTGGAACGATACTTCGCTTTAAAAGTGCAAGTACGGTCCCTGTTTAAGTGTTGAATGTTCTATTAATTGTATCTCAAAAAAAACTTGTTTGCTTTGCAGTTTTTAAACAACATATTTTGTTATTCTGTTTTGCATTTCCTTTTTGTACTCAAATTATTGGTTTATTTGATACTTTCCCTAATGTCATTGTCATTGTCATTTGTGATAGATTAATTATTTGTATGTTTGGTCCGAAAATATTTTGGTACGTTAATTTAACTACAATAATCACGATGGTTTACAGTATACCTGAACGTGTGGAGATAATTTTAATATTTGACTCCCAGAACGAAAGTTATTTGCAGACAGCTAACGTGTTTAATGAAAGACATCCTGAAAAAACATGTAAGTCACGTGTATATCCGTGATTTAGTCGCAAAATTTAGAGAGACCGATTCAGCGGCATATAGAAGAAGGAATGCTTGAAGTCCTTGGACAATTTGGAATAGATCCTACTTTATCAACTTGTCACGTCTCTGCAATAACAGGACTATCACATGAGTCGGTATAGAAAGTTTTGAAGACTCATAAATTTCACCCCTATAAAATGCAATGTCTTCAAGAATCCAGGTCCAGACCGAAGAATTCAGTTTTGTGAAATTATGACTGAAATAACTAAGAATGAACCTAGACTTTAAAAAAATATTTGTTTAAGTGATCATTTTACCTAAATGGTAATGTAAATAAACAAAACTGTCGTTATTGGAATGATGAAAATCCACATCTGTTTGGACAAGACCACACTCAGTATCCTGAGAAACTAAATATTTGGACAGAGTATTAGAAGATTCTGTGATTGGTCCCTTGTTTATACCGGGAAATTTAAACGGTGAAATGTACCTCGATATGCTGGAGAACACTATTGAGCCCTTAATTGTTCATGAATTAGAGAACCAACAGGACGGCGACAGAAATCCAGTTCTAGATGAAAATTTGTTGCACTTCCAGCAAGACGGAGTAGCGGTTACGGACTGGTTAGACAATAATTATCCAAATAGATGGATTGGAAGGAGAGGTCCCATTGAGTGGCCACCTAGATCACCAGACTTACCACCACCTGATTTTTCTTCTTCTGTGGGGTCACCTTAAGTCGGTTGTTTATAAAACTAAACCAACCTCAATCGACGAAGAATTAGTTAAGCATGTCGTGATATTACTAAAGCAATATTTGCCAACGTTCGTATGGAGTTTGAAAATAGCTTGTACTATTGTTTACAAAACAATGGAAACATTTACTAAATTAATTAACATTTTTGTAGTTCGACATTTAACACTTTTTCATTTTGTTGTCAAATGAATTTTTCTGCTTTATTGTCATACCCTGTATAATTATGACTTAGACCGTTGGAAAGCATGTTCTACGGGCTTTCTAACGACGTATCACAAGTAGGGGTTTGCCATTTAAATTTTTTTAGGTTGGCATAGGGGGTTGATGGGGGTGCGTTCTTTTTCATGTCATTTTAGTTCCCCCTCTCTACCCTAGAAATGATTTTGAAATTTTTTTGAAATCTCTTTTCGTTCACGAGGTACAGCCCGGTAGACGCTATTGGACTTTTCTTCATTATTTTTTTATGATGTTCCTCATTGAGCTGTAAGTACGACTTAATTGAACCATTAGACGCGTGATCAGTTATTTTAATCAACTGTTCTTGACCAACTCCAATCAACGCAAAAGCTTTTAAGGAGGGGATTGTTATTCTCTTTGTTTCTTAATCTATGCCCGCATTTTTTGCTGCTTTCTGGGTCCACGTAGGAATGGTATTCCGACCAACTGGAATATTTTTGTATGCAGCACTAGTATGATTTGACAATTTACGTTTATCCGTATACTTATTTCTCACCAAGCACTTTGAATTGGCACAGTTTCTTTTGCTTCCTTGTCCTTGTGGAAAAAAATTTCATTGTATTCCATCCTACCAGTTATATTTCCTCTTCGCCCTTCCACGGTATTGAACAATTTTCGACTTTTTAAAATTGACCTTTCTCATTCCATTATAATGATCTCAATTATTTCAATATTACTGCTACTGGTAAGCGGCGTTAAGGAAATTTAAGAGGAGATCTATGAAAATCAATAGCGGAAAGAATAAACAGACAAAGTAACTAGTGACAATCGAAAGGTTCAAAGTATTGCCCATAATATTCAATGCAAGCGTTTAGTCTTTGAAGGGTAGATTGAACAATGGTCTCAATTCCAGATCTTAAAAAAACTCTGAATGGCATTTCGTATTCTCTTAAAACAAGATTTTCAATTCGCCCCCAGAAATAGGAGTCTAAGACCATTAAGTCTGGTGAACTGACTAGCCAAATAAGGTCAATTTTAAAAAGTCCAGTATCGTTGAATTCTGTTCAGTAGAACCAGAGTAATCTAATATTCAAAGGAAAATTCTTAAAATTTACACGTTTCTTGAGATATATTGGGACAGTTCAAAAATATCGATATGTGGCTATTTTGGTTTCGTTAATATTAATACTACATATAAGTACTTTAATTTATAGATATAGAAGAATAAATATATTATTCAAAAACAGTGAAAGTTCAACTAAAAAGAAACAACTACTTCCCGGGATATATGCCCTTTTTTTCAGGTCGAGATGGGAAACTCATGTTCGAATGGGTCCAGGACCCAAACAGTGTTGGACCCATCCCCAAGGGGATACCTACCAGCCAGACCCACCTCAAACTTGCCGTTACCCCCGCCTCGGAATCACTACCCTAGCACACTTCGAGACGGGCGGCGGTCCCTCGCACATTCTCCGCTCACACCGTCGTCTTCTCTCTACTGTCACTGCTACCTCTCATGCCATATCGAGTCCTTCTCTTTCCCTAACAATGCTCTCTACTACTCCACTCACCTCCTTCCCTTCCTCCTCCCCTCCTAACATTATCTCCACCATGTTCTGCCAGAACCACCGCCTCCCCTAGTTTCCCCCCAACTTCTTCAGCACTTCCTCTTTCCTCCAGGATCTAAACACATGCCCCACATCATCCTCCACTTCACATCTCTCGCACACTCCAGTCTCACTTTTCCCAATCTTGTGGAGGTACCCTACTCTCGACCCATGTCCAGTGAACACCTTTGTCAAGAAGTAGTTCACCTCCCCGAATTTACGGTCCATCCAATCTCTCCTATTCCCAATCGCTCCTTTTAGCGCGCCCTCATACTCCTCCCTCCTTATCTCCATTTCCTCCTCCATCCATTCCTGAACTTCCTCTCTGGTCGCACCCCTCCAGCGTTTGTTCCTAGCTCTAGCCATCACGTCCAATGGGTAAGACCTTGCCAGCACCGCAGCTGCCAGTCCACCCACTGTCCTGTACCCTTGCACCACCCTTAGCAGTATCCCTCTCTGCACCCGCAGGTCTAACCCTCGCATTCACCCCCGCTCTTTCATCCCACTCCTCCTCACCGTACAGCATACTCTGCTCTACCGTCCTAACAATTACCCTCCTCTTCCACTCCCCCGGCCCTTTCACATTACACATAAATCTCCCCAGTCATGCTGCCCTCACTTTTCCCTTCTCTGCTGCCTTTACCATATGAGTTTTGAAGGATAATTGACTATCCAACCACACCCCTAGGTGTTTCACAGACTCCTTCATACGAATTCTCCTTCCCTTCACCATCACCCCCTCTTTCCTCGTCTTGCTCCCTACCTTCACTAGCAACCCCAACCTCCACTTCCAGTCCACACCGCTCTATCTTCTCCACAATCTTACATTCTCTCCGCCTCTCTTTCCATCTCCGCCTCCCTTTGCCGTACATACCAGACACACTTCGTCCGCATACACCGTAATCTCACATCTCTCTTTACATACTATCCCACAAACCTTATCAAACACACACTTCCAGAGCGTCGGTCCAAGAACCGATCCCTGGAGCACTCCAACCTCCGTCTTATACCTCCTCCCTCTGGAGTCTACAATCACACGCCCCGTCAGGTAGTCCTCCACCAGGTTAACCAACCCCCAACCAAGCCCCAGCAACGCGCTCAACGCGTTCCTGACGTCGAAGAACACAAGCCTTGACAGACATTGACTGGCTTGCAATTATAGAAGGGACAACATAACTTGCTGACCGGTTTCGGCGTATTTGCGCCTCATCAATACAAGGTATATGTTTTCCGTCCGAGAGCTCTAAGAGCCTAATCCCGGACTGAATTTGACACTAAAATCACAATCAATACATGTCTTCCAGTAACAGAAATGTTAAAGTTGTGACAATAGCTACATCTTCACATCCAACCGCAAACCAAAATTCGAAAAATTTCACAACAAGCAATAGGCTTGAAACAATAAAGTATTATTAGTTTCCTGTGGAATTTTACAGGAAACTGTAATAATACTTCACTTTCATTTAATATTTTTCAAAGCAGCTTCTGAAAAAATTAATAAAATAGTGCCCATTGACGTGCACGTTACTTATTAAGTTGGATTGAGTACATAACCTTTACATTGGTGGAAAAGATCTTTTTCCAACAAGTCCAAGTATGCAAAGATCTATAAAGCAGAACCGGACTCACAGACGTCCTTCCATAACAAGGTTCCCACTCTCCCCCACTTCTAATTTTAGTAGATAGACCAAAACTAGTAATATTAAATATACGCAGAATTTTTTAGATAATACGATGATTGTTGCTGTTATGCTCCTTAAATGGATACAGTTTGTAAAAGTATGCTTTTTAAATTTACTTACTCCCCCTAACGGTAGACCTGAAAGTTTTTGAATAATTTCCTAGTTTTTCTCAAAACCACTTTTATTATAGATTTTTTTTCCAGAGCTTTAGGGTGAAGCCAAACGAGCGTAATTTTGTGAGTCGTGAGTCGCGTATTTTCGGTCACTTATTTTACGTTCAACTGAATTTCTGTTGAGCTGTCTGACGAACGTAATTTATTCAGTTACTATTGAGCGTTGGTACGGGGTGTTCGTGTTGTCGAGTGCGATGGATCCATTAAAAACATTGTGTATTTACGAAGCATATTCAGAAGATGAGGCCACAAAAAGAAGCTGGGTAAACCCACTCAATAGTCAGAGGCTGATATGTGGACAGTTCCATATTTTATATGAACGTTTATGTGCAAATCCAGATATGTTTGGAAAGTACTACCATATACCAATACGTGTTTTTCAAGAATTATTACACCACCAATCAATTTTTCCGTGTCGAACCGAAAATCGGTCGAGTTTACGCGCATTGAGTCGGCAGAAATTCTGCTGCATTCGGTTTCATATAAAAAGGCAGTTGGTGCCACACGACGACGCAAAATGAGTTGTCTGCCGACTCAATGCGCGTAAACTCGACCGATTTTCGGTCGGGGTGAGGGTAGGGCAAGAAAGGGGAGCGATGAAGAGTGGGGAACAACAGTTTGTTACAAGTTGCGCAGTAGTCGACACGTTTCTTGCTCGCAAAAATGTTCGACACGGAAAAATTGATTATTGAAGTGGAACAACGGCCATGTTTATGGAATTTGTCAGAAAAGTCATACAGTGACAAGTTTTTGAAACAGAAAGCATGGCAAGATATCGCTGAGATTTGTTTAGAAGAATGGAATAATTTGACAAACGAAGACAAAGAAAAGAAACGTTAGTATTTTTTACCACATATCAGCCTCTGACTATTGAGTGGGTTTATCCAGCTTCTTTTTCTGGCCTCATCTTCTGAATATGCTTCGTAAATACACAATATTTTTAATGGATCCATCGCACTCGACAACACGAACACCCCGTAGCAACGCTCAATCGTAACTGAATAAATTACGTTCGTCAGCCAGAAATTCAGTTGAACGTAAAATAAGTGACCGAAAATACGCGACCCACGACTCACAAAATTACGCTCGTTTGGCCTCACCCTTACTATCATTTTCCAAATCAAACGAATTGATGAAAGAGGACCATCTTTTATTCTATTCTTATTCTTATTAACAACCTATTTTGTGTATAAATGCTTTCAAAGGAATGCGCATGCTGAACTTCTTCATTTTAGTTCTTTTTTATTTTATCCGCTGAATAAATTCGACTATTGATTCTTAAAATAATTAAATTGCGTCCGTACCATTTGATAGTGGAATTCGTAAGAGAAAATATCTAACAATAGAAACAACTATTTGTACATTGCACGTAGCGGACGCATGCTAGAGATTGTAAAAAGTAAAAAATAGTCGGATAAAGAGCTAGATAAAGCTAAGAAGAAATGTAAGGTTAGAGAGAACGTGCTGGTACACTGCATTGTATTCAAGAGTTCGAATCAATGTAATTCACCGAGATATGGTTATCTAGGCGGTAGTCTGCCGGCGGAATTTAGCCTCAGGTAGAATTAATTAGTTGGTGGATGTTTGTGGTATATCGGAAGAACGGTCGCACGTTTTCATTGTGAAGAATAAGAAATAGTGACCGACTCGTGCCCCAGAAGGTGCTGCGGGATCATGCCGTGATTTTTACTGTCATCCCATCAGTAAAAAATTACTTTTTGCTGATAAATGATAAAACATAAATAAATTTCAACATCGGTTAATAATTGCTTTATCCAAAATCTAAATATCACAAGAGACAACATAAATATAGGGCAATTTGGTACCATCAGTTTGTGGTGAGTGGGTCTATTAGGCCCTCCACTGCGACTCGCAATGGTCCATTGTGGCTTGTTATATGAGTGATACTTCAGGTTTGAGGTTCCAAATATCAGATACCTGATTCGAGCTGCAGCGCAATGCAAATACGGCACTAGTGTGTGACAAATTTAATGGTAGATAATTTACTGCAACTTGCTCCAAACTGTAGTGCTGTAGTGCCTCCAAGCCAATCCATAATGTATCTGGGAATTTGGTTAGACAGTAAACTAACACAATCAGTGCGGCTAGATTGGGCGATTTATCGCCATTTGGGCTACTTTGAACAATTTTTTGCGACAACACTTTAACTAAAATCACGAAGCGATTTTTGGGCGATATTTTATATCTTTTAGCTACTTTTTTGGCTATATTTCATTCGAGAAAGGTGGCAAGCAATTTAGTTTATGAAAAATTTTGTCAAACAGTTAACGATGACGTTAACAGAGCAATGACAAATAACGTGACAGTTTTGTCATATTATTGAAATACTAACGGAAATATCGAAGAAAATAAACAGTTTATATTGTTTATGAAGATAAAATATTGTAGCCTTCCTAATTAACAAAAAAAAATGGGAAAGTGGGGAGATATAATAAATGCCATAAAAAGAATGGGAGCAGGAAGTCACATTTCGTCTTATTTGAGTAGTTCTATAAAGTTATTTTTGTATAAATTACATGTTATGTTCATGTATTTTGGCGATTTTTGGGCTACATGGCAACGTTGGAACATGTTGCGATTTTTGGCGACATTTGCTGGTCGAGTTGGCGCTTAAGACGGTTGAACATCTGGCCACACTGAACACAATCATTACTTGGCAAAATAGATGAAATACACTTCCACAAAGGGACGTTGGACTTGCAGACTTATTGCTAACCGAGACAGGGGTGAATAAACCCTGCGGGGAAACGGACTATTATCCAACAATGGCTGCTTTAAAAAGTATATATTTGATCGGCTCCAAGCAAATGTAATTACTGTAATGAAAACGATGACGCCCACCATACCTTATTCGTATGTTCAAGATGGGATGAAATCAGACGAAACTTTCCGATCAGCTCCGATTCACCTTTTAATGTAGGCACTTTCATGGCGAGGTTACTTGATTCAGAAGACGGATAGAACATTGCGTACAGCACCGTGTAGACGATAATTGCAAAAAAGAGGTTGAGCAAGAAACTTGTAGTATAGTGATGACCAAGAGTAAACAGCCTTCTCAGCGGTTCCGGGGGAGTTTTGGTTGAAGGCGAATATGGGGTGGTTTTTGTGGGATACCCTCAGTGCTGCTTCGCTACTTTGCGCGAAGTGGGCTCGGTGGGATAAAATCCCACACTCCTGGGGAAAGATATAAGAAGTACCCGGGGCCTGAGACAAGATTTCCACCCACCAAAAAATTAAAAATTCCTCGAATGAACCTGTTCTTGCAGCCCAGTGATTTCATGTTTGATTGGTAAGATTTAAATAGGTGGCAACTGGAGGTTCTTTTCAGTTTGAAACCATCTATGGCATCCTTCCTCCAAGTCCAAAGTATTTGATTAGTAGAATACAGTGTATCATAAAAAAAAACAAATTCAAGGTGGCCGCCACACAAAATGGTGGTTTTCATATTTTTTTTAATACCCTTAGTTTGGCACGGATTGACTTTGAGAAAGACTATACCATACAGTTTCCAGCAAAGTTCAATGGGACGGCTGAGAGAAGGATGCTTAACTTTGTCAAGGTTTCAACTGTACACAGAATACAAGGCAGCACTGTAGACCACGCAGTTGCGTATTTATACTCGAAATTTTTCGAGGAAGGACAATCTTACGTGAAAATGAGTCGAGTAAAGTCTGTGGAATGATTAACTATGTATCGAGAAGCTAGAAGACTGGTGAAAAACTGCAAAAAATCCCTCAACAGGCTGACAAGAGACAACAAAGTGTCTCTAATATAGTGTGCCGGCACATGAGGGGATTGCAGGTAATGAAATGGCGGACCAGTTAGCTAAAGAAGGCTCTAAAGGAGACTTCATAGGTCCGGAACCGTTTTGTGGAATCACAAAAGATTGCATAAGAGGGGAAATCTGGAACTGGCTAGATAGGGAACACCAATTCAAATGGAGGGTGACACAAGGGCACCTTCATACAGAGAGTATACTGAACAAGGTAGACAAGGAACTCTCAACCAGGCTACTGAAACTGGGTAAGAGACATTTGAAGACAGTTACCGAACTGGTGACTGGACACTGCACCTTGAGGAAACATCTGTACAATATGGGCAAAGTTAGTGAACCTATGTGCAGAAAATGTGAACTCTATGATGAAACACCTACTCACATACTCTTCTGCGAGGACTTTCAAGAACTTAGACTGAAGCACTTTGAAGAGGAATTAATACAACCATCACAACTACTGAAAATCCCTCCAGTCAAACTAGTGGCCTTAATAGAAGACATGAAGCTTCTGGAATGAAAGTAGATAACATGGGAAATGGTACAAAGATTTAGTTCAAGTGCCTGGGCTGATGAGCACAACCCAAATATTTAAATGAATGAATGAGAATCTAGAATGCATCAAACTGACAGGAATGAAACTTTGTAATAATGAGGTACTAAAAGAACTAAATAGAATGAAAATTGAAAATAAAATAGACAAAAAAAGTTTTTAAGTTAAACGCTTTAATTGAAAAGAAAGATAATTATGATTTAGCATAATGCACTAAGAGCTAAGAAATAATTTGGTAGGACCTGAGAACCAGTCATCACGTAACTCTCCTTACCAATCGTAGCGAAGCGTAAGCGTAAAACGAGGAAATATTTAAATAGCAATTACAATTATATGAACGGTTGATTGTTGATAGAAATTTCACGTGCTCTACGAGCTACTACTTTAGCACTGCTAAATTTATTCCATACGTATTTCCTACCCCACCACCATTCTGGTGGATTTTTGAACTGTTATTTACTACTCGACACTTTTTCAACACGATTCTTATTCAAGTCTGTTCTCCTTGTCTCCACTCCCCATAATTCCTGTAGTATACACTGGTTAATTTTTTGACTTTTGACATCAAATTCAATGACAAATGACACAACCATACGTCAGTCGTCAATGTTGAAAATAACACTTGATAAATTGAAGTTTCCGAATAATCGAAGTAAAAATTGAAATAGCTTTTTCGTATGTCGAAAAACATCAACCAAAATGTTTATCCTCGATGTAGAAGAATAAAAAGAAGTATTTCGGAACTAGATCAGCTTTATAAGGGGGATACACCAAGAATTGTAAAAGGTAATGAAACGTTATCTTTGTCGATAACATTTCGGATACTAAAATAGAATTTCTCATATTTAATCTTTTGGTGGAATAGACAACAAGTGTAAGGAGCACCTGCCTGCAGCTCTCCAATCCTATGGAGGGTAGAGGGAAGGAGCACCATCTGAATGTATTAATAAGTGTCCATCGAAAGGAAGCAAATTAAGGTGGCGCCATAGTAGCAAGTGGATAGATTTTAAAAACAGCGCCATGCATTATTAGAGTAAGATACAAAAATTAAAAAAGGAAATACTACGTAAATAATTGAGATTTTAAATACTGCATATTTCTCAACTACACAAGTCACGAAAAATACTAAATTTTTCAACCCAGCAGACTTCACTCGGTTTATAACTCTATATTCATATCATTTCCATTGGCTACACGAGCGCCATTTCTGTGAATCTTCGAATTATAATTTGCTGTTTACAGGTGGACACTTTTTCAACTTGTCCCCCATACAAGATGGTGCTCCTTCCTTCTACCCTCCCTATCTAATCCGATGTTGCCACTTCTTATTTTGGTAACATCTAACCTCACTTTTTCTGTCTACGATTTGTGTATTGCTGTCTTTTCTTTTGATTTTTTTAATCATTATAAAAGTGTATTAAAATAACCATTGAGTGAGTTATCTATGAAAACAATGCCGGTGTTTTGTTTTAAGTGTGAAAAGTTATTCTCAACTCAGCCTAATCTCAACAGGCGACTCATTTTTAGGCAGTTTGTGAAACATTTCAACATTTACATCTACAAACAGGGACCGTAATAGAATTTTGAACTATACCCAAGTATTATTAATCTATGGCAAATAAAATAATTATTTCTATGTCCCCCACTATTTACAATTTCTGTCTTGGTTAAAACAGAGCATTGATTAATTTATAGAGAAGGGCAAGGAAAATCATTCAAGATGCCACTTTTTTAACACTGTAAAAAACAATATAGAATCTCCTGGCGGTTAAAAACAATGGACAAAATAAACGGAGGTTAGATGTTACCAAAATCAAAAGTGGCAACATCGGATTAGACAGCTGCAGGAAGCTGAACTTTACTGGGATTACTGCACAGTACCTGGGCATACAGTTTCTGGGAGACACTATTATACCGATCCTGGGCACATACAGTTCCTAAGCTCTTACATCTATTTACCGATTCAGTGAAATAAGAAAGTTCCTGTAGTATAACGTTCCTGTACTTGACTTTCTTGTTAAGTTACTAGTTCCTGGAAGACACAGCTCCCAGACGTGAGGTTCCTATATTCTGTTCCTGGATGATACAGATTAAGGAAAATAATATGTTATATTTTTTTTATAGCTTCACCAATGGTTGTAATTTTTTTTATATAATTTTAAGTACTAACACATCTTTGCAAAATTGTAAATGTAAAAGTTTCTTCATTATATATATTGTAATGTTTTTGTTATTTATTTAAATAGTTTTTAACTTGTGGGATTAAATTATACACCCTATGGCTAATTACTATCTATTTATTTAAAGAAACACACACTGTATTAAACTTAATTTATATAAACGCTCTACTTAATGTCTACTAATTTATTTACACTCGGTATAATAGTTCTAATTTATTTTCACCACTCGAATATTACACTATTTGTCTTCACTATTTTATTCACTGTCCGATTACTAAGAACTTCTGTGAACTAACTATTTACTGTCCGTTTCACTAATTCTCTCGAACTAACTAACTAACTGTTTACGCACTCCAAAATCCGCGTATATGAAGTCCTTATCGGTTCTGGAAAACTCTAGTGCCTTCGGCGCTCGTGCTATGCACGAACAAAACCGTTGTACTCGAATGTTCTCGAAAACATGCTGGCGCAGGGAGAATCCCGGCGTAGCCATCAAAATTTACAGTCGAGGTACAGGGCCGGCTTTGAGTTGGTGACCTCGCAACAATACATTTTTTTATCTAGTTTTAATAAGTTTTATTTAACACACAGATACTGTAACAACTTTTTCTTTAGTGTACCTTAGTATTCTTTATAGGCAGATAATCAACAGTTAAAAGTTAGCTGATCTTTAATTTGAATTTTTTCTAATTTTTTTTTTAAATAAAATTAGTGGTGTCCTTTGTTTTCTTATAATATCTATATTTAACTTAATTCCGCAGGCAACAAAGCCCTGTGAACTGGCTTTGTTATCTCCAAATTTCAAAATCAGTTTGGCAAGAACCTACAATATTAAATATTACTTTTTTTATTAACGCCCAATGCCGATAGGGTAGTTTTGTTTCAGCAAGTTGGACTCATATTTCCCATTATTGATGAAACACTCTGTATTTAATTACTGTATTTGTACTTTAAATCTAAAATAGAACATTAAACAATTTTTTTCTTGATTTATATCTGCCAGTAAGAAAAATACGCTCCATATTTCTACTTGGGCATCGAAAGATTTATACGTTCTTACCAAACATGGAATATATGTGTGTGTGTGTCCCAATGATAAGCAAAGTGAATCTAGTAATATTATTAAATCAAGTAAACCGTGGAACAATTGAAGTGGCCGTCGACTACCACCTAGCTACCTCACTTTATACTTAATATAGTAATCTGGAGAACAGTTCTTATCTATAACCGGCACATATATAGACAATTTCTTTGGTACGAAGATATATTTATTGACTTCCATTTACATACTACACAATTATTCACTATGGGGATATATATATGTGTGTGCGTCGAAAGAGAAGATCTATATTAGTTGATGAAATTTTCTAGGAAAATTTTGATTGTCAAATGAGTGATTCTTTTGAAAATATTAACCAGGGCAGTTTGATGTGTGATGTTTTGTGAATTTCTTGCCCAGTAACGACACTGTTCTCGTCAGCTGCAATTTATTGATAGACTATTGTTAAATTTTGAACTAGCTGTCATTTGGTTTGTATTTGACAGCCATTGAAAGCGTACATCTCATGAATTATAATGAGAAGGGAGAAATTTCAATTTTGACTCAAATCTATTCATGTATAATTTTTCTAAAGTCAATGTGAAGAAAGAGATTTTGAATCTCATTGATGGCAAATGTCGCTCAATGGCGTGCATAATTATAATATTTCCTCGATAGATCATCCCGGACTGTCGTTGAAATGGTCTCCAATATGCTATACTAATTAATTATCAATAAACTATAAAACGTACTGGTCGTTTAGCAAATAGTTATGTTGAAAAACAAGCCTAGTTGAAATAAAAAACTGCTCTACACTGTAACGAGTTATTTTTTTTGCAAGTTTAATTTTTATTTTTTTCCGTAATATATTTTATTTTACCACTAGGGTGTATATAACTCATTACTTTACAACCCTTTCTACTACCGCATTGATTTATTTTCGTTATTACCGTTGTATATTTTAGTATAAGTCCGAGTTACGCAAATCCAAATTCTACCATACACAATTTATTCATTTCCGATATTTAAATTTTTCAACTGAAGGGACGCCCGGTATATACACCATTTTAATTAAAGCCGAAGCCATTCAGTAAAGGTACAACTTTTTGTTGTAGGTAGATAAATTTCACGTTTAATTCCCTCACCACGGCTACGGCCGAAAAATGTAACTAGAATTTTGGATATAAATTAGCGAACAATTGATAGAAGGTCTCTGATTCATTCCGTCTCTGATTCATTCCGGCTCTCAATTATTCAGAAAAATTATTCTTTCGTGACTCTTCTCTCAACTTTCTTCCGATAACCGATAAACCGAAAATAATTGTGAAAATTTATTGCATTACGATTGTGTGTGGAAGCTGTATTTTATGAGGTAAATCATTTTTAAAAATAAACTGTGTATTCGAAACTTTCCGTACCGCCGCTTAATATTAAATTGTTGAATTCTTTGTTGTATTCTTTGGGAAATTTTCCGACCGGCTATTTTTTTTTGTTGTTGAATTGAAATTGGTTTTTTTATTCGTTTCTTTTATATGGAAATAAAGATTTGTGAACTGTAAATTATTAGTGGATTCTCGAATTATTTTATGCTTTTGGTTCTCAGTAGTTTTATATTAAATTGATATCCAAGTGGATTATAATATTTTAATTTTTTGCTAGTCCTAATATTTTTACCCTGTGTGTCAATAGCTGGATACCGTTTAACTCGTGGGAAAATTCTTTTTTTAATTTTTTCGGAATAATAGTTACCGGCTTTATTTAGATTCAAGGGTTAATCAGACTTGGAAGAGGCTTAGCCACAATTTGTTTGATTTCCCGGCAGATCTAATTCGTTCTTGAATTTTATTTTTTTTCGGAGTAATAGTTACCGGTTTCATTTGGATTCAAGGGTTGATCGGACTTGGAAGAGGCTTAGCCACAATTTGTTTGATTTCCCGGCAGATCTAATTAGTTCTTGAATTTTATTTTTTTTTCGGAGTAATAGTTACCGGTTTCATTTGGATTCAAGGGTTGATCGGACTTGGAAAAGGCTTAGCCACAATTTGTCTGATTACCCGGCAGATCTAAATCGTGCATTAGGGACCCCGTTTAGCCCGGTAGATTTGAACCGTATTGGATAACCTGACCGTTATGTCCGTCAAAGTACCAAGTATATGGTAAAGAAAGCTTATTTTCTTTTACCTGTTAATTTGCTTGTCACTAAAGAATTATTCGTAAAATAGACCACAGAGTATTAATAGACTAAAAGTTTCTTTTTGATTATTTTATGATATACCGATCTATTGTGTGATCGTAGGTATACACTAAACCGTAGGTAGTATACAACTTTGCTCAACCCCCTGTTTCCTTCATTAACCCGTAATTTATAAATTGGAGGATCCATATTTGATTGTAATTAGGTAGATAAAGTTAGTTCAACAAGACCCCTGGAATTTTCCGTAACCTCCATCTGAGGCTATCTGGAACTCTTGACGCTAAGGGTCAAGGGACCGTGGAGCAAACCACGTTAATAATCTGGCGCCCGAGATTTAAAACCGAATTTTGCATCAAGGGTGTCCATAGTGACGTGTTATTGTGGCAGGAGCCACGTGCAAGAAGGTAAGGCACGTTACAACACATCTAAACACAACAAAAGTCACGGCTCCTCTGGCGGGAATAGTTAATGTTGTAAATAATTTTAACGACACAGTGGACCGCATAAATAATTAACCGAATCGAGTGGTGCTTTTGTACTTTATTTTCATTTAAACTTATTATAATACTTTTGTCAATATCTTAGACTTCCGTATTAAGGCACTATATAAATTAAAAGTTTTTCATTGTATCTTCACTAGTTTGAAAAAGCTACTGTGTAGCGAAACGCGTCACTAATTTAATTTGAACGTTAGTTCAAAATAAAATGAAGATTTAAACAAATTAAATTGTTTTATTTCATCGTTTAGTATGGATCTTCATCAAGTAAAAGCCTCATCTATTCAATTTTTGATAAATTTATATTTAAGTATTTTTTAAAATATTTCCAAACGAGCAGTCTAAGAACTTCACGAACTATACCCCAGAGGTAAACTGTACTATTTCCATTTTTTACGATACTGACATTACTTTTTACGCGGAATCAGAAAAAAAATACTTTTAAAGTCAAATCCAAACAGAGTAACGAAAAAACCAAAGGTAAACTGTACTAAGTCACAAAGTCATTGAGAGGTAAACAATATCAAACGGAGGTATTATTTTTGGGCTGCTGTACTATCTCCATTAAAGGTGGACTTGGTATAAAACTCAAGATACTATCTCCATGAAAAAAACTGGAAGGTGGAATGACACAAGGAGATCAACGTGGCAAGAAAAATCCACTACCAAATAAAATATCAGCCCACATAAGAGAGAGCATAAGAAATCACATTTCACAATTTCCCACTGTTCAATCACACTATAGCAGAGAACGCTCATCTAAAAAATATCTAGATAGCAATTAAACAATTTACAATATATTCGAAATGTACAGAAATGTTGGAAAATAATCTTCCTGGAACTGAAATCCCTAAAGCTTGGCTTTATTTTGAGATATTTAATAATGAACTTAACTACTCTTTCAAACTCCCGGATAATGATACATGCGACAAGTGGGATGGATTTCCAATAAAGTTAAAGGATTCTTTTGGGGAAGGAAGGCAACAAATTCAAGAGAAATATGATCAGCACTTGGAAGAAGCGTCAAAAAATTACTACCTGAAAAACAAAGATATAATAAATAGTCAAAATAGCACAAATAAAAAGTGCCTCACGGTAGATCTGGAAAATTGTGTGCCAACACCTTGACAAATGCCCAAAGTTTTTATTCTTTAAAACTATGGACCTTCAATTATACAATTAGAGACACGACTAAGATCATTACTGCATGTTGTATGTGGTATGTGGGATTAAAGTATAGCAGGGAGAGGCGGTAATGAAATCGCCTAATGTTTGATGAATTATTTGGTAATCAACATTGAACAATCAACTGAAGAAGTAACAATTTGGTCCGATAATTGTCCGAGTCAGAATCGAAACATTAATGTAATTGTGGCTTACGCCGCACTTTTAAAACTAATAAAATATGAAAACGGAAAATAATTCAAAATTTCACAGGTTTGGTCTGAATAACCAGGCAAAGTTTTCTGCAAAACTTCTTTTGGCGAAGAAGATTTTAATGTCCTGGATTTAAACCGAAATACACGGAAGTCTGTGACATTTCCAGACGAGATACCAGTTATTAGAAATGCACCAAAACCTTTTGGGGAAAAAACATCTTCAAAACTTATCAAAATGGGTGCCAAAAATGTTTCACGGTTTCTACCAAAGTCTTCCTCATAGTAATAATATTCCGGTTGATGAAGATTAGTATTAGGATAGGTTAGGTGAAAAAAAAAATTTTATACGTATTACAAAACGATCAGAAAAAAATACTAACTCCTGCGCATTTTTAAAAGTAAACTTAAAAAGTCACATCTGCTGAAATTTTTAATAACAACTAAAATTTTTTTTATTTTTTTTAGAGGTAAACTGTACTAAAACCAAAAATATAAAAAATTTTTTTTTGGTTTTTGGCATTTTGTTTTTATACTAAGATGTTCATTTGTACGAAACAATAATTAACAAATAATGGTCATTTTAGTCATAAGTAAAACATTAAACCGCTCTCCTGTAAAATTTGCTAAATGGTGCTTAGTACAGTTTACCTCTGGGCTACAGATGTGCTTTCGTCCCTAGTAGCACGGACGAAAGTTTAACATTTACTCCCTGTGAGAAGTACACGCTCGCCCTCTATAACGTTGGGAGGAAAGAATTTCTCATGCGTATTTATACTCGTAACGACCAGCAGCACTCGCTTCGATCGTGCCGCAAAAGTCGGGGCAGGCATCAAAAACATGTAAAGTTAAAAAAATTTAAATTAATAACGTACTTTCGAACGGATATGAAGAAAAGTCGTATACACAACACGGGCCAAAAGTTGAACTCTCGGTCCGTCCGCTCGACGCGCAGGGCCGAAAATTCAGCTTTCGGCCCTGGTGGTGTAATATACTATTTTATTACTAGGGAGCAAAGTGTAATACATATAATTTTTCCTCCTATATACCTACCCCCTTATTAAACCTTTTTCCGAATTATTATTTATTTTTTTTGTCTTCATTTTGTCTTATATTGTATATATTGTTATTCATGCATGTCTTTAGATTTTTGTGGTAATAAGGTTAATGAGGCATTTGTAGGAAACCCATAACATCTTCGGAAAAATGTTTAAGGTACTAACGTTTAATCATTATTGTTATATTGTTGGTAATCAACTGTATATTTTCCAATTATTATTACTAGATACTTAGCTTTTCTATAGTTAATCTTCGCAATATCGAATGTTTTCGGCCGCATTCCTTTCACAGTTTCAGATAAGTTTGCGACTATTTAGATAGACTTGCCCCTTCACAGATTATAAACATAAATATTCCAGTGGCGGCTCCTCGAAGGAGGCTAAGGAGGCTTGACCTCTTCACCAATTTATTGAAAATTTTTGAGAATTTTTGACAATTTTCCCAAAATTATTGACAATATTTGACCATTTTTCAAAATAATGACAATTTTAACCATTTTTGGACAGTTTTTGACAATAAATGCCCATTTTTGACAGTTTTTATTGATAATTGACAATTTTTAACAATTTTTGCTAATTTTTGACCATTTTTTCAAATTTTTTGACAAATATTGACAATTATAGACCATTTTTCCAAATTTTTGATTATTTTTGACAATTTTTGAAAATTTTTCAAAAAACTCAACAATTTTTGACAATTATCAACTATTTTTCAGAATTTTGAGAATTTTTGACAATTTTTAACGATTTTTATCAATTATTGACCATTTTTGACAATTATAGATCAAGTTTGAGAATTTTTGACAATTTTCCAAATATTTTGACAATTATTGACCATTTTTCGAAATTTTTGACAATTATTGACCATTTTTAACGATTATTGATCAATTTTGAGAATTTTTGAACAATTTTGGCAATTTTTCAAATATTTTGACAGTTTTTAACGATTTTTGACAATTATTGACCATTTTTCGGAATTTTTGACAGATTTTCTATAAAACTGGACAATTATTGACCATTTTTGACAATTATTGATCAATTTTGAGAATTTTGAACATTTTTGACAATTTTTCAAATATTTTGACAGTTTTCACCAATTTTTGACAATTATCGACCATTTTTCGAAATTTTTGACACTTTTTCTAAAAGTTTTGACAATTATTGACCTTTTTTGAAAATTATTGATCAATTTTGAGAATTTTTCACCATTTTTAACAAGTTTTCAAATATTTTGAAAGTTTTTAACGATTTTTAAAAAATGTTGACCATTTTTGACCATTTTTCAAAAATTTAACAATTATTGACCACTTTGATTGTTTTTCAAAATTAGTGACAGTTTCTAACCCTTTTTGGAAAGTATTTGACAATAAATGTCTATTTTTGACAGTTTTTAACAATAATTGACAATTTCTAACAACTTATGATAATTTATGAACATTTTTTCAAAATGTTTGAGAATTATTGACATATGTTGACAATTATAGACCATTTTTCCAAATTTTTGACTATTTTTCACCATTTTTTCAAAATTTTTGACAATTTTTCAAAAAACCAAACAATTTTTGACAATTATTAACTATTTTCCAGAATTTTTACAATAATTGTCCATTTTTGAAAGTTTTTGACAATTTTTCAAAAATTTTGACCATCGACAATTTTTTACCATTTTTCAAAAACTTTGACAATTTTTTCAAAATTTTCACAATTTTTTCAAAATTTTGACAATTTTTCAAATATTTTGACTGTTTTTGAAAATATTTAACAATTATTAACCATTTTTTCAAAATTTTGACAGTTTTTAACAATAATTGACAATTTTTAACCATTTTTGCTAATGTTTGACCATTTTTTCCAAATTTTTGACAATTATTGACAATTATAGACCATTTTTCCAAATTTTTGATTCTTTTTGACCATTTTTGAAAAATTTTCAAAAAACTTAACAATTTTTGACAATTATCAACTATTTTTCAGAATTTTGAGAATTTTTCAAGTTTTTTGACAGTTTTTAACGATTTTTGAAAATAATCGACCATTTTTCAAAATTTTTGACAATTATTGACCATTTTTGACAATTATTGACCATTTTTAACAATTATTAATCAATTTTGAGAATTTTTGAACAATTTTGGTAATTTTTCAAATATTTTGACAGTTTTTAACGATTTTTGACAATTATTGACCATTTTTCGAAATTTTTGACAATTTTTCTGAAAGTTTCGACCATTATTGACCATTTTTTGACAATTATTGACAATTTTTCTGAATTTTTCGACCATTATTGACCATTTTTTGACAATTATTGACAATTTTTCAAATATTTTGACAGTTTTTGACAATTATCGACCTTTTTTGACAATTATTTATCAATTCTGAGAATTTTTTACCATTTTTGGCACTTTACTCCTGTGTAATACATATAATTTTTCCTCCTATATACCAACCCACTTATTAAACCTTTTTCTGAATTATTATTTATTTTTTTTGTCTTCATTTTGTCTTATATTGTATATATTGTTATTCATGCATGTCTTTAGATTTTTGTGGTAATAAGGTTAATGAGGCATTTGTAGGAAACCCATAACATCTTCGGAAAAATGTTTAAGGTACTAACGTTTAATCATTATTGTTTTATTGTTGGTAATCAACTGTATATTTTCCAATTATTATTACTAGATACTTAGCTTTTCTATAGTTAATCTTCGCAATATCGAATGTTATCGGCCGCATTCCTTTCACAGTTTCAGATAAGTTTGCGACTTTTAGATAGACTTGCCCCTTCACAGATTATAAACATAAATATTCCAGTGGCGGCTCCTCGAATGAGGCTAAGGAGGCTCGGCCTCCTCACCAATTTATCCAGCAAATAGCAATTACTGATCAATTTTGACAATTATTGAAAATGTTTGAGAATTTTTGACAATTTTCCCAAAATTATTGACAATATTTGACCATTTTTCAAAATAATGACAATATTTAACCATTTTTGGAAATTTTTTGACAATAAATGTCCATTTTTGACAGTTTTTATTAATAATTGACAATTTTTAACAATTTTTGACCATTTTTTCCAAATTTTTGACAATTATATACCATTTTTCCAAATTTTTGATTATTTTTGACCATTTTTGAAAATTTTTCAAAAAACTCAACAATTTTTGACAATTTTTCAAATATTTTGACAGATTTTAACGATTTTTGTCAATTATTGACCATTTTTCGACAATTAATGACCATTATTGATCAAGTTTGAGAATTTTTCCAATATTTTGACAGTTTTTAACGATTTTTGACAATTATTGACCATTTTTCGAAATTTTTGACAATTATTGACCATTTTTGACAATTATTGACCATTTTTAACAATTGTTGATCAATTTTGAGAATTTTTGAAAAATTTTGGCAATTTTTCAAATATTTTGACAGTTTTTAACGATTTATGAAAATTATTGACCATTTTTCGAAATTTTCGACAATTTTTCTAAAAGTTTTGACAATTATTGACCATTTTTTGACAATTATTGACCATTTTTGACAATTATTGATCAATTTTGAGAATTTTTTACCATTTTGACAAGTTTTCAAATATTTTGAAAGTTTTTAACGATTTTTAAAAAATGTTGACCATTTTTCAAAATTTTAACAATTATTGACCATTTTGATTGTTTTTCAAAATTAGTGACAGTTTTTAACCCTTTTTGGACAGTATTTTGCAATAAATGTCTATTTTTGACAGTTTTTAACAATAATTGACAATTTCTAACAATTCATGATAATTTATGACCATTTTTTCAAAATGTTTGAGAATTATTGACAATTATGGACCATTTTTCCAAATTTTTGACTATTTTTTACCATTTTTTCAAAATTTTTGACAATTTTTCAAAAAACTTAACAATTTTTGACAATTTTTCAAAAAACTTAACAATTTTTGACAATTATCAACTATGTTCCAGATTTTTGACAATAATTGTACATTTTTGAAAGTTTTTGACAATTTTTAAAAGATTTTGACCATTTTTTCAAAATTTTGATTATTTTTGACCATTTTTGAAATATTTTCAAAAAACCTAACAATTTTTGACAATTATCAACTATTTTTCAGAATTTTTGACAATTTTTCAAATATCTTGACAGTTTTTAACGATTTTTGTCAATTGTTGACCATTTTTCGACAATTATTGACAATTATTGATCAAGTTTGAGAATTTTTGACAATTTTTCAAATATTTTGACAGTTTGTAACGATTTTTCACAATAATTGACCATTTTTAACAATTATTGATCAATTTTGAGAATTTTTGAACAATTTTGCCAATTTTTCAAATATTTTGACAGTTTTTAACGATTTTTGACAACTATTGACCATTTTTCGAAATTTTTTACAATTTTTCTAAAAGTTTTGACAATTATGGACCTTTTTTGACAATTATTGATCAATTTTGAGAATTTTTCACCATTTTTGACAAGTTTTCAAATATTTTGAAAGTTTTTAACGATTTTCAAAAAATGTTGACCATTTTTGACCATTTTTCAAAATTTTAACAATTATTGACCATTTTGATTGTTTTTCAAAATTAGTGACAGTTTTTAACCCTTTTTGAACAGTATTTTGCAATAAATGTCTATTTTTGACAGTTTTTAACAATAATTGACAATTTCTAACAATTCATGATAATTTATGACCATTTTTTCAAAATGTTTGAGAATTATTGACAATTGCGCTTACAATTATAGACCATTTTTCCAAATTTTTGACTATTTTTTACCATTTTTTTAAATTTTCGACAATTTTTCAAAAAACTCAACAATTCTTGACAATTATCAACTATTTTCCAGAATTTTGACAATAATTGTCCATTTTTGAAAGTTTTTGACAATTTTTCAAAAATTTTGACCATTTTTTCAAAATTTTGACAGTTTTTAACAATTATTGACCATATTTCAAAATTTTTAATAATTATTTACCATTCTTGACAATCATTGACTAATTTTGACATTTTTCTAAGAGTTTTGACAGTCATTGACAATTATTAAACATTTTTAACAAAAGTTTTCGACAATTTTTGATAATTATTGACCATATTTGACAATTTTCTAAAACTTTTGTGTTTTTGACAATTTTTCAAAAATTTTGACCATTTTTCAAAAATGTTGACACTTTTCAACAATTATTGACCATTTTTGACAGTTTTTTTATAATTATTGACCATTTTCTCAAAATTTTGACAATTTTCAACAATTTTTATGTCCAGCCTCCTCTCTACTCTCTGCTCTGGCGAGCCGCCACTGAAATATTCAACTAGGAGCGGTAATAATAATTGAGAAAATTAATGGGTGAAAAAATCACTAGAGCATTTATCGCTGTAAAAGCAGCAAGTAACTTTGGCCGCTGCAAAAGATACAATTAGATTCCGTATAATTCACGGTTTTGTGTCTAAATAATAATATTTATGAACAAACATTTTTTATCCCTTAGTTCTAATTTTAAAAGCTAAAACCATACTTCATCTAGTAATATACGCTGGTAAAATTTGAATACATCTTTAAGCATCGAAACAGCAAACTCGAGAAAATGGAGGAAAATTTTAATTTTACCGATAACACAGCCAACGAGTGACATTACAATGAAAGGTGACAAAATTCTTTAAAAAACACGAAATGTCGTGTCAAAAAATTGAAACAAAACTACTTATAGGTACATCAGAATTCGCCTGGAATTCATTTTTAAATTCAGAAAATCATTGTATTAACTTTAAAATCCCTTCGAATGGTATTTCGTGTAACAAATTCGACTCAACACTGTAGGTTGTACTGGATAAATTATAATTAAGAAATTTGATTACTTTTTCCAATAACAAATCAAAAATCGCTTCTCCGCTTCTCTCAATTTTCGAATCGGCTAGAAAATAGAATTAATTATTCTCGATATCGAAACTATACATAAGTACACTCATATATCTCTAAGCAGTCCACAAGAATGTATTCACGGGTGGATATTGCAACAAAAAGGAAGATAGTTAAGAGCCGTAAATCAACGGTGCAATTATCAAGGTGGCCTGGAGCTTCTTAAGTTATAAATTGTGTACTTCCTCTACGTATTATAGTAAGTGGAAGGCGAAGAGTATTACCTTTGAGGGAAGCGTTTGCTTTTAAACTTGTGCACCTGTAAGTTCACGGTAATCGCATTGGTAGATGATACTAGGCTGTTTAATAGAAATCCATGGAATTTTTTATGTATTGCATACTTATACGAGGGGTTTTTGGTCTTAAAAGTTATTCACCCAATCAAAAATATGAATTTCGATTTAAAAAAAATTAATAATTAGGTTATACAATGTTGGAAGTAACCCGATTCTACCCTGATCTTCACAGATGCTTCCGAAACAAATTCTGGAGTGGGATACGAAGTTGTTGTACCAGAAAAAGTGGAAACATTTAAATTACCGTCAGAATCAGTAATGACAGGTGAACTTTATGCTCTGCATGAGGCTCTTTCTTATACAACTAGTAAGAAATAAAAGAATGTTATCGTAGTAACCGATTCTGTCAACTCATTATACCTGCTATCCAAAATATATGTTCAACATCCAATAGTCAAGTTAATTGAAAAACAAATGCACATTGGCGGATTTACACATTTGCCGCCAGTAGGTAGGCTATTCAAATTTTGCCGCCCCTACCAACATCTACAATATAGCCTATTTGACAATCATATTATTAATAACAAATTTTTTTTGTCAATGAAATTTTAACTTAATGGTTTGTGTAATATAGTAGACAACCAAGAAGCCGTAGTATGCGCCTTTTTGGATATAGAAGGAGCTTTTGACAATACTCCTCATGAGGCTGTCAAAAGAGCATTAAATAGAAGAGGTGTAGACAGCACAACATCCAAATGGATGTCGGAACTGCTCACCACTAGAGTAGCAGAGACGAGGACGAGCAAAGACATTGTCTCTATCTGTACAACCAGAGGATGTCCACAGGGAGGAGTAGCATTCCCATTAATGTGGAGCCTGACGGTTGACGAACTCCTGTGTGGTTTGACTGACCACGGAATATCCTGCCAAGGATATGCTGATGATATTGTCATAACAGCCAGTGGAAAATTCGAAAATACCCTTTGTGACATCGTACAAAAGGGTCTGAACTATACAAATAGCTGGTGTAGGCAAGTGGGACTCAACATCAACCCCACCAAAACCATCTTAATAGCCTTCACTAAGAAAAGAAAGCTCAACCTCAAAACCATTAAACTTAATGGGAGCGAGGTTGAATGGAGACAGGAAGTCAAGTATCTAGGTTTGACTCTAGACAGTAAACTCCTGTGGAACAAACACGAAAAGGAGATTATATACAAAGCAAAAATGGCTCTAATGGTGTGCAGGAATCTGGCAGGGAGAAATTGGGGGTGCAACCCAAAAATCCTGAGCTGGATGTACACTGCCATAGTGAGACCAATTATCACTTATGGAGCCATTGCGTGGAGTAGTAGAACTAGCCTATTGACAACGAGAGAAAACCCCTCAAAAATTCAAAGACTAGCCTGTATGTGCATTACAGGAGCAATGAGAACATGCCCAACGGCAGCCATGGAAGTTATTCCCAACCTCACACCATTACATATGGTGGTGGAAAGTGTTGCAGAAAGAACAAGATACAGACTAAGTAGAGAGGGAATCATTAAAAAAAAACCACCTCCTTACTTCTTAGAAATCAAAAAACCTGGGACATGCCACAAGATGGTATGATGAAAAAGTATAATTTTTCAAAGAAATTCGATACGGAATTAAGCAACAAGAAGGAATGGGATCCAAATACCATTACCAGACTTGGAAAGAATGCCATTCAATGGTACACGGATGGCTCAAAAGCAATAGAAGGAACTGGGATAGGAGTGTACGGGCCAGGAACCAAACACTCTGAAAGCTTGGGAAAAACCCCGAGTATCTTTCAAGCGGAAATTCACGCCATAAGAAAGTGTGCCCAGTTCAATATTGATAAAGGATATAGAAGGCAAAGGATTATCATAATGTCGGATAGTCAAGCGGCCATTAGAGCACTGAGCTCTTGTGTTATCAGTTCCAAAATGGTGTGGGAATGCCTAGGCAAACTAAATGAACTAGGCGAGAACAATATAGTCACCTTACTGTGCATTCCAGGACACACAGGGATATAAGGAAATGGAATAGCAGATGAACTAGCAAAGAGGGGGACTGGAACACCCTTTTGGGGACCGGAACCCTTTTGCGGTATAAGCTCCAATGTAATAGTGGGAGAAATAGGCAAAGCCGTAGAGAAGAGAAGATCTGACCATTGGAAAGATCTAGTAGGACTTAGGCAATCAAAGATTCTTCTGGGTGACTACAACCTGTTGAGATCAAATGAATGCATAAGTCAAAGTAAAACTGCACTAAGAGTTTTAACAGGCATCCTTACGGGACATTGTCGCCTGAATGGGCACCTGAAAAAGCTCAAAATAGTGGAGGATGAAGAATGTAGATTCTGTGGTATGGAAGAAGAAACCTCCATCCACATACTTGCGAACTGCACAGCAATTCAGAATCCTAGGGCACAACACCTCGGAGATTACTGGATAGAAGAGGGACATTTACCTAAGTTAAAGCCTGCAGATATCCTAAAATTCCTCCGGGAAATAGGACTGAAGGAGCTACTAGTCTCTGAGACTTTCCTCAGGAACTAAGTAGAAGTAAGGGGGCACAATAGATCTTCTAGGTCTCAGTGAATGTCACCCCAATCTACATACATACATACATACATACATTGTGTAATATAGTCATAGTCACAACACTAATTATTATGATGGTGAACTAGGCGATCGATGTGTCAGTTCCTAGTTTATTCTCAAATCCCAACAATTTAGTTAAAACTGCACAAGAAAAAGGTTGGGTTTTTGAGCTAATTTTTTGTACAACAAAGCTAAGGCGTTTTTGTTTTCTTGGCTTAAGGTTGATTTTGACAATTTCTCACCCGTTTCCAGCAAAGTGCTGTTGAACATAGAGCTATGCGAACTGCTAAATACAAGTTAGCATAAATGTTATGCAAATTCTGTTTCCGCAGGAACGAAGATCTTTTCAATGATCCAGATTCCGGTTGATCAGTCGTGATGGATACGAGTACAGTTTCTACATTTCTAGTGATGGAATTAAAGCACGGGAGGCAAAAACATATTTATGAAGTCATCCGTGCCTCACGCTCCCCTACATATTGAATTGTTTGTGTGGTCCTAATAACATTTATAACATTTTTTTATAGGTATATATATATAAAAGTATATATAAATGTGTAGGTTTTGTTGAAGATGATTTTGAATGTTTCACAAAGTGACGTGCATATTCACAAAAATGTACCTCGTTCATCCACCCTGATGGATTTGAAACACCTTCGCTTCCTGGAGGACTATTGTTAATAAAATGATCATGATATCTTACCCGAGAGAAGACAAACATGGGAGGAATGCAGTTACCGGTCGCAGATACCAGTTACCAACGTCCCTCTTTCTACTATAACTATATATATATATATATATATATATATATATATATATATATATATATATATATATATATATATACATCTTCAACAAAACCTACACTTTTATTATTAGATAATCATGATAGTCATTTATTGATAGAGGCATTGGACTATTTTAAATTAACGGGGTAACTGTTCTTTCATTTCCTCCGCATTGCAGCCATAAGCTGCAACCTTCGGATAGAAGCGTTTACGGCCTCCTTAAAAAATATGTGACTCATGGCAGGCTTTAAGGTTTCCGGAATTTCTCCTTTTGACAGAGATGTTTTTGAAGATTCTGAGTTTATGGCGTCTTATGTCACGGACAGGCCAGATCCAACCAAAACCCCACCTAAAGATACCGGTCTTAATAAGTCTACCGTGGAAAGAAAAACTAATCTAAAGGTGATCGCAGATAATTTAGATTCTAAAGAAGTTCACGAAGAAGCTACCGATAGAACAGTCCTTGAAAAGACGACTCCACCTAAAGTAGTTAGCAATATTATTTTAGATGAGCAGCCTTGTTGTAGTATATCAGTAGTGAATAATACTGTAACTCTGGAACAATTGAAGCCACTCCCAAAAGCACCACCAAGAAAAAACAAAAATAGTAGAAGGAAAAGAGTCTCAGATATTTTAACCGACACCTCAGTTAGAGATGCGATCCAAGAACAAAAAGAAAATGTTAAAAACAAAGCAAAAACAGTTAAAAGAAAGTTAGTTGCATCCCAGAACGATAATACAGCAATATCCGTTAAAGGGAAGTCAATTGCCGCAAATAAAAAAATAATTGACAAACAACCTTTACAAAAAAAAATAAATAAAGTGAAAAAGAAAATTATTCTAGTAGTTCAGATGAAGAAGAAGTTTTGTGTTTAATATGCATAGAACCATATTGTAACAGTAAATCCAAGGAAAAATGGGTACAATGTACTAACTGCAAGGATTGGTCCCACGAGCAATGCACTAATTGAGATGTATTTTATATATGCCATAATAATAATTGTGATAGTGATAGTGTGATAGTGATTAGAATATTTAAATTCTTCTCTATTTTGTTTTACATATTTTTTTTACTTACCTACTACTTCTAAGAATTAATGTATTTGTTTTTTTAATAAATTTAAGGCTTTAACATTTCAACCACACCTATTTCTATAACTTCCTATATAATCAACATACCCCGCAGAGTTGTTCAACGTGCCCCACCGGAGGGGTTGGTTGAATACTTGTATGTGATAAAGAATTAAGTATCTTATTACTTTAAAATATTATTATTTGTTATATCTAACTGAAGTATAAATTTGACAAAACATTTACTAATCGTCGTTTCAGTTTTAAGTTTATAGTTTTATAATGAATACCGCTACTGTTCTCAGTGAATCACTCTGTATAGTTCTGGCCCACATTAATTACCAGCACAAGAGAAAGTTCGTGAATTTTGGAGAATCAAAATTTAAAATAAAATGGCAAAACAATGTCATTTTGATATGTATCAGTAGATTAATAAAATTAATGATTCTAGCACAAACCAAAACGATTTTTACACATTCATTTTCAAAAAAGAACATCAATTTTGGTACATTTATTATAAGCCCACGCGTTTTTTTTTGTTACTCGATTAAAAGTATCTAGAGTGAACTGGTCCTTAAAAGCCTGACAGAATCGAAATTTGTATAAATCATTATTTATTTTCGTTAAACCAGTGAAGGAAGACAATTTTACGAGACTAAGATGATGTTTGTTATTTATTAATAATAAAAGTAGGAAAAAATCAAATTTTGTAGTTATCAAATTATTATAGCTTATTTGAAATTGATTGATAGTACAACAGAATTATTTTACGTTCATCAGACTACAAAAATTATGGTAAAAATTATAGTATTTTTACTCCGAACAACACTTTGCCCAACCAAAATATAATCCTCACTATGTAAATGTAAGTTTATTACGCTTAGAGAAATACGTAATATGTAGTTTTCACACCTTAACTATCCAATCGATGATCATGAAATTTTTTACTCACATTGTCAGGAGTAAAGTAAAGGTTATAGGGCTGAAGAGGATAACATCCTTAGAGTACATCGACGATCTTGCGATTATTGAAAAAGGCAAATTCGCAGGAGCAGTCTATGACCAGGCTCAAACTGTCCTAATCATAATCAACAAGTGATGCCAATAGGAGGAGCTAACTGTAAACCTTCTCAAAACCACGATAAGCGTTTACCAAGAAGAAAGTTTTAAGAGGATTGAAGTCACCAGTTCTAACCAGGGCAAAATACTTGGAAGTCATATTTGACTACAAGTTAATTGGAGCTACAAACAATATGATCATATAGCTATATACCAGGGTCATCATATCCATGATGCTATCAGTTTATGTTTACATACAGGGCAAAGCCCAATCAGACACCAATAGATTGACTAGGCAAGCGCTCATGATACAACTACACTGTAAGACGTATAACGAGATAAGCAAAAAGTTGGAAACCGACTCCTTGATGGAAATACCAATGAACGAGATGCTTCCCAAATATAGCTTTGAGAAGAATGTTGAAACAGTCACACCAGGCAAAGAGGAACTTCAATTAATGCAGAAATGGCCTGCGGCACAGATGGTCCAAGTCTCCCTGTACTTAGGCAAAAGCACGTGACTATTTTCCAGGCAGACGTCACAGGAGTACATCTCTGTGCAGGAGAGTTATTGAGGCAAGGGTTTAAGAAAAAGTGCATGTCACATGCTCCGACAGCCAAGTGGTTAGTTTGGGAACTCAAAACAGACTGACCTTAGCCTGGGCCACTCAGAGCACGAGAGCAATATGGAGAGGCAGATTCACTTTCCCGAAAAGGAGTATGATTCGCTTCTATTGGTCCAGAACCTTTCTTTGGTATAGCGAAGGCACTGCAAAAAACCGATAGCAAAACTTGGATGAAAAAGCGGATTCGAGAATGGTAGAAGAAGACGCTGGAAATGAGACAGGACGAAAAGTTCCCATAGCCAAATTAACGGAGTACTCACTAAGCCAAAATAGGAAAATAACCCGGATTCTCTGGGGCTCCTGACAGGGCAGTGTAGACTCAACAAACACATGAACAGCAACTGATTGGCAAAAATATGCAGATTTTACCAAGAAGATGAGGAAACCTCAGCACACAAATTGTGCTACTATGAAAGGTTGACTAGAACAAGTTTTTCGACGATAGAAGAGGAAATATTATAAGCATCCATATGGAGGACATGAGGTCGCACCTATGGAGTCTAGTAATATCGAGTCTAGGCAAGGAACTCTAGCATGACATGAGGGCATAGAAAATAGATCTGCAAAGGTCTTGGTGGAGGGCTCCTGGATTAATCTTAAACTCAAAGGTTTTAGGTTTTTCCAAATAAAAAATAGTGATCACGTGGCATGTCACAATTGGTTATATCCTCAATTAATCAAACGATTATCATGAAATTTTGTACACAGATTGTCTGGAGTACAGAAAATGACATAGGATACGTTTCATTCAGAAAAAACAATGATCCCTAGGAATAGGAAAATTAGTGTTATATGAACGTTCGGTATATCAACTCAGCCTCCCTCAACTACTTATACTCTGTAAAGAGATGCTTATCAGTTTTCTAAACTGAATTTTATCAAAATTATTGAATTTTTGATGGTTTTTACAAGTATTTAAAGAACAAAAAAAAAGATCGAAGCCGCGGTAAAGTATAAAAGTGAAGCCAGGCAACCATATGGGAATAGGTCAAAGCTGCACTGCTTGGGGTGATGAATCATTAATATCCAAGGCTTTTTTTTTCAAAATATTCAGGTATGTTATGATAAATATAAGACAACAGAATTTTAATAATTGAAGCGTTAAATATAAAAAAAAATAAAAAACGGAGTAATTTAAGAAAAAAATATTTATTGCTATTTGTTAAGGATGATATAATAAACAAATCAAAAGTAAACATGTGTACATCCGCTTTATATGTTTTTAACATCGATTCAAAATAATAAGGACATACAAAGTTAAAAAAATAAAAACGAAGAGGAAAATGAGAAAGGGATTACTCTAATATTTGAGAAAGTGGCCAAGCGCCTTACTCTGATATATGAGAAAAAGGCTAAATGCCTAACTCTACAGATACATTCAAACTAAAACGGAACATAGGGATTTTAAGCATTGTATCAGAACTGCTTTTGAACTAGTCGACCAACATCCAGCTTCAACAGATTAAAAACACGATTATTGCAATCGTTTATTTGGACACCTATAACATATCGTACAATTCCCACCAATCCGTATTCTCAACTGTGGGCGGTCTTTAATTAGCGTCAGACAATCAGTAAATAGCAGTCGATGGGTGAGCGCATAACTTTGTTTCAATTGAAAGAATCCTATTTTGTTTTATTTACGAATTTATTTTTATTTTGAAAGCCGCTATGGCCAAAAGATATGAAAACATATTATCTTAACTGGAAACATTAATTGTTATAGAGAATTTAACAATTAATTTTCGATTTGAACAACAAAAACGTAAGCATATTTTTTCAATATGTAGCGACGTTTACTAACCCCATCAAACAATTATTCAATACTAAATCGCAGTTCGCACAGCACGTCGCACATAACTAACAAATTTTGGAAGGAGAAGGGGCGGAGTTTCTTACAGAGGTTCTGAATCCAGCTGTCTAACTAAATACTTGATATTAATTGGAGTGAATTTATAGAAATGTTTTGTTGGTGGACTATTCAGATCGGATATTTACATCGAATACATTAAACGGCTATGATCCGTTTTTCTTTGCACGTATCTGTGTATTGAGAAGAGTTTTATAAAAAAGTGTATGTTCCTCCTTTTCCAAGTATGGTATCATTGATGTTAAATGTTTTTTTTTTATTTTCTGTTATTTTGTTTTCATTTGGCAATGGAATTTAATTTTTTTTAATTTATTAGTTTTTTTTCCAAGGTGCTACATCACTAAAATTTTCCTTTGTGAAAAGAAGGCCCGGGTAACTTTTATCTAACTTTAGATGTTTAACTTTACTGATGTTTACTTGTTTTAGGTTAATAGTAGCGTCTGCCGAAGACTGAATATTGAAAAATCTCCCACACATATCAACTCCCTCAAACCGACCAGTGTGGGTACTAGAAATGATAACATCTTTTAAGTCTTCAGGCACCATTGCCTTTACTTTTCTTTTTCGTTTTTCTATTAATGCAAAATCGCGGTCGCACTGTAAAAAACTGTGACCGCTAACTAAAAATTTGTGCCCTATTGTTTCGAAAATTCCACAGCTTATGAGAAAACAATAAACAAAAACCATCATTCGGTTTTTGTTTTGAGCGGCGCAGTTGTCACTCTACACTATTAATTTTTTTTTTAGCAATACCCATGTTTAAAATCCGAAGCAAATCTTATTACCTCCCCGTCCGGCGAATCCCTCATTCCAAAAACACATGTAAGATTTTTTATCATCCCCTAAATGAATGCATAGGTAGTAACACGATAACAGGCTTAAGTAAAACATGTCCGAGTGTGTTAGTGTTGGAACAAACAAAACCTGCTCCAAATCCAAGGAAGTAACACTAGTTGTACTGCCAGGTTCTTGACATTGTAGGACATCCGCTCTCATAGAAGAAGTAGCTGCTTCGACTTTTCTATGGTAGAGCTCAAGCTGCTGTTTTGCTAAGAGACTACTTCATTTTTAGCATGAATTTCGCATTTTAACCGATCGCAAGTTTTGCATAATATTTAAGGAAAATGCGACGATAGAACTGATGAGTTACCAAATTCTCAGGATGCTGTTCCTTAAATTCTTTGTAAAGGAGAAATACATTTAAATCCGGGCTAAGAAACTATTTGCTAGATTTGACCCGAGAATAATGAGACTCATCTCGTGGAATAGAGTTTACATGTTCTCTTATGCTTAAAATATAATTATCAGTAAACTTATTAGGACACGTACGCGTTCTTTTATCAGTAAAGGCTGTATCACCTTTTTTCTTTTTAGTAATAATAGTTAAAAGTTTTTTTGGTTACCCCAAAAATGTTCATAAAGTTTTTCTTGCAAACTTCAATAACATCTCCTTTACCGTCATGTACAGTGTAGTGGATTGTAGCTTGTCTGTGACTATTAGCAGGTTCATCATAAGTTCCGTGTCGTCGTCCATGTACTCTTCCCACATGGATAAGCCCCATCAAATAAGTTCTTCTTTTCAAAAGATAAACCTTTGCACGCAAATTTGCATTTACACATCACCTAAAATATTTATATGGGTAAGCAAACATTCATCCAACATTTTATGTCAACTTACCTCTAACTTGGTTTGTCTTTTGCCGGGATTTCCTTCTTTTTACGAGATTGATAGGCATTACCAGCACTTTTTATTTTTCTTCGAGACTCCGCTACTGATCCGCCTTTATTTTCCATTTTATTTAAATAACAACCCCAACTAATCGTAAACAACAACAATACGCGCAGGAGATGATCATCGGACAAGTGACAAGTAGCAGAGTTCATTTTGACAGCTTGGACAGAGTACAAATCATACAGAGGTGGCACTTAGCCCCCTAAAAACTAGCGCTGTACTTGGAGAGAGAGCCTTCTATCAACGTACTCTTGAAGAGCAAGATAATTTTTTGGCACATGCATGGCTCTTTTCTTATATTAAACCCGACGGCACTTAGCCTCTTTCCATGATACAAACTCAAATTAACAAAAATTGGCACTTGATATTTCAACGCTTCAATTAGAAAAACGTTTTTTTAAAGAAATTTCAACAGATTTGCCTATTTACAGAAACACAAGTATTTATATTACATTTTACAACTTTCCAACCTGTTTTAAATTGAAGAATAACTCATCTAGCTTATTTTAATTTTCTGGCGTGAACGTACTCAAAAATTGGCTTCTCACTAAAATTCCATTACCGAAAATATATAGTGGCTAGCATAAGGAGAAGTTTTTTGAAGATATTTTAAATATTAAGAGTAGTTCTTCATTTCCTGGGCTATAGTAGTAAATGGTTGATATTCAGTGTTTCTAGTAGCTTCCGTAAGAATTCCCGGTAGCTGATATAAATATACCTACTTATCTTACCTTTTCAATATTAATCGTCGTGTCATTTATTCTAGACGAATAAGAATGTGCGACTCGTACCTACAGGAGGTTTTCAGAACCGGACTGAGGAAGATACTATAAAAAAATTTCGTGACGAAAAACTAACTAACAAAGACAATAAAAAAAACTTTGTATATTTTAGAAACATTTAGGCGTTTATGATCGGAATTATGACTATTGATGTTTCTTGGGCTTAAAGACCATCGACTATTAGGCTTGGACTCATTTGTATCTTACTTACTTTATTAAGAATTTCTATTGCACTGCCACTTCTACCGAAAGATAAGGCTATTATACAAGTTTATTATATATTTTTGCAGATTCAAAAGTGGCTATACAGTTATATTTGTTAGCGGCATTAATACCGCCCAAATGGCGCACTCATATAAGTGGTAGAAGGCAATGGAAGCCATCAATATCCGAATGTAGAGATACTCTATTTCTGCAAGCCAAGGCCCCTGGGGATATAGAAAAATTGAAAAAAGAACTACTGGATATATTATATGCAAAAGGCTTAACGGTTCAATATGATTCTTAATTAAATATGTTTGGACAGGTAGCAAAACTTTTCATTTAAATTACCTTTTCAGTACCTAATCTAGCCTTTTTGAATTTGGTTTTAGTTTTGTAGAACTATGACATCAACTGCACAAACACTCTTTAATATGACTCATAATAATAAATAATAAAAAGATTATTTGATTTACATAAATTAAACTAAAACCAAATTGAAAAACTATTTTACTGTAAGCTTAAAAAAATACATTCTTCTATTTAAACTAGCATTTATTAGAACCAAACCAATTATTTTTAAAAAGTGGGGCATGATTATTTTTTTTAAGAAATCCATTGTTTGAACAAATCAACTGGAGTTTTGATGCAAGAAATTATTCAGGAATTTTAAACAAATGCATTTTTTGACTGAAACAAATCACAATTAAAAAAAAAGGATAGTCTGGATTTTAAATTAAAAAATGATTGATTTAAAATAGTAATACTTTGAAGTAAACAACACGAGTTTGCATAAACGAGAATATTTTGAAATTTAAAAAAAATCCATTGTTCCATTTAAACTTGTAGTTGTTTAAAATAAACAACTCAAGTTTCAAAACAAGAGATGGTCATAAAGTTTTAAAGAAATTAATTGTTTATATTAAAATATGAATTGTTGGAAGTAAACAACTTGAGTTTGGACTAAAGATATAATTTACTTAAATTTATTCACTTGAATGTTTACATAACACTACAATTAGTTTGAATGATACCAGACTCTTGTTTGAAATTTCAAACAAACCGAAATTTTAACTTAACACCTCTGTTTGGTTGACTCTATTCAAACTTCAGATTTGTTTATCTTAAACAAATTTTCTTTCATTCAAGAAAATCTCTTTCAGAGTGTGGGTTTGAAGACCATCGACTATTAGGCTTGGACTCATTTGTATCTTAAGCCCGCTTGTAATTATCAATGATTTATTACAAGTTTTAGTAATTTTTTTAGGATCCTAAATTTAGGATACTAAACATTGAAACTATAAAATTAATTGTATGCAACACTCAAAGTTTTAATAATTTATTTAGGATGTGATTATGCGCACTGCAGTTGGCGGGAGCCTCCTTAACTCTTGAATGTAGGTTAGTTAGGTATTTTCATCCTTTATAGACCACAGTTCTGAATATGGATGTTGAATTGTTATTATTAACTGCAGCGTTTATTTTTTCCTTTATTTCTTGTATCCTTGTCCCTGGTCGTATATAGTTTTTAATTCGTTTAAAATGCTTTCAGAAGCAGAAGCACGCATATGCTTATTTTTATATTGTGAACTTTTCACATTATAAGGGCAATTCCTTTCTCTATAATGTTCGATCAGTGAGACTACTTGATCATATGACCACGACATTTTTACATGCAATATTGCTTAATTTAATCAGTAATACCAATCTCTTTGAAACTGCAAAAATAAACAACGTTAAAGTAAATATTACTCTATATTTTTGCCCTAAGCTGTCAATTAATTGATAGAAAATAGGACCGGTTCTATAAATATATCACGTCAATTAAAATTGAACAGAAATAGGACAAGTTTTGATGATTCGAAAATTGACAAAAAAATTGATACAAAATGTGTATGTATTTATCAATTATTAAGGATCCTAAAAAATTGACTAAAACTTGTAATGAATCATTGATAATTACAAACGGGCTTTACTTGTGATCGCATGAACAAAATTGAAGTTTATTAAGAATTTCTATTGCACTGCCACTTCTACCGAAAGATATGGCTATTTATGGAAATTTTATAAATGAACAAAATTTTTCAACTAAAACCATCAATTTGCTTTTACATTGAACTGAGGAAACAAATTAAATTAGATATTTCAAATCCGTGTATATTTTCATTAGCGGCACAACTAGAGACATGTTAGGCTACGTTTTGGCTTGGTTGTAAAGTTATAATGAGAAATCGCCTCTCGGCTATAAACAAATTGGTTTGATCAGTACCAGTGTTTGCTAGAAATACTGCACCTGCTCAAATAACAATTATTATTATAAAATTAAATGTTACCCTCGAGAGAATGGTTAAAGAAGAAATCTGACTTTGAAGATTATGCAATGAGTATAAAATTATTTTTCTCAGGGGTCATAGTTAGTTAAAGTAAAACAGAGGCTTCACTGGAAAAATTAAAATAGCTATAAAGAACAATGTAACAAAAGATAGGTCAATAAAACAACAAATATTCAACATAGCTTCCACAAACTGCAAAACATCTCTCCACTCTCTATAAATTTATAAGCGTTTCTCATCATGTCTGAGATTATTTCATTTACGGTCCTAATTATTGCTTGTTTCAGATTTTTAATATCACGGTTTAAATTTTCATGAACTTAACAGCTACATAATTATAAAAATCAATTATTGTTAAATTGGATGATCGGGCGAAAAAAATATCGGTCCATACGGACCTACCCTATCGTTCACGAAAATGTTCATCCAGTCATCCTCTTATCACCAAAGTCGAATGTGTCGAGCTGCCATCTTGTTAGAAATACATTTTACGCCTTTGGTCCATCCAAACTTGGCTCATCATTGTACTTGTTCACTGATTTGCTGCAATTTATTCCGGTCTCTTGTTTTCTTCTTTCATCTTGTAACTCCTACCCTGCTCAAGTCGTCTTCTACCCCTGCCAGCCGTTTCGATCTGGACCCGGATCTTTGAACGTTCGACTATTCGCGAGAACGTCGAATGGATTTTGTTCGTACGAATGATTTCACCCGAATCGAACGTTACTCGAAAGTTCAATAGCAATATATTCCAAACACACTGGCGAACAACTTTGTAGATCTTATGTGTCACTTTTCAGGTGATGTGTAATGTAGAGTTGCTAGGAATGGAGAACTATCGAGAGTCCCGACTATCGATAGTGCTATTTTTACTATCGATTATTATCGATAATTTTCGATAGTTTTACCTCGGTAAAGTTGACATCTGACATCTCTATCACTCTGTTGTTTACCTTGTTCGATTTTAATTTGAATCGTTTTATTGTTAGCTTTTATTTGTGTTATTTTTAATGTTTTTTAATTTTTTGAAATGGTCAATAATTGTCAAAAATGGTGAATGATTGTCAGAATTTTGAAAAATGGTCAATAATTGTCAAAAGTTGTCAGAATTTTGAAAAATGATCAATAATTGTCTAAAATGGTCAAAAATAGTCAATGATTGACAAAAATGGTCTAAAATGGTCAATCTCTTTCTCTCCCATCTTTCTTTCTCTTTCCTATCTCTCTCTCTCCCATCTCTCTCTCATCTCTTTCTCTCTCGCGATCCCATCTCTCTTTTTCTTTTTCTCTCTATGTCCTATCTTTTTCTCTCTCTCCCATATCTCTCTCTCCCATCTCTCTCCCTCTCTCTCTTTCCTATCTTTCTCTGTTTCTCTCTCTCTCTCTCTCTCCCATCCCCCTCTCTCTTATATTTCTTTCTCTCTCTCCCATCTCTCTCTTTCTCACATCTCTTTCCCATCTCTCCATATTTCTCTTCCTTCTCTCTCTCTCCCATCTCTTTCTCTATGTCTCCCATCCCTCTCTCTTTCTCTCATCTTTCTCTCTGTCCCATCTTTTCTCTCTCTCTCTTCCATCCCTCTCCCTTGTATTTCTTTCTCTCTCTCCCATCTCTCTCTCTGTCCCTTCACCTAAAAACATCTCAACTATATCGATATATTACCGAAAACTAACGATTTTTTTGATAGTCAAAAATATCGATAGTCATCGATAGTTCTCCATTCCTAAGAGTAGCTTAAAAAGCAGCTTCGTCTGCGTTCATTTTTGTTCAGTATTATTGAAAAACTCAAGTATAATGATTGCTATGATCTACAAGCCACAACCACAGGTTATGTTTATTTGTTTTTCTGACGTTCTGCGCAAGACTCTATTCGCATACTCCCATGTGGGACTCGTACGACTGATAATTTCATTCGTTGGCAAGTCGAACATTCGAGATTTCGAAGATACTGCTCGAACATAACAAATCCACTCCCATCACATGAAATACGTGAGAGCATTTGGTCGAACGTTCAAAGATACGGGTCCTCTGGTGCCGTATTTTCGAGATCAGTGAAACTTTTTCGTATGCGATTTAATTCGAATGAAAAGAATCGCACTCGATTCGAAGATCGTATTTCTGAACCATCTTCGAAAATGTATTCGTATGCGATAAATATTTACATTGGCAAATTATCTAAACTGTATGGAAAGTCACCACCATGCGAAACAAATCGTGCACGAAGCCTTCGAAAGTGATTCGAAAATACAGATAACCGATTTTCGTGCGAAATTAATTCAATTTCGTTCACGAATTGTACTCGAGTGATCTCGAAAATACAGCCCCTGGGTCTTCGACGTCTTCTTTTTCCTCCTAGGTATTGTAGCAACGTCTTTGTTACTACTTCTAGTCCCTGTCTCCATATATATTATGTTCCAGCCACTTGATTCTTTAAACATTAATTTTCTTCATTATATCATCTCCATACAGTTCTTCTAATATTCCTTGATTCGTTCACCTGGAATATGCCCATGAATACTTTGGTTCAGAAGTGCATCAAAATTACCGAAAATTTTGCATGACAGCGTGTTGTCAAAAAACTGAATGAGTTCATTTTCATTGGTGGAGGGATCTTTCTCCAAAATATGAAAATGACCGAATGCAGCTTTTCAAAGACAGCACGCTGGAATGGAAAATTATCCAGTTATTTTGATGCACGAGTGTAATTCGGGGAAAAATTTCCCGAATAAACTGTAAACTTGTCAAACTGACAAACTTAGCTCGTCATCAATAACCATCCACTAACTGGAAAAAAAGAAGAGACGCAGAAATACGTTTGTTTTGATATTTTTCATTTATATATTATGAGGGTATACGGAAAAATATAATGAAACTATTTATTCAAGGTGAAATTAAATCAAAAGTTGCAGGAACTGAAGTGAAATACACAATTATTACACGCGTATTCTGGTTAGACAAGGCAGCTATCGGTTCATTAACGGCTGAAGAGGACGTTTGAGTGCCTTTGGTACGTCACTGCCACGCTTTTTTTCACTATTTCTTCATGGTGATCATCCATTTGAAGATATGGCGTTATTGATTTTGAATTTGAATGACCCGTGACTTTTATAAGCTGCTGCTCGCCCACTCCCTTTTTTGCGAGATTGGAAACGGCCGTAGCTCGTAATGAATAGTTAATAAGTTATCTGTATTTAAACCAGAAGCTTTCTCATGTAGAACAGTTCGTTTGCTTAGTGTAATAGTCCAGCAGGAATATCTTTATACCATTTTCTGTTCAACTTCCAAGCGGGATTTACAGTGAGAAAAAGTCGCTTTGTTTTCATTCCATCCCGCTTTTCCAGGAATTTTGAAGCTTGCTTCTTATTGCACGACATAGGACATAGGACTTTTGAGAAGGCTAGTGAACTCGTGAAACGTGTGATGTTACGAAAAAGAGTTCGTCACGCGATAACTCATTCAAGCGACTGTGCGCAATCTCTCTTGGCGCACTGAGCTCGCGCAACTATTGGTGGGAAAAATTGTCAAAAATGATCAAAAATTGTCAAAATTTTGAAAAAATGGTAAATAATTGCCAAATATTTTTAAAAATTGTCAAAAACTCAAAAATGGTCAATTGTCAAAAATGGTCAATAATTGTCAAAGACGGTCAATAATTGTCAAAACCAATCAAAATTCGTCAAAAATTGTCAAAAATGGTCAATAATTGCCAAATATGTTAAAATTTTTGAAAAATTGTCAGAAACGGTCAATAATTGTCAAAGACGGTCAATAATTGTCAAAATTCGTCAAAAACTGTCAAAAATGGTCAATAATTGTTAAAATTTTTGAAAAATGGTCAAGAATTTGGAAAAATCGTCAAAAATTGTCAAAAACTGTCAAAATTTTGAAAAAATGGTCAATTATTGTCAAAGACGGTTAATAATTGTCAAAACCAATCAAAATTCGTCAAAAAAGGTCCAAAAGGATCAATAATTGTTAAAATTTTGAAAAATGGTCAAAAATTGTCAAAATTTTGAAAAAATGGTCAATAATTGCCAAATATGTTAAAATTTTTGATAAATTGTCATAATGGTCAATAATTGTCAAAGACGGTCAATAATTGTCAAAATTCGTCAAAAACTGTCAATAATTGTTAAAATTTTTGAAAAATTGTCAAATTTTTTTAAATATGGTCAAAAATTGTCAAGAATTTGGAAAAATCGTCAAAAGTTGTCAAAAACTGTAAAATTTTTGAAAAAATGGTTAATAATTGCCAAATATTTCCAAAAATTGTCAAAAATTTGGAAAAATGGTCAATAATTTTCAAAAATTGTCAAATTTTTCGAAAAATAGTCAAAATTTCGAAAAAATGTTCAATAATTATAAAAAACTGTCAAAAATGGTCAATAACTATTAAAAATTGTCAAAATTTTTGAAAAATGGTCAAAATTTTTGAAAAATTGTCAAAAATGGTCAATAATTGTCAGAACCTGTCAAAAATGCTCAAAAATGGTCAATAATTGTTAAAATTTGGAAAAATGGTCTAAAATGGTCAACATTTTTGAAAAATTGTCAAAAATGATCAATAATTGTCAAAATTGGTCAATAATTGTTAAAATTTAAAAAAAATTGTCAAAAGTTTTCAAAATTTTGAAAAAATGGTCAATAATTGCCAAATATGTTAAAATTTTTGAAAAATTGTCAAAATGGTCAATAATTGTCAAAGACGGTAGATAATTGTCGAAATTCGTCAAAAACTGTAAAAAAAATGGTGAAAAATTCACGAAAAAAGGTCATTCTATTGTGCATAAGAAGCATATGCTTCTGTCGGCGGTCCAACGACCGCTCACCTTTTTTTGTACAGTCGAATTGGACACAAATCAGGATTGATTTTATTGTTTACTAGCCATTTCAATGGAGTGCATGGTTTTTCCCCTCCTTGCGTCGTCTTAGTAAACACAGTATCACAAATAATCCTTCCTGTTTTTTCACAGTACGAAATTAAGCATTTGTTGCTTTCTCCACCACGCCAAGCTGATTCAAAAGCAAAAACAGAAAAATACCTTCTTCTGCAAACCACCTGGAGGACAGGAGGGAAATAATCTATGTAATAAAATGATATAATGTCCACAGAGGCAACGATCGCCATTCCGTCCATTCTATTCCCTTTGAACTTTTTCGTGGCGTCACGTCTGCTGCATGTTGCTTGTTGTCTAGTAAAAACGCGGGACTATATTGAATTTATTGTTCAATTTTTGAAGAAAAACTTTCCGTATGCCCCCGTGTTATGATAGAAAGACTCTTTAAAGAATACAAAATTTACAAAAAGTAAAAAAACTGTTAACAAGAAAAAACTGCTATTTAATCATGTGTTCAAAGTGACCAACGTTAACATTCAGGCAATAAAAGTTGAAAAAGAGCCAATTTTAAACAACGATTAAAAAATTAAACAATGGAAGGCTGATATCAAAAGCAAAATAAAATCATTGAATAGGGATTTACCAGACCTTTTAAATGAGGTGTGACTTGATACCTAAGGCCATTTGAAAAAATGTAAGGGGTGTCTCCAGTAGGGAGGGGGTGAATCTGACATTTATGACATTAGCGCCAAAAAGTGTCCCCCTCAAGTCAAAAGTTGACGTGTTTCGGCATTTCTCTCTAATATGTCCCAATTTTGAAATATTAAGGGTGGGTCCTTTTCAAATGAACACAGTGTATAATGTATGTAATGCAAACTGTAACGATTGCACATTTATCGGTCTGTTTTACAGGTAGTTCTGATTATGGGTAATTTCGGGGGCTGTAGAGGTCAAGAACTTTTGAATATGAAGATTAATCACATTAAAGATAGGGGCTTTGTTTCCAAGCAAAACTGCTAGTTTTTTGGATTTGCCGAATCCAGAAACTTTCACGGGACGTCTGCGAAGGACTTCTACGACTGCCTTCGTCAAATATGACAACATTGAAGAGACATGGTGGATGGCGGAGTTCAACGGTAGTAGAAGGGTATTTGGCCGACAGCATGGAATTGAAAAATAAAACTGCAAGAAGGTTGGCTGGCATGTCAGAAGGGGAACATCAACTTCATGTTTGACTACATTCATAAACAGTGACAACAGTTCAATGGAGAATCCTTGCCATTCGGGAAATAATTTCAGTGGAAAATTCGACAATTCCCGGTTTGTTTTTGTATTACATTAGAGGGGGTTAAAGATTTATAACTGTTTAATATAACTCCCAAGGGAGTTATAACCATGTTTATAGTTACGGTAACTAAGGATTTATTTGTTTATAATTTATCAGTATGAAATAAAATAAATTAGATCCTAGTTTCTGTATTACTGCATTTTTTACATTGCACAAAGTATGGGCCTCGTGTCACTTTGGGAACTGTAGTTCTCCTCGATAAATTTATAGTTAAATAGAATAAAATATAATTTATAATATTTTAGTTACATAGAAAAACCATGAATTCTCCATATAACGTTACGAAACTGCGCGTATTTCATATTTAAAGATACAATTAGAATTGCTTTTTTACATAATATACATGGTTTTATAGTTCTTTAAAATATTATTCACGTTTTATATACAAATTATGTTATTCTCTTGTATTTTACGACTTTCCTTCCCAATTCAATACCAAGAAAAGTTCTTATAAATATAATGTCAATATTTGCATTTATGTCCTTGTTAAATAATATTTATAAAAAAAATAAATTAAATAGCTTAATAGATCCTTGGTGATAGAGTTACAGCTAAGTATCTGCCATAAACTATAGTATCTATCAAAATTCCAACGGGATCGTTAAATATTAATAGAAATCTTGGATTACTTAATTGAAGAAATAATTAAATTGCCTTCGTTTAATTTTTAGATCCGCTTAAGTTAAATAAGAAGACAGAAAAGTGGACATTACAAAAATACGATAAGGTAATCTTTTAATTTTCGCGTAATAACCAAAAATTTCGATTTCAGAAGAATACATTCTTTAAAAAATTTACCTCTTAAAGAAATTATCTGTCAAAATATTTTTTTTCTACAGTCGTGCGTAAAATGACTAATTACTGTATTCAAATGAAATCGTAAAGTCGACAAATGCCGAGGATTGTTACTTTACGCTCTAGAGCAAAAAAAGGAATCTTTTTCGCTCGCTTATTCAATCAAACCACGAATTAACTCAATTGGTGAATATTTAACAATTTATCAAATTAAAAATAAACTAAAATTATATGAAAATTGTCAAAAATTTTGAAATATGGTCAAAAATGGTCAATAATTATTGTCAAAAATTGTCAATTATTGTTAAAAACTGTTAAAAATGGACAATTTTTGTCAAAAACTGTCAAAAATGGTCACAAATTTTCAAAAATGGCCAATTGTCAAGAATTTCAATTTTTTTTTGAAAAATGGCCAAAATGATCAAAATTTTTCAAAAATTGTTAAAAATGGTCAATAATTGTCCAAAATGCTCAAAAGCTGTCAAAAATGGACAATTATTGTCAAAATTGGTCAATAATTGTCAAAAATTTTTAAAATGGTCGATAATTGTCAAAAACTTCAAAAATGGTCAATATTTTTGAAAAATGGTCAAAAATTTTTAAAAAATTGTCAAAAATGGCCAATAATTGTCGAAAACTATCAAAAATGGTCAAAACTGTCAAAAATGGACAATTATTGTTAAAAATTGTCAAAATTTTGAAAAATAATTGATAATTGTCAAAAATTGTTAAAGTTTTCGAAAAATTGTCAACAATTCTTAAAGTTTTTGAAAACTTGTCAACAATTGTCAATAATTATCAAAAATGGTCAATAATTTTGAAAAGTGGTCTAAAACTTTGAAAAATTGTCAAAAAATGTCAAAAACTATCGAAAATGGTTAAAAATTGTCAATTATTGTTAAAAACTGTTAAAAATGGACAATTATTGTCAAAAACTGTCAAAAATGGTTAAAAATTGTCATCATTTTGAAAAATGGTCAAAAATTTGGAAAAATGGTCAAAAATTTGGAAAAATGGTCACTTAATTTTAAAAACAGTCAAAATGGTCAATCATTGTCAAAAATGGTGAATAATTGTCAAAAATGGTCAATAATTTTATTGTTAAAATTTTGAATAATGGTCAATAATTGTTAAAATTTTGAAAAATGGTCAATAATTGTCAAAATAATGTTATAAATGAAACTGTTTCTAATTAAATCCACTATTTAATTAAAAAATTATGAAAATTATTAAAGGATATTGATAATTATTTCGATATTGGCATTAATATGAGTAGATTCCACAAAGTAAGGGTCCAAACAGTAAATTCAATTGTCAAAATGTTGAGAAATGGTCAATAATCGTCAAAAGTTTTCAAAATCTTGAAAAATAGTCAATAAATAATACGAGCCGTTTCCGAAAATCGATTTAAACACGTAATTTATAAAATCGATTTACTAAAAATCGATTAATATTACTATAAAAATCTATAACTAAGAATCGATTATAAGATTATAACATCCCTAGTTAGTAGATCTTTTTATGAAGAATCTCTTGATTTTTGCATTGTAAATGGAATTTGGTGCGCCGAAGCGCTGAAAATGTTACATAGATGTTACTTAATTGAAAAAACACGTGCAATCAAAAGAGGTCGAGTTGTGGTCGCTTTGGATGGACATTAACGGTTTGACTGTACTTGACGTCGCCAAATTGTGTGGTAACTCTGAGAGAAGTAGCCGCTGAAATTCCTGTGTCTGACGAATAAACTATTGTTTCAGCATGGAGTGACTTGCTGCTCGACTCGTGCCTAAAGGCCTAAGTTTTCTGTAAAAACGTAATGGCGTAAGAGTCGCTGAAGCCATTCCGACCCCAGATCAATTGAATGAATTGTAACTGTTAGGACATGCAAACCAATCAACAAGTTTTGGAATGGCGACTTCCAGCTGAGCCGAAGCCAAAAAAAGCACGACAAAGTCGATCAAAAGTGAAGAGTTTTTTATTTTTTGATAATTGTGGTGTCGGGCACTCGAAATTCTTTCCAGAATGCGAGACTAAAAATATAGATATTAACTGAACGTTGCGCTGTGGTTGAGGGAATAAATATATTTTAAAAGGAAGAAAACAGTTCCACAATAACGCACGATCTCACAGGACTATTATTGTTAACGAATTTCTGGTAGAAAACTTAAATCTTATAGAACAGTCAGGGTATTCTCCTGATAAGGATCCAACTGACTTTTTAAAACTCAAATTACCACTAGGCATCTGTTTTTGGTCCATTGAAGACATAAAAGAGAATTAGCAGCGATTTCTGAAAACTTGTTTAAAAAATGTTTTGATGATTGGATTATTCGTCATCTGTCACGAATAAAACATATCAAAACAAAAGTAAACTGACATTAGGAAGTCCAAACTTCAAATACTGTATCTAGCTATAAACATGTGAATAATGTGTCCCTAGTGATAACAAACTCACGACACTTGCCCCCCCCCTTTTATTCCCTGATATAGTCACGCAGATAGCTTGGCGGCTGTCTATAACACTGAGGTCTTGCATCAATGGCGGAAGAACCCGATGAGTCACCGGAGGAGTCAGGAGCATTCTTTTTTAATCCTTGACCAAAGGCGAGCTCCTCAAAGGTGATGGTGCTGTTATGAGTAGTAGTACGTCTTCTGAAGGTGGAGTGGCTCCTTGGTGCCCGAGTTCGGGTAAAGGCTCATTGTATTCTAAAAAGTTATCTCTTCTAAAAAGTTATCTCGTTGCTCCATGAGTCAAGTGTTTAAGAGTTCCATTTTTTACTAGTTGTCAGGAGGTAGTCAACGACATCAGATGAGCCGCCACCCGAACTCCATGTATTACAATTGATCTAAAAATAGGAGGGCACTAGTGTTTGACAGATACCAAACATCTCTAACGGTAGAACTATGTCAATCATAAACTTTGGTCTCAAGATGTTTCATTGGTTAGCTAGCTCCTTTGACAGTTCGCGGTTCGTGTGTGAGGTAAGTGAGGATAGGAAATGTAGAATTTTGTGTATAAGAAATCTAGTCTCTATGTACCAAATATCGAACAGAAGAACATAAAAACTACAAACTGGTGAAAATAGGATAACATTAACTTAAACGGTTAGGTTTGTGGTTAGTGGGTCTATTAAGCCATCCACTGCGACTCGCAAAAGTCTATTGTGGCTGACACCCATCCATATTTCACCAAACCAATTCAGCTTCTTAACAAAGCCGATTAGTTCCTTTAGCAAATGATATTCCAGGTTTGAGTGCCAGAGATACCCTGCCAAACATCAGATACCTTATTCGAGCAGCGGCGGCTACACAAAGTATATGCTCTGCTGTCTCATCATCTTCCAGACAAAGACAGTCTAAGACGACAGTGAAAATAACGAGTATACCTTAGCATGACTTCTAGTTTGCTGACACCAAAGAGATCATCAAGTCTTGATTCGCAAATACACTGACTGAAATATGACATTTAGATGATAAAATTACATTTTTGCTATTGGTACAGAATAACCCACTCACACATTCGTTCTTATTAAAAACAGCCTCCATTATTAGGTGCCGATACTGTAATTTCAAGTACACAACCCATACAATTTTCCTCACTTATCAATTTGCAGGTAAATGTGAATATTGTGAATTGTGATAATCTCTAAAGTGTTCCCACGTGGTTTTTACTCTACTCTTTCGTTTCATTTGTGTAGTGTTTCCGTTTATTTGCAATAGAATTGTTTACATAGTTATGCCTTCATTATTAGGTGCCGATACTGTAATTTCATTGTTTATGGTTGCTAAGTGAAAAGTGCACTATTTTCCACACCTATCAATTTTGCATGGGAAATGTGAATATTGTGAATTGAATTTGCCATTTTTGTGATAATCTCTAGACTGTTCCCACGTGCGGTTTTTACTCTACACTTTCGTTCCATTTGTGAAGTGTTTCTGTTTATTTACAATAGAACTATATAGTTTTTCTCCCTCTATCGCAGTGTAAGTTATTTCGACAGTTTTTGAAGCTTGCTTCTTATTGCACGACATAGGACTTTTGGGGAGGCTAGTGAACTCGTGAAACGTATGATGTTACGAAAAAGCGTTCGTCACGCGATAATTTATTCAAGCAACTGTGTGCAATCTCTCTTGCCGCACTGAGCTTGCACACCTATGGGTGTGAAAAATTGTCAAAAATGATCAAAAATTGTCAAAATTTTGAAAAAATGGTTAATAATTGCCAAATATTTTAAAATTTTTGAGAAATTGTCAAAAGTTTTTGGATATGGTCAAAAATTGTCAAAAATTTAGAAAAATGATCCAAAACTGTCAAAATTTTGAAAAAATGGTTAATAATTGCCAAATATTTTCAAAAATTGTCAAAAACTCAAAAATGGTCAATAATAGTCAAAATTTTTGAAAAATGTTTAAAATTTTAGAAAAATTGTCAAAAATGGTCAATAATTGTCAAAGACGGTCAATAATTGTCAAAACCAGGCAAAATTCGTCAAAAATTGTCAAAAATGGTCCAAAAGGATCAATAATTGTTAAAATTTTGAAAAATGGTCAAAAATTGTCAAAGTTTTGAAAAAATGGTCAATAATTGCCAAATATGTTAAAAATTTTGAAAAATTGTCAAAAATGGTCAATAATTGTCAAAGACGGTCAATAATTGTCAAAAATCGTCAAAAACTGTCAAAAATGGTCAATAATTGTTAAAATTTTTGAAAAATTGTCAAATTTTTAAATATGGTCAAAAATTGTCAAGAATTTGGAAAAGTCGTCAAAAATTGTCAAAAACCGTAAAAATTTTGAAAAAATGGTTAATAATTGCCAAATATTTTCAAAAATTGTCAAAAATTTGGAAAAATGGTCAATTGTCAAAAATTGTCAAATTTTTCGAAAATGGGCAAAATTTTTGAAAAATTGTCAGAAATGGTCAATAATTGTCAGAACCTGTCAAAAATGCTCAAAAATAGTCAATAATTGTTAAAATTTGGAAAAATGGTCAACATTTTTGAAAAATTGTCAAAAATGATCAATAATTGTCAAAACTGGTCAATAATTGTCGAAAATGGTCAGTAATTATTAAAATTTGAAAAAAATTGTCAAAAATTGGCAAAATTTTGAAAAAATGGTCAATAATTGCCAAATATGTTAAAATTTTTGAAAACTTGTCAAAAATGGTCAATAATTATCAAAGACGGTCAATAATTATCAAAGACGGTCAATAATTGTCAAAATTCGTCAAAAACTGTAAAAAATTGTCAAAATTTTTGAAAAATGGTGAAAAATTCACGAAAGATGGTCATTCTATTGTGCATAAGAAGCATATGCTTCTGTCGGCGGTTCGACGACCGCTCACCTTTTTTTGTACAGTCGAATTGGACACAAATCAGGATTGATTTTATTGTTTACCAGCCATTTCAATGGAGTGCATGGTTTTCCCCCTCCTTGCGTCGTCTCAGTAAACACAGGATCATAAATAATCCTTCCTGTTTTTTCACAGTACGAAATTATGCATTTGTTGCTCTCTCCACCACGCCAAGCTAATTCAAAAGCAAAAACAGAAAAATACCTTCTTCTGCAAACCATCTGGAGTGTTTTCGTTACAACCACGAACCATATTTTAGAATTCATCGTACTTCAGAAAAGCTACACTTTCCTTTCTCTTATCTGTATCTGTTTGTGGTTGTTTTCTCTTGGCATTTTTCGCATCTCTGGCAGCTTTGAACTCAAAATTATTATATTATAAGGGTTAAAATTGATGTTGTACTCAGTGAAATATTCTTCCATCAGTAATTTAGCGGTTATGTTATAAATCGTTTAAACAGTAAATTCTTTGTAGGTTCTCATCGCCATTCTGCTTTCGCATATTGGATGCCCAGTCAGTTAATATGCTCACCAGAACATTATTTGTGTTTTTTCATCCAAAGTATAGTTTTTCTCAGCACAGAAGCTCTGTTCTGTTTTGTGTTATTTGGCTCGTTTTCCAACACATTTTCCTCAATATCTTGTGAAGAAGTCCGACCAAAACGAGACATTTTTAATAGATAATATTTTTGACATCACTTGTCAAACTGACGTTACTTATAAATTGTTGCTGTATTATCAAAGTGTGCGATGGAATTGCCATGGATATGAATTGTGCAATTATCGGTCAGGGCTCTTTCGCTTTCTACAAAGCAATTATTACTGTAATTTGATTGAATGGAGATTTACTTGACCTTTTAAATGAGGTGTGACTTGATACCTAATGCCATTTGAAAAAATGTAAGGGGTGTCTCCAGTAGGGAGGGGGTGAATCTGACATTTATGACATTAGCGCCAAAAAGTGTCCCCCTCAAGTTAAAAGTTGACGTGTTTCGGCATTTCTTTCTATGTCCCATTTTTTAAATATTAAGGGTGGGTCCTTTTCAAATGCAAACTGTAACGATTGCACATTTATGGTCTGTTTCACAGGTAGTTCTGATTATGGGTTATTTCCGGGGCTGTAGAGGTCAAGAACTTTTGAATATGAAGATTAATCACAATAAAGATAGGGGCTTTGTTATGGTGGTTGACATTCCGGAAAGTGGGACAGATATCCGTAACCTACATGTCTTTGCGTCCGTCGGGTCCGGAAAGATTTTTTCCAGCATATCGCGAATAGCGGTAAAATCGGTAAAATCCCCAGGTAACATCCCAGTTTTTGGATATGATCAAAAATTGTCAAAAATTTGGAAAAATGGACAAAAATGGTCATAAACTGTCAGAATCTTGAGAAGATGGTTAATAATGGCCAACTATTTTCAAAAATTGTCAAAAACTGTCAAAAACTGTCAAAAACGGTCAATAATTGTCAAAATTAGTGAAAAATGGTTAAACTTTTTGAAACATTTGTCAAAAATGTTCAATAATTGTCAAAGACGGTCAATAATTATCAAAACCAATCAAAACCAATCAAAACTCGTCAAAAATTGTCAAAAATGATCAATAATTGTTAAAATTTCAAAAAATGGTCAATAATTGCCAAATATGTTAAACTTTTTGAAAAATTGTCAAAAATGGTAAATAATTGTCAAAAACGGTCAATAATTGTCAAAAACAATCAAAATTCGTCAAAAAGTGTCAAAAATGATCAATAATTGTCAAAAAATATTAAATATGGTCAAAAATTGTCAAAAATTTGGAAAAATGGTCAGTAATTTTAAAAGTCTGTCAAAAATGGACAATAATTGTCAAAATTTTTGAATGTTGTCAAAAATGGTCAGTAATTGTCAGAAAATGTCAAAAAGGGTCAATAATTGTTAAAATTTTGAAAAATGGTCAAAAATTGTCAAAATTTTGAAAAAATGGTCAATAATTACAAAAAACTGTCAAAAATGGTCAATAGTGGTTAAAAATTGTCAAAAATGGTCAATAATTGTAAGAACCTGTCAAAAATGCACAAAAATTGTCAAAAATGATCCATAATTGTTAAAATTTTGAAAAATGGTCTAAAATGGTCAAATTTTTTTAAAATTTGTCAAAATTTGTCAGAACCTGTCAAAAATGCTCAAAAATTGTCAAAAATGGTCAATAATTGTTAAAATTTGGAAAAATGGTCTAAAATGGTCAAAATTTTTAAAACATATTCAAAAATGATCAATAATTGTCAAAACTGTCAAAATTGGTCAATAATTGTCAAAAATGGTCAATAATTGTTAAAATTTGGAAGAATTTTGAATAAAATGGTAATAATTGTCAAAAATTCACGAAAAATGGTCATTCTATTGTGCATAAGAAGCAAGCTACTTTCGGCGGTCCGACGACCGCTCACCTTTTTTCACCTTTTTTTTTTCAGGGCGTAATAGGTGCCGATACTGTCATTTCATATGGAAATCTCAAAATGTGTCCGTTCTGTGTGAGTAGGTTTTTATATGATATTGGTCATAAAAATCCTTTCACAATCTACGGTTTTTACCATATTTGAGTAATGGTTCACCATTTAAATGATAGTGCTTATAAGAAAAAAAAAACAGCTTCAAATTTTCATTTTCATACTCTCTGATTTATTAAATTAAAATGATAACTTACCAAATATTTAACAGGCGGCAATTAAATTCACGTGCGTAGAAATGAATCTGAAACAATGAAAAATTACTTTATAATAACTGTATCAACTAGAATCAAAATTATTAGATTTTAATTGCTTAATCTCGAAGCTGGTAGTTTTTTTTTATTATTAACGTCTACAATTTACCCTTCGGCGATTTGAAATCCATCAGTTGATAAGTAGTTCGTTGACTCGACTTTACGTCACTCAAACTTAGTAGAAAGAAAATGATTAATTTCAATTTAAACACTCGACGTTGTTTCCAAAAAAAAAATATTATAATACTTTTGTCAATATCTTAGAATTCCGTATTAGGGCACTATATAAATTAAAAGTTTTTCATTGTATCTTCACTAGTTTGAAAAAGCTACTGTGTAGCGAAACGCGTCACTAATTTACTTTGAACGTTAGTTCAAAATAAAATGAAGATTTAAACAAATTAAATTGTTTTATTCCATCATTTAAAATAAGGATTTATTTAAATCGTATATGATAAAAATTCAAGCAAGATTAAGCAAATTTGAACCAAAATTCATATTTCAGTTATAAAAGAATTATAGAAAACTGTTCCATTGTGTCAATTTATTATAAATTTTGTTCCAAATTTGTAGATATCTCAACTATTGAAAGGAATCTATTCAATGAAATTAAACTAAGAATAACAAAAAATTCATAAAGGAACCTTTAAAAAGGAGTTATATCATAAAAAACCCGGAAGTTAAAACAAAGTGCTCAGAAAATACTTTGTATTATTTTTCATTCGGTAAATATAAAGTTAGTACGAATAATTGTGTAGTCGGTCTGAAGAACTACACCAAAATAATACTTTAGATTGTGTATATACGTACAGCCAAACACAATAGAGAATAATGGAATTTTTCAAACACATAAAACCTCTAGCAGGTCAGTTAGATTGGCCAATATGGAAACGTAAAATAAGAGATTTGTTAGACTATCATGAAGGTGTCCCTGACGTTATTGATGGCAAGTTAGTCAAGCCTGAAGAGTTAGAAGGAGCTCAATCAGAGGCTGCCATAAAAGAGCACAAAGCCAAACTAGATCTGTTTAGAAAGACGAATAGTAATGACAAGTCCATGATTGCAAGAGACTGCGTGTGGAGTTTGGAATACATTGAAGCAAGGGTTTGAGGCATCGACAAAAGATCAGTTATACAAGATTTGTGCTGATTTTTTTACGTTTAGTTGGAATGATGCTGAGGATGTTTCCATGCACATCGCAAAATTAAAAGCTCTCTTTGGAATGAACTGAACATAGGTCTTAAAACAAAAAACGAGAATGCTTTACCTGATTTACTGTTTGTTTGTAAGCCTTTAGCTATTCTGCCTAATTATTTCATCACTTTCAAATCAAGTTGGATGTTTTTGAAGAATGAAGATAAAACTTTGACCACTCAACTTTGTTCATTTGAAAGAAGTTTTATGAAACGACAAAGAGAAAGTTTTGTTTCACAGGAGGCTTTAGCTGCAGATGCAAATCAAAAATTAAAAGTAAAGTTGAAAATGAGAGTAACTTTAAATCTAAACATCCAAGTAGTTCTCGTAAAGATAAGTGTAATTATTGCCATTCTGTTGGACATTGAGTTAAATATTGTCTGTCGTCTGATGGTAGATGGTAGACCAAAACGAACTCAAGAAGTTTCATCCTTTGATAATACAGGACTTGTGGTAGAAGCCCTTTCGGTTGACATTCCTACAAATCAGGCTACTTGGTGGATAGACAATGGTGCTACAAAACATGTGACAAACACCGATTTGTATTATATAGATTTGAAGAAGTTTGAAATTCCATATGCTATAAGATCAGCAGGAAAAGAAGTCCTAGTAGGTAGTGGAACGATAAAAGTGGAAAACTTCACCACTGGAGAATTATTTTTACTTAAAGATGTATGGTATGTTCCTAAACTAAGTATGTAGAAATCTGTTCTCTGTGTTAGCAGCACAAGATAAAAATCCAAAAAGTTTCTACAAATCTACAGCAGCAGAGTGTTGGCTTTCAAATCAGGAAAAGCTAATACTATCTGGAAACAGAGAAATCGGTGGCACACTATTCAAAACAACAATAAAATCAGTAGAAAATCCTGAGGTAAACATTGTTGATGATAAACTGCAGCTGTACCATGAGAGATGGGGCCATCAAGATATAAGACGCGTGCAAGCAAAAATGCAAAAAGAGTTGCATATAAAAATCGATAAAGCAGAAAAACAGTTATGCCAGCCTTGTATATATGGAAAGGCACACCATTTGGTATGACAGAGAAAAATCGACAAAACCAGGAGAGTTACTATCAGCAGATGGATGTGGACCTTTTGTAGAGTCATTTTCCAAGAAGTATCTGGTTATTTTTAAGAATAGTTATACAAAGCATCGATATGGCTATCTGATGACTCAAAAATCAGAAGCAAAAGAAACATTGAAAAATGTTCTTCAACATGCAAAAACTGTCATCCCATTAGAGAACTGATAAGCGATAATGGTAGTGAGATGGATGATAAAGAAATTGGAGACATTCTAAGTGCAGAGGGAGTTACACAGAGACTAACAGCCCCCTACACACCCCAGCAAAATTCAATTTGTGAACAAAATGGCAAGAGCTTTCAAATATTCGAATAACAATGTATTCCTTCTGGAACAGAAAATCGATGTTTTAATAGATTTACATAAACAAGTTGTGGATTTTTTGCTAGACGATGACGATGCTTTGAAATTGGAAGTATTAACAGCTGATGAGTATTCTACCAAATATTTTAAAGTGAAGCTTATGGCAGACAACCTTGCAAAGAAGGATTTTATTGCAGACAATATGTCTCAGTGCTCTAGTGTCTCTAAAAGAAAACTTAAGTTGCCGAAAATTGAATTCAAGAAGTTTGGTGACGAAATAAAGGACTGGCTATCATTTTGGAGCCAATTTCAACGTGTTGACAATGATGAGGCCATTGCTTCAGAGGATAAATTCCAATATCTCATTCAAGCAACGATACCTAACTCGAGAGCTCGACAGCTTGTAGATAGTTACCCTCCTAGTGCAGAGAACTACCCAAAGGTAATTGAAAGTCTGATGAAAAGATTTGGGAGAAAAGATCTTCTGGTAGAATTTTATGTACGTGAATTGCTTAAGCTAGTTTTGAACAATATTTCGAGCGATAACAATCTGAGTTTTCTCTACGATAAAATGGAATCTCAGTTACGTGCTTTGGAATCACTTGATGTCACCTCAGAGACTTGTGCAGCTATGTTATATCCTTTGATAGAGTCCTGCCTTCCTGAGGATCTTATCCGAGTATGGCAAAGGAGTAGCCTTTATGCTGCCGAATCTACTCTCAAAGATCGCCTCGACAAATTGATGAGTTTTCTGAGAACGGAAGTCGAAAATGAAGAAAGAATAACTTTGGCTACGTCAGGATTTGATATACAGAACAAATCCAAGAAGAAAAATCATGCCTCAAAACAGATTTTACCAACAGCTTCTGGGTTAATTAATAATAGGTTCCAGAAGAAATGTAATTTCTGTAGTGGGATCCATTCGAGTGAATTTTGTACAGAGGCCAAAAAGTGGACTTTATTCGATCGCAAGAAAAAATTAATTGAAAAAGCTTGCTGTCATCAATGCCTGAAATATGGAAATATTTCTAGAAAATGTCGTGTGAATGTTACATGCACCATTTGTAGAAGAAAACACCATGCTATTATGTGTCCAGAACACGAGGATTCAGAATCGAAGCAATCTGAAAGGGTAAACACGAATGTGGAGAACAATTTGTCGAATAGCTCTTTTTCTGAAGTTTTCTTGCAAACATTAATTGTCAACTTGAATGGTTCCGAAATATCTAGGACTGCCCGAGTAATTGTCGATACTGGTTCTCAGAAGTCATATATAACAAAAGCAGTCGCAGAAGAAATAGGTTATGATTGTTTGCGACAAGAAGAAATTATTCACGCACTTTTCGGCGGTTCAAGAACGAATGCTGTCAAACATAACTGCTATCGCATAAGATTGAGTAGCCTGAAGAACGATTATGCTTGCAACTTTGAAGCACTTGACCAGTCTATCATATGTAGCAATGTGGCCTGTGTTCGTAAGGGGCCATGGATTGATGAGTTACAATCTGTTGGTATTGAAATAACAGATTCTCGAGATGGACCAATTGACGTTCTTATTGGTGCTGATATAGCCGGAAAATTGTTTACTGGAAACCGTTATGTACTGGAATGTGGTCTAGTAGCGCTAGAAACCCAGCTAGGCTGGACACTAATGGGAAAACTCGAAGGCTGTTACGAAAACACAAAATCCTCAATGGCAATGTCAATGTTTTCGAAAAATGATTCAATTTCTGATTTATGGAATTTAGATATTCTTGGCATATCTGATCCTGTAGAGAAAATAACTCATTATGTCCCAATTCTTGAAAACGGTCACTAGAAACGATGATGGGAGATATGAAGTTTGTATGACTTGGGTCGAAGATCACCCTCCTTTTCCGAGTAATTATGAGATAGCCCGAAAACGACTTGATTCATTGCTGAAGAAACTCAAAGCAGATGGTTATTATGAACAATATAATCAAGTTCTCAGGGAATGGTTGAATGAAGACATCATTGAAAAGGTTCCTCTATTAGACTTACAAAAAGAGGCACATTATTTACCTCATCGTCATGTAGTAAAAGAAAACAGTTCAACCACCAAGTTAAGACCTGTTTTTGATGCATCTGCTCGACAGAAGAATCAGCCATCCCTGAACCAGTGTTTGGAGAAAGGAGTTAATCTGATTGAGTTGATTCCCTCTCTCTTGATGAGATTCCGCATTTCAAAATTTGGACTGATCTCTGACATAAAAAAGGCTTTTTTACAAATCAACTTAAGTGAGAAAGAAAGAGATTTTATGCGTTTTTTATGTTTAAACGACGAAGGACTGTTGGAAACGTATCGTCATGCAAGGGTAGTTTTTGGAGTCACGTTTTGTTAGGAGCAGTAATCGAGTACCATCTGAAACATTGCCTTGATCATTCTTTGGATGATGAAACGAGATCCATCATTAAGCAGCTTCTTAGAAGTTTTTATGTTGACAACTGCGTAACAAGTCTTGATAGCAAAGAGGAACTTCGGGATTTCATTCAAGTTTCCACGAGATTATTTGCCGATGCAAAATTCGATTTGAGGGGGTGGGAGTACACAGTATTTGATGATTCTCCGATAAACACCAATATATCTTCAGTTTTGGGACTTTGTTGGAATAAAACTACAGATACATTGCAATTGAATTCCGAATGGTTCCGAGAAATCAATACCGAAATTATTTCCAAGCGAGTGATTTTGTCAATAACTCATCGACTTTTCGATCCCATAGGATTTTCTTGTCCGGTTTCTATTTGTCCCAAAATATTATTACAGAAAACATGGATGTTGAAAACGGACTGGGACACAGAAGTACAAGGAGAAATCAAAAGTATTTTTTTGAATTGGGTCAAAGAAATTCCCACGCTTTTGAGCCTGAAAATACCTGGGTGGTTTTTTGCTTCAACTGAAGGAAAAAATCACTGCAGTTTGCATGTATTCTGTGACGCTAGTCAACAAGCTTATGCTACAGCTATTTTCTTAAGATCCGAAACATGTGACGGCGTGAATGTTCAACTTGTACAAGCCAAATCTAGAGTCTCCCCCGTCAAACGAATAACTATCCCTCGACTCGAATTATTAGCAGCTACCATCGGAGCCAGATTATCCAAAGCTGTTTCTGATACCATTAATCCTAGTATGTTGGTTTATTGGTGGTCTGATTCGACAACAGTCTTGTCCTGGATAAAGGATGATGAGAAATGGAAGCCTTTTGTTTGGAATCGAGTAGAAGAAATTCGAAGTCTGACTAATAAAAACGCATGGTATCACGTACCTGGACATCTCAATCCAGCAGATCTTCCTTCCCGTGGCTGCTCACCAAAACAACTGATCGATTCGAAATGGTGGGAGGGGCCTAAATGGCTTAGAAAATCTCCGAAATTTTGGCCAAGTCAAATTTACACCAGAGATGAAGAGGCAATAGTATCTGAGAAGGGTAGAACTATCGTCTCAACAAATTTATCCACAGCCATTGACTTTTCCTGGTTTCATGAAAGAATTTCGAAATACGGAAAAATTATTCGAGTTCTTGGTTGGATTAAAAGATTCATAACAAATTGTCGTAACAATAAGGATAAGAGGATTTTTTATGTCTTTATGTCTTTTTTAGTCTTACTTATGAAGAATTATCCACCATACTTTGCGACTGCGAATCAATAATGAACTCAAGACCATTGACAAATACACATGAAGATAGCAGGGATCTTATTCCACTGACACCTGCTATGTTCCTAAAAGAAATCCCGGAATGTGGAGTTCCAGATCTAGACGCTGTGGAGAGTTCAGATATGAGGAAGCACTTGAGGTACAGGATGAAATTGAAAGATAATCTTCGTAGAAGATTTAGGAGTGAATACTTGGGACAGATGAAACTGTCATCCAAGAAAAATCTTCAGAGAGCAATTAATGTTGGTGATGTAGTTTTGATAGGGTCAGACAATTCCAAACGATTGGACTGGCCTCTAGCTTATGTTGAAGAGTTACTACCTGGTCATGACCATAAAATAAGACTGGTCAAATTGAAAACGGCGGAAGGGACCATTCTGAGACCTCTTCAGAGGGTGTATCCTTTGGAATTAAATTGCTCTCATGATTTGGATCTATCATCATTACCAAAAGGATTGCCTGAAAAAATTTCTCAAAGGGAGGAAACTAAAATTCAAGAGGAAAAGAGTCATGGAGAGAATTCTGGTAAATCCGAACCACTTCCGATTACCACAAGATATGGAAGGAAAGTCAAACCTATCCATAGACTCGAAATTTAGTGGATTGAGCTTTTGAACTGAATTCAATAAGCACAAGGTGGGAGGATGTTGAAGAAAGTCGACGTTCACATAATTTTATTTGTTATTGTCAGGTCTCTGTTATTGTTAAAAAGTAGTTTCTTCTGTCAAGTTGGAGTTTAATGTCAGTATTTGATAGTTTTTGCTGAAGTTAAATTATATTGAAGATATTTTAATATAATTGTTATTTTATTGGTACTTTTACTGTTTTTAAATCCATATTTGTCCTTCATACGACATATTCAATCACCGGGTAGGTGAGTTTCGAATATTTAACAGTAGGCATTGTGGGCTGAGTTTGTAACAATATCGATATATATTAAATAGAACAGGCAAGTCATCTGTGGATGGTGGAAGTCCTGACGTGCTTTGGTTGCATGGGGAAGAAACTAAGGATTAAACATTCAAGAATTATTGGTTCAGTCTGCTATGCCCACGTTCTTACCCAGGAACGTGAGAAAATGGACAGAAAATCCATAAAAGGGTACTTAATCGGCTTTGACGGAGATGAGCGTTATAGAATATGGGTAAGAGAAAAAAATGAAGTCATTCTTAACAGAGATGTCATATTCGAAGGAAAGTTAAATCCGTGCGAATATGTGAAGTTGCCATTAAAAGACATAGAGGGAAAGCAATCCGATCAAGAAGCGTCTAATGAGAGGGACAATTCTCAAGAAGATGAATCAGAATCTGAAGAAGTGTCTGGCAGTGATGAGTCTGAACCAGAAGCAGAGGCAAGCAGAAATCCACTCGCACAGTTTTCCAGAAGTTTAAGAGACCGTTCAAAGCTGTCCAAACCGGCACACTTAAAATATTACGCATTGTTTGGTGAAGAAACTGTTTTTCAAGCCACCACAGCTGAAACTTATGAAGACGCTCTAAGTGGAGAGAATAAAGAACATTGGCAGAAGACAATGAACAGTGAAATAAAATATTTAAAAGAAAACCATACTTGGGAACATACAAGTCTACCTAAAGGATCCAGAGTGATACCATCTAAATGGGTATTTAGAGTTAAGATAAATCCAGATGGTACAATAGACAGGTGTAAGGCAAGACTTGTTATAAAAGGTTTCAGCCAGAAGTATGGACTTTCAGCCCAGTGGCTAAACTAACCACGATACGAGCCATGTTAAGCATTGCAGCCACAGAAAAGATGAAACCTATACATTTTGATGTGTGCACAGCCTTTCTATTTGGTGAACTGGATGAAGACATATATATGGAGTAGCCAGAGGGCTATACTGATGGGATCAAGAAAGTATAAGCTCTTACGAAGTTTATATGGGCTCCGCCCAAGATGTTGGATTAAAAGGTTCAACAATTTTCTCAAAGCAGCAGAATTTAGAGCGAGTGAAGCTGATCCATGTCTGTATATAAGAGGTTGTCAGAATCAAAAATTAATGGTGGCATTGTTTGTGGACGATGGGTTGGTAATGGCTAATGATCCGAAAGAGGCGGAATTCTTCTTGAATGTGCTGAAGAATGAATTTGAAATTACTGTTAAACCAGCGTCATACTTCCTAGGTTTTGGAATTGAACATTTTGAAGACGGTTCAATTACAATTTCTCAACATCTGTATGCAAGAAATCTATTAGATCGTTTCAATTTTAGTCAATGCAAACCAGTGTCAACGCCTATGGTAAAGTTAGGTGCATATGATCAAGAAAGTAGTGATCAAACTCATAACTTTCCATATAGAGAAGATGTAAGGTGATTGATGTACTTAATGGTTGGCACTAGACCAGATTTAGCCTACCCTGTTAGTGTATTGTCAAGAGCTCTAGGCTGCTCAAGCACAGAAGTTGTAGCAAGACTAAAAAGGCAACAGTTGACTGCCACATCAACAACTGAGGCAGAGCTAGTAGCAGCTAATGAGGCAGTTAAAGAAATCATATAGCTGTTGAGACTATATGAAGAGATGGGTTATCCAAAACAAGTTCCTACTCTGTTAATAGAAAATCAGGCATCTATACGAGTTTGTCATAACCCAGAGTACCACCATCGTACCAAGCACATAAAAATAAAGTATTTTTTCATCAGAGAAAAGGTACTTGAAGGTGTTCTCAAGGTTCAACATATCTCAACAGAAGCCCAGGTAGCGGACATTATAACCAAGCCAGTTCCAAGACCAAGGCTAGTCAGTTTGAATGGAAAGCTGGGACTTTCTTTAAACATTTAGCAATTCTCATTTGATTTTTTTGGATTTTAGTTTTCAGCTTATTTTATATAATATAGATGAAGTAAAATAAAAAAGGGAAAGTATTGCAGTTAGCGATCTACTTACTATATGTTTTTATTTTATGTTATCATAGCAACAAGAGTTTTTTTTGAAAGTAAGTCAGAAAAAGTGACACATATTTTGTAATACATTTTACGTTCGAAAATTAAAATAACTTTTCCATTAGCACAGTCTTTATTAACTCTGAAAACACAATATGTTCCAGCTGGCCTTTAGGAACCGTTCTGGAATCGTAACAAGTACTGTATAGTGAGCAAACTCGAATTAGGAATGGACACATCAACTTTATCACCCCTTCTAGAAGGTAGTTTTTGTACCGTCCCAAGAACGATACTAAAATCAGTAGAAACGCGAAAGAAATATAGCACTTGCTCGAACAATATCTAGAACAGTTCTATCGCTAGTTGGAACGAACCTACAGTGTCTCAAGTGTATAGCTGGTACAACATAAACACCTTTGAACGTCATTGTAAACCAAAACAGTGACATCAGCACAGTTGTAAGTTTGTCTTAGATCGTTCGTTTGCTGTCAATCAATTTGTTCTGTCACTTCAAATGATAAATATTGAAATTTATAACGTGGCTGTAGGTCGCAAATGATTAAAAAATATAAATATATATTTTTAGAAACGTTTTTAGCTTGCTACCAAATACCTACAACTGGATGGTTGATTGAATATCGAATTCAAGCTAACATCAGTCTGACTTGATATTGATAAAATTAAAATTGGCGTGTCCTGGAACCAACAGTAAAGTGACAATGCTGCTCTCGCTTAGTTCATTAAGTTTTCGCAAGAACTCAGTGCTTTAATGGCTGCTTGATGTCTATCCGACGTTATGATAATCTTTCGTCTTCGTTCTTCGAATTTTGATTTATTTCCAATAAGTCGTTTAATAATTTTTGATTTCTAGCTTTAAAGTACAGTAAATATAAAACGCAGTCGCGGTTAATGGTAGCTTATAATACCGAACAGAACATTGATGGGTAGGAACCGTCCGCAGCCAGAGGTGGAAGTGGAAGTGGAAGTGGAAGTGGAAGTGGAAGTGGAAGTGGAAGTGGAAGTGGAAGTGGAAGTGGAAGTGGAAGTGGAAGTGGAAGTGGAAGTGGAAGTGGAAGTGGAAGTGGAAGTGGAAGTGGAAGTGGAAGTGGAAGTGGAAGTGGAAGTGGAAGTGGAAGTGGAAGTGGAAGTGGAAGTGGAAGTGGAAGTGGAAGTGGAAGTGGAAGTGGAAGTGGAAGTGGAAGTGGAAGTGGAAGTGGAAGTGGAAGTGGAAGTGGAAGTGGAAGTGGAAGTGGAAGTGGAAGTGGAAGTGGAAGTGGAAGTGGAAGTGGAAGTGGAAGTGGAAGTGGAAGTGGAAGTGGAAGTGGAAGTGGAAGTGGAAGTGGAAGTGGAAGTGGAAGTGGAAGTGGAAGTGGAAGTGGAAGTGGAAGTGGAAGTGGAAGTGGAAGTGGAAGTGGAAGTGGAAGTGGAAGTGGAAGTGGAAGTGGAAGTGGAAGTGGAAGTGGAAGTGGAAGTGGAAGTGGAAGTGGAAGTGGAAGTGGAAGTGGAAGTGGAAGTGGAAGTGGAAGTGGAAGTGGAAGTGGAAGTGGAAGTGGAAGTGGAAGTGGAAGTGGAAGTGGAAGTGGAAGTGGAAGTGGAAGTGGAAGTGGAAGTGGAAGTGGAAGTGGAAGTGGAAGTGGAAGTGGAAGTGGAAGTGGAAGTGGAAGTGGAAGTGGAAGTGGAAGTGGAAGTGGAAGTGGAAGTGGAAGTGGAAGTGGAAGTGGAAGTGGAAGTGGAAGTGGAAGTGGAAGTGGAAGTGGAAGTGGAAGTGGAAGTGGAAGTGGAAGTGGAAGTGGAAGTGGAAGTGGAAGTGGAAGTGGAAGTGGAAGTGGAAGTGGAAGTGGAAGTGGAAGTGGAAGTGGAAGTGGAAGTGGAAGTGGAAGTGGAAGTGGAAGTGGAAGTGGAAGTGGAAGTGGAAGTGGAAGTGGAAGTGGAAGTGGAAGTGGAAGTGGAAGTGGAAGTGGAAGTGGAAGTGGAAGTGGAAGTGGAAGTGGAAGTGGAAGTGGAAGTGGAAGTGGAAGTGGAAGTGGAAGTGGAAGTGGAAGTGGAAGTGGAAGTGGAAGTGGAAGTGGAAGTGGAAGTGGAAGTGGAAGTGGAAGTGGAAGTGGAAGTGGAAGTGGAAGTGGAAGTGGAAGTGGAAGTGGAAGTGGAAGTGGAAGTGGAAGTGGAAGTGGAAGTGGAAGTGGAAGTGGAAGTGGAAGTGGAAGTGGAAGTGGAAGTGGAAGTGGAAGTGGAAGTGGAAGCATATGATCAAGCAAGTGGTGATCAAACTGATAACTTTCCATACAGAGAAGATGTAAGGTCATTGATGTACTTAATGGTTGGCACTAGACCAGATTTAGCCTACACTGTTAGAGTATTGTCAATAACTCTAGACTGCTCAGGCACAGAAGATGTAGCAAGACTAAAAAGGGTATTTCGGTTCTCACTTACTTTTGGAATATGTTACAGATGAGAAGTGGAAGTGGAAGTGATTTGATCTTCGAAATGTCCACATGAGGCCATAATGTGATGTGATAGTGAGAAGGGGTGACTGGAATGAGCGTGCAGGCGTCAGGCTCACCAGGAGAGCGGAATAGGCGTAGGCAGGCAAGGCATTAGGCCCACGAACGAGTAGTTGAGATAGGTGTACGCACAAACGTCAGAACTCTAGGTACCTCGAGGACGAGGACGAGGAGCGGAGCAGGATGGCCAAATGTAAGACGCAGTCGCGGTTAATGGTAGCTTATAGTACCGAACCGAACATCGATAGGTAGGAACCCTCCGCAGCGCAGAGGGTTACGTAAGGGCTTTCTAACCGAGAGGTCCCGGGTTCGAGTCCCGATGGTTTCGCTTTTTCAATGTTCAGAATAATTAGCTTAAGTATATGTATGTATAAAGCTATATCAATGACGGCGAAATTGAGATTTATATTGTATCAGATATAGTTATCAATCCAAAATGACAAATTCTTTTCCATGCATTTTTTTGTCATATACCTCGTATATTCTTTCCACGCGTATCGAATCCAAAGTAGATTAAATTCCTTTGTATGTGTTTTTTATCACAGAATTGCCCGAATAAATCGTTCAGTTAAAATATGCGCAGCCTGTTGTATAACACATGTGTTAACCGCACGCTCTTCTTGTAATCAACTCTCAAATAGTTGGTGTTTGTTTGTTTGTTGTTGTTCCATCGAAAGAAGTAGTACTGTTGTTGGTACGATAAGTACGTGGCATTGTTATGAGCTGGATAACCCTCTCTAGAGAGAAAAACGTGACGTTCAAATCTACCGAACGAGATTTTCAATTGTGAATTGTATATTAAAACTCAGAGATTTTGTATCGACTTTAAGTTGCAAAGTAACTACTAGCGAATGATATACAGTGCGGTTATAAAGTAAAAGGTACACATTAAATATGAGCAAATAAAAACCCGAAACAGGTCAATTTTTGATTTTAATTTACTATTTTGTGAAGAATAATCCATTATACCGGGTGAATAACCTTTAAGTGATAACGCCATGTTTTAACTCTCTGTATTTCCTTTCTATTCTGCTTGAGAGATACGTTTACAATCTGGGTGCATTTAATGAAATAGTATTTATACCTCTTGTTGAGTCCGCATTATATCGCCAGCATCATTTATCATTAAAATTTCAATTCTCTCACTTTCAGTTTGTCAAAACGATATGATAAATTAGATTAACAATGGTATTTTATTAAACTGTAATAGTACTAATTTGCAAAAATCCGTTTAAAAAATTCAAACCAAATATTTCAGGAAAGAACTGCACTTTAGGAATTCCAAAATTTTTGCAACTTTCACTACAAATCGCCATATAACTAGCGATGAAATTAGCAGCATTCTGATTAGATGTTTTATGAGCTAATAGCTAGTTACAAAAAGGCCTTTAGAATTTTGACAACGGTTTTCACTGTCAAAAACATTATATGACAGTTTACAGCAGGGGTTGGCACGCGTACCAGACTTGGCATGCCTGGCAGTTAAAAATGGCACGCATAACTTTGTGAAGTTTAGTATTTTAAAATAAAGCAATAAAATACAGATTTAATTTTAACGATACTTATTGTGAATTTAAAATAATCTACGGAACTGTACACAAGCTGGCAACGTAGCTAGACCGAGCTAAGTGATAGCAGCCAAGGCTAGAACGATGCGACTGCGACGGGACGTTTCTAGGAAAGAGAAGACGTGAGCAGGTGATTCTCGGGTTTTCGAACGCCCGGTGAGCGGCATTGCCACGTTTATACGAAAAACTTCTAGGAGGCGGACTTACCATTATATAAACGTATATTCAGTTAGAGTTGGTTTAGTTTAGTACGAGCTATTGTGAAGATAAGTGATACAAGTAGTACCAGGTGTTGTTATGGCCCATGATAGTTAATCGTAGCATTATTTATCAACCTGTAACGTACAAGTGCGCGATTAACGTTAGTGTTATAGCGGCTATAAAGCAGAAATTAGACGTTCGGCCCTATCATAGTTCTTGGACAAGTGATTATGGTTTTGTACAGCAAAGAAATCGAGCCATATGTGCATTATGTCGGGAAAGCGTAGTATTCCGGAAATCTAGTGTTTAACGATATTTTCAAACAGACATGCTGATAGAACGGAGACAATCCTAGGAGCGGTTACTCAGTATACAAAGCTGGCAACATTCTTTACAAAAATAAGTCAAGGGAAAGATCAAGCAACCGAATACAGTTTTAAAACTGCACAACCTTTGACAGAAAAGGAAAGACCTTTCACTGATAGGAAATTTATGGAGCAAACGTGACATGGCAATGGCAATGGTTTCCTGGTACTTTGACAATAACCGTGTGTATGAAGAACTGATCTGTCTTCTACCATTCGAAGGAACGACAAGAGGGGAGGATATACTATCAGAATTCGTTAAAGATTTTGAGAAACGGTGACTAGACTTAATTAAGATTTTTTGCGTAACTACAGATGGCGCACCCGCTATGATCGCGACACATAAGGGATTAGTATGTCTGTAATCCTTTATCAACCCTTGTGTAGCTAACTTTTTTTTACATAATGTGCGTTACATCGTATAGGGTGGACTATTTAAGTCATCCAAAACTTGAATTTTCAAATCGACATAAAAAGTTTATGAGAATAAAAATATTTAAAACAATAGATTTTCCATTATGCTTTCATTCCTCACTAACTATTAACATATTGTCATTAAGGAAACGTCATATTTTTGTTGAGCTTAACACCTCACTGTACTTGGATATTTATGGCAGTTTTTAAAAGCGGATTTTTTTTGCATTTTTTTCCACCCTGTACCAATTTGAATCAAGTTGTGATACATTTTTGGAATCAGCTCAGCAAGGAAAATCTGCAAATTGGAAAAAATGGAGATGTTTCATTTGAAACTTTGGTGATAAAAATCATAAAAAACTCCTCAATTAAATCACAAACAGAGGATTGTTGTCCTGAAAATAGGATATTGGGTGGAAATGGACAAGTTAAGCTACCATGAAATTGAAAAGTCTTTGACAATAATTTTAAAGGTATTTTAATTGCTTAAGAAGAAGCCCATGGGAAACAAGCATTGAGCATTAGATTGTAATGTCAACTGAAATTACAACGTTTAAGCAAAAAAAAATTATTCTATTTTCAAATAAAACGTTTTTTTCGTTTCCTGAAAAATTGGTTTTTTGGACATGTTTGATTTTTGCCCGAAACCCCTCGATTATAAAAAACGAAAAATTGAAGTAAGTGCTTTGATACAAATGCATTCCATTACCAGCATTTTAAAAATAAGCAAAAAAGTCATCTTCTTTATTCGCAATTATTTTTATCAAATTATCTTCTTTGAAGGCAACTTAATAAATTTTGATTAATAGTGAACATATTTTGTGTTTAATTGACTAATACCCGGTATCTTTTAGCATGGTAGTATGTTAATTCCTAATTTCTATTAAAAAGTTGATATTAAACATTTCAATACGGCTTATTTAAAAAAAACTATCCTACACATCCTCTCGGCTATAAATAGTTAGAACGACATTTTCAATTCAAGTAGGTAGGTATCTAAATGTGGTTTTTAATGCCTTCTAATTATTCACCTAATGATACGTTAAAGAGAAAACAAGTTGTAAAGGAATCGTTCCTGTCATTTATTCTGATTATATGAATTCAATTTCTTATTGCTCGTTATTTTCACCCGCCGGCGAAGCATCTTATTTTTTACCTTTTTCAGAAAAAAGAACGAAATTTCTTCGTAACAGCAGAAACGACGCTAAATACTGCCTTTCAACGGTGGCAGCTCGTCAACCCATGTCGCTCGTCATAAATAAAAGTATTTACACAACCAAAGTTTTTAAATAATAACATAGATGACTAACTGCCATTATCGCCTGTCACTAAAATGACATTATTGATGTTAATAAAGACTATTTTAACATTAGTGCTGGTGGCAGGTGATAAATGAAGAGAGATAAAATTTTTCAAAAATCAATTGCAGAAGTTAAAGTACGCGTTCGTCTTCCTTGCCGACTTTTTACTTTGATTGAATTGATGAATTATTCAACCACTGTATTTCGGTGATAAAAAATACTTTCGATCAGTGAAATTTGATGTTCTTCAATTTTGTGGAAAGGTGCATTCTGCTAAAAAAACAGTTATACGCAAAAAAATGGGAAGGTTAGTGAATTTTCGGCTCCCCTGTAGTTAGGATAAGGTCCTCGAGGTCAAAAAATATTAATAACTTTGAAATACTTTCTAGGTAGAAATGATGATGTCTACATCTAGAAACTTTTATTTTATTTATTAGTTACACTTGAGACACTCTATAGAACTCCTCGTAGTCAATAAAGCCATTATTAACTAGACTAATGACTATATTTTTGCTTTAATATAAAAAATTTGGTTATCACATCCTCTATAATCACCTGATCTAATTTTTAACGTATATTTTCATTCCAAATCACTTTTTCCACTTAAAATTCAATTAATTACAAGTTTTTTTCCAACTTTATATTTGTCAGAGTCGTATAATTTATAGGAAATTTGATAAGAGGTTGACGACAGTGAACTGGAGGATGACCGACGGCGAAGATGTCAACGACTAGATATTAAAGAAAGATATTTTTATTTGTAGCTCAATCCGTTCCGGTCTTAATTAATTCAAAGCATGAACCTGTTCTTATTTTTTTTCCTTCTTCATAACCTCGTTGATATATTGTCAAAGATATCTGAAGTTGACGTGACGATTATTTTAAAAATGTAAAATTCATTAGGCTGCAAGGAAATAATCGATGAAATATTTGACGGAAGATATTTTATGTAATACAAACTTTCTTGATTATTTTTGTTGGGCATTTGAATAAAAATAAATGTTTTTAAACATTTTCGATTTTGGAGATATGGTATCTACTATGTCAAAAAAGTAAAGTATGTTCATACGAAATTTCATTTGCAGTGTTAAATTCATTTATTGTAAAAATCGCAAAACATACTTGAGATGAGCTGACAAAATGTAGCACTATAAGATCTGAAAGATTTAATGTGTCCCCTTTGTTTTACTTAGTTCTCGGGAAAGTCTCAGAGACTTGTAGTTCCTTTAGACCTATTTCCCGAAGGAATTTGAAGAGATTCGCAGGCTTTGGGTCCCTCTTCAATCCAGTAGCCACTTAGGTGTTGTGTCCTAGGATTCTAAATTGCTATGCAATCTGCAAGTCACAAAACCTGTTAAAACTCTTAGTGCAGTTTTACTCTGGCTTAGGCATTCATTTGTTCTCACCTGGTGGTATTTCCCCAGGAGTATCTTTGATTGTCTAAGCTCTACTAGATCATTCCAATGGTCAGATCTCCACTTCTTTCCGGCTTCGCCTATTTTGTTCAATATCAAATTGGAGCTGATATTACAAAAGGTTTCTGGCCCCCAAAAAGGTGTTTCAGCCAATCTCTTTGCTAGTTCATCTTCATCTGCTATTTCATTTCCTTCTATTCCAGTGTGTCCTGTTCCTGTTCCTGTTCTCACCTAGTATATTGAGTTTTTCTAGGCATTCCAACACCATTCAATAATTGATTTCACAAGAACTCAGTGCTTTAATGGCTGCGCTTGACTATCCGACATGGTGATAATCCTTTGCCTTCTATATTATGTTATCAATATTGACAAATGGCGGTAAAACCAAAGAGGACATAATGAATTAAATTAAATTGACAATATCCATGAGCAGGTTTTTGAAGCTTGCTTCTTATTGCACGACATAGGACTTTTGAGAAGGCTAGCGAACTCGTAAAACGTGTAACGTTACGAAAAATGGTTCATCACGCAACAGTGTTGCCAGATTTCTGAAATGGCTAGTGAACTCGTGAAACGTGTAATGTTACGAAAAAGAGTTGGTCACGCAACAGATTTCTGAATAATCCACTAATCCAATGAAATTTATATTTAAGCTTGCTTCTTATTGCACGACATAGGACTTTTGGGAAGGCTAGTGAACTCGTGAAACGTGTGATGTTACGAAAAAGCGTTCGTTACGCGATGACTCATTCTTCGTCTCTTTCTCGGCCGCCCGCTGCGCTAACTCTCTCCCTTCTTCTTCTCTCTTTCGTAGGCTACACAGTGGCACGCCTCTCTCTCTCTCTCTCATACACGTCGGCACGAGGGATTCCCAAACTGTCGGAAGAGAGACAGAGAGAGAGTATCGCACGTCTCTCTCTCTCTCTCTAATTGCCAAATATATTAAATTTTTTGTAAAATTATGGTCAATAATTGTCAAAAACTGTCAAAATTTTGAAAAAATGGTTATTATAATTGCCAAATATTTTCAAAAATTGTCAAAAATTTGGGAAAATGGTCAATAATTGTCAAAATGGTCAATATTCGTGAAAATTTTGAAAAAATGTTCAATAATTGTCAAAAATTTTGAAAAATGGTTAAAATTTTAAAAAAGTATCAAAAATGGTCAATAATTGTCAAAACCCATCAAAAATGGTCAAAAATTGTTGAATATTTAAAAAAATGGTAAATGATTGCCAAATTTTTTGAAAAATGGTCAAAAATTGTCGAAATTTTGAAAAAATGGTCAATAATTATTAAAGAGTGTCAAAAATGGTGAATAATTGTCAGAATCTGTCAAAAATGGTCAATAATTGTCAGAAACTGTCAAAAATTGTTAAAATTTTGAAAAATGGTCGAAAATTGTCAATAATTATAAGAAAATGTCAAAAATGGTCAATAATGGTTGGAAATTGTCAAAATTTTTGAAAGAAAAATTATCAAAAATGGTCAATAATTGTCAGAAACTGTCAAAAATCATATTGTCAAAAATTTTGAAAAATGATTAAAATTTTAAAAAATTATCAAAAATGGTCAAAAATTGTTGAATATTTAATAAAATGGTTAATGATTGTAAAAATTTTTGAAAAATAGCCGAAAATTGTCAAAATTTTGAAAAAATGGTCGATAATTATTAAAGAGTGTCAAAAATGGTGAATAATTGTCAGAATCTGTCAAAAATGGTCTATAATTGTCAGAAACTGTCAAAAATGGTCAAAAATGGTCAAAAATGGTCAAAAATGGTCAAAAATGGTCAAAAATGGTCAAAGTTTGTTAATATTTTGAAAAATGGTCGAAAATTGTCAATAATTATGAAAAAATGTCAAAAATGGTCAATAATGGTTGGAAATTGTCAAAATTTTTGAAACAAAAATTATCAAAAATGGTCAATAATTGTCAGAAACTGTCAAAAATCATAATTGTTGAAATTTTGAAAAATAGTCAGAAATTGTCAAAATTTTGAAAAAATGGTCAATAATTAGAAAAAACAGTCAATAATTGATAAAAATTGTCAAAATTTTTGAAAAATAGACAACATTTTTGAAAAATTGTCAAAAATGGTCAATAATTGTCAAAACTGTCAAAATTGGTCAATAATTGTCAAAAATGGTCAATAATTGTCAAAAATGGTCAATAATTGTCAAAATTTTGAAAAAATGGTCAAAAATTTTGAAAAAATAGTCAATAATTGTCAAAATTTTCGAAAAATTGTTAAAATTTTGAAAAAATGTCAAAAATGGTCAATAATTGTCAGCGCCTTCCAAAAATGCTCAAAAATTGTCAATAATTGTTAAAATTTGGAAAAATGGTCAAAATTTTTGAAAAATTGTCAAAAATGATTAATCATTGTCAAAATTGTCAAAAGTAGTCAATAATTGTTAAAATTTGAAAAAATTGTCAGAAATTTTGGAAAAATGGTCAATAATTGTCAAAAATTGTCAAAATTTTGGAAAAACGGTCCAAAATTGTCAAATATTTTGAAAAAACGGTCAATAAAATATAAAATAAAACTTAGAAGAACGTACTGGGTCTAATGTAATTCCCAACATCGCATTCTATTGCGCGTATTTTTATTGATGGTTTTCCCAACCTCGCATTCTATTGTGCATAAGAAGCAAGCTTCTGTCGGCGGTCCGATGACCACTCACCTTTTTTTAAATTATAAATTTATATATTATATAATTATTAATTATATAAAGAAAATGCCCTGATTTTGTCTCCAGGCTCCTCCTTGTGTTGAATTTTATTAACAAAACTGTGTTTTATCCTGATAGTCGTGGTAGGGATATTGGGCGAAAGGTTATATATTTAATATATGATTTATAACCATTGGGATTTTCGAAAATTTCATGACTCTATTTGAAGGCGAAATAATGATTTTATCACAAAACTGATTGTGCCAGACGATTTTTTGGCCAAAAAAACCCCTCTTTACGAATTTTTAGCATTTTTTATAATTTTTTTGTCGAAAATTTAGAACAAAGGGGGTAGCTATGGAAATATTTTGCGATACAAATTGATTTTTTCTAACTCCCATAATCCTCGGAAATATGGACTCAAAATTCACTAAAATATGTAAAATTGTCCCCTCTATCGATTGGTGAAGACTAGAACGTTCTATCTTTCCTATTAGTCGAGTTATGAGTATTTTTTGTTTTGAAAAGTGGATTATCGAAAATTTCATGACTCTATTTGAAGGCGAAATAATGATTTTATCAAAAAACTGATTGTGCCAGTCGATTTTTTGGCCAAAAAAAACCCCTCTTTACTAATTTTTAGCATTTTTTATAATTTTTTTGTCGAAAATTTAGAACAAAGGGAAATATTTTGCGATACAAATTGATTTTTTCTAACTCCCTTAATCCTTTGGAAATATGGACTCAAAATTCACTAAAACATGTAAAATTGTCCCCTCTATCGATTGGTGAAGACTAGAACGTTCTATCTTACCCATTAGTCGAGTTATGACTCGATTATTTGGACCAAAATTTGACAGTAGGACCAAATATGCCTCGATAAAATATTGCTGTAGAAAAAGATACAGAACGTTAAATTTAATTTTCCCTAAATTTTTTGCTAATAATTTAAACAATTGTTACAAAAATCGCACACAGTCATAACTTCAGACAAGGAATATTATTGTATGTAGATATTTTTTTGCATTTTGTTACATGGGGCGACACGTATACGATTCCTGACGATGAAATCAACTAATAACTCTATTTTGACGAAACTTTTTAGTGATTTTGATTAGAAAGTATGACGTAAATATAATTTGTACGAAAAAAATTCAAATTTTCGCCGTGTATATTTTTCCACGGCAATGCATTATTAAGGCATATTTAGTCCTATCGCCATATTTTGGTTCAAATAATCCACCTTTGGCCCATGTCCCATTATTTATTAATCACCCTGTATTTACGGACAAACAAAAAAATACACAACAAAAAAAAATGATAAATTCATACTCAATAATAACAAACATCAAAAGTAGCAGATCCAAATAAAAGGTTTATAACATTGAAGTACAAGATGAAATAAAACAATTTAATATGTGTTGCATCTGTGAAAGGGAAAAAATAAATTCTGTCTGTTAAAACGTGGGAGAGCAAATAACTTTGGAGAGAAGTTCCTTTGTTTCTCTTAATTAATAAAACCAAATACTTATCTTCGTTCTCAGCGAACTCCAAGGGAAGGGATGTTTAGAAGTTTCTCTTAAAAAGACTAATCACGATAAAGACATATTTTGAAAGTAGTGTATCGTTAAAAGTTATGCTAAACTAGTAGATGAGTAACGCGGGTTCTACACCACCAGTGTCGGCGTTCAGGGGGCTATAAAAATTAATATAGTGCTGCGTAGTAGAATACTGTACTGCGAGGTGTATGGGGAGAGAAGAGGTACGTTGGGAACGGCACTGCGTTGTATGACGCACGAATCATGCGTCAAAAGGACATTAGCGGTGCCATTGTCAACGTACCTCTTCTCCCCCCATACACCTTGCAGCACAATATTCTACTACTACAGCACTATATTAATTTTCATAGCCTCCCTGAACGCCGACACTGGTGGTGTAGAATCCACGTTACTAATCTACTTAAACTGCCTCTAGTTTAACTTTAGTGATGAGACCAAACTTAGAAGCAATAATCGAGATGGCTCTTACCAAGAGAATTGATTGAAGTTATGATATTAAAGTCACGCTTGGTTCTCTTTACAAAGCCAAGTAATTTTGAGCAACAGCGGAGATCTGGAGAAAAAAACTAAGTGTAGAACAAAACTATACTCATAAAAGTATTATAAAAACTATCGAACAAATCCTTGATACTCTTTCTAAAACCAATGTGAAGAGAAGATATTCTTTATCCCATTGATGGCAAACGCTGCCCAATGGCGTGCATACCTATATCTTTTATAAATTATAAGATTCCCGCGATCTATCGTTTCAAATGGTCTCCAAAATGCCATACTATCAAATTATATTCATAAAACTCACTGGTCATTCTATAAATTGTTATAATAAAAACAAAAGTAGTTGAAATAAAACCCTGCTTCAAGTCACAGTGCCACTGGCGGGTATAACTAATGCTGTAAATCATATTAACGACACAGTGGACCGCATAAATAACGATTAGTTGGAGTAACTGCAAAATACTGTAACTGGATCACTTTAGTCCTTCTTTTGTTTTAGCAGCCTTTTTGACATTTTCTTAAGTATAGTAATTTACATACATTTAATTTAATTAGTTATTTTTTTAGCAAGTTTAAACACCTTATTTTAATACTAACTAATGAATTTATATCCATGTATTTTCTTAAAATATTTTCAAACTAGTTTTCTAAGAACGTCACGAACTAACAGTTTACTTTAATAGTCTAGTCAACAAGTTCCTTTTAGGTCAAAACTTTTAAGAGTTCTCTGAAAATTATGATTGAGGTGTCATTCGATTCGGAATGGCTTGTAGATGTATTTTGAGAAAATTCAAGGGTTGCTCGCAAAAATTGCAAAAGTTATAAATAATTAACTGAAAAAAGAGGGTTTGGTTTTTCGCAAATATCTCAAAAACTATTTGAGATTTTTCAAATATGAAAAAAGATTCAAAAAGAGGAGAAGATTTCCTAAAAAAATGTTCTAACTTCCGGAACTGTAGGACAAAATTTGTACATGAACAATAATCCGCGGTCCAAAAATTTTTATCGTGAATTTTCAATTAGTTATCCATTAGTTAATTAACAATTTTTTGTAGCACGAACATTAACATTCCAAGTGCGATAATTATTAAAATATTAATCTGATAGTTTTTCCTTCGGTGGAGCTATTTTTCAAAGGCCTTAGGATAGATTCCCGTTGGAAAAATTAAAAAATTGTTAATTTCCGCTTTGTTAATAACAATTTAGTTCGGTTGAAAATTATAAAGCTTCATTAAATATTGAAAAAAACATTTTTTTTTCATATCACTATTGATCCGTTTTCTCATGATCAGAATCTACTTAAAAATGATTTTTAATAATTTTTATCTCCTATTGTTTAAAAAATTGCTATGAAACATAATCTTTGATGAAAATTATGATTTAAAAAAACCGTTTCTTAAGAAAAAAATGTTATTGCTTGAAAATGGATTTGTTAATTGACAATTTACTTCTACCACTTGTAATTAATACTAAGGAATAATTTTTTTTAAATCAATATTTATCTTGGTCATTGATAATAAAAAAAAATATTGTTCAAATTTTCATTGTTTATTTAATAAACAACTTGTTATAAACAAATGAATTGTCTCTCTGTATTTTTTATATCTACTTAAAAATCAAAAACAATCATGTATAATTTGAAAAAAAAATTCATATTTTTTATTGAACTTTTAATTTTCTGTTTCTTTTTTAAATTATATATGATTGTTTTTGTATTCTGAAGTAGAAATTGAAAAGAAATACAGAGAGACAATTAATTTGTTTATAACAAATTGTTTATTAGATAAACAATGAAAATTTAAACAATAATCTTTTTTTTTATTATCAAAGACCAAGATAAATATTGATTTAAGAAAAAATTGATTCCTTAATAAATATTACAAGTGGTAGAAATAAATTGTTAATTGATAAATCCATTTTCAAGCAATAAAAATTTTTTTTGAGAAATGGTTTTTTTTTAAATCATAAGTGCCTTATTATTTATTCAAAAGTACTATAAAAATAGGGTGAGTCTTTTTTTTCTATGTGAAATAAAATGATAAAAAAGGTCGGTTTTACCAAAATTAAATCGACACGTCCTGGATCGCCTCAAATACAATAATAGGGTCGTAAAATTCGGCACAATAGTTAAGGATTCATTAATATGATAAGCCGGTGGCCAGTGTCGTGTAGTCAGTTTAAGGTTTTGCCGAGTAGGGATGGGTCTTACAATTTTTTTTGTAATGTTAAATAATTTTGTATTAGAATAACTTTATATATTCGATAAATTTACTTGTTTGGATTTCTTCTCTTAGATAAAAGTATAGGCTGAAATATGGTTGGTAGGTATTTAATAAATTACAAAAAAGAATTCTAAAGCTCTAAAAGTTATATAAAAAGCCAAAGATAAAGATAATAATGATTTAAAAAAAGTCACTAACAAATATTCTTCATTTTGCTTTAAAAAGGAGCAACATACAAAATTGTCAAAAATTAGGAAGTGCAATAATTAAAATTATAAATAAAATTTGTTTTTATATACTTACCATAGATGTAGATTTTAATAATAATATGACTCATTGTAATATTTTAGAAATTGTTTTGACATTTCATTGTTTAACCCTACCTAGAATATCTAGTTAATACCCATTATCAGTAACGGATTATAGCAGGTATTTTGTCTCAATTGAATGGTCTCCTTAAAATCGGCTCTTAATACTGTAATAATTACTTACTAATAATATGATACTTGCCTAACTTTTGTACTATTAAATAAACCCGACAAATGACACCATTCAGGTCTTTACCGAAAAATGTAACGCCAATGGTTTATTGCCGCTTTATGGCTATCAACCCTTTCTTGTGCTCCTATGCAAAAGGAAATCTAGTATAAGTAAATTGTTAATGACAAAGCGTAAATTAACAATTTTCTTATTTTTCCAACGGAAATCTATTCTAAGGCCTTTTAGCTCCTCCAAAGGAAAAAATTCTCAGATTAATAGTTTAACAATTATCGCACTTGCAATGTTAATGTTCGTGCTACAAGAAATTGTTAATTAACTAATTGAAAAATCTCAATAAAAATTTTTGGACCGTGGATTATTGTTCATTGATCTATCCTGTAGGCGCCTGATTTTTTTCAGTTCCCAATTTACATATTTATTCATTCTAAATAATATTTATTCATTAAAGGTCCGAAGAGGGCATGGCTTGTGCAAGCCGGAGTACCCGTTTTCGGCCGAATTTTCAACCCTCTGGGAAAATTATAAATATTGGTCCTACAGTTCCGGGACATTTTTTAAGGAAATTTCCTACTTTTTTTGAATCTTTTTCCAAATTTGAAAAATCTCAAATAGTTTTTGAGGTATTTGCAAAAAACCAAACACTTAATTTTTTATAACTTTTTGCAATTTTTGCGAGCGGCCCTTGAATTTTCTCAAAAAACATCTACATGCCATTCCGAATCGAATGACACCTCAATCATAATTTTCGGAGAACTCTAAAAAGTTTTGACCTAAAAGGCACTTGTTGACTAGACTAAAACAAGAAAAACATTAGTGAGCTTAGCAAATTTAGAAAATTTATTTTACAGCCTTGCTTCCTTCTCATGTCTTCATATTGAGTTATATGAGTATAATAACAAATTTTTTATTAGACAGTTTCAAGATAGTTATTACGGGTAGTAGTAAAAATAATGTTTTCCATAGTTTAGTATCCCAAGATATTTTTTCCTGATAATTAGCATAAAATAAGAACGGAAGCATCACTAATGCCGTAGTTATGTGAGTTAAAGACGCATTAAATATTCTAATTTATTCAAAGTTATTCGATATCTGGCTAGCCGGTCAACGCCTTGCCTTCTTCACAACTACCTTTTTTAACGCCGATCAATCTCTTTCTCTTATAATTATTCTTCTCTTTCATTGAAATATGCACACACACACCTGCTCTCTCTTATACTCGTCTCTTTTAGCCTGTTTTACTTCATTTTCTTAAATACATTTTCTGAAAAAAATTTTCTTATCTTCCGCATTAATTCTCATCTTAACCACTCCAATCTACGTATTACAATTAAGTTATAACAAATTTTCGAATTACCAAGGCGTTATTTCCCATAATTTATCTGTTCGAATTGTAAAATATCGGTAGTTAAACAACTTTACGACATTCTTAATCATTAATTTGAAAATAGGTTTTTGTTTCAACAAGCGGGCGTAACCTTATCAAATCTATGGTTATACACTCAAATTTAATTTATTACTTTGTTTAACAACTTGATTCGTGGCTAGAGATACATAAAACAAGATCCATTATTCTAATTTGGAATGTTATACTTTCAAAATGATAAATTAATAAGAGGTTGATCATTATTTTAATTTAAGTATTTTTACACAATTTTATAATCAATAATCGAAAGAGGAGGACATTTAACAAAAAAGTATAGGTTCATTTTTTTTTGTAAAGGTAATAATTTCTGATAGATATCGAAGAATGAATATATTATTCTAAAGATTTACAACAAAATTTGAAAAATATTTTTCAAAAACAGTGACCGACTAAGAAGAAATAACTACTTCCCGGGCTATATGCTCCGTCAGACATTGAATTACACTTCTAAGTCAAACGGGGTCGGTATAATCTACAAGATTTAACCAACCATTCTGGTTTACAATTAAAAGGGACAACATAACTTGCAGACCGGTTTTGGCGCCTAATCAATACAAGGTATATGTTATCCGCCCGAGAGCTCTAAGAGCCCAGTCTCGGACTGAATTTGACACTAAAATCACAATAATTACATGTCGTCCAGTAACAGAAATGTTAAAGTTGTGACAATAGCGACATCTTCACCTCCAACCGCAAACCAAAATTCGAAAAATTTGACAAGCCCATAGGCTTCAAACAATAAAGTATTATCACAGTTTCCTGTAAAATTGTCGTATATACTAAAGCGTGTTACCAATAGATATATAAGAATAAATATATTATTCTAGCGCTTTACAAAAAAGTTTTGGAAAATATTTTTCAAAAAACAACTACTACTTTCCGGGCTATATGCCCCGACAGACATTGAATTACACTTCTAAGTCAAACGGGGTCGGTATGATCTACAAGATTTATCCAGCCAATACATTCTGTAAAACTAACAATCAGTTTATAGGGATTCAACAATGCAGAATTGCTCCCGAATCTGCACAAAAGTTAAGAAATAAATTCGGAAATTGTGTATTGACAAATTACGATTTTTGGTCACCAAGCGTTTATATGTTATAAATTGAATGTTTTTTCCTTTTCTGTAAGCGTTTCCTTGCGCTTTTGCGCAACACGTTTGCAGTTTTGAGCGACAAAAACAACAATTTGAGGTTGTGTTCCTTTTTAATTTTATTAAAAATTGAAGTACATTTGTCAAAAACGCATCTGTCGGTCGTTGAAGTAGCCTTGATCGATTTATCTCCAAAGCTGGGGTAAAAGTTCTTGGAGTGTCTGTGGGAGTGGTTCATGGGAATTCAAGGCTCTTGGTAGCTGGTCCCAAGCATGCTCGATGGGATTGAGGTCTGAGTACCATATGCGGGATACCATGGAAGTCCAAAGCGTCATCGACCACTCTTGCACGAAGCAGTCGAGCATTATGGTCTAAAAATAGGAAAATTGGTCCAATAGCTGCTTGAAACAAACGTAGTAGAAACGGGGAAGCTTTTCCATCTCGTGATCCAATCTACGATTTATGCAACACATATTTTCTACATACTATCTTCTTCTATCAATATAAATCAGACATAATAACGTACGATCGATTGTCTTCTTCACAAGACCAAATACAAGACATACGTAATAGTTTCTATAAATTTGCCGTAGTAATCGTAAAAAGAGACAACGATATAATTGACGTAACGTGAATAACTGATCGTACTGAAAGTTGAATTTGACACTACCATATTTGAGGTTATGCGAGCTTAGTTTACTGTCTTGTTTTTAGCGAATTTTTGGATTGAAAGTGTATTTATTGTTAAAATCAGTTCTTGTAAGAAATAATTTGACTTTTTTATTCCATTTAACATTGGTAAGTACGAATATAATACATTATCAACTTGTAAACTTTTGACATTTCATAACACCTAAAATACCGTGAGACGGGAATATTACAATGCTTATTTTACTACTTATTGGTGGTAAATAGTATTTATTTACAATTTGTAAATCTCTGTAGAATTTTAAAATTTGCATGAATCAAGTGTCTGATTGTACTTGTAACGGTATATTAACCAACAGTTATTTTCAGAAAATGCCTGGAAAATGGCTTAATTCACGAGCACAGGAGTTTGTTATAAACTTGATTGAATATTTTGAGATGGAAAAAAAACAACGGGGGACCCTTTCAACCTATTTCATCTGTTCAGGAGGTATTATACTAAAGTTAACATCTATTTAAGGACATTTCTATTTAATATTATATTTCAGAGAGCGGCAACTGCACTGAAAATATCTGTGAAAACGGTATGTTCCCTTAAAAAAAAGTGAGGGAAATATTCCAACTTTCCCAACATCACTCAGTCAAACACCTATATAGATTAAAACTAAAAACAGAGGATTTACCCGAGGGAACCAAAATTACAGTAAGGAATACCTTATATAACATGTATGAACAAAGTAAGTAAACAAACATGTGAAACAATAATACAACACCTTCCCGTGTTCTTAACCCTCAGATTACAGTCCGCTTACACTTTAAATAAAAGAGAAGTGAGATCATAGTACCTTAATAATTGAGATTACACATCATAGTGCATGATAGTGAGATTTTTCACCAGCAGCTTATAGTGTGGTATATGAGAATCTTAGAAAACTATTAGGTAATTTAACGTAAGTTCGATTATAGAGGTTATAAGTAATGAAATATTTAGAATACAGAAAGTTGTGCATATTTTTAATTTGAATATGATAATAGCTTCCACATGTGCTGATTTCTAAGTTAAGTACTGTCCGTAAATGTTTACCAAATATTGCTCGGTCTGAGTGTAGATTGTGTTTTTCACAATTTAGTTTTCTAATTTGAATTATTTGATGTCATATTTAGGGGATTGTTCTATACAACATTAATATTAATATCAAAAATGTTTGTTCAAGTTTAGTATGAAGTAGTAAATATACAAAAAAATCATTTGTTTTGTTTGAGATAATTTTAAACTTTTCATTTTTTTAGGGAAACATGTTTCTGTGAAAACCATAAATGACTAACTAAAAAATAAGGAAATTCTTTATGTTGGGAATACCTCTTTATTGGTGTTATTGAAACATTTGAGATATAAATATAAAAAGGAAGACAACAAAAGAGCATTAATAGAAGGAACAAATATTGATAGCCGAAGAGCATGCTTTCTTCGAAAATATAGAGAAAATCGTGATAGTGTATTTTCAAGGCAAATTATACTAATTATATACTAATAAGCCCATGATTAATATTAATTTTAGATTTTATAACTTATTCACCCAGAATATCGATATTTTTAATAAATATATCGATGTTAACCATATAAATAAATTAAATACAACTAAAAAAGTTAAATTTCTTGTTTAATCACCAATTCATAAAAGACCGACCTTTGGAATATTAGTCATAACGATTATTTCTATTGAATTGACAGAAGTTTTGATTTGATTCATATGAACATTTTTGCCGACGTAACAGTCACGTGATGGAAAAACTCCACCGTTTCTACTGTATAACATTGTTAATAGCTTGTTGTACGTAAATCTGCGCAGTCATCTTCCCATCAAGCACTAACAATTTATTCTGTACGACAGCAAACAGCAACTGTACCTCAGGGGCTGTTCTTGACTGAGTGAGACAAGGTTCCCGAGAGAACAGATATTGTGTCTTTGTCACTGAAGTGACAGAGTAACCAAGCAAAGTATGTGTTCTATCGAGAAGTCTTAGTGCCTCAGTCAAGAATACAACCCCAGAACGGATGAACTTCCTGCACTGCTCTTCAATTTCTGAGAACTAGAGGAAGTGTCTATATACAATATACATATCGTTTATTATTATTATTAATAGAGGGATTAATCTAGATTAATTGGAACGTCAAGTAGGTTAGAAATCTTCGCGGCTGATTATATTGACGTTTCAAAATGAATTGTTGGAGTTGTCGAGAAAGAAAACAATATTGAATCTGGCTCTGTAGCAGAATAGCGTCAGTTGGAAAACTTCACGTAGAATACAAATTGTTTGATATATTTTCTAGGAGGGGAAGGGAATGAGCTATTTTGTCTGCCGCATAGCTTATTCCCTTCCCCACTTTGGAAAACTTCGCCACTGTTTTTGTTCTGCGTTATTTTTGTGATGCGCTATTTTGACTGACGCTATTTTAACCTAGCGCTATTTTGTCTGACGCTATTCTGCTACAGAGCCATTGGATCTAGCATTTCAATTTAAAAAAGTCCAGAATTTTGACTAAAGAAAGTATTGCCAAGTTTTTACAAGAGGCGAAGAATGGAAAATATTTGCTAGTGAAATTGTCAATGATGATGGGAATAAGTGGAGGATTGTTTTTAGAATTGTAATAGTACCTACCTAGTACAAAAACAGATGTTTCCAGAGAATTCTCCGAAAAAAATAGTGATGTCGAAGGAGTGGATATGGTAAAAGTGGAGCGAACCTATGCGTCAATGAGTCCTAGCGATGCCGAAACTTCTCGTTTCTATTTGTCCTTTGAAAACAACAAATGTACGAAGCAGCCAGTAGGTAATTATACTTTTGAAGACATATGCAAGACAATTGCTTCTTTTTAAAGTTACCGTATTCCGCCGAATACACGGGTCACTGTTTTCGAAGAATTCCGGCTGCTGCTGAATTATTTCGATATCCATTCTCGGAGATAAATCATTATCGGGTGTTTCACCGATTGTCTTCTCTGCACAAGAAACTGAAAACTTACAAATAAACAACAAGAATAATGAAACAATTTCGTCGCCTATGGTCAACATTAGTTTAACAAATTACAATAATGTAGTATTTAATTTTAATCGTTAAATTTCGTTATTTTCAATATAATTTTCATATTTTTGCCTAGTATACCTAGATATAGTTCTTTTATGTCATACCATTTCCTTTTGAATGATAAATATTTTTGTTTGAGTTTAATTTGATTTACCAATTTTTTATTTTTACCTGCGACATTACCTTGACATTATTATTGTCTGCGTTTTTGTCATCATCTTGTATGAGTATAAAAATCATGGAGGCTAGATAAGGAGATCGAACTCCATGTATTCCAATTTCTGCTCATTATAGAGGGCACCACATATGGTAAGGCACCAAAAAATCTGACGACAGCCAATCATAAAACTCGATTTCATGATGTTTCATTGGTTGCTAGCTTCTTTGACAGTTCGCTGTTCACGTGTGAGGTAAGTGAGGTTAGGTCACAGAAATGGAAAATATTGAGAATAAGAAATCCGTTTTTTGTCCTCGTTTTCAAAAATATCGAAAATTGTAATCGTTTGGTGGTAAAATAATTAGTTCCACTCTGTGCTGCTGAATGTATTTATGTTTTTACGCGATGAAAAATATGAATATCATGTCTTCTCTTCAGTATGGAATTTTAGAACACACTTAAAGGTCCAGCACAGTTAGAATGAGTGTAAGTCTTTAAAAGAGAAATTTGGAGAATAAAGAAGACAATCTACGTGCAAGTAAGTATATTTTAGAACCAAGTTCACAAGTTGGATTGCCTAATTATAAAAAATTAATTGAAGATGAATAAAGAGATATGTTTATAATACTTATGTATAAAGTTTTTCAGAATCTGGCTTCCTAAATAGTAAAAAAATATTAGCTACACAAAAATATGAAAAAACGGTGGGAAAAAAAGGAAAAATCACTTGAAATGCTTGGAGGAAATATGCCACTTCAAATGTACTATATTAAATGGCCTTCGAATAATTTAGAATTGTAACTAGAAGAAATACAGTTTGAAAACAGAAGGTATGTATAGATAAATAGCCAGTAGTCATAAGCTCTAATAACACACAAATTTGGTCCTATTAATAAGAAGTAATAAAACAATTACATAATTAATAATATCTAATATTTTAGGTTATTTTCCATGAAATGAACGAAAAGATGATTGCTTCCAAACTGGTCAAGCCTTTACAAGAAGAAATTATGAAAATATTAAATATACAGAGAGTTGCACGAGAAGTAATTTACTACACACATGTTATACTACCCGTGTGCCACACTGGAATTAGGTAGCTGAAGATTGGTAAGAAATAAGTGTCACCGATTAGTTTCAATGTTTTATGGTTTTAGTAATCCCTACATTGGTAAAGTGCACCAATAATTGGCAAACATAAATTTTATTCTATTTGATGTATATATTTGCTTCAATACATGTTTTCACCTTATTTATATTTTCATTTCCTATTTTTATCTGAATATCAACTGAATTCATATTTTTTTGTATAAAGAACATGCCAGTAATATTTTCAAATTAGTATTACAGCTTATTCATTATCAACCATCTCTGGTTTTTCTTCAAATCTTTGTTCACCTTTTTTCTTCCAGTTCTCTTAAATTGTACTTGTATAGAACATAATAATGCCATTAGCAAAAGTAAAGTATTTTGTGTGCAATTGTGCTTTGTCTAGACTTTTCACAAGTGAGGTATATAATTTAAGTCTATCATAATAAATATTTCCTTTCCTACTTTATTTTTATCTTTGAATATTTCATTATTTTTGGTAACTGAAAAAACTCTGGTTTACTTAAATTAAATTCAATTCACGTCTTCCTTTTAGATAATCTGTACTACCAACCAGTATTGCAATAAATTTCAACAACATTATCAATTTTTAACAATTTTAATTTTCTAGTTTTTATAATTCACAAGTAATGTTTACTATTTGCCTACTGTCAAATTGGTAAAATATAAAAAGTAAGGTTATTGTCGTGACAGTTTTAAAATGGTATCTTAGGTACAATGCGCGACGCCGCGGTGAAAAAACAAACTGCTTAGATTGACGATTTTGAGGACACTTTCTGTCAATTTTCCCGCATGAGTTCGATCTCATTGTATAGCCTCCATGATAAAAATGTTTAATGTGTCAAAGTCAAAAATCAAAAATGGAACAAGGTCAAAAGGGTACCAACCAAAAAATACAGTGTGTTATCTAGAGAAAATGTTCTAAAATGTATTCATGAGGCACCAAATGAAACGTTTTTAATGAACAAAGTCGCATTATTATTTGCTGTATTTGGTGGGTGTCGGCGGGAAAAACTTGTGAACTTAATAGAAAATCAGTCTTTGTTATAACGGTGCCAGAAACCAAAACTGACAAAGAACGAGTTTTCACATGGCTGCTCATAAAAAGGAATATTTTTGAGCTACAGACAAGGCCGCTGTACTGTACAACCTGTTGGTAAAAACACATTCGGGAAAATTCCCTGTATTGTTGCAAAATATTTGGGTTTGAACAACCCCGAAAAATACACTTGTCATTATGTACGTCGAACGTCGGAAACTCTTTTAGCAGTAGCTGGAGCAAGTATGACTATGCTGAAGTGCCATGGTCGATGGAAGAGTACCATAGTTGCTGAGGGGAAATTTAGCTATCAGCGGAACCTTCCAGAATTGCCAATTCTATGTAAATGCAACCAAATAATATATAAACGTAAATTTATATTTTCTAATTTTGTTAATAAATAAGTTAATCGAAAACTTTTTTTTGCGCCTTAATGCTCGCACGGGCCATAATGTCATAATCCATTATGTAGATGGCATCTAAGGTATATAAACACAATAATGTACTGGTATGACATAAAAAATTTAATTGTGCTGAAATTTAAAAATAAAGTTTATGTTAAAAATTTTTTTCCAAAGTTCAGCTCAATCTGAGATATCCTTTGATTGTTTCTTGTGGTATATTCATTATTTTTTGGGTTTGATTTCCCAAAAAACAACAAATAGAATCATTTACTTAATTATAGTTTCCTGTAAGAATTGTATTAAACTAAACACTTTTGTAATTCCATCGCTATTACTTATATGCTAAATACGGCATTTATTCAAAAAAGAACGAATAACAACAATTTAAATAACAGAAATGCCATGTTAAGAATACCGTACGATGTAGTGCTTGATTCCGCCACCGCAACTTTGTAATCTCCGCTAATGTTTAAAATCGCACATATTTTCATGGCTGATCGCCTTTGAACACCTTTAGGCACATAATTCGTTAGAAATTCAGTCGAAATAAAAGCAATTTTGCTACAACAAAAGACTATACTTCAAGTATAGAATTCTCACGTCCATATGTAATCTATTTCTTCAAAGACAATCTATTACAATTCCATGGTATCGGCTTTTTTTAAATTTTCTTATCTTTTTATTTTTATTCAGTAATAGCCTCTCTATTCAGAACGATTATGCTAATCTCCGTATTTTACACTGTTGTACAAAAAGTCGGCTTATTACTTATACTGTCATACGACATAAATCAGAATTATTTATTTGCAAGGCAAACACGCGCTTTTCCATGTATATATGAATCGATCTTCTATAAATTTCATTTAAAATTAATAACGCTTCGTTATTTATAATGCGGCAACTTTATAATAAATTTCTATTGAGGTTATCTAAGGCTAAGCCTGAAGAATGGACTATTTATAGAAAATAATAATAATAAAGTAGATATTTTTGTTGTTACAGACTCCTACGTTGACAGATAAGACTAATTTATGTACAAAAATTTACGTAATTGCTTAAAAATAGTATCTTTCTATTTAAAGTAGGGTATTTAACTATCCGACATTGCGGCAAATATCGCAAGCCGTACACATGTCAGGATTCCTGCAGCAACGATCAAAAGGAAAACAACCACACGGCGTACTATTGCTGCGATTATGTAGATTTGAAAAAAAGAGTTCGGTGTCGTGAAAATTATTCTACAATTTCGTTAGTAATCTTATCTTTGCCAGATGAGCTTCTCATCTCCCAAAGAACAGGAAGGGTACGAACAGTAGTTAATCAAAATTGCGATGTCGCTGTCGCATAGCGATTGGTTAAAAAACACAAGTTCTTTAACGTGCTACACAACTCTCCGGCAAGTCGTAGTACCTCATACCTCTGCCGCACGCCGAACAGCCTATAACTCGCTCAGTGTAAGTTGGCACTTGGACTTTGGACTTCTGAGATGCGCGGTAGAACATCCCATCTCTCGAGACTCACTTAAATGAAGGACCCCAGTCTCTATTTTGACCGCAAACGGATAATATCGCAGTAACCCTTTAATTGGTTGTAACAGCAAATATTAGTGGATATTAGTATCTAGACTACATGCAGCAAAGTTTACATCTGTCAACTATCCAACCACGATTCAGACAGGATCCTAACAGTTTGTAGCGTTTGACAGATGTTTTACACGTGCGCAGTATAATATTTACATCCTAAGGGGAGCAGGGAACTTGTTTGAAGTCCCAGTCTAGATTAGATTAGATTAAAATTGGAGTGGCTCTTTCTCCTATCCCACTGCGACCTTTGCAGATCTATTGTGGTCCTCCGCCATATTTAGAGCTCGATATCTAGCTTTATTCTTTTTATTAGACCTATTAGCCTGGATACCGCCTCCTTTGCGTAGCTCTCTGCCCTCGGTTTTTCTTCTCCGAATAGGTGAAACCGCACCCTTGCTAGGCCTTAGCACTCGCAGAGTAAGTGCTCCGCGGTTTCGTCTTCTTCCTGGCATTACCTACATAGGCTGTCATCTGCTAGGCCAATTGTGTGCATATGCTTCCTTAGCCTACAATGCCCTGTCAGTATTCCCACCATCATCCTCGTCGTTTCTCGACTTTGACATAGTAGGTCGCGTGACAGTCTGACCGAAGGGCTTTTAAGGAATAGCTTAGCGTGCCTTTGCCCCGGAGTTTCATGCCACCAGCGCAGCGCCTGGTTGTTTATCCATTGGTGGATGCTCTCCTTGGTGAGGCATTTAGCAATTCCGCAGGAAGGTTCTGGCCCTATCATGACCTCCGTCGCTCCCTGCTTGGCTAATTCATCGGCCTTTTCATTGCCTTTTATTCCTTGATGGCCTGGCACCCAGGCTAGGGTCACTCTATTATGACTACCTAGTATTTTGAGGGCCTTGCGACACTCCCACACCAGATTTGACGTCGTCCGATATGAGCTTATCGCTTTTAGTGTTGCTTGGCTATCGGAGTAGATGACGATTCTTTGGCTATCTACCTCCCGTCTCATCAACTCTTCTGCACAGCATTGCACCGCCATTACCTCTGCCTGAAAGACAGTGGCATGTTTCCCAAGGCTTAGAGAGATCGTGATCTTCTCTTGTACCCCATATATTCCGGCTCCTACTCCAGAGTCTGTTTTAGAGCCATCAAATACCAGTTGAGATTCGCTATTATAGGAGGCCCTGTATCCCAGTCCTTTCTCTCTGGAATGATTACTGTGCATTCAAAGTACCAGTCTAAGATTAATTCACAGATAAAGGTCTGTAAAGCTTTTGATAGTGTTGTCATTCGTATTTGCAATATTTGACATGCGCAGTATAATATTAACATGCTAAAGAGATCAGGAGACTTGTTTAAAGTCCTAGTTGCCTAGTTTACAGCTGAGGGCTTGTAAAACTTTTGACAGTTGAGTTTTCACTACCAACTGACACTAAAAAAAATTGTAAAATAAAAAAAATCTTAATAACTGCAGCTGGAACGCTACAGAAACGCAGGGAATAAAAATATGTAAAATTATTGCTGCTCAATTCCCTGTAAAAACAAACCAAAGATGAATACACTTCAAAGAACGTATAGAAGATACTTTTGACACTGTTGACATCTCTATTTATAGAGTTTGACAGATGTTCTACGCTTACACAAGGCCGTTCGGCAATGTTACTCCATTTACTCCGAACACTCCTCCCTTCTTTAAACCGTTCGGTTATTACAGAACGAGCAAAAGGATCAGTTTTTAAATCGTTCGTTTACTGTGGAGTGGTGTGAAAAGAGTTGCTCCAATTGTACCACCTCGGCGAGGTAGGGTTTTAGAAGTGAATATGTGCATTTCGATTACCGGTCAAAAAATAAAATTCTTATGTATTTTAGGTTACATAGTTTACAATTGCGAAGTAATAATTATTCATGTTTTATTAAAATACTAGAAAATAACCACAAAAATATTACACCGAATGTCATTTGTTTGAATTTGACGTTTGATAGATGTCCTTCGTTTGACAGTTTGAGAGGAATCTGCTTCTGCTTCACTCCTTTCACTCTCCATTTCGGAGTTAATTGCCGAACGGCCCTACAGTGAAGTTCTAGCATCGCAAGTGGATCGGGTAAGTTGTTTGGAGTCCCAGTCTATGATTAATTCACAGATGAATTTCATAAAACGTTTGACAGGGCTAATAATCGTATTTTCAATGTTTGACAGATGTTTTACGCATGCGCAGTATGATATTAACATCGAGATGGGATCAGGGGACTTGTTTGAAGTCCAAGTATATGTCTTCTAATTCATAGCTGAAGGCTTGTAAAACAATTGACAGTGCTAAGACTTGTTTGTAGTGTTTGATAGATGTTTTACGCATAGGCAGTTGAATTTTAACATTCCAATGTCATTAGAGATGTTGTTGAAACGAAGTTTCCCATCGCGCGTTTGGAGGATGGGAGCTACACGGGTAAAAGTGTCCGACCTATCAATACTATCTGTGTCACTTAAACTAAGAGGAGCGATTTGAATTTCAGTTGGTATTTCTGCTGCCAAGTGATTGGTCAGATTGCCGCCGGTTTCACACAGCTCTTTTGATATAACTGACAACGTCATTTGTCAGTTTTGTGTTTATTTATAGGTTTGTTCCAACCGCAATCAGAAACTGTCAGAAACGATCAGAGAATAGTCGACCATTGCAATAAGTGATAGAAATTACTCGAGAGTAAAGTGACAAGTTATTCTCTGATCGTTTCTGACAGTTTCTGATTGCGGTTGGAACAGACCTTATATAAAAATATTCTTTTTTGCGTTTGTTGTTTATTGTCTTATTTTTAACAAATTATTATATTACAACCGAGCTAATAGCTATTTTTATTTTTTATTCCATTTAATAGACAAAATCTTACGTCCATGCTTGATTTTTTTTCTTGTTAATAATATAAGTTTAAAAATAAAATCTTATTTTTCTGTAAATTTATTTAGATCAACTTCTACATACATAACAGTAAAATATTAAGGTATTTTTCGATATCAAAACTTCTGTTTACTTTTAGTTTGTACTTTACGTAAGCCTCAAATGTTATTAAAGAATAATTTAAATATATAATTGGGTTTGTAATGCCCAATTACGTGTTATGTTGACATCCGTACTACTCAGGTACTTCCAAAATTGCTTCAGTTTAAATGAAACACTGTTTCACTGATTATAAATAACTTTAATAACTTTAGAAGAGTAATTCAATGTCTGTCGGGGCATATAGCCCGAGAAGTAGTTGTTGCTTCTTAGTGGACGGTCTGCTCTTTGGAAATTTATTTTTCTAATTTTGTAAAGCGTTTAATAGTATTGAACTATTATTTTTTGACATCTTTATTAGTTGTCGTAGGGGTGCACTAATATAATTAAGCTATTCCTTACATCGGTTAACTTCTTACATATAAAAACTATGTCTTAGGTAAGTATATTAGAAAACTATTTCTACGAAACGCCTGTTTTTAATTGACTACCCTTAACTCTTGTTATATCATCGTTTGAAATAAAACTAATATGAACGTCTGTGTGTTGTAGGAGAATACCGAAGCGCCCTGTATACGATATATAATTAGCTGAAACGTTTTTTAAATGGCATAAAGTATTCGTCGGAGGTCCACCAAGTAACCAATAAAAAAGAGGTATTAACCTTCTTTAGATAAAATAGTAAGAATAGTTTTCTAGTTAAATCTCCTTTTTTAGTCGACGCAAAAGACACTTGATCGTTTCTTTCACTTTTCCTCTATCCAATGACCACTCCCTGATTTATAATTTCTTCGTTGCCTTATTAGGTTAGTCAACAATCATGAGATTCATGAACAAGATGCTATTAGAACATACTGACAACTATTATTATTAAAGTTTTTGAATATTTTACGGTTTGAAATGTAGATTAAATTTTAAAATTATTGCATTTTTTTATGTAATAGTCGTATTGTACTGTTTGAAAAATTCCAAGTGTTTACTCATAGCTGTACAACTTCCTACTGGATAAAATAATGATTTCTCCATCACCGGTGAGCAAAAATATGACAAAATTAATATCAAAGGGGAAGAAACAGAGAACAGAAAATATGCAATACCTTGGGAACGCTCTATTGCAAAAAATCGAACTAAGTACAATTTGTTGCAGTGCTTTTGTGAAATGGGACGGAAATGTGTAACAGGAAGCCAGTGAAGTGCGCGCTATTCCTAACCAATGAGCGCGAGCAGTGGGTATTGTCAGCCAACAGTCGTTTAAAATTCTGGAAAACAAAAATTTTGATGAGTAACATCTTTCCGCTCGGTTCCCTGCAATTCGTGGCAGTGCTTTCGAGAAATGAGACGGAAGTGTGTTACAGGAAGCCAGTAAAGCGCGCGCTATTTGATTTGACCAATGAGCGCGAGCGGTGGGTATTGTCAGCCAACAAACGTTTAAAATACTCGAAAACAAGTTTCTGACATTTTAAAAGGGAAACATAAAAGATCACTAACGAATCGGGAAAGGTGAAGAACCACCCCTACCCCTAAAAATGACCCCCACCCAAAAAGTGGTTTAATACACGAAATAGGCCATTTTGAGGTGTTTCGGGATTTCAATCCCCCAAAAAACCACCCCAATCCGTTTTTGGACAATTCTGGACATTTGGAGAACCCATAAAAAAATTTCCTTGGAAAATTGTCATACCCCAAGGAAAAATTTCTAACTAAGGAAGTTTGGTTGGAATTAGAAAAATTGGAGAAGATTCCGTATTTTTTAAATGATAAACTCAAGCTCAAAATAAACACGGATCGAAATGTTTCAACAACTATCAGTGGTACTGCTATTGACGGAGTTTTTCAATGTTTTAAAATACTTTGAAATCACAAGTATACGTCTCATATTTTAGTTATCCTCGGTCTATCGTCTCCGCTCTCCCCCCAAAGAGAACAAAAATGAAAAATGTATTTAATAAATAATTGTATTAATAATAATAATAATTGTTTTAATTAAATAAAATACAATTTTCATTAAAAAAATGATTCTTCGTTAATATTTCAAATAATACCTGAATCAATTTTTTCTCGAAGAAAATCATTAGATTTATAATTTTTTTCAGAAAACTAAAATGAAAAATGTATTTAATAAATAATTGTATTAATAATAATAATAATTGTTTTAATTAAATAAAATACAATTTTCATTAAAAAAATTATTCTTCGTTAACAGAGATTATTTCAAATAATACCTGAATCAATTTTTTTTGAAGAATTTCATTAGATTTATAATTTTTTTTCAGAAAACTAAAATACAATGATATGCACATTATAAATATAGAGTATTGGGGGCTTAAAAGAATGGTGCATACCACAAGTCTCCATTTTTTACCGGTGATATGTAATAAAAAACCATCCACGAGACCCTGCGCAGCAATGCTTTTTAAAATTGACGAATTCTCTTCCAAAAAATTGTGGACTTGAAAAACACCTATTGTCAAACTGTTGTTCTGGATGTATCAAACAGTCACCATCTTGTTCCAACCATAGTTCGAATCTTCGTTTTGTAGAAAAAACGTCAGTTTGAATTCTGAGGATCATTTTTTCCCTGGTTGTAGGCCTAGACTGAAAAAGAAGATCTTTCACCAGTTTCCAAAAGTAAAAATTTAAAATGGTCAATTCGGGTGACCTGGCTGGTCAGGGAAACAGACTTCCTCTTTCTATACATCGATCTGCTTATTTTGCATTAATCTGCAATTTGCAACTGTCAAGCTGATTGATTGATTGATTAGTTTGGCACCACCAGTCAGAGGCTTAGAGACCTTAGCATTTAGGCTTTTTGTGCTCTTGTTTATACCGTTTATGTGAAGAAACCAGTAGGCCTTATCAGGCTCAACAGTCTTTTCACTAGGTCCTTCTTGGAGAAATCGACCCTTGGATACTCTAGTCCCAGGAGTCTACATCTCCAATGAGATAGTGCTGCACATTCGAAGATAATATGAGAGGCTGTTTCCTCCTCTTCCATGCACAATCAACAGAGAGGTTCCTCCCTGTATATGCCAATTGTATGAACGTTCTTCCTTAGGGTACAGTGACCGGTGAGTAATCCCGTCAATTTCCTCATCTGGTCCCTGCTGAGGTTCAATATTTCGTTAGTCAGCGACTCTGGGGGTTTTTTGACCAAGAGATTTCTGTGTTCCTGTTTTGGCACGTGTCTCCAGTACGTCTGATGTTTAGTGCAGATTTTGATACTCCAAATACTGGTTCAGGACCACTGAATGCAGTTCCAGATCCTGGCTTTGCTAGGGTGTCTTTCCTTCTACCCTCAAGCTGCAAAAACAATATAATCCACAAATACTGGGAACTATTTGGAACACCAGCAGCACCGACATGCATGAGATCCAGCCCGCTCTTGGTAGCCTATCATTCTCTAACTGACCAAGGAGATAGGATACCATTGAAGACTCAGAATTGGCCATATAACACGCACTCCACACATGGTCACCTGATGTCCAGGGAAGATCAAAGATTATGCGACTACTGTCAATTAGGTACCAGCTAATGCCACTTCACAGATTACACAATTCGAAGCAAAATATGAAAGACGTACTCAGCTGCCCCAAACAGATCAACTTTCTAGAGAAAGCCAAATTATTTAATAAAATAACGGATTGACAGCATAGTCCAGAATTTGGTTGTGACGTTTAATGGGATTTATACTGAATCAGGTGTATATAAAAAACTGGTTAAGTAAAATAGGTTTCTATTATTAAAAATTGAATAGATGAGGCTTTTACTTGATGAAGATCCACACTAAACGATGAAATAAAACAATGTAATTTGTTTAAATCTCCATTATATTTTGAACTGATGTTCAATTTCAAATTAGTGACGCGTTTCTTTTAAAAGCCCTTGAGATTAATAAAAACAAATATTCAGGTAATCTTCTTAACAACCAAATAGATATCAATCATTCTCCCTTATTAAACCTTTTTACCTAGAAGAAAATTCAGTTGTGATGGTTGTGAATAAATTTCCTGGTAAACTTTTTCAATGCCTTTGTTAATATTCGTAGAATTCCATATTCAGGCACTTTTTGTACTTTATTTCCATTTAAACTTATTATAATACTTTTTTCAATATCTTAGAATTATTAGTATTAAGGCACTATATAAATCAATAGTTATTTAACCAACAAGTGTATTAATGAGGGCCATTAACAATCGAGATAATTTAACGCACGAGCAGAGCGAGTGCGTTAATGTTGGAGATTGTTAATTGCCCTTTTAATACTCGTGTTAGTTACAAAGCTTTTCCGTCGACTGTATCAGTTTTCGTTTTTCTCAATATTTAAAAACTAAAAATATTTATTTGTTTCATAGGTAAGTACTGTCAAAAATAAATAATGACATTGAAATGTCACAGAGAAGGTCGCCAGTTCAAATGTCACTATTTTCGTTTTTCTGACATTATATTTTGGATGTTTCATTGTTTCAACACTAATATTATTATAATTTTGTAGAATAATAACATAAAAACGATATGTAAGTCAAAAACTAGAAGTATTCTATACTAGGATTCATTTTTTGAAGACGTTATTGTATGTTTGGTTGCCTACACCACAGGTAACTGTCAATATAAATATAATGTATAAGATGTGCGTTGGGTTGCCTGCAGAAAATCGTTGATTAATGTAGGTAAATCATGCATTAATGGGGGTCATTAATGTATGATTTTGTCTAATTTTGAGAACGTTAATAGCATATGTTAATACACGGTCGACGGAAAAAGTTTTTCATTATATCTTCACTAGTTTGATAAAGCTACTGTGTAGCGAAACGCGTCACTAATTTTAAATTGAACATCAGTTCAAAATATAATGGAGATTTAAACAAATTGTTTTATTCCATCGTTTTATTATTAATTTGATTTGATCGTATAGTTTAGATGAAGTATTCCATGTTTTATGGGAATTATACAAGGTAATTTAACTAAATCGGTCAAAAACGATACAAAAAAAAATCCTAATAAATATGTTTATTTGAATGCGTCGGTATAAGGTGAACAATGTACTAAGAATAAATTATCTACCTTATATCGTGTCTATATTATTTAATTCCATAATTTCAATCAAAACAAATACCTAAACAAGCGTAAATTGGTACCAATCCTACATTGCAATTTGGATTTGAGGAAAAAATCAAAATAACATTACTATCAAGTAATATATTATAAGTTTGTGGCCTTTTAACGAGCCCCCAAGTTATTATTGTATAACAAATATGCAGAAAATGATATAAATCTGATAGATAATGTTTGTTAGGATTGTCAATGTAGATATTTATCATAAATTAACGTAATTATCCCGGTGGAAAAAAGCTTGCTTACTGGATAACACTGGAGTTTTTTTTCTTTTCTACCTTGGTTTATTTCAAGCACAGTTTACAATTATTATATGTAATGTAATAAATTACGGAAATTATACACGGTGTAGCGAAAAGATTAGTAATAAATTTTATTACTTCAAAAATAAATCGACTCAACATTATTTACCTATATACCGGGTAGCCAAATAAGCGAGGTAAGTTACCTTCCGGTAAAAATTATTGCTATGAAAGTGGCCAAAAGAAATTGCTGGCAATTATTTGGAAGTTTGTAAGATGTCCGCTAGTGGGCGTAACACTAATTTGAATTACAAAAAATTACTTTTCTCTAAAATTTGCTTAGTTAAGGTATACTAAAAATGCAAGTATACGTCTATAAGGAGTACCGTAGAGTGGGGGTACTTTGCCCGCAGAGGTAACTTTGCCCATTAACAAAGAAATTTGGCAACTGCTAAATTATTGCTAAAGTATATCTTATGCAACAGCTATTGACTTGTTCAATGGCTCAAAACGTGTACCGTATATAATAAAGTTAAGAACCTTCACCAAAAGCCTGTTGGAGCACCAACCGTCTTTGAGGCTTGTGAAGAAAGACAATTGGTAGATCTTCTAATAGCAAGTGCAGAGTATGGATTTTCCCTTACAATGTTTGACCTTAGAATTATTGTAAAAGAGTATTTGGATTGTTAAGGTAGGACAGTTGAAATATTTCCCAACAATATGCCTGGAAAAGATTGGTGTTATGGGTATTTTAAAGGACATGAAGATCTTCTAACGCAAAGATCATGTCAGAATATAAAAGAAGTACGTGCTCAAACAACAGAAGAGTCAATAGAAGAATATTTTGATAGACTAGCCATAAGTGTCAAAGATGTGCCACCGCAAAATATTCTGAATTACGATGAAACCAATTTATGTGATGACCCGGGAAGAAAGAAATGCATTTTTAAAAGAGGTACAAAATATCCCGACCATATTTTGAATTCGACCAAATCAGAAGTTTCTATCATGTTTGCTGCTACAGCTGTAGAACTTCTTCCTTCCCATGTCGTTTATGAGGCGGAACGACTTTATGATAAATGGTGCCCAGGTGGACCCCCTGGAAGTCGCTACAACAGAACGAAGTCGGGCTGGTTTGACGGAGCGACGTTTATGGAGTAGTTTCAGACTATGGTAATTCTTGAAAAAGTTATCTGAATTTTTTTATCTAGTTTTTCAAATAAAGAAAATGTAAAAAAAATTACATTCATTAAACTTTACTCATGTTTCATTTTTCTGACCCCTAAAAAACCGAATTTAACTGTAATTGTTTGTGGCAATATTTAAGCAGGCAAAGTAACCTCTTACCCAGTATAAAGGCATCTTTATAACGATTTTATACGTAATGCCAAATTAGCCCCACATATGGGGTAACTTTGCCCAATACAGAATAATAAAAAAAAACACTGTGGCTCAAAAGATGTTTTTTAATTATTGGGATATGCTCTCTGAAACATTTTTACAAGCCTAAAACTATATTATAAATTGCAAACCTTCGTTTCAAAAAAATTATACAGCAAAATATCCCAAAAGCGTTGCAAAGTAACCCCACTCTACGATAACTTTGGCTTAGCACTTTTACTCCAGCTCTTTAAATAAAGTGGTAGTGGTAAGACAAACATTGATTTCGAAAATATGCTATAGTTTTTGGATGAGACGTGGATTTTTAGCATAGGTCAGATAGGAAAATCATGACAGGATAATACTGTATTATTTCAGTGCAATAAAACAGGCAAGGATTCAAGATACATAATCGTGCATCCAGGGGGAGAGGAAGGTTATGTTGAAGATGCAAGAAGATTAAAATAACAAAAATTTTACCCAACTACTTTAATTATCATGGATAACGCCAGTTACCATTAACGATTGGTGGAACCAATTTCAAGATCTAGTTGGTCTAACACAAAATTACTAGATTGGGCTGAGTCAAAAATATCAATGATTCGAGGGTGACTAATGAAGTACCAAATATGGGATATTATAAAAACAAAGTTGCCAAAAAGAGTATTACTTGGACCGTTATGCAGAATCAATGGATCACAAAGTTTTACGTCAACCGTCATATCATCACCAGTACAGCGGCATTAAATTAGTTTGGTCAGAAAGTAAAATGATCAATGATCAAGAAATTATTAAAACTAATGGATCTCCTAATGATGTTATTCGGACTTGGAAAGAAACGTTACCAAAACCCATTGGCAACATTACATGGAACATTGCGACAAACTAATTTAGAAAGACTTGGAAACATGATAACCGACGGTGGCAGTTCACCAGAAGAAAATGTTTCAGATGATGAAAACAACTGACACTATTTGTTGGATCTTTCGTTTTTATATTTTTAATTTATTGTGACAGAGATTTTGTACATTTCACAACCTTTAGTTTGAAAATATATTTTTCTACGACAACCTCGATAAATGTTCATTTTAGAACCGTAACTTCAATCATAAACAAGCACATTTTGTACAGAATTTCATTCTTGCATCGGTTGCTAGGCAAGTTGCTAAGCAACAAATGTTAAATGGAATATTAGGTCTAGAAAGTCTTGGTCTTCCTGTGTGCGTTGAGCACACCTGCGTTTGCGGCGAAATAGCTCACATGGGCTAAGCTGCAAAAAAAGCGCAGGTCGTGTTTCTAGGCATAGGGAGATTAATGATATCATCAAGCGAGCTCTAATTTCAGCCGAATTCCCGGCTATTTTGGAGCCGCTTGGTGTTTCTCGGAGCGATGGAAAGCGAGAGGATGGAATGACACTTGTCCCATGGAGAAAGGGAAGAGAGCTGCTCTGGGACGCCACATGCAGTCACTCATTAGCTCTTTCATACATAGAAAAAACATCACAAAATGCAGGAGGGGCCGCATGTATTGGAGAGCAAAAAAAACATAGAAAATACAAAGACCTAAAAGACAGATATATTTTTGTTCCATTTGCTGTGGAAACTTTCGGCCCTTGGGGTGATGAAGCAAAGAGCGTGGTCGCTGAAATGGGCACAAAATTACCTGACAAGAGGGCTCGGAGTTTCATCACCCAGAAGATCGGAATTGCCATACAACGTGGAAATGCTGCTTCTGTGCTTGGGACACTTCCGGAAGAGTTGGGTTTGGAAGAGTTTTTTTTGTTGTGCAGATAAGATTCTGGATATAGAATGAGTGTATGCGAGTCTGCATGTGTTGTTTGGTTGTAATTTTATTTTATTTTTTCATTTATTTTTTTTTCAGTTTAAGGAAATTTTTTTTTTATAATATGTTATTAATTGTAAATTGTATATTTTGCTTTAAATCAATGAAGACGGTTCACTCTAAAATCACGACGACTACGGCTTGTCAAATTATGACGTCCAGCGACAAATTGATGAAATGTCAGCAGATCGTTTCTGTCAAAGTTTTAGTAGGTAACGAGTAATTTCATAGTTGTTTTCTATAAAAATTATTAATTAAAATGGAAACTGATAGTGATATTGACTTAGATTTGACACCTCCGAACATAATAGAAGCAGCGAAGGTAACAACACTGAATTTATTACCGGAAACGTCGAAGAGTATGTATCAACGCGCTTATAACCTTTTTTGGAATGGAAGGTAGATCAAAAGACAAAATCGTATGTTATGATGTTATGTTATGATATGTTGTCATAGAAAAAGTAAAGTATGCAACTCGCAATAAAATGGCCATTTTGCACTCGTATGAATTGTAGCACTTGCCTTCGGCTCGTGTTTTTTATGACGAAATTCTTTTATGATTACTTAATCCTAGGGTCTCTGAAATATTTTGAACCATGAATTACCATTTTTCCATGTTTTGTATGTGCGCCATCACTCAGCAGCGGAAGACTATCCTTGTCTAGGCTAGGGATTTAACAGACTATCGCTTTCACTCACATCCAGCCACTGAACATTGGTGAACCAAATGGTAAACGCTTACAATGGCTGCTGTCTATAAAGTGTAGACTGAGAGTATTTGATCCATAGAGACTATATAAGGAGATCGGACTCCGTGTATTCCAATCATGGCAGAGGGCGCCAGTTTAAATCCAATATCAAAAACATCTAACTGCAGAACAATAACAGCCAATCATAAGCCTGTCATACACTTTGAGTTTATGGTGTTTTATTGTTTGCTAGTTCATTTGACAGTAAGTGAGGTAAGTGAGGTTAGGAAACAGATATGAAAAAATTTTTGAGTAAGAAATACTTTTTCCTTCAAGCGTATAATAATATCTATATTATTTTCGGCAACACAGATCGTAGAAATAACCTATTCTTTTACTAGTAAAATAATGAACGCTCTTTATTGTACTAGTAACAAAATAATGAGAAACGATAGCAACGTCTTATTATGGCCAAGCAGGCAGGAACTGTCATTTAATTTTTATTTAATTTGATGTTTGTCAGTTTTGAAAAGTGTATTGTAAAAATGTCTCAAGAAGAAGAATTTCAATGTGTAATGTATGAAAGCCGGTGGATACGTTGGTAGACTAAAGGTGTGGAAGGGCCTCTGAATAGGTGGTGTTGCGGGTCACTTGGAGACTCATCGTAAGGGAATGAAACAACTACTTCTAGCACTGGGATACGTTTATATTTTATTTACTATAATACACTACACTACTTACTAAACTAATGCTATGCATAAGTACCTAGCCGTATAGCATACTTATACGTTATGGTTAATGATTACTAATAGCTGACTATTCCACTAAATAGAATGGTCTTCTTCAAGTATTCTGCATCGACTTCTCCTCCTGATAAATACTGAATGTATATTTATATATCCAGTCAAGTTCGAGTAAAACAGATAAACATATAATTGTTTTGTCTTACTTCACGCTTTGAACTTGACTTTCTATTCAGTAACCTTCTTAATTTATATTTATATAATAATGAAATGTTCGAACGTTTTGTTGAAATAGGATCAAGGGAATTTAATTCTTATTTTAAATATTTATTATTATATTATTACATTGGGCCAAAAGGCATCACAAATGTACACCTCCGGAATTAGTCGAAATAGCTAATTCCACCATTGAATCACTAATTCCAACGAAGTCGCGAAAAGTGTATGATTTTGCTTATGAAAAATTTATAAAATGGTGTAAAGAAAATATTGCACGAAGATACACAGAAAATGTTATGCTTGCTTATTTTACGTATTTGTAAAGAAAATTTAAAAGTTCGTTAACTGTTTTTTTCATATTTGTATTAATAAATTGTTGAGATATAAACAATGTATTCAATTTTTTTCTACTTATAAATTGCATTATTTTTACGCTTGAAGAAAAAATAGTATATGTCACTCGGAGCAGAAGACCCATTATATGTTTCGCCCAGTTTGCACAGCCTCGGCTAACGCCTCGGCAGTGCAAGGATCCGGGCTCAACAATAATGATAGCCTTCAACTCCTAGTAACATAATGTACTATTTTGACCTCGTCTCCAAAAATATCGAAAATTGTGATCGTTTGGTGGAATGTCATAGAATTTTAGAATTTTATTTATCTTCGATTATTTTTAATCACATTTGGTAATTGGAAACATTCTGGTTTTCTTAAATCCAATTCACGTCTTCGTTTTGAATCAGCTGCACTACCAACCACTATTGCAATAATTTTTAACAACGTATACCCGGCCCATTTTCCATTTTATACAATTTTTTATCTTTCTAGCTCTTTACTATGAGTTTTTATTATCCATTATCATAAGTAATGTTCACAAATTTGGCTACAGTCATTTATGAAAACTGAGGTTAGATGGTATTGGATTTGCAGTGGAGACGCCGCGGTGAAAACACAAACTGCTTAGATAGACAATTTTGAGGACAGATTTTGTCAATTTTTATCTATCTCCGTATCTAGCCTCCATGATTTGATCATTCACAGTCAAAAATTTGAAAATCACTGACAGTTTAAAACCGAAAAAATAAAACACGTACGTATTGTAACTATATTTACATTACGATCAGATAAAAGGACTAGCCCTGCTGCGTGACACAATATCGGAACGCGTCAATTGATCGAAAGCGGCAGAGCTTTATGTTCGATTCACACACATGATTTTTCTACGATCACAAGATTACATAACCCTAGCGACTGGTTAGAATTTTTTATATTAGAAAAGCAGTAAAAAAAGAATAATTAGTAAGATTTCAAAAAACACGGTAGACAATTTTTTCCGTACGGAATATTCCATGTTGTTTTTATAACTTTTTTTGTTCAAATTCCTTTTAGCTGCATTTATTTTTTCACCATCTCTTTCAATGCTATTAATAATATTAAATCATCTTATTTATTGTAATATATTCAATTATTTTCCTACTCCCATAAGGGATCCGTTGTACGCTCATGGAATTATACAGGCATTCAATTAAATCGAAGAAGTGGAATTCATCATCTCTACTACTCTGTTAACCAGCACGCAATCTTTTTTATAAACTTTTACTTCCTGGAAATATGTAATCTCATTTAAGATTTATCTCTTGGCTAGTAGTAAATATTATACTAATATAATATGAGTGGAATATTTCGAATTGTTGTTAACACCACTTGTATTTTATTTGAGAATTCCAAAAATGTGGTGAAGCTAAAAATTTTTTGGTGTTAGGTTCTTAAGAAAAAGAAAAAAAGCGATGTTATTTTACGACTGAGAATAAATTACAGCTATTAAAAAGCTATTATATATGGACGTTTAATTTAATTAACATTTTTTAATGCGAGGTAGGTATCAAAAAAATGATTTATCAAACGAAAAAAGAAACATAGACGCAAGGTAGAATTTAGACTGGTAGAGGAATACCGGAATGAACTGGTAGACCGCACTCGAGTAAGATTAGTATCGGTTCCGGAACATGACCATATTTCTGGAAATGAACCAACTGATGAATTAGCGAGAAGAGGTTCAACAAAAATGTATGTTGGACCAGAACCTTGGGACCACAAAGAAAGTGGTTCTGGGACAAATACAAAAATTAGTATAACTCGCCCAGTGTAAGTTGGCACTTGAGATATGCGCAAACAAAAAGTAACAGACACTGCTTGAATAAAGATAGATATATTGAGCGGACTACACCGTACGACCCTCACACTTTGCTTCAACATAGTCGTAGGTACATGCCGGCTAATGAGAAATATTTATAATAATATTTAATTCTTTGTCATAATTATTGATATATTACCTGAATTGTGGGTTGATAAATAATCACTTAACAATAGGGTGTTTACAAATATTTATTTATCTTAATAGGAAATTACAAAGTTAGGATCTTATATTTCTGGACGGACTTTACTTGAATATTTTTAAATAAGATATTAACGCTTACAATAAACTACTAAATGAAATGAAAATTAAAAATCCCTGGAAGATAAAAACAAAAGATGATTCACTAAGCTAATTAGTTGAGTCTTCAAAATTTAAAATTCTGGTCAAACTACCATATTCACCAGACTGTCTTCAGAAAAATAAAAATCAGAGTCACCATCCTCACTAGAATCATCTTCTATGTCGATGATAAGCTCATCTATGACTTGATCTAGTAGAGGTTCCTTTTCTATGTATTCCTTTTCAAATTTTTGTGCATGGTCACACCTTGATTTCCACATTCCTACTGAAAAATTCTTAAAGAATTCTACTACGCCACTGGAATTACTGCGATATTAACCGTTTGCGGCCAAAACAGAGACTGGGGTCCTTCATTTCGGTGAGTCTCGAGCGATCGGATTATCTACCGCGCATCTCAGAAGTCCAAAGTCCAAGTACTCAAACTCGTGCTCCGCCAGTTTCCTCACATCTTCCAACTTGAAAGTTACATTCTTCTGGGACACATTGTTTTTGACAGTAACCCAAATGAGTTCAATGGGATTCAAATCCGGATGATAGGGTGGAAGTCGCAAAACGTTATGTCCGTGTTCAAGCATAACCTCATCAAATTTGTATCTAATATCTTGATCAACTCGTATAATTCGGATTTGAGCATGTCAGGGGTGAACAAAATGTTTTTTTCGTGTAGCCACTTCACCATGTCAGCCTTCCTAGAATTTGTGTTGGGGGCTGAAGAATATTATGGTATGGAGCATTATCGGTCACGACTATCGAATTCACATGTAAATTTGGGATTCAACTTTTCTTGTAACAATTTACCATAATTTTCAGAATTCATTTCCTAACCTGAATGATAATTCCCTGATTTTGTGCCTGATTTAAATGTAAGCCGACAATTAGGTATAAAGCCCATGTCACCTCCTGCAAGGACAATAATGAGTCTTGGTCCCTCGGAAATATTTTTAAATAACCCTTTGGTTGATTCATCCGTCCAGTTCTTAGAAGATGTATGTCCACTATGAAGGTATGTTTCATCAAGAAACACAATTGGTCGCTGTTGGCTACGAAAATAATTGATTTTTTGTAAATACTTGATCCTCAATGCTCTGATGTCCATTTTCTCTATTAAAATTTATCTATTATTTTCAGTCCTTCTCCATTTGAAACATATTTTCTTTAAAATTCCACGAAGAGATCTTCCGGAAGCCACAATTCCCAAAACGTCATTAATTTTCTGTTGTAACTTTTTTACCGTAATACGACACCCTTCCGTCTTATGAAAGTCGTAAATAATCCGTCTAATATTGGAATACTCATACTCGGGAATATCAGTTATTGGTGCTCTTCTAGGCCGCTTCTTTCTTGGGGTGGAAAATTTTACTTGCACGTTATTTGCAGAAATTAATTGCTCCCCTTTTTTAACCACTTTTTCAATGGTTCCTATCGAAATACCTAATACAAAATAAAGATTTGTGTTGAAATAGGTATTTTTGAAATTTATTTAATGTTACCTGTAGCGAGATGTTGTATTTTTCACATTTGATAACGTATCCGATTCACATTTGACACTTGAAAATAATTGAACACTTTAAAAATTATTTCACGTGCCTGACTCTTGATAACTGGTTTTTTGTTAGGCGATGACATTTTTTCAGAAACAGAACAAAAATTATTAAGACAATGCCAAACGCCAACAGAATTGGAGGACAACTAATGATACGCCTCTGTACAGAGCATTTATATGTCTTGCAAGAGCTGTACTGGGAGGTAACATTGAAAATGAGTTTGTGCGCATGGGGGCGGGCTCGCCATCACGTTTGGCGCTTGCTGTATATAACTTTATATAATACAGACATTTGAACATTTGAATTTGAATTTATTAATAAAATGTATAAAGCTTAAACTCAAACTAATCAAAAATTTAAACCAAGATGAATCCACATGCGAATAGGAGCCTGCCTGCAGCTCTCTAATCCGATGTTGCCACTTCTTATTTTGGTAACATCTAACCTCAGTTTATTTTGTTCATTGTTTTTAACCGCCAGGAGATTTTATAGTTTTAGTTTTTATCGAGAAGGGCAAGGAAAATCATTGAAGAAACTATACAGTGTTAAAAAATGGCTTCTTCAAGGATTTTCCTTGCCCTTCTCGTTAAATTAATCAATGATCTGTTTTAACCAAGACAGAAATTGTAAATAGTGGGGGGACATAGAAATAATTATTTTATTTGCCATAGATTAATAATATTTGGGTATAGTTCAAAATTCTATTACGGTCCCTGTTTGTAGATGTAAATATTGAATTGTTTCACAAACTGCCTAAAAATAAGTTGCCTGTTGAGATTAGGCTGAGTTGAGAATAACTTCTCACACTTAAAACAAAACACCGGCATTGTTATCATAGATAACCCACTCAATTGTTATTTTAATACACTTATATAATGATTAAAAAAAATCAATAGAAAAGACAGCAATACACAAATCGTAGACAGAAAAAGTGAGGTTAGATGTTACCAAAATAAGAAGTGGCAACATCGGATTAGAGAGCTGCAGGCAGGCGCTCCTCATGCGAATGCAAACAACTCACTGTCACTCTAACCTGAACTTCTTCTTTTCTTCTTCAATTTTGGTAACTACCCTCTCTTATGATTATATACGTTTTCCGGTATTGACACAGAAATGTTGTTTGAGTGTAATGTCACAGGATTTATTGGTTGTGATGCAGATGGTACAATTTTTGAAATAACATTTATATTGTCCTCAATAGAAGTTAAAGTAGGCATGATGATTTTGAAAAACTCCTCCACGATGATTCAACCCATAAGCTTCATCCAAAAATTGTTTCAAAGTTTGCAAATTACAAAATTACTTTGATTACTAATTTGAATTATTTTGTGTGTTATATAACGAGTAAATATCATTTAAACGATGCAAAACCAGAAAATACGATAAAAGTTCGAACGATATACAAAACGTTGACGTCACACGTTTGTGATAGGTGTTTTAGCTAAGATGGCGGATTGTCATATTTTGTATTTATATTTTAACTAAAATAAATATAATCACAATTGTAATGAAAAATTAGTGATTGCTTTAGAATCTTTGTAATCTATACAATTATTTCAAATGATTATTTCAATTATTCGTAGTGACATCATCATGCCTATTGTATTCGCTTTTTATTTGATTTCATTCTATAAATCCTCAAAGTAAGAATAGAGGATACATAACTCGAAAGATTGTATACTTACAATGTTATTATATAAGATATCTACTGAAAAAGAAAATGCATATTTCTGCACCATAATTAAAATAATTATAATAAATCTAAGAGTGAAATAATTTCACAATATAATCGTTTCTACGTAAATATTTAAAAAATGTTCGCTTATAACTGATATCGAAGCAATCTTTAAATCCGTCTTATAAATTATACTATTCCTGTGCACCTGCGATCAATTTCACAACATCTAATAAGTCATATTTACTGAGTATTTCAAATATTTAGGTATTTATTAAAAAAACGTCGCTAATATCTTTTTACAAAAAGCCAGTTCATACGAAGAATTTCTCACGTTTGTTTGTACTTTCAGTCAACAGATCTCATCGTTCCATAACCCTACTTTATTCAAATAAACGTTAAAAACATAATATACAGATACATTCAAACACAAACGGAACATAGGGATTTTAAACATTGTATCAGAACTGCTTTTGAACTAGTCGACCAACATCCAGCTTCAACAGATTAAAAACACGATTATTACAATCGTTTATTTGGACACCTATAACATATCCTACAATTCCCACCACTCCCTATTCTCAACTGTGGGCGGTCCTTAATTAGCGTCAGACAGTCAGTCGATCGGTGTGTGTTCAAGCCCATAATTTTGTTTCAATTTAAAGAATCCTATTTTGTTTTATTTACGAATTTATTTTTATTTTGAAAGCCGTTATGGCCAACAGAAATCAAAACATATTATCTTAACTCGAAACATTAATTGTGAAAGAGAATTTAACAATTAATTTTCGATTTTAACAACATAAAACGTAAGCATATTGTTTCAATATGTAGCGACGTTTACTACCCCCATCAAATAATTATTCAATACTAAATCGCAGTTCGCACTTCGCACACACCTCGCACATAACTAACAAATTTTGGAAGGGGAAGGGGAAGGTGGGGGCTTTCTTAGAGTGATTCTCAATCCAGCTGTCCAGATCAATACTTGATACCCATTGAAGTGAACTTATAGAAATGTTTTGTTGGTGGACTATTTAGATCGGACAATACACTAAATCCCTATGTTCCGTTTGTATTTGAATGAATATGTATAGTTTGGCAAGTCTATCTGAAGCTACGTGGCATCGGTAAAGGGTGAGGAAACATGGCCGATATCTGTCATAAACGTACCAATGGCGTACGGTACCTATTTTATAAAAGTATTAAAAATAATAATTATTATTATATAATAATTATATATAGAAACTGATTTATGCTTTGGTTTAAAGGTAAGGTATTTTTCAAAACACGGTACCTATTTGTTAAAAACAAATAATGTTAAAAATCGTACTTGAATTCAATATGGTTACGAAATAATAAGATACCAAGTAAAACTGAAAATACGAAGGAAAATACTGACATTATAAACGCCACTGGATTATCAATGTCAGTCAATTGTCGAAGTGACAGAGAAGAACACACGCACGCGCTTCCCAATAGGAAGTCGGGTGGTTACTTAGCAACGGAATTTCGATAAATATTCTTCACCAATTGAGTTAGTAGGAGGGCGTGGTAATTATGATTTTCGCACGACGTTGCCAGCTTGAAGGAAACCCATAACATAATGTGGAAAAGTGTTCATCTTTTAATATTCAGAAATTGAAAAAATAATGTTAATAGACAAAATCCAATGAAACAAGCACATTAAAGAACTAACGTTTAATCATTATTGACATATTGTTAATAATAAAAAGTCAATTTTCTAGTTATTATCACTACATACTTAGCACTTTAGCTTTTTCATAGGTAAACGTGGCAAAATCGAATGTTTTCGACCGTATTCCTTCCACCGCTTCAAACTATAGACCATTCCAGAGTGACGTCACTGACAGATCGGCCATATTGTTCTGGGTCCACATGTCATATTATATTTAGTTTTCATTGTTTACTTGTAAATAACGGATGATAGTTAGACTTTGATTACAAATAAGCTCTTAAAATAAGTGGACAGTGCGATGAGGAAAAGCTAATGTATCTTTTTTTCGATTTCCGGCTGATTCAACCAAGCGAGGTGGGTATTTAATTGATCTCTCTGTGCACCTGAATCCGTTGCTATTGAATCACATAATTCCTCTGTTGATTGCTTTTTTCGTCGTCTGACATTTTAATTATTATTTAATTCGATTCAGAGACAGTTTACTGACTGCGCCATGTGTAATTTGTAGTTTTTATCATTGAAATAAAATAATATAATACATTGACATTGTTCTACAAAGACTATCTGACTTACGCCACATGTCAAAACACACAAACTCCAACTGATCGGGGGAACCAGCACAATATGGCCGACCTGTCAAAGTCAGGTGTTCTGGAATGTTCTATTAAAATTTAAATGAATAATATTGTGGATATTCCGCCAGGGGCAGTGGGCCCTTGCTACCCCTTCCAAGCTACGCCACTGGTCTATAAAGTAGGGAAAATCTAAAACATACAAGAATTTCAGTCCCAGATCGTTTTTAATTTCACCCATAGTATCTTAACAATTTCCTAAAAAGGGGTTGGTAGATGCTCCGATGGATAGGTTCTGAATAAATCTACTGATCTACAATCTAATCTACAATAGATCTCACAAGTTTTTGCGGCAAAAGAACTTCGTTGCTGGACATTTTTTGATATGATATGTTTCTGATAGGATAGATTATAGAAACGCCTAGATAAAGTCCATGGTCTTTAAATCTCACAGTTAAATTTAAAAAATCATGTTCAAAAAATGGTCAATAATTATAAAAAACTGTCAAAAATGGTCAATAATTATTGAAAATTACCAAAATTTTTGAAAAATTGTCAAAAATGGTCAATATCTGTCAGAAACTGTCAAAAATGGTCAATAATTGTTAAAATTTTGAAAAATGGTCAAAAATTGTCAAAATTTTGAGAAAATGGTCAATAATTATAAAAAACTGTCAATAATTGTTAAAAATTCTCAAATTTTTTGAAAAATTGTCAAATATGGTCAATAATTGTCAGAACCTGTCATAAATGCTCAAAAATGGTCAATAATTGTTAAAATTTGGAAAAATGGTCTAAAATGGTCAAAAATGATCAATAATTGTCAAAACTGTCAAAATTGGTCAACAATTGTCAAAAATGGTAAATAATTGTTATAATTTGAAAAAATGGTCAAAAATTGTCAAAATTTTTAAAAAAATGGTCAATAATTTTAAAAAATTCTCAGAACCTGTCATAAATGATCAAAAATGGTCAAAATTTTTGAAAAATTGTCAAAAATGATCAATAATTGTCAAAACTGTCAAAATTGGTCAATAATTGTAAAAAATGGTCAATAATTGTTTAAATTTGAAAAAATAGTCAAAAATGCTCAAAATTTTTGAAAAATATTCAAAAATGATCAATAATTGTCAAAACTGCATATTTAGCACCTTTTATATCTAAAACTAGCGTGGAAGCACTGAATTGACGAAATTTTTTTTTATCAGAAAGTCGAAATATAGAATAACGGTTAATTAGTTAATTTACATATACACAGAATGCTTCTAAATAATGCGAAAAGTTCAGGAGGTGATTACCCGTATAAAAATTATCATGGGTCTTTCTTATGACAAAATTTCCTTAGCTTACCCCCTTCTGAGATATCACCCCTAAAAGGTACTGAGTAAAATTGAGTTTTCATATATTTTTTTCAAATTTAAGTAAAGATGGAAACTTGCAATTACTAACCACCGGTGAGATTATCAACCCTTATTTTATTCAATATACGAGGGTTGTCTTTTAAGTATGCATATAACAACATAGTTGGCGCAGTCAGAAATGTCATCTTTAACGCCACAGTTTTTTACTGCTCCGTTTAAAGCTGTACCTGAACTGAATTCTTGAAGTTGATGAGTCAGTCGAAAAATGGAATTCAGCCGAGAAAATATTCGCGCAATGATTTTTCTAAACTTTCAAAGACAGTTGTCTCAACAAGATTGCCTTGCCGAGTTGGTTTCTGTTTTCGGTAATGAAGCACCACATCAGTCGACAATTTCTTGTTTATATGGAGAATTTAAACGTGGACGGATTAATCTTAGCGACGATCCAAGAACAGGTCCACCAACGACGGCAGTCACTCAGGAAAACGTAGCTGCTGCACGTTAGCTGATCCAAGAAGATCGACATGTCACATTTCGTGAAATTGGAGCATCATTGGGCATTTCAAAGACCACAATTTACATAAACAATTATCTGAAAAAAAAAGGATCCCGTTGGGATACGGCATCTGTTGACGAAAGAGCAGAAAGCAGAGTCAATTGGTGTCGAAAAACTTTAAGCCGGTTTAACGCAGGAAACTCAAAAAATATATACTATGTTAATTTCAATTTAGTCAATATTATTCTGATTAATAATAATTTTTTTATGTAAGATGCCCCAGCCAAAACCCCTCTCAGGTTGTGGTTCAAAATAGCTTCGTTCCAACTGGCGCTACAACCGTTTTTGGTATCGTTCGCGCAAGTTCTGTATTTTTTTCACGTTCCAAACTGATTGAAGTATCGTTCTTGGGACTGCTTGGGTCGGTATACAAACTGTACCTTCTGGAAGGAGTGATAAAGTTGATGTGTCCATCCCAAATTCGAGTTTGCGCACTATACAGTACACGAAACGATTCAAGTAAGGTTCATAAATGCCAGTTGGCATGTTCCTTTTATTCAAATAAAATTGCCCAGAAGATTGTTTAAAAAGAATTGTATTGGTACAGTGGGAAATTACATTACATAGTCTTCATGTATAAACATATCTATTCAAATATTAATAGGATGAGTAATTATTGTTTTATGATTATTTTCAATATTATTTTATATTATATTATACCCACCCCAATCGTTTTATTAAAATTAAAATTATTTAAATGTCCAAAATATTATTAAATTTCTGTTAATGTATAACTTTGCTATATCGTAATTTAATTTTTGTTTCGGATTGAAATAAAATTTTGAAATTTTTCTTTTCTAACTTGAATAAATTGAAAGTTACTTCCCTCGATAATTTCTTCCTCTCCTTACAATTTTAACTCTTCACACCATTAAATTCCTTGTCAATGTAGTTTATTCTGCTGAAATTCGGAAGTCTGACGGTGATTCTACCATTTTATTATTTATTATTTCAGTTGATTCATTTGATTTTTGCGTTAATTTTTAAATTTTTCATAAAAATTTCCAAAAATTAATTTCATTCATTTATCTTGCAACGCTCCTCAATTTTTTCTTCAGAATACCCATTTTTAAAATCTAAATTTTTTTATTGGTTTATTCTAAATTTTGACATGCGTTAACATTTGAATGTATCTTCTTTTTTAAATAATTGACAAAGAACTTCATTATCTGTCTTAGGGGGCGTCCATAAATTACGTGAGACATTTTTTAGGGTTTTTCGACTCCCCCGCACCCTGGTGAGATTTCTTAAGATTTTCCTTTACTACCTCCCTCCTCCCCAAATCTCACGTGAGATTTTTTAAAATGTGTTTTGGCTGTAAACCCGTTGGATTTAAAAAAAAATACAAAAAAAACAATTTGTTCTATTACTTTAATTTAAGACTAGTATACAATTGTGAATACGACAAACACTATTGTGTCGAATTTCGCCATATTTTACTCTAGAAAAAATTTTTACTTTAATTTAACTTTACTTTCACGCAATTTTACATGGTTTTCTATTGAAACAAAACGTGGTATTTGTTAAAACCCCCCCTCTCCCCCAAGTGAGATTTGGAAAGATTTTACTTGACCCCCTCCCCCTTGAACACCTCACGTAATTATTGGACGTCCCCTTATCTAACAGATCAATTGCCTACATGTATATTTTTTTTTTAAAGTGACACATTTATATATAAAAAGAAACTTTTTTTCTAAAATTCCATATCTATACAATACAGTATTGTCAGTGTTGATGAATCCTGGATTTACCTGGTTCGCCTCAAAAGCAGGTCATGTAGCAACAATTCCTCTGCAAGATCAAAGAACTGTTACTGCTGATTGGTTCATATCGATTGGTTTGCCGGAAGTAATTGCTGAGTCTCAAAAGACCAAGCCGCACCTAGACAATGAAAGTTCCCACACAGCTCGAAAAACAATTGAGCTTTTGAAAAATGAAAACATCGAATTATTGGACCATTCCCGACGCCTTCAAAAATTCTATTTTTAATGTACCAGCAAGCGAGTGAAATAACTGCTTCCAGAATTGGTTCTTAAGGATGCAAAAATGCATCTTTTGTTTTTTTTCTAGCTCTATTCGCAAAATATAAAAAAAAAACCTCGTCCAATGTTTTTTCCTAGATTGAGTTTGGTGAATTGAGACTATTATTTAAAATCTCTGTTTGTCTTAAAAATTTTTGTTCCTCTTGAATTTTCCCGCATGAATTAACACCCTGTATTATGTTTGTTCCTTTAATATCCTTTTTGCATACAAAAGCTGGCATTAACTGATTATTTTCAACTATCGATCACCCGGTATAAATCAATCGACCTCATAGGTTTTTATAGATGTAGAATTCGAAAATAAAGCAATTAAACTTACTCGATTTTAAATATGAATCTCATTAGACCAACAATAACAATAAAAGTAATGACTTGATTCCGGCTCCGTGACATAGGAATTAACACGAAATTTCACCGCGGACTAGCTCAGTTAATTAACTGTTAACGAATTGCCGGGACAAGAAAAAGGCGTGTCCATATAAAACTTTATTTATTTTACTCTCTTGCCTATCTCTTCTACCGGCACTAGGAGAATAACAGAACAACAACAGCCAATAAAAAATTCAAGGAAGAAAACAACTAGCGGCGAATGCGAAGATGCTTAGTAAACGTGATTAGATTTTAATTATGATATTTATATGAATCCGTACTGTTTAATTAAATGAGAATCGTTGTTATCCGATACCTAGTAGATGGATTCGTCGATACATACCGAAAGATGAAGATAGTTGAGGACAATACGGGTACGTAATAATTATAAATTTTTATAAATTATGACTGTCTATGTACGAGGGTATTGACTTTTTGAATTTCCCGCGCAAGTTGATTTTGCATGATATTATTCAAAACACTGCGCATAAATGCGCCACTTAATTCTACAGCCAGAATCGCCTTACATAAAAAGCTTAGCCTTGAAAAGCGTTCTTGCAACGAACAAATAAATAGCGGAGGTTCGTTTTTCGCTAGCAGTACTGAACGTGGTGTCAGGTGAAACGTTTGATGAATTTCTAACGAAAATAAAAAATCTCGCGAAGACTTGTGATACACTTGTAACATGTCTATCGACCTGTTTCGATTTTACAGAATAAATCCTTTTAATTATCGCTCGTCGTCACTACCCACATTCATTTATAGTTCTGTGATCCCAAACTCTTCTACCCTGAACGTAAGACAATTGACGTCTGCCAACGGTCGCTTCCATTTTTTTGCACACCGCCACGTGAAACACCCCTTTTTGTTATCGACCGCCTAAGAGGGCAGATCATCTTTCGCTATCTTTCATATCGTAAGTATCTATCTTGGGAATTTTGCTGTGGTAAGTTCAAAATCATAATTCATAATTAATAAGCTTCTTCTAAAGTACTGTCTGATATAATTTTCGTATGCATTCTTTATTTTTTTTACAGAGATAGACGAAATTAAATTCAACACGTGGTCATAAACTGTTCTTTCATACTAATATGGTAGTTTTAAGCCAAATATTCTTTTATAATTCACTGTTTTAATTTTATACAAACATTTTCAAGCTTTTTCAGTTGCGAAATAACTCTTTTAATTGTAAAATAACACTTTTATAAACCGCTAACCTATAAAATATTCTTTCGTAACGCCAGTGCCGGTTTCATATATTTCCTAAGCACGATATTTTTCATATAACTAAATAAATAACTTTTTGCTATCATTAGTTTCTTTCGGATCATTAGTATATTTTTTTTATTTAGCCGATAATTGCTATTTTTACTGTTTTAACATGGGACATATAATGTTGGAAAGCTTTCAGTAAATTAAATCAATTTTTTTACTTTCAAATAACTGCCTTCCTTTTCTTTAACCTGAAAAGCTGACCAACATAATGTGCCATTACATTCAAGTTCCTACATATCCCTGATCCACCTGTACTTCTAGGTAAGCACAGCCCCTAGGCTAGAATATAACGCCGAGAATATAACCCTAGGCGAGAATATAAGCCAAGAATATAACCCTAGGCTAGGATATAACCGGAGAATATAACCCCGAGAATATAACCCCAAGGATACAGCCCTAGCTCAAAATACCGCCCTAGAACAGAACTCATCAGTTCAGATCAAGACCTGACTTCTCCAGGAAACCACTTCATCTAAGCTAAGTACCTATAAAAGTACAAATTCCTCTATTAAATTCCGTTATTCATTTCCTGTGGCAGAATAAATTAAAAATTTGTTTTTAATTCTTTTTTTTATTAAAATCCTCAACTATAAAAGTTGAGGGAGATCCGCCGGGGTCACTTTAATTATTAACTTTCATTTAAATTTTACAAGGCGTTTCTACCTTTTCCGCCTTAGTTTTTTGTAGTTTTCATCGTTAAAAAGGTAGTGGCGCCCTCAATTTTTACAACCCTTCTGTTATCTTTGTGTGACATGAACTTGGGGTCGAATCACCCTTGAGAGGAGTCTCTAGCCGGAGCCCTTCGAGCTGGTGCCCTGTGAGGTACATCATTTACCGTTACAAATTGGCGCCTTTACCGTTACAAATTGGCGCCCAACTAAAAGCATACTCTTTTACCGTTACACACTTCACGATAGTCTCGTAATGGACAAGCTGATCATAGGAATTCGTTCTGAAAAGGTTAGAGAAAGATTATTAGCTGAAGAAAATCTAACTTTGAACAGATGCTTGACCATATGCAGAGCTAGTGAACAAGCTACAAAGCAGCTGGCTGAAATGAAGATGCAAGATGAAGCTGAAGTGCATAAAGTGAAGACTGAAAGTAAAGCAACTAAAGTCAAAACTGATCAACGCAAAGACACGGAAGAATTCAACTGTAAAAGGTGCGGCACGAAGCATAAGCGAAAAAATTGCCCTGCATTCAAAAATACGTGTGAACAATGCAATAAACAAGGACATTTTTCATCACAGTGCTGGTCAAAATCCAAATCTAACGTCAAGAACAAACAGAAAAATGTGTACGTAATTCAAGACGAATCAAGCAGCGACGAAGAACATGAACTTTTCATTCATTCAGTGAATACAGAAGATGAAGAAGAAAGATGGACTGAAATTGTTGAAGTCAAAGGCAGAAAATTCGCTATCTACTTAGATTCTTGTGCTGACCGTAACGTTCTTTCATGGAATATAATAAAAACTTTGAATGAAGACCTCAAACCTAAAGTAAGAAGACTCGTCGGATTTGGTGGAAATAAACTTGATGTTATGGGAGAAGTTACTCTACAAAGTAAGATTAAAGACCATTTCAAGATTGTAATAGAAAAGTTCCATCAATCTTAGGAAGAAAAACTGCAACAAAGCTGCGTTTAATTCAACGTATTCAAAACATTACAATTGAATCTAATCATAATCTGTTTAAGGGTCTTGGTTGCTTGAAAAATTATGAGTATGACATTGATTTAATCGAGAATCCTACTTTTAATATTAGAGCTCCAAGAAAAATTCCACATGCACTTTATGATGATGTGAAGAAAGTATTGGATACTATGTTTAAAATGGATGTAATCGCGCCAATAAGTGAGCCAACACCAGTCGTCAGTCCAATGGTCATCATCAAAAAGAAAAACAAAATCAGACTTTGCATTGATCCAACCGACGTCAACAAAAACATATTACGAAGAAGATTCCCACTAAAAACACTTGAAGAGATCGCAGCTAAACTAAACGGTGCGAAATATTTCACATTGCTGGATTGTAAAAGAGGGTTCTGGCAAATAAGAGTTACAAAACGCACTGAAAAATACCTAACGTTTGCTACACCATGGGGCAGATATTGCTGCAAGAGACTTTCTTTTGGACTAGCTTCAGCGCCAGAAGTCTTTCAGAAAGGTATGACTGATCTCCTACAAGATTTACCTAAAGTCGAATGCTCAATGGACGATGTTTTAATTTATGCAAATACCAAAGAAAAGCTGCGTAGTATTCAAGAAAAAGTAGTAAAGACCATAAGAAATGCTGGACTAAAATTAAATCCAGAAAAGTGTAAATTCGAGGTGAATAAGGTAAATTTTTTGGGACACGTAATAACAGAAAATGGTCTTAAAATTGATTCTGAAAAAACGGCCGCAATCAAATCAATGAAACTTCCAGAAAATAAGAAGCAGCTCCAAAGATTATTGGGTATGGTAACATACCTGATTAAATGTATACCAAACCTCTCTGAAATAACACAGCCGTTAAGAGAATTGCTGATAAAAGAAGTTGATTGGTATAGGTGCTTTGAACAAGAATCTGCAGTGAATAAAATCAAGAAGTTGTTAACAACACCGCCTGTTTTGAAATTTTATGATGTTAACAAAGATGTTACTTTGTCAGTTGATGCAAGTACCGCTTGTTTAGGTGCAGTTTTAATGCAAGAAATCCAGCCCGTTTACACAACAAAACTACCCACAAATCGAGAAAAAAGCACTCGCTATCAAATTCGGGTGTCAAAAATTCCAAGAATATGTTTATGGCAAGAAGTTATACATCGAAACAGATCATAAACCGTTGGAGACGATCTTCAAGAAGCCAATACCAACCGCTCCTCCTAGACTACAAAAGATTCTGCTGGAAGTTACACAATATGCTCCAGAAGACAAATACATAAAAGGATGTGATATTCCAATAGCGGATGCTTTAAGTCGAGACTGTGATAATTCACAAGAAACGCTTGCGAATGAAAACGATGAGACTGAACTAGTAATAGCATTAGCCATGTCAGATGCAGCACAAGCTGAAACTATTCGAGCTAATGAAAAATACGAAGAGCTACAAACTCTGAAAAAATTTATTATGCATAGTTGGCCCGAAAACATCAAAGAGCTACCCAGAAATATTCGTCACTACTTCAATTTTAAAGAAGAACTTTCAGTTTACAATGGATTGATCATGAAAAATGACAGGGTTATTGTACCAAAGTCAAAAATTCAAGAAATGTTGAAGCAAATACACACTGGCCACTTTGGAATTCAATGTAGCTTGAAACGCGCCAGGCAATTGTTGTATTGGCAAAGAATGCACAAAGACATTGTCAACTTCGTCGACCGGTGTGGAATTTGCAGTTCAACGCAACGAAACAACCAATAATTACAAAGCAAATTCCGAAACTACCGTGGCCAATAGTCGCGAGTGACCTATTCTCATTTTCCAATAACGAATATGTTATTATTACTGACAGTAATTCCGGTTTTTTCGATTTTAAAATGCTACATGACCAAACCTCCGGTGAAGTCATCAAACATTTAAAAAACTGGTTTGCAGTGCATGGTATTCCAGAAGAGTTGAAATCGGATAATGGACCTCAATTTAATTCACGCGAGTTCAAAAACTTTAGAAGAAACTGGGGATTTATTCATTCGACTTCAAGTCTAAAATTCCTCCGTGCAAATGGCTTGGCAGAGAAAAGCGTTGCGATTGCTAAATCGATTTTGAGAAAATGTGAACTTGACAACTCTGATGTACAACTTGCATTATTAAACTTTCGCAACATTCCTCGCACTGAACAACTAGGTTCTCCTGCTCAACGCCTGATGAGTAGAACTACAAGAACACTAATTCCTATCTCCGAGAAACAACTCGCTCCTAAAGTCATCTATACCGTGCCGGAAAATCTATGGCAAGCTAGAAGTAAGCAAAAAACCTATGCAGATAAATGCACAAAAGCTGCACAAACTTAAAACGAAGGTGATCGTGTCAGAGTCCAAATTGGCAAGAGAAATTGGAAGGAAGGATAAATTAGCGAAGCTCTTAATCCACGATCGTACAATGTAACTCTCAAAGACGGTACAACTTATCGAAGAAATTTGGCTCATCTTCACACAACCAATGTAGAAGTTCCAGAGCCTGCTGAAGTCATCCCGTCAACCACCGAGAAGACGGTTGAAAAGCCGAATGTTAGCAATCAGGTCGTTCCTGAAGTAAATCCGACTGCAGGAACACCCATAGTTCCTGAAAGTACTAACTACGTTACCCGGTCTGGCCGAACAGTGAAACCCGCTCAAAGACTCAATTTATAATTTGTTTGCTCTTTGCATTTCATGTTTCATATTGTGTTTATTGTGTTTCATATATGTTTCTTCTGTTAAAAGGGAAGATGTAACATAAATATTTATAGTTATTTATATATAGGTACGGTTACTACCATTCAGATGAGCTGGACAGTCAATGTGTCAATCATAAATGTCAGTAGTTACAATATGAGTTTTAATAAAACTACAAGCCAAAAAATGATCCGTAGTTTTTATTAACATAATAACAACGTTACACCATGTTTATAAAAATTTGCCACAAAAATGTCAATTTTCCCGCACTACAATCATTTTAACGCTTAGTGACTTTATCCAACCTTCTAAACCTGAGGTACTAGTCTCCCTGTAAATGCAAACAGCGATACCTTCCTTAAAAAACATGCCCAATCTTTTCTTTTCCCAAAACCGGTAACGGTATAATTAATCTGTTTGGCCTAAAGGTTAAAACAAAACAGTTTCCTTTATTAATAGTCCTGAGACTTTCCAACGTGTGCGATATGTCTTATAATGTGGATACAGTTCATATGTAACAAAAAAGCGAAAGAAAATAATAAATTTGGCCAAGAAAAGCTCAGTTAAGTGAAGTGACGTCACTCTTCTTCTTCCATCTGTAATAGATGCATATAAACATTGCATATTTTGTTAGCAGCGTTCCTAGTACCTAGTGCCCCTAGTGTATATTCACTCGTACATTGTTTTGAGGGAAAAGCACTTTAGCGATAGTTTCTGGTTCAAATATGTCAAAAAGCTTTAAATAATATTGGGCAGTGATCGTTTTTTTGGTATTCAAATGATCGAAATGAATTAATTTATTGAATTAAAGTAACACAGAACATGTGTAAAAGCATAATAATAATAGTTCATTGACAAAAACGTCGTTGCCTAGCAATTGGTCTTTCCCCATGGGAGAATTCTCTTCTACAGGTTCAGACGCTTAGGAGCCCTTCGGATTCGCGAAGATGTCCTCAAGAGCACTGGAGATGAACAAGCACTGGTTAAAAAAGGTGGTTGGTTTATATCCAGTTGAGCTGGCGAGGATCGGTGAGACGATGCGTTAATCCTTGGTGGGCTGTGAGGTGAAATTTGTGTTGGAATCGGCGTTGGTATCCTCCAGGGATTCTCCCGGTGTCGGTTCCACAATGCTTTTAGAATGTAGTGGTGTAGGATTCGAGTATTTTAAGTCACCAAGTGGATGAATCACTTGGAGAATGTTGGGCTCTGGGACGATTTGGTCTCCTACCTTCTGCATTTCGTCGACATGTCGTCTCCACATTTCTCCCTTGACGACTTGAAGTGTGTAGTTCAAGTCTCCATCCTTTGCCAAGATCCGTCCAATGACCCACTTTTTGTTCGGGCTTTGGTAGCTTCGAACAGCAACAATTTCTTCTGGTGAAAACTCTTTAGTATAGGATGAAGTTTCACCTTTTTTCCTTTTTTCGGTAACGGCTTTGATAGGGTCAGGCCTCAGTATGTCCATTAGGGTGGGCCAAAAAAGGCGATATTTTTTCATATTAAGGTGTACCGCATCGCAAATTTCGATTTCCCATTTAATTAACATGGGAAAAAATTTTGTTTACACTTTGGAACTTTGTAGCTTATTAATCGAAAAAAGTAAAATCATAACAGATTCTTGTAGGAAATTTAATGCTCTACAAAATGTATGAGCTACAAATTTTTCGTAAATCTGCTCCTTCAAAAGTTATTCAAGGTTGAGGTTGAACCCTTGATAAATTTCATCATTTTTTCAAATTTTCAGCGAAACTATCAACTTTATCGAAAAATGTTATTCGACTATTTTTGTAGGTCATTCAATTTCCTATAAATTATCCTTCATAAGTTTTTCGAAATTTTTTATGGTTCGTGAACTACATCCATTAAAATGTGAAGTTTTTTGAATAATCGTACTTTAACTGTATTAAAAATTAAAATTATTCAATTTTTTGACTGGATATAATAGCTCACGAACCGTAAAAAATTTCGGTAATTTATAGGAAATTCAATGATCTACAAAAAAAGTCAAATAACATTTTTCGATAAAATTGATAGTTTCGCTGAAAATTTGAGAAAATGATGAAATTTATCAAGGGTTCAACTTCAACCTTGAATAACTTTTGAAGGAGAAGATTTACGAAAAATTTGTTGAATATAAATTTTGTAGAGCATTAAATTTCCTACAAGAATTTGTTATGATCCTACTGATAATTTAGTCGGTTAATAAGCTACAAAATTCCAAATTGTAAACAAAACTTTTTCCCGTGATAATTAAATGGGAAATCGAAATTTGCGATGCGGCACTAAGAGTTCAAACTTTCACAGTATTTTTTTTCGTCATTTTCAACAATATTTCCAGAGTACTTAAGGAAAAAAAATATCGCCTTTTTTTGGCCCACCCTAATGTCCAGTTTTTATCTTATTTCTCTGCCTAAGAACAGCAAGGCTGGGCTGTATTCTGTGGTGATGTTCGGAGCCTGACGATAAGTGTATAGGAATGTAGTTTCAGCCCATTTAGAATGAGCATCCACCACAAGGAAGAATATTGATCCCATAAAAGGTCCTGCGTGGTTGATGTGAATTCTTTTCCACGATCTTGAAGGTTAGTTGCAGTCAGAATACAATTTGAACAATTTTTCGCGAGCTGTTCGATGTCGCGATCAATCCCAGGCCAGTAGACGTGCGAACGAACAACTGCTTTCATTTTTACAACGCCTATGTGCCCAAGATGAAGTTCTTCCAGAATTTGTTGCCTGAATTTTTGTGGAATATACACCCTGGAACCGATCATGATGCAATCTCCTTGAAGGGACCAGTTCCGGTCAGGGCAAGCTACAGTTCCCCCGTAGCGTAAAGCTGCCAAAATTTTGATCAGTTTTGGTTTCAGCTACGAGTTGAGTGGACGAGATTGGTAGGATGTTTAGTTGTTCCAAAAAGAACAACGAAGCTCCATCGGGACTGTCTGGATCCCATCGTTCTAAATGGAAAATTGGATTATCTTTGACTGGTACTTCCAAATGTTCCAGGTTTGGGAGTCTTGACAAACAATCTGCATTTCCATTATGGGAAGATTTACGGAACTTGATGTGGAAGTTGAAGCTTTGTAAGAAAAGAGCATAACGTAAAAGTCGACTCGCATTTATTACAGGGAGGTCCTGCTTTTTACAGAATATGTGGGTCAAAGGAACATGGCCAGTATACAAAGTGAATTCTCGGACGTAAAGATAGTGCACACATTTAGATATTGCCCATTTAATCGCTAATGCCTCACGGTCTATTTGTGCAGTACCCACGACGCAAAAGCAATTGGTCTTTCGACTCCATAAATCAGATGGGCTAATACTGCACCGATTCCGGTGGGGGATGCGTCCGATGATAAGATCAGAGGTAGTTCCGGATTATAGTGTACCAACAATTTGTCTGAAGCAATTTATCTCCTAATCTTCTGGAAACTATTTTCTTCTTTATTCGTCCACTTGAATCCTCCATATTTTTTTTTAATGAGGTCATATAAGGGTGTAGCTAGAGTAGTTAGGTGGTTCAGGAAGCGCCCGTAAAAGGTGACCATTCCAAGGAATGATTTTACTTCGTGTACGTCTTTAGGGGTTTTGCAGGCTAAAATTGGTAGACTTTTCTCAGGTGTTTCACGAATCCCTTCTTTGTCTAAAATGTATCCGAGGTATTTAACTCGATTTTGAAGAAACTTGCACTCGTCCTTATTTAAATGAATGCCATTGTGTTCTAATTTTTCAAACAGGGACACCAGATTCTGTTAGTGTTCAACATCGTGACAATAATATCATCGTGGACGACTGTTACTCCTCGGTTACACCTTCTATGTAAGCTTGCCAAACCGCTGGGGCGCTACTGATCCCAAACATTGAACGGTTTACATTGTAGAGGCCTAGATGGGTATTTATGGTGGAAGTTTTTTTTTCACGGGGATGTACAAAAATGCCGTCCGTACATAGAGAGTTGAAAATGTTTGCCCCCCTCGTAGTTTTTCGAGTACTTCCTCGAACCCCATGAAAGGATGCTGGGGAACGATCATCTGGTCATTAATTGTACGTGAGTAGTCAGCACACAACCTTATAGTACCATTTGGTTTTACAATTGGTACAACAGGAGTAGCCCCATTGGAAAGGGTAGTTTTTTGAATAATTCCTTCGTTTTCCAATCGTGATAATTCTTCCAATCGTGATAAATCGTGGACGTGCATTTTCTTGAAGAATTAAGTCGTAAGTGTAGCCTTTTACTGGTTTGATACATTCATCGAAAATCTTGTTATATTGATAATTGGTTAATGCTGGTTGGTAGAATAGTAAGGGCATAAATCCAATCCCTATCGAGTAGAGGTGTGTGCTGGCCCGGAACCACGAACAGTTTCAGCAGAGTGCGAAAATGGGCAATGTAGTTGTTTCTGCGTTGCTCGCAACTGGAGTAGTGTTTACTTCGAGTGAATGGACCTTAGCAGAGTTATGCTTTCTTGCTAAACATACCTGTAAGACGTGTTTATTTTTGTTGCAATAATTACGAAATAAATCGGTAGCTGTGCAAGACCTAGCAGAATGAGAAAATTCTGAAGCATTCTAACTTGGGTTTGGAATTTGATTTTGCTGGTTTTGAAGGTTCGAATTTTGCGTTCTGATTAACTGGGTTTTGGCCCTGTGTGTTCAGCTTGTTTACATTCAAAGGATCGGTGAGGATGACCCTTGATCTAAGGGCGATCTTTTCGATGGCAAGGGACAATTCTATGGTTTGATCAAGGGTGATATCATCATGTTCAAGCCTGTCTAGTATGCTGGGTATTTGCATGGTGCCGCTGATTTTCGGAGTTCCTTCATAGACTCAGCAATGGCTTCTCCTTCACGCTGCTTACGGTTGATGAAGTTGTGTCTTGATGGAATTATCAATGGCTGAGGAGCTAAGTGGTTCTTGAGTAATATTTGTAAATCTTCAACTTTGTTGGTTTTGTAGGTTTCGGGATATAGTAGCGTTTTAAGAAGTTGGAATGGTCTAGGCCCAATCGCCGTAATAAACGACTCGACTTTTTTTTCTCTGGCACCTCCCGCATGTCAAGATATACGTCAAACCTGTCAACGAAACTTTCGAAGTCTTTGCAATTTTTATCGAACCTTTCAAAAGGTATTCCTGGATTACCAGAATTTTGGGGTCTTACTGGTTCAAGAGAACTGCGTGAAGATTCGTCGAGGGTCATGAATGCTGCTTGATCTCATGCTTGCATTTCTGCTTGTTTGCGACGTGAACGAGGTTGCTTACAGTTTCTTGAAGCGAGGCGTTTTGCGCAACTAGGGTATTGAGGTGTTCTTCCGTCGACTGCGCCATTTTGGTATTCAAATGATCGAAATACCAAATGAACGAAATGAATTAATTTATTGAATTATTGACAAAAACGTCGTTGCCGAGCAATTGGTCATAACGGTAGATACATAACAGTTTTACCTTTTTAACGTAATCGATTTGAATGACACCATATGCATCCCAAAAAATGACCATGTTGACCGACATATTCATCTTTGCTTTCTTTTGTAGATAAACCGATTGCTTCTTAGTTTCTAATATACAGACGGAGTGTATGGAACCAATCACTCCGAAAGCTTGGGAAAAACCTCAAGTATATTTCAAAAGGAGATTCACGCCATAGGAAAGTTTGCCCTGATCAATATTAATAAAATATATGGAAGGAAAATGATTATCATCATGTAAGAGAGTCAAGCAGCCATTTAAGCACTGAGTTGCGTAAGTTCTCAAATGGTATGGGAATGCTTATGGAAACTCAATGAACTAGGCGAGAACAACATTGTCACCTTACTGTGGATTCCAGAACACAGTGAAATAGAAATAAGTTTAAATAGCAGAGTGGCTGAAGCACACTTTTGTGGGCCGGAACTCTCTTGCGATATCAGCTCCAAGAAATAAGCAACGCCGAAAAAAGGTCTGACCATTGGAAAGATCTAGTAGACAATCAAAGATACACCTGGGAGACTACAATCAGGTGAGAACAAATGAATGCCTGAGCCAAAGTAAAACTGCAGTAAGCGTTTTAACAGGTGTCCTGATAGGACACTGTCGCCTGTATGGGTCCAACACGTAGGAGACTACTAGATAGAGGAGAGACGAAAGCCTGCGGATATCCTGAAATTCCTTCGGGGAATAGGTCTAAAGGAACTACTAGTCTTTGAGGCTTTCCTCAGGAACTCAGTAGAAGAAAGAGGGCACAATAGATCTGTTAGGTATCAGTAAATGTCACTACATAGTTTCTGGTGTGTTGTTATGGATCCATATTTCGTACAGGGTTACAAAACGACTTGAAAACTCGTTCGGATTCCGGCTAAACATCGCCAAACACTCTTAGGAAGTAATCACACGGTTGCGTTTATAGACAAGTGTGAAGAGCGTTATCATATCCAAATATGCATGTAAAATGTGATGTACCCGCTCAGTTGAGAAACAGTCTCAGCGGTTACTTCGATCTAAAAGATCTATTGTGTCCCATTCTTTCTGTCAGTTCATGAGGAAAGACTCAGAGACTAGTATTCCCTTTTGTCCTATTCCTTGGAAGATTTGTAGAATATCCTCAAACTTCAACTTAAGCAGGTATTCCTCCTCTATCTAGCAGTCCTCCAAGTGATCGGAGATTCTGTAGTACTATGCATTTCGCAAGTATGTGAATAGAGGTTGTCGAAAATAGCTATCAAACCCAAACTAATTAGCCCGTTTCTTCTGAAGATTCAAAAATAATCCACCAGAGACTAGTGGGGGGTGCATATGTTTTGATTTTCGATTCGACAGTAACGTTAAAAGTACCCAATAAAAATGGAATCAGCGGAAGATGATGTACCTGGAGCGAAATTAAAATTTGTTAATTCCTAAAAATCATCTTTTAAAACGATAGCTTCCATGCCGTGATTTACCTATTTCAGGAATAAAAATATACTCGTAGAATCATTAGTGGTTATTCATATTACGTCTAATTTGTTTTAAAAGAATGTTACATTTAAGAACTTGAGGAATGTATTACAAATGGTTAAAAATAGCTTCTTCTTCTTTCTCTAAAACCCTTATGCCGTTCAGCGTCGGATTAGCCCTTCTTTACCCATTTCTTCCAATCGCTTCTGTTTCTGGCCAATCCTCTTATCTCTTCCATTGACTTCCCTCTTTTCCCTCCGATTTCCTGTATCCTCCTCATCCATGTTTTCCTTGGCCATCTTATCATCTCAGGATTAATTTCGTCTTCTCCCGCAGCTTTTCTTATTTCAGTGTTTTAAATGGCTTCTTCTACTTCCTCTTGGGTTATTTCGTTACGATATTCCTCAAGATATTCCTTTTCTTGTATATTAGTTCTTCCTCTTGGTCATTTTGTGTTTCAGTTTCTTCCTGCTTAAATTTTTCCCAGAAATGTTCTCTCCATACTTTTTCTTCCCTTTCTTTTCTGCCTCGTAATGTTTTAATTCTGCTCCAGAACTGTTTGTTATTCATTTTGTAGCTTTCATTTAGTTCCTCTCCAAATGTCTCCCAACTTATCCTTTTTGCTTCTTTTACCGCTAGACTCGTTACATTTCTTTTCTGAATATACTCAAGTCTCTTTGCCTCGTTTTTCTTAAGCTGATATTTCTTCCATAGCTGCTTTTTCTCCTTAATTTTTATTTGTATGTCTGTGTTCCACCAGTCGGTTTTCTTGTGGTGTTTGTTTTTTATTGTTCTTCCGCATGTTTCATTTGCTATGTTATATATTATATCTTTAGAAACTCTCCATCTTTCTTCTAAATTAGTGTTTTTTATTGTGCCTCTCTTAACTGTATGTTTGTTTTATCTTGGTATTTCTTCCTTATTTCTAGATCATTTAATTTCTTAATATTAAGTCTACAATATTTTTTATCATTGCAGTTTAATTTTATTTCTTTCTTCATTTCTGCTAATACCAAATTATGTTGTGTTCCTAATTTTGCTTTTTAATCCGTCCTAGCATTTTTTAATTTATTTAATTCTGAATTATATACGATGTACTCAATTATACTTCTTGCGCCTCTTTCAGGTGCTTCAAACGTATATCTTCTATCCTTCATGTCTTGGTACCAGATTGTATTTCCTACTTTTAGATCGTTTATTTGGCAGAGCTGTAGCATTTTGTTTCCGTTGTTGTTCCTTATATTCTTTCCGTATTCTCCTATGCAGCCCAATCCTATATGTATATCATTCCCCAGTCTTGCATTCCAATCTCCCATAATAATTACACCATTGTTTACATCTCGAAGTTCATCCAGTTCTTTTTGAAGTTCCTTATATAATTCAGCCATTTTAGATCCCACTGTTCCTTCTACTGGTCCGTATATTTGGATAATATTTATTATTTTATCTAATTTTATTGTTATGGTAATTATTCTTGAGTTGACTCTTTTTAAGACTTAACTATATGTTTACTAATTTTTCTGTTACTACTATTCCGACTCCTTCTTTCGCTCTTTTGTCAGGTTCTACTCCAGAGTAACATGAGTTATATCCGTTTTTTAGTTGCATCGTTCCTTTGCCCTTCTTTTTCACTTCGCTAATGCCCAATACGTCTATCTGGTATTCTATCATTTCATCTATTAATTCATTTTCTTTTCCATATAAAGATGTAGGTAATATTCCAAATGCCTATCCTAATTTCTTCCCTATTTTCCTTTAATGGCTTCGAGAAAAAAGACAATGCATCATTTCGTACTGTATTTTTACTGGTAGGATAATTTCCATCTTTTATTGTTCCTTATGTTAGTATTGTACTCATATTTTTTGCTATTATTGCTCTCTCTTCTATCGTTTTTATTACTGTGTAACATGTCTATCGACCTGTTTCGATTTTACAGAATAAATCCTTTTAATTAGCGCTCGTCGTCACTAGCCACATCCAATTATAGTTCTGTGATCCCAAACTCTTCTACCCCGAACGTAAGACAATTGACGTTTGCCAACGGACGCTTGCATTTTTTGCACACCGCCACGTTAAACACCCCTTTTTTTAACAACCACCGAAGGCGACACATCTTTCGCTATCTTTCATATCTCAAGTACCTATCTTATGAATTTTGCTGTGGTAAGTTCAAAATCATAATTCATAATTAATAAGCTTCTTCTAAAGTACTGTCTGATATAATTTTCGTATGCATTCTTTATTTTTTTACAGAGATAGACGAAATTAAATTCAACACGTGGTCATAAACTGTTCTTTTGTACTAATATGGTAGTTTTAAGCCAAATATTCTTTTATAATTCAGTTTTACTTTTATACAAACATTTTCAAGCTTTTTCAGTTGCGAAATAACTCTTTTAATTATAAAATAACATTTTTTATAAATTACCATTAACCTATAAAATATTCTTTCGTAACGCCAGTGCCGGTCTCATATATTTCCTAAGCACGATATTTTTTCATATAACTAAATAAATAACTTTTTGCTATCATAAGTTTCTTTCGGATCATTAGTATATTTTTTTTATTTAGCCGATAATTGCTATTTTTACTGTTTTAACATGGGACATATAATGTTGGAAAGCTTTCAGTAAATTAAATCAATTTTTTGACTTTCAAATAACTGCCTTCCTTTTCTTTAACCTAAAAAGCTGACCAACATAATGTGCCATTACATTCAAGTTCCTACATATCCCTGATCCACTTGTACTTCTAGGTAAGCACAGCCCCTAGGCGAGAATATAAGCCAAGAATATAACCCTAGGAGGATATAGCCGAATATAAACCGGAGAATATAACCCCAAGAATATAGCCAAGGATACCGCCCTAGCTCAAACTACCGCCCTAGAACAGAACTCATCAGTTCGGATCAAGACCTGACTTCTTCTCCAGGAAACCACTTCATCTAAGCTAAGTACCTATAAAAGTACAAATTCCTTTAGTAAATTCCGTTGTTCATTTCCTGTGGCAGAATAAATTATAAATTTGTTTTTAATTTTTTTTTTATTAAAATCCTCAACTATAAAAGTTGAGGGAGATATCGCCCGGGGTAATTTTTAGTGACTTTTTTTAATTATTAACTTTTATTTAAATTTTACAAGGCGTTTCTACCTTTTCCGCCTTAGTTTTTTGTAGTTTTCATCGTTAAAAAGGTAGTGGCGCCCTCAATTTTTACAACCCTTCTGTTATCCCTGTGTGACATAAACTTGGGGTCGAATCACCCTTAAGAGGAGTCTCTAGCCGGAGCCCTTCGAGCTGGTGCCCTGTGAGGTACTACTTTTACCGTTACAACTGTTTGTACATATTTTGTTTTCCTCACAACTATTATTATAACTAATCTTATTCATATTACTTATATTAATATTATTATTACATCTAATTTCTTCTATATCTATGTTTTTTGTCGTGGCCATAATTTTCTTCAATTTTTCTTCCTCGTTTGGTGCTATTTGAATAAGTTTTTTGAGATTTCTGCTGTACTCCCGTAGACTCTTGTGATTTTTCTGGTATCTTCTTGTGATTCCTCTTCCGGAGATCTTTCACTAACTTTTCTTCCTCCTGTTTTTTGTTTTTGGATTTCCTCAGAATCTAAGGTATTTGGTGTTTTATGATACCACAGTGTCTCTACATCATAGGTCTCCCGTTTATATACAATTTATTGTATGCCATATTAGCTTTATATCCTTTGTCCCTTGCTTCTTTCATATTCTGACTGTGTATTTTTCGTTGAGTTTGGAAAATCTCCGTTTATGTATATTCTGGAACCTTTTAGTTTTTTGCTTTCTCTCAGGATTTCTGCTCTCTTTGTTGCGTTTTTAAGTTCAACCCACACTGGTCTTACTTCTTTTTCTATTCGTTTTCCTAAGCTGAAAAAGGTAAATCACGGCATGCAAGCTATCGTTTTAAGTCCCGAACAAGATGATTTTTAACTTGTGCAAATTTTAATTTCCCTCTTGGTACATCATCTTCCTTTAATTCTATTTTTATTAGGTACGTTTAACGTTACTGTCAAATGGAAAATCAAAACATATGTTGTACCTCCTACTAGTGCGGCCTCTGGTGGATTATTTTTGAATCTCTTCAGATGCATGCTTGCTTAAAATTTGACAGTTTGATGTCAGTTGACCGGAGCAGCATTATCCGAATATATCATTATTTGTTACCCAATAAATGTTAATATAACCAAAACGAACAGTCTATATCTTGAAGAAGAACATTTAAAACGTCCTGCAGCTATATTTTATCAAATAAATTGCTCTATTTAATTAAATCTATATTTTATTCTGTAATTTTAACCGACTTTTATCACCTCTACTAACAACAATCCCCAATTACGAATAAATACTTCCTCAATAAATTCCTCCATTAAAAAAAAGAAAAACTTTGTACCGACAGATTCATTCACTGCTAATAATGTAACAAGCCCATACCTACCATTAAAACCTGGTACTAAAAGATGGATCTAGCACTAGGTGCCATCATAAAGTGTAAAATTTGCATATCTTATCAAAATTAACCACCGATACTAGCGTAAGCTCTTTCTCCATTACGTCCCGAGTAATGAGTTTCGCCATTTCAAAGATTAATCAAAAAGATAAAAGATATCGTAGTCTTATTAAAAGCGACAGTCGTCACGTCCTTATTTTATTATCCTGAAAGCGTCTGGTATGTGTTTTGGTGCGTTTTGTATCAGTTTGGTCTCTCGAGTGCACCAGTTGATTTAATTTCTAGCATAAAGTAGGTAGAGGAGGATATTGGAAGTACTTATTTCTTAAATATATGTTTTAATTATTCATGCTAGAAAATATTGGCGAATTATTATTTTTGTCGATAATTTGGCTCAATTGTCATCTATACTTGTTATGATACAGTATTTTATCGTTACGTTTCCGAAATTTATTAAAGTGAAACTTTTATTACATAACCTCAAATTTTTTCGTCCATCTATCGCATGTCGCGTTACAGCTGGCCGCGGAGTAGGGGTAAAGTGAAAGGCGCAAGGGCAATATGGCGGCGCTAATGTCTCGCATCAGCTGACCGTGTAGTATTTATATTCTCAGTTATTCGTGCAAGTGTATTTTACTTAACTCGCTTTCTTGTATGTCGGATGGAACTTTGTACATGATTTTAAACTTATTTTCCGATGGGTTTCAACATAATTTAGAATTAGATAACAATTAAAGAAAATATGGAAATAATTGAAAAAAAATTCAGAATTATTGATGAAACGTCACTTTTTGATTTATAGATTGAGTGATGGGTACGGGGGCTGATAAAAACGTACGTTGTTAAAAAACTATTTCAAAAAACGATGATGTTTTGCTATGTACGGTACGTTCTGGTACTTAATTGGGAACATCAAATTATAAGAAATAAACTAGAATTATTGATTAGAATATCTTTCACTACATTATATAAATAAAATATTTGTAATTCGTCAAAAATCCACATATAGAGGAGATGTGCCATATATGGAATCCCATTTTGTTTTTGCCTTGTAATTTTTTTATTTTTTTTTAAATAAAATTTCGTTTTTTTTTTAAATATAGTTCAGTGTTTTAGTTATCAGGTTTTAATATTAGGAATGAGAAAATTCGTATATCGGGAACCTCACAAAATAATCTTTAAAAAGGGGAAAATTTGGACCTAATGCGGAATATGTACCTAATATGGTATTAAAATTGGCTCTTTTTCAACTTTTGTTGCCTGAATGTTAACGGTGGTCACTTTGAACGCATGATTAAATAGCAGTTTTTCCTTGTTAACAGTTGTCTTTTTACTATTTGTAAATTTTTTATTCTTTAAAGAGTCTTTCTATCATAACACAATACGGGGGCATACGAAAAATTGAAAAAGAGCCAATTTTGAACAACGATTAAATAACAATGGAAGGCTAGTATCAAAGGCAAAACAAAATGATTGAATAGAGATTTGCCAGAACTTTTAAATGAGGTGTGACTTGATACCTAATGCCATTTGAAAAAATGGAAGGGGTGTCTCCAGTAGGGAGGGGGTGAATCTGACGTTTATGACATTAGCGCCAAAAAGTGTCCCCCTCAAGTTAAAAGTTGACGTGTTTCGGCATTTCTTCCTAATATGTCCCTTTTTTGAAATATTAATGGTGGGTCCTTTTCAAATGAACACAGTGTATAGTATGATCCTAATATGGAATTGGGTAATGCGGTTTAAAATAAAACAATATACGTTTTCAAACAACATTTTTTTATTTAAAAAAATCATAATTAATGAAACAAAGGTTAATTTCCTTTAAACTTTAAACAAGAAAAACATAAAAAATAAAACAAATAAAATTGAGATTCTAAATTTTTAAACTGAGTATCGAAAAGTTTCGATACTCAATAGATGCATATTGGCAGAAGAAACTAATTGTCTTTGCAATACTTCACATCCCGAACAGTCAATATGGCACCACTCTTTGCAGAAAATGCATTCAATCCAATTCTCTCCTTTTCTATCATCCTAAAACTATCCATCGCAATAGAAACGAGTAACATTATCTTGCTGTGGTTTGTCTGCTCCAAGGTCCTTCGTGTCATCATCCTCAGAAGAATTGTCATTAAAATTAACGGATTCGGACTCTGACGAAGAATCTTGAATGATCGCCTTCTTTTTTGAAGCACTTGTTTGACCTGGATGAAGACCACTACAGGATGGTCGATCTAGGTCATCTGTTGATTCCGTTAACACTTTACCCTACACTGATTTGACTTTTTTTTGAGACACTGATTTTACTGAAGCTTCTAAGTCATCTTTAAATGGAGATGAAGTTATAATTGCGGCCTTCCCAGACGCCCTTCCTCTTCGAGGCCCTTTCTTTGCAGAGAAGGTTGGTACCGGTGAAATATTCTCGGGTCCAATAAATTTCCTTGCTTCTTCACTATTGTCGGTAATATTTTCAACTTCTCCTTCTACCTCAATATATTCTTGTTCTGCAGCAAGGAAATCGCTATCTGTGAAGACATGACGATTTGGAGGAAATATTCCCGTTTTTTTTAAACCGTTAACGGCAATTGCCCCAGTTTGCACATTTAGGTATGCCTTTCCAAATAGTTGGGAAATGTCAAAGTGTGTGACTGCTCTTTGATTCGATCTTAAATATTTTCTTAACTCCCCACTATAATGGGCTTCCAATGGTCCCATTAACGTTTTATCTAATGGTTGCATGTGGTGTGTAGAATGAGGGGGCAGGCACACTATTTGAACAAAATTCTGTCTTGCCAAATTTATCATTTCCAAATTGCGACAATGCGTATGATGTCAGTCTAACACAGGGTTGATTTGTGATGGTTTCACCTTTTCTATGAAATGTAGGAACCATTGAGTAAAAATGTAGGTTTGAATCCATCCGCTAGAGTAACAAACAATTTTTGAGCCAGGAGGAGCGCCCTTTTCCAATAGAGCATTGACGTTTTTTCTGGGGAAGATTAGAAATGGTGGAACAAAAGTTCCTCTTGCACTCATATATACCTTACAATATGAAATTAGAAAAAATGAATAACTGAAAATCGTTAAAAATTATACCAGATTCTATAATGTACTTTAGAATTCGATTTGCATATAAAAATAATTGCATTTAGTAAAAAAATGGAATCCTACACCTAACTTAAAAAGCAAAACAAAAAGCAATAATTACAAATTTGTAATTTCGTATTAGGTTTATGAGATTTTTTAATTTTTATGTCGCGATTTGGGAATTTTATTGTGTAATATAAACGCACTCTTGTATAATGAGATAAGAAAAAAATCATTGTGTGGTGAAGCCTTTTTTCGGATTGTAGGCAATTAACTGAAAATTTTCGGAAAATTATTTTTTCTATTTAATTTATTAATCTTGGGCAATGGAAATGATAATGGAAAATCAATAGTAGACAAGAGAGGAATCTGCTCCACTTACTGAATACTTGAGAGAAGTATTTAATCTTGAAATGAAAAATGATAGAAATATACCAACCACGAGATATGGTAATACGATCGATGCGGTTTTTTCTAGATACGTTGAAAAAATAAGATGTTCGTTAATCACCCCTATGCTGTAACTTCATTGAATTGATTTCAAGTTGAAATCTTGACGGAAAAATGACATTTGACATACATTTCAATAAAAATGGGAGACTGGTATGCTGTGAAAAAAATTACAATCAATCTTGCTTCAAAACTTGAAATGAAGTCAAGTAACTTCAAGAATTTCAATAATTGCTATGCTCTATACGAAAAATTTATATAAAATTGCAAGTCAAGGTTGAAAAATGTCAAGATTTTAACGCACGTAGAAACCCTGGGGTCCTTAATCGTAAACAAGTTTTATAACCTAGAAATTTGGATAATTTTGTATTTATATATAAGTTTTTAACATGGATATAATTATATTTGTAGAATTATTAGAAATTGAAATACAAAGGCAAGTACCTACATTGAAAATTGTATATATGTATAATTTAAATTTATTGGTGTTCATTATTCAAGTTTCAAAAATGAATTAATACAGTTTCCTGTAAAATTGTCGTATTTAGTAAAGCGTTTTAACAATAGATGTCGAAGAATAAAAATATATTATTCTACGCTTCACAACTAGTTTTGAAAAATATTTTTCAAAAACAGTGACCGTTCAACGAAGAAGAAACAACTACTTCCCGAGCTACATGCCCCGACAGATATTGAATTACACTTCTAAGTCAAACGGGGTTGGTAAATCTACAAGATTTAAACCAACCATTCTGGTTTGCAACTAGAAGGGATAACACAACTTATAGACCGGTTTCGGCGTATTGCGTCTCATCAGTACAAAGTATATGTTATCGTCCGAGAGTTAATCTCGGACTGAAATGTGACTATAATCAACAACGGTACATATTGTCCAGTTACGGAAATATTTTTGTTGCGAAAATAGCGACATCTCACCTCTAAGTCACAAACCAAAATTCGAATGAGACAACAAACCACGTAGATTTGAAACAAAAATGAATTAATACAGTTTCCTGTAAAATTGTCGTATTTAGTAAAGCGTTTTAACACTAGATGTCGAAGAATAAAAATATTTGACTTAGAAGTGTAATTCAATATCTGTCGGGGCATGTAGCCCGGGAAGTAGTTGTTTCTTCTTCGTTGAACGGTCACTGTTTTTGAAAAATATTTTTCAAAACTAGTTGTGAAGCGTAGAATAATATATTTTTATTCTTCGACATCTATTCAAGTTTCAATTTAAAAATTTATTTTATATTTCTGACCTTTTTAGGCGTAATTTAAATAATAATTGAAGACTTCTGAGGGATAGATATGACCTTTTTCCACCCTTCTCCATTTTTCTGGGCTCCCCCAATAGAAGTTAGGACTTGAGAAAGTTGTTCCCAAGCCTCCCTTTTTATATGAGGTGTGCCTTTGCCCCACCTAATAACATCTGATTTCTTAATTAAATTAATTAATTCTTTGTATTGGCCGGCTGTAGCTTTTTTTTGAGGCATCTATAAATTTAAAATAGAAATCAGCTTACAAACCTATGCAATACAAAATATTATGCTAAATGTAATAAACTGCTCCCTTTTTTGGCGACCGGCGAGTTGCATCCCAAAAAGTAAAATTTTACCTGAACGAAAAAAGGCAACCATCGAATTGCATCCGTAATCCAAAAAGGTCTGTTCATTAATAATCACCTATCATGGTCAAAGGCTGGTCAAATTTTACAGCAATGTTGCCGATACCTAACCTACATAATTGAATAATGTTTAAATTAAATTAATATATTATTCACTATATTGTTATAATACTGTATTAGACGCAGTTTCGGAAATAAAATTTAGTATCAATTACGATATCAGAATAAACAAGACAACAATGCCCGCTTTTATTTAATTATCTACCAGTTTTAGACACAAAATCAAATTTGTTGACGGGATGCAACTCAGCGGTTGGACGGGTGCAAGTCAGCGGTCAAAAGTTTGGCCTGTTCAAATGGGATGCAGCTCACCGGTCCCGCTTTTTTTATAGGTATTTTAGTACCTACCCAAGTTTTTTTGGAAACTATTTGTTAAGATTACTTACTTTTATGGACAAAACTTCTAACGGACACGAACACAAAAATGAAAATTAAAACACAAATTAAATACAGCGTTTTTACTGGAACTAGAAAAGGTTAACCCAAAAAGAAATCGCAGATTGATTGCATCAGAATCCATAATTTAAACACAAATTTTGAATTTATTTACGTTATTGGCTAGAGTTAGGTAAAGTATCGCTTAATTTTCTCTTCTTTTTTTCGATAAAACGTTAAAAATCCAATAAACTTGAAATGAATTTCAATCAATTTTGTTAACAATCAATTGTGGTTACTGCATAACATTTGATTTCAATGTTGACGGGATGTCAATATTTAATTGAAACGGTTTCAAGATTGACATAAAATCAAGCGTAGTTAGAGCATGGGCTGATTGATTATTTATTTTACCATAAAATATTACTTTCATTTATAGACTGTGAGACTCAAGGCGAAGATGAAGTTATTGATATCATAATTGAAGTTCAAAATGATTCAATGTTCAATGATGTATTCCGTAATCTAATACGCAGATTGAAATCAAAATTTATGAATGGATATCTTAAGTTAACAATAAAAACGCGATTTTGATAACCTAAATAGAAAATATAATTTTCCGAAAATTTTCAGTTAATTGCCTTCAATAAGGTTTCACTTGCATCGTGGTTTCATAACCATTTTTTGTATTAAATTTTATCATCAAGTCATTTATTTTCATCTTTTCTTATTTCACCGCTTTCTTCTACTTCTTGTGCTAGAGCAACTTCACCAGCTTGACGTATTTTTTTCTATGCAGCTGCAGTCCAAGCTTCGGCCTGCTGGAATATTATGTGTTGCTAGTGCTGGTATACCCATAGAGGCTGAGGCAACCTGGTATACAGACGTCTCCATGGCAGAAATAGACGTAGGAGCCAGAATTGTATGGCGTCACAACTTTCCAAGCAAAATTGACAGTCTTCACAGCAACCAAGCTGCACTGAAGGCGCTTCATTCCATAGAGAAGATAGTATGGAATTTTGTTGGTGCCTTTAGCGCACTTTGAGACCTTTGCTAGGTCGTGGTAACCTGGTTACCAGGGCACGAAGATCATAAGGTCAACGAAAAGGCGAATGAAATGGCACGACAAGGCTAATCAACGCCATTCATGGGACCGAAACCCTTCTGCGGTATCGTAAACTCTACATTAAACATCGCCACAAGAATGTGGATGGCACAGAAATCCCTAGAGTGGTGGGTAACCTCCCTGAGACAGAGAGAGGCGATTTTGAATACAAAACAATTAATTTGGATAAACAATATATTATATTATGTGTATCATTAACCAATTGCCGGTACTTTTTTCACTTATAAAGTATAGTTTTCTTAGTGTACATGCTGTTCCAAAGGCGTGGAAAAACTATAAGAATAATTCCTGCCGTCAAAGTAATAAAGCCGTACGACATTACGAGTGAATTACAAGGCCATAAGGTCTTCCTAACATACTTCTCATATTGTCAGTTATCTCGGTTTGCGAAGGAAGAAGACCCAACCCTGACGGTCAACAAAAATATACATCAGTGGCGGAGAAAAGAACAACATTCGAAGTACGTATGTTAATGGAGAATCGGCCATTTGATCCATTTCACAGGCGTTATAACGTTTCTTTTTGAATCTCACTAGTATTTAGCTAACAAATTCATTGTTCCAACCCTTACTACATCAAATCATTCCATAATTTTCAAATAATGTGGAACTGTAATTATTAAACGAATTGCAATATTAAATGGATATTGATGATAGAAAGAAGAAGTTATAAAATGGTCATCGATCAATTTTTTCAAAACAAAAGGAAGAAAAACAATTTTAAATGCATAACATACTTTGGCAAAAGTTCAATTCGAATTTTGAAGATTATAACTCACCACTCAAAAAATAACATCACCTTCACAAAAATATTGGAACCTTAGCAAGTGCTGAGGAGAAATTGACATTCTTACAAAAATCGGTGAAACAAGAAGAAATCATGAAATAGGATATAATGAACATCTTAGTTGCCTTAGAAATAAACATCCAGATATACCAATATATTGCAAAACAATGGGGAAGACCACTAAGAGATGAAATCCTTTCAAATATTTTTGAATCATTGAATAATGGTGTTAGTTTAGTGTGCAGATAATATAAAGTGTCAAAATCGTATTAGCGTTTTGAAATCAACATATTAATTCAAAACTGAAAAATGCCCGAAACAAGTGGGCGGTGCTATGACGTACTAACCCCTAACATTATCTGTCTCTGTCTGCTTTTATTATAGGTCTGTTCGAGCCGCAATCAGAAACAATCAGAGAATAGTCGACAATTGCAATCAGTGATGGGAATTACTCGTTGTTTGCTATGACCAGTTATTTTCTGATCGTTTCTGACAGTTTCTGATTACGGTTGGAACAGACCTTATATATCATCTGGACATCGTAGTGCAGTGTTGTCAAAGTTATTTATCATTGGCTTTTGTATATCTGTACTGTTTTTCCCTACAACGTACCAACTAATGATAAAAATGTTATTTCACAACAAAGTAGGGGAGGAGGGGACACAGAGGACCCCCTAAAACAATATAGCCCATATTTCTTTTGAAGTTTGTTTAAAACACATGATTTTGTGTTTACATGATTAATGGCCGTTTGCACCAACTATTCTTTAGGTGAAGAATTCAGAGGGGATACCTAACTTTAGGAATTACTTAAAATACACATGCCTTGCAACACCTTACATTCTGAAATAATTTTCTGTCAGACTAGGTTAGTTTTATATATCGGCAACGTTGCAATTTTTTTCAGATCTGTCTGTCGCAAATCTTCGATGAAGCTAACCTAAAGTTTTAATTTCAGTTTGTTGGTGTTTATATATTTTATGGTATGTTATTTGTTACTATTTTTAGTGGATTCTTTAACTTCTTTTATGTTCTAAATCTTGAAAATGGGAGATCTCGAAATTCCCAACAAGTCAAAGCGAAAACGAGCGCCAAACTACACAAGTAGTGAAAGGGAATGTCTGCTGAATTGTGTACTAGAGTATAAAAACATAATAGAAAACAAAAAAAACTGATGGGGTATCTGTTTCGGAAAAAAAACCAAACCGCTTGGGAGAAAATTGCTGCCATATTCAATGCTGCGTCACTCAATATGGTATATCGAGAGACAGATTCTCTCAAAAACTATTATGAACACATGAAAGAAGATATGAGGAAGAAAGTAGGAGATGCCAAAAAGGAATTATATAGTACAGGAGGAGGAACATGCAAAAGTAATATGCACAGAAAATACAGACGATTCACTGCTATACATCATAAATATACATCATAAATTTGACTGTGATACCATTGTTAGCAGTGATAACCAGGTTAGTTGTAGCACCTCTCATACTTGGAAGCCAGAATATTACTTTTAATATACCACATGTCATTAGGGACTAACTAGGGACAAGGTAGGGACCCAAATTTCTATTCCTAATTTAAGAAAAACCTAAAGCAAGGGACTCAACATCGAATGGTGCAACCAAAATCGACACCTAAGGCTAATTTATTTCTTCCCTAGAGTTAGGTGTTCCCTAAAATAGTTGGTGCAAATGGCCATAAGCAGTCTTTGTTTATCGAGTAGTATCCGAAATTAGATTTATTTCTTACTTACATTTTAGTCGAACTGAGTATTTCAACATGGCAGCTCATGTCCCTGTCGCCCCACTGTTTGGGGCGAAAAGGTCCACTGGCCCCTTTCACCCCAAATAAATTATGGAGGTCTAGTTAAACAAGCCAAATGATTATATTCCAAAAAACCATTTATTTATAATATTTGTTTTGTTATTATTAATAAAAATAATTATCAGTCTGTGCAAATAATACATTGAAAACATTCTTCATCCTCTTCTACACCAGCGCATGCATCGTGAGCCCACTCCTTGCATAGCACACATTGTATCCACCCTTCTCCAGATTTGGATTCCGTGAATTTACTGTGACAATACAGACATTCGATATAATATTGATTATCATCCTCACTTTCTGATGAATCGTTGAGTTTCCTTCGATTTATTATTAGTTGTTTTTGTTTCTTTTCCTTTCTTTCATTTTGTTTCGAATCGCTGTCCACTAGTTGCCGCTTGACAAGCTTAACTTTATTCTTTTGTGACTCCTTTTTAGTGAAACTAGCTTCCAATTCCTCTTTGAATGGCGTCCTTGTCAGTTTTTCCGCTCGTTGGGTCTTTCTTCTAGTTTTTCTTTCTTTTGAAGTTGTGGGTTTAGGAGAAATTAATTCAATGGCCTCTGCAAAAGTTGCATTCTCTTTAGAGCAAATTGGTTTTGGCTCAGGTTCTTTAGAGTAGCTTGGTATTGGCTCAGGTTCATCATAGCAACTTGGTATTGGCTCAGGTTCCTTAGATCAGCTTGGTATGGGCCCAGGGAGAATAGAATCTTCCGGAAGTTGAGCATTATTCTCATTTGGCGAGTGTTCGCTTGTTACATTCAGAAATACAATGTTGGTATCATTTGGTGTCTGATATGCATGTTGTTCAACATTAGTAACTTCAGCAGGGTGAAAGTCTTGGTCAATAAATATACCAGCGTTAAATGGCCAAATACCTGCTACCACAAATCCCCTAATGGCTCTTCCCATATGTGCAAATGCTTTTGCAAATATCTCCACAATGTCATAAATTGTGATACGTTGACCAGGATGATTTGTATGCCAGACATCACATTATCTGGCATATTGTGCCTTCAACGGTCCAAATACGCAACAATCGAGGGGCTGCAATCTATGACTCGTATGTGGAGGGAGCGATATCAGGACTAAGTTGTTTTCTATCGCTTTAGTTATAGCTTCAAGTGTTCTATGACTGGTGTGGTTATCTAATACTAAAAGAAATTTTCGGTCCTCTGTTGGTTTTACGACACCTATTCAAGAAATGGTCACTGTCCATCCTACCTGAAGTATTAGCATACCCAATTGACCCTGCAGGACAACCTCGCATCAACAATGGATTCATTATTTGCCTTGGGAAAAGGAAAAAGGGTGGTAAATAATATCCCGAAGCAGATGTTCCACATATAGCGGTAATGTTGAAGCCTCTTTCGGATCTAACAATGCGACCAATCTGCTTTTTTCCTTTCTTCACCAAAATTTTTCTTGGAACAGAGACAGAATTTACACCACACTCATCGATATTAAAAATCTGGTCAGTCTGTAATCTAAAACTGTTATAGGAACAGGAGCTGTAGTCCACGGTGTTAGACCCAGATGCAATGTCCACGCATCGTTGGGGAAGCTTGCATCCGTATTCCAGGCGTAAATCTACGCTATCGACACGTGTTTGGCAATGAACATCGAAAGGGGGTATAGAGGCCAAAAGATCCTTATACTCTCAGATAGTCGGGCAGCACTGAAATATTTAGCACCAGGTCCGATCAGATCTAGACTGGTCTGGGTTTGCCTGAAAAAACTCTTAATCCTGGCAAACCGTAATTAAGTAACTCTTAAGTGGGTACCGGGGCACAAGGGTGTTGAAGGCAATGAAACGGCAGACATTCTAGCCAAGGAAGGTTCTAAAAATGCATTCACTGGTCCTCAACCAATATTTGGAATATCAAAAACTGCTGCACGTGGTTGTACATCTCGGTGGATTCAAGCTAAACATCAGACGTACTGGAGCCACGTGCCATCGGGGGACAGGAAAGTGACGAGATTACCCACTGGTCACGGTACCTTGAGGAAGCACATGCCTACCATTGGCATATATAGGGAGGAACCTATCTGTCGGTTGTGCATGGAAGAGGAGGAAGCAGCCTCACACATTATTTTCGAATGTGAAGCACTGTCTCATTGGAGATATAGACTCCTAGGACTAGAGTAGGTATCCAAGGGAGGATTTCTCCAATGAGGATCTAGTGAAAAGACTGTTGAGTCTGATAAGACCTACTGGTCTCTTCACAATTGCGGTACAACCAAGAGTACAAAAAACCTGAAGGCTGAGGTGCCGAGGTCTCGAAGCACTGACTGGTGGTGCCGAACCATTCAATCAATCAAATAATCCCTTTGTGAGGTAATCAACCCTCACTACTGTCCTATTCTTTTTCTTCCGTTGATGAATTTTCATGGTTTTATTAACAATTAATAAAGAAATTCGTCATTTGTATAACTAATTATTTCAAAGAAAACATAAATCTTCTCGTGAGAATGTCGCACTCGTTCAACGCCTCGTACGACAGCATTTTCTAAATCGTATGAATTGAATCACTTTCTACACTAGTAATGTACCTAACTTTTCCGATGACCGCAGAAAATATGTCAAATTTTGCCTGGTCGAATTTTTTTGACGGTCAGCGTATATGTTATATTTTTGTTAATTACTTACTGGTTTCATTTGTTAACTACTCGTAGATTAAAATATTTTAAATTTCCCGGATTTATCTGTTCATTCGATTCCTTATATTAACTATTCTAACCTGAAGTATCAAACTGTCAAATTTTCTATTTTTCGAGCTGACAAAAATGTGCTAAAGTGGTTTCTGTGTAAACGATAAGAGGAGACTGTTTCCTTTTATTTGCTCAACACTGTATGTTACCAAACATCCATAATTTTAGTTACTTTATATTTATTTCATAATTGAATAGATGACCCGTACGGTAAAGGTAGATACTGTGTTAGCGAAACGCGACACAAGTTTAAGTTGAACATAGGTTTAAATATAATAATGGAGATTTAAACAAATTAAATTGTTTTTTCTACGTTCATGCAAAAAACAAAACTTTATTGAACTCTATTTAGTAGAAAAACTAGTTCTTTATTGCTCTGGTGCAATAAAAATTTAATTGCACTCATCTGTCATTTTACTTAGCGTTTTGTATTCATGAAAAACATAAACATTCAAATCGACGCCATTTTTAGTCCATTTAGAGCAAACCTAAATAAAACATTTTTTGGTTTTTGCATGCACGTAAAAAAATATTGTAAGCAACTCGTGGAAAAAGTGTTTATTGCACTCAAAGTGTTGTCCAACGAGGCCGTCGCATGCATAAACACTTACTTTTTGCACTTGTTGCATAAATAACTATTATTTCATCGAGTGTTAATATTTTCTTCTTATTTTCACATCACATCTTTTTTGTCTATCATTAAACTGATTTTTTTAGAAAGTTTTTTGATTTTTAGTATTTTCTAGAAAGTTGAATAATTATTTTCGATAACATTCACGGTAATTCTATTTTAACAGGAAGCGTTAATCTATGAATTTATCAAGAAATGCGATTTCGATCTAATCGCGATACGAAATAGCAGATTTTCACGCTAGATATTTCTACAACCAAGAATAAGTATAAATAAATTAGCTAGCCGGGTACTTAGCAACCATAATCTGATTAATTTAATAATTTATCACAAATTATCTCTTTTCCTAATCGATGAGTATATTTTCCAATCAATAGATAAGATCTCGTGCAATTTTTGTCGCATCCGACTTTGAGTTGCATCTTGGAAGTTCTACAAAATATATACTAGCTCTTACTGAATAATTTTATAGCTTTGACTATTTCACTAGAGTGTTTTTCACTGACAAAATACCATAGCAACGGCATCTTTTCTACTGACAAAAAAGTTACCTGCAATTACCTCGACAAAATTCACATGTAATTTTTACAGCGACAAAATTTTTATTTTTTCAAGCTGCGTTGATCAAAGCAAGTTTTTTAACAATGGTTCTGATATTTATTTAAAATATCATTGTGTGATTTCTTGTTAGAAAATGTCAGATTAGTTCAGTTCAAAAATGATACAGATTTGGAACACAATACATTGCAGAAATTAAATGGAGAATGTAGGTCGAAACACACCTATCAGCACCTCATAGGAACAGCGACTGATCATCACCAGCAGATTTTATTTCTTATGTGTATTTAAATGTATGTGCGCATACCTAACAGTATCAGCACGTGATCAGCACAGCACCAACAAGGCACGTCAACGCCTCAACCACAACGCATTTTTCAGAGAGAATATAAAGTAATGCCCATAGTCGGGTATCGAGGCGGTGCCGATCCCGTGTCGACGCGTTAAGTGAGCGCATACACAACCGTCGAGGTGACCACTCGACGGTGATGATCAGTCGGTGTCCCTATGAGGTGCTGATAGGTGTGTTTCGACCTAATATCTCCAAATACGTGTGTCTCCAAAGCTTCCTGTTGGCGACAGTTTTCACAGTTTTTATTGATAAGAGATTATTAGCTTGAAAAGCCAAAGAATCAGCAAAAATTATAGAAGATTATATAAAGAGTCAAGTATCAAAAGCATATGGAACACAAGTGGCAGGCTTTTTTTGACAGTCCATCCAAATTTAAAAAAAGTGATTTGTTACAAAAACATGCCTATTGGAATCAACTCTCGGCAGAAAAAATTGGCTTAAATACCAAAAAAATTAAAGAAACAAACCATTCCCAACGCTCTTCCACTATTTCTGCAAAAAGAGGTGTTGGTGGGCAAGAAATGATCAAATTAACAGGACATTTCCATGCCAACTCTTTGAAACCTTATTGTCAGTTGGACTCTGATCATAATTTAAAATTTATTGAAAACTCTAGAGAAAAAGCACCAGATCAAGTGAATTTTTCTAGTACGAGTTCAAACACACCTCAAGAACCTACATGTTCTACATAACGATAAAAATAAGGCACAAATGTTTAATTATCATAACTGTAACATTTATATAAATAAATAAGTTATTTTTTTGTTTATGTTCCATTCTTGAATAAAAGTTCTCTAATTTTATTGTTTTTTTGTATTTTTCACGTGAAATAGTCATGTCGAATACCACTCGAGAAAAAAAATTGTGTAGGCAAAATTGTTCTCCAGGTTTTATTTAAGTTTGTTGCTTTTCGGTAATTTCGATCATGAAATTTTTGATAAAATTCGCGAAATTGCCAAATTTCAAAAAACTTTCATACCTTTCGAAAATTTTACCTACAAAATCTTTTGTCTTGTGATAATATACAGGGTGTTTCAAAATTCATGCGACAAAATTCAGGAGCTGATTGCTTGTATGAAATTAAGATGGGTCTTTCCTATAACAAAATTTCCTCAGCTCACCCCTTTCCGAGATATCACCCTTAAAAGGTGGTGACTAAAATTGATTTTTCAGTAAAGCTAGAAACTTGAAATTCTGTCATTTCCAGCATTTATTATGAATCGTATTACATTTTACATCTTTACTGTTTTCCACTCAATTTATTAAAAAAATTATAAATTATGGTGTTTATTTTTTATCTCTGCAGCTATTGGTTTTGGGGAAAAATTTAAGAATAAAAAAGTTTTTAAATAAAACAAGGATTTCAAGTTAAATTTTATTTCATAAAACTTCATTTCGAAAAAAAGTTTTGATATGAAATAAACTAATGGTCGCTAATTTCACCCCCGTATAATGTAACAGGAATATTGAAAAAATACCCGTGGCTAGTCCATTGCGAGTGTACGGAAATTACAGAATTTCAAGTTTCTAGCTTTACTGAAATTTTAGAAAGAAAATCAAAATTCAATTTTAGTCACCACCTTTTAAGGGTGATATCTCGGAAAGGGATGGGCTGAGGAAATTTTGTTATAGGAAAGACCCATCTTAATTTCATACGAGCAATCACCTCCTGAATTTTGTCGCATGAATTTAGAAACACCCTGTATATGAAAAGAAAATAAAATAAGTAAATCCCATTAAAGCATAACAACTAAAAAATGTTTCGCCATGCGTATTACGCAAAATGAATGCTACTTTCATTCAAAATATTATCGCAGAGTCTCTCATTGGTTTCAATCTTGAAGTGTACATTGTTCTCTGTCACATATTGTTTCAACAACGCCCATACTAGTTCAATTGGGTTGAAATCATGATGAAATGATGGAAGCCTCAAAATTGAGTGATCATTTTCAACCATTATCTTGTCTAAGTTTTATACCGTGGCTTATAAAGTTTACATGTTCGGATACTTATTTCAATAAATCAGTTAAGTACCAACAAGTTGAAATTAAATTTTTTTCTCGGGGCAAGTCGCATCATCCCAATGGGATATTAGCGACGGCTGAATTCTCGATTATCGATTATCAAAAAAACAATAGCGTTCTCAAAATAGCTGCAGTGCTGAGCTTGGAAAAACCTACAGTTCTCGAAATAATTACACTGTATGGTTATAATTTTATTTTAATGAGAGTCTTACTTGGCTTAGGCTATCATTTTTTTTTATTTGTTTTGTATGTCATTTTGCATTCGTCTCGGCCAACTTGAATATTTAGGAGATCTGTCTGTATATTGGGGATGTTTCAGTTTTTTGTGCTCAAGGTTTGAATCTTGTTTGTGCTGTAGCTTAGAATTTTTAATAAACGAGTGAGAGAGTGAGTGAGTATCGGTGATAAAATTGAAGAACTTGACTTGCAATAAATAGTTCTTAAGCTAGTGTGACGAAGTGCAGATATATAAATAAGAGTATTTCCTTCAAAGGTGATGGTAAAAGTAAAAGGTAGAGCTCACAAGCAGAAGGTTGAAGGAAAAGGTTTTGCTTTATTTTCTATTTATAATCTTTTCCTTTTCCTTTTCCTTTTCCTTTTCCTTTTCCTTTTCCTTTTCCTTTTCCTTTTCCTTTTCCTTTTCCTTTTCCTTTTCCTTTTCCTTTTCCTTTTCCTTTTCCTTTTCCTTTTCCTTTTCCTTTTCCTTTTCCTTTTCCTTTTCCTTTTCCTTTTCCTTTTCCTTTTCCTTTTCCTTTTCCTTTTCCTTTTCCTTTTCCTTTTCCTTTTCCTTTTCCTTTTCCTTTTCCTTTTCCTTTTCCTTTTCCTTTTATAGGCTGTGAACATTCTAGTTCCTCACCGATACCGCTCGGAAAGCCCGGGTCTGCCATGTACCATAAAAACACTTTCATTTTTTGTACTGGCGAAAGCGCACCTCCCCTGGTTTCCAGATTCCCGCCAATGAAGTAGTCAGCTAACCACTGCACGCTTCTTTCATCAAACCGAAATAGGGTTTGGAAGTCGCACTCACGTGGAGTACGTCTTTCTTTGTACACTTTTCGTGCGCGTACGAACTCCATATCCGCCATGGGAAATTAAAATTTAACAAAATCGCTAAAACTAAACACCTTTGCTCTTCAATTGCATGTACAATTGCGAATAAATCATTAATACTTGCTACAAAGATTCTCGGGACAAGATGCATATTTTCTAAAGCAAACAAAAACAGTTTTAAAGCAAATGGTACTTTTTATGAATTTCAAAAAATTTAAACCTTTTTCTTTGGAGCAACACCTTTTGACTATATCTTAAGTATTTACCTTCTTTATTTATGAATAAAGTGTGAAGTAAATGCTTTGTTTTCTGCAAGTAAAAGCGGCTATTGACGGCCTATTGACGAACTACTCGACTAAAATGAGCAGGACAACCATAAATTGTGCAGTATGATTAGGGGAACGTCTTTCATTAAGTAAGGTAAATTATTTTCCAAAAATCTCAGGAAAACCTGTCCTGTCACAGGGTCAGGTAACTGGTGTAAGTGAGTTCTAACATAATATATTTAACACTCAGTAAAATAGTTTGTATAATAATTCCAAGGCTTAATTATTAATTGATTAGTAAACATCACCTTGAGTTATTACAACAAACTAAGTAGACGTGCCGAGGGAGACTATAAATAGACATTTGTTAGAAAGCACGAGGTTCCTTTTTAAACATAAACTTGAGAGTCAATAATCATACAAAGTAAACCTCTCTGGATCCAACATTCTTAATGCCTTGAACCAAACTGACTTTGTACTTCTAAATGACGGGTCTCCAACTATAATATCGAGGTCAAACAATAATTCGGCAATAGATTTAACATTGGCGTCTTCCGACATTGCAAACAAGATCAACTGGCAGGTAGTTCTCGACACACTTGGTTCAGATCACTTCTTAATTTACATGGAAATTGGTGTTCATATCGCACAAGCAATTAACTCAAAACCCAAATCTAAATGGAACACTCGAAAGGCTAACTGGAATTTATACCACTCTCTATCTGAAACATTCTTTAATAACCTACCAGAACGTTTCGATGACCCGAATGAAAAATATCAATTCTTTTTAGCAGGTATTGAACACTCGGCGCAATCGTCAATTCCAGTCAATAAACCCTTCAACCCTAATAAACATCGGCCTCCTCCACCTTGGTGGGATAATGAGTGTGACCAATCGGTCAACCAAAGAAAACAAGCACTAAATGCCTACCAAAACAGAAGTACATTCGACAACTATTTACTGGTCAAAAAAGAAATGGTAACAACAAAAAGATTCCTCAAATACAAAGCAAAAAAAATTGGGTCAATTACTGCAATAAATTAAACAAAAACACACCATACAATGAGTTATGGCATCAAGCAAAAAAAATGCAAAGAATCCCAAAACATATCAACAATATATCATGCTACAATAATCATAATTGGATTGAAGAATTTACTCAAAAAATTGCACCACCCTCTGCCGATAAAGAGTTTAATAACGTTAGTGACTCAGTTATCTGCACCAATGACCTCTTTAATAGCCCCATTAAGTATAATGAACTAATATTCTCACTAAAAAAATCCCCCAACACATCTCCTGGATTAGACGGCGTAACATATGATATGATTTATCACCTACCTTTTAACGCTAAAACACTCTTAGTCGAGGTATTCAATGATGTATGGTTATATCAAGGTAATACAGCTGAATGGAAAAAATCCATAGTAGTCCCAATTCTTAAACAAGGCAAACAACCGTATCTAGCAGACTCATATCGTCCTATTGCTCTTATCTCTTGCATTTATAAAACCTTCGAGAGGATAATTAAATTTAGATTAGAATCCTACCTATTGGTAAATAACCTTCTACCCTCCAGCCAATTTGGATTTAAAAGGGGGTAAGGTACCACTGATTGTTATTATGCAATTAGTCACGGATACACAAATATGTTTTACTAAGAATCACTACATGGGAGCAGCTTTCCTGGATGTTAAAGGAGCCTACGACTCCGTAGACATATCATTATTAAAAGATGAATTACTAAGTGTAAATTTCCCCCCCAGAGTAATTAATTGTATATGCGATCTATTTATTAACAGGAAAATATATGTAAGATCAACAAATAATATCCTTCTAGAACCTCGCAACGTATCTACCGGATTGCCGCAAGGTTCAGTCCTTTCGCCAGATAGAACACATCATAGCTCAATCGAAAATATCAAGCTTTCCATAAGTTCTATGAGTGATAAGCTAGACAAAATAGGTCTTCCCCTAAGTCCAGAAAAATCGTTTATTACCTTCTCCACAAGACACAATCTTCCAGTCATAGAAAACATCATAGTAAAAAATCATTCAATCCCCGTTCAACCTATAGCTTCCTATCTGGGCATAACAATCGATAAAAAACTCACCTGGAAACCACATATAAACAATATCGTAACAAAATGTAACAAGGGTATCAATTTTCTAAAATTCGTTAGAAGGACATGGTGGGGAGCAGATCCCCAAACATGTTTGATGTTTTATAGAACATACATCAGGTCAATTATAGATTATGGTTGCATATGTTATGGCTCTGCATCTACAAACCTACTTAAACAACTAGATATCATACAAAACACATCGCTTAGATTAAGTTTGGGTGCAATGTGCTCTACACCAGTAGAGCCCCTTAGGGTAGAAGCTCTCGAACCTCCACTACACATACGCAGAAAAACACTAACTGAAAAATATATCATTAAGTCACATTATAAAAAATCATTGACTCTCAATAAAATATCTAATTTGAATACATATGATCTGACAAATAAATACTGGAACAAAAAACCATCTCCACCTGTATGCAGCGCTTATAGGGATACTAAGGATATATTCAATAGACTAGTTAAACCTGCTATAATATCAATAACGGATATTTTTGCACTGCTTGAACCTATACAAATTGAAATTCCTTACTATAATAATATTGGGACACTTTGTCATCATACACTGAATCTCCATTTGGCCAAATATTCAGGGTATCTAAATATTTATACGGATGTATCCAAGCAAGATGATGGAGTTGGCTGCGCTTACTATATTCCATCACTAAATATCAAAAAGCAATTTAAATTAAATAAATCAACGTCAATCTTTTCTGCCGAAACACTTGCAATTATTCAAGCTATGTATTTCGCTCACATAAACTCTTGTAAGAAAATTATAATTTTATCAGATTCTTTGTCAGTTCTTACCTCCATCTCGCCACCGATTGATGTTAACGACCATTTTAAAAATCCCTTTACTCTAGAATTAAAATTGGCGATAAATAATCTTGAAGGACATCAGGTTAATATACATTTCATATGGGTTAAAGCACATTCGGGAATTCTTCATAATGAAATCGTTGACACCCTAGCTAAACAAGCCATTTCTACGGGAACAGTTATTAATAACAACACCACTATTGAGACGTGCTTCAGCCAAATAAAAGATGTCTAGAAAATCATGGAATAACCTATGGACCGAATATAAAAGAAACCACCCTACACGCTACACCTTAACTCAACGCATCATACCTAATGAGCTTTGGCACAAAAATACCAGTTATAACCGGCACCAAATTGTAACCATCTCTCGTCTAAAATTTGGACATGTTTGCTACCCCTTGCATCTTAACAAGATAGGAGTTAAAGATTCAAATAAATGTGACATCTGTCTGGAAGTGGCTGATTTAGACCACATATTTTTCAACTGCAACAAATACCGTCAACAAACGCATAAACTTTTTGGTGAATTACTACGCAACCGAGTTGAACTGCTCGTAAACTTATTACATTTACTCTCGTTGAACAATAAAACCGTATATGACTCGTTTATATCTTTCGTATGTTTATGTAAGTTGAAGTTATAGTGCACTCAATTGAACCCTATAATATACCCATTATCCCTCCTAACCGAGGCCCACCTGATCTGTCTGTTAGTCACCCTGATCGGCCCCTGGGTGAGAAGTTTGTGTTCCAAATCCTTCCTTTTGATTTTTTCTTCTATATAAGTATAATATAAATCGACTACATAATAACACCAAATTTACTCATCCTAGTCTTAGATACTGGCTGAATGGACATAGATTTCCAAGTGCCAAAAACAGAGAAAAAAAAACCTCTGCCCTGATTGTGGCCAGTCGTTATGTTTTGGGATACTACTTGAAATATATGTATGTGGATAATCCCAGTAAACAATAAAGTTATTTATATTATAATGGTTTTATATTGGAAGCAGCTTATCCTATAACTAGAACCTATTACAGTGGTACCAGACATTTATGTTAAAACTTTGCTCGTTCGTCTCTTTTATAGCATGCGGATTTTCACCAATGTAGGTATAAAGATGAGCTTTATATTAACCAAAAATTCTATTTCGAGTAAGCGTAGCTTCATCACAAAATAAAATTGGGATCTTGGTTTTTCTTTTTGTCCAGAATATCATTGTCATACACCTCTGTGACATCCGAGTGCCTATCAGTTTCAGTACTTTTAGGTACTACTGATCCGGCGTTTCTAAGGCGTTGATGAAGAGCCATAAATGTTGATCGATTCGGATATCGTCTGTTAGGAAATCATTTCACGTATCTTCGTTCGGCTGTAGAAGCTTTACATTGCACATCACCATAGATTAAATGCTTATTAGGATATTTTTTATAGGAATAATTGGATAGAAAATTATGTTACCTTTAACATCGCCTGTTAACATCGCCATCTTCAAAGGGCGCTAGCTCCGTTAGGAGTAATTTTTGGATAAAGGTAAGTCAGGTTGAATGGACATAAAATCACATTTAGTAACAGAAGTTTGCGTTTGGCAAGAGAGTTTCTGCACACCCTGTCACTAAAAATTTAGGCTCCTAGGTTTATCCACAACCAAGTTACAGGAAGTCGAAAATTTCCTGGATGGCTTCTATATTTTTTTTTTTTTCGACTCAGCTGGGTCCGACAAAATCAATCAAGCTGTTAATTTGTGGACAAAGATTAATTTTTTTCTTGTAAATTCCATTTTCTTCCAAAACTACCGCTTAAGTTTCAAATGAAAAATCGTAAATCGTAAATTTACAAACAGATTCGTTTATCTACCGCTTCATCGATCCCAATGACAAATCGAACTTCTTCTTGACCATTTTAGAGTATAAAATTTCATTCTTTGCATAAATCAAATAACATTTTCTATATGCGCAATTATATAGACGAGGTACATAGCCAATAACGATGTATGTGTACCATGTCAATTTATGAATCTATCTCGAGTTTATATGTAAAATCATGTTTATAAGAACAGGTCCTGGACATTTTATAACCATCTATAGACTTTACTACATGAGCGTAACCGTAGTTAATGTTACAGGCTCAAATAAAAAAGATACTTTGATGGAAGAGTCACTTAGAAGAATAATTTAAGGAAGAAGACACTGCAAAAAATGCGGAAAGTCAGTCCAATATTTACGATCGGTACATTTAAGTGGGAGAAATTTACAGAGGCGTACTCAAAATGTCTGACTTAGGTGTAGAAATGTATTTATAACAATTTTTAGGTTACTGCCTCATGTTCCTCATGGAATATTCATTATTTTGTTTGTTTTTATTGGAAATTTTTTTTAAATATTTTTTTGTAGCATTTCAGTTGTCGTTATCGAAAATTACTGTTTTAATTTTTCCCCCGATACTTTTAAAAAAGCCAACAGTGTATAGACTCTTCCTCTGATACCCAGAAATCGAACAGCAGTGAAAGTTTATCCGTACAGTTTTTGTTTGGGAAGACATTTGTTTTAATAGGCGTACAAAATTGTTAGAACCTGATGGGAGCATGACTGCACAGATTTACGTATAACAAGTAAATAGCAATGTTATACATTTGTTTAATGCTGTTATTGAACCAACTTTCCTCTTTGTAGACGATAATGCTCGACCGCATCGTTCAAGAGGCTTTGGACTTCCATGGTATTCCACAATTGGCACTGCCCCCTCGATCACCCGACCTCAATCCCATCGAGCATGCTTGGGATCAGCTACAACGAGCATTTAATTTCCATGAACCACCCCCCAGAAACTCCAAGAATGCAGACCTCCCATAGAATATCTCTTATGATAGGTTTCCGTGAGCTTATGTACAAGAGAGAAACTATATTTTGTGGAAAAGCTATCTTCTTAGCTGATAAGGAGTCCAGTAAGTATTTGGTGGCTTCTCTATTGTATCCACAATCAAACATCTAATGGTTGAGATCGTCGAAACTTCCGTCACAGTCGCATGTATCTGTGGTAGACATTTTAATTTTAAAAAGGTATGAATTATCGGTAGCGTGACCAAAAAGGCATCTGACATACATAGTATACACTTTCCTGGAAGGAAGGCTTCATTCAGCTATAGGAGTTGTAACATACAGGACGGAACGGGAACGGAACTGCAACGGCATTTATTAGGCCTACAGGAAACTTCATTTTCAATCAACGGTAAGATGAAATCGACATTATCCTTTGGAGGAAGATAATAAACGGTAAAAAGATAATTTCCGACAGTAGAAAATCGGCTGGACATCGATAATAAACTCTGCTTGATCTCAGGGTATGGATCTTCGCCTAAATTAGGATGTGTTGGATACTCATCATTGAAAAAAGGGCCGGTAAAGTAATAAAAGATAGTCTGGACGCGAACTTGTTTTTTATTATCTTAAACAAGTAAAAAGAGTTGTTTACATCTTTCAGGTGATATGTGAATTCACTGATCACCTATAAAGCCTTTCAACGTACTCATAACTCACATTATCAAACTGCACTTTTTTATTAACATGTTTATTTACAATATGTCTGAACTGCTTGGAGCCTATCCGCTCTCCGAGGCTACCAATATACTCCTTAAAATTAGCACGAAAAAGCGTGAGGGATATGTTGCCGGTAGGATGACTGATTGTCATTCGTTGATTTTGAAAATAGAGGCGGGGCGAAATGTTTCAACGATAAATTTTTGTTCTAGAAAATTGTAGTAGTGCCGTGTGCAAAACTGTTTGTTTTGAACACCTGCGAGAAGGGTGGAATTGTTTTGAATTTTTTTTATTTATGGACACAAAGCGTAGAAAAGGGGTTTACATACTATTATGTTTATCGACAAGGGCGTCGATGAAAGGATTCTGGAGCTTTTGGCTCTACTCCTCTCATTTTCCTTATTGTTTTCTCATGAGGCTCTTCATCGAGTTGTAAGTACGGTTTAATTGAACCAGTAGACGCGAGACCAGTTATTTTTATCAACTTCACTCTTCACCAAAGAAGTTACAGCAGAATCTCTTAAGGAATGGTTTGTTATTTCATGATTTTCTAAATTTAAGCCTGCCGTTTTTGCTACTGGGTTCACGCAGAAATGGTATTCCAACCAACTGGAATATTTTTGTACCACTTTTTGTATGCAGCAGCATTATTGATAGAATTCGAAGTTAAAAATAAGCGGTCACAATTAACGTTTCATTGTTTATCCATATACAAATGGGCACAAACTAGAATTTTCGCGATTTTCCACCATTTCCACCAGCTTGACTCTGCACATTTTCTATTGTTTCTTTGCGCCACTTTGGAAAAAATTATATTGTATTCTATCCCACCAGATATATTTCCATAATTATCTCTTTCGTGGTTAAAAAAAGTTTGTATACATTTTGTCCCTTCTCCTCCCCTACAAGAATGTTCGTGATTTATAAAATACATTTTTGATTGGTTCCTCTGATGTATTTTTATCGCCTGTGTCGAGAAGTATCTCATTGTAGCAAAGAGATGTGGAGCTCTGCCTTCTTTTCTCCGGAATTTATTGAAGCTCTATTCTTGTTTAAAATTTCTTGATTTTCTTGTCTCCTTGTAAGTTATTGCTTGCAGTCTTGCTGAATTTGCCTCTACTACACATTCTTATGAAAGACAAACATGACTGAAAGTATATAAAGTAGCAATACGTCCAATTGTAACATATGCAGCAGAAACAATGTGCCTCACAGTCAAAGACAAGGCAATTAAAAATATTTGAAAGGAAAATCATAAGAAGAATTAACGGGCCTAAGAGAATAAATAACGATCAGTTTAGGAGCCTCAGCAATAAAGAGATGGAAGATATTCTAGAAGGAGAGGATATCGTAAACGTAGTTTAGGCACAAAGACTAAGATGGTGGGGGCGCATCCATCGTCGACAACCAGAAAAACTAATAAGGAAAATCACCGCATGGTTTCCACAAACAACAAGACCAAGGGGAAGACCGGAAGGAATCAAATAATCGAATTAAAATACTTAAAATTAGAAACTGGAAAGAACTCTGCCAGGACAGGAAAAAATGGAGAGAAATCGTAGACAAGGCGAAAAACATACCAAACTATAAAGGAAAAAGTCATCAAGTCATCAGAGAACAAAGAGGGGTGATTCACCGCAATAAACGAATAAGAGCAAAGGAGCGCCAATCATTTCACTAGAAATGTATAGGCTAATATATACATATACACATTTTTATATAAGGCGAAGCCAAAGCTGTAACGCACAAACTAATGCAAAGTCAACAACACATAAGCCAACCGCAGGATGACTTGATGGGGCCACCCATTGATGCAACGACCACGAGATATTGCTTAAATAGTAAGTTCCAAATAACTATACCAGGTAGGGAAGACTGGAAAAAAAGTGTACTCGCACAGGCTGAGGCAACCTGGTATAAGGTCGGCTTCAAGGCAGAAGTAGGTGTAGGAGCCGGAATTATAGGGCTAAAACAAAAGATAGCTATTCCAATAAGTCTATATAAGGACGTCACAACTTTCCAAGTGAAAGTGACGGCGATTCACCACTGCGTTGAATAAATTAAAAGGCAGGAAAGGACATGCCATTCAGTTACCATCTTCGCCAACAGCCAAGCTGCACTGAAGGCACTTGATTCCAGAGAGGTCAATTCTAAGCTAGTATGGGATTGCATAAGTGCCTCAAATGCACTTGGAGACCATCTCAAGGTCGGGGTAGCCTTGGTACCACGGCAAAGGATTGGCGGATGAAACGGCCAAACAAGGCTCATTAAAACCATTCATTGGACTGGAACCCTTCATGGTGTCGACAATAAATATGGCCACAAGGACGTGGGTGGCTCAAAAATCTCTAGAATGGTGGATGATATCACCAGGACAGAGACAGTCGAACAGATCATTAGAGGACATTTACCAAGGGAAAAAACAGCAAAACCGAGTTTTTTCAGCTGATCATAAGACTCAGGAATACTATTCCAGACGTTGAACATGATCATGTCTTCCTTCTCCAGGTCTTTCAAAGCAGACCACTTGTGTTGTGAACTGAGTTCACATTTGTTCTTCTCCAGTATTTCTAAATCAACACAAAGACGTTCAAATTTAGAGCTCCATATTTCCTTGTTTTTTAAATCCAGCAATTGAATTTCAACGTTACCAATGTCGATTCCAAAGAGGGGACAAAATTTCTGTTATCGTAGCATAAAGGGGATTGTTGACGAAAGCTAAGGACGCTTTGCTGTTTTTAAATTCCTAAAATCTGCTTCCCTCATATTTAAAATGGTTGTTTTGAAGTAGTGTTTGTCGATAGAGGTGATGATCTTGGTGCTGCTTCAGCAGGCTCGAAAAGTGAAACAGTATTTCCCTTTCAGATCTTGAACAAAAAGAGATAATTCATTTTCCAATGAAATGACGTCTTCCAACATCGAGAAAGTTGTGTTTCCTCTCTCTTGTAGTTTATGATTAAGCTGGTTTAGATGAGACGTAACGTTTACCATGAAATAAAAGTTTTGTATCCACTGATCGTCTGTCTGTTCTGGATAGTGAACACCCTTCTCAAGAAGAAATGATTTGATTTCTGGTAATAGTGATGCGAAACGTTTTAAATTGTTCCCTCCCAACGTATCTTGTTATAAAGCAGAAGATCAGCGTACTCACTCTCCATTTCAACTTCAATTTACTCGAATTAACGATGATTAAGAGCTTTAGCCAAAATAGATTTGATTATAGTGATCACCAATTCCATAAATTTGTACCAGAGCCGCACTTTGCCGACCACTGAGAAGCCACCGGCTAGAAATCACATGAAAGATTCAGTCTCGAGGCTGATGGGCTATTTAAAAAGAGTAGGGATGGATAATTTAATCTAGATTCAGAGGAGCACAGTAGATCTGAAAAGGTCGCAGTTGAATAGTATGGATTTCCCCATCATATTAATCGTAGTACTTTTTCATAAGTATTTTCGAAACAGTGTTCTATACAGTTTTAATTGTGCATTGTTTGTATTATTGGTTATCTATTTTTCGCATATTGCACGCCCAATCTTTGAGTATATTTGCTAGAACTCATCTGTATATGAATAATAATAATAATAAATTGACCCCAGATGTGTGCTTTCATTATCCGAGATGCCTTTCCCGATGTTTTCGAATATTTCATTTGGAGATATTGTTCCGAAAAAGTTCATTCTTATATTTTCACGACTTAACGTGAGCTGGAACAGGAAATTTAATTTGGAAATGAACCAAAACAGTGTACTTTTCAGCTCAATCACGATCGAGGGCTGATTTTCACCGAAAATTTCACACCTCCACCTCCAATAAGATGCCTTAATTTTGACTAGATACCATGGCAGCTAAAAAAATTTCCGGAATTTTTTTCGCTGCGCCTACCGTGAAAATTTTTTGACAGTTGAAAAGATAAATTAAATTAATTTAAAATCTCAGGTTGGATTAATGATTTTTTTCCAAATTATGGTGTGAAATTTTCTTACCGATTACCACGCAAGCTTAAATTATTCCTGGAAATTTTCTTTCGGTCACGAATATTTTGAGAAAATTTCCGGAAAGAATTTAAGCTCTTGTGATATTATAAGTGAAAATCAATTGAAAAGCGCATTGTAATATTAGGTTGAATAAGTATCTTGAGGAAATAGTGAATAAAAATAAACCAAATATTTTTTTAGGTTATGCTGGTGGTGAAAGCTTCGTCTAAGTCTAGTTTTTCATTAACTAGAAGTATTCAAGAAAAACTGTTACTTGTGGAAAAGTGAAGATTTAAAGAAGTCAAGAAGAATATATAGACATGATTGAAAAATGAAAAAAAGTTTTCAACCGCGTGTGAAGAATAATAAACAATTTTAATCTAAAATTATCCTTAAAATCTCCTTATACAGCTGCTGTTATATTCAAAGATCACAAATTGTGCGTAAACATGCTGGCGTTTATCAATTGGATGTATCTTTCGAGATAAGTTCTATAATTAGTTGGATGTACCGTGAACTTAAGGGTACTACATTGAAGCAATTTACCTGCAGGGAGTTTAGACGTATCATTTAAATACAGTCTACCGTGTTGACTTCGTCGTGATGGTTCTTCTTTGCCTTGAAAATTTTATGGAGTTTTATAACAAGATACGAGATGATAAGAAGTATCATGAAAGGCATTTTAAGATAATTAGATTAGCGATTATGACGATAGTGATGGATTTAGTTTTATGGGGAAACATATTACCCGGTTGGGTTTTATACGTTAAATCGCCATTGGGTTATTAAAGTAAGGATTTTTATTGAATTTTTCATGTGATACTTCTAATTATGGGTTTTTTATTATTCTTCCTTATTTTTTAGATAGGAATGAATTTTTTTAAGTTTACACCATACAAAAATGTATCGATTTTTATTTATAATGAATACAGTGGATGCTGCAACAATTTTTTTAGCAGGTGCATTTTCTTAATAAAGCAAGACTTTCATCTTTGCTCAACCTGGTCTCCTCTTTAGAATTTTCATATATAGCTAATCCAAAAGGTGGCAATAATATTCTCGAGATAATCAAGCAACAGAATCCATTTTTAATCTCAAAAAACCATAACCTTCTTTGCTAATCGTGTGCTCTTCACCTGCAACGATCTGAAAAAACTAATAATTGTTGAGGTAAGCAGTATCTTTGACAATGCCAGAAGCAGCCAAAAGTGGGATACCTTCAGGTATAAGCTAACGCATGTTCTCGAATCCACAAAGTTCTGGCAAGGGATGGGAGAACTAGGAAAGAAGTAGGTGTCGTTAGGAAAGCGAACGACAACTATACAGAAACCACCAAAGAGCAGAATCAGAAATTCCTGCCACCGACGTAGTTATGCCTACCATACAAGAACGAAGGCCAAACAGGCTAAGTTCTACGGACTAAAAAATAGCCTCTGAAGAAACAAGACCAAATAGAGTTAAATAAACAAATTTCAACAATTTAAATCCCCAGGGACAGATTCAATTACAAGTAAGATCCTCGACTCAGTTTGGCATGGGAATACCTCGGGGAATACATAACGAAAGGATGGCAGAAGGTTAAATTCATTCACATACCCAAAGTAGGTAAAGTATCTGACCTATACCCCCAAAGTCATATAAATCAATAAGCCTCTCCCTCCTTTCTACTAAAAATGTTAGAAGGACTACTGGACAGGTAGATCAACCAGGTAAATCTACGTATCTAGCACTGGATGATCCAAACGGGCTTAGCTCAGACTCAAAAGAAGTCAAAGAGTTAGCGTTGGCCACTTACTCAGATATCGAGGAACGAATTAATTGGTTAAGGCAATGAGTAGACGAAGCACACCAACAAAATGCCGATGAATGAATGCATACCTACTTAGTTGTCACAAAACTGTCAGATCAATTATTATAATGGAGAATTTAGTGAAAAGAAATGACGTTCCGGATTTTACCATACAAAATTGTATAAATTTCACCATCAACTATAATTTTAAATAAAATTATTTAACAGTTTAGAGATGGGATACTTTAGTGTTATTTTTGTTTTACTAACCATAAAAATAAATATTAAGTTACTTTACTTGTATTCTTTAAACTTGTGCAGTTGTAGAAAAAGTATAGTGTGCAACATGTGGGGAAAGTACTTTTCTCACTCGTGTGTTTGCGGAACTCGCCCTTCGGGCTCGTGCCACAAACTTCCACACTCGTGAGAAAAGTTGAACTTTCCCCCCTTGTTGCACAATGTACTATTACCTAACTAGTGCGGAAAGTGATACTTTTCCACACACAATTGCAGATGGCCGAACGACGCGTTAGCGGAGTTCGGCCAGCGGCCGCGTGCGGAAAAGTCACTTTACGCACGTGTTAGGTACACTATTTCTTCTACTAGCGTACGGGAAAAAACCGAAAAGTTAACATAAAGAAAAATTTATAAAAAAAGTCAGATGTTTATTATTATTTGACATTCATCTGATGAGGCTTATACCAGGGCCATTGAAAAATTATTGAAACATACGTTTCTTTATATTAAAAATTACATCAGAATTCTAATAAATTTCCTAATTTTTCAGTCATTTTGTAAACTACAACCATACAAATATATATTTTAAATATTCAAATGTCAGTATACTCCCCAAAAACTTGACAAATTTACTTTTCCGCACTAAGTGAATAGTGCGGAAAAGTGACTCTTTCAACACTAAAATGAGTGCGAAAAAGTGAACTTTCCGCACGCTAGTAGAAAATAGCTATTTGTATAACAAGAGAGGAAAGTGCTACTTTTCCTCCCGAGGATGAAGTTCAGTAATCATTCAAGGGAGGAAAAGGAACTTTACTCCCATGTTATACATATGATTTTTCCGCCTCCCTCAAATAACAAGACATTTTTAAATAGTTTACTTATGAGAGAATTAAAAAAAAAAGAAAAAAAATTGTCCTCGCCGGAATTCGATCCAACACCTACAGGCCTATCACGAACAGTGAGCTGTGCTCCAACGCGTTGCGCTACCGAGACTCGTAGCTGGCCAAATATTTAGGATAAATCTTTGGTGGACATTGCAGATATATTAAGAATTCTTCCAGAGCCAACAGAAGATAGAAGAGGGTCTAGATTGACATTTAATGTTAAATTTGACGGGCTGAATACTTGTTGATAACTCGAGTTCAGATTTTTACCTGTTATGTTAATATTTTCTATTATTTTTCATAGTTCTTTTGTACATTAAACAGGGGCTTGTTTTTTTATTTATTTTTTATTATTATGTAGCTCTGTTATTTTTTGGAATAAATAAATAAATAAATAGCATATCAAATTTTAGAGGAACAAAATATATTTTTACAATGGTCCCATATGTTCTTCTATGTAATTTTATTGCCACTTTAAAAGCGTTTGTTACATTTGCCCCATGGTACGGGGCAAATGTAACATATTGTCAAAGTTTTAAGAAATATGTAAAATCGTTTTCTTCCTTTTTTCAAAAAACTTTTTAATACCTGGATTCTATAGTTTAGGATGTGGTGAATTTAATGTGGTATCAACCATTCTAATGAAAGGAAAAATAAAGCCACATTTTAGCATTTAATTTGAACTATTCAAATTTTATAACCGATTTGCCCCAGTCTACCTTATCCTAAACTTCGAGCATTTTTAAAAAGAAGAAATTACGGATATAATCCCAAAAAATCTAATGTATTTGACAGGGAAGATTTAAATAAACTCCTGTTTGAAGCCCCTGATGATATTTATTTAATAATGAAGGTTGTAATGATAATGAGAATGGACAATGTTGAATTAAGGCATGAAGTTAAAGTGACTAAAAGTGACAATGAGTTTTGTTATTTCAAAATAGTTCGAAATTACATTGTTATAAGATCCCACAGGACGAATTTTAATCCTCACTTCTTCATGCGATATGAAAATGGAAAGTGCTTAAACCAGCCTGTTGGGAAAAACTTGATGATTTCTTCAATTCCAAGTAAAATTGCTAAATTTCCGAACTTTGAGAACTTTAAGTAGTATACTGGACACTCCATTAGAAGAAAATCGGCCAATTTTTTAGCGAATACTGGAGTTGATGCCTTAGCTCTCAAGCGACATCTGCAACTATTGCGGAAAGTTATGTAGCGGAGAGCGTCAACAATAAAATGTAAGTTGCAAATAAAATTTTATACAATATAACGAAACCAGAAGTCTTCTGCAGTACAGAGCGCAGAGTAACTGAAAACTTAGTTAAAGATGGAGAAATTATGGAACATTTCATACAAATTGAGAAAAAGCGAGGAAACATTTATCCAAATTTTGTAAATAATGTTGACAATTGTAATAATTGTACTATTTATATTCATATAAAAATAAGATAGACGTTTTATATGGCATAAATTATTGGTGGTAAGTTAACTTACAACCCGTCGTCAAGGGCAATCGATACCTTTTTGGTAATTGTTACTTACGTACTTCAAAACAGTGTCAAAATGCGTTGTTTACAATATAGGGAGGAGAAAAATGCTACTATGACAATTGAAACATTTGATTGCAACAAAAATTTTAGTTCTATTTGTGACCGATAAAGGTCATAACATGTATAACTCAGGTATCATAGGCAACTATAAAGCTGATGAAATCGCCAAGTCTAAAGTCATTGGAGACAAGCTTTAACGAGGTGGATTACAGAGACCTGCTCATTTCTATCAAAGAAAATATAATGGATCTATGGGAAGAAGAATGGAGAGAAATTTGTAGAAAAAAAGGGAAACATCTATATAAATCGAAAGGTAAAATCACACGAACAACCTGGTTTGATCAAGTAAATCTGGACAGATCTAGAATAACCTTAATGTGTATATTAAGATTAGGACATTGTGGATCCCTGGAACACTTGCATAGAATTGGAGTCAGAGAGTCCCCCAAATCTGATTGTGGTGAAATAGGAAATAATAAACTTTTTTTTATCTACGACCACCATTAAAATTAAGCATTTACAAACTCATATAAATACGTGAAATTACATTTTATACATACGTCTAAAGCGTGCGAAAAAGAACAATGCTTTTTAAATGGGATAATCATTATACCACTCTTTTTTATTTGTATATTTATTAAGTTACCTTAGATTATTTTGTGTTTTGTTTTCTGTCAAAGGTTCTGTAATTGTTATAATTTTGTACTGTCATTAAGAAGTGTGAAACGTGAATGGTCAATAATTGTCAGAATCTGTCAAAAACTGTCGAAAATTGTTCAATATTTTAAAAAATGGTCAAAAATAGTCAATAATTGTCAAATTTTTTGAAAGTTGTCAAAAATGTTCAATAATTATCAGAAACTATCAAAAATGGTCAATAATTGTTTAAATTTTGAAAAATGGTAAAAAATTGTTAAAATTTTGAAAAATTGGCAATAATTATAAAAAACTGTCAAAAATGGTCAATAATTGTTGAAAATTGTCAAAATTTTTGAAAAATGGTCAAAATTTTTGGAAAATTGTCAAAAATGGTCAATAATTATAAAAAACTGTCAAAAATGGTCAATAATTGTTGAAAATTGTCAAAATTTTTGAAAAATTCTCAATAATTGTCAAAGACTGTCAAAAATGGTCAATAATTGTTAAAATTTGGAAAAATGGTCAAAAATTGTCAAAATTTTGAAAAAATGGGCAATAATTATAAAAAACTGTCAAAAATGGTCAATAATTGTTAAAAATGCTCAAATTTTTGAAAAATTGTCAAAAATGGTCAAAAATTGTCAATAATTGTCAGAACCTGTCATAAATGCTCAAAAATGGTCAATTATTGTTAAAATTTGGAAAAATGGTCTAAAATGGTCAAATTTTTTTAAAAATTTTCAAAAATAATCAATAATTGTCAAAACTGTCAAAATTGGTCAATAATTGTCAATAATTGTTAAAATTTGAGAAAATGGTCAAAATTTTTGAAAAATTGTCAAAAATGATCATTAATTGTCAAAACTGTTAAAATTGGTCAATAATTGTTAAAATTTGGAAAAATGGTCTAAAATGGTCAAAATTTTTGAAAAATTGTCAGAAATGATCAATCTTTGTCAAAACTGTCAAAATTGGTCAATAATTGTCAAAAATGGTAAATAATTGTTAAAATTTGAAAAAATGGTCGAAAATGGTAAAATATTTTGAAAAAATGGTCAATAATTGTCAAGACAATTTTTGAAAAATGGTCAAATTTTTCGAAAAATCGTCAAAAATTGTCAAAATTTCAAAAAAATGGTCAGCAATTATAAAAAACTGTTAAAAATGGTCAATCATTGTCAAAATTTTTGAAAAATTGGCAAAAATGGTCAATAATTGTCAGAACCTGTCAAAAATGCTCGAAAATTGTCAAAAATGGTCAATAATTGTTAAAATTTGGAAAAATGGTCTAAAATGGTCAATATTTTTGAAAAATTGACAAAAATGATCAATAATTGTCAAAACTGTCAAAATTGATCAATAACTGTCAAAATTGATCAATAATTGTCAAAAATGGTCAATAATTATTAAAATTTGAAAAAATAGTCAAAAATGGTTAATAATTGTCCAAAATTGTCAAAATTTTTGAAAAAAGGGCAAAATTTTCGAAAAGTGGCCAAAAATGGTCATTTTATTGTGCATAAGAAGCAAACTTCTGAAAATGTTCTTATTGCATATTTCTCGGAAACATTCAATGGAAATCATCAACGTTATGGTCCCATTATTCAATGTTGAAAACTACCATAAATTTAAATTTAAACATCAATATAAGTAAATTTCATAAACTTATTACCTTCATAAAACGACAATCAGAGAGCCATAAACCAAAAAAATCAAAAAGGGAACAGATTTTGGATTTTATAAATGGAGCACCAGATAATGAATTTCTTATGATGAAGGTAGGCAATAATCATTCAAACACAATTATTAAAAAGAGAGGTTATATAGTATATAATTAAGGGAAAGTATTTTTAATGTTGTCGTAGATAAAACATTGTATGATACTCATGCGTGAATTACTTTTGCGCACTCGTTGCGAAAAAAGGCACTAGCTACGCTCGTGCCTTTAATTTTCGCAACTCGTGCGCAAAAGTATCACTTCAAGCACTTGTATCATAAATAACTATTTTGGTGCAATAACATTAGTAGTGCAATTAAAAACGCTATTTACTTCAATATGCTCAAATGTGTAACAAAAAATAGTAGTTCCGCTTTAAGCTTAGAATACATGCTTAGTGACCCAACATCTATCAGTGTTTCTCTAATTTATGCATATCTTAAACAGATTAATTGTAAACTTTGAAATTTACAATAAACAAAAAAAGCAGTGAATCCAGAGAGAGTGATGACAACAAGTCAGACAAAAACAAAAAAATCTGGGTGGATAATCTAGCGGTTAAGCCCAATATCTCAAGAAAGAAGAAAAAAGAAGAACATGTATAACGCCCAGCTTTTAATATTTGTTAAACTTTTAATACTATAGAAGGATCATAAAATAAATAAAATCTACAAAAAATAAACCATGTCATGATAGCGTGTTATTTAACATATTATTTCTCTTTAAAAACATGATGTGACATAAAATATGCCTGTTGCTTTTTATTACTTTTCATTCCCACATTTATAATATCAAAAATATTTACAGAATGTGTTTACTATATTATCTACAGTAAAGTTTACGTAACATTATAGGAACGCATGTCGATGTAAACATCATGAATGAATTAAATAATAAGTATGCAGATATTATTTACTAGTTATTGGCAATCGATTAATCAACAATAATAGTAATTAGTTTTTATAAGGAAAATTGTAACAATACAGTAGCGTATCAGAAGGCGGGCTCGGGTATGATATTGATGTTAAATTTGCTTTGTGGGAAATTATTGAAAGGGGATTTATAATTTTTTTAATATACAGGGTGTCCAGCAACTCTCCTGTCGTACGCAAACTACTAAGATATACTAGATATTATTTTAAATCTATCTAACCTAATTTACTTTTATGACGCTGTTTAGTCAGTTTTTCGAGTATATCTCGAAAAAACCGCTACCTACAAATTTTAAACTTGGTAAATTGTGTAAAGCCGCGTACACACCGAATTTCCAACGCTAGCCAACGGCACATGTGAAGTATGTTTTGTGGTATACGGCGGCGGCGAATCGAAGCCAATGCTTTCCAACGGGAACGTTTGCGTTGACTAGCGTTCGCTAGTCGAGCGGTACATCAAAAGGGAAGCTTGATTGTGTCTAATTTGGGGTCGACTATTTCAGATTTCAGTCGTTCGAAAACAATTGTTCCGTACGTACCCAAATTATTATTATTTTGATATGGAGAGATAGAGGTGATAGGGATTATCCTATTTTGTGGGAACCTACCAATTCCCAATTTAAATTGGCGAAAAAAAATTGGTTATTGGTATTTTTTTCTCAATTTTTGGAGCCACTAAATTAAGCAGTTGATCAACATTTTCTGGGGTAATTCGGCAAAAGTTCCTAAAATGACCAGCGTCTTCATTCCGGAGTTCATCCAATAAATTACTCGTGCTATAGGAACTTCTGTTTTTATACGGTGTTGTCATCCACCATCATCTGCGCCTCCGTTTCTTATTCTTTTTGTTAAGTAAATTATGTACAACGAAAAATTCTGCACTTGCGTACAATAACTAAAATTTTTTGGAAAACACTTAACCTCTACACTAAAAATCCGGTAAAAAACGATGTTTTCAAATCCTTTCCAATGCTTTTCAATTCCAACGCCAACGACAGTACATGTGCCGTTGGCGTTGGACTATGTTGAAAATTCGGTTTGTACGGGGCTTAACCTTGCTGTGATAAATTGTTTACCACAAACCCGCGTTTTTTATTTTCAGCACAAGCGATTAACGTGGAAGGGTCAACGGGTAAGTTTGATTAAATTTTTTGTGTATCAGTTTTTTGATAAATTTCACATTAAATTCAAAAACTATAAGGTATTTTCCAAATAAAAGGTGCTTTTGTTTGAGTTCGCTATTATTAACCGTTTTCGACAAAAATCAATTCAGTCGACAGAAGCAAACAAGAGCCACGGAAATATGATTTTAGTGGCTGCATCAGTGAGGATAATTATCCGATTTTCAGCCAATTCCACTAAGCGGAGAATTTTGCAGAAAGGATACATAAAACGGCTATTTAATATTGACTAGGATCGAAAACTTTTATTTAAACAACACCGTGTCCTTTTGGTAATTTTGACATTATGATCATTTGAATTATAAATTCGGATAATTTTTATTTTTGCATCGGCAACATTGGACTGCATTCTATTTGATGTTTAAATATTTGCTTTTATATTTTCATACGTTATTATTTGCTCCATAAATTACAGAACAATCTGTCTTTATTAAGACATTCATTTTTGGAATTTGTTCTTTTGTAATGTGGAACTTAACAATGTTGTTCATTAAATATGGTATGTGAGGGGTCCAGATGCAAAAAAAGAATACAGTTGTCGCATTTTGCAATTGACTGATGGACATGTCGCGTTTTGAATGTAACATTAATATCATTTATTTCTTTTTCAAATTGGTTTAGGTAAGTTTAAATATTTTAACTTTGAATGGACGAAAAAAGTACAAAATAGGATTTTATATTCTCACAGAAAAACTTTTTTTAGAAAAAGGCTAGAGATTGAACAGGGATCTAAAATGTAACTTCGTCGTCAACATCGTCCTCCACTGCTTCATCTCCATAATTCTTCTTTAAAACTTCTTGCAAATACTTTAAACTCTCATATGTCTTCCATTCTTCTCCATAATGAGTTTCTAGTAGAATATTGGATATGCTCTTCTTTAATTATCACTCCCATAGGTATTTCTTATGATTTCATTGATTGAATTTTTTCCCATTTCTATAAATACCTTTCGCCCCACCTAAGTCATTTCTATACACAGGTTCGCCTCTCACTAAAACCATCCCGGACTTATTTCTGGACATAATAAATCGTTTTGACGGCTTAAATTTGAAATTCCACTGAGTCGTTGGTTTCAAAATTTGTTGTTGTTTTTATTTCCAATCTAAAACTTTGTAGTCTAGTCATGTCCCAGTTTCAAAACGTTTGCGCGTTTTTTTCTTATTAACAAGTTTAGCAGAGTTTGAAGTTTTAACTTGGAATTTAACCAAATTTGCACATTTCAAACCAGGTTTCAAGAAAATTTTGAATTAAATATAGTAAAGTCAACCATAAATTCAACCAAATTCACTGTTTTAATTGAAAATTTACAAACATTTGTTGGCTTTAAATGGGAATTCAACCGAATAGTTACACTAAGAATTTATTGTTCAGGCTTGCAAATTTCCATTCAAAACTGAATTTGAATTTCTAGTTAAGACTACGAATTTGCTGAATTCCCTGTTTAATTTTTAAGTTTGTATTTTAAATTTTCTGTACTAAAATGTGAATTCTGTTAAATTCACTGTAAAATGTTGAAATTCTTGTGAAAGCTGTTAATTTTGTTGAATTTCCAGTTTAAATCGTAAATTCTCTTGAATTCACAATTTTGGCTGTAATTCTGGTTTGAAATGTAAATTCTGCTAAATTCAAAGTAAAATTTGTTAAATTCATTTAATCTATTGGCTTAATCTGAAAATTTGGTCAAATTCCATGCTCAAGCTGTCAAATTTCATTTAAAATTGTGAGTTTGCTCAAATTTTCAGTTAAAACTACAAATTTGCTGAATTCCCTATTTAATTTTTAAGTTTGTATTTTATATTTCCTGGACTAAAATGTGGATTCTGTTAAATTCACTGTAAAATTGTTGAAATTTCCGTGAAAGCTGTTAATTTTATTCAGTTTCCAGTTTAAATCGTAAATTCTTTTAAATTTACAATTTTGGTTGTAAATTTCTGGTTTGAACTGTAAATTCTGCTAAATTCAAAGTAAAATTTGTTAAATTCAGTTGAATTATTAGCTTAAGCTGAAAAGTTGGTCAAATTCCATGCTCAAGCTGTCAAATTTCAATTAAAATTGTGAGTTTGCCCAAATTTTCAGTTAAAACTACAAATTTGCTGAATTCCCTATTTAATTTTTAAGTTTGTATTTTATATTTCCTGGACTAAAATGTGGATTCTGTTAAATTCACTGTAAAATTATTGAAATTTCCGTGAAAGCTGTTAATTTTATTCAGTTTCCAGTTTAAATCGTAAATTCTTTTATATTTACAATTTTGGCTGTAAATTTCCGGTTTGAAATGTAAATTCTGCTAAATTCAAAGTAAAATTTGTTAGATTCAGTTAAATTATTAGCTTAAGCTGAAAATTTGGTCAAATTCCATGCTCAAGCTGTCAAATTTCATTTAAAATTGGGATTTTGCTCAAATTTTCAGTTAAAACTACAAATTTGCTGAATTCCCTGTTTAATTTTTAAGTTTGTATTTTAAATTTTCTGGACTGAAATGTGGATTCTGTTAAATTTACTGTTAAATTGTTGAAATTTCCGTGAATGCTGTTAATTTTATTCAGTTTCCAGCTTAAATCGCACATTCTTTTAAATTTACAGTTTTGGCTGTGAATTTCTAGTTTGAACTGCAAATTCTGCTAAATTCAAAGTAAAATTTGTTAAATTCAGTTAAATTATTAGCTTAAGCTGAAAATTTGGTCAAATTCCATGCTCAAGCTGTCAAATTTCATTTAAAATTGTGAGTTTGCTCAAATTTTCAGTTAAAACTACAAATTTGCTGAATTCCCTGTTTAATTTATAAGTTTGTATTTTAAATTTTCTGGACTAAAATGTGGATTATGTTAAATTCACTGTAAAACTGTTGAAATCTCCGTGAAAGCTGTTAATTTTGTTGAATTTCCAGTTTAAATCGTAAATTCAAAATAAATTTACAATTTTGGCTGTAAAATTCTGGTTTGAACTGTAAATTCTGCTAAATTCAAAGTAAAATTTGTTAAATTCAGTTAAATTATTGGCTTAGGTTGAAAATTTGGTCAAATTCCATGCTCAAGCTGTCAATTTTCATTTAAAATTGTGAGTTTGCTCAAATTTTCAGTTAAAACTACAAATTTGCTGAATTCCCGGAATTTCCCTATACATTTGATTTTAAATGTGAATTCTGTTAAATTCGCTATGAATTTGGTTGAATTTCAAATTGAACTGAATTTCCAAATTTACTGTTTAACTACCTGGTTATAAATTTCCAGTTAAAGCTTCAAACTCTGCTAAATTACCATTGTTGACTGTAAATTTCTTTAAAATTTGGTTAAATTTTTGGTTTTAACTGCAAATTTGATGAATTTCTTGTAAAATTTTTAAATCTGCAGATTGGGTAACTGAAAAATTCTTATTGTAAACTGGAAATTATCCAAACAAAATGCTGGTTGCTCTTTCTCCTCTTCAATAAGCTAATAAAATTTATATTGAACAAATGTTTTTTTATTTCGTTTTTTCCATCGATATATCTCGAGGTCCTTGAAATAATACAAAAAGGCAAAAATTAAGAGCACGTACGCCTAACAAATATATAATTAATATAACCGCTAGAAAAGAAGAATACCACCACCACCAAGCAGCAACTTACTACACAAACAAAAATATCCCGGTAATATTCAACAACAAGTGAAGGAGAACTTTTCTGAATTCCACTAATTGATAAAATTAATTTAAAAAATTGCTTATTTCCATTTACGTGTAAGAGCGATATAGCTAATTGGATCACTGTAAAAATTTTGCCTACAGGTATTCATGTATGCGAACACACGGGCGTAGCGAATTTATTATTTAAACAAGGACGAAGAAAAAAAAATTTACGCCTATTTCATTTGGAAAAAAATTATGTTTTAATATTCAATTTACTCTTGTGAAACGAGTTGTTTTTACTTATTTTAAGTTTTGCAATCGATAGGAATAAAGGCATGAGATGAATAATTATAAAATTGTCTTACACTTCTTTAAAGGATGGATGATGGAACTCAATTTAAGAAGAGCTCAGGATGAAGAAAGGATGAAAAATATGTGAGGATATAAAGCAAGGGTTAGGTGGAGGATTTTAAATTTAAATTTCGCAGTACAAAATTCTAAAAAAACTATTGATAATTATTTCGATATTTGCATATCATCGTCAGAATGACAGAAGTTACATTTTATGTGATGCCTAATTGATGTTTAATATGTTGGCTAGACCAAATGAATAGAAAAAAGTAGATATGCAGTGGGAGTTACTCGAACGAATTTTGACAAGTCGATGAAAATGTCACGAAATTCGATTTTTCCTCTCGACTCGATTGAACGGCATCTATGGCTTGGTTCATGGGCACCGGATCCCAATCTTGGCGTTTCGTCTTTCGAACATAATTACGAGGCATTTTTGCTTAATCTAAAATAAATAATACCGGTTGTACCAGAACTAGTTAACCGTTAACTGTTAGTTCAACGGAGCTCCCAGTCAACACTGAACTGCGTTCAAAGAAAATGTTGTATCACACATAGTTTAGTTGATCTCAAAGTAAGTATGATGGGTTGGCAAACATGACAAGTCACAGCAGCTAGCTTTATTTCATTTTATTCAATGTTTCATGATGTCATATCAAAACTCAAAAAATTGTCGATTGTCAGATAAACACGTGTTGCGTCTGTCGTGTTTGTAAGTGTATAGCCAGCTAAACAATTTAAAATGATTCATGTACAGAAGTTTGCGAGGAAAACTGAACAGTTTATTTTGACATTCGAAATCTGTTTTTACAATACTTAATTATTCCATTTCTCTAAATGGTCTACCTGCTCTCGATAAGTTTTCGGTAATCCTGGATTATTAACTTGGGCAATCAACTCCCAAAAGTCTTCATCGTCTGTTATCTAACTCATTTTTATTAATTTAATATTATTATTAGAAAACTATATCACTCTACAACTATTGTCACAAAAACTCAAAAAGTTAGGTTATATATCCTCAGCACCAACATGCTAGAGTCACCAGTGGCACATAATAAATCGCAGTTGTTGTTGTCTACATCATTCATCATTATATCTGACAACTGACCATCGATACCAATTGGACTTTCTTCAATTTCTGACGCAGTCAATTCTTTATCATGACATTCTAAATTTATTTCTAGTTATTCGTCCATTTCTTTCATAATTCGATATAACCGCTTCAGATCTTCACTTTTTTGGGGTTAAGCTGTCATTTTCTAAACCACCAAATTTATCCACCACCTCGAAACAGCGGTGGAATGGTTTGCCATTTTGGTTGATGCAACAGTAATGAATGAACGCGTCATTTTTTCAATCTAAAATCCACCATTGAATATAAAAACGCAGTTGGTGGATTGGTGGATCTACCGGTGAATAAAAAAACATGCCTTATATCACAAAGTTTTTGTCAAAATTTTATCATTTTCAAATCACTTCTAGTATCAAACGCTATTTTTGCACAATTCTTCCAATTTTACTGAACAACGAACTCCAGAACATTCAACCGAGGTTTAACTACGATTCACGATTGAATTTTGCACTCCAACGTAATTTTTTTGATGGTGTATCATCGTCAAAACCATGGAATTATAATGGGGGCCTTCGGTCTAAGTTGCCTACTCAAAAAATTTCATATTTTTCTACTACTGGGGAATGGAAATTTCAGAACGAATTTGTCATGTGAAGGTTCGTATTATCTATAAATATACGTAAACGGAACCTCTGCTCTTCAAATTGGGTGATTGCATCCAAATATCGATATTTGTAAAGATTATGTCGGATTGGCTGATTGTCATTGGATAGCCGAGGCTCAGTGTACATATATTTATAAACAACGCGAACCTAAACAAATTTATTTTGAAAATTCCCTTCCCCAGTGGTGAGATATTCCAAAATTTTGGGGTTGGCAACTCCCCCATTATCGAGGCACTGTGGTTGTTACAAAGTCTCGATTAAATAATTGCAGATATCGCAATTGAAATAAAATCGAAATATATGTATGAATTGAGAGAGAGAAAAAACAAATCAATAAAATTGGCAAGCTTGTATGCCACGTATAGTATTACTGAAGACATCAGTATCTCTCATTAAATCGATGTAAGGTAATTACCAATTAATTTAATTGAAACCGGAGACATGTGAGAAGATTTGCTCTCTATCTGTGTTATCCTTTTTGAACTTAATTTAAAATGACATTTGACTAAATTTCCATTTTAGACGAATCGAACTGAAATTTAATTAGAATTAAAAATGCATCTTCGATACATATTGACTATTTTATGTACCGGGTGGGCAAATAGGATCGGCCGTAGACCATATCTTAGGATCAGATTGTTGTACAGCATTGGGAAAAACATTTTTATAACAAAAAGGGCCTCGAGAAAAAACTGGATATTATTCATAGTCTTGTAGGTCCACCGCTAGAGGGCGTAATTGAAAAAATAATTAAGTCAAATTTTGCAAAATATATCTAATCAAGGAGTATAACAAAAACAATTATCATACCCTTCGAATCTGATATCAAGAGATTTAGCCTATTTGCTCAAATGAAAGGTGGAGGAGAGTGAGAGCTTTGTTAGGGTAATTCCGGGAGAGATGACCCAACGGTATAGATGGCCCAGTGTAATATTTCCGGAAATTGTAAATCCACGTTAGCGTTACTTTAGCCACCTGTTCCATAATATGTGCAGTGTATATCGTGCTTCATGTTTGGTTGATTTTTGTGCAATTTTGGGTAAGTTATGTTGAAAAATATTATTTTACAGGCATGAAAAAAATTTAATAATTATTTTGTCCTACCATTCTATTTTTTGTTTGTTATTGTTGCTTATCATTATTTTATGGTTCTTTGAGGATATGTTAATGCTCCGGCAGTTTTGTATTTGCATTAAAGTTTAAAAGGATTGAATGGGCCATATCTCCCAGACGTTGGGATAGACGGCCCAACGGCTGTTCGGATTATTTGGCCCACGGGCCATCTAATCCGGATTAAATATTGTTAATTTTTTATTGTATTTTTTTAATTTTAGAGTCATGCCAACAGAAATGTGCAAAGAGGAAAGTGGACTGAAGAAGTCCTAATTAAGGCTACAGAAGCAGTCAGAAATGGTGTAATGGGCATCGGAGAAGCGTGTCGCACTTTTAACAACATTCCTCCTTCAAAATCGGGCCACCCCCTGTTTTTGGTATCCAGAATGAATTAACCCCTAGATCTCGAAGTGGGGTCACTTGGTTACCCCACTCGTAAATAGTTTCTTATAAAAACGGCAATCGAACTGTAGGCACTGCCACGTTCATCTATGCGTCAAACTATATTCAAGGTTATGTTATTTCTATATTTTATGCGATTTGATAGTTCTTGTGAAATAATAGTCCTGTAGTTTCCCCTCTTCGGGATTTGGGTAATATAAATATTTTTTCGCGAAAAAAGGACAAAAAAAGTAGAATATGTTGCAAATCTTGAAAACAGTTTGTTTGTTTGGAAATAACTACCGTATATGTACTGATTGTGATGTTAAAGATTCTTACGCATGTTTGTGTTTTGTTATGTATTTTGAGTACCGAAAATTTTTTCATAATAGATAAGTTTTTTGTCTTATGTTTTATGAATTATTGTGAAATTGCTATGTTAATACCTTTTTCACTGAAAAAGTTATATTTGTTACATATTTTTTAAACCAAACAGCAAAATTTAATCATTAACATTAACTGTAACGAGTTATTTTTTTTGCTTTTTGCAAGTTTAATTTTTATTTTATTTCGTTCCGTAATATATTTTATTTTACCACTAAGGTGTATATAACTCGTTACTTTACAACCCTTTCGACTACCGCAGTGATTTATTTTTTTGTTGTTATTACCGTTGTATATTTTAGTATAAGTCCGAGTTACGCAAATCCAAATTCTAGCATACACAATTTATTCATTCCCGATATTTAAATTTTTCAACTGAAAGGACACCCGGTATATACAACATTTTAATTAAAACGAAAGCCATCTAGTATACTTACAAGTTTTTGTCGAAACTAGATAAATTTCACGTTTTAATTCCGACACCTGCACGACGGCCGAAAAATGTAACTAAAATTTTGGATATAAATTGGCTGTCGCGCATCATTCAGGGCTCTCAAGAAATTCATTTTTCGCTTAGGCTTCTTATTCGCGCTCTGATTTATTCCGGCTCTAAAAGTAGTGATTCTCCGTTCAACGTTCTTCCGAAAAACCGTAGTGCGAAAAATTTTGTGTATTCCGTATTCCGATTGTGTGTAAGCTGTATTTAACAAGGTAAATCATTTTTACAAATAAACTGTGTATTCGAAACTTTCCGTATCGCCGCTTATTATTAAATTGTTGAATGTATTCTTTGAAAATTTTCCGACCGGCTATTTTTTTCTTTTGTTGTTGAACTGAAATTTGGTTTTTTATTTTGTTTCTTTTATCTGGAAATAAAGATTTGTCAACGGTAATTTGATTTCGAATTTTTATTTACTGCGTTTATTATATATTCATTAACTGATATGAATTATTAGTGGATTCTCGAATTATTTTATGCTTTTGGTTGTCAGTAGTTTTAAATTAAATTGATATCCAAGTGGATTAGGTATAATATTTTAATTTTATGCTAGTACGAATATTTTTACTCTGTGTGTCGATAGTTGGGTACCGTTTAACTCGTGGGAAAATATTTTTTTTGGAATAATTGTTACCGGCTTTAGTAGATTCAAGGGTTAATCAGACTTGGAAGAGGCTTAGCCACAATTTGTTTGATTTCCCGGCAGATCTAATTAGTCTTAATTTTTATTTTTTTCGGAATAATAGTTATCGGTTTCCTTTAGATTCAAGGGTTAATCAGACTTGGAAGAGGCTTAGCCACAATTTGTTTGATTTCCCGGCAGATCTAAATCGTTCTTTTCCCGTTTCGTAGAATCATTATTTATATTTTTTTCCCCGTCGGAATAATAGTTGCCGGTTTCATTTGGATTCAAGGGTTAATCAGACTTGGAAGAGGCTTAGCCACAATTTGTCTGATTTCCCGGCAGATCTAAATCGTGCATTAGGGACCCCGTTAAACCCGGTAGATTTGAACCGTATTTGATAACCTGACCGTTAAGTCCGTTAAAATCCCAGATATAGGTAATACATACCTCATTTTCTTTTCCCGGGTCATTTGTTTGTCACTAAAAAGAATTATTCGTAAAATAGACCACAGAGTATTAATAGATCAAAGTTTTGAATTCCTATTATTTTCATTATTAACCGCAATTTATCGATTGGAGAACCAAGATTTGGCTTTTCCGGATTTTCACTAGTTCGTTAAATTTAATTCAACAAGACCCCTAGAATTTTCCGTAACCTCCATCTGAGGCTATCTGGAACTCTTGACGCTAAGGGTCAAGGGGCCGTGGAGCAAACCACGTTAATAATCTGGCGCCCGAGATTTAAAAACCCGAATTTTGCATCAAGGGTGTCCATAGTGACGTGTTCTTGTGGCAGGAGCCACGTGTAAGAAGGGAGGCACGTTACAAAATGGCGCCCGAGCAGGCGCCATTAACATTAACATTAACATTAACATTAACATTAACATTAACATTAACATTAACATTAACATTAACATTAACATTAACATTAACATTAACATTAACATTAACATTAACATTAACATTAACATTAACATTAACATTAACATTAACATTAACATTAACATTAACATTAACATTAACATTAACATTAACATTAACATTAACATTAACATTAACATTAACATTAACATTAACATTAACATTAACATTAACATTAACATTAACATTAACATTAACATTAACATTAACATTAACATTAACATTAACATTAACATTAACATTAACATTAACATTAACATTAACATTAACATTAACATTAACATTAACATTAACATTAACATTAACATTAACATTAACATTAACATTAACATTAACATTAACATTAACATTAACATTAACATTAACATTAACATTAACATTAACATTAACATTAACATTAACATTAACATTAACATTAACATTAACATTAACATTAACATTAACATTAACATTAACATTAACATTAACATTAACATTAACATTAACATTAACATTAACATTAACATTAACATTAACATTAACATTAACATTAACATTAACATTAACATTAACATTAACATTAACATTAACATTAACATTAACATTAACATTAACATTAACATTAACATTAACATTAACATTAACATTAACATTAACATTAACATTAACATTAACATTAACATTAACATTAACATTAACATTAACATTAACATTAACATTAACATTAACATTAACATTAACATTAACATTAACATTAACATTAACATTAACATTAACATTAACATTAACATTAACATTAACATTAACATTAACATTAACATTAACATTAACATTAACATTAACATTAACATTAACATTAACATTAACATTAACATTAACATTAACATTAACATTAACATTAACATTAACATTAACATTAACATTAACATTAACATTAACATTAACATTAACATTAACATTAACATTAACATTAACATTAACAAACATATAAAAAAAAGCTACAAAAACACGGGATTGTACCAGCTCGTGAATGTGTCAGAGCAATGGCGTTTAACTTGGCAGAACAGCTGAGAATTAAGCACACATTTAATAAAGTTAAGAAGCGTGCCAGTTACGACTGGTTACATTTTTGTTTTTAAAACGAAATCCTGACTTGAGTGTTAGAAAAGCTGAGAGTGTATTACTAGCTATTTGTAACGGAATGAACAAAACAGAAGTATTGCCGTACTTTAATTTATTGGAAACATCATTTTAATGGAAGCTGGTTTAATAAACAAGCCGGGTCACATATTATTTTATATGGATGAGACGGGTCTGCAATTGAACAATAAGCAGGGCTATGTTATTGCAGAGAAAGACACAAAAAAATTTGCCGCAATTACTTCATCTGAAAAGGGATAAACAATAACAGTGATTTCGTGTTATAATGCAAAAGGTTTTTACATTCCGTCTGCTTGTATATTCAAGCGTAAAAACAAAAAAGCATAGTTTGAAGACGGTATGCACCCGGACTCAATTGTATATATGAATGAAAAATCAGCATACATTAACACTGATCTGATGTTTACTTGGTTAAAAAATCAGTTTATTCCATGTAAACCGGAAGGAAAAGTTCTACTCCTACTGGATGGCCATGCTAGCCATTGTAATTCTGCAGAAATGCTTATGAGCACGGTGATCACGGTGTTATACTCTTTTGCTTACCTGGTCATACCACGCAGCTCTTTCAACTAAAAGCATATTTATATAATGCTTGGAATACATTTTGTAAAAGCAAATCCAACCAGAAAAATTTCTCGCTTACAATTTGAACAACTGTTGTCGGAGGCATGGTCGAAAGCAGCGACAGTTGATAATGCCGTGTCGACATTTAGATCAACAGAAATTTGCCCTTCTAATCCTGAAGCTTTACCAGACTATGCCTACCAGGCAACCGAAGAAGAAGAATCAAATAATACAAGTAAGTCAAAATTTATATACCTAACCGTAGATCTAAAGAAACTGACCATACAAACCTAAGCTTAGATAGAAATTCTGCTAAAACCCCTCAAACAGAAAACCAGGAAATTGCTTCTACGTCATCCTCAAGTTTAAACAGTATTGGATTAGAACCTCAAATAGAATTGTCGAATTCTGCCGATCAAGACACTGCTCGACAAATTTTCTGCTGCACCAAGCATATAATCAGCAGGCATTCAAAAAGTAAGAAAAAGGGCAAAACAAGTAGCTGCTGTTTCAATATCTTCAGACCACATCGAAAAGAGAAAATCTGCTATGACACGTAAGAAAGAAGAAGAACAGAAAAATTGAATAAAGCGAAAGACCTTGATGATTAAAAAAAAGAAAAAAAGAAAGAAAAAAGAAGAATCATCAACGGATGATGATGATGATAATATCAGATGAGTTGGTTACTTATTCTGACGATAGTCGAGATGAAGAGGATTTAACGGAATGTATTGATTGTGGTGGAAATTTTAATGTTTTAAAAAAATGAGGATCCAATGCTTACACTGCCAGAAGTGGTTCCATGAAAGTTGTTCTAAGTATTTGAACCTCTGTGACTTTTGTAGCAAAATATTATAAAAAAGGTGTTAGATTATGAAATTTGCCTTGGGCAATCTCACCCTATATGCTTGGGCCAGCTAGCCCATATTATGCGGCGGGAGAGATGGCCCAATCGGCTTTTTTTTAAATAATTTTATAAGCTATTTGTTTAAGTTTTCTTTAGAATAATATCTATAACTTGAAGTTATATGAGTTTTATTGTTAAATAAATATTTTTCGTTCCATTGTCCCTAAGAGTTTCAGTTTTATGCCGTTTAAATGAAAGGTTAGCCATCTACACCAGAGTTACCCTATGAAAAAACGTCCATAACTCCGTTTCTACTTAACCGATCTATGCAAAGCTGGTATTGTTGAAAAAAAATCTTTACCACCAATGTAAGTGTTATATAGTCAACGCACCTCAATAAGTAACGAGCTATTTTTATTTTTCATTCAATATAGTAATTCTCTTTTCGACAGACGAAGCCATGTGCAGATTCTGTCACCTAGAAGAGAAAACTGCAGAAAGATTCAGTCTCGAGGCTGATTGACTACTAAAAAAGAGAATGTAATCTAGATTCAGGGAACCACAATAGGTCTGAAAAGGTAGCAAAGGAATAGGCCGATTAGCCACCTCATCGAATCTAATCTAGTTCTCTTTGGAAAATATTAACAAGGAAGCATACAATATAAACAAAGTAATATGAAAGTAGACCAAAATAGCAGCAAATTGGTGAAAACCTTCTCAATATCTTTTTCCTATCTAAAGATATTCTAAATAAAATATGTACAAATTTTTTTAAGTTAAACGGTTTTATTGAAAATAAAAGTAAAAATTATGTGGATAACGTACTAGACGCTGGAAAATAATAAACGTTTACCTTCTGTCTCTGAAGAAGATAACATGGTTATCGACGCGCGCGTAAGATAGAACAAAGTGTTAGTGTTGGTGTAGTGGTAGTGTAAGCAGTGTTCAGTGTCATAACTCAAAAGATTAAATAGTTACCTCTTGCATGTATATTGATACCGGTCGATTCAGGAGAAAGTTTTTCATACAGAAATTGGTTTTGATGAAATAGTTCCAAGCAATAGAACAAACAAATAAGATAATGTAACATTATCCATACCTATCCCTTGGGTAAGAATTTTCAGAAGAAAAAAAAAATTGTATCCAGTGAGATGAAATTTTCGAAATTAGTCTTAAGAATTTTAATTATACCTTTCTTCTTTGTCATCGGTGCTTGAAAATATTCTTAGAAGCATTTGCGGATTTATATATTTTATATTGCTCAATTTTTGTGAAATTTTGCAGCAACCGTTTCCAGAGTTACGTTAAATATTGTTAATAAAATATCTGTAATATTATCTTGTAGGCGTCGAAAACGTTTTAAATAAAATAAAACCTAATAGTTAAATTGGTATTTTGTACGTAAATAAGTACCTGGTAGGTGATAAAAAATTGTTATTTATTATTGGTACGGAATAAAATAGAGTTTTATATTCATAAAAGTAGATCTATAAATATTCTTTTTTTCGTAAAACTGTCAATAAAAGTAGTATTTTTAGATCACAGGAAAATATCCACCTATTACGCACGGAATACCAGAAATTTGAAATCTGTAATATATAAAAAATTATTTTTATGTAAAAATACTTAGTGGTTCTATATATCAGGAAATCCATGAGCTACAAATATGATTTATACGAAAAATTTCAACTTAGATATTAGACCAGAAGTCGGCATGTACAATTTTTAACAAAGCCAAAGTGTCATTATAAAAAACTGTATAATTTTTATACGAATAAATAATGTATAAAATTGTTAAAAGTAGAGTAAAAGTGGGATAGACGCCACACTTTAAAAAAAATGGTCACAGCTCTATTTCAATTTTTTAAATTGAAACAAAATTAACAAATAAAACTTCAACGTTTGTGTGACACATTCCACTACATTAAAACTAAAACACTTTTCTTACATAACGGGAAAAAAATTTAAAAAATTGGAATTCTAGGCGTCTCTCCCACAGGGTAGGGAGAGTTGCCGTGGCTAGAAGGGAGAGATGCCACAACGTGTTATTCATAGGGTAGAGATGCCTACTGCGTTTTTTTTCAGTTCCTCACGTCGACAAATATTACACACGTTGGAATGCATTGTGGAGGTCTCGTGTAACCATTTTAGGCATTTTATACATTGAATCCAGTCTACTTTTTGTATTGTTTTGTTATATTGCTCAAAACATTCTAAGCAGCGGCAGTCATCATCACTGTCTGAATCCGGTAAGACCTCATCATCACTGGCTGAATCTGATAAGATATTTTAATTATAAATATACACCTATAATCAATAAATGTCAATTATTTTTCAGAAATTTGAAAATATTATTTGATGCATATCTCTCCTTTTAGATATGGAGAGACGCCGCACCCGTTTATTCGAAAACATGAAAAAAAATTCACAGATCTGTAAACAAACCTTTTTTTTTCGGGTCGAGATGGGAAACTCATGTTCGAATGGGTCCAGTGTTGGACTCATCCCCAAGGGGATGCCTACCAACCAAATCCACCTCAAACTCGCCGTTACCCCCGCCTCGGAATCACTACCCTAGCATACTTCGAGAGTGTAAACAAACCTACATAATATCATATAACGCTATTTGAAATACATTTTGTAAATAAACAAGCGGTTTTATAGAAGGTTGAAGAGGCATCAACAAAATATTTCTATGTAATACCGTTTTTGTTCTAATGTTACTTGGAATAGGTCAAACGTAGATGGACACCCACTGCATTCATAACAAAAACTAATTGTCGAATATTGTGAATTGTTCCTTAGAATCCTTTCCCACTACTGGCTTACGAATCACGTGACATGCGACTTCTATACCCCCGCGGCATCTATCCCACTTTTACCCTTATAAGGAAGGTAACTAGTGAAATAAAAAAAATATCAACAATATTTCTAAAAATTTCAATCAAAAAAGAAACATAGTACAGACTTTACTGTTAAACGAAATATATATTTTTATATAAGGCAACAGTTTGTTTAAAATTTAAAACGTTTTCAGTGCGATCCTTGTCCTTGTGTTTCTCTCGAAAGCTTTTCTATTTCTGGTTCATGTCCAGTTACTTTTAATATTACACACGCCTCTGAATTTTCTGTCCTTAGCCGGCTTCAATATGGATTCAAAATGATTTTTATATGGGAAAAAACTTGCTCACACATATAGAACGATCCGAATGCTGAAAGCATTGCAAATGCCACTTTTTTTAGGCAAATAAATGTATATGGCCCAACAATTCAGTATTTCGTTTAAAACTCTTCTTAGCTCCACAAATTTTGTCTTCCATAACTCGGAGTTTATAAATTCAATACCGATCCTTGCAACTTGAGGTTTAGTTCGCCGAGATGATTTGTAATATCAGTTAGGAACATCAACGTACAAATCCATTCTTTATTATCTAGTTCAGGAAAGACTTGAGCTTGATTTTTTTGCAACAAAAATGACACCTAAACATTCCACAAATCTAGAAACCACTTTATCGCGGAAAAGCCAGCGTATATTGCTGTGTAAAAATGACTTGAATTGTTGAATGGTCTGTCAGTTAATGAAAAACTACCAGCAATGTAGTTAATTGTAACATGCTGTTCAGCTTGTTACGTTTTTTATTTTCAAATTATTTTATTTAGTTAATTTTTGTGGCTCATTAGTCACTTCCTCCAAAATTTCTATTACAATTCTAAACATGCCGTTTCCTTGTCGCATTAGCCACTCCAAATTAAAACATTAATTTTCATCAAATTCCCCTTCCATTTTTGTCTTTAGATATTCGAAATTCAAAATTTTCGATTGGAACTCTTTCTTTCCTCTACCTGCCACCATAAAGGCAACAGTCCATAATATTTTAATTTTTGTCAGTTGGTGAACAATTTTTTATCGTCTGGTTGCTCTGCAGCCGGCAAGTTCAAGTCAAGTTTACGGCAAGTACCGTCAAGTATTCAAGTTTCGTTCCTGTGCCGTTCCGGTTTATCTGGAGTCATCACCGCCATCGCTAAGAGCTGCAAACAACCCAGCCCTTTAAGATAACTTCCTTCGTCTTATCTTTAGCGTTTATAAAATTTGAATTTGGCGTTTTATTATAACTACTTGTTATTCTCCTCATTTGGTTTATATGTTGAATTTAAAATTTCAATAAATAATTATTGTTTTCATTCTTTGTATTGATTATTCAATAATTAATAAATTGGATAAACGGGTTCAGGAATAAATAATTTGATTTATTTTTTTTAGTCAAGTTAACTTAAATTTTTACAAGGTGTTTCCGGCTTTCCACCTTTTGCCTTCGTTTTTCTTTGTTTTCGTTCTGATAAAAAGCTGGTGGCGTCCAATTTAATATTAATTGTACACCCCATCCCAGTAATAGCAGATAAAATAATTTAATAGGTGCCGAATTCCACTCCCTGAGGAGAGTGCTCTAGCCTGGGGCATTTAACGTTATAAATTGGCGCCCAACGTGGATCATTTAACGTTATATAATAACTTTTACAACACTATCCATCACGGATTTCAAGTTTCCGCTCGAGATCTTCGCGAATAAACTTTCTTGATGAATAATGCAATGAAAATTGAAAAGTGGTCGACCAATTCGTGCAGTAAAAAGAGATACAAATCCCTTATGTGTCCCAATCATAGTGAGTGCGCCATCTGTAGTTACGCAAAAAATCTCAGTTAAGTCTAGTCCCCGTTTTTCAAAATGTTTAACGAACTCTGGTGATATATCTTTTCCTCTTGTCGCTCCTTCGAATGGTAGCAGACAGATCAGTTCTTCATACTCACGGTTATTGTCAAAGTACCGAGCAACGATTGCCATCCGGGAAATGTTATTAACGTCGACACTTTCATCAAAAGAAATACTAAATACGATATTCCGTTTAATGGCGTCGATCTTTTGTTTCCTTACATTTTCTGCCTTTTCAGTAACTCGCCTTTCAATAGTCCACGCTATATCTTTAATCCGGACCAGTATTGCTTGTTTATTTGGAAACATTGAAAGGGCCGAACGCCTAATTTCTGCTTTTTAGCTGCCAAAGCACTAACGTTAATCACGCACTTTGTAACTAGTACTTTTATTATTTATTTGAGTGATTAAAGCTCATTTATATTAGGGTCGTGGTTTCGGCTTCAGAATAAAATAACTCGAATAACTACAAGATTATAAGGACGCCACAGTATTTTATTTAATGAAAAAAAAAACAATCTCAGTTAAACAATATGATTAAAACACTGAAAATTCACATTTAAAGTTTTGTTAGGAAAGTTGAATTCTTATCCAAATCTACTAGTCTGATTATACGAATTATTTAGCTTTATAAAATAAACACTAGACTCATCTCAAAGGTGAGTAGGTTTCCTCGAGGTAGGGAAATCGTATAAGTAGTATGTAGCCTTCTGAATAGTTGATCTAATCAGTATTTGTCTTACAAAACTTCTTTTTGAAAGAGAGAAAGAAATAAAGATCGAAAGAAAGAGCGAAAGAAAGAGCCGTCCATAGACTGCAGCGCAAATTATGTACCTATGACTGCCTTTTTCAACTATTTAGAACAAATAATTATACAGATGTTATTCAAATGTTAACGAAACTTGATCTTAACTCTAAGAATCTCAGTTCGAAAATGAATGACAAAATCAGTCACTCTTCACTTGTCACTCTGTCAAGGTACGTTCGTAAAACTATATTCCGACGTACGTGACAGCGATTCAAAAATAAAAAAGAAGAGTTATATCAATGAACGTGAAAGAGAGGTGATTAGAGATGGGAAAGAAAGAGATTACCGTTTCAAACCGTTACAACTTGTACGTTACAGGCTGATAAATAATGTTACGATAAAGTATCCTGGGTCCGTCCTGATACAACTTTTATCGCTAAACTACTTTGAATTCGGAACTTATCTTTACAATATCTCGTACTAAACTAACTCTAACTGAATACACGCTTATATGATCGTAAATCCGCTTCTTAGAAGTTTCTAGTATAACCGTGGCAATGCCGCTCACCGGGCGCTCGAAAAGCCGAGAATCACCTGCTCGCGTCTTCTCTTTTCTAGAAACGTCCCGTCGCGGTTGCGTCGTTCTAGCCTAGCCTGCCATCACTTAGCTCGGTTGAGCTACGATGCCAGCTTGTGTACAGTTTCGTAGATTATATTGAATTTACAATAAGTATCCTTAAAATTAAATCTTTATTTTATTGCTTTATTTTGAAATATTATACACCAAACTTCACAAAGTTATGCATGCCATTTTAAACTGCCAGGCGTGCCAAGTCTGGCACGCGTAGCATAGCTTTCCACAAATTTTTTAGGGCGGAAAATAGCGCTATATCTGAAAAATTTCCATAAACTACAGATTTGATCTCTACGACAAGCTACAACTTGAATATAAGACTTTAAATGAGGAGATTCTTAGAACATCCAGATTTTAGTACTTTTTATGAAAATGAACAAGTTTTTAGATGGGTTCTTTGAAGCACTATATCTCAACCAATCCATAAGCTTCAGATGGGATCTTTACTAAAAATTATATATTAAAAATGTAAGTTTAACAAATTTTTTGGAACGCTGTATCTCGACAAATTTAGAAGCGGCAAATAGGATTAATACGTCAAATTCCAAATGAATATTATACCTGGAGTATGGATATTTGGAGGAAACTCGTACAAGTAGTTTTTCAAAACGAACCAAATGTATTTTAACAAATTTTGGAGAAAGGCTACTTTGTTGCGCGATATCCCAACAAATCCATAGGCTACAGAGGAGATCTATGCGTCACATTTAAGCCTAAATATTAGAATTCAAGTGAGAAATTTTTTAAAAAGTTTGTCCAAGTAGTATTTTAGAAAATGAACGAAATGCATTTTAACAACTTTCTTAGAAAGAACACTTTGAAGCTCTATATCTCAGCAAATCTATAGGCTGCAGAGGTGACCTATACGTCACATTATAGATTAAATATTAGACTTTAGGTAACGGAATTTTTGGAAAATTCTTACTTAATAGTAGTTTTTGAGAAAATGAACGAAATTAATTTTAACATGAATACGGCAGCCCAATTCTTGACATCAGTAGCGAATTCGCGTCATAACGAGCATAAGTTAGCGATGACTTTAACTATGCAATTCATGGGGTGATTCGTTAATGGGCGTCCTTAAGCGAAATGAGAAAGGACTATGCTTCCATCTTATGGAAAATAAAAGACCACTCAAATGCGGATATTTTGATACCAACTTATTCGTCTTGAAAAATAGAACATTTGATAACATTGCGCCAATGTTGTAATTTAATTAATAAACCCACAAAATCAGTTTATTTTCGATTCGATTACAAAATCTAACCATTCAATAGGACTCCACCTGCTGCGGTGAAACAGAGTCGGACTTGTGAATATAGTTGTACATACGATGAATACCAGTTTCGTTGAAACAAAATAATAGGATTATATTTTTCAGTTGTATAAAGATATGATAGATTGCAATCAAATTATGTAAAAAAGGTACATCTCTCAATTGACAATCTAACATCTTTACATAAGTTTGTCATTTTGTAATAGCAGTTTATTGTAACGTTTTCTATATTATAATAGTAAAATTATAATAGGTACATTTAATGACTGACCGACACGTATTTCGTAAACAATTCCGGTGTAAACGAATTCCCGTCAGGATTCTTGATGACTATAAAATACACATGAGTTCCCGTCCGACACTTGCAGGTATCTTAATCCCGCACTCGAATTGCCGTCCAGTTTATTTAATCCGCTTCCAGGTAAACTAAATAGTTTTGAAAATTCCAGTAAATCGAAATATTCGTAATCCTGAATTCTAATGAAAAAGTTGAATAACCTATTAGGGTGGCTAGGGGGTCTGTCAGTAATAATTGCTATGAATATATTTTTCTATTATATTTTCTATTATATTAGGTTGTCATTTTCGAAACGGCAGTTTATTAATATACATATTTCCGAACGTTTGTTGTCGTACGCTATAGTGATACACAAAATGCTTGAAGTAATACTAGTGAAAAGGGTAAACCCTTCCTGGTTAGGTTAGGTTATATGCTAGGTTAGGTTAGCTTCTTTAAATGTATGTATTTATGACTCAGTTCAGAAGTAGTAAAACTTTTACTGTTCACTTATTACAATATGCAATAAATACATATCTAGATATCAGATGATTCAGAGAATTTACCGTAATTACCATAAACACCTTTTAGACAGGTCAGTTTTCACCCTGACGGGAACTCGAGTGACGGCTTAACGTATCCTATTTATGGAACAGGTAGACTGGTTGACTGTAGTTGACGCTGCTGATCGAACTATACCTAATCATGAAGAAATATAATGATGCAAATTAGATTTCAGTTAACAGTGCTTTTTATGTCACGCAAGGGAAAACACTCATCGCCATCAAAATATATATAACACAAAAACCGGCTTCGACTATCAAAAAATACAAAAATTAAACGAAACCCGGCTTCGGCCATCCTAAAAATTTAATAAAGCAAAAAGGCGACTTTAGCTACCAAAAAAATATAAAAACCAAAAACCGGCTTAGGCCAATAAAATTCTTTTTTTAAGCTACACTTCGCGGATAGAAGGTAATGAGGTCATCAGGCGCTGCCTGTGGGGGGAAGGTGGAGCGCGTAAAAGGGGATACTCTAAGAATTATACATTATCTTTTAGTATCACCCTTTACGTCGGGTTCATTACCTACACACATTTCACAAGCATTTTTGTATTAACAGTTAATAGACATTTAACATCTAGCACATGAAATAGCTATTTGTGTATCAAGAGCAGAAAGTAGTACTTTGGCAGTCGAGACAGAAATCTGTCGAGACTACCAAAGGACTTTCTGCTCGAAATACACACAAGATTTTTTCTACGATCACACCAAAATAAAATTAATTTTTTATTAAAAACGTGTTACTTTCATCACAATATTGGAAGTTTATTTGACATATTAAGCCTACTATTCGAAGACAAAAGATTAATTGTGTATGTTGTGTTGCCTACTTATGACAATAGACTTTATGATTTAAAGATTTATGATTTTATGGTTGTATGAATATTATAGTTCATTAAATAAATTACAACTTTTTTAAATTTTATTTGAACGGAATACAGAACGATAATAAACAAACATACCTTTTACTTATTAACTAAATTAAAATTAAAGATACAATTTTGGCAATTTTTTATGTTTATGCCTGAGGTAGATGTCTCTGAAAGGTTAGAAAATGTCAAATCTTTCTGGTGATTGCAAGTATGTTGTGTTGCCTACCTATTGCCATTGTTTGTTCTTAGCAGTTTCGTGTACCTATGTACGTAGGCAACACTTATCACATTAATGTCAGATATTTATTACTTTAATGTCAGATATCTTTTAGATTTCCCTATTTCTCATTATATTATTACGGAAAATACTGTTGGATGCTTTAACATATTAGAAAATCAACTAAAATATTTATTTATTCTACAGTTTATATTAAAATATCTACTAGCTCTCTTTTATCTATAAATAAAATTAGGCGTGCGCCAAAGTTACTTTCTGCTTAAGAGCGCCAATAATGTCAAATTATGACAGCTCGCGGAAAACATCAACTTTGCGGTTAGATTTGAGTGTGCAAAAGCCTACTTTGAGTAGTGATCGTAGGAAAAAATCTTTTCCGCATCCCTATCCTATTTTGTTTTTAAGAGTTACCGATGCCAACAAATAGACTACAAAATACTACAAAGAAAAAACAACATATAAAAATTAACTGATAAAATTAGGGCAGTTCAACCCTGTCTGGTTTTATTTATTCATTTCTTATCACCGCTGATATCCTTACTTCGTGAAATCTGTAATGCATGTCTATTTACGTATTTTCTCTCTGTCTTACTCATACAATCTCCGTTAGCGATTTTAAAAATAATATCTTTAATTGTGATTTAATTATAAAAGTCACAACATTGGCGCAATGATATCAAATATCCGCATTTGAGTGGTCTTTTATTTTCCATAAGATGGAAGCATAGTCCTTTGGTAATGCTTCCCGCCGAATTAGAATTTTGATTTTCAGATGACACTGACGTAATTTGGACGTAATTGGTCTTATCTGAATTTTAAGACACCATGTCAAACTAATAAATTGATAAAAAAAGAAGAAGAAAAAAAAAGACGAGGGATTGAACGTTAACAAAATTTGGCATGGTGTCTTAAACCCCAGTCAGATAAGACCAATTTCACAAATCTAGGAGTCAAAATAACGTCAGTGTCATATGAAAATCGAAATTCTCATTAGGCATAAGAGTACTCAGGTCTTCCTCCTGCTTCCATTGACAATGGCTGCCCTAGTTGTAGCCGAAACGTCTGGGTCCAACCCAATCGGTATTCCCCATAAATTGAATAACATTGTTCACTTAATTATAGTTTCCTGTAAAAATTGTCATATTTTAGATAAGCGTGTTATCAATAGATGTCAAAGATATATAATAGTTTAATGCAATTATTATAACGCCTTAAAAAGTTTTTGAAAAATACTTTTCAAAGAAGAGACACCGTTCACTAAGAAGCAACAACTACTTCTCGGGCTATATGCCCCGACAGACATTGAATTACACTTCTAAGTTGAACGGTCTTGGCATATCTGCAAGATATAATCAACCATTCTGGTATGAAATTAGAAGGGACAACATCACTTGTAGGCCGGTTTCGGCGTATTTGCGCCTAATCAGTACAAGGTAGATGTCATCCGTCCAGGAGCTCTTAGAGCATGATCCTGGACTGGAGACAACTATGAAGCCACATCGATGTATTAATCTCAGTAAAGGAAATGCGATAACCGCGACATCCCCACATCTAACCACAAACAAAAATTCTACATTGACAAAAAACCATATCGGTTTTGTAGTTATTTACTTAATTACAGTTTCCATATTTTAGTAGAGCGTGTTATCAATAGATGTCAAAGATAATAGTTTAATGCTATTATAACGCCTTACAAAGTTTTTGAAAAATACTTTTCAATTAACAGAGGCCGTTCACTAAGAAGCAACAACTACTTCTCGGGCTGTATGCCCCGACAGATTACAAACCAGAATGGTTGGTTAACTCTTGAAGATATACCAACCCCGTTTAACTTAGAAGTGTATTTCAATGTCTGTCGGGGCATGTAGCCCGAGAAGTAGGTGTTGCTTCTTAGTGAACGGTCTGTTTTTTGAAAGAATTTTTTCAAAAACTTTGTAAGGCGTTATAATAGCATTAAACTGTTATGTTCAACATCTATTAAATTACATTGTATTTTTGCAATAAAGTGATAAGTTTTGACTTTTCTGCCTATGTAAAATTGGCACTACTACTCCATTTTTCTGCCATTTTCACAGATATTATCTGAACTCTACGTTTACTAACAATTAGTAGGTGGACGAAAAAAAGTTTTTCTACAACTGCTATGAAAAGTGACGTATTTCTCATACCTTACCTTATTTCAAAACCAGATATTGCTCATACTGTGAGAAATATTATTTCTTACGGCACTTTGCCCACGCCACATACATTATATGGAGAATCAAATAAAATGGACAAAAACTTAGTAGGCTTCTGTCATCTTTAAATACCTACTTAGTTGTCATGAAACTGTCAGATTAATTAATATAACGGAGAATTTAGTGAAAAGAAATGACGTTCCGGATTTGACCATACAAAATTGTACAAATTTCACCATCAACTATAATTTTAAATTAAATTATTCAACAGTATAGAGATGGGATACTTTAGTTTTATTTTTGTTTTACTAACCATAAAAATAAATATTAAGTTACTTTATTTGTATTCTTTGAATTTGTGCAGTTGTAGAAAAAGTATAGTGTGCAACATGTGGGGAAAGTATTTTCTCACTCGTGTGTTTGCGGCACTCGCCCTTCCACACTCGTGAGAAAAGTTGAACTTTCCCTCCTTGTTGCACAATATACTATTTTCTACTAGCGTGAGGAAAAGTCCACTTTTCCGCAATCATTTTAGTGTTGAAAGAGTCAATTTTCCGCACTAGACACTTAGTCGTCAAAATCTATCGGAAAAATAGGTGTATGTTCATGATGTTCATCTTGTTCATATCTTCTATGTCAGGATCATGAAATCGAAAATATTCATCAACTAATTCAAGTGGCTAAATATCTAATGGCTGAATATGCTATTAGGTACGACTAAAAGGAAGCAGACCAAAACTTATATGTCGGTCATGTTACATGAAAATGTCAAAAGATATAATAATTGTGGAATTAAAAAAAGAATTTAAAAGAAATGAATATCAATATCAGAGTTTTTTAAATGTGTGTGTGTGTGTGAGAGGAATATCGTAAAAAGTAATTATAGTGTATTTAACATGGTGTAGAAGTTATAATGCATCATTTTGAAGAAGTTATAATATGACAATAAAACCAGTGCAGTGCTGATCTGAACTCATCTTCAAAAATTTATAACTCGTTTTTGGTAAGAGAGCGCCGATTTCTTTTTTCATTTTCGTGTTTAGCGACCTCGAATTAACTTTAAAAAAAATATTTCATCAAAATCTGCGTTGCTTCACTAAACTAGATTTTTTCCCTGCAAACTTGGATCTACTACCATCAAAGTCCCGTTATAGGTATGAAAAGGAGTATATTTTGTTTTAAAACTGGTGCCAGAATAAGGGAATTAAAACTTTTAAAGAAGACGTTTTCATTGGAAAACATTTTAGCCTCTGCGATTAATTTGCAGAATGCTACAAATTGCACGTTCAATGTTAATATTAATAATAATTAATTTGTTGATATGTATTTAATAATAAATGTTTCTTTATGTTAACTTCTGGGTTTTTTTCCGTACGCTAGTAGAAACAATAGTGTACCTAACACGTGCGGAAAAGTATCACTTTCCGCACTAATTAGGTAATAGTATATTGTATAATTAGTGGGAAAAGCATAATATTCCCAAACGACTGTGATAATTACTGTGGTAACACAGGAGTTTGGGAATATGCTTTTCCCACGAATTATACATACTATTTTTTCTTCGATCGTTGATTTTCATTTAAAAAATTAATTAAAAAATATTTAATTCAAGATGTAATAAAGTAAGTTTAGATAGGTTTCTCTATGTTCATATTGAAATATAGAAGTGGTAACCATGGAAATTACTTTGTTATGACAAAAGTAAAATAATTTTCAAGCCGGTTTTGTTTGATTCGTTGTATTTTATAAGGGATTAAAAAAGAATTAGTAAACATGAACACTGATAGTGATTGTTTGTAAAAATTAAAACCATACTTTGTTTAATTTTATTGTAATAATCCATTTGTAGCATTACCGCACGCTACAGCAGTGCGGTAAGAATATTACCGCACTGTTATTTTCTAATTGCTTAGTAACTGCCCACTATTCTGGAATGTTGAGCTTTGCGCATAGAAAACAGGTCAAAATAGTGTCACTTTTCCCACGATCGGATAAAAACTACTATAAAAACTCAAGGATAAACAAAGCGAGGCACTCGTCATAAATTTGAAAATTATTTCTTTTTTCCTTTTCTCGCCTTTTTCTATCACTATTTGTTACGTTATGATCTCCACCCATTCGGCAGTGATACCAATTATACGCAAAAATAAATCCAAATCCAATGCTTACTTAAGTATTTCTTACCTATAAGGATTTTGTAGGTTGCTGGAATCCGATTTAGGTAAGTATCGGATTTAGGCATTTTCTAGCTTAGGAATTACTTAGAAATCAGGAATTAGAGTCGTCATTAATTTCAGATTTCACTTATTACAGTTTCCTGTAAAATTTGTCATATTTTAGTAAAGCGTATTATCAATAGATGTCACAGATAATAGTTTAATACTATTATAACGCATTACAAAGTTTTTGAAAAATATTTTTCAAAGAACAGAGACCGTTCACTAAGAAGCAACAACTACTTCTCGGGCTATATGCCCCGACAGAGAATGAATTACATTTCTAAGTTAAATGGGGTTGGTATATCTGCAAGTGATGTTGTCCCTTCTAATTACCAACCCCGTTTGACTTAGAAGTGTAATTCAATGTCTGTCGGGGCATATAGCCCGAGAAGTAGTTGTTGCTTCTTAGTGAACGATCTCTGTTCTTTGAAAAATATTTTTCAAAAACTTTGTAATAATAGTAAGTATTAAACTATTATCTTTGACACTTATGTGGAGCTTTACTACAATAATTATATTTTTTTTCAGGATTTATTATGTGGCGAATGGACCTTCTTCGAGCCATTTTTTTTCCACACTACAGTATACTACAGATGATTTAGAATGGATTGAAATTTTGGTAATACAAAAAAAAATTATGGGTTACCTGGTCAATAGACAAATTAATGTTATAAATGAAACTAACTGTTTCTAATTAATTCCACTATTTAATTAAAAGATTTATGAAAATTATTAAAGGATATTGATAATTATTTCGATATTGACATATCATCGTCAGAATGACAGAAGTTACATTTTATGTGATACCTACTTGATGTTTAATATTTTGGCTAGACCAAATAGTAAGTGACCTATCTTGTGATTGACATAATATATATGAATAGAGAAAAGAAGAAGATATGATTTTACAAATATTAAAGCTTAGGTATTATTAGCCCTATGGGGATATCTTGGATATCTTTTTCCCATTTAAGATCAGTATAACTGTGCAATGATATAGAAAACCAAGGAAAACTATATCTGCTGATCTTTACAATAGTTACTTAAGAAGACAATTTATTAGTGGAGAGCTCCCTAGATTAATCTGTTCATTGACAACTTCATATTGTGGGTCTCTTAAGTGTCTTCTTATTTCTAGTTCTTCAAGGAAATCTAGTTCTTGTTTCTTATCACAAATATGCAGTACTTCTAGTTCTGTGTTAGGTGTTAATGAATGTTTTGTGTCAAGAAGATGTTTTGCGTAATGTGATTTATCTGGCTGTTTTAATCTGTATGCTCGTGAGTGTTCATTGTATCTAATTTCAAAATTTCGAATTGTTTGACCAATATAGACAGCATTACATTCTGGACATTTAAGTTTATATACTCCAGACTTTTTTAATGGGGGTATTTTTGTTTTTACATTTAACAATTTTTTACTTACATTGTTTTCTGTTTTAAAAGAAATTGCTGTATTTGTTGAACAAGATATTATCTTTGAAATATTATTAGAAATATTACCAGCATATGTGATGGTTTTGTAATTTTGTATTTCCCTAGTATTTTCAGGAAATATTAATTGTAATGCCACTTTTTCCTCTTTTTTATTAATTAATTTATTTATTATATGTAATGGATAACCGTTGGATGTGGCTATTTGCTTAATTATAATAATTTCTCTATCAAAATTATATTTGTTCATAGGAACTGAAAATGCTCTATGTATCATTGAATTATATGCTGCTAATTTATGTGACATGGGATGATTGGAACTATATGGTATAGTCACATCAGTATGTGATGGTTTTCTGTAAATTGAAAAATCAAGTATATTATTGACTCTTTGAATTTTAATATCAAGAAAATTGATTGAGTTATTTTCTTCAACTTCTAATGTAAATTTAATTTTCGGATGTAAATTATTAATATGATTGAACAATATATCTAATTGTCGTTCACTACCTACAAAACAAGCTAATATGTCATCTACATACCTATACCAAAATAATATATTTTTTGAAATGTTACATTCAAAGATTTTTCTTTCTAAACTGTCCATAAAAATGTTTGCTAAAATTGGTGATATAGGGCTTCCCATTGGTAAACCTTCATTTTGAATATATACCTTATTATCAAAAGTAAAATAATTCTGATTAATACATACATCAAACAAATTAAGTATATCTGATATTATTCCTGGATTGATATTTTTATCCTCTAGTAATTTTTTAACAAGTGTTATGCACTCTTTTGGAGGAATTTCAGAGAACATATTGGTAACATCAAATGAAATAAGTTTAGAGTTATCTTGTAATTTGTATGTTTTTAATTTTTTGATTAGTTCTATTGAATTTTCAATTGAGTATTTAGATATACCTCCATAGCTATTAAGTATATTGTTTAGTTTTTTAGCTAACTTATTATTAGGAGTATTAACGTAAGAAACTACAGGTCTAATTGGTTTCGATACTTTATGTAATTTAACAGTTCCATATAATTGTGGAGACTGAGGATTTTTATTAATCATGTATTTTTTCTCATAATCATTGAAAACATAATTTGAACTATTGATAGACGTTTTTATATCTATACTAGAAAATAACAAAAATTACTACATCTCTTTCTGTAATGCGTAGTAAGTTTCACTCGAAGATATATTTTACACAGGCTAAGATATCCTTTAAAGCTTCAGAACGCAAGTTTTGGAAGTTCCTAGGTATTTCAATAAAAGTCGTGAAAATTTGTAGAAGATATTTTAGAAAACAATAAAGACACTTTCGATGGGTAATGTATAGACACTTTCGATGGGTAATGTATAGTAATTCGTGTATAAAAAGTATCACAGTTGTTTGGAGAAATTCGATTCAAAATTAAAATTTAGCTACACTGCTTAAACATTTGTCCAACTGAATCTATATTTAGAAAGTTTTTGGCGCTTTTTTTAAGATTTCCTTCCTCAACCAACCCCCGTTTTTCAATTTCAATCTGTATAATTTTTGGGATATAAAGGAACGAAAGTTTTCTATTTTTTAATTCAATCTTCATCCTATCAGTTTCATACAGTTTTCTTGTTTTTTAGTCATCAAGTTTGAAATTTATTCAAAAAATTATATCTGCAAAAGATATATGTCTCTACTTTTGTTAATTATTTGCTATTTTATTTAAATGCCTTTTAAAAGCAGTCAAAAAAATAAATTTAATTAATAAGTTTAATTCCATAATTTTTAGTATCAATTTTCATTATTTTAATACGTACCAGAACATACATTTCCATCACGATCACTATTCAAAAAAAAAGTTTTTACTTTAAATTTTTCCACAAAAAATACCAAATAAAACGCACTATATTTCACCAAATAAAAAAAATACCCAATAGTTATATTTCATTGAGCACTCGCCGTTATTTTAAGACACGAAATAGTTCCGCAAAGTCAAACAAATTGACGGCTTTCGGTCACTTGATCTGAAGTCATCAAGAGCGCGGTTAGTTCGTGAGTGTACGATCGGAGAAGAGCAATCTCAGCTGGCCAAGAACTGGATTATTGGCTCCCGCCACTTGCACACCTAGATCAAGAGGGCATTGGTCAAGATATTTGAGGGTGCATAAATATACCTATATATATATATATAGTGCAATACACGTTGATGCTCGCGCTCTCCGTTACGCTACGAAAAGTAAACAAAATATTCTTTTTAATTGATTTATTTGGTTAATTTGCAGATTTTCTTTAAATCGTTTGCAATGCACTTATTTATTTTTTAATAATTTGCGATTTTTTTTCCATTTTCAACGTACTACGAGGACTATTTGATAGGTTTTTACAAATACCGATATAGGAAAGTATCTCGAGTATGATTTCCTAGAAAAACAACCACTTTTTCGACGATTACTCAACAATTCTGTGTAATTTTAAATCATAGTCCATGTAATAAAACCTTTTTTTGCATCCAAAAAGATAAATCAAAGGAAATTTCAATAGCCAGCGAGATCAGAAACCTGCATTATGTATCTATAGCAAAATAGACTTCAATAGCAGATCAGAATAGACACCTAAACATATAGTTCCTACAGAGTGAGTTTAATGTATGGAACACTATAGTTAAATGGTAGGGGAACTATTATTGTAAATATATTTTAAACTGATATAACTAACTTGTTTTATTAGAACTTTTTAATTAACTTATTTTCAGTCAAAATTACATGTGTCAACAATAATCATCTTATGACAGTAACAACTTAGATAACATTGTTTATTATTTTATACGATTATATCTAACAGTTACTATGCATTCCAACACGTCCTTTTAAGCGTATAGAACAATAAACCCAATAAAAGTAAAACAGTTCACTTCAAACCCAATCCCTCTGTACACAATGTGTGTTTGGGAACTGGTAAATATTTGATACAAATTTCTGCAAGCATAAGTGTAATGGGCATATATGAAAGATTAATCTTCTTGTTAATAATCATCTCAGTAAATAAGCTACGACAGTTCTGGACCATGGTGGAGGCGCTAACATCTCGGAATCTCCATAAGGAAATCACCGAAAAAGCTAAGGTCAAAAATAGCGAAAATGTATCATTTTTAGAGTGGGGGAAAATCGCGCGCATTGCCACCGGTCACTTGTGTCATCTGTCGCTTGTGTCACTTGTCATCTGTCACCTGTCACTTACCATCTGTCACCTGCCGCGTGTGTCGCATGACACATGCCATCTGTCACTTGTCACCTGTCATCTGTCACGAGTCATCTGTCACGAGTATCATCTGTCACATGTGCCACCTGTCACTTGTCACGTGTGGTACTTGTCATCTGTCGGGTGTGTCACATGTGTCATATGTCACCTGTCACCTGCCACTTGTTATATGTCACCTGTCAAATGTCACCTGTCTAACGGAAATTTCGGTTCACCTCCAAGACTCCCCAAATTTGCACCAAATTCCTCAAATTGACCCATGCGTGACGTCATCGACGTATTTTAAAATGAAAAAACTTTCGCCAGAGCGACCTACACGTCTACAGTACTGTACCTAATGAATTAAGCTTTACGCTCTGTTACGTTTAACTTGCGAAGAAAGGTATTTAAAAAAAAATAGTCGCATTATTAGTGAATGCTGAAAAGGCCATAACGTATACGAAACATATATTAGAAATTATTTTGACACATACAGAGAGAGTAAAGGGGCTATGTGAGTTCTAGGACATGGCGGAGGAGCTAACATAAGGAAATCGCGAAAAAAGCTAAGGTCAAAAATAGCAGAAATGGTTCCCTTCAAGGTCACGCGGCGGCGTCCATATTTTGGGGTGTTTTGAAGACTTTTGAAGGGGTCTGAAGATGTCTCTGAACGCGTTACGTCCTACTTCTAAACACGTCACAACCTACTTTAAAAACCTTCAAAAGTCTTCAAAACGTGACAGCGACATTCTTCAAACCCCTTCAAAAGTCTTCAAAACACCCCAAAATAATGACGGAGATTCCCATGTTAGCGCCTCCGCCATGTCCCAGAACTCACATAGCCTCCTTCATCAGCTCTTTAATATAGTGATATCTAACATCGATATGCTTTGTACGCTTATAGCCAGAACTTGTTGCTATTTTCTGAGCAGAATGATTGTCGTTATATAACGTAACAGATTCCTCTTGATTTATATGAAGTTGTCCAAGATTCATAATCTCATTGATTGAACTTTTAAGATATACAGCTTCCTTAGCAGCTTCTGCTATAGCCATATACTCCGCTTCTGTGGATGACAGTGCGGTACTTAATTGTTTATGACGTCCCAAGAAATAGCACCATTTGCAGATTTAAACACAAAACCAGTGAAAGACTTCCTATCTGAAGTATCATTCGCCCAATCGGCATCGACAAATCCTTCTAGATCGAAATGACTGCCACTGTACGTAAGACATAAGTCCTGAGTGCCTTTTAAATACCGAATAATCCTTTTCGCTGTATACCAATGTTCTTTTGTATGGCACGTGTTAAATTGGCTTAGGAATGACACTGCAAATGAAATGTCAGGACGCGTTGCCACACACAAGTACATTAATGAGCCAATCAATTCTTGATATGATACATTGACTATAGGTTCTTCTTGGGTAGAAAATTTAGCGATGGGATCTAATGGAGTTCCAATAGATTAAGCCTAGAGGAGTAAACCTCGATAAAAACAATCCGTAATCTACGTTGTTTGCTACCGTGGCAATGGATGAATGGCTGCGCGAAAGTCAGTCAGAAACGGTGCCTCCGGGATACCTGGTGAGACCTCCCGGAGTACTCAGCCTTACCACCACAAGCGAGGCTCTGTGGTGGTGGACATTAAATTGCCTAGCTACTCGTGGGATGGAATGTGGATAAAGGTGAAACAGAAATAGAACAGGAGTTTATGGATGAAGGAAGGCAAGGAAATGGAATTTTTGGTAAATCGATGAAAGTAAAACGAACGCCTGATAAGGTGGGGGAGACGAGCGGGTGGAGTGATACTGGAGTGAAAAGAAAGGAGGTATCGCATCTGGAAGACAAGGAAGGCAGAAGCAGAGGGGCGGGTCAAGGACTTGGAGAGGTTGAGGAGAGAGGACGATAGGAAGGAGATAATGCAAACACGATGGGAGGGTGGCAAAGAGACTGGGAAGGATGGAACGAGGTTAGAGATAGGGTCTGGGATGGTAAAAAGGGGAAGGAAATAGAGGTGAAGGTGAGAAATCCAATGATGTGAGATGAAGAGGTGAAGGTGGTATGGGTGACCAAGGAAGACAGTGGAATGGAGATGGGAATACAGAGGATGTACCCGATAGGAGAAAAAGGAGAGGAAATGGAGTGGGTCAAGGAGGTACGCATTACCGAAAGGGAAGGGGTAAGGGTGAATGCGGAGGTGTTGATCTGTTAGATGGAGGGAGATTGTAGGGATAAGATGAAGGTGTTCGAAATGATGAGCCGATTGTTTGGGGAAGAAGGGAGCGGGGACAGCGTTGGGCTCCACAGGCTTGAGCAGGAGGAGGTGGAGGTGCTGAAAAAGATGGTGGCGTGGGTGAGAGGTGACGGAGAGGTGGCGGAGTTAACAATTTATACAGATGGGAAAAAGGAGAGCAGAGATGGAGCGATAATCCTGAAGGATATCGGGGAAATAGATCAGGAGGGGATTGGGAGGATTAAGAAGGGGTTGGGGGAGATGAAAGGGGAGTGGGTGGATATATTCAGGGTCTCACGGAATAGGAAGGTGGTTATAGGGGTAAAGAAGGGGGTTGAGGTGAGGGGAATTCTGGGGGAGGTGGAAAGGGTGACAGGTGCCAGGGTGGTTGAAGCGGGGAGGGGAACAAAAACCATATAAATGGTAGGGATAGAACCGTGGATGGAAGATGAAAGGGTGAGGGGAAAAATAGAAAATTTGATTGGGAAAGGGACAAAGGTGAATAAAGTGTTAAGGGAGACGAATGGGATGAAAATGGCGGTGCTGAGGGCGGAATGGGAAAAAGTGGTAGCCTTATTGGGAAAAAAGGAGATTAGACTGGGGTGGAACAGGGTAAGTATTATAGAGGGTAGAGAGGATGGCAGATGCTTTGGATGTGGGATGAAGGGGCATAAAGTAGCAGGGTGTAAGGAGTCAAGGAGAGGAGTGAGTGCTGGCTATGTAAGAGCGAGGATCACATAGCCAGAGACTCTCGGCAGGACTTCCCTTTGTAGGGTATGTGGGGAAAGGAGAAACAAGCCAGGGGAGATATAATATAGTAGGGGAAGGAAGGGAGTAGATGAAGACGATGGAAAACAGGAAGGAAAAAATGGGAGGGACCCTCTGGACCCCTCAGAGGGGACGAGTCTGGTCAAATAGGAGGAAGGGGAGTTCAATGTGCGGGAAGAAGGAATGTAGGGGATAGATGGAGGGTGTTGCAGATAAATTTAGGGAAATGCAGGATAGCGCATGATATATTGGATGATGTGATTTTTAGGAGGGAAGTGGATGTGGTGTGTGGATCTGAGGTAAATGCTAGATATGTGGGAAAGCAGGGATGGATTATGGATGATACAGGAGAGGCAGGAATAAGAGTGGTGGGAGATGGTCTGAGGGCGTTTGAAGTGAGAAAAGCAAACGGATGGGTGGTAGTGCGAATGGGAGACATGGTGGTGTACAGTATGTATATAAGCCCAAATGTCAGCCTGGAAGAATATGAGAGGAGCATGACAGGATTGCAGGACTATCTGATGGAATCAAAAAGGAAAAGGATGATCATTAGGAGAATGGTGACAGGGGACTTCAATGCTAAGTATACTGTATGGGGGGGGGGGGGGGGAGAAAACGGACAGGAGAGGGGAGATCCTGGAGAAAGTGTTGACATCTAACGGGCTGGCGGTGCTGAATGATGGACTACTGCCCTCCTTCGTGAGGGGTGGTGGGGGTTCGTCATTCATTGATATAATAGCATGTGATGAATGGCTGGTTAAAAGGGTGAGTAGTTGGAGGGAGCGGGAGGATGAGGAAAGCTTGAGCTTACACAGGTATGAGGAGACGGATATAAGGAAAGGAAGAGAGGGATTATCGGAATGGGGATGTAGGTGGACGAAGGCCGAGACAGAGAGTATGAGGAAGAAAGTACAAAAGGAGATAGGAAGGGGACTTGGACATGATGTAGATGAATTGTACAATGTGATACAGGGCTGTAAAAGAGAGGGAAAGAGGGGCAATAGGCGTGAGCGGAGGGCTAATTACTGGTGGAATGAGGAAATAGAGGAGATGTGGAGAGAGTGTAAGAAAGAACGAAGACGGATGCTGAGGGGAAGAGGAAGGATAGAAGGAAAAGGGGATACAAAGAGAAGAAGAAGGAACTGGAGCGTAGGGTGGAGAGGGTTTTCTTAAAAAATTTGTTAACCAATTCCCTGTCGCATTGTTCTTTATCCAAGATTCGGACACTTCAACATGAAACGCCATATAGCACAATCATAAGCCAGACTTCTTTTTGAGACAGTCCAAAATAGATTTTCGAGCTTTGCTTTACGTAACTTGTAACTACGTAACACTATAGCCGCAATTTTCTAAGCTTATATTGTCGCTCATATTATTATTTTTCTTTTACTTGTTTTACTGCTAAGAGTTCAGATGGATGTAAAATCCCATTTAGTCTGTAGTTTACTTTTGGCAGTAGATTTTATAGACAACCTGTATAGTGAGATCCATTTGAGATAAAAGAGTTTATCCCATTTCCAGAAAATCGGAAGATCCAACAACAATGTATCTAAATACCACTAAAAGATTGGCCACATCACAAAATTCTCACAATCCAAAATTTATGAAAGTGGTGTGAATCATTTCGGTGAAAATTTAAACGTCCCACAGTTGAAACTCACTCTGTCTTTATGTTTATAGGTGCAAAAAGACTTAAATGGTGAGAGAGAAGATACTCAACTCTGATAATACCAAAAGAAACTTTGATAGTGAGTGCGAGATCAGAAACTCAGCTTTGAATAACCTGTAGTGTAAAAGAGACTTCAATAGTGGAGCAGAAAAGATACTTCTTTCAGTTTTCGATTTTTTAAACAGAAGTAGGAAAAATGGGACTTTTCAAATTTGGCGGGCCGCGTTCATTAGATTTTGATTTTTTTTAGTTGTTCTGCTGGAACACATGTCCTGTAAATTCACTTTATTTGTTGATGACACTAGTGCAACCTAGAGTAGTTCAGATATACAAACTTTACATACTACCATTACTATTAAGTCCTGGCCTGACTCGAATGGGCTTTGTTTTATCGTACAAAAGAGTTTTGTAGCCTCTCAAACTTAACAATAACTTAACAAGATCTTCAAATTCGATTAAGTTTTTTAGTCTCCATATTGACGGTGCCCTTAAATGGTATGTACATGTAGATAGACAATTTAGCGAATAAATTATACTCTGTTAAATCTGTGTCTAAACAGCTTGATTCTTCTACTGCTTTAACAGCTTACTGCTCTTTGTTCGAATCGCTCCTCCGCTATAGTTTGCCTTTCTGGGAGTCTTGTAATTTGCACTTCTTCTAATCTATCTTCAAATTACAAAAAAAAACTATTCGTCTCATTGATGGCTTAAGTAGTAGAGGAGACCGTGGCTTGTTGTTACAATTTTCGTATAATATATTTTCTTGTTGCTCTTTATGGATCTGAGATGCTAAGATTTGGTATGACGCTTTGTTAGTATTTGACCTACCTTGAGAAAAATTAGCATCAATACATTCTCAGCCGAAAACAGAAAAAAAAACACTTTGATTGGGATGGTGTCAAACGTAACAAATTGCCCCGAGTAGGAGCATATTGTTAGTCTGCTAAGGGTAAGTTGTTACATCTGGAAATTGAATAGTAATCACCTTAAACACAGTAACATTTTATTTTAAAGAACACATAGAAGGAAATTATTCGATATCAGAGTGGTCAGAGAGACAGAAAGGATCGTCATTTCCACAGGGCACAAGAGCCCACTTCTGGCACGTTCTGCACTGTATCCAGTTTTCACCGGATTTACTTTCGGAAAATGGTTCCAAACAGATGATGCAAAGGGCATTCTTCTTCGTCGTCACTTGAGAAATCATTGGTCGTCACAACTCGCTGCTTCTACTTTTGATTTTTGGGCTGCACTTTTTCAGTGTTCTTAGAAGTCTACCCTAGTACCTAGAAAAATCAAAAAGCAAATAAACAAAGGTATTGGTTTGCCATATCTTACTACTTTCCTACCTTTCTTTTAGGCACAGCCTGCTTCATGCGTTTTCTTTCATTTCTTGCTTCTTCTTCTGCTTTCAAAGCATCTTTCACAGGCGTGACAGTCAAAACGGAAGACTTCACTTTTTTACTTGCCGTTTTAATATTCTTTCTTGGCTGCGCTTTCGGGTATGGCCTCACTTGTTCTGGAGTTACTTCACCAATTGGAGCTGCGGTCTCTCAGGCTATGCCGGCACTTCTGATGTTTTTATTGAAAGGATGTTATTTTTCTGGGAGTAACAGCATTTATAAAAGCTTCTTTGGCAAGGGCAGGGATATCATATATGGATATTGGAACACCTGGGTGTGAAGTCATCCAATTGGAACATGCAGTATAATAGTGTTTTTTGAAAGGACCATAGACGGTTAAATCTAATGGCTGAAGACGGTGTAAAGTGTGAGGTGGAAGTGAGAGGAGGAAAATGCCGTTTTCTTTGCTAAATTCTAAATATGATTATCTAGGAGCAGTAAAACTGGAGAATCTATAGATGATGGGACGTGCCTATGAAAGTGTTCCATGAATTGCTTGAATATTGTGCCAGTGATCCACCCATTCGAATGAGCAGAGCCAATGCACCCAGTTGGTCCCTGGTTGACCAAGTGAGGCTTGAAATGCAATCGAGGAAAAATGAAGAGAGGTGGCACTGAATTTCCAGTGGCCCTGACTGCCAATTCCATTGTGACTGTTACTCCTTTTTCTCCAGAAGTCATTCTCCCTATTTGTTTCTTGCCCTTTTCTGCCAGAATTTTCGACGGTTTTTGGACTGTGGTTAACCCCGTTTCGTCTACGTTCCATATCTGGTGTGCTTCAAACTTATATCGATTCAAAACGTCTTCCAAATTATTGTAACACACTCCAACATTGTTGGAATTGAAGCTAGTCGCTAATCCCGTCGTCAATTTTCGGAATGGATCGCTTGCGCGCGAAAAGGGAATGTAACAACTTGCCCCGTGTAACAATAAGCCCCGGTCTCCCCTAAAGCGCATTGCGAATTAATTTCATAATTAGATCCATTATGATACAGATTTTTCATAACGATACAGATTTTTAATCAATAGAAACCCATAATTTTTCAATAAGCATGCTGTGCATTTGTTTTATTTGTCAAAATCAGTAGGTATTAAATTTTCGTAGAATATAGCTGAACTTCGATAATTATATTATAAAAATGTCTGATATCAGCGATATAGAAGAATTACCATCGACTCCTCCACACATATCGGAGAGAGTAGTACTAGTAGTACTAGTACTAGTAGAGTAGTAGTATGCAGTACTAAATATTTTTCCCCAAAAATCTAAGAAAATGTACGGAAAACTATATCAACGGCTTATGGACTGAAGAAAAACAAATAATATTTCGACATTCTCCGAAAATGTTTTGATTGCTTATGTTCAAGAATGAAATAAATGTAAATATTCCTTCAGCTTCCAGATCAGTCGGAACTGGAATAAACTTCTCAATCTGCACAATAAATAATCTTAGTATTTTTAAGAAGTATCCCAGGTAATACCATTAACTACAAGTTTGTAGAATTTCTTATGGAAATACGAGTAATTACTGTTATTGTGTTCAATATAAATATAAATATAATATTTATAGTTCTTCATTATTCACCGGGTGTAGAAAAAATAGCGTATTCAACTCTCATGTAATGGTTATCAACACATGATCGTTGCTTAATGTACTAAAATCTGTATATATCATCTTATCTTTTGCTTTATCAGTATAGCATAGTCAGTATTTTCATTTTTTTTATATGTTCTTGTGAATTTTATATTTTTATATTTTATCTTTTTTTTTAAATATATCGCTTTGTTCATACAATAATATAATTTTTCTTGACAATAAAGCTTATCTCTCTTTCTTTCTCTTTCTCTCTCTTTCTCTCTCTTTCTCTCTCTTTCTATCTCTCTTTCTCTCACGTTCTCTCCCTTTCTCTCTCTTTCTCTCTCTTTCTCTCTCTTTCTCTCTCTTTCTCTCTCTTTCTCTCTCTTTCTCTCTCTTTCTCTCTCTTTCTCTCTCTTTCTCTCTCTTTCTCTCTCTTTCTCTCTCTTTCTCTCTCTTTCTCTCTCTTTCTCTCTCTTTCTCATATGTTGATATAATTAGCCATTCTGCATTTTTAGTTTTTTTTTGGACAGATACAAAAAGTTTTAAACATCTTAATCATCTATTTTTATTCCAATGACATTCCATAGTAATTTATCAGCAATTTCTTCCATCCAACATATCGATTATTCTGCTTTTTTTAAGTAGCGTTCCGTATTAGATAACCGATGTTTTGCCACTCTTTTTCTACCAAAAAAAAAGAAACAAAATTAAGACTTCAGCTGAACCATATAATTACACCAAATAGAATACACTAATCGAATATATCTCCGCGGCTCGATTAAACCAAAGAAGTTCGTATGAATGGGATATATATTGATATGATATTTTATTTTGAGTTTTGTAATTTTTTTTAATATTTTTATTGTTTAATTTTATGATTTTTGTTTTACCCGAAATAATATCAAGTTTAGCAGTTTTAATTTACTACACAGTGTACTCACACCTTTTTAATGAAAACTCAGCTTCTCAGGGTTTGGGTTCATGGGTTTAATGTGTAAAAAATCTAATTACTGTTCTTTTTTTTAATGGGCGCCAAAATTCTGTTATTTAAATAAAAATTTTAATAAAGTTTTTAACATCTTATTTGGATTTAAACACTTTCCTAAATACGGTCCTGTGTACTCACCCTGAAAATGCCCCAGTGATGTGAGACAGGTGTTCAATATAGTTGTACCAACTGATAAAAAGTATTACTTCGATTTAATACTTGGGATGAAACAATTTTAAATTTATTTTATGAAAATTAATTTTGTGAACATAAATTAGCAACATAAACGTTATTTCTTACATCAAATAGGAAAATTAACTTAACTAAGATGGTCTTTCACTCAACAATCACATTCATTCAATGAAAATTATTTTTAATACATGCAATTATGCAACTTCTTATACATTAGTGTATTTACAGTGATACCGTTTTGAATACGCCAAAACGAAAAGCAAAATGGACGATACAGTTGTATCTGCATTTGCAAAATATCTAAGTTCCTTTTATATACACTCACAAGTATGTTTTTTATTTTAAATTGAAGTTTATTAAATACCTTTTATCTTCTATTAATGTTGAAAAATGAATAATCACTTCTTTCCTGTTCTAGACCGCCCTGGGCCTTTGTGAAGTAACCTCCAAAACGAAAAGCAAGATAACTCCAATGCAGAATGCCTCTTGATGAACTTTAATATATGGTTTATTTAAATTTATTTACTTACGAAGATCCCTCGGTGTTTATTTTCTTCAGGAACCGTGTTACAAGGTTAGTTAAACTATTTTCACTATGATTTAAATAGATATTTTATCAAATTTCCAAACTTTTTTCACTGAACGAAATAACGTGCTCCTTGCAGAAAATTCATTTTCGAAAAAGGGACGACGCTTTCTCTAGAAACAATTACCTAACAACCCATTTCCCTTTTCTTGCTTAGCAACAAACTGCCTACTATCTGTAAAAGTAAATTCTTTGTTTGATTGTCATTGACCAATCAAATTAACTTATAGTTGTTCATTAAATAGATTTTATTACATTCTTTGATAGATTTAATATTTTTTAAAAGAAAGCATCATATTTTAAATTTCTGAATGGATTATTTAAGTTAAAACCTTTTATTAATTAAATTTTTAAATTATCTGACATATTCAATTTAGGTTGGTAATTTTCCTGTTCTAGCTGACAATTCTATGTTCAAACCTGTCATACATCAGATGATAAATACTTTCATAGGTGTCATATATCTAATAACTGTATTAAAAGTTTTTCTATTTAGATTCTACCATAATACGAATAAAATTTCGTAATGCTTTTGGACAAATTTAATTTTACATGAAGAAATTCAAGATAATACATCAAAACCATAAACATTCCCGTTTAAAGGTGGATCTTATATTTGATACCAGGTGATTTGTTTGAGTTTTCTTTATATAATTGAATTTTAGACTGTATCCATTGTATGTATGTACGAAGTACATTACAAATTTTGAATTGCTTCTTTGAGTTTGATTTATTTTAATTTGAATCATTTAAATAGTTTTCCTTTAATTTTCTATAATTATTGAAGATTTTATGTTAGAAGTAACTCGCGTCGGTTATGTACAATGTGTAGTTATTATTTTTCATATCAATATATTAAAATGCTGCTTAATGGAGAAAGGAACATACATAATTAGACGGCGTCTTACACCAGGATGTTTTGTTGATGCTGCTCATATTTTGGCAAGGTCATAATTAATAGGAAAGAGGTAATGACTTAACAATGGGGAAGAGACACATAGGTTAGGTTAGGTTAGGTTCTATGTGAGTGGGGCCTTCTCGTCACCTCCACTGCGACCCCCGTTGGGTCTATTGTGGCTCACCCCTAGGGATAATAATTCACCCCACAAGCCTGTGCTTCTGACGAAGTCCATGGTTGTATTTGGTGATACTTTTTTAAAGTCGCTCGGCTCTAAGGTACTAGAACCGAATATGTTATATCTTACCCTGCCCAAATCTGGGAATGAGCATGGTATGTGCTCAGCAGTTTCGTCTTCCAAATTACAGAACAGACAATCCGAGGTCTGAACCAAACTCATCTTCTTTAGGTGGTAATTTAGTCGACAATGTCCTGTGAGCAGTCCCGACAGAATGCGAAGGTTTGTTCGACTCCATTCCAGGATCTGCTTATTTTTTGTACTCGGAGGGTTGTATATAAACGCCTTCGAGTGAAAGAGCCCCGGTATGTCTGCCCAGTACGTAAAGGTTTTCCTCTCCGCCCAGGTAGCTATGGCTGATCTAGCAGTGCTTTCTGCAATGTCAAAAAATGGTTCAGGTCCGATAAATAGAGACTCTGATCCCTTCTTTGCCAGAGTGTCGGCCTTCTCGTTGCCCTCCACTCCTCGATACCCGGCACCCAGGTCAAAGTGACTCTGTTTTCCGTGCCTAGTATATCAAGGGATTGTAGACAGTTATATACTAGCTTAGATTTTATCCTGTTGGAGCTCAGTGCTTTAAGAGCAGCCTGGCTATCTGACAGGATGTGTATGTTCTTTTTAACAACAGGCTGATTCATCAGCTCTTTTGCAGCCAATTCAATGGCGTATACCTCAGCCTGAAAGACGGTAGCGTACCTACCCAGGTTGGCTGTGATTTCAACTCTGGGTTTCCTGCTGAAGACCGACGCTCCAGCCCCGTTTCCGGTTTTGGATCCGTCAGTGTAAATCACGTAGTCAGTTTCTAGGAAGGAGATTTCTTTGCTGTCCCATTGGTCTCTCGTGGGAATGAGGACCTTAAAGGGCTTATCCACGTGAAGTTTCGTGACAGAGAGATCCGAGGGCATCCCCAGAATGTGGTGATTTTGTATTTCCCTCAGCATTCCCGAGTGATCCCTCAGAGTCTCTCCATTTATTTGCCTCTCCACTGATATCATTCTATGAGCTGCTCTCCTGGCTTCCTTCTCCAAATAAATGTGGAGAGGAGTTAGTTGCAGGAGGGCTTCCATAGCTGCCGTTGGTGTGGATGACATTGCTCCGGTAATGGTCAGGCATGCTGTTCGCTGCAAGCCTTGCAGCTTTGCTCTAGCTGTCTTTTGCAGACTTTTGAACCACCAGACAACTGAGCCATACGTGACCATTGGCTTAACCATTGTTTGGTAAATCCAGTAAATCTGTTTGGGGTTCATACCCCAAGATTTTCCTCATACCCTTCTGAGATTCCAGAGGGATAGTCTGGCTTTGTTTACCACTCTTTCCAAGTGGGCGTTCCAGGTGAGTTGTTTATCTAAAATTACCGCTAGATATTTCACCTCCGTCGCAAATGGAATGCTCACGCCGCCGAAAATTGGCTGGCGGAGTCGCTGTAATTTTTTCCTCTTCGTGAAGGGAACAATTACGGTTTTGAGACACATAAGTACTATCGTTAAAAATTGGCAGGTGTCTGATGATGTAAGCTGTTTAAACCACAGACACATCTAACTCGGAATAGCGGAAACTGAAACCGAAGCACAAATATATCGTAGTCCCCGCAGAACCAACTGGGATGGCTACATAACACACCTAGGGGTTGAAGAGAATAGTAACTTAGACATATAACATATAACACAAATGACCTTGAGCTGGATAAGGGACAACTGCAGGACGCAATCACCTCAGCTTTCAATGATAACTGCCCACCCATTAGCAAGGAACACACCTGGAACGTATCCTAGTGGAACAGCAAACTGTCTGAGAAAAGAAAATCAATCAGAAAACTAAACTATAGGTTAGTGGAGGGAATACAAAAACTCTACCTGAAGGTAGCCAAAAGAGAATTGTGTTGAAAGCTCTGTGAGGATGTAGAATGCACGCATAAGAAAGTGGGACTTTACTATATTCTCTCCAAAGAACCCCATAAACGATTCAAACCAGTGGGACAGAATCAGGGGTCTATACGCAGAATGGAAATTATATGGAATCAATAAACACAAACATATCAACTGTGGCTTGGAGCCTACCTAACAGGCATTACGGGAAAAATGGCAGAAAGTTATAAATGTGGGAAAATCTAAATGAACAATTAACTTATTGAAATCGTATAAATCGACAGGAAGGGATGGATCTATCCATTATGCTACAAGAAGAAAAATATTTACTAGCAAATGAACTGTGTCTAGTACTAAGGGTCAGCCTCACACCATCCAGCCTCATTTATACACAAGAAAAACTGTTGTACAGGCACATCAACGATACGGTGTTAGCAAACTAGCCCCTGCACAAGGTTCTATATGCCTATACAATGGAAAAATCCACTGAAACAACACTGCAGCTCGTGGAGAAAGTGAAAACTGTGTTGAGAAACAAAGAGGTTTTGCTGGGTTTATTCCTGGATATCGAGGAAGCATTCAACACCACTTATTAGACTCAATATCAAGTCAATCGAGATGAAAAGTATGCATACTTAGAGAAAGAATAATCTACCCCTCTTCAATTGGAGAAACATTGACAGAGAAAGTTACTAGGGTCTACTGGCAAGAAGCTGTCTTGTTCCCATTTCTATGGAACTTGGTGGTGGAGGACCTGCTCATCACATAAGAAAGGAGTGAGCACAAAATTGAATACACATTCGATATAGTGTATAGTGAATATAGTGAGTATAGTGAATGAGGTCCAAGGAAAATTCAAAATCAAAGCTAAAGTGCAAATGACACTGAATCTAGTCAGTCCATGGATAAAATAAAAGAGTCTGAATAACAACCAGTGTTGCTTTCCCGAAGAAGGATGTTAGAGAGATAAGGACTTCTGAACCTTCAAAAGACCCACCTCCAGCTTAAATATCTTGGAGGGATTTTAGACTTAAAACTTAACTGAAACCAACAGCTAGCAAAAGTAGAGAAGTAGGTATAGTGGACAATTATACTGAACCCAATAAATAGCACAAGGCACAAAAAAAACGGCTGGATATTTCCCCGATAGACATAACAATCACAGACGGATCCAAGACCAATGAAGGAACTGGAGAAGTAAATATGAAGAAAGTACGCAATTTACGTATCTAAATATGCATAGATAGCCAGGTGAAGCTGGAGACTCGTATGAACCGAAAAGTGACACCAAGGCTGATTTTGAAATGCCGAGAAGAGGCCCCTCAGAACACAAAAAAATCACCAGTTCTACTAAAGACTGATGATGGAGTACGACTGAAGATCCTTCAGTTATAGGAACTGTCACGTTAAAAACAACTTTACGAGCTTGGAATTTGATTTAGCATTGAGGCCTGATGAGCTAGCCAAAGATGGCTGATCAATTCCATATATTGGCCCATTATCCGCTACTTATGGTTATTAAATCGGCCATCCAAGGATGCATAAGGGACTGGGTGAAACTAACACAAGGAGGGGTGGAATGAAACCCTTCTCATGCACTACGGGAAAACCTTCATTACACAACCGTCGGAATATGAAATGGAAGAACTATTCAAAATGAGCAAGAATCAAAACTGAACAGCCCAAAAGGTTGAGGTGTGGCTGACGATAGAACAGCACCCGAGCAATAAACAAATCTTTTTGATATTTGATAGGTACACATGTCAAATCACAGCCCAATTGCACCACATATTATTAAAAATAAATGCCAGGTGCGGATGTGTGTGTGAAAGCGCACCCTTGAAAATATGTAGTCATATTTGAAAAGAGCACTAAAAACTGAACCAAAAACCACGGTTTAAATTTTTGCGCGGACAATTTCACTACTCAAATTAATGGTGAACTTATTCTGGAGAATTATTAAATAACCCTTTCAAGTGTGAACAACTTAAACTTAATATTAAGTGACAAGTGACAATAACAATGAAAAATAACACGGCAAACTCTATAATTAGAATTTTCGAAGCTATAACTTTTTTAAACTATCTACACCCACGCCTCTGATCAAACCATTGAAGAATAGTATCAAACAGATACACTCTAGTACTTAAATGATTTATTTTCAACCAGTTTATCGGTACCGTGGTACCAGAAGATTGAGATCTATTGCTGCTATAGGTACCGGTAAAATTTTTTATTAGGCTTAACGCCTTGAAGGAGTTAATATTTATTTTTCTGTTGGGCCATATAAAATCTTTTTATTTCTTATAATGAGACGTTAGCAGTGTTTATGATATTGTCTGTGATGTTTTCGGTGTACCAGAAGCTTTTATGACGTGTTGAAATTTATTTTCCTCGAAAAATTTAAATGTCTGAAACAAATAATAATTGAAGATAGTACTTATTACTCTAGTCAACAAGTTCAAAAACGTGTTAATTCTTGATGAAGCTCCTAAAAATATGAGCGATGGATCATTCGATTCGGGATGACGTCTAGAAAAATGTATCGAAAGTATGTATTAGCACATAAAAAATTGCAATAATTGTTATTTACAAATTAAGATGAAAAAAAGATAGCATTTAGTTTTTTGTTAATAATTCGAAAACTATTAATATTCAAGGAATTTTAAAAAAAGATCCTTAACGAGGAGGAAATTTCCAATAAAAAAGTTTGGATTCCCGGAACTCTATCTCTATTATTTACAATTTCAATTCAACGCTGAAAATAGGTCTCCGCGAGTCATTTGGGTATGCGTGCGACTCGTCAAAAGCAAACAGGTCACATTAAATAGGTATTAATTGTTGATTTAAAAATTTGAAAAAATTATGGTGTAGTCTGATCACTTCAAAGAATTAACTACCGTTGGAAAAAATTCATAAAGGTAATTTTTCAACAAGTTAGGCAATTGTTATTTAACAAAATGTTCTTGAACTTCCTTGTTTATTTTAAAATAAAAAAAATGTTTAAATAATTGTCTTAAAAATGTGGAGCCCTTCCTATATACATACTTAACAAGATCTCGTCATAGAAGTTTGAAAAATTTCATTACTTTGCTTATAATTGTTTCAAGTTAACAATAAATGACTGATTTGCCATTTTTTGCTAAATTTATGTATTTCAAGTAGCAATTTTTTTGGAAAATCAGCAACATATTTGAAGACCATCAAGAAACTTCATCGATTAATCAAACAAAGCCATTCTATAGCGTTCGTTAAAAGAACTGAAATAAAACGATTATGTGCGTTAAATTCCGAAACTTAGTTTGCTAAGTTAGTTCACAAGCTAGAAGAAAAAGAACTGAAGCAGATTTACGTGAAATAACAATTTTTTATATTTGAGGTAGAGTAGCAGAAATTGATATAGTGATGCAAACGGTGTCGCCGAAGCGAATTCAGTTTAGTGTTTAGTGAAGTTTAATATCGAACAATAAATATAATATGTCCGTTTAATGATCGAAGATACATTTTTTTAATATCTTTTGAAATAACCCTTATACTGAACTTTGTTGTAAGATTGGTACACCCTGTAGATACCTTTTATAGTTAGGAGTATAATAAAAAATGAAGCCTCCCACATAATTTCCTAAAATACATGTGTTATGTAACTTTTTAGATTGTAAGTAAAGCGAGAAGTTTACGGTTAAACCTCTTTAATTTTTTCCTTCCCTTATTTCAGACCTACTATTTTTGCATTATGATAATGATCAAAGAATATCAATTAATGCATATTAGGTGATTGGATAATGTTTTTTTATTATAAATTGATTCAAAATTTCTTAATTAGTAGATGTTTACTAGGCGTAGAATCAATTTATTAGGACATTAATCCATGTCAATGGTCATTAATGTGAATATATTTTCATATGAAATGTTGCTGATTGAAATCAATGTTCTTCGTATATTGAGTAATAATGATTTCGAGCATCGGAACAAAATGAATGTAAAAAATCATTGTGTTTATGTTTTTTTCTATTAATAATACGTACGTCTTTCGTTCTGTGTATACTTAAAAAAATGACTAAACAGCGTCATCGCTAGCTTCCTTTGGATATAGGTAAATTAGGTTAGATGGACTTAAAATTAAATTTAGTATCAGTAGATTGCGTTTGGCTAGAGAGTTTCTGGACACCCTTGTTTTTTATGATGATGGATGCATTATTTTTGGTGGAATATTTGAAAACATATATATAATCGGGACCCTATTTACCAAATAATTGGTGTCAGGGTATTTAAATGCTTATAAAGCTTTTCCAATATTTTCGGTTTTTTCCCATTTTTCTTGCGTCCATCCATGTTTTCCTTTAATTTTTCAATATTTCTGAAATAATTTTATTCCATGTTTGTCTTGGTCTTCCTTTTTTTTTATTTTTACACTAGAAGACCCGACAGACATTGTCCTGTCTTTCTTTTATATAGTAAATATTTGCCGAATAATAATGTACAAGGACAGGAATATTGGGGAAGCGGCAAAATTGTAAAATGAGTACTCTTTACACTATTTTCCAAGCTTTCGGAATATCTTTATTTCCATTTTCAAGGATAGCATTCGAGATTGTATTAAAAGTTATTTTAACAATAATTTTGATTTGAATTTTTTTAAAAATAAATGTGAAAATGATGTCAAACAAAATCGTTTGCTTATAGAATAAGAAATAGTATAAAATTATAACTAACCTATATCTAAAAATATCAAGATTGGTTAGGTTCATCTTCTTTTTTTTTAATTTGCTTGATGTTATTTTAACCTCAATTGTTTAAAATAGACGAATTTGAAATTTGATTACACTCATGCTCCCTATCAATAGCCAAACGGTAGCAATAAATATCACTCAAATTTTTATGATCACTCTTTCCATTGATGATATTTTGTTCTTGAGATATGTGAGCCATTTCCAAGAAAAGTCTTTTTTTGGTATTTGATTGTATATCTAAAATACTGACAGAATCAAAATCCATAATATGGTCTTTATCAATTATATGTTTGGCCAAAGCACATCTATCGGGATATAATCTGGAAACACTTTTATGGAGAGAAATTCGGTTTTTTAATTGTTCCCAATGTTAAGATCAAGGAATCATTCTCGATTAACGTAAGTTATGAAATTGTTGTAGCGGACTGCTTTATAATTTATGTTTTTTTCTCACTTTTGTAGTTTCCTGATGATGTAAATAAAGATTTACGAAAGCTTGGAAATTTAAAAAGAGTACACTTTTCCTTTTTTGCTGCTAACCTCAATAGTATTTGTCTGTGTGTGTCCTAATTGATCAGCAACGATCACATGCGTTTATCGCTTTTCAGCTTATATATATATATATAAACTATAAATTTTTTATGGGGCACAGCCAAAATGATTTGTTGATGGTAAAGAAGACTCTTTTTTACTAATCCAAGCTTTCGATAATGTTTATTATCATTTTCAAGGTAGCAAGTGAGTTAATTCCTTTGAGAATGTAAATTCGTTTGTCAAACATGGAAACTAATCTTAACAAACTATTATTGAAAATTTACACATATTTAAAAAAAATTAAAACTACTAAAATTGTTAAAAATGACAAATTCAGTCATCTTGGTTCCATTATAAACTACACAAAACAAGTAACTGCCTATACCGATTGGTATATAAAACCAACAAATTCAGGAAGGTATATAAACTATCATTCTTTTCACACCAAAAAAATGAAAATAAATCTCATTCAATGTCTCAAAAATAGAATTGAAAAAATAGTTCACCCTTCCCTAAAACAAAAAAATTTAAAAACTTTACGTGATATCTTATTAGAAAATTCTTACCCTAAAACACTTCTTAACAGAATTCTTTTTAACACTAATTCTGATAGAAGCTTTCTTAATATCTCAACCAATCAAACAGATGGGAACAGAAATATTGAAAATATCAATTATGTGTCGATTCCAAATATTGAAAATTTATCAACACAAATAATAAAACTTTTCAAAAATGAAACTAATATAAAGATAACAAAAAAAAATGTTAAAACAATTGGAAATTTAAACAGCAAAGTGAAATATTCCACACCTGACTTAAAGAAATCAAATGTGGTCTATAAAATCAAATGCAATAACTGTGATCTTAACTACATTGGTACAAGCTCTAGAAATCTTACTAATCGAATCACATCTCATAAAAGTGATATAAAACTTAACAAAAAGTCATGTGCATTAACACAACATACCATTGAAACAGACCATAATATGTTATTTGAAGAAACTAAAGTATTACACACTGAACAAAATATTTCTAAGAGATATTTTCTTGAAATGATAGAAATTAACAAGGCTAAGAATAGTATGAACAAGAAAAGTGACATTGAAAATCTTAGCAATATTTATAGCTACCTCCTGACTTTGGACTAAAATATAATATTCGATACAATCAATCATCTAATATACATTTTTTCATAAAAAATAGATTTATTTTTAAATGTCAAAGTTTTTAACAAATTATATGTCAAAATCACTTTCTTAGGTTATAATCTAACCTAACATTTTCTTAAAACTTCAATCAAAAAACAAAACCTAAGAGATATGAATAATTGCAAAATAAAACAAAATTGTTTATTGATTTGTCTATGTGAAGTATGTCACCATATACCATTTATGTTAAAATTATAATTCAATATTTTATATAAATTTTTTTCAACTTTTACAAGATTTTTTAACATTTTATGTATCACTTTTAATTAATCCTATTAGAACCATTTTCGACTTCTACACGGCATCCATTAGATAGTTAATTGGTTTCGTGAAAATTTTAAGATTTTAAATAACCACTGTAACGTCGATTATCAAGTTTAGGTCTTAGGGTCTTATTCTACTTGTATTTCACATGAAACTCGATGGTGAAAACGGCTTTGATTTCAAATAATGAAGCCTACATGTGTCATGGGCTACCGGTCTATTATTGTTCATGAATGTTTTGTTCATCGTATGGTAGAGTTTCATTGTTTTTTCTATTCTTTTATCAATTTCTGCTGCTTGAGGTCCTTGTTGATCAATTGTTATTCCCAAGTATTGAAATCGCGTTCTATAACTTGTCCTTCAATATCTATACCTATTTCTTCTCCTATAACCATAACTTTCGTTTTGTTTTTATTCATAACCATCCCTTTTTCCTTCAAGATAGTATTTCATGTTTCTAGATTATGTTTCAGATTTTCTTCAGTTTTCGCAAAAATAACTATATCGTCAGCAAATGCCCCTTCTGACACTCCTACTTTGTTAAGATCGATGTATCCTATATTGAATTTTTTTGTTTTTCCTCACATTTCTTTATTATTTCGTCCATATAGGTAATGAATAAAGTTGTGCTTAAACTGCATCCTTGTCTTAATATTTAAAAACACACTTCTGTTAAAATTATGTAATTTCCTTGTTAATATTATTTAAATTTTTAATATATCTTTGAAGCCTATTTATTCTCCCATCTACTATATTTAAAAACTCCTAGTTCGTTGAGCGTCCTCCATAAACTAGAAACATTTAAAATAACAAAGAATTTGCAGATGTCCAAACTAAATATTTTTTAGACCATTCTTCGCCATTTTCTGCACAGACCTAGTGTCAGATTTAAATAAATTTACATTATTAACACATCCACTGTCATCATCCCTTATATATATTTATGAATCATCTGTTTGTGTGTGTAGGGTGTGTTTAAAAATTGCTAGCTTTATGCAAATCGTTCGTAGAATAGAAACTGGTCTAGTCAGATGATTTTTTTTTTTCGGTAAAGAGTAAAGAGAAGGGTTGAAATACTCTTGCACAATAATTGTGTTCGGTGTGTAGAATTACTTTGGTGAGATACGAGGTTCGAATTTAATCCGAAATGTCATGAAACATATTTTCATCTTCTCTATGTTCCTTGTGGTGTATTCATTATTCTCTTACAATTTTCAGTTTTCCACTGGTATAATTCAAACTTCAGTGTAAATAAATAATAACAAAGTACCTCTTTTGACAAATATAATTCGAAAATTGTATTCTCGTAGACATGAACGTCCATTAACGTTACGATGTGCTCGTAGAAAAACACCGGATGAGTAAAATTGACAGTTTTATAATATAATTGAAGACAATACGAACAAGCATTCTTTAGAAAAGCCCCAGCAAAGAATTATTCAAATGTATTGTAGTTTTATAGCTGCCGGCTTTTGCGTTGTAAATCACAAAATTTACGCCTACAAATTTATTTATATCCTTAGGTATCCTATTCGTTATAGATTTTCTCTTATAATAAGGTTTATTGAAACAGTGACGTACGCAAAAGAAAATCGATAGATAATATTAAAACAAATTGAAATCTCCCTTTGAAATCTTCGGGAACGTGTAAAAAGATGCCTATGAAAGTCAGACCGTGACAGTGACCGTTCAACTTAAGAAGCAACAACTACTTCCCGGGATATATGCCCCGACAGACATTGAATTACACTTCTGAGTCAAACGGGGTCGGTACCTGAATCTGTTGCCCTTGACCTTCGTTGGAATCACATAACTCCTCTGTTGATTGCGTTTTTCGTCGTCTGACATTTCGATAATTATTTAATTCAATTCAGAGACAGTTCACTGACTGCGCCATGTGTTATTTGTAAAGTTTTTTTTTTTATTAAAATATATATATTACATTGTCTCCAGTCCAAAATTATGCTCTTAGTGCTTCTGGACGGATGACATCTACCTTGTACTGATGAGGCGCAAATACACCGAAACCGGTCTACAAGTGTTGTTGTCCCTTCTAATTACAAACCAGAATGGTTGATTATATCTTGCAGATATACAAGCCCCGTTTAACTTAGAAGTATAATTCAATCTCTGTCGGGGCATATAGCCCGAGAAGTAGTTGTTGCTTCTTAGTGAACGGTCTCTGTTCTTTGGAAATTCTTTTTCAAAAACTTTGTAAGGCGTTGGGCGAGTTCCTAAATTCCTAAAATATGACAATTTATTACAGGAATCTGTAATTAAGTAAAATACATTGACGTTGTTCTACAAAGTCTGTCTGACAACCAACTGACTTCCAGTACATGTCAAAGCACGAACAAGCTTCAACTCCAACTGATTGGTTTTCCTCTAGAACAATATGGCCGACCTGTCAAAGTCAGGTGTTCAGGAATGGTCTATAGGCACCTCAAAAAGCTCAAACTAGTGGAGCGAGAAGAATGTAGATTCTGTGGAATGGAAGAAGAAACCTCCATTCACATACTTGCGGATTGCATAGCAATAGAGAATCCTAGAGCAGAACAACTGAAGACTATTGGATAGAAGAGGGACACTAATCTAAACCAACGGATTTCCTTCATTTCCTTCGGGAAATGATTCCAAATCAATATTTCTCAACCATTCAGTGATGAGGGATCATCTAACCAAATTTCTATCTTGCCATGGATCACCAACCTTTTGGTTACAAAAATTTCCTGTCTCGAATATATATATTTTTTGAAATCCATTAGGTATCTTAGAAATGTTGACGATGGAAGGATTGAATCCACTTTTTAAGTTTTCCGAATAAGTGAGTTTTTCTTGTATTTCCTCTTTAATCTCAGCACACTGCTTGGCAAATAATCAGAAGTTTGGACTCATAGCAACTATTTGCTCTTATCAGTTAATAATGTTTGTAATTCTTCTTTGTCTTTGTCACTTATTTGATATTTTTCGGAGGGCTCCACTTCGAGTGGTTCACTGGCTTTAAACAACTGTGATACGTCCAACGATCACCTATGAAACGATAGTCTGGTGGAGAAGGACAGAAGTGTCTTCTGCAGTGAATATATTAACTGCAATCCAAAAACAAGCTCTCCTTGGTATCACCGGGGCATTGAACAGCACATGGTCATCCACCTCTGAAAATGAGGAGGATGCCATGATGACGATACTCGAGCATATGGAGGAGCACAAACAATGTTCGAGAAAGACACATTTATACAACTGGGACAATACTAGATGAGCCCATATTTCAAATGAGTTTGGATAGCATGATACCAGAGAAAATATGCACACATGAATATCATAACCCCATCTAGGGAACAGGTAATCCTGGAGACATCATCTGGTTCACGGATAGTTCTGAAGCAAACCATGGAACTGGGGATGATATAAACGGACCTATAAAGAAAATGTTTTTCAGCCTTGGAAGCAGAGGATATACTGAACAAAAAATTTAAATATATACTGACAGAAGTCCAACCACTGTGTCTAGACTGGTAAAAAACAGTAAATAATTCCTAAATAGGCTGGTGAGAGACAACACAGTGTCTGTAGTATGGGTACCGGAGCATGACGGGATTGCAGGTAATTGAATTGCCGGGCCAGTTAGCTAAATAATGCTCTAAAGGAGACTCCACAGGTCCGGATCCGTTTTGTGGAATCACAAAAGATTGCATAAGAGGTGAATTCCGGGATTGTCTAGAAAAAGAACACCAATTCAAATGGGAGTCGCCTTCATACAAAGAGTGAGTTTACTGAACAAGGTAGACAAGGAGCCCCTACTCATTTATTCTGCTTCTGTGCGAACTTACCAGGACTCAGACACAAGCACTTTGGAGAGGAATGGTTTAACCATTACAACTACTGAAAATCCCCCCACTTAAACTAGTTGCCTATATAGAGGACACGAAGCTTCTGGAATGGAAAAGAAAAAAATGGAAATAGTATAAAGATTTAATTCAAGTGTCTGGGCTCAATCCAAACAAATGAATGAATAAAAAGGACCACTTCGCATGCTTCCAGAGAGGTCCGCTGACCAATGGGAAAAATTATATCAAACTTTGGGATTTTATTGGTCGAATCAAAATCAACGCACCGGGATGAACGTTACATTATTTTCATAGGAAATTGAACGCTCAATAAAAAAATAATTTTTTATAAACCTACTTCTTCAAAAGTTATTCAGTGTGTAACGGTTTCAATTCAACATTGGGTATTGAAGAGATATTTTAACTTTGACCATACAATTGTATTAAGATAAATAGTATTTATGAATGTAAATGAAATCCACCACTCACCTTGTATATATTGCTCTAATACCATTTACTAAAATAATTAATAGTTGATAATCAATAGTTCAACATCATTGCCCAAACTTTATTTGGTTATGTTTACATTTTCTGACAATGAATCTTTGTTAAATTCTCAAGAGGCCTTCGACCTATTAAGTCAAGTTCAATGAACTATACAGCTACTTGTTACATTAACCTTTGACCTGCTCACCTGTTGCTAAAGGTAAATAAATAGAAGAAGACCGACCTTGACCTTGTGAGGCTTGGACTGGTCCATAATCCTCCATTCTTGTGCTGGTGCTTTTCAAGAGGTCACCTGAATTGTGCTCTTTCGAAGTTATTTCGGATTTAGCCCAGCTACAATCGTAATCTGTTAGGAAAATTTAGTGATACCTTAAGTGGTTATTTAAACGCATCTAGCGGATTTCCTCCTAACAGGAAAAAGGATATTGCTTTGAGGTCACCTTCCATCCATGATCTCTTATTCGTCGTCTTATTCATCGTCTTATTCATCGTCTTATTCATCGTCTTATTCATCGTCTTATTCATCGTCTTAGACATCATCTTATTCACCGTCTTATTCATCATCTTATTCAGTACATCGTCTTATACACCTTCTCATTAGTAGTCTTCGATACCATCTTCACAGTCGTTTCCACTGACGGCTTGAGACTTCTCTTCTTAGATCTCTTCCTAGTCTGTAACAAAGCCGTGTACGTTACGCAAAAGAAATACGAGTGGCAGAAAACTTACCAGTAGAGGATCAGCCCCCTTCGTCCAGCTCCGGCGACATATTGGAAACACAACACCTGATACATTCCAAGTAAGATCGTTTATATTACTGTGCTGTGCCTGCTGCTTGTAGGTGTCTCAGATAGTTTGTCAACAACTCTATCAGGGTTTACTGTTATACTTTATTGCACAATTCGTTAGGAAGTTGAACCTACATAAATGTAACCTATTGTGACAACTGCTCATAGATATTTCCTAGTTAATAATTGAAATACTAACCCCTCAGTGTAATCCAAAAGTATACTCTTGGAAGCCATTCTGCCATCTGGTATATTAGTACATTGTTATTTATACTGTACATTTTAACCATTAGCTGTGCCCACTTGTACATATTACTTTTAAACATAATCATTTTATATTTTATTTTTGTATTAGGTTAGTTTAATATTTAACAACGTGCTTTCGATTGTCACTTGATAGCGACAGCTGAAAGTAGGTCAACGGCATGAGCCACCTTCTATTAGGCCTACTCTACACCTATAAAACTGTTGTAGGACATAAAATTGAGTGACTATCAATGATTTAGTAAACGTAAAATAATTTAGTGAAACCGTTAAATAATTGTCTTTTATTTTACCTCGACCCCTCTCCGTTGAGAAACCGGCAATCATTATATATTTTTTAAGAAAACCCCCCTCTTTTTGTCACCTCAACTCCAGTAATGGAGAAAAGGGGGTGACAAGTGTCAATGTTACATCCAAAGATTCCAGAGTAAAGTTAATTTTGTTTCTAGTTTCAAGTGAATTTTTGAAATATTTCATCATGGATATACCATAATTTGTGACCTGAAAAAAAAGTGCTAACATTTTACTGGAAATTAGCAAATAAATAACTTTGACAATGAATAACTTGTGAAGGAGTAGATTTATCGAAAATGACAAGATTCCTTTTTTATAGAGCATTGACTTTCTTATAAAAATATCTCACAGCGGTACGTTGATTTTGAAACAGGCAATAAAATTCCATAATTTTTCCCATGTTAGTTAAATGGGAAACATAAATTCGCCATGAGCTATCTTTAGAATTGTTAGTTTTTTTGAACCAGTCTAATGAACAAACTTCAAGTCCCGGAAAAAGAGAGACAGATGCTTCAAAAGATAATGGTGATAATAGTGTAATGTTTTTGTTATTTATTTAAAAAGTTTTTACTTGTGGGATAAAATTATACACACTCTACTTAATGTCTACTAATTTATTTACACTCGGTATAATAGTTCTAATTTATTTTTACCACTTGAATATTACACTATTTATCTTCACTATTTCATTCACTGTCCGATTACTAAAAACTTCTGTAAACTGTCTGTGAACTAACGATTTGTCTTCGTTTCACTAACAACTGTCAACTCACTCAAAAACCCGCGTATATATAGTCTTTATCAACTCTCGAAAATTCTACAAATTTCTACGCTCGTCGTAAGCGTAAACAAAACCTTATTCCAGAATGTTCTCGAAAGGAGCGCAGCCACCAAAATTTACAATCGAGAGACAGGGTCGGCTTTGAGTTGGTGACCTCGCAACAATAGCCACAATTCATAACCTTTGACATAAATTATATCAAAAACAAAACATTCATGAACTCAATTCGACATTTAGTGATTGAGCAGCTTCGTTCACGGAAGAATTTCACAAAAAATAGAAGTAAATATCCTTTATTTTTAATGAATTCCACTTTACATGAAACCCAAAAGCCAAAGGATACGCGTACGAGGCAAATGAATTAGCGAGAAGAGGATTAGCATCGACATATGTTTTTGTTAATAACCAGTCCTCGGGACCACAAAGGAAGTAGTAGTACATTAGAGGAACACTCCAAAGCAGGTATAGGCATAGATTGTGTTAAACGGGCCGAAGAACTACTGAATATCAGTAGGAATCAGCTAAGAATCATTACTTACGGGTCATGTCCTGGTAAAAGATCACCTGCATAAAATGGGGCTATATAAGGAGGATCTCAGCTGCAAACTTTGTGGCATGGAGACCGATACCGTCACCCATATCTGACTGTGAGGCACTGGACTCGATGGGACAAATAATTTCCGGAGAGCTTAATATGGTACACATCCAGGGGACCTATATCGTCTGCTCGAAGGTACGGGGAAAACTGGGTTGGTGGACCAAATGTGGAAGAAGAGTACAATGAGCCAACAGGCTGCAGTGCTCCCGGTACGAGAACGGCTTCCAAAAAGGAAAAAAAACGAGGCGTATATTAAACCTACGAGCATCGTATGAAATTCAAATTAGTGTTACAGTTCCGTGTAACAACGTAAGGATCGTAAGCATCGTATGCCTTAAGATTGAAATGGTATTCTGTGCGCACTCGTAGCTTACTGATTCTCGTAACAGCATTCCGATTCGATCGTATCTTTACGAGCAGCTTGTCGGTTTACAAGCACTTACGATGCATCGTAAGGTAGGCCAGTACAGGGGTCGTCATAGAATTGCAGTTTTTGTAAATCTGTAGGCCGCTTACCTACGGTTCACTCTTAAGCTACGATCTTACGATTTTAGGATTGTACGAAAACGTAACATGGAATTGCAACATAAATGGCAGTTGTAACGATGACAAATTTCATATATATCGGCCATTTTACGTAAAAATATGTCCCTACACATGCGCTAACTGACTAACTTATAGAATGTCATTGTTGTCAAACATTTTCGATAAAAGCCAGTCAGTAACGAACTGAACAATTCACACAATTCAAATTTATTTCAGCGAAAATGCCACTGAATTTTATGTCAGTTGCAAGATAGATGATGTAGATGATTGAATTTTTAGGCTACAGGGGAAACCGTTAGGTCAACACCCAAATTTCTTGTAGGGTACCTACAGTACCTTTCAGTTAGATTATTACTGTACTTGCGAATTAAAGAGTCATCTACCATCGAGATTTAGTCACAAACATCTCCCAATCACGTCACCTATCTTAGAAATACTCTACGACAATTATTTTACTTTTAATCTTCTTTCAGTAACGCCTCTGGTTCGAACAAATAATTATATCGAATATTCCGAACTTATACATCAAATTAAGACCTCCAGTTCCGACCGACTACCGATCTAATAAACATAAATTAAAAAGCAATGCGAGAATATATTTTAAGAAAAAAATTATGTGTATCGAAATAGGATTGGTTGAACGGCTAGCAGCAGAACAATCTACTGATATTCATCGCATTTCGAACACAACTTACTTCGTTTACAATTTTTTTTAGAAATAAAGTAAGAGAAGAACTTTAGTCGGGTGCAAATTTAAAGTTGACAATTATTGTAGTGAAATTTACTACAATAAATGCTAGGAGATGCGAAAATGTCCTTTCTAAAAGATGGTAGGGGAGGGAGAACGAGTAGAGTTGAGATAATTTTTACATTCTTAGTGTGCAATAAGTCTACGTAACTATTCCCTCTATAAAAAATAGTTACAAAATTATTAAGATTTCTAAGAAACTCAACAAAGACCGAAATAATTCCCCTTGTCACATGTTTTCTATTACCGTATTGTGACAATTCGAGGTAAGTTGTGACACCGTTAAGGCGGGGCTGCATCAAACTAGGCTAGGTCGTCAGCACAATCGGCCTTGTCATCGAATAAAATTTAATAGCCCGCAGCGGCATTGCCGCGAAATAAATTCGTCTACACCAAATTGATTTGTTTTTTGTTAACTGGCTTTTATTGAGGATATTTGACGACGATGACATTTTATTAGAGTACAGAGCCCTGAAAATCAATATCGATTATCAAAAGCGCAGGTTCTGAGTACGGCCTAGTATCAATAGAAACGTGTACAGTTAAAGTAAACTTTTACATGAACTGAAAATGAATTATTATGGTCTATTGCCTGTACTGGCTGTTTACTGGGACCAAAACAAAAATCTTAAACGTAGTGTGTTCTCCTTAACCTCACAAAACAAACTAATTTGAATAAAAGTGTGTCAGCGTGTCCGCTATGATGCAGAGATTCCTTTGATAATTACCGACATTTGGCCGCTGGCGAAATCAGGGCAGCGGCATGTGCCGGCGGCCTGAACAGTAGTTTAGAGAAGCCCTGGCTTTATTATTTTAATAAACAAATCAATAGCAACTATATATTTATATATATAAGGGCTTGACACCCCATGTGGGGTTACGCCGCGTATGCTTTCTAGATCCGCTTAATTGGGGTGGATCAGTCCCCGTTGTACGTTTAAATTCTTTCACTTAAGTCCCTCCATAATTTCCTATTTTTTGCTTTTTCTTACCTCATTTTGCTACTTTGACCTGGGTCTACCGCGTCTGCTCCTTCCTCCTGGGTTCCACTGCAAGATATAGTAGGTTACTGATTTAGCTCCTTCTCTCCATACGTGTCCTAGCCATTTAACTCGTTGTACTTTTATTTTTTTTACAATGTCTTCTCCTTTCTGTTCGTCCAAAATTCCACTATTCGTTCTAATCCTTTATTCATTCTAATTTATTTTTAGATGCCCCAATATTGTTTTCATGATCTTCCTCAGTTATTCTTAATTTTTCCTGTTCCTTCTTCGTTAACGTCATTGTTTCTGCTGAGTACATTATTATTGGCCAGTGCTTCTATCTCCTGTGCTGCTAATCATGACCCCCAAATATTTATATTTTTTAACTTCTTCAAATTCATAAGCGTTGATTTTTCTTTTTTCTTTTTGGCTTAGGCTCCCCAGTCTCATTAGCTTTGTTTTACTTTCATTAATTTTTAGCCCCATTTTTCCTCCTTCCACCTTCAGCATATTTTCCATTATACTTCTTCTTTTGGTTACGAGCACGATATCGTCCGCATAGGCTATTTGATCTTAAGCTACTCTTGTGTAGTTTTCTCATTGTGTATTCTAATGATAGATTAAATAGCGTTGTGGACAATGAGTCACCTTGTTTTACCCCTTTATTAATCATATAAATTCATTTGTTTCTCCTTTTTGTGTTATTATACAAACCCTTGTATGATTCATTGTCATTTTGATCAACCTTCTTAGTTTTGCGTCTACTCCTTGTTCTTTTAATGCTGTCATGTTCACTTCTTTTGATTGAGTCGAAGGCTTGTTGAAAATGGATGAAGAGTATCTCTTTGTTTAATCTGTATTCATGGGCTTTTTCCATTATTTGTTTTAATTTGTGTATAGCATCAGTTGTTGATCTGCCCTTTGTGAAGCCGCATTGGTACTGCCCTATCACCTCCTTTGTACTTCTTACAAGTCTTCGGTTAATTAATGTTGATAGTATTTTATATGCAACGTTTAATAATGTGATTTCTCTGTAGTTTTTACATTCATGTTGGTCTCCTTTTTTATGTAGGGGGACAATTTGTCCAATTTTCCATTCTTCCGGCATCCTTTCCTCGTTCCATATTTTTTAATCAGATGATATATTCTTTCATGTAGGGTATTCCCTCCATATTTAGTTAGCTCTATGCTTATTCCATCCTTTCCAGGGGCTTTTCCATTTCGGTTTTTATTTATTATTTCCTTAACTTCCTCAATTGTTGGTTCTTCTATTAATATCTCTTGGTTGTTATCTTCTATTAGTTCTTCATCTTCATCCAAGTAATATGGCTCAGTTAATAGTTCCTTAAAGTGCTCTAACCATATTTGTTTATACTGTTGTTCTTCTTTTGTTTGCCTTCCCTCCTTGTTTTTTATTCCTTTTGTTTTACCCTTATATGTTTAGTTGTTTTCGTTAATTTTTGTATAGTAACCTTTCGTGTTTTCCCTCGACTTTTCTATTTCAATTTCACTGATATTATTATCTATCCACTCTCGCTTTCTCTTTCTAATTATTTTATTGCTTTCCTTCATTTTATTTTCGTATTCTTGTCTGTCCTCTAGATTATTAGTTTTTATCCATTTTAATCTTGCTTTGGCTTTCTTCTCCACCGCACTATTGCATGTCGTGTCAAACCACTCTGGTATTTTCCCCTTTTTCTTCTCACCTAACTGTGTTTCCGCTGCTGTTTCTAAGCATTTCTTTATATTGCTCCATTCCGACTTTACTGTTTCTTGTTGACTTTCGTGTTGTAATAGAAGGTTCTTTATTTTTATTGTATATTCTTCGCTTATGTTTTCATTATTAAGCTTATCCACGTTCAATTTCTTGTTTTTGTATTTTGTATCAGTTGCTTTTCTTATTTTTTGCTTTATTTTAGCCATTACCAAGAAATGATCGGTGTCTGCACACGTTCCTCTGTATGTTCTGATATCTTTTATCGATGTCTGTTTTCTTTTGTTCACCAGTATTGTAACGGTTGAATTTGTCACTACGACTATTGTATATATTAAGTATTTGTATATAGTAATTACCTGACGGATTTTGTCTCTATATTCCTAACATCATTTGTTCATTAGAAAGGACTTCAGTAGTTATATAATTTCTGTCAGCCCAGAGTTTTAGGGACTACTCTGCCATCATCCTTCCGGTGAAGTGGTGCAGGCTGTAACTAAACCTGTCTTCACATCAAGACAACAAATTTAATATTTTGTCACCAAGTAGTGTAAATAATGTAAGTTTTGTGATACAAAACGAGCGTATATCATGTAATGTCCTTAGGTAGATTCATGTTAGTTGTTATCTTGTTTGTTATAATTCATAATTAAAGGTAGTAAGGGTTTTCTCTCTTGTGGTTTTTACTTTAGTTTTTAGTTACCGTGGGACTACTGATTTTGTTTTTGGCTTTGATTATATCACCTTTGGGGTGTAGCCACAGTAGTCCAAATACTTTGTCCGCTTCAGCTTGATAAACGCTAAAGTTTATTAGGGTTCAGTTATAAATTACTGACTCCTTGACTTGACGTCTAAAACATTTAAAATAGTAATTAGGTTTCATAAAACTTATTGATCTATGTAGTCATACTTTACTTTTGAGTTAGAGGTTTATTTTCTTCATTTATCTACCATATTTTGGCTTGAGTAAAGACATACTAGTTAGAAATCTTCTGTGTAGGATGACATTCGATTATATTCTGAACATCTACTTATAATATATTAGCTGTTTATCGCCATATTTTGTCTGTTAAATCCGAGTGTTTGATCTTGCTTTGTTTACGTTGGCAGGAGGGTATTTTGTGGTACTATCTATTGCTCAAATTAATTTGAATAATCATTAATACATACTTTATTATTCCTGTTAATTGTTATTGTTTACAAAGTGGAATTATTTGTTGGATGACATTGACAATTGACCGTGACAGTCGTGTCTTGGATGAAAGCGTTCAGGGAAGTGTAGCACTTATGACTTGATCTGTGCGGAACACGCTCGGAATAGTGAGTAGTGTAGTTCGGGTATGGTAGTATTCTGTATTGAAGTTGAGGAAGTGTCAGTCACTTTTTTGGCTGTGTGATTTTCTAGTAGATGGTTGGTTTCCAAAAGTGACTCGAACGAGAATCTGAATTTTGTTAATGACTGGGTAGTCATCCCCTGCTGGGATTTATAGGTTCTCGTTCTGAATGAGTTGTGGAATATACGGTTAGTACTTTGGATCTACGGGAGTTCGTTTTGCTGGAGAATTCCGTCCTGTTCTGGAAGCCGTTTTCACAAACCTTTATAGGGGATTTATTGCACTAAAACGATTGTGAGTATTTTCTCTGCTTACTGATTTCGCATCATTATGTATTTACCACTATTTAAAGGAAACCGCCAACGTTGAAGTTTTGGAATTGGAGGTGTGCCACATGGTTTTGTTGGTTCATTAGTTGGTTACCATTCAGTAAGGAAAATTTTGAGTATTGGACCCTTTTTGGAAAAGGTATGTCTCATAGATTTGTATTTTGTAGTTAGAACAGTTGGTGGTAAAATACTACTTTTTGATTTCAACTTTTTGATTAAGAAGGCTGTAAGTCTATTCTGTTACCCTGTGTATATTTTGTTTTTCTTTGGCCGCTTTAGTCTAACGAATACTATAATTCGTGGGTGGTTCTTCAAACCTACCCTGGCTATGACCAAAAAGTTTATTTTAGATGCTTATCGTATTCTTATTATTTGATTTAAATTCAGTGTAGTATACTGTTGCAGACACTGTTGATTGTAAGTAGGCCTTATGACTACTTTGTGGGTTTGATTAAGTTAATTTGGGGTTGATTTTGATTTGTACGTTACTTGTAAATTCTTATAAATTAGCTTCTGGCATAGGCCGAGACAAGCTCAACTTGTCGAGGTGTTGGATTTGTTCCTGTATAGGATCAGTTTTCAGCTGATACCTGTTTTAATTTTTAAGGGTTCACCTGTGGGGCCAGATACACACTTCACCTGTGGGGCCAGGGTATACTTACCTCCCTCCAGATACACACTTCGGGTTGTTTGGAGTTTTCCTGGTAGATCGATTGTGATGTCTTCTGGAGTTTGCTGCTACTTCTCCACAACATCGTGAACAAGACCACATTGAAGGTAACCCGGTATCGGGGATTTTCCTAGTTTATTTACTTTTATTTATTGTTTTCCCTAACCACGGAATGGTTTGAGGTTGAATGGGCATTACGCCTACATGTATATATATTTTCATAATTATTAGATAGGTAGTTTCTTATTGATTTATTTGTTTTCCATGTAATTTATTGTAATGGTGGAAATTCATATTTTGCGGTAAATTTTCATAATTTAATCCACTTGCGCATGCGTCTCTGCCTTGGTCCCAACGCCTTGACTACGGTGTCGCCTTGTATGGAATTGTTTTTATAAACTTTACACTACTTTTCATATAATTAATAAGTTTGTGTTTAATCTGTACTGGTACACTCGAACAGCCATATTAATTTCCCACTACGTAGGTCGATTAAATTTAGTATAGATGTTTTGGAATTTTATTGTCAAGACTTTTGATGTGTAACAGATGTTCACACTATTTTTTTAAGTGGGTGCCTTCTACTAGGGTTTTCAGGTAGTTTATAATTGTGAAACACCCCTTAAGGGTATTAAATGTTTTTCATTTAGCTATTATAAGGAACATAAGCTGAGGTTTGCCTTTTATTTTCATCCCTTGTTTTACTGGGTTATCGGGGGAAATTAGTTGCGCTAGGCCAAAGTGGAAAACTCAGTTGGCACCCACACAAGTTGTCTACTATTTTGTCCGGAAGATCAATAAGAGGGATCCACCCCTACCTCCGTTCTGAGCGACGTCGAAGGCCTAAGGTTGTCACCGGAGCAACCGAAACTTATGTGACCGAGTAGGCAAATTAATTTATAATCTTGCACTTGTTTTTTTTAAATTATCATTTAAATTTTATAACTTAATTCTTATTTGGGTTTGAGCTCAATTTTCAAGGTTAGAGTATGTGGTCTATTTGGGAATACACAATTTGGTCTGGTGATATCATTTTATGATTTTTACTGTGTCGAAATTTGATGCTGCTTATTACCATGTTTTCCCTCGCTGCGAGATTACATAACCTTTGTATTTTCCTGCTACATGGCTTATGTACTCCCCTCTCCCTATTTGTGCATTGAGATCTCCTATTATTAGTATATATTTAGTGAATATAACCAAAATATAATAAAGAATCAATTCACTTAAATCATTTCATTGTCCATCATTTAAAAAATTTCACAGCCTACAAAATATTATCAACTCTTTTATAAAGTATAAATGTATTAGTAGTAATCATAAATGAGAATAATCAAGTTAAAATTAAGTTTCTCCCAATTATCTTCGGCATAATCGTCCTCTTTGCCAATGACATTATTTTTTTCTTTGTTTTCATAGACTTCTTATTTTCATTTAAAAGAATGCTTCCTTACACTCTTGGACAAGTGGACGAGTAGTGGTTGCAGCATTTTTTGCGGAGTCGCTGTCGTTCAAAATGGTGGGATTTTACTGGAGATTAAAATTGATGTAAGAACAGCTGAAGTAAATTTTGACAGGATGTCATAGCTATCCTAAAAGTAAAAGGTCTAAAAAATATTTTATAACCTCCATCTTTCAACGTAACCATAGAAACATTGGGCCGCATTGAAATTTACGCACACCAAAAAATATAACAGTATAATAATACGGGGGTTGTTTTTTAAGTATTTCATATAACAAGATAGGGGAGGGTGAGGCACAACGGAACGCAAAAGTTGGTTTTGACCATAGCACCCCTCTGAATTTTTTTTTTCAACATTTTAATTTTTTCCTATGATCTAAGGTTCTAAACTATGAGAGAAATGCATCGACCGTTATTATATAAAACATAGGTGACCGTAAGCGGCCATTCTCCAAAAAAACTAATTTTGTGTAATTGTGCCCCTTGCCTGGGGTACAATGATTATGGGACTGAGGTACCTTGAAACAGCTGGAAAAACGCCAAAATTTGCAAAAAACACAGCGCTTTTTTAATTAAAAATCGTAAGGAAAGGCATTTAAAAAAAGAGGTATCTGGAATGTGAAATAAGTTCAATATTGATGTTAAGACACAAATACGAAATCCTTTTACGTTAGCCAATGTTCAAACTGCCAAAATCAACCTTGAATGAGATGAATCCTTTTTGTCTTTTAGTACCCTGAACCACAGAAGGATTTTCCAGTATCATCAACAAGAGGTTCGACAAAGTGGTTGCATTTTCGGTATCGTAGGAATTTAACCTCATAGTCCCCCTCGTCGTCTTTCATCTTGGTGATTTGTCCAACATAGAATTTGGATTGGCTTCTAAGCTTGAACTCGATCAAAACATAGTCTCCTAAGGCAGGAAGACGGTTCAATTCTGCGAAATGGTCGGACCCAACAGCAAAAATCTCCTCATCTATATCCATGTCGTCGTCCATGTCTACATATTCAACGTCTCCATCGTCTTCTTCGTCGTCCTCTGATGATGAATGAATTGGAGACTGTTCACTAGATTTTTTCTTCTTCGGTTTCGGTTAATTTACGAACACTTTCCTCTTGACTGACAATATTCTGGAAGTTTCAATCGGCTTCTTCTCTGCAATGGCTTTCATTTCTGGAGTACTTGTGGCTATCATACTCTTCCCTTTTTTCCTCTGCTTTCGATCAGTTTCTCGTTCTCCTGCTTTTGGATAAGTAAGAAAATCTTCAGGAGATACGAAAACATGACTTGCACCAGCTCCTGGAATGAGAACACCGATGACTGTATGGTTTGCAGCTGCTCCTTCTTCTAAAGAAACTGCTCCTTCTTCTAGGGAAGCTACTCCTCCTTCTAGGAAAGCTGTTCCTTCTTCTACTTGAAGGAGGGAACCGTTGAGTTAATCACTTGGCACAGCATAACTATTGGTCTTAGGTGATTGATCATCCACAGCGGTAGGAGGCGGTCGATCAGTCACATAATTGCATAAGAAGTCTGCTTCGGTAAAAACATCTCGATCGAATGGATGTATCCCACTTTTTTTAAACTTGCAATTATATTGGAAGGTGTCATGTTTTTCTGATGAGCTATGTTCATGAAGAAAGCTGTATTATAAATTAACGCAGTTTTGCTAGGGTTTTGCATCATCCAAGAGTCAAGAGCTGCATTATAATTAGTTTTAAGCGGCCCGAAAACCGCAACATCTAGGGGTTGCATTTTGTTGGATGAATGAGGATGTAAAGTCAAAACTGAGACACCATTTTCCTTGCGCATTATAAGAGCTTCCAGGGACAAATGACTTTCTACATTGTCATACATTAATAGAGTGGGGTTCTCTCTAGAACTGCAATTGCGGCGAATGAAATGCTTAATAACTTCCACAAAAAGTTCTGATGTCATCCAACCGCTAGGGATGGCTAAGTCCAGTGTGCCTGGAGGTGCTCCTTGAGTCATGTGGTCTTTGACATGAACACGTGGAAAAATCATGACTAGCGGAATAGTGTTGCCAGACGCAGAAATTATGGACACTGTGGTGACGTTAGTGCCTTTTTCTCCACTTTGCTTTGTACACGTGCTTCACGCCTTTTTTAGCCACAATTCGTCGGGGTTTTTGTACAGTTGATGTGGCTATAGCACGAGGCAAGCTGCAAGGCTCAGGGGTTCTTTGGCTGAGTTTGTGGTGCCTTTTCAGAAAACCGTAAAACCAATCCATGCCTGCAATTTTCTTCTTCTCCCATGATATAGGGCATGGTATTTTGTTCATCACTGCCATTTCGTATGCAACTCGTCTGCATCTTCAACTGGTAGGCCATAAAACATCTTAGAGCACATAATGGTAGTTTTTTAATTTCTCCCCCTGCTCTAGTGTGAAGACCATCCTAAATGAGTAGTTAGATGCATGTTTCATATTTTCTTCCCCACCCTCACCATATTCTTTTATTTTCTTCACATATCTTGATAAAGTGACATACCTCACGTTCTTCAATGCAGCAGCACGACTTAAACTGTTTCCATTCATGACCATTTCCACTGCTGCCTTCATGACATCTTCCAAGAAGAGCCCCTTGCTAGTTTTGCGCTGTCGATTTCGCATCATTTCTGAAACAAAAAGAAAAAACAATACATATAATGAAAAACACATGGAGCACAATGAAACACTCTTGGGGCTCCGTGAAATATCTCATTGCGCCCCAATCTCTTCTGTTTCAAAGAAAACACGCCATTTCGGTTTCCCTCACTTCTACCACGAACATGAAGCAGTAGAAATGCAAAAGTAGGGCAAAAACTTGAGGGATATATCTACAATGAAATGCCATAAGAAACGATTGAATTAAAAAATCACTCTTACCTGGAGGCGAAAATCCGTTGGCGGAAATTTTTCACTTTCACTACGAAAAACAGCACCTCACCTCGTCAAGTCTGGCACGCAACTGGTGAGGAGGAGACAATTAGCTGGCTTTGTTGGGAGTGGCGCGCAGCGCTTTCTGCCGGAATTTCGTTGCACTAGAACCTAGAACCTTCTGTACGTCCGGTACACGAACTGTTTCACTGTGCCCCGTGTTCCATTGTGCTCCACCCTCCCCTAGTTGTCGCCTGTCAACAAATATCAAATGTCAAAATTAACTGTCATGTTTAGTTAACTTGACGATAAAATTTCAGACCGCTTCGTTTAAAGCTGTACCTAAACTGAATTTTTAAAGTTTATGGAGAATGGAATTGAGCCGAGAAAATTTCCGCGCAATGGTTTCTCAAAATTTTCAAAGACAGTTGTCTTAACAAGAATGCCTTGCAGGGATGTTTACTGTTTTCGGTAATGCAGCACCATATCGGTCGACAATTTCTCATTGGTATGGAATATTTAAACGTGGACGGATTAATATTAGCCACAATCCAAGAACAGGTCCACCAACAACGTCAGTCACCCAGGAAAACGTCGATGCTGTACGTAAGCTGATCCAGGAAAATAACATGTCACCATTTAGTGAAAATGGAGCATAATTGGGCGTTTCAAAGACTACAATTTGAAAAATTTCACATGAAGAATTATCTGTAAAAAATTGTGAGAGATTCTCGAAGAAAGGCAATCTGCATGTAAAATCTATACTGAGGGATCTAAAACCAAACTAGGAGTGGCCTGTTCGGTTTACATTCCCAATACCGAAAAATTTTAAATTTTTAAACTAGCCGCCAACTATTCTGTAGGTATTTACTAGTGGCCATCTATAAGGCTCTTAAAAACGTCCAAACTTTCAAGATTACGTTATATTATCGGACTAAGCCTACAAAATCACATTGTAAATCCTACATCTCTATTCTAATGAAATTGTTGTAGATATCATCAACATATTAGTTCAGCTACACAATTCAGGAAAACTTGCTACATTCCTGTGGGTGAAGGGTCATTCGAGTGTTCCTGGAAACGAAACTGCCAATAAATTAGCAGGACAGGAACAAACCAGGACATACTATTGCCTAAATGGGACCTAATTTCAATAAGAAAAAAATCTTACAGGAAAACTGGAATATAGAGAGTTCTTCATCATGCAATAACAGCAATAATCCCTACTACAAAATATACCCTTCGCTTCCTAAACTTTCTTTGTCTGAACGAAGTCATCCCATCAGGAAAATCAACACAATGTTTCACAGATGACTTACTGGCCATGCGGTCGTTAAAGTTACACTCTTTAGAATGAAGATTTCAGATACGGAGCTATGTGAAAACGATGGAAGTTTGGATGACCTAGAACATTGGATATCACCGCAATAGTCATGCAACCCAATATCTCATGCAAGCTCTCCTTAATGAAAACGTGTCCCTGCCGCTAAACGTCCCCTCACTATTTCATTTAGCTTGAAGAAATCTCGCAATCAAAACCATCTTGTGGGAATTCTTAAAGCGATCTAAGCGCAAATTTTGATTTTAACCTCCAAATGTAAAAATGTAAGTAGTTTGTATGAGTTACTGAATGAATCTTTATAAATAATGATGTACATATTGTCTCTTCCTTTGTTATTAATATTCCCCCTATCCGTTGCCTGTCTTGTTTGTGATTAGATAAGTCGCTTTGACGGACACCTTAGCGTAAAGGGAGTATCCCTGATATTCTTCTTGCAGTTTTTTTAAATCTTTTGTTATTACTCTATTAGATGTAGTTTGATGGAGGTATGGATGACTGAATGCATGAATAACTTAGGCCCTTCACTTTTACATTTGATTTTATAGTTTGCTTCAAAATTTTCGTGGCTAAAAGGGTGAAAAAAAGACCACAAATCAAAAAATTCTACATGAAGAATTATCAGTTGTAATTTAACTAGTGCAATGAAAATTATCGAAAATTTTTGGGAAAGATGATCGAATGCAAGTTAAGTTGAAAAAGAGCACGAGTGCACGGAGCGCTCGAGTGCCTTTTTCAGGTTAGGTTAGGTTAGGTTAGGTTCTATGTGAGTGATGCCTTCTCGCCACCTCCACTGCGACCCCCGTTGGGTCTATTGTGGCTTACCCCTAGGGATTATAATTCACCCCACAAGCCTGTGCTTCTGACGAAGTCCAAAGCTGGGCATGAGCATAGAATGTGCTCAGCAGTTTCGTCTTCCAAATTACAGAACCGACAATCCGAGGTCTGAACCAAACTCATCTTCTTTAGGTGGTAATTTAGTCGACAATGTCCTGTAAGCAGTCCCGTCAGAATGGGTAGGTTTGTTCGACTCCATTCCAGGATCTGCTTTTTTTTGTACTCGGAGGGTTGTATATGAACGCCTTCGAGTGAGAGAGCCCCGGTATTTCTGCCCAGTACGTGAAGCTTAGATTTTATCCAGTTCGAGATCAGTGATTTAAGAGCAGCCTGGCTATCTGACAGGATGTGTATGTTCCTTTTAGCAACTGGTTGATTAATCAGCTCTTTTGCAGCCAGTTGAGCCTGAAAGTCGGTAGCGTACCTACCCAGGTTGGCTGTGATTTCAACTCTGGGTTTCCTGCTGAAGACCGACGCTCCAGCCCCTTTTACGGTTTTGGATCCGTCAGTGTAAATCACACGTAGTCCGTTTCTAGGAAGGAGATTTCTTCGCTGTCCCATTGGCCTCTCGTGGGAATGAGGACCTCAAAGGGCTTATCCACGTGAAGATTTGTGACAGAGAGATCCGAGGGCATCCCCAGAATGTGGTGATTTTGTATTTCCCACAGCATTCCCGAGTGATCCCTCAGAGTCTCTCCATTTATTTGCCTCTCCACTGATATCATTCTATGAGCTGCTCTCCTGGCTTCCTTCTTCAAATGAATGTGGAGAGGAGTAAGTTGCAGGAGGGCTTCCATAGCTGCCGTTGGTGTGGATGACATTGCTCCGGTAATGGCCAGGCATGCTGTTCGCTACAAGCCTTGCAGCTTTGCTCTAGCTGTATTTTGCAGACTTTTGGTCCACCAGACAGCTGAGCCATACGTGACCACTGGCTTAACCATTGTTTTGTAAATCCAGTAAATCTGTTTGGGGTTCAAGATTTTCCACATACCCTTCTGAGATTCCAGAGGGATAGTCTGGCTTTGTTTATCACTCTTTCCAAGTGGGCGTTCCAGGTGAGTTGTTTATCTAAAATGACCCCTAGATATTTCTCCTCCGTCGCAAATGGAATGCTCACGCCGCCTAAAATTGGCTGGCGGAGTCGCTGTAATTTTTTCCTCTTCGTGAAGGGAACAATTACGGTTTTGAGGGGGTCCTTAGACATCTGTTCCCTCTCGCACCACCTATGCACTATGTTTAGGGCCGTTTGAAGGATGTTAGAAATTATCTCCACAAATTTGCCTCTAATAATTATTACTGTATCATCAGCATATCCCTGCACATCTATCCTCTGACTGGATAATCACCCAGGAGATCGTCAACCAGTATTGACCACAAAAAGGGGGAAAGCATGATAATATGCTTTTAATCCAGTACCGGATTGGTCTGCAGATTCCTCTGCGCTCCACCGTTCTCCATATGGATTCTGGAAGGGCGTTATTGAACGCTCCTTCTATATCTAGGAAGGCCGCCAGCGCTATTTGCTTGTTGCCAAGGGAAGGGCTGATTTTCCCCACTAGATTGTTTAACGCCAAATCTGTAGATTTGCCCGTTTGATAAGCATACTGGGAGGGGTTTAGCAGATACTCTCGTAACCTTCCTTCCCTAATATGCTTGTCTAAAATTTTTTCTAGACATTTCATTAAGAACGAGGTCAGGCTGATCGGACGATAGGATTTGGGAAGTGAGTTATTCACTTTCCCAGTTTCCCGTATAAATACAACCCTCGCCACTGACCATTCTATGGGGATGTACCCCCACGCCAGACTAGCTCTCAGTATCTTGACCAAATGGGGTAACAGCTCTCCACTGCCCTGTTGTAGCAGAGCAGGAAAAATGCCTTCCTCCCCAGGTGATTTGTACGGTGAGAATTCGTTCATAGCCCATACAATCGCCGTTGGAGTGACTACGTTTGTTGCCAACTTCCAATCTTCCTTTTTGGGTCGTTCTGTCGATCCCGTTGGAAGTGGAATGGGGGACTGTTCCTCCAGAAACCGACTACCGGGAAAGTGAGTCTGAAGCAGTTGCTCCAGGGTCTGCCTTGCAGAGTTCGTATAGGTGCCGTCTGGGCATTTTATTGCTCCAACGCCCTGTGCCGGATCTCAGGAGAGAGCCTTGTGAATTCTGCAACTGACAGGTAAATCTGATATACTCTGACAGAAGTTTCTCCAGGACTCCCTCTTGGCTTTCCTAATCGCCTTTTTCAGGTTAACTTGCATGAGAGCAGATTTGTCAAAAATTATCGATTCATTTTCATTGCAAGAGTTAAATTTTATAAGAAAATTCTATGAATCAATCAAATCGTATTGTGTCACTGTCAGTTGCTGTCACATTGCCGTCACCTGTGGCGACAATGATATTGTATATAGTTTGGCAAACATAACTGAAGCTGCGAAGGGAATGCGGTCGAAAACATTCGATATTGCCACGTTTAACTATGAAAAACCTAAAGTGCTAAGTATGTAGTGATAATAATTAGAAAATGGACTTTTTATTATCAAGAATATGTCAATAATGATTAAACGTTAGTTCTTTAATGTGCTTGTTTCATTGGATTTTGTCTATTAACATTATTTTTTCAATTTCTAAATATTAAAAGATTAACACTGCTCCAAAAATGTTATGGGTTTCCTTCAAGCCGGCAACGTCGGGCGAAAATCATAATTATCACGCCCTCCGGACTAACTCAATTGGTGAATATTTATCGAATCGCCGTTGCTAGGTAACCACCTGACTTCCTATTGGCAAGCGCGTGCGTGTGTTCTTCCCTCTCACTTCGACAATTGATTGACATTGATTATCCAGTGGCGTTTATAATGTCAATATTTTCCTTCGTATTTTCAGTTTCACTTGGTATCTTATTATTTCGTATCCATATTGAATTCAAGTACGATTTTTAACAAATAGGTACCGTGTTTTGGAAAATACCTTACCTTTAAAGCAAAGCATAAATCAGTTTCTATATATAATTATCATATAATAATTATTATTATTTTTAATACTTTTATAAAGCTAACAAAAATAACGGGACATGGAAATGTCAGTTCAATAAAACCTTATTTACAACTCGATAAAGAGTTTCACGAGGAAATAATAAAGAAAATGAGAAACAGTGACAACAACGAGTTTAGTGTTTTTTCAGTTTCAACTTCTTCAACTGCTTCAAGAAACGTTGTTTCTGACCAACAACAAACTTCGACTGGTTCAGTCATAAATTTCAATAATTGCGTTTTTAATTGTAAAAATTTCAATAACTAGGTTCAACAGTTTTCATGTTACTTTAATAAATAATAAACGTTTATAATTACGTCTGCATTTATTTTAAAGGACCTGATAATTTGCACTAGTGCAAAATTATCGCCTTATTGTATGCTCATTGGCTAAAACAACAATCAAAAAATAGTCGGAACATTGTAGAAATGTCAAATTTGACAGTTGAAAAAAATTTTCGGGGGTAATACCGCGAGTGCTTAAAAATTACAGATAACGTAACGTCTCTAACTTAAAAATCTCAATAAAAAACAAATTATTTATTTATTGAAACAGTAACGTAATACATTTTTGTCAATTTCCCGTTCTGTTATATCTCCGAATCGATTCATAACCTCTAAGAAACTCTTGACGTTTCACGTTTATTATTTTAACGTTGTCTGACAATGGTTGTCATGGCAACGTGGAATTATCGCTGGGTTGTCATGGCAACGTGGAATTTCCGCATAATTTCCGTTTAATAATTTATCATTCTTTGCATTGATACATGTATGAGTGAAATATTCTGTAAAAAAATTAGTTTCTCATTGAAAACGCATCTGTTGAGGGAAGAAACTCAAAAAATATATTCAGTATTGTCAGTGGTGATGAATCCTGGATTTACTCTTATGAACCCGAAAATAAACGTCAGTCGGCTGTTTGGGTGTCCTAAGATGAAACAAAACCGACGAAAGTTATCCGTTCTGGAAGTGTTTCCAAAAAGACGGTGGCGACATTTGTCTCAAAAGCGGGTCATGTAGCAACTATTTCTCTGCAAGATCAAAGGACTCTTATTGCTGATTGGTACATATCGATTTCTTTACCGGAAGTAATTGCTGAGTTTCGAAAAACCAACCCTCCACGACGAATGATCCACCACCAAGACAATGCAAGTTCCCACACTCGAAAATCAATTGAGTCTTTAAAGCAAGAAAACATCAAATTCTTGGACCATCTTCCATACATTCCCGACCTAAGTCATAACGACTTTTTTACTTTTCCAAAAATTAAGAATGAACTGCGTGGTCAAAGTTTCCAGTCCCCAGAAGATGCACAACGCCTTCAATAACTCTAATTTGAACGTACCAACCAGAGAGTGGAATAACTGCTTCCAGAATTGGTTCCAAAAGATGAAAAAATACATCTCCCTTCGTGAAGAATACTTTGAAAAACAATAGTGTCCAAAAGTTATCTACCTTTTTTTTAACTCTATAAGCACAATATAAAAGACAACCCTCGTACAATACTTATTATTATATTTTCTGAAAAAACATTTAAAAAAAATTTTTTTGCAGACTTTATACTGAAAAATCAACATGCAATTTCCAAGAAATACAGCTTGTCACAACTCACCTCTGTCAGAACTCTCCTTGGTCTCCCCAGATTGAGCTACCGTATAGATAGATAAAACGATAGAGTCTGGGGGAGTAGCCTTTCAAGTGTCCCTATTTAAAAATCATAATATTGGCCTGGAATTTTAACATGCAGCATGTCATTGAACGTTTTAAACAATTCTAGGAATATTCTAATTCACAAATTGTATCTACACTAAATTTAGTTCTTACTAAAAAATGCCTCAGCGTCTAAATGTAGTGGAGACACTGAATCAGCTGTCATATTTATCTTTTTTCGTATTATTATAGTAACTCAATTACGTATATAGTGTTCTTTTTTCCGGTACAACTTCGATAATATAACAACAGATTCACGATAATAAAAAGCATTATAATAGTGGGTACTACCTAAGATCTCTTTGTTCTAAAGATGTAGGAAAACAATGAAACGAATGTTACCTACCTTATGTTTGCATTCCGTTAGGAATTGGTATACATATTTAAATGTTTTATCTAAAGAAGAAGAAAAATAAGAAGAAGAATACGAAAGTTGCGTTTGTACCTATTTTATCAATCTATGATCGAACAGCATAAATCAACGTCGACGATTTTTTGATAGCTCGCGGATTTTGATAAGTTCCTAGATATGAACTCGTTCCTCTACGACGAATGACATTCCTAACAATGGCGTACGCTACGTTGATTCAGAAGGGTACACGTTTTCTTCTTAGAACATAAAGATTGCGACAAAATTTCATCGACCATAGGATTTTAACAAGTAAGACGGAGATAATATAAGGAATATAACTAAAATGAGAGAGATAGTCCACGGTGATCCAGTTCCCTTTCCACCACAATATTCTCAACCGGCATGGGGTATTATGATGTGTTCCGAATTGCGGTCGTTATGCTATGCTTGTTAGTGCTTGTGGCTGGTCCGATTTGATTAGTTCGGACTTCGTCACGTACGGGCTGTCATTTGAAATTTCAACATAGCTGGTACGAAGAAACCAGTACCTATAGTAATTCCAGAATAACTAATTCAATCACAAGCTTGCTTTTTGAAATGAGAAGAGAGAATTTGCTGGCCAAAATCGATTGCAACCAACCATACAACATCCAGAAAAACTGGAATGAGATGGAAACACGCAGTCAGGTAGTGATGAGCGAGACTGGTCTTGGTCCTGTAAAAAAGCAGAACCAAGACCAGCTGAAGGCTTGCAAGACCTATACCAAGACCGAGTGTGCAATAACAAGTGGTGAAAGACTTACACAAGAGTTTTGGGTTAGAGTTTTGGTCTATAGGTCAGACAGTGAGAGAAATTACGATTTTTGGACGTTAATATCTAAATAACTGTGTGAGGAGTGTTTATGAAATATGGAGCACATTATGTATCTCGCAAGCCTCAATATAAGAGCCAAGTATGATATGTTTATGTGAAATAGTTTTTGAGTTATGAGGAGGTCAAAAATGGCTCCAAATGGCTTGGCTTGACACGCTACCGCGTGTCTAGATCGTAATTTAAACCGTCATTTAAAAGTTCATATATATTCTTTTATTTACAGTTTTTTTTCATATTCTTTGATTTATAAAAATTTATCTTTTTTCGTATTCAAGTACCTTTAAACTGAATGTACAACATGTGGAAATTACTAATTGACACATTTATAATTGAACTTTTTTAAATTGGTGTTGATTGATAACTTTCCACATGCTGTATGTACCTTGTACCTTCATTAAATGTATACTCAAAAACCAAAAAATATATATATATATTTTTGGGATCGTATAAGACCAAGACCATATATGACACAGCAAGACCACGTATGCAACACCAAGACCGGTCTTGGTCTTGGACTTGTTTTTCTCATCACTACAGTCAGGATGGAATGCTAGTGTGGTACATTGTCGGGTTCAAAACTGGCAGAGGAACAGGAGCTGGAGCCTATTTTTGGATGCAACAACTTTATATTTGAACGGAAATTTCACAAAAAATCAACGTATAGGCTGGTATTGTGAGGGATACAATTTTTATTGATCTATATTTTTTATGAAAATTTAACAGGAGAATTGTATTTGAATTTCTTGCAAAATACATTAATTCCAAATTTGATCCAGATATTTCCTGAAATTCAACACTTTAGACTATAAAATGTGGTTTGAACTATACAATAACCGAGCGCAAGTTTTTAGACAGAACATTTAATGATCGATGGATCGGAAAAAGGAAAACAGTGGAATCACTCGTTAGATAACCCGATCTTACCCCATTAGACTTCTTTTTATGGAGTTATTCAAAAAATAAACACCTGTTATACTACAAAATGTGAAATACAAGTTTATTACCAGGTTAAGTCATTGTTAAGTGGTCAATGGAGAGAAATTTTAATATTTTTTGTAAATTTTCCTTAGTTTGTTTTTGTTAGACTGTACGTTTATTTTTCATCAATCATTTTATTATTTATTTATTCACGAGCAAGCCCAATTCACATAAAAATTACAGTGTTAAAAAATGCTCTAAAAACAAAGAAAAAAAACATGTAAAATTAAATTAGAGAATGATAACACTACAACATCATTCGACAATCAAAAATTTTAAAATATCAAAGCTTAAGCTCCAGCAGATGTTTTTTAAACTTGAAAGTTGTCCTCAATAGAGTTAGCTAATCTAAGTGTCCTAGGGAGAAAACAATTCATTGCATAGTTGTACCTATGAAAAGAAACATGAAAGGTTTGCACCTGCCTAGTAAGACGAGGAGGAACAAATAAATATATTTTAGAGAGAAGCTGGGGAATATTACATATTCCATTTATTATATTGAAAAGCTGTATCAGATCTCTTCGCTTTGGGAATCATGCTGAGGATAGATATAGGACGATAATTTGTGATGTCAGATTTTCTACCTATAAACTGGAGTGACATGTGATATTTTGTAGATAATAAATAATTTTTTTTGCATTTTTGTCCACCATGTACCAATTTGATTCAATTTGGTATTAATTCCGCAAAGATAATCCGTATCAAATTACACAGGCCAACAAAAAACATGGTTGTCAAAACTTTTTGAATCAATTCACCAAAATCTGATGTATTTTTGGGTGCTGTAATCGTATTTGGTATCAGATTTTTTCATCACCAACGATTCTCTCCTAATATCAATTAAATATTTAAAAAAATATGGAAAATTTGGAATGAAACAGAAATCATGGATAAAATGTACTCTAATAATGATATTGAGCTTATGTGGAACTTATTTTTTTCTAGTACTCTCCCTCTTGCATAGCTTTTTCTTCGATATGATTCATTATGTTGTTGTCTGTGAAGTGACCAACAGTATTCACCCATTATTTTGGTATTCCAGCGTCCCTGATATCGTTTCGCCATCTGTTTTATATCCTGTTTAAACCGTTCCTCTTGCTCTTCATTCACAGTACTCTATTAAAGAAAACAGTTTTACGGTAGCTTTTCAATAATACTGTATGTTTAGTTGCCTATAGGAAACCCGTTTAACGGAGCTAGAAAGAGAATATTATTTAGCCTTGGTCGACATACGACTGTGATTCAAGCATTCAAGCTATAGCCTTTATTGCCCAAAACATCAGGAGAGATTATACCGGACAAAAACTTAAAATATTTACTGAGAGCCAGGCTCAGCATAAAGCTATCTGCAATTCAATAAATAAGGTGAAGAATCCCTTAATAGGCTGGCAAGAGAGAACACATTGTCTCTAGTATGGGTGCAGGGACATGAGGGGATTATCAGTAAGGAATTGGCGGAACAATTAATTAAAGGAGACTGGTGGCCTGGAACCGTTTTCTGAAATCACAAAGGATTGCATAAGAGGGAAAATCCGGTTCTGGCTAGGTAAAGAATACCAATTCAAATGGAGGTTGACAGAATGTCACCTTCATACAAATAGTTTACTGAATAAGATAGACAAGGAACTCTCAACCAGGTTATTAAAACTGAGTGAGAGACATTTGAAAACAGTTACCGACCTACACCTACTCACAATACTCTGATTATGTGAGAACCTACGAGGACTCAGGCGGAAGAATTTTGGAGAGGAAATAATAAAACAATCAGAACTACCCAAAATTTCCCCATCAAACTTGTGGGTTATTTGGAAGTCACGAAGCTTCTGGAATGGAAGTAGATAACATGGGAAATGGTAAAAAGATTTAGTTCAAGTTCCTGAGCTGTTGAGCACATCCCAAACGAATGAATGAACTGAAATCGTTCATTCATACGGACCAACTTTTGGTTAAGTTTAGTTAGTTTAGTTTACTTTCATTACTTTATCTCTTTTCATTTAAATAAGCTTGAGAGATGAATTTGCTTTATTGTCAAGAAAAACTGCTAACATTTTATGAACAAAGTGATCTAAAAACTTAAACAATAAAATTGGAACATAATTAAATAAAATATTTCCATCTTTAATGGGTAATTCAAATTGGCGTTTCATTCATTTGAATTACATTCCAAAAAAAACTTCCAAGCACACTGGAGTACCATAAGTCGTAGGGAACAGTTTTTGAGGGGACTACCGAGTTGTACCACGACTACCTGAGTTAATCCATTTCCGCCTTTATTGGGGATTATACTGACCATCGAGGTGGATCTTTGATTAAATTATCGAGAAGGTCAAGGAAAATCATTGATGAAGCCATTTTTTTAACACTGTATAGCTTCTTCAATGATTTTCCTTGCCCTTCTCGATAAAAACTACAACTATAAAATTGTTAAGGTCATTTTTCATTAGACTTTACTTTAAAATAGCCGACCCCCCTAGGAAATTCGGTGGTACAACTCGACGGTAGGATTATGCCTACCTGATATCTTGTGGTACAACTCGGCGATCCCGGTTTTTGAATGTAGGGAGAAACGGGGAATCATTCGCAGCGGGCATCTATCTATACCTTCAGGCGACCGTTGAATATCGCCGCTAATCGGATAGACCCATGGCATAAAGTATTTCCACATATCCGTTGCGGTTCAGTTCAGTTCCACACTTGTGTTTGTTAGACACAGACATTATTAACTTTTCGGCACTTTTATTATAATATGTGTGTGTGACTAAAATAAAGGAGAGATATGTATACCTATTTATAAGTCGTTCTTATTTTTTTTTGTGGAAGGACAAGTCTTTTCTAAAGTAAATTAAGGCTATTCGTTCCACAAATGGCCTTGAAACTTCAGATTTCGAGCTTAGCTGTCAAGACAGGCAACAAGTACAATAAAATGCGGTTGCCCCCGTCAGTGGGTAATTTATGATCGAATTTATGAGTACCTACCGTTGTAAACCATTTGACCCGAAACATCTTTGAATTTTAACTGTTTTAAATAGAGTAGGTAGATAGCATATTTGTTTTCATGGTAATACCATTTTTCACTGGAAAAGCAATTTGTTTATTGATTCAATGTGAAGTTTTCTGTAATTTTATAACAATTTTTTTGAAAAATCTTGCATAGCGTAAGGCAGGCTTAAGATTAAATTTTTATTAAATTTTTATAACATTATCATTTTTGACTAATATTTTAGTATCTTCAAAGATTTTTACCTGATGTTTAGCAGAACAGATACGAAAATACCTGATTATTTCTAAAGTATATTTTAATAAACCAGACAATATTGCTGATTTAAAAGTTAGGATACCGGAAGAAATTAACAAAACAACCCCTGAGGTCATACAAAATGTTGTACGAGAATTCCAAAATCGCCTCGGTTATTATCAAGTGAATGGTGGTCATTTTGAACATTTAATTTAATTGTGAAGAACATTGAAAAATACATTCTAAATATTATGCGACATTATTATCTTCATTCTACGTAAAGTTTTGTGATAGAGACATTATAAAAATTTTATATCTTAAAAATTAATTTTCTCAGTTATGATCGCACCAAATTCAAAAAAACTTTATATTGCTGAACAGAGGACTAAAATCCCTTTCCAACAAGGTGCCACACGACCGACCCCCTTACTTATTTAAAATTTTCGAGGGGGTGCTTATAATTCAGAGGGGTTGCTGGAGGGGGATTATATTTTCATACTGTAAATTGTCAATTTAAGAATAAAAATCGACCTGTTTCAGGTTTTTTTCACATAGTACATAACGCTAAAATTGAATTTATTCCATACATATGGACCGCATTGTATAATAACGAAACAAAACTTCAACAAATCGCACAACTAAATAGTACAAATAAAAGAATGGTCCACTAAAACAACCCGAAGGGATCTACTTAATAAAATTTCCTAGAAAACGTGATATATTGGAAAACCCGGTAAGAAACCATTTTAGATTTTCCCGAATTTTGCGGTCACTTCTATCTTGTTCCCTATTGTCTTCACAAATTGTCACTTGTGAGGTATAAATTATTTTCAATATTATGGCTACCCACACAAAATACGTGACCTTAGTTTGACACCGTTGACCATTTTACTTCAAATAATTTTCTTACTTCTAGATAGGTCACCTATTTGTAAACGTAATGTGTTTCAGAGACATTAAAAGAATAAATTTTTTGTAAGTACATTCTTGATTTTTAGTACCTAAGAATAATCTGTTCCCTATATAATCATGTGTATATATCCGAACAGTTTAAAAAATAAAGTGGGTGTACCAAAAATAAAAATAAATTATCCACAACAGTAGAATGCTCTGTTAGTTTTCTTTTGAAGCAGGTACTTAGACAAAAGGACAATAAAATAGACCCTTCTTTATCACTCATAAATCTAAGCTTGCGGTTACTTATTTCAAGAGGTTGTAAATTTTAAACTGCAGAAATATTTTTAATTCAGAATTAATGCGATCACATAAATTGGTCATTTTGATTCGATTCGAGTTCTGATTTCGCCCATTATTATTTATTTTACTTAAACTTTAAATCGTTTGTTACAAATGTACTTATTTTTCTCTAGATCCCGGTATTCAGAAAAGACACGTTTCTTCGAAACTTTTTATGATTAAATTAAAATTAAATTAATAAAATTCCCAAAATATGATACGTACAATACATTAAATAGACTCTTAAGATTTTAAATAATCAACAACTTTGTTGATATCTCTACTCAAGTTCGTGATATTTGAACGCACATTTGTATTGAATTCTCCATAAGAGAATTCTGTAACGAATACCCTTAAGTAAATAAATCATGGCAATATTGACTATATTTCTTGAAATAACTAAAAAGAATAGGAAAAGGATACGTACCATTACCCACGTAGTGTCCGAAAGTGATTTAAAATTTGTGTTTTGATTCTTTCTAATTAAAATGTTATTTCAGATGCCCAACAAGTACAAGAGAAAAACGAATATCGCTGGTTGGACCGAGGAGACTCTACAGAAAGCTATTGATGCAATAGATTCTGGCAGAAAAATACGTTTCCAGGTCATTCAACATTCACAAGGCAACACTAAGAGCTCGTAGAAAAAAGAACGACAGATCTGCTCCACGATTGGGAAGACATTCTCATCTGAGACTGAAACTCAAATGGCAAATCACATTCTTAAGTTGGCTAAATTGTTTCATGGATTGACTCCAGCGGAGTTAAAATCGCTTTTCAATATGCGGAGGCCAATGGAATACCACATGTTTTTAATAAAATTTGTCAGCAAGCTGGCAAGAATTGGTTGCAATTATTTCTTAAGAGAAACCCCTTAAGAAAACCTGAAGGAACGAGTGTGAATAGAATAACGGCTATTAACGAAGAATGTGTTAAACATTTTTTTTCAAACTTAGCAATCCTAATGGAGAAATATAAATTTGGACCAAACAGAATGTTTAATGTTCACGAGACAGGGAACTCAACTGTCCAGAAACCTACTAAGCAGCTGGGACCAAAAGGTGTTAAACAGTTTGGATCATAAATATCTTGGGAACGTGGAAAGAACCTCACTGCTATATGCCTATCGTTACCCGATACAACGCGTATCATTATCGAAGCACAAAACTTGGTTTTAACTATTTTACTAAAGACTCCTTTTATTTATGAAAAATTGAAGATGGCTATGTTAAAGGGAACATATCAGTGAACAATTTTGTTAAAGTTTTAGTTTTTAGGGATTAAAATATCTAGTCTAGGACAAATATTGCTTAGGTGCGTACCATTCCCCTCCTTTTCCCCACGCAATCAAAAGGGAATCATTTTATCGTTTACTTGATCACACGGTCTACCATCTACATTTACATCGGTCTACCATCATCAACATCATTACAAAAAGAGCTTTTCTAGCTCGTAAAACTTCTGCATGGGTTGAGGGTATGCGTGCAATAAAATTTTGAACTATCTCTTGACCTATCATAGCTATTCCCATCCATCCATGGAAACTTCCTGTACATGTTGTAGGGTTTCTCAGGTACTTTTTTTCATACATAGGATATTGCTAATACAACATCCAAAATAATAAACTCAAGTATTACTTTGCCTACTAAAGGAAAACTACATTGACTAAAGTAGATACCACTTTCAGCACAAAGTCAAATTCAAAATCTTTGTAGGCATGTAAACTTTTGAAAGCCTCCATCTGCTTTTCGGTACAAAAACTGTGTGAAAATACCAAATAACGAATTATATCCATATCTAGGAGTTCATCCGATTCACAAATGTGGTTAAAATCCAATGAAGGTTTTCAAAGAAACACAAAGTATACATATTATATAAATCACACTAATAAAATCGTCGAAGAAATTTTTGAACACTGTTTACCATTGAATAGACAATACAAAACTGACCGGCTGTCCAAATTGTTTGCCCTGGACGGCCTTATTAGGTCACGTAATCTGGATTGCCTAATTTGATTAATTATTTTTCGTTTTTATTTGTGTTGTGTTATTGCGTCTGAATTTTATAAATTATAATAGAATATTTAAATCGTCTTTTATACCATATTGTACTAATACATAATAAATCAAATAAAAAATTCACTGCAGTGCGGAACACAGAAGAAATAAGAAAAAGGTGGTTCGAAGCTGTTAAAGCCTTTTATAAAAACTTCAAAAAATTGACCTTTTCCAAGTACGTCATCGTGACGAATTTCTGTCACCGGACAACCTTCACCATAAATTCTAATATAACCTAAAACCGAATTATACAAGACGATAACTCATAACAATTGCTTTTTACACTTTTAAATTATTTAAATTATTATAGTATACAACCAATTAACATGTGTTCTCGATTTATATTTAAATCAGTGAAAAATGCTATTTTCATCCATCTTTCTGAAGGTTGTCCGTGATCAGCAGACAACATGGCGCGGGATGACGTCACTTGGAAACGCTCTATTATTTTTGTTGTAAAGATAATTTTAATATAAGTAAACTACATAATAAGGGAAAATAACTTATTACCTACATACACGAACTAATCACAAATAAAATATAAACCAAAGTGAAACCACAAGCAAATACAAATAACTCACTGTCACTCTAACCTAAACTTCTTCTTTTTTTTTCAATTTTGGTGACTACACTATCTCATGATTATTTTGTTCCATGTCAAAATTTGTGCCTAGCTTCAATATATACTAGTGACGTCAAAATGTAAAAGACGGATTTTAAAAATCCAATTTTTCTATTGTGTATTAAAACAATACAACACTATTAAATTTTATAAAATATGACGTGACGTGATTTGTTCCTTAAGAATTAAGTATCTGTAATGCAATTAACAAGAATCTATTTTTAGCATATTAGCTAAAAAATTTCTAAAAGTTTTTCCATCGTAGGCCTGTCTTATTATTCTGTTTTTTATTGCTTCTCATCAACAGATTAATTTATTGAGGTTAAGTTGACAAATCCATTTTTGTAACCGACTACTTTTACTGTTACGCCCTTGGTACCAACCATCCCATCAGCCCATCAGACCTAGCTAGTTATTTATATGGGAGCATAAAGTTGATCCATTAGTGGTTTAACGTTTCTGATTGATATACATTAATTATTTTTAGTTTAAAACGGTTCGACTTTTTTCTGCGGATATATCAGTCTAATTTGTGTGTATGTGTGTTTTTGTCTGTAAGTAGTTATGTGTAATTATTTTCAAAAAAGTCTTCTGGAATATAAAACATGCTATAAAAAATAATTATTCATTATTCAAGGGAAAAAATATTATGCAACATTGAAACGTGTGGCAAGTGGCGTGGGTTGTCTACTTTCCTATTTAGCAACAATAAAGGTCGAAACTCACTTATCAGCACCTACATAGGAACAGCGACTGATCATCACCAGCAGATTTTATTTCTTATGTGTATTTAAATGTAAGCGCGCCTACATAACAACACCAGCACAGCACCGACAAGGCACGTCAACGCCTCAACCACAACACATTTCTCAGAGAGAATATTTTGCGAACAGCGTGCTTGTGGTGTGCTGACCCTTTGCCGACGTCGTACGCTCACTTATCAGCATATTTCGGTTAGTACAGTACAATACAATATCTCTGACAATATAAAGTGAAGCCTATAGTCGGGTATCGGGGAGGTGCTGATCCCATGTCGATGCGTTAAGTGAACCCATAAACAACCGTCAAGTTGACCTCTCGACGCTGCTGCGACGATGTTTGTCAGGTGCTGTTCTGTTAAGTGAGTTTCGGCCTCAATGACAGTATCGGCACCTAGGAAGGGGGGCTGTTTTTAATAAGTAAATATGTCGCTTCTATGTGAGTTGATTATTCTCTGGATAAACTATAACGTAACGGGGTCTAGGAAGATTCCCCGACCCCCGACAACAATTCACCGACTGATAGTTCCCCGACAAACAATACCCCGACTGGAAACTTTCCCGGCAGGAAAATTCCTCGACAAACAATTCGCCGAAAGGAAAATTCCCCAAAAAATACCTTTTAAACCAAACCCATATGTACCTAATCTTAATTTTTGGCATAGCTAAAGTGTAAAATTATTGAAAAATCTAAAATCGAAGGGTAAATTCTTAGAATTATGATGGTCAGGTACATGGTTAATTTGGTATTCCTGAAAATTGTTTACTGAAATTATTTCGATGTAGTTCTTCAAATTACGTATTTAAAGAGATGCAACTTTCTACGATTTGATTATTTGGAAGAGTTCGTCTGATCGTTAACATTGTAAAATGGCACTTGGATTTATTCTTAGCGAAAAAGGGAAGCAAAAGTTATTGCATGATGGATATTTATATCAAAAAGACATGGGGACTGAAAAAATTTATTGGAAATGTAAACAAAGTAAAGTGCAATGCCTGAGTTACAACGTTTGGTGATGCTGTTATAAAAAGAATTGGTAAGCATAACTACACTGTCGATATTAGAGAAGTAGAAGAAAACAAATTTTTTAATAAGGTATGAGAAAACGCAAAGAGTACCCAATACGCTCCACATCTTGTTATCTCGAAGGCATCTATTGGAGTTAGCCAGCCTACTGCAGCCTACTTTCCGAAACTTTCCAGCATGAAGAGAACTATAAGAAATATCCGTTCAAAGGAAGAAGCTGCTCCGATTTTGCCACTTCATCGAAGAGACATAGTTCTTATACAAAAATACACTGGAGCACCGTTTTTGCTATACGATTCTGGACCAAACGACGAAAGACTACAGATCTTTTTTTTTTTTTATAAGGAGCCGTCCCTTCGCCGGCACCACCTCAGCCTCCTGGGCTTATTGTGGATACTCCTAGTATTCTGACTACAGCCTATTCAGCCAATCCGTTCCCTGTATTAGCTCATACAGGTTCTTTGCTGGTTGGTTGTAGAAGTCTTCTGGAGTCATTTTGGGTCTACCATACAGTTTCTGCCTCCTGTGGTCCAGCGTCTCACGGTTGCATAGTATATGCAGAGCTGTTTCGGTATCCTTTTTGCATCTTCTGCATGTATAAGGTCTCCGTTTTACAGCCCTATTTTATTCAGGTGCTCCTTTGTGGGAAAGTATCCCGTAAGTAGCCCCGTTATGATGCGTAGTTTGTTCCTGCTTATTGAGAGCAGTTCTTTCGCTACTTTTTCTGATGGTTCTTTTATGAATTTCTTCCCATGTATTTGCCTGGGCGTATTCTTCCAGTGTTTATTGTGTTGTTCTTTTACCCACCCTTTTAACCATGACCTAGTTGAGCATCTGGGAATGCCCACAGCTGGTTCGGGTCCGTTCATCAGGGTTGACGATCCTGCTCTTGCGAGTTCGTCAGCCTTTTCATTGCCAGCGATTCCTTTGTGACCTGGGACCCACTCCAGTGTTACACTGTTCCGAGTCGCCAGTCTTCTAAGTTCTTCGCCGCATTCCCATACCAGCCGAGATGTTACCTTAGAGCTCTGAAGTGCTTTAAGGTCAGCTCGACTATCGCGGTAGATCCTGATCTGCCTGTTGTTGTAGGCTCTCATGTTATTTGCCCTTGCACATGCAAGTATTGCATAGACCTCTGCTTGAAATACCGAGGCGTATTTTCCAAGCGAGACGATTCCTTCATATTTGCTCGACTTGCTGTATATGCCCGCTCCGGTGCCGAGCTCATTCTTTGATCCGTCTGTGTACCAGATCAGTTCATTTGCTCTACTGAGTGGTGGTGCGTTCTCTTCCTCAAGCTCCTTTCGATCTTTGATGACAATCTCGAAGTTCTTGCGAAAGATATATCTGGTGGTCATGTTGTCTGTTGTCTGTCATTGGTCATCCACATGCCTTATTTCTGTGTATCCTCTCCCATGTGCCACGTCATGGTCTGATGCTTTCTCCAGTCGGGTTAGAGCTGCCCTTGCTTCGCACATTATGACACAATGTAGCGGAGGAAGGTCTAGCATTGTCTCCAGCGCCGCTGTAGGAGTAGTCCTCATTGCCCCTGTAATGCCAATGCATGCAAGTCTTTGGACCTTGCTTAGTTTTAGCATTGCAGATGTTTGTCTGATCTTTGGCCACCAGACCAGAGATGCATATGTAATCCTGGGGATGAGAACCATTTTGTACGACCAGTGTACCATGCTTGGTCTAAGTCCCCATTTAGTGCCGTAAGTGCGTCTGGCAACCATGAAGGTTACCTCTGCCTTCTTGACCATGTGCTGCAGGTGTCGGTTCCAAGTTAAACCTGGGTCTAGGATAACCCCAAGATATTTTACTTCATCCGACAATCGTATTGGTTCACCTTGAAGCGTCAGAGGGCCAAGTCCTTCCCTTTTCCTTCTTCTGATAAACGCAATTATCTGTGTTTTTGAGGGACTTATGCGAAGCCCTTCTTCTACAGTCCAGCCTGTTACTACATTTAAAGCCATCTGGAGTCTGTCTCTGGTTGTGCTGTTGAATTTACCTTGGGATAGAGTTACCAGGTCATCTGCATATCCTATGGTGTTAAATCCTTCTCTGTGTATGGTTCTAATGAGCCCGTCCATAACCAGGTTCCACAGCAGCGGGGAAAGTACTCCCCCCTGTGGAAAACCCCTGGTTGCACGCACGGCCATTGACTCCCCCATAAGAGTTGTTTCTATTAGCCTGCTTCTGAGCATGCAGTCTATCCATCTGCAGCTCGTGGCATCGATCCCAATTTTCCTCGTTGCCTTGGCTATGGATTCGTAGGAGGTGTTGTCAAAAGCTCCTTCTATATCTAGAAAGGCTGCGAGCAGCACCTCTTTATTTTCCAGCACGTTTTCAGCCCTTTTGACGAGTTGATGTAATGCTGTTGCAGTTGATTTTCCCTCTCTGTATGCATATTGATCTTGGTGTAGTGGTCTTGTAGCCAGTATACCGTCTCTGATATGTCTATCAAGAAGTTTTTCAGGAGTCTTCAGCATAAATGACATCAGACTGATTGGTCTCAGAGCTTTAGCCGTGTCCTGTCCAGATTTTCCAGGTTTTGGTATAAATGTAGCTCTGATGCGTTGCCAAGTTCTTGGAATATGCCCTAGAGCTAGGCTAGCTCTGAGCAATTCACATACCCTGTAGTGTCGAGTGTTGCCTCCTTTTTGGAGTAGGATAGGATAAATCCCGTCTGGTCCCGGTGATTTATATGGTTTAAAGCTGTTTAGAGCACATTTTGTTTTTTCCACGTCTACCACTGCCTTCGCTATTCGCCAGTCTATCCTGGATGCCCATCGTGGTCGATCCAGTGCTGTCACTGGGGAGTTTTGCGGTGGCATTGTAGGTATTCATCCAGGGAAGTGTACCTTAAGTAACTCTTCCATGGTTTCTTTCCCATTTCCAGTATATTGTCCGTTATCTTTTTTGATAAAGTGTATAGTCTGATTGGGATCCTTGGAAAGAATCTTCTGCAGTCTGGCACACTCGTGAGACTGTTCTCACAGTGCCTCCTCCAGGAGTCTCTCTTTACTTTCCTTTTCAGTTTGTTGTATTCAGTTAGGGCCCTGATCTTTAGTACGGCAAGAAATATTTCACTTCTATCTCAAACCGAACATTGGTACGCGAATGTAGCATTTAAAACTGTTCCTCATTTGTTTTACCAACTATTCATATTACATGGGTTAAAAGAAAATATTTCAGTTCCTTTGCATGGTGTACGTGCTATTACCAAATAAAACAAGACATTACTACATTCGTTTGCTGCAATAGTTAAAAGAATTTATGCCTAGAGTGTCTCCAGCAACCATCCTCACGGATTTTGAAACTGGCATGATAAGTGATTTTGCCGAAGAATGTCCAGCTTCAAAGCATCGAGGATGTTTCTTCCATTTTTCACAGTGCATCTTTAGAAGGTCTACAGAACCAATACGAAACCGATGCAGAGTTTGCAATAAACGTTAAGTTGTTGTCATCGTTAGCATTTGTACCCACAGCAAATGTAATAGATGCGTTTGAAACCCTTTGTTAGGAGAATGTGTTTCCCGAGAATGCCTAGTCAATTGTTGACTACTTCGAGGATACTTGGATTGGACGCCCACAAAGACACCAACGTCGGTGCCCACCACAAATTCCTCTCGATATGTGGAATTGTTATGAGACTGTACAAGAGGGACTTCCAAAAACTAACAATTCTGTAGAAGGGTGGCATAGAGCATTCGAGACTCAAGTGTCTTCAGACCATCCTAATATATGGAAATACATAAAAGCCTTGCAGCGAGAACAGAGTCTGCTAGAGCTTCAAATAGAACAGTACGTTGGAGGTCTAGAAGGCATCCCGGCTCGTAAAAAGTACCGAAATACTGCTGAACGAATCGCAACCCTTGTAAGCAATTATGACCAGGAAAACCTTTACACTTATTTGCGTGGCATAGCTCACAATCTTACATACTAACAATAGAAAAAATTGTTTAAAGAGTTAGAACAAAAAACTTATAAAATAAATAAAATAATTAAAATATATATAAAAAGTTAAAAAATTCGAAAGAAGCAAAAACTTCTAAACTTCTCGTAAGCACTTACCCTTGTAAGCAATTATGACCAGGAAAACCTTTACACTTATTTGCGTGGCATAGCTCACAATCTTACATACTAACAATAGAAAAAATTATTTAAAGAGTTAGAACAAAAAACTTATAAAATAAATAAAATAATTAAAATATATATAAAAAGTTAAAAAATTCGAAAGAAGCAAAAACTTCTAAACTTCTCGTAAGCACTTACCCTTGTAAGCAATTATGACCAGGAAAACCTTTACACTTATTTGCGTGGCATAGCTCACAATCTTACATACTAACAATAGAAAAAATTGTTTAAAGAGTTAGAACAAAAAACTTATAAAATAAATAAAATAATTAAAATATATATAAAAAGTTAAAAAATTCGAAAGAAGCAAAAACTTCTAAACTTCTCGTCCTAAGCCTAGAAAAAGTGTGAAGGGAAGAAGACAAAAAAATAAAAACATTGTCGGGGAATTTTCCTCTCGGCGAATTGTTTGTCGAGGAATATTCCTGTCGGGGAAGTTTCCAGTCGGGGAATTGTTGTCGGGAAACTTTCCGTCGGTGAATTGTTGTCGGGGAATTTTTCGACTCCCAACATAAAGTACACTCTACAAAAATATTATTTGTCGTTATTTTTCAGTTCAACTTGCAATTAAGTTTTGTTAATAATATTATTACTTATATTTAATTTGCAATCTCCTTGATATAATTTAATTTAAACAATTTATTTTATTGAATTAATGGTTTGCAGGTGCACTAGTGAAATCGTATAAAATGTATCACAAAAAAACATGATTATTATTTTTAATTGATTAATGGCATAAGCTCATTTAAATTGATCTATGTATGTGTTAGATCCTGAGAAACATATACTAATGACACATTAATATTCGTTAATAAATGTCATTTGCTATTGCGCGATTTTGAAATTGGAATTCGAGTCATTAGTCTTATTATTATAACGTAAATAAATTTTACATGAGCAATGGACTTGAGATAATTATCATTATAATAATAATAAACATTTCGTTTTTATTTTATTATTACCCCAAAAATTGGACAAAAAAAACGGAAATACGAAATTTTTAAATATTATCAATACAAGTTTACAATATAACCTTTAAGTTGTCCACCTTGTTTGAAGGTTCCTAACATTCTAAGTAAACAGATTTTAGGTCAGAAGATTATTGAGAAAATTTAAAAATGCCTACGTGGAATAATAATTTTTGCTACTCAGAAATTCAAAATTGGTAAGTATCAAAAATATTAGAATAGAATATGAAATTAAGAAGAAAATTTACGCATTTACTCAAGATAGAGAGCAGAGTGATGAGGAAAACGTTTAAAATATTTCCTTTTTCTTTGTTCTGATATTTTTTTAAATAAAGTATTAATTCAAATTTGTTTATTTGCTTGCTTTTGTCTAGTTCCTACCTACTAGTTAAGCTTAGCAGCTAATTTTACTTGTTAAATCACTCCAAGAGACAATGTTGGATACATTATCTGAGGAGTGAGTAATGTAGAGTGGACTGCATGTTATGTATTTGCTGATATATAGACTCACCAATTTTGCTATTTACATATATTGTTATGGTGTGAATTTAAATATTTAATAATCATATAATTTAATTGATATTTGTACAACCAACTCTATCACTTGATATTCAGAATCAGTTATTTTCCATAGTGGAAGAATATAAATCATATTGAGTAAGTCCATCACAAACCTAAAATAAACGTATGAGTTAGAAACATTCAGGAGAAAAAAGAATAATATCTAAAATTAGTTTTGATACACCCTGAATACTGAATAATTAAAGTCATACCAATGACAAACAGTAAAATAGGAACACAAACTTTAAAATAAAAGATTAACAGAGTACCAACTTAAAAAGTGATGATTGTAAAATTGAAATATAAATAAAAATAAACACCACAATAGAGAAAATTATAACTTAAAATTGAACTATAGATAAAATAAAATAAATCATATAACTTGACATAAATAAACTATCAATATAATTAAAAATAGCAATTATAATTTAGTAACTAAATCTTTCAAAGACAATCATTGGTTGAAATAATTTTAAAATAAATTCTAAGAGCGTTTATTAAAAAGACAAAGGAAAAAATCAACAACGGGTTGAGATTTTGAGAAGGAAGGAGGGTTGTTAAAGGTAAAAATTTAAAAAACTAAAATTATGCAGAAATATTCAAAAAAATAATAAAAAGTTGTAAATATAAAGTAAATTCAACTAATACAAAGTGATTGTAATAACAAATAAGTAAGTGAAAAGTAATACTTACCATAAATACTCGGTAATAAGTAAACACGGCTATAAGCTTTATAATATTCTTATGACCAAGGCATATTTTTTATTGATTGAAAGTGGAAAGCAGAAAAATATTGAAATCGTTTATCCAGCACAGAAAAAAACTTTCCAAGTGATCCAGAATTATGATCCAGGACTGCTCAGAATCAAACTTCAGTGTGACCTTCAAGAAAAGAAAAGTAATGAATACTTAGGACAGTCGGAAAAGACAGTCGGGTATCATTTATCCATATAATTAAATGTTGAATTTGTTGATGTAAAAATTTTAAATTGTTCAAATTCAAAAAGTGTTACATAAGATTATACTTACTGATAAAAAATTTCAAAAGAATCAAAGAGATATCGACCATAGTTAATGTAGACGCCATTTTATTCTAGAATTTGTCAAATATCACTTCTCCATATAAAAATTAATTTTCTTCTTTGTAGTTTTTAAAACCATAGAAATATAAAACCATAGACTCTGATAAGTATAATCTTAATTTTGTTGTGAATGAGGGAATGAATGAATTTTAGATAAGAAATAATTAGTGTTAACCATTTTTGAAGTTGATTAAGCCGTTAAACAGAATTAAATAATAAATCGAACGTTTCATTTGTTGAACATTTATTTAAATTGAATGTGTTTGTTTTCTTTTATATCTATGATATGTTTTTTTACAATAAACACTGGTTATCGGTGTTGGAACCTTTTGAAGATCAAAGGACAGAGTTGGCTTCACAAGAATTTGAACTCACAAAAAAAATATAATTTCCCTAATTCAAATGAATTTATAAAATAATATTCAAATTACATAATAGAGTCTCATAACAATCATAATAAAAAAAATATATGAATAAATAATAAAATAAATATTTTGATAATTTCCGACTGAGCTAGTTTGATAAACAAAGATAAGTATTAAAACTAAAAATAATATTAAATTAATTTATAAAAAGATATGGAACTATTATAGACATATTATTATTATTAAAACCATATCAATATATTACACAAACTATTTACACTGTTATTTACACTGCAAAGATGGGACTAACCCAGAGCTTTGAAAGATGCCCCGAAGGCAGAGCTTTAATATTTTACAATAAATAGGGATAAATCCCACAAAAAATGACATTTGTTCATCAAAGAAACAAACTGCTTATCATCGCCATTTTCTGGCGCACACACACTGACTTTTATTGTTAACTGTCAAATCAGGCTGACCAACATATGTTTAAGCGAGGAATCGCCAACTTAAATTTTAAAAATGACAAAATAACTAATTGTTGGAAGTTGTTTCTAACAGACAACAAAAGAATGTTAGGTACGTTTAAAAAATTAGCACTTTATTAACATATTAGAAAATTGAGTGGAAAAAGGAAAACATTCCATGAACTTTGACCATGGATAATTCATAAATACCAGTCAGATTATAAAAGTTCTCAATATTCCTAAATCCCTAATATTGTGATTAGTGTGTCTGTAGTAAGTTTTGTCATAATAATAACACTAGAAAAGTTACAAGGTTTTTCCTTTTTTCCGAAAACAAGGAAAGTCGGAATTATTCCCTTTTTCCACTAACCGATTCAATTGATGGTTTTACATATCTCCATCTTGCGGTGTCATAGACATTTTGAAAAGTGAAAAATTACAATTTTACAATTTTGAAGAGAAATCAAAATTAAAAGTGATAGAGCATTTTATGCTATACCTATAATCGATAAAATCAAATATTTTTAAATATATTTTTAGCATAAAGAAAATCCAGAATCGAGAATAAAAATCCACTTACCTATAGAAGAATTTATGGGCATATTTTGGTTGAATAGTGAAATATAGAGGGACATTTCCAAATGGAAATATCTTTTCAAAAGTGAATTTCGGACTAGTAAGAATTGAAAATGCCCAATTCACCAACCTTTTTAAGGAATCCTTAACACTAAGGAACCCGTAAAATACAAATTTCGGTTGTACCAACATTAAGCGGTGCTTATATTCACCTTATAGGCTACCTTTTCTAAGTCTCCACCAGAGACCACTTAAAGTACCCTTTAAGTTTTAGGTCATGTTTTGTCCGTTCTTAACATAAACAAAGTAGTTTTTGGCATTTTATTTGTCAGCTTTTGTTTTAAAGTGATTTATCTTTGGAAAATATAGTAAAAATGGACTACTCATAGTATATCGGCGAGGATCCAGACTCAATTGAAGGCGGTTTAGAACTTATAGATTTAATTGATGTAGGTTTTCTTAGGAAAACATATAATCGGGCAAATTACTTTGAAGAAATGGATCCTATGGGATTCTTTAGCAGGTTCAGACTAACATAGGAAACCGTCTGCTCGTACTTTCGTAATTTCATTTTCACTTTAACTGATGAAGTAAAATATTATAAAAACCGTCCCTCGTGACCACAGAGTCGAGAAAGAGACCTTGTGTGTGTGATTGTTGGTTGTCTGACTGTTAACATTCAACCGTCGTTACCTAATCAACGGATTTAATCAGGACTGGTGCAAATGGGCATGAGATACGGGCAATTTAATGTTAGTCCGGTCAAATTAGACCAAAAAATAAGAGTGAAAGTATTGATATGAAAAATAACACTACACATTGTACATAACCGACACGAGTTACTTCTAACATAAAAGCTTCAATAATTATAGAATATTAAAGGAAAACTATATAAATGATTCAAATTAAAAAAAAACTCAAAGAAGCAATTCTAAATTTATAATGTACCTCGTACATACATATAATGGATAAAGTCTAAAATTCAATTATATAAAGAATACTCAAACAAATCACCTGATATCAAATATAAGATCCACCTTTAAACGGGAATGTTTATGGTTTTTATGTATTATCTTGAATTTCTTCATGTAAAATTGAATTACGAAATTTTATTCGTATTATGGTAGAATCTAAAATAGAAAAACTTTTAATACAGTTTAAAGATCTATGACACTTGTGAAAGTATTTATCATCTGATGTATGACATGTTTGAACATAGAATTGTCAGCTAGAACAGGAAAATTACCAACCTAAATTGAATATGTCAAATAATTTAAAAATTTAATTAATAAAAGATTCAAACTTAAATAGTCCATTTAGAAATTTAAAATATGATGCTTTCTTTTAAAAAAGATTAACTCTATCAAAGATTATAATAAAATCTATTTAATGAACAACTATAAGTTAATTTGATTGGTCAATGACAATCAAACAAAGAATTTACTTTTACAGATAGTAGGCAGTTTGTTGCTAAGGAAGAAAAAGGAAATGGGTTGTTAGGTACTTGTTGATAGAGAAAGCGTCGTCCCTTTTTCGAAAATGAATTTTCTGCAAGAAGCACGTTATTTAGTTCAGTGAAAAAAGTTTGTAAATTTGATAAAATATCTATAAAACTAATAGTGAAAATAGTTTAACTAACCTTGTAACACGGTTCCTGTAGAAAATAAACACCAAGGGATCTTCGTAAGTAAATACATTTAAATAAACCATATATTAAATTTCATCAAGAGGCATTCTGCATTGGAGTTGTCTTGCTTTTCGTTTTGGAGGTTACTTCACAAAGGCCCAGAGCGGTCTAAAACAGGAAATAAGTAATTATTCATTTTTCAACACCAATAGAAGATAAAAGGTATTTAATAAACTTCAATCTAAAATAAAAAACTTACTTGTGAGTGTATATAAAAGGAACTTAGGTATTTTGCAAATCAGATACAACTGTGTCGTCCATTTTGCTTTTCGTTTTGGCTTATTTAAAACGGTATCACTAATGTATAAAAAGTTGCATAATTGCATGTATTAAAAATAATTTTCATAGCATGAATGTGATTGTTGAGTGAAAGACCATCTTAGTTGAGTTTATTTTCCTATTTGATGTAGGAAATAACGTTTATCTTGCTAATTTATGTTCACAAAATTAATTTTCATAAAATAAATTTAAAATTGTTTCATCCCAAGTATTATTTGGAAGTAATTCTTTTTATCAGTTGGTACAACTATATTGAACACCTGTTACACATCACTGAGGCACTATCAGGGTGATTACACAGGACCGTATTCAGGAAATTTAAATTTAAATCCAAATCAGATGTTAAAAATTTTATTAAAAATTTTATTTAAATAACATTGAATTTTGGCGCCCATAAAAAAAGAACAGTAATTAGATTTCTTACACATTAAACCCATGAACTCAAACCCTGAGAAGCTGAGATTTCATTAAAAAAAGGTGAGTACACTGTGTAGTAAATTAAAATTGCAAAATTTGAAATTATTCCGGGTAAAACAAAAATCATAAAATCAAACAATAAAAATATTAAAAAAAAATTATAAAACACAAAATAAAATATCATATCAGAATATACATAAATTCATATCAAGCTGAAAGTAAGTGAAATTGTGAAAACATAATTAAAAACAACATTTCAAAATTCCCCATCGTTCCGGTACATGGAAAAAAATTGACCCGTCAAAGGTCTCAAAAATAGGTTTTTCGCGATTTTCTTCAAAAAGGTGAGTTTTATCGCAAAATTACTTCAGACAAAATTGTATATCATAAAATTATCTATAAAAAAGGTATCAATATTTTTTTTCTCAAAAGCTACCGTTTCTGAGATATAAAGATTCAAAAAGTTGTAAGCGTCATTGTATGCATAGGCACGTCACGTATCTCTGTAGCTGTAATATAAAATACGCATGTTTTGTTAAAAACACTCGGAATAAAAAACAAGTGCAATTAGCTTGTCTTCCTCCAACCTCAGTTGCTGCTCATCAACATCTTTTTCAGCTATATTATGAAGTTCAAGTGTGGCGTGGTAATCAGCTAAACCCAACAGATTGGGGTTGGAAGTTGGTCGATAATACATTAGAACCAATTCAGACTTTGCTCCCACCTGCGCCGGAAAAACTGCTGAACACAATTTTTTGCAACTGTATGAAGGGATGCAGTGCTAAATGTTGTTGCAAAAAAGTTGGACTGTTTTGTTCTCTAGCATGCACGAATTGACAAGGCCGGTCGTGTTCTAATGTTGAATCACCAACAGCAGAAGATTCGTTTGATACTGACGAACAGACATTCGATCCATCGCTATTAACGCAATTTATTCACACCCAGGATGGAGCAGAAGAAGATAAAGAAAAAGAAGAAGATCAACAAGAAGAAGTAATTGAAGGTTATGACTAACGAATAAATTTTTTTACTGCTTTTTCATTTCCATCGCTTTTATTAATTCCAACCCTTGCGAATATCTGTTATTATGCAATAGTTTCCAATTAAACATAATCGCAACAGACCTGTGGAATAGGCCTTCTGGGAAAACCACTTTAAAAAAACGCGCTAAGTACATACCTCAGAGGTGGCGTGGAAACGTGTGCATATTATATCGCTTACAACTTTTTGAATCGTTATATCTCAGAAACGGTGACTTTTGGGGACAAAATTATTGATACCTCTTTTATAGATAATTTTATGATCTACAATTTTTATCTGAGGTAATATTGCGATAAAACTTACCGTTTTGAGGAAAACCGCGAAAAACCCATTTTTTTGACCTTTGACCTCGGGTCAATTTTTTTCATGTACCGGAATGATGAGGAATTTTGAAATGTTGTTTTTAATTATGTTTTGAACAATTTTACTCACTTTCAGCTTGATGTGAATTTATGTACCTTCGATTGACCGGAATATATCGCACTGTACCAAGTTTTTCCTGTGACACCCTATAATGCTAGTATTGTATTTTTTATATTTTGTACAACTACACCAAGTAAAAAAGTAAAGTTACATTTCCCTTAACCCCGAATCCTACTATATAATTATCAAAATTAGGTAATAACTATAAATCCACAATTAATGACTTGAAGTATATATAACACAAGTAACATTAATGTTACATTTTTATGTTAGATAAACCATGCGCGATTTTTTGTAACTACCTAGCGTCAAATTATAGTTTCTTATAACATTCTCTAAGTGTCATTCTAACTATAACTAGCTTTTCTTCATAAATTATTCTTTTTTCAACTATAAATCAGGTTTTAAATACCAGTTTCGATATACATTTAGAAGCCCGTGTAATTTGTTTACAAAATGAGTTCACTCGCCATTTCAATTTATTAGTTAATTTGCTGTTGGTATAACACTATGCGTGAATTAACACAAACAGTTTATCTGGCGCCGGTTGTTTTAGTGTGTTTTCGAAATTTCTGAATATTTAATTCCATCAGATTATTCATTTTAAAATTATTTAAAAGTATATTTGAGCCCTTTTATTTGATACAGTTTACAAAAACTTCTTCCTCCTACCCCTATAGAAAGTACAAACTTTTCAACCTCATATCAGACCTTCATAGACATTGAAGGAGCTGCTAAGACAGAGAGGCGTAGAGGAAGAATTAATGATCTGGAGTGGCTCTATGCTGAGGGGAAGAACGATATATGTCACTATATAGAGAATACTGGTGGCTCAAGTTACCAGAAGATGTCCTCCGGGTCTCCTTTATTGTGTAATCCAGAGAGGGATGGACTACTAAAACTTGTGAAAAATAAGGAACACAGAACAATGGGATATGCTGATGATTTAGTCATCATGGCACAGAGAATACTGGTGGCTCAAGTAGCCAGAAGATGACCACAGGGTCTCCTTTATTGTGTAATCCAGTGAGGGATGGACTACTGAAACTTGTGAAAAATAAGGAACACAGAACAATGGGATATGCTGATGATTTAGTCATCATGGCACAGAGAATACTGGTGGCTCAAGTAGCCAGAAGATGACCACAGGGACTCCTTTATTGTGTAATCCAGTGAGGGATGGACTACTAAAACTTGTGAAAAATAAGGAACACAGAACAATGGGATATGCTGATGATTTAGTCATCATGGCACAGAGAATACTGGTGGCTCAAGTAGCCAGAAGATGACCACAGGGTCTCCTTTATTGTGTAATCCAGTGAGGGATGGACTACTGAAACTTGTGAAAATTAAGGAACACAGAACAATGGGATATGCTGATGATTTAGTCATCATGGCACAGAGAATACGAGAATACTGGTGGCTCAAGTAGCCAGGAGATGACCACAGGGTCTCCTTTATTGTGTAATCCAGTGAGGGATGGACTACTAAAACTTGTGAAAAATAAGGAACACAGAACAATGGGATATGCTGATGATTTAGTCATCATGGCACAGAGAATACTGGTGGCTCAAGTAGCCAGAAGATGACCACAGGGTCTCCTTTATTGTGTAATCCAGTGAGGGATGGACTACTGAAACTTGTGAAAAATAAGGAACACAGAACAATGGGATATGCTGATGATTTAGTCATCATGGCACAGAGAATACTGGTGGCTCAAGTAGCCAGAAGATGACCACAGGGTCTCCTTTATTGTGTAATCCAGTGAGGGATGGACTACTGCAGCTTGTGAAAAATAAGGAACACAGAACAATGGGATATGCTGATGATTTAGTCATCATGGCACAGAGAATACTGGTGGCTCAAGTAGCCAGAAGATGACCAAAGGGTCTTCTTCATTGTGTAATCCAGTGATGGATGGGCTATTAAAACTTGTGAAAAATAAGGAACACAGAACAATGGAATATGCTGATGATTTAGTCATCATGGCACAGGGGAAATGCGATAACACAATCAGAGATAAAATGCAAGAGGCTCTAGACTTGGTAACAATAAGGATACGATCGGAGCGAATGAATATTAGTCCTAATAAAACGACTGTAATGTCATTTACCCGTATTAACAAAGGGAGGGACTAGGACCTGTAGAACTACGAGGAGAGATTGGGGAGAGGTTAAGTATCTTGGGGTATTAATTGACTCAAAGCTTACCTGGAGAATACTGGTGGCTCAAGTAGCCAGAAGATGACCAAAGGGTCTTCTTCATTGTGTAATCCAGTGATGGATGGGCTATTAAAACTTGTGAAAAATAAGGAACACAGAACAATGGAATATGCTGATGATTTAGTCATCATGGCACAGGGGAAATGCGATAACACAATCAGAGATAAAATGCAAGAGGCTCTAGACTTGGTAACAATAAGGATACGATCGGAGCGAATGAATATTAGTCCTAATAAAACGACTGTAATGTCATTTACCCGTATTAACAAAGGGAGGGACTAGGACCTGTAGAACTACGAGGAGAGATTGGGGAGAGGTTAAGTATCTTGGGGTATTAATTGACTCAAAGCTTACCTGGAACCAACATTTGGAAAAACTAATGAGGAAACCGGAGACCACATTGATAGTGGCCAGACGCTTCGTTGAGAAAAATTGGAGGCTAACCTGACATGCTGTATTGGCTATACAACAAGGCGGTATAGAGCGCCTTAACAAACGCATCTTCGGTAAGGTGGTCGAAGACTCCATAGGGAATTATCATGATAAGACTTAGCAAGGTACAAAGAGTTGCATGTTGGGTATCACGAGGGCAATGAGAAATAATTATACAGCAGCAATGGAAGTACTATTAAATCTACCTATCCATAGACTGAAAAACACGAAGAGCGGACTATGCGCTAGATTAGAAAATATGAATATAGTAAGACTTGCGTCAAAGGATGTAATAATCATGAAAACAGATTCAATACCCATTCTATAATCATTCAACAGTCCGTTCGAGGTGTCGATTACAGACAGAAGGAAATGAAATGAAATGAGGGTCAGACATGGTATACCGTTGGGTCTAAAACTGCAAATGGCAGTGGGGCGGGAGTATAGTCCAAAAATCCAAGTATACCTGTAAATCCTGTATTTCAAGAGTAGGAATACGCAATGAACGGTCGAAGGCTAGCAGATCCTTATCATGTAAGACAGACTGACAGGTGATGTCTAGACTATTATGGGATTGCATTGAAGAACTGAAGGCGTTAACCCAACGGACAAGCTGATCTGGTATCCAGGTCACCAGGGTATCGAGGGCATTGAAAAAGCTTATGAACCTGCAAAAACACAACTTGAGCCGGGAAGGATTCTTGGTATACCAAAAAACATGGTACGAGGATTTTGTAGAGAACTGTATTAGAGAGCTTTATAAAAATTAAAGCGCAGTGTCCCATGATGTACTTTCTAATTTAAAAAAGTTGAAGAGAAGATTGTCCCGTGAGGAGGGATCAAGTACGGTTCTAAAGTGGTATATCGTAGCAAGTTATGATTATTATAAAAAATTTACCTGTGAGAGATTATTTATTATTATATGAAAATAGAGAAGTTAAGAGGGGGTAGACAAGAGCAAAAATACAATAAGCCATTCGGCTGCAGTGTTACCAGAGAATTTATCAGACGGGCTCGGGAAAAATTCTTGCCTTTTAAATACTCAAAAAAACTATGATTTCTCTGTATTATTTGAATAAAAAAGTATACATACTTCCAAGAATATAGAAGGCAAAGGATTATCATAATGCCATTAAAGAACTGAGCTCTTGTGTAATCAGTTCCTAAATGGTGTGGGAATGCCTAGACAACCTTAATGAACTAGGCGAGAGCAACTTAGTTATCTTACTGTGGATTCCAGTCCAGGACACCCTGGAATAGAAGAAAATGAAATAGCAGATGTACTAGCAAAGAGGGGGACTGAAACACCCATTTGGGGGCCCGAACCTTTTTGCGGTATCGTAATATTGGAAGAAATAGGCAAAGCCGAAAAATAGAGAAGATCTGACCATTGGAAAGATCTAGTAGGACTTAGACATTCAAAGATTCTTATGGGTGACTACAACCGGTTGAGATCGAATGAATGCATAAAAGTATCGCTTGAATGGGCACCTGAAAAAGCTCAAAATAGAAGAAGAATGTAGATTCTGTGGCATAGAAGTCCAAATACGTCCACATACTTGCGAATTGCACAGTAATTCAGAATCCTAGGGCACAACCTAGGAGATTACTGGATAGAAGAGGGACATTTACCTAAGTTAAAACCTGCATATATCCTAAAATTCCTACGGGAAATAGGACTTAAGGAGCTACTTGTCTTTGAGACTTTCCTCAGGAATTAAGTAAGGAGACACAATAGATCTTTTAGGTATCAGTGAATGTCACCCCAATATACATACATACATATTTCCAAAAATTCATATAACCAGTTAATTGAAAAGTTTCACTTAAACTCAATACCTTTCTCTTATCTTTTGATGAATTACATGCGGTTAAGAATTTTTTCGGGCTTTTAAATATCCTTTTAGTTTGACCGAAAGAGTTCATCAACGTCTTTGGGAACGATTTTAGCAATAAATGTAATGAAGTTGTTTGAAAAGGATTGATTGAAGCACTAAATAATATAACCAACTGTATGTTAACACTTTCTTATACTCGTAATGTGTGGAATAATTTAGGAAATATTAATCTGTCGGTAAATTGGTTGACCTGCGAACTCAACACTCAAAACTTCATAATTGTCGATAAATGTTGGAATGTGTAAAAAATAAATATTAATTGCCGTCTACCTTATTAGTCAAAGCAATTTAGCTCAAAAAACAGTCAAACGATGGAAATATTTTTCAAAAACTTTGTAAGGCGTTATAATAGTCAGAGATAAGTATCCTAACATGAAGAGCACGTCTAAAGGAATGTTATGTTTAGTTTCATGTTTATTATAATAGAAGGCGCACAATGCGTGAATTTTATTCAGATTATTACGATGTGAAGTTAGAGCGATTCAAAATATTTTTCAAAAACTTCGCAAGTCGTTATAATAGTATATTATCTTCGATATCAATAACTAATTCTAAGCTTGATTAGGACGGAAAACACGTTTTCCAAAAAAAATAAATCTGTGTTTCAAGAGCTCTTAAACGAGGTGTCGCATGGTGTACTTTCTCATTTAAAAAAATTGAAAGGTTGATTGTCCCGTGAAGTGGGATCAAGTACGATTAGAAACTGGTATACCGTAGCATGTTATGATTATTATAAAAATTGACCTGTCCGAGCTTTTTTCTTATTATATAATAATAGAGAAGTTGAGAGGGGGGTAGCACCTATTCCAGCGCACTGTATAATTCTAGGAAAATTTGTAGTTTTGAATAACAATGAACACAATTCGATCCAGTTGAAATTTGCCCTAAATACATGTAGGAGAAAACATTTTTTTCTTCAGTTTCAAATTGAAAAATATACAGTTCATTACTTGGGGATCGTCGACCATTGCAGTCTGTGGAAGAAAAAGTGAAAATTGGAAACGGCATTTTTAGTGGTGATATCAAGAAAAGTGAAAATGTCCGGAACAATAATTCTATAATAATACTAGAAAAGCCATTTAATTAAATATTACTAATATCATCGTTCAGAATTAACATAGATACAAACTAGAGGCAAAATATGAATTTTGTAAAAAATTTGTATGGATGGAATATGATTGTACTTATTCACTTAATTACAGTTACCTGCAAATAATTGTCATATTAGTAAAGCGTGATCTTTAGACGTCAAAAAAAAATTCAATGTCTGTCGGGGCATACCTATAGCCCGAGAAGTAGTTGTTGCTTCTTAGTGGACGGTCTGCTCTTTGGAAATTTATTTTTCTAATTTTGTAAAGCGTTTAATAGTATTGAACTATTATTTTTTGATGATTGTACCTACTTAACAATAATATGCAAATAAGAAATAAATTCCCTTGATACTAATTTCAATAAATCATTAGAACGTTGAAATATTACACAAATATGAGTAAGAAGGTAGACAGGTACGAAGTCAAGTTCAGAGCGTGAAATAAACATAAACATGTATTATTTAATATTTACTTACGGTGAACTTGACTTGTCGTATAAATATACAAGCGACAACGCATTAAGAAATCAGTCAATAATGAATAATAGATCGATCAGTTATCAGTCAATACTAAATCAATCTAAGATGAATTAATTATCAGTAATCAGTAATCCTCAATTATAAGTATGCTATACCTACGGCTAGGTACTTATATACATAGTCACTAATCTTAAGTAAAGTAATGTACATTAGTTTAATAAATAGAACTTATCCCAGTGCCAGAAGTAGTTGTTTTATTCCATTAAGATGACCCTCCGAGTGACCAGCAACACCACCAATTAAGAGGCCTATCCACACCTTTAAACTCCAACATTACAAAGTATTAAAAAAAATTAAGAAAATATTCCCCGTATTTTTAATTATTATGCTATCTTTCAATTTTTTTAACCCTTTGTCGTTTGACGGTTCTCAAAAGTACCAACCTATATAAGCAGCAGTAAAATCACAATATAATCGAATATCATGAAGCTGCCCATCGGTACGTCTTAGTACCACTCTAAGGTATCGTTGTGAAATAAAATAATAATAGATAATGCGCAAGTCGAGTCATTAGCAGATGTTGTTTAGTAATGGTCGTTGCAAGTTGCTGTCTTCAGAATTCGATTTACTTATATACATATTTCAACAAAGGATTTTATTGCGGTAAGCGAATTTTTACTATAGTTTATTGTTTGGTATATCAGTAAATGGTTTTATAAAAGAAATGTCGCTGTAATATAAACAAACGGTTAGAAACGATCAAAACAATGTTTGAGACTTATAAGTACCGACAGGCTTTTACGGATTAGTACCTTAGACCAGGTATTGAGTTACATTTTCCGATATTTATCGGCATTTTTTATTTCTAGACGGAAATGGCTCACTGTAGCAATTTTTGGAAAAAGCCGTTGATACACGAAGAACTTTTAGTCGAAGCAGAAAAAGTATTAGATGTGCTGGTCTGTGACATTCAGTTGGATAATAATTTTCAAACGGATGACGAGGATGATGAAGATGAGGATTTATCCATATTAGAAGATAATGAAGGTGAAATAATTACCAGTGCAGCGGGAGAAGATCCCAGAGAGAATCTAAGTGAGCAGAGCGAATTGATAGAAAATGAAAAAAATATTGAGAACAAAAAGAAAAAACGCTGAAAACTCCTAAAACGAAAGAAAACGAACAGTAGGAAATCAACAGACGATGGAAAAGGAGGGAAGTAGAGACTAAAATACCTGAATATAATGAAGAGACAGGACCTGTTACCGGTATATTTTAAAATTTCCAAACCGCTACTGATTTTTTTTACAAATTTATTGAACCTATAATTGAAAATATAATCTTTCAAACTAATCTAGGGTTCAGAGAAATAAGGTCCTAAATATTCAAAAAGAAGAATTGTTTACATTTTTTGGCATCAATATGCGAATGGGTTATCACGTTCTACCCCCCTGGAGACACTATTGGTCCACTAGTCCGGACATGGGTATTCCTTTGGTATCAAGCACCATGAGTCGATTGAGGTTTGATAATATATTATCCAGCCTTCATGTAAATGATAATGCACAGATTCCGATAAATAATAAGGACAAGTTATATAAATTGAGAACTATGATCGAAACACTAAATTCAACTTTTGATGCATACTATAACGGAACAAGAGAATTGATGAATCAATGATCGCCTTCAAACGTAGAAGTTCTATAAAACAGTATAACCCTAAGAAGCCAATAAAAAGAGGGTACAAAATATGGACTACAGCAGACCAAAATGATTACATATTACAATTTGATATATATACTAGGACATCAGAAGAACAATTAACAAAATCAGAGGCTTCACTGGGAGAAAAAGTGGTCCTAAGGTTAACAAAAAAATATGTTGGTAAGAACAGGATGGTGTATTTTGATGTCTTCCATTGATCGAAAAACTAAAAGCAGAAAGCAAAAATCTAATGGAAGATAAAAAAATTAAAAGGAGGTCAGTAATTTTAGATTTACCTCTTCTGGCATAGGATACTTCAAGTGGCAGGACAACAAAACGGTCTCCTTGATTTCAAATTTTCATGGTAGTGAAGTAATTTCTGTGAACCGTAAACAAAAAGATGGAACTTCCATGTATATAGCCTGTCCCGTTATTGTAAAAGATTATAATGAAATGATGGGTGGAGTTGATCATGCCGATCAACTTAGAGCTGCATATGGTTTGAACAGACGATCAAAGAAATGGTGGCACAAATTATTTTGGGGTTTGATTGACGTGTATTTTGTAAATGCTTATATAATCTACAGTTGTTATCATGACAAAATTCCATTATTAGAATTTCGGCGGTCCGTGGCCTTAGGGCTTCTTACACAGAAAGGTCGTCAACCGCAGGGTAAAAAACGATCCCTTGATAGTACAAGCGGCCCTTCTAAAAGGAGAAAACAATTTTTTTCTGCATGCTCTAAACTAAAGCAAACTTTGACATGCGCCTCACCAACAGGGGTGTTCACTGGCCAAAATATGTTGTAGCGCGAGGAAGATGTGAAGTATGTAGTAAGCAGCAAATTCAATCCAGACCACACTCAAAGTGTTCGACGTGTAATATATTCTTGTGTTGCAATGAAAAAAAAATTATTGTTTTGTTCAGTTTCACGAGATAAATATATATAAATAAGTTTGCTTTTTCCTCATTTGGATATGTTTACGGTACTTCAAAGTACCTCCTTCTAAAAAGTAAGAAAAATTTGACAAAGAAATTTGAAAAAAAATAGTGTACTATTTTTAAACCAATTAATTCAAAAAAAGCAAAATACTATATAATAAACATTATTTTTTATCAGTGGACAACAAAGGGTTAAATAGGAGTTTATAGAACAGTTTGTAAAATTCCATTGAAAGTAATGTGCTATTTGAGATATGGAAAAATTGACTTAATATCGTTCATAATTAGGAATTTAAAGCATTTGTATTAATAACCACAACAAAAAAAATGTTGAATCTCCTTATATGTTAAATATATGCGAGATTGTTGTATCTTTAATGAAATGTACTTAACGGCCTTCTCTGTTCTTCTTGTGTCCTGGAATTTTAACCCATTCATCTCTCGACGCTGGAATCTTAAACGGAAATTATCATTATGTAACAGCTATAAAGTAGCGTTACAAAAAAGAAATTGTAATAATTACAAAAATTATGGGAACATCGAACCAATGCTTATCTTATAATTATTATTTCCTGACAATATATATAGAGGGTTACTCACCGGCGATATATAATGAATAGGCGATAATTTGTTTGCAGATTCTAGAGTAGATAATTTTTTGTCGAATCCATAATTTCAATACTTGCTGAGTTATAGGGCTTGATATTTATAAGTCTACTGTGCTAACTAACTGTGAGGGTGAAAAGAGTTTGAATACTATTTTTTTCATTATCTCAAGGAACTAGTGTTTATTTACATATTTCTTTTTAATTGATGGTTTTACATGTCTCCATACTGCGGTGGATCGATTGTGGCGAGACTAGCGGCACGTGTTGAGAGTAGGAATGAGGTAGAAAACTGGGAAATCAAAAACTGTACAGCTATCTACTTTTAACTCACTTAATAATGTCAATGTTGCCATGTTTCAACTATGAACTAAATATTTCATTGGTCCTGTAAAAAACCAAGACACACACATATTATCTATGATACACACCTTAAATATGCTTGTAATATTAAGAAAACTGAAGAAAATTAAACAAAAGCGTCACGGATATATTTAATTAAGCTAAATATTATGTTTCAGTTTATAATTGTGAGTAAAATTAATTTGCATCGTTTCATGTTAAAATATCAGTGTACGGCAAGGTCTCTGTGTGGATTAAAAAGCCCCCAAAAAAAGCCATAAATCATTTCTAGTCTTGACCCACCCACAACCCAACAATTGATTCTCATTGGCGCAATGTAGCTTATGATTGGCCTTTTCAAAATTTACTTCAACTGCGAGTCCACAAGGACGCGCAGAGTAGGCTTAGTTCATTATTGTTATTTACGAGACATTGTGTTCTGAATGAGAATTAGAATTATTTTATTGATTAAGACTATTTTGTTGGTAATTATCAAAATTATGGCTTTTTGGCGACCATTCAAAGAGGAAGATATATATATATATATAGACAGAAAATATTTCACCTTTTCTACTGAAAAAATATATTCAGACAAATGCAACAACATTAGGTTCTAATTGTTGATATATTGTATTTTAGAGCCTGGAATAGTTCCATCCGCTAGTAATGATGTGAGCTGCAGTAAAGATAGTGAGTTGATTGATTGTTGTATGTACAAAACAAGAATTATATTGTTAAAATTTTTTACTTAAGGTTCTGAAAGTGAAGAGGAGGGATTTGAGACAATAGACAAAAAGAAATTTGGTATTTTTTGTCGCCATCTACGCAAAAAGTACAGGCAACTGAAACAAGAGAATAATGGGTCAAAACATGGAGTTGCTGAAAGAATACACAAATTGACAAAAGTCTTAAAAAGATCCATTATTACAATTATCGGTAAAACAACTATTACTCATCGGAAAAAGATAGTACAGAAATCGCTAGTGCGTGTGGATTCTGCAATAATGGAAAATCTTAGAAGAAAAATATACGAGTTTTACGCCAGTAATATCATTTCTACATTTAAGATGATTGAAGGAAATTCCTGGTTTTCCTTACAAAGCAGATAAAACCGTTAAAAAGATCTTACACTCTTGTGGGTTTCGGTTTAGAACATTAAATAGCCGTCAAAAAATTATGGAATCATCGAGAATAATAGAGCTTCGACATTCTTATTTAGAAACAATTACGCATTGTCGACGATTACAGAAAAATATAATATATCTCGATGAAACGTGGTATGATACCCATGATGTTATCAAAAAAGTTTGGCATGATGGGACTCCAAAGTGTTCATTAAATGCCCCTTCGAATAGAGGAAAACGAGTTATTATTGTCCACGCGGGTAATGAACATGGTTTCGTTAACAACGGCTTATTGTTATCTGCCAAAAATATTTCAAGCTGTTCAGCGGATTACCATCTAAGATATGAATGCTGCGTTATTTGAGAAATGGTTAGAGGAACACTTAATTCCAAACATCCCGGGAGGTTCTGTAATAGTTCTGGATAATGCTCCTCACCATTCCAGGCAAACTGAAGAAATTCCTAAACCAAAGGCTAGGAAACAAGTAATTGCAGATTCTCTGCAAAAAAAGGCTGTGAAAATTCCAACACAGTGTCTAAAAAAATATTTGCTAAAATTATTACAAGAGCTCAATTTAAAACACAAATATGTAGTGGATGAATTTGCCAAGCAGCATGGTCATGAAGTGGTTCGTTTACCCCCTTACTATTGTGTGTTTAATCCCATAGAGTTAATTTGGTCTAACATCAAACAGGGAATAAGAAAAAAAATACTTTTTAAATGAAACTACTCTTTCTAATTAATTCCACTATTTAATGAAAAAATTATGAAAATTCTAAAATATTATTGATAACTATTTCGATATTATCATCGTCAGTATGACAGAAGTTACATTTTATGTGATGCCTACTTGATGTTTAATATTTTGGCTAGACCAAATAGTGAGTGACCTATCTTGTGATTTACTTAATATATATGAATAGAAAAAAGAAGAAGATATGATATTACAAATATTAAAGATTGGGTATTATTAGCCCTATGGGGATATTCAACTCTTTCTGAAAGTGTGATTGAAGGTATTAGAGATATTTGTTCTGAAGTGAGCCCCGATGGGTGGTATAATTGCGTCAAGCATGTAAAAGATGTAGAAGAAACCTATCTACAACATTTTCCTGTTCATTCATTTGTAATTAAGCTGGATGACACATCGAGTGAGGAAGAAGGTTCAACGAATGATTAACTAATTTTTCTACTATTATGGGTACCTTTTATACTTCTTGTAATATTTTCTGACATTTGGCAATCATTTTTCGCAAATTCACATTATGAGTCTGGAACCGGCTCTGCTTCTAGATTTCTTTACTCCGTGAAACGACGCAAATTAATTTTTTCCACAACTGCTATGAAAAGTGACGTATTTCTCATACCTTACTTGATTTCAAAACCAAATATTGCTCATACTGTGAGAAATAATATTTCTCACGGCACTTTGCAAATAAAATCGACAAAAACTTAGTAGGCTACTGTCATCTTTAAATACCTACTTAGTTGTCACAAAACTGTCAGATTATATTAGAAAATATGTTAAAAAGGGTCAAAAATTGTCAAAAATTTTGAAATATGGTCAAAAATTATCAAAAATTTGGAAAAATGGTCAAAAATGTCAAAGTTTTGAAAAAATGGTTAATAATTGCCAAATATTTTCAAAAATTGTCAAAAACTTGGAAAAATGGTTAATAATTGCCAAAAACTGTCAAAATTTTGAAAAATTGGTCAATAATTATAAAAGACTGTCAAAAATGGTCAATAATTGTTAAAAATTTTCAAAGACTTGGAAAAATTGTCAATAATTGTCAGAATCTGTCAAAAATGGTCAAAAATAGTCAATAATTATTAAAATTTTGAAAAATGATCAAAAACTGTCAAAATTTTGGAAAGTTGTCAAAAATGGTCAATAATTTTCAGAAACTGTCAAAAATGGTCAATAATTGTTAAAATTTTGAAAAATGGTCAAAAATTGTTAAAATTTTGAAAAAATTGTCAATAATTATAAAAAAAATGTCAAAAATGGTCAATAATTGTTGAAAACTGTCAAAATTTTTGAAAAGTTGTCAAAAATGGTCAATAATTGTCAGAACCTGTCAAAAATGCTCAAAAATTGGCAAAAATGGTCCATAATTGTTAAAATTTGGAAAAATGGTCTAAAATGGTCAAAATAGATCAATAATTGTCAAAAATGGTCAATAATTGTTAAAATTTGAAAAAACGGTCAATTGTCAAAAATTGTCAAAATTTTCGAAAAATTGTCAAAAATGGTCAAAAATTTGAAAAAATGGTCAATAATTATAAAAAACTGTCAAAATGGTTAATAATTGTTAAAAATTGTCAAAAATGGTCAATAATTGTCAGAACCTGTCAAAAACTGTCAAAAATGGTCAATAATTGTTAAAATTTTGAAAAATGGTCAAAAATTGTTAAAATTTTGAAAATATTGTCAATAATTATGAAAAAAATGTCAAAAATGGTCAATAATTGTTGAAAACTGTCAAAATTTTTGAAAAGTTGTCAAAAATGGTCAATAATTGTCAGAACCTGTCAAAAATGCTCAAAAATTGGCAAAAATGGTCAATAATTGTTAAAATTTGGAAAAATGGTCTAAAATGGTCAAAATAGATCAATAATTGTCAAAAATGGTCAATAATTGTTAAAATTTGAAAAAATGGTCAATTGTCAAAAATTGTCAAAATTTTCGAAAAATTGTCAAAAATGGTCAAAAATTTGAAAAAATGGTCAATAATTATAAAAAACTGTCAAAATGGTTAATAATTGTTAAAAATTGTCAAAAATGGTCAATAATTGTCAGAACCTGTCAAAAATTGTCAAAAATGGTCTATAATTGTTAAAATTTGGAAAAATGGTCTAAAATGGTCAAAATTTTTGAAAAATTGTCAAAAATGATCAATAATTGTCAAAACTGTCAAAATTGGTCAATAATTGTTAAAATTTAAAAAAATAGTCAAAAATTTTGAAAACATGGTCAATAATTGTCAAAAATTATCAAAATTTTTGAAAAATGGTCAAAAATGGTCAAAAATGGTCAAAAATGGTCAAAAATGGTCAAAAATGGTCAAAAATGGTCAAAAATGGTCAAAAATGGTCAAAAATGGTCAAAAATGGTCAAAAATGGTCATTCCATTGTGCATAAGAAGCAAGCTTCTATCGGCGGTCCGACGACCGCTCACCTTTTTTCATTTTGTTTTACTAACCATAAAAATAAATATTAAGTTACTTCATTTGTCTTCTTTAAATTTGTGCAGTTGTAGAAAAAGTATAGTGTGCAACATGTGGGGAAAGTACTTTTCTCACTTGTTGCACAATATACTATCGCCTACAAGTATACGTTTTAAAATTATTATCATTGTATAAGTAGACTACTTAAATAATGTTATTAGGTTTATACATGATACTGGAAAAAAAGGTTTCTCACAATTGTGTATTTTGTTTGTTTTAATTTAAAGGCATTATCTATTTATTATTCGTCACACTTCTATTATGGACAAAGTAAGTGTCACAATTGTTACCAGCGCAATACCATGGTAAAATAAAATAGCTTTGTTTCAGTTTTAGACGATCAGGGTTTTCTACTATTCTAATGGAAGATAAAAAAAATTAAAAGGGGGACAGTAATTTTAGGTTTACCTCTTCTGACATTAATTTTCTACTATTATATTCCTGCATGTTATTAATTGTTCGCTTTAGTTCGGCATTCTTCCTTTCCAAATGATGAGTATACTTCTGCAAATTTTTATGTAGCTCATTATGATTTTTGATATTACCTACATATGAATAAGATTTGATGTTCTAAAATAATAAATAATATGACTAGGATATTTATAAAAATATCTAAACACCTACTATTTTCGTCCGGTTTTTCCTTCACTTGATTAAAATGGACATGGCATAATATTCTCTTCTTGAAATATTCCACATTAATCCGAAAATTTAGTTTATTAAGCCAAACTAAAGAAATTGATCTCCTTTCGGAAAAACGTGAAAAGAAATAATCTTCGAATTATTATCATAAATCATAAACACAACATATCCATCCAAAACTTTTTTGGAAAACTGAAACAAAGTTATTAGGCCGTATTTATAAAAAGAAACCTTACCTTTTCCTTTCAAAAAATAAAGCAATTCCTTCAAGGTATATGCATAAAAAAAGTGAAGGAAAAGGTTTTGCTTCGAAGGCTTTGCTTTGAAGTAAAAGGTTTTACCTTTTTCGTATTTATAAAAAGAAGCATTTGCTCAAAAACTAAAGGATTTGCTTCTAAAAAAAGAAATCTAGGTTCACAAGAACTTTCCTCACTCTTTTCAATAGTTGCCCAGCCAACGCACAGCTTGTAACGTAAAAATTAGTTGAATTTACTGTTTGGACCCTTACTTTGTGGGATCTACTCATATTAATGTTATAAATGAAACTAACTGTTTCTAATTAATTCCACTATATAATGAAAAAATTATGAAAATTATGAAAGGACAGGTACTGATAATTATATCGAAATAATTACCAATATTGATAATTATTTCGATATAATTATCAATTTCCTTTCATAATTTTCATAATATTGATAATTATTTCGATATAATTATCAATATCCTTTCATAATTTTTTCATTAAATAGTGGAATTAATTAGAAACAGTTAGTTTCATTTATAACATTAATAGTAAAAATTAGTGTATTTGTAGGAGTGTTTTCTTTTGTTAAACTCTATCTGGAAGGGCTTGTATCCTTGGTTGTGTTTGTTATGGCTAATATGGTGCATTTACGTACAAGAAAATACTATAACCATTATTTAGATTTGGCATGGATCACGAAACTCGTGGAGCAGCCCTGTCACATGTACAGCAAATTAAACTATTTCTGCGTTATTATTTCTGTGGATTCCAGAGCGGAATTGCTGAAGAATTGGGATGTACGCAGCCCACAGTGTCCAGAGTACTTCATGAGGTGCTTGAGAGGATTGTACAACAGGCCGGTGAATGGATCCGGTTCCCAAACACAGAAAATCAAATAATGCAGGCCAAAAATAAGTGGGTTTAATTTCCCAACATGTAACGTTAATTTCGTTCACTTTACTTTCCTCCAGTTAATTCATAATAAATTATCGTATGGGCGGCGAATAGCCAGTCCTTTCTAATGCCCAACACCGAGAAATGTTTCGAGGCTGAATATATTTACTGTAAACAAGAGTCGAAATCAACGTTTTAATACGGGCCGAACGAGTTCCGTCTGTCGTGTAAATATCCACTGCTATTTTCTATTCCCACTTCGACCTCGTTCTTATCTCTTCTTCTACCATCTATTAATTAAATATAAATTAAGAATTCACTATTGAAATGTAAATTCCTTTCCTGGTCAAAGCGTCTGAACATGAGACGTAAGTCTATTATCTCTCATATGATTTCGTGTATTTAAACAGTGGCAAAGGGGTTTCATTCTTTCTTTCCTGTGAACATGTGCTATTAAAGCCAAACGTATCTTATCTTTAAAAAGTGCATTCATGTGAATGGTAAGTTATTTCGCTTAAATGTATGTTAACTATTCTTTCTTAGCAGTTTTCCACTTTCATATTTTTATCATGTAGCAATGTCGTTCCAGTGACAGAAATATATATCGATATGATTTTGTTTTTTTTGTTCTTTCATATTTCTTTTCATATTCTCTTTGAATATATTTCAAACCTTTTTAAAATATATACTCGTACATATTTAATATATGTCTATGTTTACCGGTATAGAATCAATTATTCGATTTTATTGTTTTTTTTATTTGCTTTCTTTGATTATTTTTTTTTATTAAAATACAGGATGTATGAACCACGTTTTTAAATGATTTTCTTTAACATTGTAATACCAAATTCGTTATCAAATTCATACTTCAGACATCCTGGATTTTGTAAAGTTGGGTAAATTTGTTCCTGATACTACCATTATTGTTACTTAGCACTTTACCTGGATCAAGAACTTTACCTGGAACTTTACCTGGGACAAGGACTCCATCTGAAACCAGAACGTTATCTGTACCTAGATCATGAACTTTAACAAGGACTCCATCTGAAACCAGGACCGGATCCAGGATATCTTTTCCTTTATCTGGGACCAGGACTCTATCTGGAACCATGACTGAATATACCTCTCCAGGAAAGTAACATATATATTTCACCGAGATCGCTTCCCCAACATAGAACAACTCAATCATTTTTTTTTTCCTGTTAAATTTTTTTATTAAAAAAGTCAATATACAACTTGTAAATTTAATAACGTTGTTCATAGAGTTTATTTTCCCTTCCAATATTCCAGGATTTGTCGCTATAATGCTGATGTGAGTAACAAATTGACTAGTATTATTCAGGGTGGCGCCCACTTACCTTTCTTAACTTTCATAATTCTTAATTATTAATTTCAGTAGCTTGAATAATAATTAACTTCCTTCAGTACCTTAATTAAAATAAATTTCAAGTAGGATTACCCGAGAACCGGTAAGACTACTCTCTGAATTTTTACTAGTTTGGACTCAGAATCTACACCTGAGGTGCTCTCTAAACTGAGTAGCCGTTGCAGACAGCTATTGGGGCTATTGACTGCTCGCACATTCGTATTGAAAAGCCAGCCCAATTTGGAGACGAATATGTAAATCGAAAAGGTTTTAGCAGTATTAATGTGCAGGCTACATGCGACCAGAATTGTGTCATAACTAGTATCTATAGATGTAAGTTGGCCAGGATCAGTTCATGATTCTCGTATATGGAAGAATTCGGCAGTGTGTGAAGTCATGAAGAGGACAAGAAACACTATCCTACTAGGAGACAGTGGGTATGGTATAATGCCGTGTCTTATGACTCCCTACCCCAATATCAGATAGCCTCCAACAGGCTGCTTACAACAGAGCGAGTTGTGATTGAGCATACATTTGGGCAACTGAAACGGCGATTTCCTATTCTGAAGTGTGGATGCAGAGTGAAATTTAATAGTATTCCAAAAGTTATAATTGGATGTACTGTGTTACACAAAATAGCTAAGCAACTAGAAGATGCAGATTTTCAAGAAGATAAAGAAGAGGAAGAACAGGACCTGTAACATATAGAGGACGAAAATGTAGATGCTATCCGCGCCCATGGACAAGAACGGCGAGAAGAATTGGCGCATCTCATTACCAATAACAATATAGTTTAAGAACTTTCATTTGATAATATGTAAATATTGTTTACTAAGAACACACATACACAATGTAACAAAAGTAAGGAAACTGTGAAATATCTCAGGTGCTGCTTACCTGAGTTTAATAAAATTTTGTACATTTAGTAATGAAATTGTGCCTGATCTCGGGAAGAAAACATGGTACTTTTTACGTTTGATTAATTATAGCGTTTAGTTACTGTCCTGTATTTTACTAAAATAATGAGGAATATAAAAAATATATAGTTAGTTTTTTGTCACATTGGGGTTAATTTATCGATACCCCTCCATTTATTAAATTCAGGTAAGGGACACCTGAGATACTTCGCCGTTTCCTTGCTTTTGTTACACGGTGTAGATATAGTTGCTTAAAATAAAAATAAGCTTACCCTTTGGAATTCGGAAGAAATCGTTTATTTTGTAATCTCTGAAATACATTTTACATGCCTATATTACAGATTATAGTAAGTTTTATCTCCCACTACAACATGCTCTTTTGAAGATCCTTTGTTGGATGTATCGTCCAATTTCTGTCGCTGTCTCTCGACTGTAAATTTTGGTGGCTGCGCTCCTTTCGAGGACATTCTGGAATAAGGTTTTGTTTACGCATACGACGAGCGTAGAAAACTGTAGAATTTTCGAGAGTTGATAAAGACTATATATACGCGGGTTTTTGAGTGAGTTGACAGTTGTTGGTGAAACGAAGACAAAGAGTTAGTTCACAGACAATTTACAGAAGTTCTTGTAATCGGACAGTTAATGAAATAATGAAGATAAATAGTGTAATATTCAAGTGGTGAATATAAATTGGAACTATTATACCGAGTGTAAATAAATTAGTAGACATTAAGTAGAGTGTGTATATAAATTAAGTTTAATAAATAAATCAATAGTAATTAGCCATAGAAGTGAGTATAATTTTATCCCACCGGTGAAAAGTATTTAAGTAAATAACAAAAACATTACAATATTATAGAATTTGTTTTGAATTGATTTGGTATGGTGATTTGACAGTTTTGTTGAAATCAAATTATAAAAAAAATGTGGTTCAATGTCTCATCAAAAAACAAAATAACACATACCTACAGTTTTTCGTGATTTATGGCACTCCGTATTGTATTTTTTCACAAAAAGGTAAATCGACTCGACTCGGTAATTTTAATAAATCTTTCCGCCTCGGCATTAAACCATGTTCTTATTTAAAGATAGCGTTTAGAAACCTCAAAACAATTAACCGATAGATAATATAAAAAAAAACTTTCAGATTGAAGCGTTACGTTAAGAAAATCAATAAACGTCATTTTATCTAATTCTGCGTAGAGTTAGAACGAATTCTTCCAAAGAATAATGTCGACCAGTTCTCAAAGCACCTAATAAATCGGTATAAATGGCAAAATGGCGGACTTTTTCCCGTGTTACAACACCTACAGTCTTCATACAAATTGTTTTCTAACTCGAAAAATATCTATTTATTACGCAACGTCCTTTATTAAATGTTATACACGACGATTTACATGATTACCCGTTGTAGTACACAATTTTTTTAAATCTATACAGGGTTATCTTGCTATCTTGAGTATTTTAACTTTAAATATAGTATATAGGAAGAGACGCGAGTTTTTAAAAATTACCACTCCTTCCTAGTGCGCAATGGACAGCGACTGAATTCATCAGCTGTTAGAGGTATATCGACGAGTAAAGATCGCAGAGTACAAAGAATACACCACTTAACAAGAAGCGAAGCTTCCGATCATTTTTTGTATGCGCATGTCTGGAAATCGCCAATTTCATAATAAGCTACTTGTCATACTCCACTTTTGAAAATTGTATCATTTTTCTCAGTGTATTTACTAAGTTATCTGTCAACGACGAGAGATCAAGGTGATAAATTTTGGTTACCAAAACATCAAAGAAAATGCGTCGGGCTTCGCTTCTTGTTAGCTGGTGTATTCTTTGGTACTACAGTCAGTAGACTCCGTTTCACATAAGAAGAAGCCACTTGAAGTTTGCCAACTGACTTGCGCAGAAACCAAAATCGGTCTTGTTTATCTATGTCGCCTCGTAACGACCGTTTCATGCCATTGGGGTTACAAACGATGCTTATTATTGACATTTGAGGTTGTGTTTATTTTTTTACTGTCGAATATTTTTGATTTTTGAATATTTTAAGACGTTTATTACGATATCAAGTTTATCTGTGAGTGTTGTGTGCTTCATTTGATCTAAAACCATGCCTCCTAAAAAACTTGTTTGTGTTAAAGGAAAAATTATCCACAATATTCTAATTTTGTGTTAACCTACAAAATGTGAAAACGTTACGCTACTGTTTTGAAGTCGAATGTCAATTTTACAATATGGCGCTGGTTTTGACAACAAGTTCGCGCATACGACTGCAACTTCAAGTGGGTTCTTCTTACGTGAAACGGAGTCTAAAATTATTGTTGAGGTAAACTTTGTTTTATCAATATTAAGTCAATAATTATAAATAATGGCTTTCAATTTTGAAGTGAAAGGTAAAGTAGGGAAGTAGCTGCAAACTTTATATTTTTTATGTAGAGGGTGGCAAATTAAAGATTTTGAAAAGTTGCAAGAACGTACAACCATGGCAGCTGCTGTAAGTTTCTAAGTATGCAGGGTAGAAGGAAGGAGCACCATCTTGTATGGGGGACAAGTTGAAAAAGTGTCCACCTGTAAACAGCAAATTATAATTCGAAGATTCACCGAAATGGCGCTCGTGTAGCTAATGGAAATGATGTGATGTTATAAACCGATTGAAGTGTGCTGGGTTGAAAAATTTAGTATTTTTCGTGACTTGTGTAGTTGAGAAATATGCAGTATTTAAAATCTCAATTATTTACGTAGTATTTCCTTTTTTAAGTTTGTATCTTACTCTAATAATTCATGGCGATGTTTTTAAAATCCTTCCACTTGCTACTATGGCGCCATCATAATTTGCTTCCTTTCGATGGACACTTTTTAATACATTCAGATGATGCTCCTTCCTTCTACCCTCCATATTTCTTAGGAAATGCTATGTGAAATAAAGAAAAAGATCCTAATCTCACTTGGACGAGTGCAACAAAGAAGTATTGCGGCGATGTATAATAAATTTTGACATAACAGAAGATGAATTCCATTCATTACGCCGCATACACAGAAAATGTCTTACAAGGGATCTTATGAGAGAACAAGTAATAGAAAATTGCTTATGGAGTAGAAACATTATTAGAGATTATCGCGCACAAAACCGTCCATTAATTTAAATCGATGAAACGTATATCCACTCATCGCAAACACACTCGAGAAGTTGGAGTGACAATACTAACAAAGGATCTAATAAACCTGTGTCGAAAGGACAAATATTAATTATAGTGCATGCAGGAAGTGAGAATGGTTTTGTAGAAAACGCATAACTGAAATTCGGGTAATTATCGTAGGGAAATGAACTACAATTATTATAAAAAATAGCTCAAAGAAAAATGTATACCAAATCTACCACCAATTTATTTTTTCTTTCACATATAACTTGTAACAACAGTTATTTGGCCAAATAGATAGTGTAGACAAGCTATTTACATCCTAACGTGAGATTACATCAGATATCCACCATCAACATCAATTTTATTAAAGAAGTTGATTGACTGATTTACTCAGTACAGTTAGTGAAGGCTTCAAGTCCTGAGCTGGGCGCATCAGTCTTTTCGTTTTTTGTTCTCTTGGTTGCACTGTTTATGTGAAGAGACTAGTTGTCCTTATCAGCCTTAAGTCTCCTCACAAGGGCCTTCTTGATACTAATTCCAGAATTTTAGTTAGTACTTTGCATTCAAAGACAATGTGTGATACAAATATGTTCATCCCTATATATAAGTCAATGGTATGCATGTGCTTTCTTAGCCCTTTAAGGCGTAGAACTTTTTTTTATATTTTATGTTCATTTCTGTGTTTTAAACGAAAATTTGGTCATTTGCTCAGAAAATTATCAAAAAAAATTCTGTAATTCACGAAAAAGTCGTAAAGTGGTGGTAGGTAAAACCAGTGGACCTCTAGGCCAATAGACAGACCATAGTTTGTGGTGCTCAGTATACTAACCACATTTTAATAAAAAATACTTATTGCTTTCTTTTTATCAAAAATGTTTATTTTGCAACATTCTAAAGTCAGATGTAGAAAATACAAAGTAAAGTAACAATTAGGAAGGATAGAAACTCGCTACAATATGTAGTAAGGGCGATCTGATCAGAAAAAAAGTCATCAATATGTTTATGCCATACACTTTTTTGAGTTCATTTATTCATTCAATACCATGATAAACAAAGAGCCACTTGACATTTTTTGCAAAAAATACTTGATTGCACAGCTTTGGCTCGAGTAGTACACATGGCACAGCGTCTGATTGTTCCTTTTATTGGTAGGTGAACACCTAAGTCTATGTTTCTTACTGAGTTATCAGTCCCAACTGATCGTCCAGATGGTTTTTTCAATGAGCTTGTCTGCAAGTAAACTTCAAAACAAAAGATGAGAAATGGGCTTCTTTTTTTTAGATTTCATTGCTTCTTTGCAGTATATGTAACAGTAAACAATGACCGCTTCCAGGAGATAATGAAACATTCTCATCAACCAACGGCGACTTTTCCACGATATATTACAATATGACAAGCTTTGATCAAACTTATCCACTCCACCCATGTTTTGATTGTAGTCGGATATAGCTAGAGGACAAGGTACTTATTCCTGCTTTCCTTGTTTATTTCTCCTTTGTGTATTCTTTGTCATAACGGGATCATGCATAGAACTTACTACAATTACACTCTTTTTGCCCTATCTTTCCATTTGCAAACAGAAATATCACCTCTGCATGCTTTCTATTTTCTCTGAATGTCCCACATGAATATGTATTTTTTTCAAGCAATTTTGAAAGCAATTAAATGTAGAAATAAAATTGTCAAAATAAATACAGTAGCCCTTATTATAATATCCTTTAGTTAAATCTAGAACTGTTCTTTCACCCATCGTGCCTTCTTTTGTACCTGTTTCTTTCTCTTCATAAATTTTTAAATTCAACATATATCCAGTTTTCCAGACTGCCAAAAACCATACTTTGAAACCCCGTTTTATGGGTTTCGTTGGCATGTATTGCTTCAAAACAGATCTGCCTTTGAATCTTATCATACTTTCATCCACTGCCATATTTCTAGAGGGCAGAAACCGTTCTGGAAATTTTATATTGAGATGATTAATTAGTGGCTCTAATTTGTATAATTTATCAAACTTAGGAGTGCCCACAGCAGGCATTTGTGAGTTATCATTAACGTGTATGTATCTTAATATCTTCATAAATCTCTTTACAGTAACAACATTTGCAACCCTCTCAACATAAAAATTTCTATTAGAAGATTAATATAATTTCATGGACGGTAGTTCATGAAAGCCCCCAATAATTAATATGCCAAAAAAACTCTTCAGTTCCTCCAGCCTCCAGCCAAATTTACAAATGTTTTTGTGGACCCAAGTAGCTAGTAAAGTACCTATGTTTGTTATTATTTCTGTAAAAGCCAAGAATAGAAAAGGAAAAGCAACGAAATGCTCCCAAACAAAATAAATTAACTTCCGTTGACAGTTTTGCGACTTTCTTATCAATCTAGTTGCAATATTATCTTTGCCAAAAACATTTATCTCTTGTACTTGTTATGATGACTTTGTATACTCCAAAGAATGTAAAATTGTTTAAATAAGCTCCTGGAGCCCTATATTTTTTGAAAAAATCTCAGTAAACCTAGCGACTTACCTTTGAAAATTTTCGGAAGCTGAAATATTTCAATATCTAAAATGAAGTTCTATGCACAGGAAGTAAAACACATTCACTGTTTGTTTTATCAAACCACTGCCAACACTAATGCGGCCAAATTGCTTTCTTCTAGTCAATGCTCGTGAAGAAAAAAGGTTAATAAACTTTTCGCGCCATTTTTTTTCACAGAAATACGCTTTTAGGGACGTTGTGGTTAATTAGTGACCACTTTTAACAAATATCAGTATGTTAGGCAAATGTGGTTAGCTTGTTAGATACATCGCACATAGAACTGTTGTAAATGTCGATTAGGCTCACTATCTCGCTATCCGTTAACATTACTATCAGAATAATATTCTGAGTAGTGCTTAATGGTGCGTCAAGATACTAACCACAGCAGCTTGAAAGGTTAAGACGAAGTGATCGGTGAGTAGTCCTGTCACTTTCTTTATTTGACCCCTACTTAGGTTTAATCTTTCGTTGGCTTGCGACTCCGAGGGTTTTTTGACCTGGAGTTCACGGTGTTCTTATTTGGGCACGTTGATCCAGTACGTCTGATGCTTCGTTTGAAACTATCAAGATACGCACCCCTAGGTGCTGCTGTTTTCGATATACCAAATGCTGGTTCAGTACCAGTAAACTCTATTTCAGACCCTTCCTTCACTGGTCTGTCGTTTCATTGCCTACAATACCCTTGTGCCAGTTGTGCCTGATGATATTATTGATATTATGACATCTAATATATTCACTTTTGTAATCGTTTTCGTTCTCTTTACATTTTCACAGTTTCACGAGGTCAATTCCAATCTAGTATGGAATGGCGTACATGCCCTAAACTAAATATGTAGCCTCTCAGACAAGGCGAATGTACGCCATTCATTGGAATGGAACCATTCTGTGGCGTGGCAAAATCATCAATAAACATAGCAACAAAAAAGTTAGTTGGCAGAAATCTTTAGAATGGTGATGGCAAATCTTATCAGAACAGAGACAGGTGAAAAATTACATTAGAGGACATTCGCCCATATTTACCATAGACCTAATAAGCAAAATAAGAAGAACACGATGGCTTGCTTGCCTGTGTATTAAGGGAGCCATGAAAACACTACCCTAAGTGCGATGGAAATCTTGCTAAATCTGCCACCACTACACATTTTATACAAGTCGAAGGCAGATCTGTAACGCACAGCCTATTGCAAAGTCAACAAACGCACGGTGCTGACTATCGAAAGCTTATCGAGGAGCTAAAAGCGGATGTCTTAATGGGGCAACCCATTCACACAACGCCCACGGGATATAACTTTAATGATATGTTCCAAATAACTATAACAGTTAGGGAAGAGGCAGGTGAGGCAGGTGAGGCAACCTGGTATACGAACGGTTCCCAGGCAGAAGTAGGTGTAGGAACCGGAGCTGTAGGGCTAAAACAAAGAATATCCATTCTAAAGAGCCTATCTGAGGACGTCATAACTTTCCAAGCGAAAGTGATGGCGATTTACCACTGCGTTGAAGAAATTAAAAGGCAGAAAACGGCATACCGTTCAGTGTCCATCTTCACAGACAGCCAAAATGCACTGAAGGCACTCGATTCCATAGAGGTCAACTCTAAGCTAGTATGGGATTGCATAAGCGCCTTAAACGCACTTGGAGACCATTGCAAGGTCATGGTAGCCTGGGTACCAGGGCACGAGGTTCATAAGGGCAACGAACTGGCGTATGAAACGGACAGACAAACTTGATCAATGCCATTCATTGGACAGGAACCCTTCAGCGGTGTTGCAAAGTCTACAATAAATATGTTCACAAGGAAGTGAGTGGCACAGAGATCTGTAGAATGGTGGGTAATCTCTCCAGAACAGAGACAGGGAAAACTGTTTATTGTAGGACATTCGCCAACATTTACGGTAGACCTAATAGGCAAAGAAGGAAAACTGTCAAAGCCGTAGTAGGTATATTAATAGGGCACTGTAAGCTTAACAGGCACGCAAGGCTAATGGGGTTGACAGATGAAGCCATGTGCAGATTCTGTCACCTAGAGGAGGAAACTGCAGTGCAGCTGACTGTCTAATGTGCTGATTCTTATACTACCACTGGTAAGAAATTACATGAAAGTTTTAGTCTCTAGTCTGATTTTTTTATTTAAAAAGAGAATGTAATAGATTCAGAGGACCACAATAGATCTCAGAGGGTCGCATTGGAATAGGCCGATTAGCCACCTCATCAAATTTAATAAGCAAAAATAGAAAAACTGTAAGCTTAATAGTGGTTATTAGTTTTATGATTCTTAGACTATTGAATAATAAAATGTTAGTTTTAATCTGTGATCATCGAATCACCCTATATAAGCGGACGTAAACACCGAGAGGCATTCATTTGGGATTTAATATGTGCAAAAGGGTTTTTGACGACAGTGAGTTATGATTTTCAGTCTAGTAAATTTTATTTATGACTATAAACTATACAGGTTTATGTCTTGTTATGCATTATCCACAATTACCATAATATGTGTATGTTTGTCTAAATAATAACACACGTATTTCAAATAATCATTCTATTTTTAACTTTTGCGATGATACTTTAGGTTCTATTCAAAACTGCCATATTTGAAATTTACAAATAATATTCCATGCCAGTATTTTCAAACATTATCATGGTAAAGAGAAAAATTTTTGGAAATTTATTACCTTTTGACGTGAGTTGTTGATTTTAGTTTAGTAGCAGTGCTGTGCCGTTCGTGGAGGGGTCTAAATTGAATTAAACTGACTTATTGAATAAACGGTTATTATTAGAAGCAAAATGATATTAAAATTGAAGAATATACAATTGAAGGATACAGGGGAAAAAGAGGCTAAGTCAGATTCTACAAATTTTTCAGGAGAGCCATTTTTAAGTTCCAAGACTCATAACTATAACTATTTTTGCTATTTTCAGTACTTAAATAAGTGTTTTTGATCTCTTGTTCAGTGTATCCATGCTAATTATCAAATTTTAGTTGTTATACGTTGCTATGGTATAACACAAAAATTGACTAAAGTACCAGAATACAGGTTAAAAAAGAGCTAAGTCAGTTGATTACTGGGATAAAAAGAGACAAGTCATAAATAAATAACTTGTGTTACCATAGGTCTTGTTACAAAATAGTTATTTGTGTATTTAGAGCGTGAAGTAACAGATTGCCGCTTTCGAAAGCGGCAATTTTACTTTACGCTCGAAAAACACACATAATTTTTTCTACAGTCGCCCTTTTAATAATGACTAGGGATGTTAAAAAATAATCGATTTTTATAGTAATATTAATAGATTTTTAGTAAATCGATTTTATAAATTACGTGTTTAAAACGATTTTCGTATTATTTATTGACTATTTTTCAAAATGTTGACAACTTTTGACAATTTTTGACCATTTCTCAAAATTTTGGCAATAATTGTCCATTTTTAACAGTTTTTAACAATAATTGACAATTTTCAACCATTTTTGATAGTTTTTGACCATTTTTGACAATTTTACAAAATTTTAGACCATTTTTGACAATTTTTGACCATTTTTGACCATATTTCAAAATTTTTGACAATTTTTTAGAAACTAACAATTTTTGACAATTATCAGCTATTTTTCAAAATTTTGACAATTTTTAACAATATTTGCCCATTTTTGACAGTTTTTCAAAATTATTCACCATTTTTGATAGTTTTTGACAATTATCGACTACTTTTCAAAACTTTAACAATTATTTACTAATTTTGACAATAATTGTCCATTTTTGACAGTTTTTAAAAATAATTGACAATTTTTAACTATTTTTGATAGTTTTTGACCATTTTTGACAATTTTTCAAAGTTTTTCAAAATTATTGACCATTTGTGATAATTATTGACAATTGTTGACAATTATGGACCATTTTTCCAAATTTTTGAACATTTTCGACAATTTTTCAAAAATTTTAACAATTTTTCAAAATTTTTGACCATTATCGACCATTTTTCAAAATTTTAACAATTTTTGAGAATTATTGACCAATTTTGACAGTAATTGTCCATTTTTGACAGTTTTTGACCATTTTTGATAGTTTTTGACAATTATTGACCATTTTTGACCATATTTGAAAGTTTTTGACAATAATTGACAATGTTTGACAATTATTGACCATTTTTAACCATATTTCAAAATTTTTGACAATTTTCATATAATTTTATTTGATTTTTAATCTGATAAATTGTTAATGAATAAATCTCTTAGGTTTATTATCTAGTATATTATCTATCATATGAAAAGCATGTACTTTTTAAAATAATACAAAAAAAATCGATTTTTTCGCAGAAATCGATTTATTTTTTATTAAAATCTATTTTTGACAAATCGATTAATTTTGAATGAAGAAAGATCGATTTTTTTAATTTGATCGATTCTCTTCCAATAATCTCACATCCCTACTACTGACTTGTTCAGAATTGTCAGAATTCGAATCATAATATCAGTCAATAGTCGAAGTGAGAGGGAAGAGCACACGCACGCGCTTGCCATTAGGAAGTCAGGTCAAAAGTCAGAATGGCGGTTCCATAAATATTCACGAATTGAGTTAATTCGGGGGGCGTGGTTTGATTAAATAAGCGAGCGAAAAAGATTCCTTTTTTGCGCTAGAGCGTAAAGTAACAATCCTCGGCATTTGTCGACTTTACGATTTCATTTGAATATTATAGTAATTAGTCATTTTACGCGCGACTGTAGAAAAAATAATTTTTGACAAATTTGGTGTATACAGGGTGAGTCATGAGGAACTATACATAATCCTACCTCATATGGAGACCCCTATGGGGAATGTCAAATGGCCATTAAAAAGTGTCTGCTCCCGTATTTTAATAATATACAGGGGGAGTTGTGAATTTTGACTGATATTTCTTTTGATCATAACTTTTGAACGGTAATTTCGATTTGTCTCATATTTTGGTAAGACGTTACAATAATATTAATAATTAACTGATTTATTCAAACTAGAAAAAAATCAGGGCCGGTCTCAAAAAATTGGTTCGTTTTGTTCATATAAAAAATTTCACCCTATACAGGGTGTCCCAGACTAATTTATCCAGGCTATATCTCTTAAACGAATAGATATTTTCGAATGGGACAAAAACTGATCTATTCCATTTCGAATGCACTTTAATATGGCGTAGAAAAAATCATCTCCTAAATATTCATCCCTTAGTTACAACCCCTAACTTTAAATTTTTTTAATAGCACCCTGTAAATTTTTTTTATAATTCTGGATGTGGTCTTCCATCGTCTATTCAAGAAATTTTTCAAAAATAAAATGGGTTCGTAAGTAATCAAGAAACAAGCAACAAGACACTCCACACAATGCGAGAATCGTTAGCGACCACCTACAAAACCGTTTCGATAACCATAGATAGTAAACAACTCTCCAGATATTATGTGGGCAGCACGTTCACCTGATTTGTCAACTCTTGACTCTTTATTTTGGGCAGGGGGTTTACGTTTCTAGGGGGGTATTGTGGTACTATCTATTGCTCAAATTTATTTGAATAATCCTTAATACAGACTTTATTATTTCTCTCCATTGTTTACAAAGTGGAATTATTTGTTGGATGACATTGACAATTGGCCGTGACAGTCGTGTCTTGGATGAAAGCGTTCTCTTGTCATGCCGTGGCTTACATAGAGGGAAGTGTAGCACTTTATGACTTGATCTATGCGGAACACGCTGGGTATAGTGAGCAGTGTAGTTCGGATGTATGTTTCGGGTAGGTTTCTCTTTGGTAGTAGTCTGTACTGAAGTTGAGGAAGTGTCAGTCACTTTTTTTCCGCTGTGTGCTTTCTACTAGATGGCTTGGTTTCCAAAAGTGCATCGAACGAGAATCTGAATTTTGTTATTGACTGGGTAGTCATCCCCTGCTGGGTTTTATAGGTTCTCGTTCTGAATTAGTAGTGGAATATACGGTATAGTATTTTGTTCTACAGGAGTTCGTATTGTTGTAGAATTCCGTCCTGTTCTGGAAGCCGTTTTCACAAACCCTTATAGGGGATATATTGCACTCAAACGATTGAAAGCGCCAACGTTGAAGTTTTGGCATTGGAGGTGTGCCACATGTTGTTGATGTTGGTTCATTATTTGTTGGTTGCCATCCAGTAAGAGGAAGATTTTGAGTACTGGACCCTTTTTGGAAAAGGGTTCACCTGGCCAGGGCCAGTGATAAAAGATATTGTTTATCAATGAAAACCGCAAAATGTAGACAACTTAAAATAAAACATAAGACAAGCATGTCGCCAAATTACTCCTGCAGTGATTCAAGCCATGTAATCTTTATTACATTTATTTTTATTGTTCCTTTAAGCTTTAAGGCTTTCTTGATTAATTTAACAAAAATAAAAAATAAACTGATATTTTCTTGATTACTTATGAACCCATTGTATTTTTGAAAAATTTCTCGAATAGACGATGGAAGACCACATCCAAAATTATAAAAAAATGTACAGGGTGCTATTAAAAAATTTAAAGTTAGGGGTTGTAACTAAGGGATGATTATTTAGTGGATGATCCTTTCTACGCCATATTAAAGTATATTAGAAATGGAATAGATCAGTTTTTGTCCCATTCGAAAATCTCTATTCGTTTGAGAGATATAGCCTGGATAAATTAGTCTGGGACGCCCTGTATATGGTTTTTCAAAATTCTAGTAAAGATCTCACAAAGTACACAAATAGACAACAAAAATGACTAATTTATTTTTTATCCCACACAATTGCTCAATTTTTAACGAAAAAATCAAATTTAACTATAAATTATAAGTTATACAATAATAATAATAATAATACATTTATTGCTTCTCAAACATAGAGTTTACAGCAAGGGTTTGGGATTCACAAAATTTCAGTATAATTGAAAAAAAAGTAAATAAAATAAAACTATTCATACAAAATGAAAGCACGTAATTTTAAGATACTCCATATATATCCAGTAATTATCTTGGAACTTTCATAACTTAAATTATTCAAAGTGGAAATTAGTGAATCAAAATTATCAAAACAATTGACTTTTGGCTTCATTACTGAATATATTGGACAAACAAATAACAAATGGTGCATAGTTCTTCCGGATTGATGTTATAGCTATTACCAATAAAAAAGAAGAACATTTTATGACTATTGGACATCCGTAATTGAGCAAGAGTGCGAGTGATCTGAATGGGTAGTTCAAGCAACAAGTATTGTTCTATTTGGCCAGAAATATTCAAGCTTGTATATAAGTTCATGAAAGAGCACCGTTGTGCCAAACTCAAATCCATACAGTTTAATTTAACGTATAAATTTTCAATAAGATTCTTTTTATTAATTCTTAGTGTCTTCACGTCTAGGTTTTCCCAAATATTCAAACTTCCCGCAAGTTCAAATAAACTACGTATTTGAGTAGCCCAATTAAAACGTTCTTCGGATGAAATAGCAAGTTAAGTTGTCGCAAACGAGAAAAACAAAGCTTGGGAAATCGAGTACTTTCCATTAGCAGAATTTTTTCCAACCAATTGATTGCTAACTTGAATATATTATGGGTGAGTTTGACCCTACCTGTTTCGAGTCTCACTAGACAGTCTCGAGTATTTCCCGGTAGCACCAATACCCGCTTACAAAAATTTAATTGAAATTTCTCAAGAAGATCTACGTATCGCAATCCCCAGACACCAACACAGCTGAACATGACACTTAGAGCAAGTGATTCAAATAATTTAATTCTAGGCAACCATGTATTGACCTTAGCTTTAGACATAATAGGTATAATTTATTGCTCCAGCAGCTTGATTACCTTTACTAGCAGTTGCCACTGCCATTTTTCTAAAAACACAAGAAGACGTCAGAGTAATAAATTATAAGTTTAGCAACATGAACCATAAATTTCAAAAAAATTAATTTCTCGTACAAAAATTACATTTTCAATAATTAGTAGTACCATAGCTCGTGCTATATTTTTAATAATACAAATGTTTTATTCCTTTCCGAATCGGCTTTCAAAAGGTACATAGGTACTGTTTTGAATAATACTAAAACATCATCCTGTATAACATTTCTTTAATGATTCATCGATATTGTCATAATTCAATTTTATTTTAATTAAATTTAAAACAACCTGCAGATTTACATTTCGATTTAAATATGAGAAACTGCAAAATTGGGCCATACATAAATAAAACTAAATTAAACAAAAGTAAACAAGAAACATTGATAAATCAATTTCGTTCTCTACCCTCTCGATAAGGTGTTCAACTTCAAATTTTGACCCCATATTTGTTTAGGTAATATGAATAAGTGGTAAATGGGTTGTTCAAAAATTAAATTATTTTATACTTTCTCTGCGGATTAACAGAAAAAAATGGTAACAAAAATGTAATGAAATTATGCAACTTATAATGCAGATTCGTCAGTAGTTTAAATGTGAAGTTGTCGATAATCTTCGTTTGTTGTTCTAAGTTTCAGCTTGTTCATGACAAATAAAAAATAATATATATTGACATTATTTTGACATCTATCAATGTCGCTTACTTGTTAAAGTTGAAGAAACGAATATAGTAAGAGACTGTATTTAGTTGATTAAAGGATTATTTTTCATTTCTTTTTGTACTGTGTTAGTGTATCTTAATTTTTTAAAGTTGTTATGAAACCAGTATTTGGATAGATCGTGTTTTGTACCATATTGTACTAAGTATACATGAAGAACATCCAATAGAAAATTCATTACTGCTCCGAAACAGATAAAAGTAGGAAAAGTAGGTTTGAAACTGCCAGAAATGCATTTTTTCTACAACTGCTATGAAAAGTGACGTATTTCTCATACCTTACTTGATTTCAAAACCAAATATTGCTCATACTGTGAGAAATAATATTTCTCACGGCACTTTGCCCACGCCACATATATTTATATGGAGAATCAAATAAAATCGACAAAAGCTTAGTAGGCTACTGTCATCTTTAAATACCTACTTAGTTGTCACAAAACTGTCAGATTATATTAGAAAATATGTTGAAAATTTTAAAAAATAGTCAAAAATTTTGAAATATGGTCAAAAATTGTCAAAAATTTGAAAAAATGGTCAATAATTGTCAAAAACTGTCAAAGTTTTGAAAAAATGGTTAATAATTGCCAAATATTTTCAAAAATTGTCAAAAATTTGGAAAAATGGTTAATAATTGTCAAAAATTGTCAAAAATTGTCAAAAATTGTCAAAAATTGTCAAAAATTGTCAAAAATTGTCAAAAATTGTCAAAAATTGTCAAAAACTGTCAACATTTTGAAAAAATGGTCAATAATTATAAAAGACTGTCAAAAATGGTCAATAATTGTTAAATATTGTCAAAGATTTGGAAAAATTGTCAAAAATGGTCAATAATTGTCAGAATCTGTCAAAAATTGTCAAATATTTTAAAAAATGGTCAAAAATAGTCAATAATTGTTAAAATTTTGAAAAATGATCAAAAACTGTCAAAATATTTGAAAGTTGTCAAAAATGGTCAATAATTGTCAGAAACTTTCAAAAATGGTCAATAATTGTTAAAATTTTGAAAAATGGTCGAAAATTGTTAAAAATTTGAAAAAATTGTCAATAATTATTAAAAAATGGTCAATAATTGTTGAAAATTGTCAAAATTTTCGAAAAGTTGTCAAAAATGGTGAATAATTGTCAGAACCTGTCAAGAATGTCAAAAATTGGCAAAAATGGTCAGTAATTGTTAAAATTTGGAAAAATGGTCTAAAATGGTCAAAATTTTTGAAAAATTGATCAATAATTGTCAAAAATGTTCAATAATTGTTAAAATTTGAAAATATGGTCAAAAATTTTGAAAAAATGGTCAACTGTCAAAAATTGTCAAAAATTGTCAAAAATGGTCAAAAATGGTCAAAAATGGTCAAAAATGGTCAAAAATGGTCAAAAATGGTCAAAAATGGTCAAAAATTGTCAAAAATTGTCAAAATTTTGAAAAAATGGTCAATAATTATAAAAAACTCAAAATTTTTGAAAAATTGTCAAAAATGTTCAAAAATGGTCAAAAATGGTCAAAAATTGTCAAAATTTTGAAAAAATGGTCAATAATTATAAAAAACTGTCAAAATTTTTGAAAAATTGTCAAAATGGTCAATAATTGTCAGAACCTGTCAAAAATTGTCAAAAATGGTCAATAATTGTTAAAATTTGGAAAAATGGTCTAAAATGGTCAAAATTTTTGAAAAATTATCAAAAATGATCCATAATTGTCAAAACTGTCAAAATTGGTCAATAATTGTCAAAATTTTGAAAAAATGGTCAATAAATATAAAAAACTGTCAAAAATGGTCAATAATTGTAAAAAATTGTCAAACTTCTTGCAAAATGGTCAATAAATGTCAGAACCTGTCAAAAATGGTCAAAAATTGTCAAAAATGGTCAATAATTGTTAAAATTTGAAAAAATGGTCTGAAATGGTCAAAATTTTTGAAAAATTGTCAAAAATGATCAATAATTGTCAAAACTGTCAAAATTGGTCTATAATTGTCAAAAATGGTCAATAATTGTCAAAAATTGTCTAAATATTCGAAAAATGGTCAATAATTGTCAAAAATTGTCTAAATATTTGAAAAATGGTCAAAAATGGTCATTCTATTGTGCATAAGAAGCAGGCTTCTATCGGCGGTCCGACGACCACTCACCTTTTCTTTTTGTTTTACTAACCATAAAAATGAATATTAAGTTACTTAACTTGTATTCTTTAAATTTGTGCAGTTGTAGAAAAAGTATAGTGTGCAACATGTGGGGAAAGTACTTTTCTCACTTGTTGCACAATATACTATTATAAACACTTCAACAAATTTTTTCAAAGATCATTTGAATATAAATAAAATACACAAATAAGAAAAGTAACTCATTATATCAAATATATATATAGTAAATTTTATACCCATTTAGAATAATACCATCCTTATTTATTATTAATAAATCGGTTGAAACAAAAAATTACCAACAAAAATGAACGTCGTAACTAATTTATTAGATGTCACGTTTTTGAAGTTACGTCAAATTTTGATTTCATGTTAATGTCAGATGGTTCAAGAAGCCGCATACGTTAAGTTACTAAAACGGCTGGTACCTCTAAATAGGTATTAATTTTACTATAGTTATATTTATTAAACCTATTGTCTTTTTCCATAAACCAAAAGTAAATGCAAACAGCTCACTGTCAATCTATCCCAAGTTTCTTATTTTCTTCTTCAATTTTGGTGACTACACTATCTTATGATAATTATGTTCCATGCCAAAATGTGTGCCTAACTTCAATTCATACTAGTGTTGTAATAATCTAAAAGGCGGTTTTATAAAAAAAATTTAAAAACGATTTTTTGAATGGGGATAAAACAAAACTACACTATTAAATTTGATTAAAAATGGCGCGATATAATTTGTTTCTTTAGAATTAACTATAGTTCATTTAAAAACCAGGAGGAGTAATTTGAATTTAAGTTGGCAATTCTGTAGATCTCTGATTGGTCAGATTGCACCCAGTTTCAAACAGCACTTTTTAGCATTGACATCTCGTGATAATTGACAGTTCTGACCAACATATATAATATATTTGTTTTTATCATCGCCTTAGTTCCCTTGTTATTTCATCATTTTTACTTAGAATTCCACTCTACTTCGTTAAAACAGTTCTTTTCAGAACTCCTGTTTGTTGAATTTCTGCAATTATTTACATCTCATCTCAACCCGACATCTTAAGAATCATTTTCAGTACATAAGGGCTATCTATGATTGGCTAGTTTCCGCGTCAAGTCAATCAAGGCATATTTCATAGATTTTGAACACGACTATTTCGGAACACGCTCTTTAGTAACTAATCTAGTAACTTTTAGTGGTGTGGGTAAGGCTTCTGAAATTACTCCTCCTGGTTTTTAAATGAACTATATCTGTTATGCATCAACAAGAATCTATTTTTAGTTGAACACCCTATTGTATCTTAGGAGGCTGTGATAATTTGACAATTTCGTTGTTTAGATACTTAGTTATTATTTGTTTGTGTTTATGTATTACACTATTTTAACGGTTTTCCATTGGTTTTTAAGGTAGTGTAAGTGTTTTAAATTTATTTAATTAATTAATTGGAAAATGCCCCATCAATTTTCAATAGCAGAATACGCGGACATTATTTTCGTTTACGGATTTTGTGACGGAAATGGTAGGGCTGAAGGTACATAATATCAAAGAAGATTTCCACAACGTCGAGTTCCGAATCATCAAACGTTTGGATTAGTGTTTAACTATTTAAAAGAAAATGGAACATTTCCTATATCAAAATCTGAACGTGCAATAGATCGTTTACAAGAAGAACATATTCTTGTTGCAGTCGAAGCAGATCCAAAAATAAGTACCAGGAAAGTAGGCATACAATTAGGCGCTTCTCAATCAAAAGTTGGGAGAGTTTTAATAGACAATAATTCACATCCCTTATCACATCCAACAGGTCCAAGATGAAAACCCACGGTGGCAATTCGCTAGGTAAAGTTGGTCCTAACAATTTTTCTTCTTAGATCGATATTTTCATTTCAGAACGTAGAACTTAATTGACCAGACGTACCGTTGGTTGGCGTATGTCTTGAAATATTGAAAATAAACAAGATAATGCAATATTTTTAATCCGCAATTTTTTTTTCAGGTTCAATGTAGAACATTTGCTCTTAAGATTCTCCACGAACGAACCTTTCGATTCATCCTGTAAACATTCCATTTTGCTACAATTCTTCAGTTGATCGTTTTTTTTTAAATAATAATCTACGTTGAATATTCCTGTACGTACAAATAATACGATTATATTTTATAGACGGTAACGTCGTGGGGCAAGTCACCTCCTAGTGCTCGCACGTGTTCACTATAAGCTCAACAAGAATTTTAACCAGGAAGCGATCGACAAACTGACACTGGTACTTACTTGGTTAAAAGAAGAGTTAAGTCCTATTCGAGTGTATCGTTAAACTTGGACCCCCACTTCGATACTATGCAGATTTATTTAGATATTTACAGAGTTGGAAAGTTTCAAATTACTTTGATAGAAAATTTAATTCAATCAATGTAAAATTCTGATAATTTCTTATCTACACACCTATCTTGTGAATTTCAAAGATGTCAACGTGTTTGTTGGTAGCTTATGTGTGGAATATATTGTTTTTTCGATTTCGAGGAAGGTTGGCAAAATTACGGCAACACACGCTCCCATTCTATTAACCCATTAGCGCCCGAATAATTTTTTTTAAATTAAGTTTATATCACGATATTGCCAGTCTAAATGCTGTTTTTGACAAAAAAGTCTTAACAGAAAATGCTCATACGGTTAACCCTTACGAGATAATGGCGGTTGCCATATGGCGACTCTAAGCGCTTTCACTGTTATGCGGTTACCAAATGTTTGAACTAAAATAAAAATCACTAATCTCAAAAAACAAAGCATAACTGCAAACATTTATTAAAATTAGCATAATGAACAGAAGCTAATTATTACACGGTTTTATTTTAAATAATTACTTTGTGTGAAAACTTTGGAAACATTCTAAACAAAGTCCGACGAAACACTTGGAACACATTGTTCTGACAATGGATTTGCACGTATTTTTGCATTATTTGGAGTTTTTACAACCAAGTGGTCAATCCTCTCAAATCTAATGGCGTCTTATATGCGACTATCCGATGCATCAGAAGACGTAGCTGGCTTACCAGGACCCTTGCTCGGAGTTCCATATTGTTTTATATACGTCATCGCAATTTCTCGTTTGAAATCTAATTGTGGTATCTTCTCATTTTTACTTTTGTTGTATAATATCCAACTATTTCGGTCAAGCATTCAGTTGAAAATGGGCCAATACCATTTTTTTGAACGCCTGCTGACTCGATATGCATTGACGTTCTGATCCATCTGGTCAGTTCCTCCCATATAATTATCATACTTACCAATTGCTTTTGGTCTGGATACATACACATGTCTTTTCTCCTGTTGGGAATATCGTTTGACTTGAGCACCAAACGATGTTGATAACATCGTGACATCTGAATTATCCATCCAACGCACATACAAAAGCCCATCATTTTTTTCAATTGCAGGTTCATAGTACCCCCTTTGTAACGTTAATTTCGTTCACTTTACTTTCCTCTATTTAATTAAATAAATTATCGTATGGGCGGCGAATAGCCAGTCCTTTCTCATACCCAACACCGAGAAATGTTTCAAGGCAAAATATATTTGCTGTCGACGTTTCTATACGGGCCGATCGAGTTCCGTCTGTCGTGAAAATAGTCACTTCTATTTTTGATATTCCCACTTCGACCTCGTATCTCTTCTTCTACCACTTATTAATTAAATATGAATTAAGAATTCACTATTGAAATGTAAATTCCTTTCCTGGTCAAGGCGTCTGAGCTTGACATGAACATGAGACGTAAGTCTGTTATCTACATATGATTTCCTGTATTTAAAGAATGGCGTAGAGGGTTCATTCTTCTTTCCTGTGAACATGTGCCATTGAAGCCTTTCTAACGTATCGATTCTTATCTTTAAGAAGTGCATTCCTCTGAATGGTAAGTTATTTCGCTTAAATGTATAACTAACTCTCCTTTCTTAATAGTTTTCTACTTTCCTATCTTTATTATGTAGCAATGTCGTTCCAGTGCCAGGAATATATATCGATATGATTTTGTGTTTTTTTTTTGTCTTTCATATTTCTTTAATGTTATCTTGGAATATATTTCAAACCGGTGTAGAATCGGTTATTCGATTTTATATTTTTTTATTTGCTTTCTTTGAGTATTTCTTTTATCTAAAAATACAGTCAAATAATTTTCTTTAACAATGTAATATTAAATTAGTATTTTCTTCAACATTGTAAGATCATACTTCAGACATCCTGGATTTTGTTAAATTGGGTAAATTTATTCCTGATACTAGTATTGTTCTTATCACTTTACCTGGACCCAGAAACTTGGACCAGAACTTTACCTGGACCAGAACTCTACCTGAGACACTACCTGGAACAAGATATGTAACAAGATATGTAACAAGATATGTAACAAGATATGTAACCTAAAAAAGACACCAAGGACACCATCTCCTCACCATCACTCCAGGGAAATAATATACATATTTCATCGCTTCTTCAACGACGTCAATAAAAACTAGTCAAATTTTTTTTAAATTGTAACAAAAGTCAATATACAACTTGTAAATTTAATAACGTTGTTCATAAAGTTTATTTTCCCTTCCAATCTTACAGGATTTGTCGTTATAATGCTGATGTGAATAACAAATAAGCTAGTATTATTCAGGGTGGCGCCCACTTACCTTTCTTAAGTTTCATAATTTACCTTTATCTAATTTCAGTACCTTAAATAAATTTCAAGATTACCCGAGAACCGGTAAGACTACTCTCTGAATTTGTACTAGTTTAGTCTCAGAATCTACACCTGAGGTGCTCTCTAAACTGAGTAGCCGTTGCAAATTGTCGCCCAACATTGTTGGAGACGATGCAAATTGGCATTACCTTATCGTTACGTAACACCTTTCTTTTTTTAAATTCAGTTCTGGTAAGCAACGGACATGGTTTAGGAATTCGATAACTCGAATTGACCCAACACGGCAATAACCGCTCAATCTTACAAAAGAGAATAAAGCTGGTCCAGAAAATAGATTGTCCATATAAAAATGGTATCTCAGATTTCGCTTTTCATCTGGGAGCTCATCTACCATTAGAATTAGGGCTTTTTCCTTGTTAAAGGTCAAAATTGATCAAATATCCAGCTTTTGTATTTATACACCAAACTTTAAACCCGAACCTTATAGGTTTAGAACGAATGAACTGCTTGCACCCATGTTTGCCAAAATACTTGATCATACTCTCGTCATATGCAAGGTTATCTTGTTGGCTTGGTTTCGTATTATCCGTAAAATGCAAAAAGCGGCAAATTTGCATAAATATACCTGGGCGCATGGAATTAGATACAGCCGAATTTTTTAAATCCTCTCCAGAGCTCCAATAATGTCGTTTTGACAGCAGATCATTGTAACCACTAGCAAACAAAATTTCTATAAAGCACTTTGTGACATGTCTATCGACCTGTTTCGATTTTACAGAATAAATCCTTTTAATTAGCGCTCGTCGTCACTAGCCACTTCCAATTATAGTTCTGTGATCCCAAATTCTTCAACCCTGATCATAAGACAATTGACGTCTGCCAACGGACGCTTCCATTTTTTCCAACGCCACGAGAGACACCCCTTTCCGTTATCGACCGCCTACGGGGAAAGACCATCTTTCGCTATGTTTCATATCTTAAGTACCTATCTTATGAATTTTGCTGTGGTAAGTTCAAAATCATAATTTATAATCAATAAGCTTCTTCTAAAGTACTGTCTGATATAATTTTCGTATGCATTCTTTATTTTTTTTACAGAGATAGACGAAATTAAATTCAACACGTGGTCATAAACTGTTCTTTTATACTAATATGTTAGTTTTAAACCAAATATTATTTTATAATTCACTGTTTTACTTTTATACAAACATTTTCAAGCTTTTTCAGTTGCGAAATAACTCTTTTGATTATAAAATAACATTTTTATAATCTGTTAACCTATAAAATATTCTTTCGTAACGCCAGTGCCGGTTTCATATATTTCCTAAGCACGATATTTTTTCATATAACTAAATAAATAACTTTTTGCTATCATTAGTTTCTTTCGGATCATTAGTATATTTTTTTAATTTAGCCGATAATTGCTTTTTTTACTGTTTTAACATGGGACATATAATGTTGGAAAGCTTTCAATAAGTTGAACATTTTTTACTTTCAAACAACTGCCTTCCTTTCTTTAACCTGAAAAGCTGACCAACATAATGTGCCGTTACATACAAGTTCCTATGAATCCCTGATCCACCTGTACTTCTAGGTAAGCACAGCCCCAAGGATATAACCCAAGGATATAACCCCAAGACCTAGGCTATAATATAAGCCCTAGCCAAGGATAGAACTCCAGGATACAGCCCTAGATCAAAATACCGCCCTAGACCAGGACACATCAGTTCAGATCAAGACCTGACTATCTTCTTCAGGAAACCACTTCATCTAAGCTAAGTACCTATAAAAGTACAAATTCCGTTGTTCATTTCCTGTGGCAGAATAAATTATAAATTTGTTTTTAATTCTTTTTTTTGTTTCATTATAAATCCTCAACTATAAAAGTTGAGGGAGATACCGCCCGGGGTAATTATAAGTTACTTTTATTATTAACTTTCATTTAAATTTTACAAGGCGTTTCTACCTTTTCCGCCTTAGTTTTTTCATTAGTATTTTTATCGTCAAAAAGGTAGTGGCGCCCTCAACTTTTACAACCTTCCTCTAACACTTGTGCAGCATAAACTTGGGGTCGAATCACCCTTGAGAGGAGTCTCTAGCCAGAGCCCTTCGAGCTGGTGCCCTTTAAGGTTACAGCCATTTACCGTTACAACTTGACTTCATCGGCTGTTACGTTGGGATCAGGGCAGTTTAGAAACAAAGCATAACGACGAGTTACTTCCACTATATGCTCAATAAACTCAACATCAATAAATTGTTCAAATATTTCAACCATCGTTAATTCTTTATATTTGGAATAGTCAGGGCTAGAAAACGATAATGGTGTTGCAACTTCCAAGTCCGCATTCATTATCCATTTCGGTACTGATTTTTTTGTTGACTTTCTCTCAGAAATCCACTTTTTTGTTGCCTCAGACATAAGTTGATCAGCCGAGATCTCTTCGATAGCTTCTACTTCATCATAATTTACACCAACTCGTCTATTATCATTCAACCTTATTTCTGCACCGGCTGTCAGTTGGCGACGTGTAAGTATCAACGTTGCTGTAAGTAGTGAAACAAAATTCGTTTATTCACGTACCTGATTACATTTCCAACATTGCTTACCCACTCTCTTCATCACCAGAATCTTCGTCTGTCTCAATATTTATTTCTGGAGGCTCTATAAAATTAGGTAAAGCAAAATATCATAAAATGTCAATTTTTTTGGTGCTAATAATAGAAAACCAACGAGTATGTTACATCGTTGTATTCCAAATAGAGTGACAAGCAATTTTCAACGAAATTATACAGGGGGTGCCATTTGAAAATAGAAAGTGAGAGGTGGCTGCCAAAGGACTGTTAAGTGGGATAAAGTTTCTGATACGTCATTAGGAAGCAATTTTGATGCCATCCATAACAGTTTTTACAGTATTGGATTATCTCTTAAATTAAGCGAGATGTTGCCTAAAAACGATAACTTGGGACACGGTCTATAAGTTAGTTTCATCAATCCCCTAAATTTGTATGAATACATTGAAACATCTATTTCAACGAAATTTTATAACACCATGTGGAGTAAATCAGCGACAACAGCAAATAAGATTTAAAATGAAAGCCTCATCTATTCTTAATAATTTCGTTTGAGATTCACTTCATTATCTCTGTTATTAAAGGAGATAGATTATTTTATAAGAGATTGAGATTAACATAAATTTCATCAGACTGAGTTCATTAATCTTGCTATTTATAATGGCTTACTGAAAATATTACATAAGTAAAGTTATAATAGATTAGATTTGATGACGTGACTAATCGGCCTATTCCATTGCGACCTTTTCAGATCTATTGTGGTCCTCTGAATCTAGATTACATTCTCCAGCCCGACTCTTTTTAGCTTTGCGTGCCTGTTAAGCTTATACCTACTAGGGCTTTAACAGCTTTCCTATCTTTGCCTATTAGGTCTGCCGTAAATGTTGGCGAATGTCCTACAATAAACAGGTTTCGCTTGTCTCTGTTCTGAAGAGATTACCCACCATTCTACAGATTTCTGTGCCACTTACTTCCTTGTGGCCATATTGATTGTAGACTTTCCTGTCCAATGAATGGCATTGATGAGCCTTGACTGGCCGTTTTATACGCCAGTTTGTTGCACTCGTGCCCTGGTACCCAGGCTACCAAGATTTTGCAATGGTCTCCAAGTACATTTAAGGTACCTATGTAACCCCATAGTAGCTTAGGGCTGACTTCTTTGGAATCGAGTGCATCCAGTGCAGCTGAATTCCGGGATCTACACCTACTTCTGCCTTGGAACCATCCGTTTGCCTCAGCTTGTATGGGTACACCTTTCTTCCAGTCTTTCCTACCAGGTTTTTGGAACTTATTATTAAAGCCGTTGCGCGTCAAAGGGTTGCACCATCAGGTCAGCCGCTTTCAACTCCTCGATAAGCTTTCGATAGTCAGCATCGTGCCTGTATAGTGTAGGCATACTCAGCAAGACTTCCATCGCACTTGTGGGATTGGTTTTCATTGTTCACGTAATGCACAGGCAAGTAAGCCTTTTGTGTGCTTCTCAATAGCATCACATCTCCCTCTTGAAGTCTCTTTGTACACCAGACTACTGATCAATAGGCTATCATTGGGCTAACAACCCTTGTGTATAGCCATTGGGTCATTTTTGGGGTGAGTCCCCAGTTTTTTCCACACATTCTTCTGCATCTTCCGTGGGCCATGGTAGCTTTCTGTATGGTCTTCTGAACATGAGTGCTCCATGAAAGCCTTTGATCAAAAGGTACTTCCAGGTATCTTTTGTAGACTTGATAATTCATGTTTTCTGTGCATTGACTGTCAGTCTCTTTTGTATGCACCAATTATCAACTATATTTAAGGATACCACTTTAGCAAACTTACCTTTCACTACAATAGCAATGTCATCTGCGTTTCCAAAACAATAATACAGTAACAAATTAATATTTTAAATTTGTTTGCGTCTTGTGTAAGTCATCCTGTATAACTTCGACTCGTTTTCTGAGACACTCCTACTAACCGATTGTTATTATAAGCTGTTCGGCTTGCAGATATAAAAACATAAATCAATTTCTGAAAAAAGAATTAAATATTGGTGTTGGGCCGGCACAGTTTCCTAGCTCATTCTGCTACTTCACAATATTATTATTCTCCAGTTATTGGAACATTGTTGCCAAATGATTTCATCAAATATTAGTTTTAGAATTTTGTATCGAGTTGATATGAATTCATATAAATTAATGGCAAATTAATAAAATTGGTATACAGATGAAAGTAATTGAAAATTTCACTTTGAGAGTGTCACTTTACGTCTAAAATATCTTCACGCGATGTGGCAAACTGAATTTATTCACTTGGTAAATACCGCTTACAAAATTTTGTGGTTTATTTGTCAGTTTGTTTTTTCCGGAGCCCCTCTGACAATGTCTCCGATAACACTGGAAAAGCTAGAAGTTTGCTACATAGTTTAGCGACGCCATGAGGTTGGTCAAATAGTAACTGTCTTTTATGATTAAATGTCTCCCATGTGTACAGTATACAGTTTCCCTACCGCATAATCTGCATGTAAGGTTTCCGTCGTATAGGTTTAATTTTGGCAGGTATTCCCTCACTACTGCATGACCAGTAATGAAACCTGTTATAATCTCCAGTTGATTCCTACACAGTGTGAGCAGTACCTTTCTGGTACGGTTCTTTAATAAAGGTTTTTCCATAGTATGGGATTGCATACATGCCTTTAAGCCTTGAAGACAATTGCAAGGTCATGGTAGCCAGGGTACCAGGGCACGAAGGTCATAAGGGCAACGAATTGGCGGATGAAACGGCCAGACAAGGCTCATCAATACCATTCATTGGACCGGAACACTTCTGCGGGGTCGCAAGGTCGACAATAAATATGGCCACAAGGAAGTGGGTGACACAAAAATCTCTAGAATGGTGGGTAATCCCACCAGACAGAGACAGGCGAAACAGTTCATTAGAGGAATCTCGCCAACTTTTACGGCAGACTTTATAAGCAAAAATAGGAAAACTGTCAAAGCCGTAATATAGTTTGGAATACATATCTGAAGCTATGAAAGGAATGCGACCGAAAACATTCGATATTGTCACGTTTAACTATAAAAAAGCTAAAGTGCTTAGTATGTAGTGGTAATTATTTGAGAATAGACTTTTGATTATCAACAATATAGGTATTAATAATGATTATACGTGCTTTTTTGTGCTTGTTTCATTTTTTTATTTTTTCGTGTAAAACTCATGTTCGAATGGGTCCTATCCAGGACCCAAAAAGTGTTGAACTCATCCCCAAGGGGATGCCTATATACCAACCAAACCCACCTCATACTCGCCATTATCTCCGCCTCGGAATCACTACCCTAGCAAACTTCGAGACGGGCGGCGGTCCCTACCTATCACTCCTACCTCTCATGCCATATCGAGTCCTTCTCTCCCCCTAATCATGCTCTCCACTACGCCACTTACCTCCATCCATTCCTCCCCCACCCAACATTATCTCCATCATGTTCTCCCAATACACCGCCTCCCCTAGTTTCCTCTCCAATTTCTTACCTTACCCTACTCTCGACCCATGTCCAGTGAACACCTTTGTCAAGAAGTAGTTCACCTCCCCGAATTTCCGGTCCATCCAATCTCTTCTACTCCAAATCGCTCCTTTTAGCTCGTCCTCATACTCCTCACACCTTCTCTCCATTTCCTCCTCCATCCATTCCTGTACTTCCTCTCCGGTCGCACCCCTCCAGCGTTTGTTCTTTGCTCTAGCCATCGCGTCCAATGGATAGGATCTTGACAGTACCGCTGTTGCCAGTCCACCCACTGCCCTGTACCCCTGCATCACCCTCAGGAGTATTCCTCTCTGTACCCGCAGAAGAGGCCTAGCCCTCGCATTCACCCCCGCTCTTTCACTCCACACCTTCGTACCGTAAAGCATAATCTGCTCTACCGTCCTACCAATATTACCCACCTCTTCCACTCTCCCGGCCTTTCCACATTACACTTTTATCTCCCCAGCCATGCTGCCCTCACTTTCCCCTCCTGTGCTGCCTTTAACATGTGTGTTCTGAAGGATATTTGACTATTCAACCACTCTACTAGGTATTTCTCAGATTCCTCCATACGAATTCTCCTTCCCTTCACCACCACCCCCCTACCCTCGTCTTGCTTCCTTCCTTTACTAGCAACTCCACCGTCTTATCTTCCACCACTTCCAGTCCGCTTATTCCATTGTATTTTATCTAAACATTTTTTTTTCAAATACTGAATGTTAAAAGGTAAACATTTTTCCAAAGATGTTACAGGTTTCTTTCAATCCGGGAACGCCGTGCGAAAATCATATTACCGCGTACTCCAAACGAACTAAATTGGTGAAGATTGACCCGTTGCTATGCAACCAACTGACTTGCTATTGATAAGCTCGTGCGTGTGTTCTTCCTTCTCACTTCGACTATTGACTCTATTTTTGCAAGTTCATCTACTTTTTCACTGTTCTCGATCCCTGATGACCTTGCTCCCAGGACAGCTTGACGTTATTCCGTCTTCAGCTCTTCAATGCAATCCCATACTAGTCTAGATATGGATCTACTTGCCATCGACAGTTGTCCCCTGGTTTCTTGGAGTATACTCCTTCTGCTCCCGTGCCATTTACAGTTTTAGACCCATCGGTATACCATTTCTAGTCCTGACTAATGTTACTGACATCTTTTATTCTCCATTCCTCTCCATACCTGTAATCGACTTGTTAGTTTGATACTCCAACACCAATTAATTCATTCTGGGTGCTTTAAAAGGTTCATCAGGCGTCGAAAACCGTCATTTGCTGCCATATCAGTAGCGCTATCTTTACGCCATCTTACGAATTGATCTAGTAATTTAAATTTTACCCACTTCCTGTCGACCGATTGATCTAAAATTTGGTATACATTTTTAGTTATTATAAGTGCAAGATTACCGCCGCCACAGCATGGTGGATTTAAATTTTTCACAAACCTCTCAATATCAAATAAAAGGGCTTGATGCCAACATCTGAATGCATGCTCCTATTATTTAGCTTTGCAGAGTGTCCTGACCTAAATTATTTAACAAACTTTCGCTCTAATCTTTAGAGAAACATCCTGTACCTAACAATTATGATTTTAATTGGGTGGAGAAGTCAAGAATTCTCAATTTTTTTTATAAGATCATGTTGGACGAGCGCGCGCGCGGGGTCAAATTCGTGGCGCCCGTGGCGTAGGTACATGGGTAGGTATGGGTTGGTTGCCTTCTTACTCGCGATAGTTACGGCGGCATCTATTCTACCAGAAGAAGAAGAAGAATGGTAATAAGAAGAAGAGTAAAAAAGGTATCGGCGAGAGGTGCTCCCGCACCCGTGCTAGTGGCATGCGGTAGTACTTCAATACGGAACATTATAAATGCATTGTTGCCTAACTTACCACATAATTTGTTTTTTTTTAACACGTTAATTCTCTTTGATGGGAGAGTGATTTTTCAATTAAATTCATTCAACGCTGAAAATTGTTTATTATAATGATATACTAGCGAGTAGAATACTGTATTTTCTCCACGACTACTTACTTTCCAATACTTACTACGTCAAAAATATGTCTTTTTTTTGTTCGAAAATGATTTTACTGTTTAATTTTAAATTATCCTTCATTAGATTTGCAAATATTGAAATCTACCCTGTTATAGGATAGTTCTCTTTAGGGTTTGAATTGAAAATTAAAGGCAAGTGAGTTTACGGTCGCGGTAGAGACAGCTGTGGCTGTGCAACCAAGAATGGCCATTTGGTTAATTTCCGCAATTTATCTCTGTTCCGATCATTGCGGGAATTAAAATGCAGGAAAAAACCACAGAAAACCTGCATCCTCATCTCGGAAAAGGAAAGGGAAATGGTGTTTATTGTTTGTGTTACCATAATGTAGAAGCTTCAGGAACTGATAAATAGCTGAAGTGTGTGTTTGCACTGAAAAGTGCGTTTTTTGTGTGTTTTGCGTCGGTTGCTTTTTCGTGCACTTTCCGTTTAGATTTCTTGATTTCGGTGCACTACTTCGTTGGAATTTCGCTGTTTCAGCGCGTAATGGTGAAGAAAGGATATATTTTTCTTTGTTCGAGGTTAGGAGATAGGAGAGAAATTGAAAAATGCCTTGTTGCCCTGTCCGTGAACAGAGCAGTTGTGGTTATAGAAGGACGGTATGAAGTGACGAAGTGTCTCTATCACCGTCCCACGGGCGGAAGGGATTGCATTCATTAAGATAACGCATGTTTTCTCAAAAAATTTCTGAATTTCCGAAGGGAAGTCAAATGGCATAGGAGGTTTTGGGAGTTTGATGGGAGCTGTTTCCTCTCGTTTTGAGGTGGAAGTTTGCCTTTTTGGGCATGAGAATATGTCAATTGTGATGATCTTTTATTGGAAAAAGTAGTCTATTTTTTTATTTAGTGCAAAAAAACTGGCGTGCAAAAAAGTAAGTCTGTACTTAACTTAATCGAAAAACACACCCACCTGCAAAGTTTGATATTAATGAACTAGTCCGAGGAAGCTAGGACAGAAACATTGAATGTTTACGAGATAGAATATTATGAAAACATAACGTTTTCCTAAATTCTCTTTAGTAATATCACAATAGAGTGAGAATAAATTAAAATAATGTGATAGATTTTAGAAAACTTGTTGCCAGGCAATAGATACGAGAGCCCAAAGGGCTCGAGTGGCTTTCGCCAAATGACAACAAGGCCTGGAGAATTATTATCTAATTTAATCAACTCTCGTTTGGTATTCGATGATTATTTTTTGACGTTACAATCAAAATCCCTTTTAAGAATTAATGTTATAAATGAAACTAACTGTTTCTAATTAATTCCACTATATAATTAAAAAATTTATGAAAATTATTAAAGGATATTGATCATTATTTCGATATTGACATATCAAAACAATTAGACTCAGTTTCATTGGAAGAAGTCTTTTTTACTTCGGCTGAGACCTTAAAAAAATTATTGATCAGATGCCTGCTTAATTTTTGCGTACATACATCATTACAAGACATTATTATAATTCTGAGAAGGGTCTAAACTAATGATTGAACTAAATTATTTCCATCTTTTAGAAATAGACATTTTTTATTCAATAGGTATAAACTTTGACAGTACTCGATGACATTCCTTATTTTATGATTAATATCAACAAGTCTAATAAAGGTCACAACAATTCTCCCCTCCTTATTACGAAACTATTTCACAATATAAATAGACAAATTTTAAAACATATAAACATTTAACATTCCTATATGCATATATAACATACTCTTGAATTCGTATTTTATGCCATTACGTAGTCTTTGGACCAAGCAGGTGGACGTCTTTCTCTTTGAGGTCGTAATAATGACGCATCAGGTGTTGGTTCAACTAAATGACGATGATTCAATAAATCTGGATTAATTTGAGGTACTGCTGGAAGCATTGGAACATCGAATGACTGACTGGGTTCAAACGTTACTGACTTTTTCCGGACTAACGTTGATTTCAATTGGTTAACATGTCTTTTTAATGTTCTTCCTGTCTCTAAAACTATGATATGTCAATATCGAAATAATTATCAATATCCTTTAATAATTTTCATAAATTTTTTAATTATATAGTGAAATTAATTAGAAACAGTTAGTTTCATTTATAACATTAATATTGGTAGATTCCACAAAGTAAGGGTCCAAACAGTAAATTCCCTTTTAAGATTTTATATTTTTATTTCAACAAATTTATATAACTCGACTCAATATAAATATGAGTTATGTAAATTAGGATGCATTGAAGTTTTGAACATGAAAAATACAATTATTATAAATGTTGTGTCCTTAGGTGAAGGATTTTTCAACATTGTTTTGTTCTGATGTATTGAAAGTTAATGATGCTTCCCCACATACGTCAGAATCTGATGATATATCAATATCGAAATAATTATCAATAAGTATATTAAATTTTCATAATTTTTTCATTAAATAGTGGAATTAATTAGAAACACTTCCATTTAAAAAGTAAGTAATATAATCATTGAAAGAGCATGTAAGAATACCATAATAAGCAGCGCGTAGATTTGGAAACAATTCCAATGGAAGATAATATATCAACAACAAAACTAGCCGTTATTTTGAAGTACTATGGGTTCAATATGAAGAAACAGAATGGAGAAGACTATAAAGAAGCTGTGATCAAGCAATATTAACTGTTCAAAATAACCTGTCAATTTTTATATTTGCATTTCGCTGGCTGGGTAATTTCTTGAGCAATCGAACAGGACAAATATCAGGGTTCTCGGTATTTGGTATTAACCATTTACTCTCCTCACATCTTTGTGCTCCCCCTTGCGCCGTTATGGAAAATATAGGGTTATACTCTATTCTTGTGGTGGTCAAACCCGCATTGTTCGTTTCGTCTTTGAAATAATGCACTAAATATTGAGAACCTTCTCCACCACGACCACGACCACGCCATGCCAGTTCATATGAAGCAATATGATACAATTTCTTCTGCAAGCCAGACGGTGTGTTTTCATCCTAGAGTTTTATCATGTCCAGGATTTCTTCTTTGCCCAAACTTGCAGAACTTTGTTTCCTTTTTTCGGGCTCTTTTTGTAATAACTTACGCTTGGCGTTTTTAGCTTCTCTGGTGGATTTGACTTCGATATCATTGAATGGGTCGAATATTCTATTAAATCTGTCGTAGTACATATCTTAGATGAATTCTGCGATTATTATTATTATTATTATTATTTATTTACGGATCCTCCATTTATATAAAAAGTACAATATGAAACAATGATTGTTGTCAATTACATCAATAATAAAAAATTGAATAGATGAGGCTTTTACTTGATGAAGATCCATACTACTGATGAAATAAAACAAATTAATTTGTTTAAATCTTCATTATTTATTTTGAACTGACGTTCAAATTAAAATTAGTGACGCGTTTCGCTACACAGTAGCTTTTTCAACTAGTTTGAAAAAGCTACTGTGTAGCGAAACGCGTCACTAATTTTAATTTGAACGTCAGTTCAAAATAAATAATGAAGATTTAAACAAATTAATTTGTTTTATTTCATCAATAATAAAAAACATATAAAACATATATAATATATAAAACGTAAAAAACATAAAAAACAATATGAGCAGTATGAGTGTGAAGTATGTAAAAAAAAGTAAGTGAACTAACAAAAAGACCAAAGCCGGTCTACGCAACATTAAGGATACTACTTCTTATTCGTTTCTTAAAAACATTCAGTGATGTAGCAAAAATATCAATTTCTGAGCTTGTGCTATTTAAAAGGCGGAGCGTTCTAGATATAGGACTGTAGTAAGCGTAATTTGTATTATGGAAAGAAATATAAAAAAGTTTTCTATTTCTAGTGTTGTATACATTACTGTTAAAATAAATCAAGGCTAGTAACTATGGGCAGTTGACTGCATTATGTAATAACTTATAGATTATAGTACAATTTGTTATTTGACGTCTTACATTTAATCTATACAAATATTAGGAGTGTACAAAGTATCGTCATAATTAAACTGTCTATATGTGCCCATTTTAATTGCGATGTACTTCGCAAACTTGATCTGGACACTTTCGATGTGAGAAATGTCAGAGTTATAAAATGGTGACCATATGATAGAAGCATAATCAAGTTTTGATAGTACCAGAGAACAGTATAATATCTTCACAGTTTGATGTGAAACATTTCTACTATTCCTCATAATGAGGCCCAGTGTCTTATTTGCAGAAGTACGGATTTCTTGCATATGTTTTTTGAATGTTAGTTGTTGGTCAAAGACCACACCCAAATCTTTTATTTCGGTTACCCTTTTCAACAGCGTATTATTGATGCTGTATGCGTATTCCGCCAACATCCGTCCCCTAGAAAAAGATATAACATAGCATTTATCAATATTAAGTTGTAACAAATTTTTGTTTGTCCAGTTGAAGAGGGCATCAAGATTGCTTTGTAACACGTTACTGTTAGTAGCGTCATTCACTTTATAGAATAATTTCAGATCGTCAGCAAAAAATAAAAAATCCACATCCTTAATTACTTGTTTTAGATCGTTTACAAAAAGACTGAATAGTAAAGGAGCACAATGTGACCCCTGAGGTACACCAGACGAAACTTCGATATCGCCTGAAATATAATTGACGTCAAAAAATAATAGTTCAATTCTATTAAACGCTTTACAAAATTAGAAAAATTAATTTCCAAAGAGCAGACCGTCCACTAAGAAACAACAACTACTTCTCGGGCTATATGCCCCGACAGACATTGAATTACACTTCTAAAGTAAACGGGGTTGGTATATCTGTTAAGATAGAACCAACCAACCAACCAGTCTATAGATCACGCTTTACTTATATGACAATTATTTACAGGTAACTGTAATTAAGTAAATACCTACAAAACCGAGATGGTTTTTTGTCGATTTAGAATTTTGGTTTGTGATTAGATGTAGAGATGTCGCCGATATCGCACTCTTAACATTTCCTTTACTAAGGGTAATGTATTGGTGTGGTATCAACGTAGTCTCTAGTCCAGGATTATGCTCTCAGAGCTTCTGGACGAATAGCATCTACCTTGTCCTGATGAGGCGCAATACGCCGAAACCGGTCCACAAGTGATGTTATTCCTTCTAATCGTAAACCAGAATGGTTGGTTCTATCTTAACAGATTTACCAGCCCCGTTTACTTTAGAAGTGTAATTCAATGTCTGTCGGGGCATATAGCCCGAGAAGTAGTTGTTGCTTCTTAGTGGACGGTCTGCTCTTTGGAAATTAATTTTTCTAATTTTGTAAAGCGTTCAATAGTATTGAACTATTATTTTTTGACGTCTATAGATCACGCTTTACTTATATGACAATTATTTACAGGTAACTGTAATTAAGTAAATGAAATACAATTATTAATTCTGACTCTCTGATGACGCCCAGTAAGGAAACTGTACACCCAACCGATAATATTTTCTCCAAAACCCAAGACTTTTAGCTTACTTATTAGTAGTTGGTGGTTAACTCTGTCAAATGCTTTTTTTAAATCTGTATAGATTGCATCAACTTGTTGACCCTTTTCGAATGCATTCAATATGCAATTCTGATATAACATGAGATTAGTTACAGTTGATCTACCCAACTGAAACCCATGCTGTTCTGGAATAACAATATTTTTACTGGCCCATTTCAAATGCTTTGTTACGATATTATCCATTAGTTTTGGTAATACGGATTGAATACAAATACTTCTGTAGTTTTTAATATTTTCTTTGTCACCTGATTTAAATATTGGCGTTATGTAACTGGTTTTCCAGAACTCAGGATACTGACAAGAATTTAAAGACAAATTAAATAAATAATGAATAGGGTTTGATAAAGCACACACACATCCCTTCAACAATACATTGACCACTTGAATTTTTGTCCTTCAATTTTTGAATACCTTCATATAATTCAATTAACGTAATTTATATATACGTAGTAAGTAAGTAAGTTATATATAAGTAAGTAAATTATTTCCACTATAATAATGTTTTGATTGGCTAGAACGTATATGAATTACTGAAATACAGCGTTTCCAAGTGACGTCATCCCGCGCCATGTTGTCAACTGATCACGAACAACCTTCAGAAAGATGGATGGAAATAGCATTTTTTACTTATTTAAATGTAAATCGAGAACAAAAGTTAATTGGTTTTGGTAAATTTATGTACTAGTGTGTATTAGTTGGATACTATAATCATTTAAAACTATTAAAAATCAATGGCTATGAGTTTTATCGTATTTTATTATTCGGTTTGAGGTTCTATTATAATTTAGTGTGAAGGTTGTCCGGTGACAGAAATTCGTCACGATGACGTACTTGGTAAAGGTCAATTAAAAATTTCTATTAGTTTCGAGAAACGCCAAATATAATAGAAGAAATTCCGCTGGAGCTTGCAAGTACAACGTAGAGCACTCGAAATTGGAGTCATTCACGCTGATATCTTTTTCAGTTTTGCTCGCAACAAAAATTGTAGGCAATCTTATATCCTAAAACAGGATGAAGAAATTTCAAGTTCGTGATGGATTCGTTAGGTTATTGAACTCCACCATGACGCCTAATCGCTGCACCCTATAGTTTCGTTGCGACCACTGGAATAATTGCCCCTTTTGTACACATGTAGTGATACAACAAAAATGCAAAAATGAATTAATTTACAGATTGGATGCAATAACTTAAAGAATCAATCACGAGCTTAAAATATCTTATAGTATTCTGTCAGTGCCTAGCAGACTTTGATTTTTGTTTCCGCCGGCTTCTAATGATCAAATAAAATAAATTTTCTTCAGAATGTGCGGTTTTTGAAGGCCTATCTTTTCATAATTCGAAACGGAAGCTGATATCAATTTTTCAACAATGAACCTTGAAAAAACGTATAAAATTTTTTAGTCTAAGCTTTAAAAAAATATGTAAATGAAATTTTGAAAAATTTGGTATTATGGTCTATTAAACTGCAGTAAACTGCATCCCAAAACTCTTAATGTTCATAAAATTAACAGCGATTGAAAATATATATATATATATATATATATAAATTACTAGAAATATTTGCCAACTCAGTAACGGAGACGATTTATTTGGGGATGTGGCAATAAAATACCAGAGAGTACTCTTTTTAAAATATATTCCAAGCTTTCGAATATAACATATTCATTCTCAAGGAATTATTTAAACGAGGATGTCGGTATAATTGTAAAAATAGATAAAAATTAAATTTTATAATTGACATAAACGTTCATTACATATTAATATTAATATGTAATGAACGTTTATGTCAATTATAAAATTTAATTTTATTATTATCTATTTTTACAATTATACCGACATCCTCGTTTAAATAATTCCTTGAGAATGAATATGTTATATTCGAAAGCTTGGAATATATTTTAAAAAGAGTACTATCTGGTATTTTATTGCCACATCCCCAAATAAATCGTTTTCTATATATATATATATATATATAGGAAATAGTTCGTTGCCGATACTAGTTAGGTCTAACTATTATTGTGGGGGATGCGGCAATGTGAATAAGTGAACTCTTTTTAGTTTGTTCTGAGCTTTCGGTAATTTATTATCACCATTATCAAAGAACTACAAAAGATACATTTATAGATATTTCAAACAGGTATAAATAAATTCAGTTTAAAAGTAATTAATGTTTTACTTTTAAACTGAATTTATTTATACCTGTTTGAAATATCTAAAAATGTATCTTTTGTAGTTCTTTGATAATGGTGATAATAAATTACCGAAAGCTCAGAACAAACTAAAAAGAGTTCACTTATTCACATTGCCGCATCCCCCATATATATATATATATATATATATATATATATGTCGGCGTCAATTAGTGAAATCCATCATTCCCGGAAATGCCTAGACATCTCGTGTATTGCAGGAAAACAGCTTAACTATACATCTGGTTCGCGGCTCCATAGACCCTTCACCTTCAGGAGCCTTCAAGGGGAAGGGGAAACATGTCATTTGTATTTCCTTTTCTATTGTACTTGCAAGCTGCATCGCAAGCTCCAGCGGAAATTATTCGAGAATTTAAGCAAATGATTAGAGGTCGATATGTTTCGATTATGGACATAATTTTTTGTTGTATATAGTAATTAAGCATTTTGGTCTTGACATCCAAAAAAGTGGTTTCCTTATCTTTCATGTTTGTACATATTTTACCAGTTGGGGAATTAAAAATTTTGTAATAAGTCTTGAAATAAATTGTAAAGATTGAGGTTGTAGTGTTATTTCATATTAATTAATGGGATGTCAAGACCCAAATGCTTAATTAATATATACAACATAGTTCATCTCGGAAAACTTTGATGTTAGGTAGATTTTCTGACCTTACTTCCCCGGACTAAATATACAAATACCAGAAATGTGAGAGATGCATCGAAATTTGTAATAACTGCCCCTGAAAAGTAGACAGTGACATATGTGGATGTTGTGTTTATCTTATCTTCAAAAACTGGTATTTAAAAGTATGCAGTTTGGGTGTGCACTGGTCTGTATAACCCTCAAGTTATGAATCAACTTAAAAATACCAGAGATACCTACTGTAAGACGCAGTCGCGGTTAGATGGTAACATATAATACCGATCCGAACATCGATAGGTACGAACCGTCGTAGCACTGGGCTTAGCGTATGGGATTGCAACCGAGGGTCCCCGGGTTCGATCCCCGGTAGTTTCGCTTTTTCAATTTTCGGATTATGTAGCTTATATATCATAAGTGGGATGTGATCTACGAAATGTCCACATGAGGCCATAATGTGATGTGATAGTGAGAGGGGGTGACTGGAATGGGCGTGCAGGCGTCAGGCTCGCCAGGAGAGCGAGATAGGCGTAGGCAGCCAAGGCATCAGGCTCACGAACGCGTAGGTGAGATAGGTCAAAAAACGTCAGGTCCAGCACTCTAGGTACCTCGAGGACGAGGAGCGGAGCAGGATCTCCGAAAGTAAGACGCAGTCGCAGTTAAATGGTAACATAATATCGATAGGTACGAACCGTCGTAGCACTGGGCTTAGCGTATGGGATTCTAACCGAGGGCTCCCGGGTTCGATCCCCGATGGTTCCGCTTTTTCAATTTTCGGAATATGTAGCTTATACTACATCGAAATTTCTAATAACTACTTATGATATGTGAAATTTCGCAAAAATCCGAAAAGGGAAAAAGCCTATATACTATTGATATATTTCGATATAAGCAATTACTTTGCCTATACTAATGTCACTTTTCTGCTCTTTTGATGAAGAATGACATTCAGATGTCATCAGTCAGTGGCTGCGACACCGGTCAGCTGCTAACAAGAACCAGGGAAACTATCGCAGATTAAACAGAATTAAGTCAAAAATTGTCATATACGACAAAATATAACTAACTAGTCTAAAAATTAAAAACCAGGGGTTATAAAATGTATTTGCTACGATCTTACAAGGCAGTGTACATTAATATCGAAGTTTAAGTGAGAGTATTTCTTCTTCTTGTTGGAAAGTAAATGTATGGCAAACGACTGATTTTAAATAAATACTTAATTGAAAGATTCAACTGAAGTTTCTTCTAGCAAAAGTCGAAACTGAATATGATTATGTCAAACTTCAGGCTGGTAACACCAGTGTTGCCAAGTCCCCAAGTATTAATATTAAGTTGATCGTTAAAAAAAGAATCAGTTCAAAGTAAAAAAAAACTGGCGGATATAATAAGAACAGCTACTAAAAGCACATCAACTCTAGTTTTTACCAACGCGTGCTTATCTGCACTAGTTATTCCATCATTGATGACAACTAAGGTAAGAATTTAGAAGAAAAGGAAGAAAAAAAAATCTCGAAAGTCGCCATATTTTTCCAGGACCATTTACTTTAACGGCGTCGTAAACATGAACTGTTATCTGTTGACGTTTCCTATAGAAAATGGTTTAAAATGACTACTGTAACTAAGCGCATGTATCTAAGTTAATTTTAGTGAGATCGCTTATTAACCAATTTTAAATTTTAGAATCAAACAGAAATAGAAGTCTAATTTCACAAGAAAGAATTGAAATTTTGATAAATTTTAAGCAAAATGATGTAATATTTGGAATTGTTGTTGCAGAAATAGAATTTCATGAATTTACTCCTAATTTCAGTCCTCATAAATTAGTATGAGGACTGAAATGATATTTTTAGATAAAATTAGCCAGAACTAAGATAATATATTTATTATGACATAAACTAAGAAATATTAGTTCGTAGGTAATAGTAGATTACATACTCAGGTGGAAAGATATTCTTTTCTGTGGAGAGCGGAGATAGAAGGCGCGAGGTGCGAAGCGCCGTGCGCTGTTAGGGTTCGTTCCAACAGATAATCAGGGATGCGTTTCGGATTATTCCCAAATTTGTTTTTGCTCATGCGCATATTTGGAAAAATCTGAAACTAGTCCGCAACTGCTCTGTTGGAACAGCTAGTCTGTAGTACCAGTGGAATTTGTCTCATCGCAGCAAGAGACAACCCTTGTGCTCATGTCTACTAAACTTAAGCTGACATTTGTTTGCCGTTTATTTATTGAGACAACCGATTCAAATTGCTGTTAAAAAAAAGTAAGGACATGCTGTCTCCGACACTAATGATGTTTTTAAACTAATAATATGTGTTAGATAGATAAACGGTTGGCTTTGAACAGATCAGAATACACCAAGTTCCTTTATGCTTGGGTCTGATTTACAGTTCCAGACAAATACACAAACTCTTACGACAGCTCAAACCGTTTGCGTCTAACGTTGGAACTGCTTGCTAACAGTTGCCAAACTGTCACGGATTGTTATTGGAACGCGAAAATTCACCTGCGCATGTTCATAACCATGGAGGCTATAGATGAGGAGATCGAACTCATAGGGAAAAATTGACAAAACCTGTCCTCAAAATCGTCTATCTAAGCAGTTTGTTTTTTCACCGCGGCTTCGCCACTGCAAATCCAATACCATCTAGCCTTAGTTTTTATAAATGACAGTAGTCCAATAGACCATTCCAGAATGACGTCACTGACAGGTCGGCCATATTGTGCTGGAAAGAACACTATTTAGTTTTCATTGCTTACTGGTAAACAACGGATGAGTATAAATTTTAGATATAGGGTATTCTACACAAAGCGACATTAAATTTTAATGTAGAATCCGAAAAGTTAATAATATACAGGGTGTTACATTTAAAATAACAAAGTTGTCGTTCACTTTCGGTATAACCATAAATTCGCCATAACTTGTTCCCATCTATGCCAATTTTTATAGAAATCGTGTTGGTAGTCTCCAATATATAGATTGTGTAAGCTCGTCGTGAAACAGCCTGTATAGCTTAACACAGAAAAAAAAATTTCCACCAAAGTTTGTATACTATTTTATTTAGAACCATGAATAATTTCTCATAAATTCCTGATTGTATGAAAAGTTAAAATATTGTCTTAATTAAAAGAAGGTTGATATTACTGACAGAAACGATAACAATGCTTAGGTACAAAACCGTGAAAACGAACGCGTAGAAGAGAACGGAAAATAATCGCCTCCACTATAGAACAACTGAATGTTATTAACGTTTCAAAGCAATAAACAACAAGTGGTAATTTTAATACAAACGATAATCTGTATTTAAATAATCGAGATCTAAACGCTATCTCGGTATAACAAAATTAATGCGGACACTTTGTATATAGGTACTGTAACAACAAATAAATTTGTTTATGCACCGCAGAACGATTTTAATGGGGAAAATTCAAATTTATTTGTTTATTGTGAATCGATTGCGGCTTAAGGTGTAAATCTTATTATTAACAATAATAATAAATCGGCTCTGTTCGCCATTTTAATATTATACAGTGTAGACATAGGTAGGTACTTCAAAATCTGTCCAACTTCAAGAGCCACAAGGGCCGCATTATAAAATACTTCGTATGCAACTTTATCAATAAGCTTTAATACTTGTACTTGTACTTGATGTTTATTATTGTTGTTTGTGATAAAATTGTCTGATATCGAATAGTCATTATAAACTCGATGTTCGTCCGATATTTTTCAATTCTGCGAAGACATATTTCACCTATTATTTCACTTCAAAAGACTTTAAAATTGGTACATGGCGCATACTAGAACAATTATTAACTAACTCTGAGCCGTTCCGCTTGACTCAACCTTCCTATATACGTGCGTGTGCTTTCTCGAATATTCTAGTGTGATCGAGCAGAATTAGTCCAGTTTCCAGTAACTTTTCTGCGACCTTATATCCGTTGCCAGTGGCGTCACACGTTATTGATAAGTAGCGATTGTTACCAATGGGAAATTCCCAGAATGTCCTTCAAGAAGCACTAAGAATTGTGGAGGAATTGTGCCTTAAAGAGGACCTTTCAGTTAATCCAAAAAAACCAAACTAGTTGCTTTTACGAGTAGAAGAGTTCTCCCGCAGGGTAGAGTACTGATGTTCGGAGAAGAGCTAGAAATATCCAAAGAAGTTAAATATCTGGGAGGGACCCTTGATTCCAAACTGGCACACCTGGAAAAAGTTACTACCAGGGCGACTAGGCCTTTCTGGCCCAGAGTTATGGGCAAAACCTGAGGTGGTTCACTGCCTTTACACAACTGTAATAAGGCCAACGATCACCTATGGAGCAATAGACTGGTGGAGGAGGATAGGAGTGTCCTCTGCAGTTAAAATATTAGCTGCAATCCAAAGACAAGCCCTTCTTGATATTACCTGGACAATGAACAGCACGGGGACGGCATCAATGGAAACCCTTATTGGACTTCCTCCTTTGGAACTTTTTGTAAGGGCGGAGGCAATGATGGAAATTATTAGGCTAAAATCGGGAGACTTGTGGTCCCCGAACAATGTTCGAGAAGGACACACTGATACATCTGGGACAATACTAGATGAACCCATATTTCAGTTTTGATAGCATGACACCCGAGAACATATTCACTGAGCGAGTAAACATCATCATCCCATCTAGGGAACAGGTGATGCACCCAGGTAATTCTGGAGAAATCATCTGGTTCGCCGATGGCTCCAAAACAATCATGGCACTGGGGCAGGTATAAAGGGACCTAGAAAGAAAATGTTCTTTAGCTTTGGTCGATATAGGACTGTGTTTCAAGCCGAGACGATTGCCGCTATAGCCTGTATTGATGAAAACATCAGAAGAGGATATACCGGTCAAGAAATTAAAATATTCACTGACAGCCAGACTCTGCTTAAAGCTATTTAAAGCTATCAGTAATCCAACAACTAGGTCTAGACTAGTCAAAAACTGCGAGGCTGGCAAGAGGCATCAAAGTGTCTTTAATATGGGTGCCGGCATATGAGGGGATTGCAGGTAATGAAATGGTGGACCAGTTAGCTTGAGGGCTCTAAAGGAGACTTCAACCGTTTTGTTGAATCACAAAAGATTGCATAAGAGGGGAAATCGGGAACTGTCTAGATAGGGAACACCAACTCAAATGGAGGTTGAAACAAGGGCATCTCCATACAAAGAGTTTACTGACAAGGAACTCTCAACCAGGCTATTGAAACTGGGTAAGAGACATTTGAAGACAGTTACCGACCTGGTGACTGGACACTGCACCCTGCGGAAGCATTGCACAAAATGGGCAAAGTTAGTGAACCTATGGGCAGAAAATGTGAACTAGATGATGAAACACATACTCTGCTTCTGCGAGAACTCACTTACACGGAGCACTTTGGAGAGGAATTAATACAACAATTACAACTACTGAAAATCCCTCCATTCAATCTAGTGGCATTTATAGAAGATACGAAGCTTCTGGAATGGAAGTAGATAACATGGGAAATGATACAAAGATTCAGTTCAAGTGCCTGGGCTGTTGAGCACAACCCAAACGAATGAATTAATGAATGAATGAAGTGTTTGAAAAAAGTGTGAAAGTGAAAAATAAACACGGATCGATATGTATCAACAACTAACAGTGGTATTGTTAATAACGGAGTTTTTCAACGTTTTTTAAATACTTTGAAATCACAAGCAAAGATTACAAAAAAATATAAGATAGTTCACTTGAAGGCGGTCTGATTCTTCTTAGTGTTTTAAACGATCGCCGCACTCATAAATCATATTTACGGCTCGTTTTTGTTGTAAATAACGACACCGCTAGGTACCAGGGCATTAGAAAAGTATATTTTATTCCAAGCTATACAGGGGTAACTTGAGAAATATATATTCAAATAGGATGATTTATTAAAGGTTTTTTTTATATAATGTTTTTAAATGTTAATTATTTCGAAAAATGTTCAGGATATGAATTTGAAAAGGAAAGTTTAGGTATAAGTAAAAAATAGATCAAAATTTTTAAAATGAATCAATTGACAGATTTTATTTAACATTTTAGTAATTTTGTGATACTTATTGATGATCTAGCGGTTATTTATACAGAATATCACAAATTCAATTATATATACTCACTGGCCACCAGAATAATAGGACCACTAAAACAATTTTGATCTTTAAATTAGACACCCCGTATTTTTTGGATTCACAAGGTTAAAACATATTATGCAGCTGCAGGATATATTTATTAATAAATTAGATATGTTAATTTTCAAATTTCTATAAATACCCAGTACCTATAAGTACTAGATAACTAACTAATTTTTTATTATCAAATATCTTTGTTACAATAGTTTTGAAAAAGTTGAATTCCGTATTTGATAATAACTGATTTAATACCCACCTCTCAACGTCTTTGGGACAACGATAAAAGGATATTTTTGGTTTTCCCACCTTGCTGGAACAACCCATCACAGCACAACACACAGGCATTTTAAATCCACAATTATAATATTATTAATGTTACTTTTGGAAGACAGGAGTTAAAATAATACAAACAAGAAATTTTACTTCCGGAACGTTTCCCGAAAGACTAAATGAAATACTTATACAAAGTTCCTAGAGATTGTAGGCACATTTCTGGCCCTTAATTGCTTCTCTATATTTTTATCTTTGTTTACATTATAAGAACTTAATACCAAGACTGCATTCAGAATTCGTGGGAAAGTGATAAACTCAACGATTTATTATGTATACAACTAAGACTATTAACAAATATCACAAAATATTTATTTTATAAGTTTTGCTATTGAAGAGAAAAATATTAATATTATTTTTTCCGTATTGCAATGATTAATCAATAAATTTAAAATATCTATAGAACATAAACATAAAACACGAACAACGAATTCTAAAATACCAGCGCTCGATAGGCGACGACCCGTATAATATGCAAAATTAAATGCAAGTAAGGATTTAGCGACATACTGTAGCATGGCGCCAACCGCTAAGTCACCAGACAGTAACCAGCGGTATGTATCCTTTGATCGATAGAATTCGTACGAGTGAACAATCTTATATTTTTTTTGTAATCTTTGTCACAAGTATACGTCTGATATTTTAGTTATCATAAGACTATTAATACTCTCGCTTTCGATACACTTTTTAATTATTACTACATACCCTCGCTTTCGATACACTTTTTCATTATTACTACATACTCTCGCTTTCGCCCTCCCTCCAAATTGAACAAAAATAAAAAAGTATTTAATAAAAAAGTATATTACACCTAGTTTTAATTAAATAAAATAGAATTTTGATTCAAAAAATGATTCTTCGTTACCATCACTAACACCATTGTTGAATAATTAATAAATAATGCTAACACCGAAACTAACTTCCGCTTTTATTTGATTTGTATTTTTTCGTTAATGTAAGAATTGCTCATATTTTGTATTTGAGGGTAGTTTATACATTTAGAGGTACACGGCGGGCCTCATGTTGCACAGCTCTGATCTAAAATATCGTACGGCATACTTTACGTAGATATGAAACTAAAACTGCTTCAGAAACTACAAAATATTTGATATTTTCTTACACAAAAGTCAATAAGTAAATAACAATTTTTATTATAACATTACGGTACGTTAGTCTTTGATCTTTATATTGGCGTATTGAACCAAAAAAGAACTAATATAGATCTGTGGAATTCGTGAAGGTAAGAGAGTTGATTTAGAGTACCGATCAAAACGGTAATACGTTACAGGTGAATACATAGTAGATAAAGATCAAGGAATGGCTGTTGAATCGCTTTGTTCAAATAAGAAACGGCATTCAAAATCATTGAAGAAGATTATCTACCGATCGATATATCTATCCACAGTGCTCAGAACCTCAAAGGTCAATCAGCAACTGTCCTTCGATACGAGATAATATCTAAAACCATTAATAACCACGAATTGTTGGATAAAGTATTTTAAATACCAACGAGTATAATGAAGTCGCAATGTAAAAAAAAGTAACGATATACGAGGGACTGTCATAAGTATATGAGTACATTTAAAGTGGGCATGCTGTAACTGCGCATGTGTGAGTGGAAACGTTCAGTTCAACTATGAATTCGGCAATTTTCTCTTTCTTTTTATTTATCTGAACTTAATAATATATAAAGTTGAGTACCGATTATATACCAACGTGTAGATGTAAATATTTATTTAACTAACACGGGCTATTAACAATCGAGAAATATTAAGGCAAGAACAAGGCGAGCGCGATAATGATGCTCGAGATGATTAATAGCGTGTTCAACTAAAAATAGATTCTTGTTAATGATTAGCAGATCATTTCATCTTGGTTTAAATTTTTGATTAGTTCGAGTTTAAGCTTTACACCTTTTATTAATAAAATGCTTCAAATTCAAATTGAACAAGATAGATGTGTGGAGTGATAGATGTCAGTTGTCAATATTTTTGTCCTGAACAAGCTCAAACATCCCAATGAAGGAAAAAGAAGAAGCTGAAACATGGAACAGCGAAGAAACACTATCGACAACTTCACATTTAAACTAGTGACGTATCTGCATTATACTAAGTTGCATAGTTTTAGTAAATTTTTGTTTTCATTTATTTCTGTTAATCTAAAAACTAAATTTAAAACAATTTTGAAGTTGAACACCATTTTTATACATGTGTTAGTTACTAAACTTTTTTATCAACTGTACAAGATGAATCCTTTTTTCTCAATTTTTAAAAACTAAGAGTATTCATTTGTTTCATAAGTACCTACCTAAATATTTATATATATTGTTAGGCTTCTTGGTGCAATGGAATCATATATATGGCTACTAAAGTTAGGGTCGCCGGCTCAAATCTCATTGGTGCTATTGTTTTCCTTTTTTTAATTATTTTGTTGGATGTATTAACACTAATTAACATAGTTTTGTGGATCAATATAACAAAAACGATATGTAAGTCAAAAACTCGAAGTATTCTATTAGAAAAGTCAGCATTAAACAAATAACTTTCCAATATGACTGTATGTGCCTATACCAAAACCAATTGTTAATAGAAAATCTTTCATTAATAAGGAGTCATTAATGAATGTTTTTGTGTACATTAATATAGCTCAAAAATGCACGGTTGACGGAAAATATACAGAGCATTTCAATAAAATCTATCCACCCCACATCATTCTGAAGGCGTCACTTTTATGAAAAATTGAAAAAACATGTCAAAAATCATATAAAGGAGGATGTATTTTTACTCATATGTTGACGTTATAACTTTAACCCCCTATGGTCACCACCTCCAATTTTTTAAATATACATTATTACATTGTTTGATTCTCCTCTACAAGATGATTACAAAAATGTATAATACACATGTGAAAAGTCAATCAATTGGGAGTTACGGATAATGCCATTTTACTAATAGTAACATTTTAATTCGTAACAAATCAGCAAAACAATACTAAATTATTTTATAAGGTGCTCAAATTGACTTCCATTGGTTTCCATACAATGATACAATTGAGCCTCAAATGAGTTTCGAACATTTATGTAACATTTCTGAGGTTATTTGTCGACATTCTTGAATAATTAGCTGACGTAAATCATCTATAGATGCTGGCTGAGTGGCATACATTTTGGTTTTCAGATATCCCCATAAAAAGTCTAGGGGGTTAAATCAGGTGACCTAGGTGGTCATTCCAACATGGAGCCTCGTCTACCTATCCACCGAGCAGGAAATGATTCGTTTAAGAACCGTCTTACATCGAGAGCATAATGTGGAGGTGCCCCATCTTGTTGAAAGCTTTTGACATGGTATCATCATTTTCTAGTATTCGTGTTATTTCGGAATCAAAAGTTTCCCTCAATAAAATATGGTTCAACAATATGGTTACCAAAAATGCCACACCAGACCTTCAATTTTTGTGGTGTTTGACTATGAAACTCCCGCGTTACGTGTAGGTCATTTTCTGCCCAATATCTACAATTATGACTGTGCACTCCACCATTCAACACCAATGAACATTCGTCGGAAAAGCAGATATTGTACAATAAAGCTGGAGTGTCGTTCACTCATCAATTCACAAAACTGTAGACGCCGGTCGAAAATTAATTTTGTAAGGATGGAATTTGTGTTTATGTAAAATTCTGAAAACACTGCTGCAAGAAACACCCACTGCACTAGAAATTTGTGATATTGGCTGTTCTTCTTCAAACGTAAGTTGTCCTAAGACGGCCACTTCCATAGCCTCGTTGTTAACTACTCGTTAGGGTTGGTGTTTTTTATTGGCAACTGATCCTGCTTCAAAAAATTGTTTGCATTAATTCAGTTATGTACTTATGTGTCGCAGTTCTTCCGGGATGAGCAGCATTAAACTCTTGCAGATTTATTATTTACGTTGTATAATCATGAAATTTCAATTCTATCTTGCAGAGTATACATCATTTTCACGGTAGATCGGTACTTGCAAATGTTGATATTCGAATCACAGATAATATAACTACTTGATTCGAATGAAAACTAAGCTACCTACTTGATACTTTATTTAAAAAAACGTCAAACACTAGTTTTCCGGTCGCTATGGTTTTGTCCCCAAGCAAAACATCGTTTACTTAATTGAGTAGATTTAGTGCCGCAGTAAAAGTTTACATTGGAATTATCCGTAACTCCCAACTGATTGACTTTTCACTTTCGTATTATACATTTTTGTAATCCTCTTGTAGAGGAGAATCCAACAATGCAATAGAGTGGTAACCATAGGGGGGATGGGGTTAAAGTTACAACGTCTACATATGAGCAATAAGACGTCCCCCTTTATATGATTTTTGACGTGTTTTTTCATTTTATCATAAAAGTGACGCCTTCAGAATTATGTGGGGTGAATAGGTTAGGTTCTATGTGAGTGGGGCCTTCTCGTCACCTCCACTGCGACCCCCGTTGGGTCTATTGTGGCTCACCCCTAGGGATTACAATTGACCCTTTTTTGAAGTCGCTCGGCTCTAAGGTACTAGAGCCGAATATGTTATACCTTACCCTGCCCAAAGCTGGGCGTGAGCATAGTATGTGCTCAGCAGTTCGTCCTCCAAATTACAGAACCGACAATCCGAGGTCTGAACCAGACTCATCTTCTTTAGGTGGTAATTTAGTCGACAATGTCCTGTAAGCAGTCCCGACAGAATGCGTAGGTTTGTTCTACTCCATTCCAGGATCTGCTTTTTTTGTACTCGGAGGGTTAATGAACGCCTTCGAGTGGAAGAGCCCCGGTATTTCTGCCCAGTACGTAAAGGTTTTCCTCTCCTCCCAGGTAGCTATGGCTGATCTAGCAGTGCTTTCCGCAATGCCAAAAAATGGTTCAGGTCCGATAAATAGAGACTCTGATCCCTTCTTTGCCAGAGTGTCGGCCTTCTCGTTGCCCTCCACTCCTCGATGCCCCGGCACCCAGTTCAAAGTGACTCTGTTTTCCGTGCCTAGTATATCAAGGGATTGTAGACAGTTATATACTAGCTTAGATTTTAGTGCTTTAAGAGCAGCCTGGCTATCTTTTTAACAACAGGTTGATTCATCAGCTCTTTTGCAGCCAGTCCAATGGCGTATACTTCAGCCTGAAAGACGGTAGCATACCTACCCAGGTTGGCTGTGATTTCAATACTAGGTTTCCTGCTGAAGACAGACGCTCCAGCTCCGTTTCCGGTTTTGGATCCGTCAGTGTAAATCACGTAGTCCGTTTCTAGGAAGGAGATTTCTCCTCTATCCCATTGGTCTCTCGTGGGAATGAGGACCTTAACGTGCTTATCCACGTGAATTTTTTTGATAGAGAGATCCGAGGGCATCGCAAGAACGAGGTGATTTTGTGTTTCCCTCAGCATTCCCGAGTGATCCCCCAGAGTCTCTCCATTTATTTGCCTCTCCACTGATAGCATTCTATGAGCTGCTCTCCTTCCTTCCTTCCTTCTCCAAATGAATGTGGAGAGAAGTTAGTTGCAGGAGGACTTCCATAGCTGCCGTTGGTGTGGATCACATTGCTCCGGTAATGGCCAGGCATGCTGTTCGCTGCAAGCCTTGCGGCTTTGCTCTAGCTGTCTTTTGCAGACTTTTGATCCACCAGACAGCTGAGCCATACGTGACCATTGGCTTAACCCTTGTTTGGTAAATACAGTAAATCTGTTTGGGGTTGATACCCCAAGATTTTCCACATACCCTTCTGAGATTCCAGTGGGATAGTCTGGCTTTGTTTATCACTATTTCCAAGTGGCCGTTCCAGGTGAGTTGTTTATCTAAAATTACCCCCAGATATTTCGCCTCCGTCGCAAATGGAATGCTCACGTCGCCTAAAATTGGCTGGCGGAGTCGCTGTAATTTTTTCCTCTTTGTGAAGGAAACAATTGCGGTTTTGAGGGGGTTCACAGACATCTGTTCCCTCGCACCACCTATGTTTAGGGCCGTTTGAAGGATGTTAGAAATTATCTCTTCAACTTGGCCTCTAATAATTATTACTATATCATCAGCATATCCCTGCACATCTATCCCCTGACTGGATAATTCACCCAGGAGACCATCAATCAGTATTGACCACAAAGGGGGGGGAAAGCACCCCTCCCTGTGGGCAGCCCCAGGCCGCCATACCCCTTTTACCGTGACTCCATTCAGTGATGTAGTGATGTACCGGTTTGATAATACGCTTTTGATCCAGTAACGGATTGGTTTGCAGATTCCTCTGCGCTCCACCGTTCTCCATATGGAGTCTGGAAGGGCGTTATTAAACGCTACTTCTATATCTAGGAAGGCCGCCAGCGCTATTTCCTTGTTGCCAAGGGAAGGGCTGATTTTCCCCACTAGATTGTTTAACGCCAAATCTGTAGATTTGCCCGTTTGATAAGCATACTGGGAGGGATTTAGCGGATACTCTCGTAACCTCCCTTCTCTAATATGCTTGTCTAAAATTTTTTCTAGACATTTCATTAAAAACGAGGAGAGGCTGATCGGACGATAGGATTTGGGAAGTGAGTTATTCACTTTCCCATTTTTCCGTATAAATACAACCCTCGCCACTGACCATTTTAGAGGGATGTACCCCCACGCCAGACTAGTTCTCAGTAACTTGACCAAATGGGGTAACAGCTCTCCACTGCCCTGTTGTAGCAGAGCAGGAAAAATTACAACCTCCCCAGGTGATTTACGGTGAGAATTCGTTATGTGGGATGGATAGTTTTCATTGAAATGCTCTGAATATTACAACGATATCACATGGTGACCCTATATAGTTGTATTTAAAAAAAAGGGTACTAGTATTAGGAAGAGAAGTTAACGTTGTTGCATTTGGATGAAACCGGCTGGAGTTTTAGTAACGCCCAAATACGTGCAAAATTATAGTTCGCAATACTTCATTGGTCCACTCTGTTATAAGAAGCGTGTAGGTGCATGGCGCTCGAGTTGCTACCGAAATAGGGGGTTTCCGTGGATCAGGGAACTGTTTGAATATAAGGACGCATGTAGCTACTACAGAGTGGTTTGAAAAATAATAAGACAAATTAGCACAAAAAACTATTTATTGATGAATTTATGAAAAAGCACAAGTAAACAAAAGTTATAAGCTGTTGAAATAAGCTACTTTTCACTAGGACACTTTTGTACAGTCGACGCAAAAGTTTGGTAACTAGCACGTGTATGGATAAGGGTGATTAAACAATCTCGATTGTCATTCGCTCTTGTTTTATTACACTACACTAGTGGATTAAATCACTATTTTCGTCGACCATGCATTTTTGAACTATATTAATGTATACAAAATCATTCATCAATGACCCCTATCAAAAAATGATTTTTTATTAATGAATGATTTTGGTATAGGATGACAGAAAGTCATTCATTGATGATTCGCATTAGTAAACGATTCTGTTATAGGCAACCAAACGTGTTTGTAAAATTAGACGTATAAAAGTTGTAATGAGCCACCTTTCTGTATTTTACTCCGTACAATGTAGAGTTGACGAGAAATTCTTGTGTACGCTCACGCTCAAAAACTATAGAAAGAATTTCTCCAAATTCCAGGTGAACAAAAACACCAACTAATCGAATCGTAAGCTCCAATATAGCGTGTATCATGCTATATTAGGTGAATGTGGAGTGGATTGAAAACGAAAACGAAAATATATAGAGAAGTATTAGGAAAGAACATATTAAATATAATAGAAAAATAAGAAATATATCACGCCCCGTATGGAAAAAGATCATTAAAAGAGAAGAATTGTTTGTCACGTAAGTCACTTCTTAACGACATCCTAACCAAAGAATACACCACTTAACTTAACTTAGTTGGTGTATTCTGTGTCCTAACTAACAGGCTATCAGAGAGAAGAAGAAGACATCCTGACGTTTACAGATTATAAAAAACTGACGTTTTAAAGGAAGATTTGAAAATATTGTCAGTTATTGTTAAAGTTTTTATTTTAGTTACTTGTGGTTGAAGTATCGTTAAGTTTTGCTATACATATATCGGAAATGTTAACCAAATAATGGCAAGCGTTTCTAGTTTTTATAAACAAACTGTGACAGCCACATTATCCCTTATTTCGAAAGAACGATTTAAAGTCGATGTTAACGGGTACGATCAAGAAATTATCGATATATTTAAAACAATTCCTTCAAAATTTTATGGTAATTATTATTCTGTTGATAGTTAAAAGCTTTTTTGTCTTACTTTATATATTTTAGAACCTAAATCACGTACCTGGAATTTTTCAATAACCGATTATGATATATTGTTACTCAAACTACAAAAACTTAAAGAAAAATTACAGGTAGAATGTTTACCAAGATTTGTACTCAATTGTATTAAAACGAAAGAACATAATGTCCAAATCAATTGGAGTAAACTGGACCCCACATTAAGCTCTACTCTTATGCCATTTCAAATTGAAGGATTACAGTAAGTGGTCCATCACAGCTTAATGTTATGATGTAGTTCTATAGCAATTTTCTTTTTTATTTTAAGATTTGGAATTGATAAAGACGGTAGGTGCTTAATAGGTGATGATATGGGACTTGGTAAAACGTTTCAAGCATTAGCCATTGCTAACTATTATACTGAAAATTGGCCCCTTTTAATAGTCACCACTGCAACTATGAAGTAAGTTTAATCAAGATAACTTTGCTAGTGCATTTACACTTTTTCTGTTTGCCAGGACACAGTGGGAAGAAACTATTGCAAATTATCTACCTTCAGTATCAATTTTACAAGTCCAGTACATGGTGTCTGGCAGAGACTATATAGGTGATGCAAAAATCTTAATTGTGTCTCATGATATGATGTCTCGATGTATAGAAAAACTCTTAGAAAGAAAATTTGGCGTGATAATAATTGATGAATCTCATATTCTTAAAAGTTATAAATCTAAATGTTATGATTCAGCTTCCAAACTAGCTTCTAGGGCTAAACGAATTATACTATTAAGTGGAACTCCAGCTTTGTCAAGACCCAGTGAGTTGTATACCCAACTAAATTTGTTAGATAAATTTTTCTTTGGCAGTTTTCTATCATATAGTAAGAGGTATTGTGGTGCTATAACTACAAAGTTTGGTTGGAATCATTCTGGTAATTCAAATTTACAAGAACTAGGAGTAATTTTAGCAAAAAAATTCATGATACGAAGAACTAAAGATGAAGTAATGGCTGCCATTCCCAACAAAAAACAAGAGATTGTCCCATTAGATACAAAAATGGTAGAGATATCTGAAGAACATAAAAAATACCTTATGGAGCTACAAACTAAATATATCAATCAAAAAGGGGCTGGAAAGCATGCTCTACTATTAACATTCTTTAGTGAAACTGCCAAAATTAAAATACCTGCTGTGTGGTAAGTTTTACATTCACATTATTCACTTCAACTCTTATAATGTTTGTTTTAGTTCCTATATTTTGCAAACATTGGAAAAAAACGTAAAATTTTTAGTGTTTGCTCATCACCAAGTTATGTTAAATGCAATAGAAGAAGTGGCCAAAAGAAAAAACATTAAATACATCAGAATAGATGGTACTACCACAACAGACCAAAGAAAATATTATATATCCAAATTTCAATTAGATAATAATTATTTATGTGCCATATTATCAATAACGGCAGCTAATGCTGGTATTACATTGACTGCTGCAAAGTTGGTACTTTTCGCAGAACTCCATTGGAACCCAAGTGTAAGTACATTACTCAATATTGTGACGCGAATTTCACCTACCCTTTGGATCTCACCAGCTGGGCACGTCACTTTGACACCCTCGATGCAAAATCTTCTAAACGAATGTTCGGGCGCCAGATTTTTTACGTGGTTTGCTCCACGGCCCCTTGACCCTTAGCGTCAAGAGTTCCAGATAGGCTCAGATGGAGGTTACGTTGAATTCAACACTTCTACAAAACTATAAACCTCCAAAAGGTTATGCTACAGGTTATTAAGAAAACACTGATTATGTCAGTTTGTATATTACAAGATATATTCAAAATACACAGGGATAAAATAAATAAATATTCAAAAAATAATTTCCAGAAATATCCTAAATTGAATATTTTCAGCGGTTCCAAACAAAATGAATACATGGGCTACCGGTCTATTAGTGACTTATGTTTTAATCCATATGAACTTAATATAGAGCGGCTAAATACTTATTCATCTATCACCACACAATTTTGTCTATCAATTGACATTATTTTTGCCATTAACATGTATTGTGGACTGAAATAGACAAAGTAGACTCACCATATAGCCAAATTGATTATAATTAAGGCAAGCGGCGTAATTATGAGGTGTTATCCATATCAGCAGAGTGAAAAAGTATCTGGATAGTGGGAGCATTACCTTTTTAGATAGTGTTATTCTAATTTTTTCCATGAGCGTCCAGTCGGGTACTTGTGTTCTTGTTTTCTTAATAAAAAAGAGTGAGAGAAAAACACATGATAAAGTTGGTATATAAATGATTACTGAGAATAAATCCAGATGTTAATAGAGGATGTCGATTTGATGAAAGTGTCAGTTCGTTACGTCTCATTATTACGCACATAGGAAGTTTTGTAATAATATATATTGTAAAAATGAATATATATTTTGATGACTGAATGCTGAAGAGTTCTTAAGTGCATCAGATGTGAAAATTTAGTCAAACGTCAATTCATAAAAAAAAGGCCACTAAAATTTCTGAATTTAAATATTAGAAAGATTCACATTAAAAATTATGTCGCCAGATAGAGTGCTACTTATATCGAATTCCCAATTCCACAATATTAAATTTCTTTGTGAAGTCAATAAATTAATTATTTTTCATTTTTTCAGATTATAAGCCAAGCAGAATCTCGAGCCCACCGAATGGGTCAAAGAGAACAAGTAGTAGTACAATATCTTTTATCCAAAGGTACAGCTGACGATTCCATTTGGCCTCTTCTACAAAAAAAGCAACAAACTTTAAGTGCTGTTGGACTGAGTCGAGATTCATTTGAAGAAGCCACACTTTCCGAACAAAAAGTCAGTGGTAATAGAAGTTTAAATTGTTCAAATCGAAACAATATTACAAGTTATTTTACACCGGAAAAGAAAAGGAAAATTGAACAATTAGATGATGTCTTTGATGATGGTTTTGATGTTATGCTTAGTGAAAGTACACGAGAAGCTGAGGATATGTTGAATGATGGCTTAGATGAAATTCTGTGTGATGTTGATTTTTAAAAAACGTTTTATTGGGTAATTTATATTTTCTATTAAATGTATATTAGTATCAATTTTATTATTTAATTCCAAATACAACATTCATATAAACTAATATACTATACAACACTTATCCCATTCTTCTTCAATTTAATATTGTTTTCTTTGAAATTTCACTGAATAAAGCATTTGTAGATTATTTTCTACATGTCAAAGTAAATAATAGGCATATTTGTACAATATATTCTTTTATTTGTCATTTGGACAATAAAAACTTAGATTAGGTATAAAAAACAATAATAAACTTTACAACCATATAAAACATAAATATTCAGTCATTTATTCAAAAACTAGTAGCAGCAGTTAACATTCGAAATACATAATGGGTAAAAGGAAAAAATTTTCTTGATGAATACATAAAAAGTAGCAGCAATATTTTGTTTTAAATCATGAAATTAATATTCATTACTCCTCTTTGAATTTCCATCTAAATAGCAAGGATTCAGTCTTGTGTAACAGAATCTACAGGATGCGACAGATAAACTGTCCATTAGAAACTACAGGTGTGTGAAAATTGGTATTGTGAGGTTTCTAACTATTTAATGAAAATATTTCTCTCTATCTATCTTTAACCATCCTGGTTTAATTTTTTTTATATAAAAACTACACTTTTTGAACGACTAAGAAACATTCCAGAACACAACTTTGACAGGTCGGCAATATTGTGCTGGAAGGCAACCGAATCGATTAATTGGGGTTGAACCTTGTGTGTTTTATGAACAAAAATTGACTGATATGATACAATAACTAACCTTCGATAAAATGTCGAAGCACACACGCCAGGTTTAAAGTTGTGATTCACTGATGGGGCCCCGTTTTGAAGTACCAATCCAAAAAAAAGATCTTATCTCTTTCTCCCCGCATTCCACTCTTAACAACACTACAAAACGATGGCATTTTAGATACATTTAAGAACTAATTGTTAATTAAAGTCTAACTGTTTGCCCTCCAGCACAATATGGCCAACCTGTCAGTGACTATGGTCTATATGGTGAAGTAAAGAGGTGGGTTATGATTTTCACCAGTATGTGTCCAGGTATTCACTCATAACTTCTAAACTACTTATCATAATTTGACAAATGAGGTATCGTTGGAAGTGCCTTGACCGTCCGCTGGTTATAGGCTATGTGACATTAAATTGAATATGGTGTTCCATATCGGACATAGTTATTAACTAAAAAAAAATGTTGTTTGTAATGATGCCGTGTTGGGTATCAAATGAATAAGCTTAATTAGTTCATTTCAAAAATTATAAGCATTGTATTAGAACTGCCTTTGAACTAGTTGACCAATATGAAGCTTTAACAGATTAAAAACATGATGCATGTATATTGGGGTGATATTCACTGAGACTTAAAAGATCTATTGTGCCCCTTTGTTCTACTTAGTTTCTGAGGAAAGTCTCGAGAGACTACTAGCTCATTTACACTTTTTTCCCAGAGGAATTTTAGGATATCTGCAAGCTTTAACTTGGGTAAATGTCCCTCTTCTATCCAGTAATCTCCTAGATGCTGTGCCCTAGATTCTGAATTGCTATGCAATCCTCAAGTATGTGGATGGAGGTTTCTTCTTCCATTCCATACAATCTACCAGTGTGTTATGGAATCCAAAGTAAGGTGACGATGTTGTTCTCGCCTAGTGCGTTGAGTTTTCCTAGACATTCCCATACCATTTTAGAACTGATTACACAAGAACTCAGTGCTTTAATGGTTGCTTGACTATCACTAGATTTCTTGAAATAAGTAATTAAATAAGAATATTGCAGCTAATCCTTAAAATGCCATTATCTCGAAAACTGTAAAGTTTTGGGGCTTGTAACAAGTAGCCACTTTGCCACTCTTTATCTTTTTTATTTTCAGTATTTTATCAAAGCAAGTTGCGTCAGATCATAATATTTTGAAGGTGAGCATCTTCCATTTCAGTTTGGACTATTACTTACGGACCATCCTGTAGAGTGGACAACATTTTATTCCAAAATATGTAATATCATGCAGGGTAATATGTAATATCATGCAGGGTGTTCTATTTGAAAATAATGAATTGTGCCAATTTTGCAATGATCATTTTATTCAAATTTTGTCTGCACCCTGTATAATAAAAATAATGATTTTATGTTGTAAGTATATAGTAGTAGGTAGTAAAGTGTAATTTTCATATAAAAAAATTTTACTCGTTAACGGTTAAAGATAGCTACAGGGAACGATTAACAAATATTGTTTAAAATAATGTAAATATTCCTGAATAAAAAGATTTATTATTAACTCCGGTGTAACCGGAAGTACAAAAATATGGCAATATTTCCATCAAATAGTTCACCCTTAGAAACACTACCATACCAATTTATACTTTTCAGGTACCTTCAGTGCTCGAGATCATTCTAATCAACTGTTGATCTGCCGCACTACAACTACACAATCTCTAAAAAAATCGTTAATTCACATACATGTTCGAAAAAACGATTTTCAACTTCAATAACCAATTCGAAAACGAGCGCATGTATTACAGCATGAAGTACTCAGTTTTTTTTCTCAATAAGCATCTAGCATTTCTCATCATCTTCAACATTGTACTGTCTTCTCTCAGATCTTCATACTGATTTTTACTCCAATCCTGATCTCTTCTTTGGCTTTCCATGGCTGTACATTTCAAAATGTATTTCATAAATAATCATCAACTATAATATAGATCGAGACCTTTGTGATTTTCTTTTTAGGTATTTAAACGATAGATTTCACCTACTCAATACAACCCTGACAATACCTAACAACAGTAAACTGCAACCTGTGTATACCGTCCTAATGCCGAATAGATATGACCGGTTCCTCATCAAATAGTTCACCCTTAGAAGCCCTACCATACCAATGTCCACTTTTCAAGCACCTTCAGTGCTTGAGATCATTCTAATCGACTGTTTATCTGCCATACACAGTATACAACTACATTATCTCTAAAAAAAAATCGTAAATTTACATACATGTTCGAAAAAACGTTTTTTCAACTTTAATAACCTAAAATTCGAAAACGAGCGCTTGTATTTTTATATATTTTCTTTGGCTTTCACTGGCTGTACATTTCAAATTTTATTTCATAAGAAATTATAAACTAGAGATCGAACCCTTTGTGATTTTATTTGTCGGTATTTAAACCATACATTTGAACTAATCAATGCAACTCTGAAAATGCCTAACAACAGTAAACTATGACCTGCCTGATACCATCTTAATTCCGAATATACATGACCGGATCCTCTGTAAGGAACTTCTAAGAGCAGATAGCTCTAAAACACCCCAAGGCTTTGGGGTAGGTGTGTAGGGTCACTGGCCTAGGACAGAAATATCAACTTGCATAGAAAATTTACGCAATTGATTACAACAAAGTATCTCTGGTCTAGATTCTTGGTTATTCTGGTATGTATGACAAATTAAGAGGCACACTGCTTTGCAAGGGAGGCAGCCAAAAGTGGTTTTAACAGACCGGAACATTGGCATCTGTACATTAAAACTTCTGGCATAATTTACCAGCATTAGTTCATTCAAAAGCGTTTATACATCCTTCAAAGAATGTCTCCAAACAAGTGTTAGACTACAGCAGGCATGACTACATTGTATAAAAGGTAACTGTCTATGAATCATCATGGTAAGACTTGGACTGTCGGAAGATCTGACATGCTGTCTTTGTCTGGAATATGATGAATCAGCAGAGCATATACTTTGTGTCTGCTCCGATGCGGCCCGAATTAGGTATCTGATGGGTTTTTCTTGTCCTTATACCAGAAATATCATTAACCAAATAATCTAATCAGCATTGTTAAGAAGCTGAATTTGTTAAGTGAAATATGAAAAGGTGTGAGCCACAATAGACACTTGCGAGCCACAGTGGAAGGCCTAATACACTCACAAACCTGACATAACCTACTCAATACAAGAAACTCTTCTATTTGTAGAGCCTAATTTATTCACACTTTTTCATAAATTTAATATAAATGCTGATCAAAAACAACATTTAACTAATCCTAGCAGTAAATGTGCACTTTTTTCTTTCTTGTAGCTAATTTGAATGTTTTTTCCATGCCTTACTGTACATGGGACATGCAGTATATTTATTTTCTTTATATGTAATATGCAGCTGCTGGAAATACTATCACTTTTTTCAACTTTCACAGAAGAGAAATTCCAAAATTTTATTTAACTTTTATGATTATTTTCATGTAATTTAATTTGGTACTGATATTTAAACTTTTCTTTGCAAATATCACATTCGAATAGTTTTTCCCTTATATGTTTTCTAAAATGATGAATGTATGTAATGGCAGTTTTACAAAATCTCTTACAGAAATTACAATGACGTTTGGTGATATCAAATTTATATCTACTAAAACAATCGTGATTTTTATAAACAGAGTCAAATTGAAATGAATTTTTACACATTTTGCATTTTCTCCTTTTTTTCTGATGCAGTGTTAATTTGTGTACTCTCAAAGATTCTTTAGTTTTGTAGTTTTTATCGCATAAATCACAACCAAAAGCTCGAATTTTGGAATGAGTAAAACTATGTTTCCTCAATATGGACTGTTTTTTAAATCTCTTGTCACATTGAGTACATTTGAAGGGTCTTTTCTCTGAATGTATAGGCAAATGTTTACTTACACTTTGTTGTGTTCTAAAAGCCTTATTGCATATTTTACAAAAGTAATTTTTGACATTGGCATGAACATTTAAGTGATTTTTAAGGTCTCTTTTTGACGAAAATAATTTTAAACATAAATCACATTTGAATTTTTTATAATCCGTTTCGTGACGTTTCATGTGAGCTTTTAAATAGCGAGGAAATTCAAAAACTTTACCACACACTTGACATGCATAGTCTTCTTTAATTGATTCTTCTAGATGATTTTTCCTATGATTTTCCATCGATTTATCATCATAAAAAACTAAATTGCAAATATCACAAGACCTGAAAAAATAAATTATCAACAGAAATGCATCATAGAATAGTAACTCAAAGTTTACCTGGGCTGATGAACCTTCTCAATATGATCCTTCAAACCGAAATAAAATGTTTTATTACCACAGTATTCACAAATTCCAGATGATTTTTGTTCAACATGTTGGTTTCTATGTATAATAAATTCCTCTAAATTTGTTAATTCTACACCACATGCATTGCATGTCAACGGTTCAATGTCTTTATGAATTGCCAAATGTTGTTTCAAAGCTTGTTGGCTGGTAAAACTTTCTTTGCAAAAATGACATAAGAAAGATCGAAGCGTTTCATGCATTACTCGTATATGACGTCTTAGACTTGTTGCTGTTGCAAAAGCACCTTCACAAATCTAAAACATGTTTACATAACTATGGATGCAATGTATGTTACTAATATTATGTAGGTAATTGGAAAGCTAACCTTACACTTAAATTTTTTCTCCCCTGTATGTACAACTTCATGATCTTTAAGTGTAGAAATTTGTTTAAACGCTTTTCCACATTCAGTACACATATATGGTCTATCATCACTATGTACCCTTTGATGTAGTTTGGTCTCCCTTGAGCTAGGAAACGTTCTTTCACATGAAGGGCATTTGAAAGGCTTCGCGCACATATGTTTTCTAACGTGTCCCACAAACTGGAATTTATTTTTAACAAATTCTTTACAAATAAAACAAGTATGATCTGTTGAATGGATCATTTTATGAATTGTTAATTCATGATCGTTTACAAACACAGCATCGCATTGTTTACATAGGAGGTCTTTAGAATTAATAGTATCAGGTTCTATAATTTCAACTTTTAAAACCTGGTCACAAGAACTATTTTCATTCCAATCTGTACCAGAATAACAATCAGTCGGCTCTTCTTTAATTTTAATTTCTTCTATCGGGAATGGGTTTGTTTCCATTGTATATTAAAACTTTGTTTTTAATATTTATTATTGATTTTAATAATTTCTACTGTCCTTTGCACCCATTCACCATCAAAACAAATAATAATGTTGACAAATGACAAACTAATATGCACAATAGCCTATTTTAAAAAGGGCAATATTGGTGATTAAAAAAGAAGAATTCACAAAACCACAAACAACAAACAGTGAGTATTCTCTAGTGGTTGTAAGTGTTTCGTGCAGATTTGCTTGCGATGGGCTAGAATGTGTCAATAGCTACAGCGACGGCGTGGCAGTGGTAGAAATTTGACTTTATTCTGCAGTATAGATTCGACATAGGCGTACGGTTAATTTAGCAGTATTAAGGTGGATTCATGCAAGCAAATACTAAAACTTAAATTAATTTCAAAACTAAAAGTAAGAACATAAAACCATGAAATGTAATGAAGATGCTCATGCTAGAAACTAAGGAATTGATATTTAAATTAAAACTCAGAAAGATGGCCAACTTTCAACTAAGAATACTGAATAGTATATTCTGTAACAAGGTTAGAATGAAAATTCGATGCGAGAGGAGAGAGTTGATCTGTGGTGCATCGTGTGACCATCACGAATTGCCATTCTAACCGAGTAGCAGACTATACTTTCTCCACGATCAAAGAATTTAAATATATATTCTGAATCACTGGATAAATTCATGATACTTTTGATATTTTTCGAATGGAAACGTGACAGCAATAATTTTGACACTCACTCAAGTTTTGCCACTACGATGACAATCAACTGCGTCAAGGCTAATGTTATTATTGCTAACCAGTGTGAGAATATTACAAGAGAGAATGTAAATACATTTAAATTGCATGGGGCAGAGGAGTTGCTGAATACTTCTTCGATCTCGAGAGAGAGAATTCCAGCATTCTGTAATCAAATTTGATTTCAGAATTGGCAAATCCTGTGATGATCGTGGAGCAGTGGCGGATTTACACATTTGCCGCCACTAGGCTATTCAAATTTTGCAATGCTTACTTAAAGTTTAAAAGAAAAATATTTGATTATCTAGTAAGAATCCGGCTGATAATGTCGATCAGATTCCATCACAGCAGGTATAAAAGTTTCACAATGCCATTTTGTACAACAAAGCTAAGACGTTTTGGTTTTCTTCACTTAAGGTAGATCTTAGACAATTTCTCACTCGTTTCCAGCAGCAAAAAAAGTTTTTCTCAACTGCTGTTGCTGGTGAACATAGACCTATATGCGAACAGCTAAATACAAGTTAGCATTAAACGTGTTGCAAATTCTGTTTCCGCAGGAACGAAGATGTTTTCAATGGTCCAGATTCCGGTTTATCAAAATTGGTGAATGTCGTAATGGATACGAGTACCGTTCCTGCATTTATATTGATGGCATTAAAGCATGGGAGTAGAAAATACATATTTATGAAGTCATCCGTGCTTAGTGATGAGCAAAGCAAGAACCAAGACAGTCTTGGTAACGGTCTAGGACTTGCTTGTCCGGTCTTGGTCTTGCATATTTAGTCTTGGTCTCGGTCTTGGACTTGCTTAAATACTTGTAATCTTTGTCTTGCGTACTCATTCTTGGTATTGGTCTCGCTCAAATAGTTTGTTACTTACTACTTACGTTGTTTTTGAACATTTTCGAGTCTTTTGATAGGTATAAATTATAAATGATCAACAATTCATATCTAAAAATCTTAAATAACACACAAAATGTTTTGTTTCGACGCAAACATATATTGATAATATTCAAGTTAAAAAAAATATTCTCATATATCCTATTTAAAACGAAAGTTGTAAATTTTAGTTTAGTCTTGGTCTTGCTTTCTCTGTCTTGGTTTTGGTCTTGTTCTTGTTGATTCGGTCTTGGTCTTGTTAGTGTATGTATGATGTTGGTCTTGGGTCTTGCTAAACGCAAGGCCAAGACTAAGACAGATTTGGCTCAGCACTAGTCCGTGCCCCACGCTTCCCTACATATTGAATTGTTTGTGTGGACCTAACAACATTTAGGTATATAAATATGATTTTTCATTTATTTTTGTGAGACATAAAAATGTTAGTTACAAATTTGCCGCCCCTAAAATCTGCCGCCCCTAAAATCTGCCGCCCTAGGCTCCAGCCTACTCAGCCTGGTGGTAATCCGCCACTGTCGTGGAGAGATTAATTTGTGTTTAGTTATTGTTTATTGAGTTTATTCTACATGAGCCTGTATTACATATTTGAAATTTTTATAGCATACAACAATATTTTTCGTAAACAAGTTAGTTGTTGCATGAATCCACTTTAAAAAATTGTGGTAATACTTTATTTTCGGTTTGGAATATTCGTATTGTGTTTGAAACTTTTTAACAGTAATCAAGCAAGTATGAATAAACCAGAAGCTGGATGCCTTTGTGCTGCAAAAAACTGTCCGAATAAGAGCTACGACTCCAAAAAAGTTTATTTAGGTTTCCGAAAGATCCTGAAAACCATTTATGTATATAAGTTTTTTTTATTTTATTTTAATATACGTAGGTTAATAGTTCACAAACATGAATATTATTTAAGACTTTGTTAACATACTAATTGTAGGTGGTGGTTTAAATAAAACATCATTTTATGCCGCATTATTTTTGTCAATAATAAGGAACCGAGTATTCTACATACTACATACTGGTACAATTAAGGCGAAGATTTTTAGTCCGGCCCAGACTTCTAGCCCAGAACGGCTGCTTCAAGGACGAATTTTTCGAACAGATCAGTTCCATGTATTTCGTGGAGAGTAACCTGACATTTTATGCTGTCGCTGCATCTGATCTGTTCTAGTGTAGTGTCACAACACAAACGAACGTACCTGAAATTACTTATGACGACAACTTTGGTGTGGGTGATTGGCCAAGAAATATATCTATTTAAAAATTTCGGATACACAAAAATTGTCACTGTTGTTTAGTAGTGCGAACGCTAAAGGTTAATAATAACATTGTGATTAAAAACTATTATCTTGGTGTAAACGTTTTCATTATAAATCTTAGTGGAACGATCAGCTGTTCAAGTGAAAACATTTTTTTAAATTCGCAATTCCTCTTTTTGGGTAATGTAATCACATTACCCCTTTGTAAAGATTTTTATTAAGCGTTTCTAGAGATTGTAAATCTGGCGACTGAAATTAGATATCGAATTGGAATGAGACTGATCTTAAAAAAGTTTATAATTCATACATCTTCAGACCATTTCTCAGAAGACTTTGAAAACGCTGTAATTTAGCTTGTATATGTGTTTCCTCTTTAAACCTACTATTTCATACTAATTTCGAAGGTTTCGTTCTTAATCTACAAAAACAAAATTAATTTGTTGTCAAATTTACAATATATAATCTGTAAGAGTTATAAATACAATCATGTCTTCAAGGACTCAGTACAACGAGAAACTCACTGAAGAATGCAAAGGTAAGACCAAAGTAATAATTTAAAATACAATAAAACGTTAATACTTCTTAATGAATGTAATGTTTACTAGAAAATAGGCATTCTATGGACACAAATTAATTAGAATAAACACCTTGAGGTAGTATCTAGTTAATATTCAATAGCTTTCTATTATGCAATAATAATAAAACAATTCTAGTCTCTATTACAAGCTTTATGGATTATGGTTATATTAAAAAAACTCATTTGCATTCATATCTATATAGCTATGGTATGCTTTAAATTGTGCATATTGTATATTTATTATTATAGTTGCTTGAAAGATTGTAGATGTAAGTAAGAATAATGCAATATTTTGATGCATAATATGTTTTGACCAATAATTTATTTTAAAAGTTTTCTATTTGTTTACAGAAAATTGATGTTTCTCATATATTCGCTTATTTTTTTATTGATTTACCCACCACGTTATTTACGTCAGCAATGTGCATAATATTTTCGTTTAATGGTTTACTTTAAACATTTTCTATTTGTTTACATAAAATTAATATTTGCTTTTGTTATACCGTTAATAAGTCTATTTTTCTTGGAAACATTACCTAAATGCACATAGGTAATATGAGTACCTAATGTAAATCGCTTCTGAATAATTTATATTAAATTGAGCAATAAACATTGAGATTAACTTAACTTAACCAGTATTTCAAAAATAACCAAATATTTTGTTAACTTTGGATAATTTTCAAAAGAAGTAAAATAAACTTCAACACTTTTTGTCCAAACTTGTTTTTATGCTTTTTTTGGACATGTAAAACTGGTCAAAACAATCAATTATCAAAACAAACAAAACATTGACACTATATGTGGGTTCTTTTTGACTGAGATCTCAGACCTTCTTTTTTATTTACTCACATTGAAGTGAGCTGAGATTTTTCCTCCCCCTTCACCGATGCTGCATATGCTGCGGGGGTATCAGTTATACTTGAGTCGGAAATAAAGTGGAGGGGTTGAAGAAATATTTGATTTGTTTGAGTTTTAAACAACTTAATCTAATTTTCTTTGGTTTTGAGTGAATGTCATCTATGGGATTATGGAAAGAATTACTTAGATGCTGATATGAATCTGTCTTATGTTTTGAATCTTTTTTGAATTGGTCAGCAAATTGCGCGTTTCAATTGAGTGGAGTGTGTCGTTCTTTTTGGTGCTTAAGTACTCACATCTCTTTATCTCAGATCACATTAACTGAAGTGAGCTGAGATCTCAGTCACCAAGGCACCTAATGATAAAACAACTACTTAGTAAAAGAAAAAAAAACATTTTATAATGAATTGCATATATTTATTTACATTTTTCTCCTAGTTATTTACAATGATACATTTAATAAAAAGTGAAAGAAATGTGAAAAACAAAAACAATTAATATTGCTTTTTTGCAATTAAGAAAGTTGTCAGTAGGGACAACACATATTGCATTACCTAAAATTCCAATAAATAGCTTTTTCCCCCAAATTTTAGAATAAGTAGAAAGTAACTGGGTTCTCTCAATGTTACCGGTAAATTATTAAATCAAATTTTGATATTAGAGGCTCTTTTTTAGGCCATACACCCACTAGTGTCACTATTACTCATAAAAAATTGTTGAAACATAATCATTTATGGTGTTATAACTCAAAATGTGTCATTGTTCTCTCTAAATAATTATTTGATAAATACTTACTGACAAGATACTTTTTGTAATGTGACACTATTTTTTAAACAAAACTTAACCTTCCCCCTTGACATGGGTAAAATGACACTTATGCAATCTACCCCTCATTTACTAAAGTACAGATGTGTCACTGTTCAAGATTATTCTTTAATATATTTAAAACCTAATTGACTAAATACCACAAAATGGGGATATTTTGAGTTGTGTCACTATTGTTTCAAATAAGCAATATATTTTAAAAAAACATTAATGATACCTACCACTGTTTAAGAAACTAACTTTCTTCTAAATACTGGTCAACTGATAGAAACACATACATACTCTTTACAAGTTCAAAATTAACAAGTGATTAGTAGTATGCATATGTATAAAGCCTCAGTCTTTTTACCATTATTTGTTCCTGTTCATTTACAGAATAACAGGAATTTATTTTTGGTATTCAAATTCTATATGAATTACTATTTTCTTTTGTTTGGCTCAAGATCTTGACTTGGGGTAGAGTTTTTAGTTGAGTTGTCATCAATAGATTTTTAACCCTTGATATTTATATAGGAAGGTATCCAGATAAATTTTGGTTATATCAAGAATATATCTCAATAAATGTAGACCTTTGTAAGACATCTCAGATATTTTTATTTCGGATCCTGTGAACTATACAAAACCATGAGTTTTTCACTGATTTTGGAAAAAAATGGATAGTACTCACTCTTTCTCAGAATTACCTGTTGAAAAGTTTGCGGTAAATCAATCAATGGCCACTATTTCAATATATTGAATAAAACACTGTTCAGAAATGTCACACCTCAAACTCAAGCTAGCACAACTTTTTTAATTTGTTATTTTGTGCACATACAGGGTGTTTCTAAATTCATGCGACAAAATTCAGGAGGTGATTGCTCGTATGAAATTAAGATGGGTCTTTCCTATAACAAAGTATCCTCAGCCCACCCCTTTCCGAGATATTACCCTTAAAAGGTGGTGACTAAAATTGAGTTATTAATTTTTTTTCTAAAATTTCAGTAAAGCTAGAAACTTGAAATTCTGTCAGCTAACTCAACTCTTAAGTACCATGTGATTTTATTGAATTCATTGCTGTTATGTTGTTTAATCACGATTTTTCAGTGTTTGATGGAGAAACGATAACATTTTTGAATAGATATAATCACAAGCCTATACTTCCCATTTTAAAAATTGGGGGTTGTACCTGTCATTCGAAGGGGGTTGAAGATAGGGATCACATTTTCACGTTGAAGAATGTCAAAGTATAATTTAAATTTGACGTGTTTCGGGATTTTTTATAAGTATGAACAGTACACTAACCGAAATAATGAATTTATTCCGTTTGGCTTTTACACACTGTATAATTTGTTTTGAAAAGTTGTGTTTAAATTCTCCTGAGGGTCTTTATCATTTGAGCATTTTGCGCTAACAACTCGTGATTTGTGCACATAATTTGCACAAAATAACAGCAATGGGTTCATCGAAATCGATGATAATTAAAAAAAAGTTTTGCTAATTTCGGTATAAGGTAGCACAACTTTTAATAAAAACAAACATAGGTATAAGTGCACAAAAATCGTGATTTGTGCACATAATTTGCACAATATTATCGATACCTTTCAAATTGATTTTGCTCAAATAATGGTTGTGCTAACTTTATCCATCTTAACTTTATAGACGTCATGTTGAGATATTGCGATATAAAGTTGAAATAATAATATTCTAAATAAGACCTATGTATGATCTCAATTTTAATTCAAGGATATCATAATATACGTAAAACGTAAACAATAGCAGCTGTGTTTTTTATGTAAATTGTTATTACCGGAAACAATTAATAAACCGTTTTTTATACATTTTGCATATTCTAAACTTATCCAGACATTCGTCCAAACATATATCTTTATATTTGTTTTTCGTTTACTTGGAAAAGCTACTTTAAAATCAAAATATACATCTAGAAATTCTGAGAGTACAAAGTACATTTTATTTTGGGAAGAACTTTGCGTTTTGGCTTGTGTTCAATATGCAAAGTCATATTTATTTCGGGATAAAAATAACGTAAGTTTTCAGCTTAACGTGTTACGAATAAATTCCAAATCGACGGCGATAGAGACGTATATGAACGTCAACGACTTACTGACATAATTCCTAAATATTTTATTTTATTTGTAGACAAAAAATGTCTAAGATAATTTTTTAACTAGGAGAGTTAATTATTGAAAATGCCCTATTTTTTCTTCCAAAATATACCTCATTAGAACCAGGATACTTTTTTGCACTGATTTTTTTAGCAAATTGAACTAAAACTAGATAAACATAAAATTTCCAAATGATCTTGTGCCAACTCTCGTCTAATTTTAGAATCGGTCAAAATATTATTCTTTAAATTTAGTTTGTATCTTGTCATTTCCAATTTGTAGAATTTTTTTTATACAGGGTGACTTATGAGAAAAAGTACATACTTCTACCCCCTATGGGGAATATCAAATTGTCAGCTCCTATTACTTACTATACTTTATTCAAATTTTATTTACGCCCTGTCAAAATAACATCCCCACCTGGCAACAGCTCTGGCGTAGACGTTTTGCGTTTCTATCAAAAGACTATTATTCTAATATACTATTTCTTACAGCGCCAAACCACACAGGAGTTAGCTCGGGAGTTAGTCAATCGTCAGACTCCACATTAACGGGGATGCTACTCTTTCCTGTGGACATACCCTGATTGTGCAGATGGAGACGATCTCTTACTTGTCTCTGCAATTCCGACATCAATTTGGATGTTGGCTGTCTACATCTCTTCTATTTTATGCTCTTTTGACAGCCTCATGTATTGGTATTGTCAAAAGCACACAATACAGCTTCTTGGTTAAATCAGGCACTTTGGATATCCTCCGTCAGTCGTACCAGTGCAGTCTCCGTATATCTGCCTGCCCGGTAAACATGCTGATGTTGGTGAAGAGGTAGTCTCTCTAGGATTTCCGATCTAATATAATTGTCAATAGCTTTCTTCGTCGTTTTAAGCACGAATGATGTTGGCTAATTGGTCTGAAAGATTTTGGGTTTGTCCTTTTTACAGCATTGGGAATGAAGGTGACTATTGCCTTTCTCCATGCTTCTGATATAGGTATAACACAGTTCTAAGCAGCTTCGGCTTATTCTAGCCAAATGTGGTAAAATGTTGTCCCTGCTGGAGCAATTCTGGAAAAATCCCATCGGCTCCTGGTGCCTTGAAAGGTAGCTCGTTTTAGCTTTTCGTTACCAGCGAAAAAATAACCACAACTGCGTCAAAACGTTACGGATGCCTTCAAAATATCAAGTTCTCTGGATATTTGTCTAGAGTACTCAAGTGTGGATTATCTTCTAACTGGACACAAACATTTAAAGATTTGTTTTCAGTTGATGCAGTTTTTCTGCGCCCTGAGTTTCGTTAAATTTTTTTACTAATTGAAACGTCAAAGTTGTTATTGTAGCAGTCGTAGCCATATCTAAATGTATTATTTTAACTTCTGTCGGAGATAAAGTAAATGTAGCCATAACTGCGAAATTATGGCATTTAGGTATAGAGAACATTACATGAAAAATAATCAGTATTTCTTAAGGATTTAAAAAATAAAAAAATAAACAGGCATTTGAAATATTATTATTCTGACAACAATGTAAATACCACCATAATATCTGCCATATCGCAAGATCCTTTCACACCAAAATCTATAAAAATCGTGCGATCAGTTTCCGAGATATCTGAGGCGTTCCATACTTAAAACTCAATCTGTATATTACAGGCAAAACCTTGGTGAATAAAACAGTTAATAATTTTCAACATAAGTCCAATATTTGTAAACTTTCTAGTTTACTGTGCCTATCTCCAATTGTTAAATACCTATGTAAAAATGTTTGGTACGAACTCCTGGGACACCCTGTATAAAGAAATGTGATTTAATAATTAATTAAAAACGCAAATATAAAGAAAAGTGATTTCATATTTAATTAAAAACGCAAATATAGGAAGTCTTTAAAACAATCTCAATTTAACAAAAAAATTATTTACTTAACGATGTCGGCTGATACTTAAATATATTTTTATTTTTGTTAATAAATTGGGAAATTTTTAAATCTCACGGATCCATGTTTTTTTATCGATAAAATAAGACCGTTGTACGGTCGAGTCGACAACAAGTATTTAAAATAAAACAAAATGACCTACAAAACCGTTTAAGGATTATGTGGAAAGTATTTGTAATGTCAAATCGAAGACAAAAATAAGTAATATTCCATATTACTGCAAGATTAGGCATATGAGACGTCTTAAAGGAATGCAAAACTTGAAATAAAGGAATAATGACGAGTCACGTACTATATTTTGTCTACTACTTGCAGTAGGTAATTTAAGTAGGATGTTATTGTCTAATTAGAAAGGCTTTACATTGGCCTACCTGAAGTAATTGAAAATGTCATACTAATGTAATTTTGTAGGTAAATTATGCTACCAATAAAATGTGTTTCAGTAAAATCACTATTCGATAACTTTTATCAAACAGTAGATCATTAAATATTAGTAAACAAATTTGAAGACACTTAAACGAATATAACAAACAACAAATTATAACAAATAAGTACTAAGAATGCGATTAGTGGCGCCCTAGATGATCAAACTGTTGTTCATCATTTTCAGTACAAGATTCCAGTCTCTTGGACTAAATTTGTTTATTTATGTTGATGCTAACTAGCGCGATTGAATTTGGACAAAAAATCCCAACCATTTATGCGTTTGTTTTAAATATTTTGGAATAAGAGAAATATATGCACATGCTGTTTTCGTCAATTTGCTGCTGTTTTGGACTAGGTACTTCCATACTCCACTGTTAATATAGTATGCTTCCATTTCATGATTAAAAAAAATATATATAGGATGATTCATTAGTGCCATAATGTCCAATATCTTGTAAATACTCGAAGATATTCGAATAAAATGTTTACCGATTGTAGCCAGCCTAAAGGCCCATATTTTAAAATTAGTCGCAATTGTACAGCGTGTTCCAGAACGCCGTTTCAGATCAAAGTTACATTTACATTTCACTTCAAATTTGAATTCTGCTTGAGATAAGGTTGTAGTAAGTTATACAGTGTATTTAAAAAGTTCTGACCACTTGTTCCTGAAATTCGTAACGAGTTCATATACTTATACCGTATACTTTGAACTTCACAATTTGAAATTAATTTGTTACAGCCATACGTCTGTGATGGTCTTATAGTATCATAATTCACCAGACCTGCTTCCATATCTAAGAAACCCTATAAAGGGCGAGTCCAAACTCCAATACATCGGTTTATAGGTACAGCTTTAAACGAAGCGGTCTGAAACTTTGGCGTTGAGTTAACTAAACATGACAGTTAATTTTGTCATTTGATATTTGTTGACAGGCGCCAACTATGTTGTTATGTGCAACACTTAAAATACAACCCTCTTATGCAAACTAATAGTATAAATATTGCCACTAAAAATCCCTTTTTTTAAATCTTAGTGTTTACATTCGAAACTTTTCAATGCTGGGACACCTTGTATACGTTTAAAAAATATGCAGTAATTAGAACCCGATACCGAGGGGGTCTAAAGTCCCACAAGATAATCGTTTTACATGACATGTCACCTTCAGAATAGTAAATATGAGATTACGAAAAATAAAAACTTAATATCGTACAAGGGATAACAGCAAACGAAAAATATAATAAATTGTATGGTAAATCCAAACAAACATTAAGACCAAAGTTCGTTTGGTAGATTAATTTCGAAATTATTGTTATAATTTTATAATATGCTATATCCTCATTTTAACGTGTGATATAAATATATTTTTAGAACTATTTAACTTTATATTCTTATTTAATTATCTAAATAACTGTGCGATAAGAAATTACTGGCAATCAAAATTAAATAAGTTCATTACTTTTTAGAAGACTTTTTCGGGTTGTGAATGCGTCCCTGATATACAGGGTGTCTCATTATATTCTGACTGTTTTTTAAAAGCTTCTATATTCCAAACGGTTCTATACCTTAAAATGCGATTTCCACAGTTGGGTTTAAAATCACTGTGAGTTTTTTGTGACTTATTTATATAAATGGCATACTTCTGGTTTACCGGTTATACAGCGTTGCTGAAAAGTCTCGCACCAAGGGATTATCTTTGAAACGGATAAATGGAAAGTTTCGATATCCTAGGACGATCAATGAGACTTTATTCTGCATATTGTAGAGCAAATGTCAAATGTTTTTGACGTCAGCGTTTAACGTCGGCTGCCAATTGAATTTTTTGAAATGGCAAACTAGGTCGAGTGACGTATCCCAAAGAAGCTTATTTTTTTGTTTTTCCAAAAATAATAGCAGTATCACTTCACTCGGGAATTATAATAGAAATTTAACAAAAATATTAAAATTGAAATTTTAAACAAAACTGGATGTTACTAAACGTTCATTTAAGTTGCAAATACTTCATCACAATCACATCACAAAGTGCTCAAAATGCTGGCCATTTGTTTATTGACAATGATACAATCTCTCTTCGAAGCTATGAATAGTATCGTTGATCATTTGTGGAGTAATTCCATGCATTTTGAGACGTATGCGATCCTTTAAATCGTTAGTTAGTTGATCTGTTCTCGGTCTGTTAACATAAACGCGGTCTTTCAGGTAGCCCCAGAGAAAAAAATCAAGTACTGTCAAGCCGGGGGATCTTGTCGGCCACTCAATTACACCTTTTCGACCAATCCATCTCTGAGGGAAAATTGTATTTAAATATTGCCTAACGTCTCTTTGATAATGTGGAGGTTCTCCATCTTGTTGAAAGTATTCGGTTCATATTAGGAAATAATCGATTTATTTCAGGTATACTTTCATTTTGGAGCAAATCAAGATATTTAGCTCCGGTAAGCGTACCTTCAATAAAAAAAGGACCGATCAAATAGTTTTTCACCAAACCCGCCTACACATTAACTTTTTGTGTACAAACCTCCTCAAACAAGTGCGGATTACAATTTGACCAGTACCGTCAATTATGTCTGTTAACAGAACCGTTCAAGCAAAATGTGGCTTTATCACTGAATATCAAAAAATCTAAGAAATTTTTCATCCTAGTTTTCTCTGTAACTGTTTTACAAATTTGTAATCGTCTATCAAAATCATCCTCTGCCAATTCTGGAGATTTTGAATTTTATACGGATAAAAGTTATTTTTATGCAGAATACTTTGTATATGAGTATAGACTGTTTACAAATACCATGATTTCTTGCCAATACACTTGTAGATGTCTAAGGTTTTTTTTTAAATCTAAAGTTTTATCTTCATTAGTTGCACTTTTCGGTCTACCAGACCTTGGAATATCCTTTACACTATCAGTTTCATTAAATATGTGTATTAATCTCGTCACTGTAAATCTACTCATAGGAGGGCATTCAGGATTTAAATATTTAAAAAGATGAGCTGCTTCGTCATGGGAACGTTTGCCATCACCATATCCAACTAACATTAAGATTTCGATTCGTTGTTTTTCCGATAAATGTGCCACTATTCTCAATTTACTTTTAAACTTTGTGCTAATTTGAAATTAGTATCAGTTTTGACACTTTTTACATAAATAAAGATGTGGTTGACGTGGCCTACTATTGTTTTTTGTTGAGTTTTAAAAAGCTACAAGGTCATATCATTAGTACAGTACAATTTAAGTTAGAAAAATAAAACTGATATTTTATAACACATTTTGTATTAAAGTTACGTATACATTGCTATTATTTTGGGGAAAAAAAAATAAGCTTCTTTGTGATAAGTCACTAGATGGCAGGCGTACGCTAAACGCTGACGTCAAAAACATTTGACATTTGCTATAAAATATGCAGAATAACGTCTCATTCATCGTCCTAGAATTTCATAACTTTCCCTTTATCCGTTTCAAAGATAATCCTTTGGGGCGAGACTTTTCAGCAACGCTGTATATACAGATTGTGAAAAAGTTTAATAGGTCATACGATTCATACAAGTTGGTACGACAAGGATAATATGAACAACACTACTTGAAAGAGAGAGACAGGAATTGTTCTCTGTGTGAAACTCACAATTCGAGTCACAATTAGATCATTCCTCTCTACTAAAACATGTGGGCATGTGTTCATTGCCCTTCTTACTTTTAACCGTTGTGTTGCCAAATGTACTTATCTGTAAAAGTTATTCCCAATTTTTGTTTTACACAGAACAATTCTTGTTTCACTCTTTTTCAAGTAGTGTTATTCATATTATCCTTGTACTTGTGTAAATCATATGACCTATTAAACTTTTTCGCATTCTGTATAAATACCCTATATAAAACTTAACTAAAAAAAACTTTATAATGTAATAGGAAAGTATTCAGTGGAAGCTACACCTTTGAGTTCACAGATATTTCCAGTTAAAATAGATATAAAACTTCTAGGACACCCGGTATTTGAAAAAAATTATTTAGTTGAAGCCAAATTTATTTTGAAACATACCTACACTTTCCAATTACGTTTAAAGTCGTCACTTCCTACATAATTGGGAGTCATTGTGACCTGCCATGTGATTAGGGTCACTATTTTGCAATTTGGATAGTACAGAGAGAATTATATATATGTTTCTTCAAACGTATAATAACTATATTACTTTCGGCAACACTGGCCGTAGAAATTACCTATTATTTTACTAGTACAATAATAAACTACAATAATATTAAGAAACAATAGAGAGTTATTGCTACGTTCGTTTTGTAGTTCCCTTGAAAAACTCTCTTTTTTTTTTAATATACGCACGCCCAGTGAGTCCAACTTTAAGGATATTCCCAATCTAAAATACAGGATTACTGTACTTTAGTTAAATAAAGGCAATCAAGAACTTTTTAATTAAGTTCCTTTATTTTGACGGATCTGTCACCATAAACTGGATGTTTTGAGCCATAAATACAAAACTCTGAATGAAAACAAATTCTTCACACTTCTAGGACCGAGATCTGTCACTTTCACAGGACATTATAATTTATTCAGTTCTGTGGTTACTTTCGATTTCACTTGAAACGCTCTGCAATAGTGCACTTTTGGTATCACCTTAAAGGATAAAGTCGGCGTTACATATTTCCCATTTGCAATAACTCTCTAATAACAACACCAGTATAGTCAGATTTCTAGGCAATACTTAGATGCAACTTATCCCAACCGTGGGATTGGTCGAGGAGCCTCCTCGATCCCCAGAATTAAATCCATGTGATTTCTGGTTATGGGGTTACCTTAAGTCATTAGTTTACAATACAGCGATACTTAATAGTGCATTGTTTTTCACTCTCAATACGTAGTTTATTATTTAATAAAGAATAAAATCATAATATTGTATTTTTTTTCTCTGAATCTATTGGTTCTAGGAAGAAACTTTTGGAGTAAAAAAAGTTTGTCAAGACAACATAGATTTTAAATAATATTTTTATTTCACAAAACTCAATCTTGAAAAAATATTTGATATTAAATTAATTAACAATAATAATAAATTAATCTATCCTCAGGGGTAGTACTAAAATGGTTAAAGATGTTTAATCGTAGAAACTTACATTTCGCAGTCTTTTATCATAAAATATATACCACAAAAACGCCGGCTTATTTACATGACCAAACTTACTTTCAGAACTGACATCCACAATTTAAATGTAAGGAAGAAAAATATTCTTCGTATTCCACGTTTTTCCAAATCTATTTTCAAACGTTCGTTTTCGTAGGGCATATCAGTCCACACAGTAACAATTTAGGATTTTTTTAATGCTTTTAGTGGCTTATCGTGAAGTAAATGAAATACCACACTATAATGCCAATAACCCTCGTATTTATTTTGTTGCTTTATGAAACGTATTTTGAAAAATGAAGTACTTCAAAAGAGTTTTTAAAAAGTTCGTATATTAGTTTGCATAGTTAGTAGTTACATTAATGACAATCACTCAATTTTACTCAGTACCTTTTAGGGGTGATATCTTGGAAGGGGTCGTCTGAGAAAGTTTGGTCATAGGAAAGACCCATCATAATTTTATACGGGTAATCACCTCTTGAATTTTTTATCATGAATTTAGAAACACCCTGTAAATTAATGAAACTTTCTCAAAGAATCAACAAATCTATCTATTTTCTCTTTGAAATATTTGCAAGATGAAATACTTTATCTAAAACCTTTTATATAAAGTTAACAAACACAGATAGAAAATAAGATAATAAATATATAATTTAAATAAACACATGGAGTAGGATATAAATAATTGCCTTATTATCGTGTTTTATTATCTCTGTATATTTTTAAAGAATCATTATTTGGCACGTTTTAAAGTATTTTGTTTACGTTCACGAAAGGAAAACACATTTTAAAAACATTTGATTTATTTACACTCTATCTATAAACAATTAGCTTTCAATTATTTTCATATTAACCTAAAAACAATTTAACTTGAGTATAAAACTCGTTACGCCATATTAACAAATACTCTTTAAATTTAAATTGAATTTACTGTTTGCACTCTTACTTTGTGGAATCTACACTATTTAAAAAATTATTGATAATTATTTCGAATTTACATAAATTTTTTCATTAAATAGTGGAATTGATTAGAAACAGTTTCATTAAAAATAGTCATTCTTTAAATTTAACTAAAATCCATCTCATACTTAGAACCCGGGTAATAAAATGAAAATTTTCAATGACAAAACCCATAAAGCTATCGATTTATCCGAGCAGGTCCACCACCACGAAGGGAAGCCATAGGGGCAAGCCAAGCCCCCAACTTCTAAAGGTCCCTAATCGTAAAGAAACTAAAAACAATTAAATTGTTCTGTAGTTGACAATTCAGACCATTTTTTGGATAGAGGACTGTAAGTACAAAAAAGAGACCTCGACTAAGTATTTGCCCAAGACTCCCAAATATCTAGAGCCGAGCCTGTCTCGAATGCGTTTTAAAAACAGGGGAAATGAGGTCAACCTATTATCTTCTAGTTGAAAAAGTCAACCAAAAGATTATAAATTTCATTTAAATTTTTGGAAATAGGTAATACTTAAAAAACTTGTTATTATAATTACTACATTACCTGATTTTCATCGTGTTCCCTCTTCCACAATTATGTAATTTCATGCGCAAAAGTAATATTAATTTTAAAATAATTGAACAAAAAATTAAAATGCTACAATTTATACAATTTCCTACTGCTTCATTTAATTTTCTAAAAACGTTTGACGGTAATTATCATTGTTCAATACAACAATAACAAAAATGTCATCAAAAACATTCAATAAATACCAAATATTTAAGGAAAATCGTCAAACATGTGATTGGAATAGAAGAATATTATAGTTCATTAAATAAATTACAAATTTTATTTGAACGGAATACAGAACGATAATAAACAAACATACCTTTTACTTATTAAAATTAAAATTAAAGGTACAATTTTGGCACTAGGTTCTTTCTTTGACATAGACGTACTTGATTCTTATAATCCGTAAGTTATTTGCAAGTATGTTGTGTTGCCTACCTATTGCCATTGTTTGTACTTTGCAGTTTCGTGTACCTATGTACGTAGGCAACACTTATTACATTAATGTCAGATATTTTTTAGATTTCCCTATTTCTCATTAAATTATTACGGAAAATACTGTTGGATGCTTTAACATATTAGAAAATCAACTAAAATATTTATTTATTCTACAGTTTATATTAAAATAACTACTAGCTCTCTTTTATCTATAAATAAAATTAGGCGTGCGCCAAAGTTACTTTCTGCTTAAGAGCGCCAATAATGTCAAATTATGACAGCTCGCGGAAAACATCAACTTTGCGGTTAGATTTGAGTGTGCAAAAGCCTACTTTGGGTAGTGATCGTAGGAAAATAAATTTTGTTATCATGAAGTTGATGAAAATCTTCATTAAATACATCATACTAGGAATATACTTATTTCACTTGAAAAAAAAAGATTTTTGCGATAACATTTTATAACTAAACGTTGTTTTAAACAAATTATGCATTATTTTGCATATTTTAAAATGGGACGTTCCCGAAATCTATTAAGATTAAGATTATTTTACTTTGAGTGATAAAAACACATCAAAGTTCAATAAACATTGGATACAGGATTGAAACTACGACTCGTGGCTTGATATAACTTATTATTGTTCTAATTAATAATAATAATGCATGCTTCTTTGATTAAAATACCGATTTGATAAATATATATTTGAAAAATAAAAATGGAGTGGGTCTTGATTTTTTTTATATTAGTGGGAATCATTCTAATTAATTATAATTCAATTGCCCAAATATTAAAAAACAATGACAATACAATAATTCTATAACTAATAACCAATTACGAGGATTGTTCGAAAATTATTTTTTCCAAAGGAAGGATGTATGTATACGAGGGTTGTCTTATATAACATATTTTGCATATAGAGCTAGAAAAAAACAGTAGATAACATTTGAACACTATTGTTTTTCAAAGTATTATCCACGAAGGAATGGATTTTTGCATAATTTGGAAGAAGAACTAGAAATATCCAAAGTAGTTAAATATCTGGGAGTGACCCTTTATTCCAAACTGAACTGGAAGACACACCTGAAAAAAATTACTACCTGGGCGACTAGGCTTTTCTGGCAATGCAGAAGAGTTATGGGCAAAACCTGGGGAATGCTGGCTTTGCACAACTGGGATAAGGCCAACGATCTCACCTATGGAACAATAGACTGGTGGAGGAGGACAGAAGTGTCTGCAATCCGCTATAGCCTGTATTGATGAAAACATCAGTCAGAAGAGGATATACCGGACAAAAAGTTAAAATATTCACTGACAGCCAGGCTCTGTTTAATGCTATCAGTAATCAAACAACTAGGTCTAGACTGGTAAAAAACTGCAAAGAATCCCTTAACAGGCTGGCAAGGGACAACAAAGTGTCTCTAATATGGGTGATGGCACATGAGGGGATTGCAGGTAATGAAGTGGCGGACCAGTTAGCTAAAGAAGGTTCTAAAGGAGACTTCATAGGTCCGAAACCGTTTTGTGGAATCACAAAATATTGCATGAGAGGGGAAATCGGAAACTGGCTAGATAGGGAACACCAATTCAAATGGAGGTTGACACAAGGGCACCTCCATACAAAGAGTACTGAACAAGGTAGACAAGGAACTCTCAACCAGGCTATTGAAACTGGGTAAGAGACATTTGAAGACATTTACCAACCTGGTGAATGGACACTGCACCCCGAGGAAACATCTGCACAAAATGGCCTGTATAGAAGACACGAAGCTTCTGGAATGGAAGTACATAACATGGGAAATGGTACAAAGATTCAGTTCAAGTGCCTGGGCTGTTGACTGCATTTTATGGAGACTGCAACTTTTGACCACGCAGATCATTCTTAATTTTTGGAAAAGTAAAAAAGATGTTAGGACTTAAGTCGGAACTGTATGAAGGATGGTCCAACAATTCGATGTTTTCTTGCTTTAAAAACTCAATTGTTTTTCGAGCTGTGGTAACTTGCATTGTATTGGTGGAGGATCATTCGTCGTTGGGGGTTGGTTTTTCGAAACTCAGCAATTACTTCCGGCAAACAAATCGATATGTACCAATAAGTAGTAATAGTTCTTTGATCTTGCAGAGAATTTGTTGCCGCTTTTAAGAAAATGTCGCCACCATCCTTTTGGAAACACTTAGAACGTTATATTTACTTGCTCCATATATTATTCCAGCTAGTAGAAGACCGTATCTGAATACTCTTATGACTGGAGAAACTTTTACTGGCTCCGGTAAGGTCATGATTCTCAAATTATATTCTCTTATAATGTTTGACATGTTTTGGAATTTTGAGAACGGACAACTTTCGTCGGTTTTGGTTCATCTTGGAACAGCCGACTGACGTTTATTTTCGGGTTCGTAAGATTGAATCCATGATTCATCAGCACTGACATTACTGCATTTATTTTTTGAGTTTCCTGCGTTGAACCGGTTTAGAGTTTTTTTGACACCAATATACTCTAATTGCTTTCTGTTTCTCCGTCAACAGATGCGGTATCCAACGAGAAACTAATTTTTGTAGAGATAAGTCTTCATGTATTTTTTTTTATTTTGGTCTTTGAAATGCCCAATGATTATTGATCATTATGTTACCCATTTTTTAATTAAACATATTTAGTGAATAAATAAATTAAAACCGACCTCATAGTTTGATTTTTCAATCATATTAACCTAATATCACGTGGACGCCTATTGTTGCATCAACAAAGTTTTTATGGATTATAAGAATTTTAAAATCATTAATTAAGCCATGAGTGACAAATTTCGTACTCGATTATGATTTTTTTGTTTACCTGCATATTGTGACAAATTTCGAATAAGTATTTTCAGTGGTTCACTTTGTATATTAATTAAAATTCAATATAAAATACCATAGTCTAGTTATCATTAACCTTAAATTTTTATAATACCCTTGTATTTCTCGGTAATCCATTCAAATATTTTTTGTTTCAATTCGAAAATATTTACACAATGATGAACAAAAAAATATGATAACTACTATCTCGAATACGAAATTAAAACGAAAATATTCACATATATTAACAGGTTTACAATATTGGTTATATATCAGTCGAGTTGAATAGCTCATGTTGTTAAGACAAATTAAAAATTATCTGACGCAAAATGAATGACATTAAAAATCGATATTGTTGCACAGGTGCCCAGGCGCCGAAAACGAAGGTCTTGAGACAGTTCGGACCGTTATTGGTGGCCATGGTAGGACTACCGGGAAGAGGAAAAAGTGTATTGGCGAAGAGATTATCCAGATATTTGAATTATACCGGAGATAACACCAGAGGTTAGTAACAATAAAATATTATGCAATGACGTTAATTCTCACATACAGGGGTTGATTAGTGTGATAAAGCTTAGTAAGTTTGTTATCATAAAAGATACCAAAAAATGTATTCATAAAAATTGAAGATAGCTTTAACCTTCATATTTCAAAATTGGTTAAAATGTTGGTCAGTTGCATAACTCGGTGCCAAATCAAAGTTATGGTTTTTATATGAAACACCCTATATTTTACTTTAATACTGAAATCCGCTTCACATTACAACAATCTGAGGTTGTAAACACCCTGTATGATTGGATAGGAGTGAAAGAATAAAAATCTAGATTATATTAGATTTGATGAAATGACTAATCGGCCTATTCCACTGTGACCTTTTCGGATCTATTGCGGTCCTCTGAATCTAGATTAGACTCCCGACTCTTTCTAAGTAGCCTATCAGCCTGGAGTCTGAATCTTTCGTTTAATTTCTTGTCGGTGGCTTCTCATCGCCTAGTACAAGAAACCGAATATTCGCAAGGCAGTAGGATATGCTTTGCAGTTTACTCTTCTAGGTGACAGAATCTGCAGATAAAAATCTATTGGATCCAAAGTTCTTTAATGATCTTCACAATTTATAAACACGGATGATTTTGTTGATATTTATTAAATCAAATACATGGTGAGTCAAAACTTAAGTACATTATTTTCTCAGTAATTTTAAATGGATCACCCTGTATTTTATATCATTGTGAAATAGTACTTTTACCATATTTGTATTTTTATCGCCGCCTATAATTTTTATAATTAACATTTTTTGGTATCTTTCATGATAACAGAGTCCTACGGAGCTTTATCACACTAATCAATCACCCTGTATAGTGTGATTTATAAGAAAGGATTTTTTGGCTTGAACATTGATGCTGTTAAAAAAGCCAAATTGGGGATGGACCAAGCTAGATTTATGAAATTTTGTATACGGCAATACTAAAATTATTAATAGTGTACGGTATAACTTTTGCAGATTGATCTCAGTACGTTAGCAAAATAAATATTATTTTATACATTTATTTTAATTAATGAACGACTTGAACCGACGCCACTGCCTATCATAATTTATTCGTCAGACGAATGGTTGTCGGTCGGATGGAGTCATAATCTCCCTAGGCCCATTTTAGTACATCTTAATTGGCGACTACTTTATTTGTTCTTAATTGTTTATAACAACTTTACTTATACGACTTTTCTTTCAGTGTACGATATAAGCGCCTACCGACGTAAACACGTCAAAGAATACGGTTCCCATGAAATGTTCAGGGCGGACAATTTACCGGCCTGGCGTATACGTCAAAAAAGCTTCCGTGAAGCTTTGGAAGATGCCGCCGGCTGGTTGCAAGATTCCAACAACAACGTCGCCATTTTAGACGGACCTAACGTATCGAGAGGACAAAGACAAGAAATTTACGATCTCATCTATACTCAACTAGGATTTAGGGTTATGTTCATCGAATGCGTTTGCGAAGATCCTGTATTATTGGAAAGGAATTTCAAGGTAAGTGAATTTACTGTTGGACCCTTACTTTGTGGAATCTACTCATATTACTATTTTAATTCTGACGATGGTAATATATATGCAAATATCGAAATAATTATCAATAACTTTTTAGAATTTTCATCAACTTTTTCATTAAATAGTGGAATTAATTAGAAACAGTTAGTTTCATTTTAAATAGTAATGAAGGTAAGTGATTTGAGATATGTATAAGGTTTGTTCCAACTGGCATTTAGGAACCGTTCTGGAATCCTATCGAGTACTATATAGTGTGCAAACTCGAATTAGGGATGGACACATCAACTTTATCACCCCTTTCTGTAGGTAGTTTTTGTACCGTCCCAAGAACGATACTATAATCAGTTGGAAAATACAGCACTTGCGCGAACGATACCTAGAACGGTTCTATCGCCAGTTGGACGAACCTATAATTTTTGCTTATACAGAGTGTTCCAACGAAAACTTGACCACTCCAGAAACTCAGAAAACAAGAGTTTCTTCAAAATGTAAAAAAACAAGTCAAATTTTTATTGGGAGGGGGGCGAATTTTCATACAAAATTCATAACCAAAAATGCAGCTCCGCATCAACCCCTAACATTTTTTTAAATAGAGAGTGTGGTCGAGTGACATCATTTGAAGGTAATTTATTTCTCTACATAATTTTTTTTTTCAATTTATGAAATAACTTTGAAGATATTTTGGATTCAACTTAATTATTTGTTGAATATCAGTAATAACACAAAGAAATGTCCTCCATATATTTTTAATTTTAATATCCCCACAAAAGAAATCCAAAAGCGAGAGATCCGGTGATCTGACCGGCCACTCTATTGGACCCCTTCTGCAAATCCAACGCCCTAAAAAACGTTTATTCAAAAGCTGTCTTACGTATCTATCATAATGTGGGGGTGTCCCGTCCTGTTTAGTTTGTCCTCTAAAAGATTATTATCATGTTGCAATGTGTCAGTAATCATTGGGTCAATAAAATCTTCGCACAAATTCAAATAAGTTGTTCCAGGCGGACAGGTCACTAGGAGACATCTCCTTTATATCGGCAGGTGTAGGCCAAGACTCACCGAACACACAGTCTCTTATTGACGATAATTCCGGGCACTCGCATAAGACATGCCTGACAGTTTCATCTTCTTGTTCACACATTCTGCATAGAGGTGTGTCCACTAGCCCCATAGTATGGAGGTGTTTCCTTAGTTGATAGTGGCCAGTCAGAAAACCTTCTGTTAAGCGTAGGTTTTTCCTGGTCATCGCCAAATATTTCTTCGGCTCCAGCTTCCCAGGGTCGCCCAAGGTGATCCTGGCAAGACTGCATCCTTTGATTCCATCCCATCTCTTTAGGGATTGAGCATGGGTGTAACGCTTGGCTAGTACCGCAATTGTCGAAGTCGTCAGGCCGTAAGTGTCACTGGGTCCTAAAATTTTTAGTCCAGCCGCTTCCCTGGCTAAAGAATCGGCAATGCGATTACCTTTACTCCTGTCGTGTCCTTTAACCCCCCAACTCAGGATAATATTGTTCTCTACCGGGTCGTTAGCTAAATCTTGGTGGCACTCTAATACTAGCCCTGATGTAACATGTTGTCTGTTCAAGGCTATTAGGGCTTGTCTGCTGCCAATGCAGATTGTTATATTTTTGCAAGAAATTCCTTTTCTACTTAAAAAAACAAATGAGAATAAATATAAAAAAACTGATTTAATAATTAATAAAATATTTTTAATGTTTTTCAGTTTCACAGAGTAATTGTCATTATCAGAAGATTTGCTTTTGGAGTTACACAAAACATTCTCAACTTGCGTTGGCGTGGAGTCTCCTAGGAACCATGTTGATTTGAGAAAGCCGTCTAATAGTACCCAGCCATAATTTTCTGCGTTAAACTCAATACAATCCGACTCAGTGGCATTAAGCCATATCGAATTAACAAAAATCGTCCGCAACATTTTTTGTATTAAAGATTTCCAGCACGGTAAAATATGAGTTGAGTCGAATCCCTTATTTTGCTTCATGCATTTCTCATTGTTTTTCTTTGAAAAGTACGTTTTGTTGAACATAATAAATTTTCCGGCATTAACACTTTGACAGTCGGAGATCTCATACATACGACACGTAAATTCTTGGACAACTTCAATTTTATTTTCATCAAAGATATCCTTTGGGGTCAGTCAGTGTTGAATTTTTGGGAGCTTAACAAATAAATTGTAAGGACCTACTTTACCTTTATTAAAGAACGCGACTGTACAGTCGCTGCCCGTGAAAGCATGAAATGCTAGAAGCGCAAAACATAGAAAGAAGGGCCTAATTTTGTCCACAAATCAGTACAATTAATGCAAATTTCGTCTTTATTTTCGTTTTCCTTTTGTTGTACTATTTGCCAACCAAATATGTAAATTAGCAAAATTTGTGCAAATTACGATTCAATAAAATGATTAATATATCCGTGTCTGCTGCTTTCACCAAAATTTTGGAGTTTCCTTGAATTTTACTTGGGAATGTGCAATATCTTCTAAGACTCATAAAGCTGGCACTCGCCATCCTCGTCTGACAAGTGGCGCTGCGCGCTCACTATCTCTCACTTTATTTTAGAAACTTGGCATCTCCTATTTGCGCTCGCTTTTTTATAGGCAGCTTTATAACACCATACTCATGAAAAATAAGCTTTAATTTGATATTAAAAAGATCAATGTACGTCATGAACGTAGTAACAAACTAATACCTTTTTACACCTGGATGCGAAGAGGTTGCGGCCGAACGGGCATCTGCACCCATGACATTTCAAAGTCTTTACATACATTTCTGTGTAGTGGATGATATTTTATTTAACAAATAAGTGAATGGAATTCTTTTTCTAAAATTGATTAGTATTATTATAATTAAAATTATTTGCGGGCACTTTTTGATTGGCACCTTGTCAAAAGTGTATTCCCCTATTCTTAAAAATATGTAAAACATTTAGTTTAATTTACCACAATGATGGACGTACTGATTTTGTATCCGGATCTTAGACTATAAAATGCCAATCCATACATTCAATTTCTGAGGTGTTCGTGTATGTGACTATGAGTAAATGAGGATTACTCTCACTCTAATAACGACAGTTATGTCTATCAACTTCACCATTTAACATAAAGGTTCACTCATCGGAAGAACATGTATTGTACAATTGATGTGGGTTGTTATTTAATAAGTCACGAATTTATTCATGCAGTAATGTTATTTTATAAGGGTGAAATTTATGGGATTTTACAATTCGATGAACACTAGATGCTCGAGATAGTTGTCTGATAGACTGTCGATTGTTCATTTGTAAATGACCCAATACCGCCAGTTCAACTGCTTTTTGTTTTTAACGCCACCTGCAGTTTCAAACATATCTATTAATTGCTTAATGTATTGGTGACTTACGTTTATTTCCGGGTGGGTAGTATTAAATCTTCTTGCTGTAGCCTTAGCACACTGATTATTTCCATAGTATATATAGCCTAACGATTTCTATTCTATACTCAGTAGAATTTTGTGTTATAACTGATATTCAACAAATAAATTAGTTAAATCCAAAATGTCTTCAAAGTTATTTCATACATTAAAAAAAATACAATGTTGCTTAGAGAAATAAATTACTTTTCAAATGATGTCACTCGCCTGCCCAGTCGAGTGACTGACAAAAAAATTGTTGCTCTCAAACCCATAAATATTTTTTTTAATATTCAAAATATTTTCCATCAGGAAATCCTACGGTACAGTTCCGACTATCACGACATGGCAACGGAAGAAGCCCTAAAAGATCTAACACACAAAATGGCACACTATCAAGCTCAATACGAATCCCCGACACTTGGCAGTTTATGGGAACTACCTTGTCCCATGGTAAAGATACTAGACGGCGGCGACGGTGGTATTATAGCACACGGTGTCAACGGACAAAAAGAAAGCAAAATTTTGGCGTATATTTCAACTCCGAAGCAAAAACAGCAGACGCTTTATTTCAGTAGGGTAAGTACTTTTTTAAACAAGTACAAAAATCCGGTGAATAAGGTGGTTGGTTATATATGGAATATTTTTATTGTAGCACGGTGAGAGTGAATACAACGTTATTGGAAAGATTGGAGGTAACGCTAGACTTTCTCCGAGAGGAAGGATGTACGGCAAAGCTCTAGCAAAACATATACACGCGTTAAACTTACCGAGTCTTCAAGTTTGGACTTCCACTTTACAAAGGACTAAAGAAACCGGTGCTGGTATACAAGCTCCGCAACAACATATATCCGAATTGGACGAAATTTGGTCGGTAAGTGAATTTATTTAACAAAAAATTGTATTCGTAGGATGTTTAACAAATTATCACAGGTCGATATTTTATTCTAATGAAATATAATTTTACGTTTAAAGTGTTCACCGTGCATATGATTCGATTTTGTAAGGTTTCGGACTTGCAGCGTCGGATTTTTAAGTAATTTAATAGCAGTAACTTATAATATCTGTTGATACATTTTGATACAAAAATCATCAAAATCGGTTCATACGGCAAAAAATATATATTGTGAAACATAAATGACTTAATTTCCTTAATTAGATGCATTTCGGTGAAAAAATTATGGAAATCTTGAGTTTTAAACTTGTTGACAATAGAAACTTATAGTTCTCGTTTAATAGGCGCATTTTAACATAAATCATCAAAATCGGTCCAGTAATAGTTGAAAAATCGACCTTTTGATGCTTTCTGACTTGTAACGCCATCTAGAGACGAATTTTTAACTAGTTGACAACATAAATGACTTAATTCCGTTTAGTAAATGCATCCTGGTGTTAAAATCATAGAGATCTCAAGTTTAAAGATTTTTCGACTTGTAGAACCATCTAGAGACAATTATTTTATTAATTGACAACATAAACTTATAGTTCTCGCTTAGTAGATGCATTTCGACACAAAAATCGTCCAATTCGGTCCAATAGTAGGTGAAAAATCGATCTTGTGATGATTTTCTACTTGTAACGCCATCTAGAATCGTATTTTTCAATAGTTGACAACATAAATGACTCAGTTTCGTTGTGTAGATGCATGATAGTGTAAAAATCATCGAAAAATCTCAAGTTTCAATAGTTTTCAACTTGAAGCGCCATCCAGAGTCTATTATTTTACCAATTAACAATTGAAACTGATAGTTCTCGTAGCAGATCCATTTGGACTCAAAAATGAATCCATAAATAGGTCCAAAATCTATCTTGTGAAACTTTTCGATTTGTAACGCCTTTCGAGTCTAATTTTCGGCTTGTTACGCCTTCCGAGTCTTATTTTCGGCTTGTTACGCCTTCCGAGTCTAATTTTCGGGACATGTAACGCCTCTCTAGTCTAATTTTCGGCTTGTAACGCCATCTTGTGTCAACATTTTGTCGTGCTCATTGAGTGGCCTAAAAAGTCCTCCATGTAATATAGATATGAAAGTGGGCAATAAAATCATTTTTCATGAATTATGGTGTACCGAATTCAGAAAAGAGTGTTTTTATTTTCGTTTTCTTTATAGTTTTAAGAGGCTTAAAACATTTTTTTCTACCATACGACATTCGTTCGTCTAATCATACGCTATAAACGACTAGGTATGCTCTATTCAAATTTCATTTACGCCCCTTCAAAACGATATCCCCACCTGACAGCAGTTCTAGAGCAGACATTTTGCGTTTGTATTGGTGGATGGGTCATTAATCTTTGCACACCATTTTTTACAGGGTCGAACATGGGTTTCGACAGACTTTGCTATAATTGCATCGTCTGCAACAAATTACAATCGACGTATTTTTTATTCTTATCGCTAGTTTTGATATATTTTTAGTTTACATCTGCTTGACTACTATTTTATGTGCCGATTGACTTTTGTTAATTGGGATTGTTAGTGTTTTAATAAAATGTGGCCCTTATCAATTCAACTGCTTTTGTTTGCATCGGGCGTATTTGAGATATGAACAGAGTGTAGTTTTTTTGCTAAAAAATATAAAAAACTGGGTTTCTTGCAAAATATAAGCTACCTATGCTTTACATTGGGAACTGCCGGTCCTCTATCTACTTCTATCTCAAAAAATTCGCAAAATTGTCTTTGGACAAACTGTATACTTTATATATATTATTTCAACATGCAAAACTAATATTCCAAATGTTGTTTCAGGGCGAATGCGAAAGTCTTTCGTACGAAGAATTACAAGAACGCTTTCCCAAAGAATTGGCATTGCGAGATCGTGAAAAACTAAAATATCGCTACCCTCAAGGTGAATCTTACATCGACGTCATGTCCCGTTTAATACCGGTACTTACACAACTTGAATGCGAAACAAACGTCCTCACAATATCCCATCAAGCAGTTTTACGTTGCGTATTAGGTTACTTTTTAGAAACTCCCCCAGATGAAATACCCTACATACACGTACCCTTACACACTATCATTAAATTAACCCTCAAAGGGCACAGTTATAACATGGAAACTGTCAAAATGGCTATAGATTGCGTCGACACAAACAGGGCTAAACCCTTGAATTGTTCGGAGAACAGAACTGCCGAGGAGGCCCTTTTAACGTTGCCCAAACATTACGATTCACTTTCTAATTTAAATAATATGATGTGTACCTAGCTTACATTGGGGAGATGTTCTTTTATCTAAAGGACAATTTGTAGTCGTTTTTTGGTTGTCGAATATTTTTACGAGTGTACTTGTATCAGTTTTCTTTAAATAAAAAACGTATGTTCGGAAGATTCTTGAGTAGTTCAAATGAACCGTGTGACTGTTAGACACAAAAAAAATGTTTGGTAGCTTCAAATTCCATTGCTATTTATCAACATTTTAGTATTGGTGACATCGAGTAAATTTTCACTTAGACATCTTTTACGATGTTGCAGATTTATATTAACAGGATATCTTGAAAATGGGATAAATAAAAGTAGTCGGGATCATTTTAAAGATATAGAGAGTGATGTTTGAATAAGGTACAAAAATTTATTAGATAAGACACTTTTTTACTCTGTTATCGTTTTCGAGATATTCTGCGAAACATATCGATTTGGAAGAACCTGTATATTTTTTCGACGTTCATCAATGAAATTTTGGACGTATTAACGCAATAATTATTATCAAATTTTGATAATATCACGGTTTATTTGAAATTCTACAAAACCTGACTAAATATAAGACAAAACCCCAATGATAACTTAATTTCATTAGCTGGTATTATATTTCTTAAATAAGCAATTATGGCTCGTACATTTTTATGCCTACTATTTAGCAATCGCTAGATTGAATTATATTTATTTTTGACATTTGAAAAAACTACTTTCACATCCATATCATGAAAATCTCGCTTTCGGAAATCGTTAATGAAGATTAGCGACCAAGAAATTCTATTTAGTAGATCTTGTTTCCTTCAGCTCTACTTCTTATCTCAGGTTTTCCCAAAAGGGTGTTGGGCCACTTGGACCACGTCAACAATTTAAGACGCTGGAAAAATCCTGGATGTTGAAAATATTCAATCAGTTCTGCAAACTGTATCCGAAGAATAGTTGTGTGGTTTTAAAGATTGTCCAAGATTTTGGCTTGCTGTTGTTTGGCTTTGAATGATTGTCCAAGATTTCGGATTGCAGTTGTGTGGCTTTAAAAGATTTTGGATTACAGTTGTGTGTGGATTTAACAGTGTGATAATGGAATTAAGTCCAACGGTTGTGTTTGTCCAAGATTTCGTTTTGCAGTCAAGTTACCTCTCAAACGCAGACGTTGTCCAAGAGTTTTGGGGCTTTGAAAGTTTGTCCAAGATTGCAGATTCGCCACGGATAGTCTAACGCTGGGATTTTATCTGAGAATTGTGTAGCTTTGAAAGTTGGTTCCAAATTTAGGAATGCAGTTGTGGGGCCTTGGATTTTGTCCAAGATTTCGTTTTGCAGTCCAGTGGCAGACAATTAAACAGTGGAAATTACTCCAAGAGTTTAGCAGCTTTAAAATGGTGTTCAAGATTTCAGATGTGTGGATTTAAATTTAACAAAGTGGCACTGGAATATAGTCCAACGGTTGTGTTTATCCAAGATTAGGTTTTAAGGTCGAGTGGCCTCCGTTAATCAAACACTGGGACTTTGTCCAAGAGTTATGTGACTTTAAAATTTTGCATTGCTATTGTGTAGCATCGGATAAGTCAAACACTGGGTTTTTGTACAATATTTTGGATTCCAGTTATGTGGCATTGGTTAGTTTTTGATAGTTTTCAAATGTATGGATTTAATTGATTAGATGTTGGATCAAATTGTACAGTGGAATTTTTGTGATTCTCATTCGAAAAAAGGTATTTATTTTCAAATGTCTTGAATGAATAAATTTAGATATTGTAACGTCTAATGCTATAAAATATTTTTTTAACAATAATTATAATGACTGGAGAGTGGCAGTGATACCAGAGGGTTGAAATACGCGTTTGTTTGGTAATCTATATATATTTTTGTATTGTGATTGTATTTTTTTGTTTAATCTTATTTTTTGGATTCGCAGTTTTATTGTTTATTTTTTTTTCACGAATAAAAATAAATAAATGTTTTAATTCTTTAAAAAAAAACTGTGTATCGTCCAAAAAATAAGAAAACTCAACAGAAGCTACTAATAAGCGTCACAGATGATTGTATATGTTTAAACTGGAAAGTTTTAGGGTGTATTTATACTAAAATTTTCAAGTGTGTAATACTACATTAGTATTTTTTTTTGTTGTGTAGAAATTATTCGTGCTACCGTTTTTTATTATTTTTTAAATAGTGATTAGTAAATTTTACAATCGATAGGTTAATTACGACAGTTTGTTTTAACTGTAATATAAATATATATGTTTAAAAAAGAATATTGGTAATTTTAGTTCACTACCCAACCTTATCACAAATTGATAAATTTTACGAAAATTAAAAATCTGAAAATTTGCGAGGATTCTGGAGTTTTAGTTGAATTCTAAGCATTTTTTACATAAAATCAAGTTCGAAGAAAAAGATTTAAAAATTACGAAATAAATTTTCAAAAATGAACAAAAAAGTCGATAATTGGTGGATTGAGGTGATCGTTTTTTTTTTCTATGAACAGACCTAACATTTCGCTTACTTCTTTTTCCGTAGTAAAGATTTATTTTCAGCAGTTAGCATCGTCCTGTATAGTAAAAGATCAAAAGAAATTAAAACTCACACACAGCACGTGAACTCTGTAACAGAATAGAAAGAAAATTTATTTCAAGGTTACTCCGTATGTCTATTCGGAGATTTTCGAGTAATTTCGTGTGAATACTTGGCAGATAGAAATAGAAACGGCTGAAAGGGTCTATCTGCTTCTATATATATACTTATCCCGTTTTATCATTGTTTACGTTGATTATTGAGTATGATTAGGTTCTGACTATTGTTTATTTTTATTTAAAAATTATTAGGTATTTTTTTTTTATTTTGTTCCACTTTGAAGATAGATGGCTGGTACCCAATTGAATAATCGAGATTTTTTCTTCTACTTCGCATTTTCGAGCTATATTAGAGTACACAAAATCATTCATCAGTGACTACCTTCTGGCTTTTGACTTACATATAGCTTTCATCTTATTATTCTGCAAAGCTATGATAATTAGTGTTAGAGACGACCCTCTCTGTTGAAAGCACGCGCTTTCCCACCGCACCAAGAAGTACAATAATAAGGGATGCCAATAATACTTATACATCCTTTATGGAATGGCAGAATAAAAAGATATCTAAACAAAACTCAGAAATGATAATAATTGATATTACTGGCAACTAAATGTCAAAAACATCACAAGATAAAAAAATTTTGAAAATGTTTTCAAGTTAGGTTGTATTCGTTTCTTTCTACCCGAGCTCACCCGAAGTTTTCAGGAAAAGTCATAGAGGGTAGCATTTGTCGATAGAGAGAAATTTATTTTCTTTGCTATTTCTTTTCTATTTCTATCAAGGTACAGAGTTCTCGTGCAGAATGTCTATCATGTTTAAACATAACAAAAATTTGCATAAGAAAATACACCAAGAAGTCCGGATTTAGTGAATTAAAGGATTCATCTGCTTTTCTATGGACAGATTATAACATTTCGTGTTTTTCTCTCTCCACAGTGAACTTCTACTTCTAGTAGAGCATCGGCCAGTATAGTGCACGAGTGGATTATATTTGATGAGGTGGCTAATCGGCCTATTCCACTGCGACCTTTTCAGATCTATTGTGGTCCTCTAAATTTAGATTACATTCTCCAGACCGACTCTTTTTAAGTAGCCAATCGGCATCGAGACTGAATCTTTCATGTAATTTCTTGCCGGTGGATTCTCATCGCCTAGCCTAATACAAGAATTCGCACACTCGCCTGGCAGTCGCTCTGCACTTTCCTCTTCAAGGTGACAGAATCTACACTTCGTCTGTCAACCCCATTAGCTTGCAGTGCCCTGTTTACAGTTTTCCTATTTTTGCTTATTAGGTCTGCCGTAAAAGTGAGATTACCCACCATTCTAGAGATTTATGTGCCACCCACTTCCCTGTGGCCATATTTATTGTCGACTTTGCGACGCTGCCGTAGGGTTCCGGTCCAATGGGTGGCATTGATGAGCCTTGTCTTGCCTTTAATCAGCCAATAAGTTGCCCTTATGTCCCTTGTGGCCTGGTACCCAGGCTACCATGACCTTGCAATGGTCTCCAATACTAGCTTAGAATTGACCTCTATGGAATCAAGTGCCTTCAGTGCAGCTTGGCTGTTGGCGAAGATGGTAACTGAACGGCATGTCCTTTCCTGCCTTTTAATTCCTTCAACGCAGTGGTGAATCGCCGTCAATTCCTCTTGGAAAGTTGTGACGCCATTAGATAGGCTTGTTGGAATAGCTATCCTTTGTTTTAGCCATACAATTCCGGCTCCTACACCTACTTCTGTCTTGGAGCCGTCCGTATACCAGGTTGCCTCAGCCTGTATGGTTTCACCTTTCTTCCAGTCTTCCCTACCTGGTATAGTTATTTGGAACTTATTATTAAAGCTACATTTCGTGGCCATTGCGTCAATGGATAACCCTATTAAGTTATCCGCCATTAGCTCATCGTTAAGCTTTCGATAGTCAGCACCGTGCGTTTGGCTTATGTGTTGTTGACTTTACAGTAGTCTGTGCGCTACAGATCTGGCTTCGCCTTGTATAAAAATGTGTAGTGGAGGCAGAACTAGCAAGACTTCCATTGCATTTGTGGGAGTGGTTTTTATAGCTACCGTAATACATAGGCAAGCAAGCCTTTATGTACTACTCAATTACTCAACTTATAGCTCCCACTTGCAGTGTCTTTGTCCCCACACTACTGATCCATAGGCTATCATTGGTCAAACAACCAGTTTTCTTTCTCCACAGTTAATTTCTACTTTTAGTAGAGCAACCAGCAAAAGAATATAAAACTGCCAGCACATGCGTGTATTGTAATTTGAATACGAAATTGAGTTTGAAGGAAAATTTTAACAAAAATATACAGAACCAGTGAACGAATTAGTTTATTCGCCCGTCTATAAATAGGTAACATTTCGCATTTTTCTTCCTCCACAGTGAATTTCTACTTCTAGTAGGTAACATCACCCTGTATTATTAACGTGTAAAATAAATTGAAACCTTCAGCACATCTCTGTATAGTAATTTAAATATGAAATTAAGTTTCAACAAAAACGAACAGCACTACTGAACTGAGTAGTTCATTTGCCCATCTAAGAAGAGGCTACAACATTTTGCATTTTTCTTCCTCCGCAGTGAATTTCTACTTCTAGTAGAGCATCAGCCAGTATAGTGAACCAGCGAAAGAATATAAAACTGCCAGCACATCCTTGTATCGTGATTTTAATATGAAAATTTGAATAAAAAAGTACAGAACTAATGACTCGACTGATTCTCCCGTCTGACTTTTTTTAAAATGTATAATCAAATACAGCGCTTACATAATTTCACACACTGTACATAATCAACAAGTGCTTTTTATTAAAAAAAATGTACAAAAAATATTACATCCTATAAAATACAACACACAAAAGAAAAATCATATTATTTTACATTCTAAATGATTTCTTTTTTTCTTCTTCTTCTAAAGACATCCAACATTTATTGGAAAAACTAACAACAATACTCAATTTTTTTTATAAAAAATTGGGAACATCAACAATAAATAAGAAATCTTAACAATCATCTTTCCAAAAATTGAATAAAACGGTTTCAAATTAATTGCACACCAAAACAGTTTTGTAACTTCCTTTAAGGTAACGTCAGTTTTGTCAAATAACAAAAATAAATTCATTATCCTATAAATAAGTCGAAGTATACTAAACTTGGCATGCAACCCCGTCTCGTTATTAAGAGGAATTCGTTTCTAGAACTACATCCAGCTTTTCTTGGATCTGATCGAAACTTTTTACAAACTGCTCTAAAAGTTGGGGAGCTTTGAGTGGATTCATGTCTTGTTTGTTGAATATATTCGACCTGAAACAAAACAAAAAATTCTTGATAAAACGCATTGGACTATACGGAATAAGTGAATTAAACGCCCGTTCTGCTATGAACAGACTATTTTTTTCAGAGATTAATTGAGAAAGTTGACAAATGATGTATGTATGACCTAAAAGATCTATTGTGTCCCCTTCTACTTAGTTGCCGAGGAAAGTCTCAGAGACTAGTAGTTACTCTTTAGACCTACTTCCCGAAGAAATTTTAGTACAAACGCAGGCTTCCATTTGGGAAAGTGTCTCTTCTATCCACTAGTCTCCTAGGTGTTGTGCACTAGGATTCTATATTACTATGCATTCCGCAAGTATATCCATTCCACAGAATCTACTTTCTTCTTGCTCCATTAGTTTGAGCTTTTCGAGGTGCCCATTCAGGCAACTGTCAACTCTTAGTGAAGTCTTACTCTGGCTTAGGCATCCATGTGTTCTCACCTGGTTGTAGTTTCTCAAGAGTATCTTTGATTGTTTTAGTTATACTAGATCTTTCCAATGGTCGGATAATTCTTACTTCTAATATAACATTGGAGCTGAAACCGCAAAAGGGTTCCGGCCCCCAAAAGGGTGATTCAGCCATTGTCTTTGCTAGTTCATCTGCTATTTCATTTCCTTCCATTTCAGTGTGTCCTGGAACCCATAGTAAGGTGACGATGTTGTTCTCGCCTAGATCATTGAGTATTCCTATGATGTGTATTTCCGGTTGAAACATACTTATGGTTTTTTTTCCAAGCTTTCGGAGTGTTTGAATTCTGGCCCACCTATCCCAGTCCCCTTCTATTGCTTTTAAGCCGTCTGTAAACCATTGAATGGCATTCTTTCCAATTCTGGTAATGGGATCCAAGTTCTTGTTACTCAATTCCGTATCGAATTTCTTTGTAAAGTTATATTTTTCGATGTTGCATGGCCCAGGATTTTTTATTCCTACAAACCGAGGAGGTGGTGTTTTAAAATGATTCCCTCTCTACTTAGTCTGTATCTTGTCCTTTCTACAGCACCTTCCACCACCATATGTGAAGTTAAGAATAACTTCCATGGCTGCCGTTGGGTATGTTTTCATTGCTCCTGTAATGCATAAACAGGCTAGTCTTTCAATTCTGGAGGGGTTGTCTCTCATGGTCTATAGATTAGTCCTACTACTCCACTCAATGGCTCCTTAAGTGATGACCATTGGTCTCACTATGGCTGTGAACATCCAGCTCAGGATCCTTGGGGTTACAACCCCAATTTTTCCCTGACAGGATCCTGCACACTATTAGAGCCATTTTTGTCTTCTATGTAATCTTTTTTTCGTGTTTCTTCCACAGGAGTTTTATGTCTAGAGTCAGGCTTAGATATTTGACTTCTTGTCTCAATTCAACCTCGCTTACATCAGTTTAACCTTTTTCTGTTTAGTTGTATCGTTTGATTTTAAAAAAGTTGACAAATGATACAAATAGCACCAACTGGAGAAATAAGTTGAGAAAAGGTATAGAAAGAGTTCAAGAAACAACAAAAATATCAAATAAAATATAAAAAAGACATTTTCCAACAAAATTGAATAGAATTATTGTTTCTACCTAGAAGTTTTTGTCTCAACTATCTAGAAAACAAAAATTCAAACAATGCACCATAGTTTGTCAAAATTTAGTTTTATTTTCGAATAGTGCCAAATGATGCTCCCATTGGCGTCAGAAACTTGAAACTCATTCTGTTCACTTGGGTCGTTTGATACGTTTAAGTTCTATTTTTACCAAAATTTCAAGTATTTGTATTTTTAAATTAATTTTTTTCTGTATTATGTACTAGTTCGTTGTAAACATGGGTAAAACCAGTATGTATTGTGCCCCTGGATGTTTGGCAGTTTCTAGTGTGGCAAAAAGTTGTATAGAAGGAAAGTTAAGTAGGAAAAAATATATATCTACTCAAAAGAGACCCATATACGTACCCTATCGAAATTTTATTTCGTCTCTCCTTTGATGGAGGTGTCATACCGGACCACGGAACCGATCTTTCCATTAAGACTTCACTTCTACTCGATTCTTCTTCAAATATATCAGATTCTTCCTACAAATTTACAAAATGACAGTAAGTACAATATTTATTAATAACATTAGTTACATACCCTGGTTCTTTCCTCAACAGCCACAAAGGGATTCAGATTTCTATTGGTGGAATTATTAGCGGGAGCGTTTAAAAAGAATTGATTTGAAACTGGTTTACCGACTTGAAACTGAGTAGACTGTACGTTAACGTCCGTTTTTTTGCGAGTCGAATAGTGACGTGCGTTTATCTTTTCAGCGATTCTGACGCCGCTGTGCCATCGTCGAACCAGATATTTCATACGAATCACGGATATTACGACAAATACTGCGGCCCTAGGAAAAATAATATAAAAAAATAGCATCAAACGGTATATTTTTTCACATTTATAAGTAATTCTTACCTAAAACGATGAGTCAGTGTAAATTTCAATCTAAACTTGGATCGCTGAATCGCCGGATCGGGTAAAGCTTCAACTGGATTGTTATGCGTCAAAATGCATTGCATTAAATACCTTTTTTGAAAAACTAACGCTTTTTTGGTACTCTCCAATTTTAAAGTCTTTGCAAATAAATAATCGGCCTACAATAAAATATTTGCGTCATTTATACGGGAATAACAAAAATATTAATAGGTATAGGTGATGCAGAACTTCCAAATCGTTATCATAAATCGCCAGTTCAATGCTGAGTTTAAAAATCGAGTTATTTTTTTGAGTATGGATTAAATAAATAGGTCAAAAAACGACTCACCCTTGCTATTAAATCGTTGGTAGGAAGTTGCGCGTTTGAATTTTTACTTGTTCCTTTCATTATTTCCAATTCGTTCTCCACTTGCTTCTTTTCGTTGGAAATTCTGGTTATGAGGTCCATCAGTTTTTTATTATCGAGTAGAGCGGTGTTCAGTTCCTTAATTTTGTTTAAAAGTTCATCGGGAATGGCGGTGGAAGTGGGAAGAGGAACGGGTTGAATGACGAAAGAATTTTGTGATTTCAGTCTTTGGAGTAGTTCCAGTTTTTGTTTGATTAAATCGGCTTTTTCTTGAGACAATTCATCCTGATAAAAAATGAAAGGATAATTTTTGAAAATCAATTATACCAAAACACTGCCTATAAGATAGTCCCGCACAAGTTTTTAGTGAAAATGGTAAAAAATGTAGGTTAACAATTCAAAAAATAATATTTTCATTGTACAAAATTGTGATAAAAGTAGTTTTTAGGGTTCCCTACGTCCGAATGAAGAATTATAGGATCACACCAGTATATGTATAATAGTTTTTAGAGCCCAAAATAGCAAAAATATATTAATAGTTTTTAAAACTGTTTATAATTAATTCCACTATTTAATGAAACAACCAATGAAAACTCTAAAATATCATTCTGACGATGATATGCAAATAACGAAAAAATAATAAATGATATTTTAGAGTTTTCATTGGGTTTTTCATTAAATAGTGGAATTAATTATAAAAAAGTAATATTTTTTTTAGTTTACAATTATGAAAAAAGTTGATTTTCTAGTTTAAATTGGTGAGGAATGTAATTTCTATAGAAATAAATTGTGAAGAAATGTAGTCTTATTACAAAATAACAAAAGCAGGATTTTTTGTGGCAAAAAAAATTTATTTTTTAGTTTGAATAAGTGAAAAAAGTTAATTTTATAGTATTAAATTTATACAAAATGTTTTAAAGGAAATAAATAGCAAAAAATGTAGTCTCAGATTAAAATAACAGGAACAAAAGTTATTATGGTTCAAAATGACAGAAACATGTGGTTTTTTAGTTAATTCTAGTTAAAAGGAAAATAATGTAGTTTAATATGTTACAAATTTTGAAAAATAGTTTTCATAGCACTAAATACACTGCACCGCAAAATTAACCGTACAGGCAAAATTATGTTCAAATTCAATTTTAATTTTCACCTGAATTTCAATCACTTTTTGTCAAGTTGTGGACCTTTCCATTTTTATCATTGTCCCCTATCTATTTTGCAGAAAGTTCAAATGAATATGTTAATATACAGGATAGAACAAAAAATAGAATTTTAAATCTGAACATTTTGTGGAAAAATTTAATTACTGAATGATGTTTATTTGTACGACATTTTTCAAACCCCATCTTTTCTGAACAATGTTCTTTTTTTTATTTAATTTATCCCGATATCTACATTATTAAAGGAAAAATACAGGTTTGAAGGACATAATGCAATAATCCTTTATTGTCGACAAAACAACAACAAAAATTAATATGGGCAACAGCAGTATCAAGATTTTTCTTATTGAAATCGAGTATTTCCTACGCGAGCCTTAATAACAGTTCTCATTATTTCAGGCATAGATTAAATTAAAGTAGCAACCGCGTCTTGGGGTATCAGCTGCCACTCGTTTGTCAATACCTGTGCTGACGCAACTATTTCTGCATATGCTCAATAGGGTTGAGATCCGGACTTCTTAAGGGATAGTCCTAAACTTGAAAGTCAACATCGTTCAAACAATGCCTCGTTATTTGTGCTATGAGCGGTTACACATTGACATGCATGAAGAGAAAATTTTGTCCTACAAATGGCATGTAAGCTCTCTAATGTATATATCAGCGTTAATAATACCCCCTTGAACTGTAAGGGATAAACATCATTGAATGTATCGTTCTCCGGGCCTTCTCCACACTCTTTGTCGCCCGTCAGGTGAATATCGCGTAAAAGGAGACTCGTACATAAAGAGAACGTTTTTAGTCGTCCTTGTCCCAATTTGTATGAGTTCCAGCAAATTCCAGGCGCTGCCATCGATAACTTGCATCGAATAGAGGAGGTAGCAAGTATACGAGATGTTAGATTCTGCTTTGCCAACCTTCTGCAACCTTTTTTTGTTAATAAAGGATTGTTCCTTTAAACCTATGTTTTTCCTTCAATTATGCAGATATCGGTATAAGTCAAAAAACAAATTGTTCAGAAAAGATGGGCCTTAAAAAGTCGTATAAATAAACATAAATAAAACAATAAATTTTTCCACAGGATGTTCAGAAGTTGAGCGCGAAATGCAATTTTTTGTGCTACCCTGTATATCACCATATTCAATTGACCTTTTCCAAGTACGTCATCGTGACGAATTTCTGTCACCGGACAACACATTAACTTCTAATATAAGCTCAAACCGAATAATATAACAGGATAAAACTCATAACAATTGCTTTTTTACACTTTTAAATTATTATAGTATCCAACTAATATACACTAGTACACAAATTTACTAAAACCAATTAACTTTTGCTCTCGATTTATATTTAAATCAGTAAAAAAATGCTATTTCCATCCATCTTTCTGAAGGTTGTCCGTGATCAGCTGACAACATGGCGCGGGATGACATCACTTGGTAATGCTCTATTGAACTTTTTGCAAAATCGATAGGGGATAATGATAAAAATGTAAGGGTCAACTTGACAAAAATTATTAAATTCAGTTTTCAATTAATGATTGCACTTACCACAACCCTTTCCATTTCAAGACTCTTCTGCATCAAACCTTCCTTCAACTCCTTCTCCCTAATCTGCAAAGTTTGCACTTTATCTTCCAAATTCTTCTTTCTTTGTATTTCTAAAGCCAACAAATCTTTCGTGAAAGCACAACTGTTCTCGATTTCGATGGTAGTTTGTTTAAGCGACGCTAAATCATTGGAAAGTTTATTCTTCTCGCCCTGCAGAGATTCGAATTCTTCACGAAGTTTATTTAGCGCGATAGATTCGTCAGTAGGGAGTTTTTTATATTCGGTCGATTCGGATTTCGAACCGGAACTAGCGTTTTTTCTCTAGAATAAAAAAAATACAATTTTGCAGCTGAAGGTTGTCAAAAAAAATTATTTTTACCTTTAACGAATCGATTTCCTTTTCTAACTCCGCATTTTCGTTTTCCTTTTCGACTAAAATTCTTTTGAGTGTTTCGTCGTTATCTAAAACTACGTCCAGTTGAATCCTTAGTTGCTGTATACATTGAGCGTCCTCTGTTCTTGTTTGTAGCAAAGCGGCACGTTCTTTTTCCAAATCGTTCTGCAATTCCACAATTTTGGCTTGGAGTTTGTGAGCATGTTGGAGAAGTTGTTTTTTGTTCGTCCTCTCCTGAAACAGTAAATTCGTTCATTAATTACTTAGTCGAGTATAGGTCGTTTAACCATGTGTCCATCGCAATTGTTTTTCGAGCTGTGTGGGAACTTGCATTGTCTTCGTCGTTGGGGGTTGGTTTTTCGAAACTCAACAATTGCTTCCGTCAAACAAATCAATATGTACCAATCAGCAGTAACAGTTCTTTGATCTTGCAGAGGAATTTTTGCTATATGAGCCGTTTTTGAGACAAATGTCGCCATCATCTTTATGGAAACACTTCGAAAACGGATAACTTTCGTCGGTTTTGGTTCATCTTGAAACACCCAAACAGCCGACTGACGTTTATTTTCGGGTTCATAAGTGTAAATCCAGGATTCATCACTACTGACAGTACTGTATATATTTTTTGAGTTTTATGCGTTAAACCGGTTTTTGACACCAATTGACTCTAATTGCTCTTTGTTCTTCCGTCAACAGATGCGGTATACATAGGTTATACACTTCTTACGGACCAATATCTCCTTAACAAAGAACCAGCACCATAAAACACATAATTCTAGATTGTTTTGAATATAAGAGACTTAGAAGAGCAAACAATCTAACCCTTAAACTACTACTAGGGGTCTTGATTTTATCTGCATTAACCACTAACGGTTACTAGCAGCGGTACGTTATTGGTTATAAGCAAGTATTTTTAAATTTGGGAATAGATATTTGTGTCTTTTAGGAACTTAATAACATTTTCAATTTTGCACTTTTCACCTAAAATATTCATTATGGTACACCGAGAGGTGAATATTTGTCTTTCCTTGTTGTATTTAGTACACTTCTCTAGGAAATTCTGGACACTGAACTATACGTTTCACACTTGACACCTTGCAGGATGGTTTCCGCTGAGTAGATACTCATGGGTAACCGAGCAAGAATGGTTTGTAATCTCCTCGTAGATGGTAGAGCCAAGGTTTTCTTATACTACTTTTCACTGAAATAGTACCTTTTCTCAAGAATTAAATGAGAAGTAGCTGAGTTTTTTTGCTTTCCCTTACAATATCTTGTCACTTGGGCCGATTTTCAATAATAATTTTCCAAAATATATTGAATTTTCAAATCGAGGTCCCCGAGGAAGGTGTCCTTCTTCAATTAATAAAAAACCTGAACTCAAATTGTGATATCTTCTGTATATGTTCCTTGTGGTGTATTCATTATCCTTATTTTGGGAAATCCAATCACAATCACAAAGTACACTGCCGAGCATAAAATTAGGGTCACCCAATAATTTGAAGATATTGTAGAAAAATTTTTTTTTCGGATTTTTCTCAGTTGTAACATAGTTTACTAACGGATTGCTTGAATAAAAACAGTTGTTGTTGTTATTTCGAAAAGCGGTTGAACAAAATCGGCCCCTCGCCAAAATTCCTAAAAACCATTATCAGCATATTTTTTGTTCCTATGGTTTTATCTGTCTATTGCAAATTGTTTGTTTAGAGTTGTCATTGGTGTTGTAAGTCTCTCGAGTGTGCAACGAGTATGGCAACGGGCAGTTAACGAATTCTCATCATACAAATCACCTGGGGAGGATGGCATTTTTCCTGCTCTGCTACAACAGGTCAGTGGAGAGCTGTTACCCCATTTGGTCAAGTTATTGAGAGCTAGTCTGGGGTGGGGGTACATCCCTCTAGAATGGTCAGTGGCGAGGGTTGTATTTATACTGAAAACTGGGAAAGTGAACAATTCACTTCCCAAATCCTATCGTCCGATCAGCCTGACCTCGTTCTTAATGAAATGCCTAGAAAAAAATTTGGACAAGCATATTAGGGAAGGGAGGTTACGAGAGTATCCGCTAAATCCCTCCCAGTATGCTCATCAAACGGGCAAATCTTCCCTTCCCTTGGCAACAAGGAAATAGCGCTGGCGGCCTTCCTAGATATAGAAGGAGCGATTAATAACGCCCTTCCAGACTCCATATGGAGAACGGTGGAGCGCAGAGGAATCTGCAAACCAATCCGTTACTGGATCAAGCATATTATCAAACCGGTACATCACTGAATGGATTCTCGGTAAGGGGTATGGCGGCCAGGGGTTGCCCACAGGGAGGGGTGCTTTCTCCCCTTCTGTGGTCACTACTGGTTGACGATCTCCTGGGTGAATTATCCAGTCAGGGGATAGATGTATGCTGATGATATAGTAATAATTATTAGAGGCCAATTTGGAGAGATAATTTCTAACATCCTAAACATAGTGCATAGGTGGTGCGAGAGGGAACAGATGACTGTGAACCCCCTCAAATCCGTAATTGTTCCCTTCACCAAGAGGAAAAAATTACAGCGACTCCGCCAGCCAATTTTAGGCGACGTGAGCATTCCATTTGCGACGGAGGTGAAATATCTAGGGGTAATCTTAGATAAACAACTCACCTGGAACGCCCACTTGGAAAGAGTGATAAACAAAGCCAGACTGGAATCTCAGAAGGGTATGTGGAAAATCTTGGGGTATGAACCCCAAACAGATTTACTGGATTTACCAAACAATGGTCACGTATGGCTCAGCTGTCTGGTAGACCAAAAGTCTACAAAAGACAGCTAGAGCAAAGCTGAAAGGCTTACAGCGAACAGCATGCCTGGCCATTACCGGAGCAATGTCATCCACACCAACGGCAGCTACGGAAGTCCTCCTGTAACTAAGTCCTCTCCACATTCATTTGGAGAAGGAAGCCAGGAAAGTAGCTCATAGAATGCTATCAGTGGAGAGACAAATAAATGGAAAGACTCTGAGGGATCACTCGGGAATGCTGAGGGAAATACAAAATCACCACATTCTTGGGATGCCCACGGATGTCTCTATCAAAAAACTTCACGTGGACAAGCCCTTTAAGGTCCTCATTCCCACGAGGGATCAATGGGATAGCGAAGAAATATCCTTCCTAGAAACGGACTACGTGATTAACACTGACGAATACAAAACCGGAAATGGGGCTGGAGCGTCGGTCTTCAAAAGGAAACCCAGAGTTGAAATCACAGCCAACCTGGGTAGGTACGCTACCGTCTTTCAGGCTGAAGTATAAGCCATTGAACTGGCTGCAAAAGAGCTGATGAATCAACCTGCTCTAAAAAAGAACATACACCTCCTGTCATATAGCCGGGCTGCTCTTAAAGCACTGAGCTCGAACAGGATAAAATCTAAGCTAGTACACAACTGTCTACAATCCCTTGATATACTAGGCACGGAAAACAGAGTCACTTTGACCTGGGTGCCGGGGCATAGAGGAGTGGAGGGCAACGAGAAGGCCGACACTCTGGCAAAAAAGAGATCAGAGTCTCTATTTATCGGACCTGAACCATTTTTTGGCATTGCGGAAAACACTGCTGGATCAGCCATAGCTATCTAGAGGAAAACCTTCACGTACTGGGCAGACATACCGGGGCTCTCTCACTCGAAGGCGTTCATTCACAACCCTCCGAGTAAAAAAAATAAGCAGATCCTGGAATGGAGTAGAACAAACCTACGCATTCTGTCGGGACTGCTTACAGGACATTGTCGCCTAAATTACCACCCAAAGAAGATGAGTCTGGTTTAGACCTCGGATTGTCGGTTCTGTAATTTGGAGGACGAAACGAGCACACGCCCAGCTTTGGGCAGGGTAAGGTATAACATATTCGGTTTTAGTACCTTAGAGCCGAGCGACTTCAAAAAAGTATCACCAAATACAACCATGGACTTCGTCAGAAGCACAGGCTTTTGGGGTCAATTGTAATTCCTAGGGGTGAGCCACAATAGACCCAACGGGGGTCGCAGTGGAGGTGGCGAGAAGGCCCCACTCAAATAAAACCTAAACCTAAATGGCAACTGAACGAAGAGACTGGTATGCTCACTCGAAGACCTGGTTCAGGGCGAGGCAGGACTACAACTGCTAGAGATGACCGATTTCTGGTTTCTGGTGCTTTGAGAAACAGAACGGTTACGGCAGTTGCCCTTCGAAATCATCTGAAAGAAGTGAGAAATTTAAACATAAGTGAGTGGACAGTTAGGAGGCGACTTCACGCTGCAGGTTTATCTTCTCGAACTAGAGCTACTGGACCGCCGCTTTCTCGTGCACACCGGATTGCTAGGTTGAATTTTGCACGAGAACACTTGGCTTGGACAATAGCGGATTGGAGTCGCGTATTGTTTTCTGATAAATCGCGATTCTGTCTCACAGGCTCAGATAGACGTGTAAGAGTGTGGCGACGACCAGGCGAGAGATATCCTCAAGCGACTTCCATTTGGTGGAGGATCAGTTATAGCATGGGGAGCCATATCTTTTGACACTCGTACGGAGTTAGTCTTTATCGAGAATGGGACGTTGACTGCGTATAGGTTCAGAGGTTCTAAAAGACCATGTTTTACCATTCATGGTTATTATTGGAGACGACGCAACCTTTATGCATGATAATGCACGGACTCACACTGCTCGGGTAGTTACTGCGTATCTTGACGAGGTTTAAATCACGCGATTTGTTTGGCCTGCCCTCAGACCAGATTTAAATCCAATAGAACATGTTTGGGATGAAAAAGGGAGACATTTACGTAGACATGTGCCGGCCCCCAGAAATTCTTGAGAGCTTCGCGAATACTAGCTAGTGAAGTCCTTAAAATTTTTTGTTTTAACGAAAATCATAACAAAGTAAAATTGTTCATTTTCTTTACTTAGCACATCAAATTAAAATTGTTCATTTTTATTACTTTCGCTAAACTTTGAACTACAAAAACTGTTTTTATTCAAGCAATCCGTTAGTAAACTATGTTACAACCGAGAGAAATCCGAAAAAAATAAAAATTTCTACAATATCTTTAAATTAATAGGTGACCCTAATTTTATGCTCGGAAGTGTATTATTGATTGTCTTGTAGTCGAATTTTTTCGTTAGTGTCAGATAGGGACCAGAATTTAAAAAACTTAATGTTCTTGATAACGGTAGCAGGAACGCTACCGAAACGTTGAATTAGAATATAAAAAAGATTCTGGTTTGATTTCCTAAAATAATTATCAAATTTTGATAACTGCAAAAATGTATCTGTGCTAATTATGCCAAGGACGACTAACGCTTCAAAATTATAAAGTTACCTAGTAAACAAGCGTTTTTAAAAATCAATTGCTTAAAATAAAAAAATGGAAAAGATCCAATTTGGTAATTTTCTTGGCAAAAATCACAGCCTATTGCCATAAAAAAACAAATAGGATCCCCGAAGGACCCCATCCAGTAGTTTACATAACAAAAGTAACAAGGTGATTTAAGGTTCAAGTATGATTAGACATGGTACACCAATGGATCTAAAACTGCAAATGTCATTGGGACGGGAGTTTACTCTAAAAAAAAACAGATGACAGGTGTAGCTAGGCACTGGAAAATTATACCTGTGTATTTCAGACATATGCAATCTGGCAATGCGCTGAGAAAACAACAGGAGAGCTGTCGATGGCAAACAGATTCATATCACATCAGACAGTCGGTGGCACTCAAGGCAATCTTGTTTAAACTAGTATGGTATTGCATCGATTAACTGAAAACGTTAGCCAAACGGAATAACGTCTAAATGAACGGAGTACCAGGCGAAAGGAGGGTCAGAGGATACACAGCCTGAATCAGGACATATTCTTGGCATACCAATAGCGATGGTACGAGGATCTGTAAAGAACTGGATAAGAGAGCAGCATAAAAATTACTGGATAATCTCCCAAGGCAGATGCAAGAGAAAAATGTACATTTTTAGTTTCAGGTGCACAAACTTTAACCAAGAATAACTTTTTGTTGAAAAACTCTTAATAAATAAGTTTCCCATATGGTGCATACTTTGGGAATGACACTGTATGTATAACTGAATATAAATCAACTAACTGTGTAAGAACTTCAAATAATAGTTGCTGGAACTTTTGAACAAAGCATCTATAAAATTAAATCGGATGTACTGAAAATGCTTACCTTCAATAGAGATTTTTTACACGCTTCAACATCTTGAATTTCAGAAATGGAATTGAGGCTTTGGTCACTAACAGCGCTCATAATGTTCGAATCTATTTTGATCGAATTGTCCAATTCTCTTTTGAGTTGATCGGCGATTTCGTCTACCGATGAGGTCATATCGTTGTTTTTGCATTGCATGAGTTGTATTTTCAAATTGTGAATTTCTTGAACCAATTCCGCAGCTTTTCGTTGTTCTTCGCGAAGTTTATTGCCTAGATCGACGATATTACCGGGTTCCTAAAAATAAACATTATATTTTTCATTTAAAAACAAAAAAGTACTAGATTAATTATAAATGGATCTTATACAAAACTATTAAATGACTCTACCGAATCAATTAAAAACAAAATCTATAACACTTTTCAAATTTAAAAACAAATTTACTATCCGTGAAAGAAGAATGTTAACACTTAAATACAGTAAACCACCACTTTTTCATGGTTTACCAAAAATTCATACACAAAACATACTATCAAGACCAATTTGTCACACTATTAATTCCACATTAAACAAACTAGCAAATCATATATTGAAAATTATCGAGCCGTTTTTAGAGAAGATTTCAGATTTAAACTTTAACCAAAACTATTATTTGGTCAGTTTTGATGTAATTAGCCTTTTTATAAATATACCAGTCCAAAAAGAATAAAGCTTATCAAACCAAAAGTAAAAACTTAATAAAATTATATACAACAGAAACATATTTTCAATTCAATAAAGATTTTTATGAACAGAATTTTGGTCTTGCCGTGGGCTCTTGCCCCTATACAATTTTATCCAATATTTACATGGAATATTTTGAAGCCCAAATAGGCAATAATCAAGATTTGACAGCCAATGTCTAGTGGAGATATGTTAACGACATTTTCACAATATGACCTCATGACTTAGTATCTTTGAATTATTTTTTTACAAACATAAATAAAGGAGAAAAATCAATAAAATTGAAAATTGAAAATAACAAACTTTTGCCCCTTCTAGAAGTTCTAAAAATGAAACATACACAGAATATGACGCAAGTGTTTACTGTAAACCACCACACACTAATAGTGAATTTTTGAGTGCAATCATTCTATACATAAAAAGAAATATAGTAGATAGTCACTATACAATATATCCAAAATGATTTGTTCTATTGATAATGAATTCACAAAGAAGATAACTTTATTAAAGTCGATTTTAAATAATAATAATTACCCGAATTGAATTTATAAACAAAGAAATTAGAAATATAGAGAATGGATCATTATTAATACCTAAATCCAACTAACATTTTTTTGAAAAAATTGACAATACCGTATGTTAAGGGTTTATCAGAGAGAGTTAAGAAAATTGGTAATGAATTCAATATTCGAACTAGTTTTGAATCTACCAATTCATCAAACTAAACCAAAAAATGATGGAGAATCTTCAAAAAACTGCATGTATCAAATATTCTGTGAATGCGACAAATTTTATTTAGGCGAAACATGTTGACCATTGAAAATCCGAATAAATGAACACAAAAAATATATTAAAGATAGGGAATCGAGGTATTTGTAAAATGCTTGGGAAGAGAAGCATCATGTTCAATGGGATTCAGCAAACCTAATATTGAAAGAGTCCAATAGAAGAGAAAAAGTTAAAGAAATTGATTTAATACAACTAAATACAGAGAAATGTATATACTCGATAGTCGAAATTCTGTAAAGTGAGTCAGAGCTATCTAATCAACACTTTGGTTAAAGCGCAGTTGCCATATGTATTCTAGAGAGAAATGCTGTATTTTATAAATACACTTCAAATCCATTGTGTCAATATTTCAGGTACAAAAGATGCAATGTAATTAAGTCAATACCAATTTAATATATTTATTTCAAATTTCAAGCAGATTAATAATAATTAGTTTACTTGAAATGTGAAATAAAGTGTTTATGTATATTTCTTGAACGCAAAGTTTGTTGTGAAAAACTCGCCGATTTGACAATGTTGGAGAGTCGCTTCAATGTTCCGGCTTTGAGAACGAGATAGATAGATCGAGCTACGCGAATGAGACAGTGATAGTAAACAGTTATGTGAGGTGTTTATTCTCTTCATGAACGTAACATCAGTATTTGTGTTGTGGTTTTGTGTGATAAATCGGTTATTATTGGTATTTATTGTAATATTTATATCGGTATATTTAGTGACAATAATGGCGGAGTGTAGCGGTGTTGGCGATAAAAAACGGCGTCGTAACAATTTAATTCGGGAAGAAAAAGTCCTCATATTAAATGTGTACGAAGGACTGCGTGCCATGGACAAACAGTTGGGTGTTAGTGACGCTGTGATTAAGTGCAGTTATTTAACTAAAGTTTCTGAGAGTACTATATACAATATTCTAAAGAAATCGCGGGACGGATCTTTGACAAGAGAACGAGGTGAAAACTGTAAACCGGAAAGTAGGGGAAGAAAGAAAATTGTTTTGGACGACCAAACACGGAATGCTATACGTAGGGAAATACATTCTTTTTATTTTAGGAATGAAATCCCCTCGGTAGCTAAATTGAGCAAGGTAATAGAAGCTGATGATACTTTACCAAACATCAGTGATAAAGTTTTGAGACGAACTTTAAAATTAATGAATTTTCGTTACCAAACAAGAAGTAGAAACAGTGCCTTAATTGAACGAAATGACATTGTGGAATGGAGGAGAAATTATTTAAAACAGATACGACAGTTTCGTAACGAAGGACGGCACATATATTATCTTGACGAAACATGGTTAAATGAAGGCCACACTGTGTCAAAAGTGTGGCAAGACATGAATATACGAAGCAATCGACAAGCCTTTATGGAGGGTTTCTCTTCCGGTTTAAAAGCTCCCTCTGGGAAAGGACGTCGACTGATTATCACTCACATTGGCAGCGAGGAAGGATTTGTAGAAGGTGGATTACTAAGTTTTCAGTCCAAAAAAACTGTCGATTACCATGAAGAGATGGATGGTAACCGGTTTGAAACATGGTTTAGATCAATTTTAACAAAGGTAACTCCTGGTTCAGTGATAGTTATGGATAATGCTTCATACCACTCTCGTCGACTGGAGCAAATACCTACTTCAGCTAGCCGCAAGAGGGTTATAATTGATTGGTTAGAGAGTAAAAGCATTCCGCACAACGAGGCAATGCTAAAAGTTGAATTATTATCTCTCGTACGGAAACATAAAAGCAGTTATATTAAGTACGTTGTCGATGAAATGGCGAAAGATTTCAACGTCTCAGTTGTTAGACTTCCTCCCTACCACTGTGAGTTAAACCCCATCGAGCTGGTTTGGGCCCAAGTGAAAAATTATGTTGCGAGAAAAAACAGTACATTCAAAATGGCTGACGTTGAGAAACTGTTTGACGAGGCGCTGCATACCGTTACTGCTGAGAGTTGGCGTAAATGTATTCAACACCTATTAAAAGAAGAAATAAAGTTTTGGGATTTAGACATACGTGTAGAAGTAATGACGGAACCACTCATTATCGATATAGGAGGAGAAAGCGATGATTCTGAGGAGTCGTCAGGGAGTGATACCGCTTCCAGTTAGTCAGACATTTTACAAGTGATCTCGCAACATACCTATACTTATCGGTAATTTATTTTGGTCTTGACAAACAACTTTCTTTTACGTAATGATAATGCCGGTTAGCAAATAACGAAAATGTTACCTCAATTTTAGTTTTAGTAGTAGTAAGTTGGAATTGAACATTTTTTTATTTTGTTTTAACTTACTTATGAACAACTTGTGATAAGTTATTATTTCAAATGTTAAAAATTGAAATTCCAGATATTTCAGTATTCGCACCCTTAAACTATGATACGCTCATGGAGTTCACTTTAAATCGGTAGATAACCGATGACGTCACTTTACAGAATTTCGACTATCGACTATAGCTAACAATAATTTCCAATAATCAATTACCTTTGTTATCATGAATTTATATCCAGATTTCCTTATGATTTATTTTAAATAAAAAATAATCATCTCACAAAAAAGTAACAGAAAACGCGTTTTATTAACAACATTTCCAAAATAAGCAAAAATGCACCGTTCATGGAGCGTGCACATACTATATCCCGTTCCTAGCAGACTACAATACTATCAGAATGTAACTACAAAAAATATTTCCTTATTCACAATCATTTGCATAAAAAATATCATCTACTGTGAATGGAGCTTAAAAAATTTGACTTCAAAATATTATCATTGAATGTCTAGTTGTCGAAGTGGCAGATAGGAACGTTTTTTTAACAAATTTAATTATTCTTGATAACGGTAGGTGAGACGCTACTGAAACGTTGAAATAAAAATATAAAAAAAAGATAGTAGTTCAAATTCCCAAAAATAACAAAAAGAATAATGAATATATTACAAGGAACATATGGAAACATATTTAACATTCAAAGACTACTATTTTTATTTTAAATTTTGCCCTAATTAGGTACTTACCAAACATTTCTACATTCTACGTATTGACATATAACAGTAGATTATTTGTTTTTTAGATCACCTGGTTATTTAATGTTTTAAAAATAGATATCATTGAATGAACGGGTTGACCTTGGAAATTATATTTTTATTCTATATTATTTGGGAGATTTTTTTATACAGTGAGCGTAAATTGTGAATTTTTGACTATCGGGAATGTACCGTTTGAGTGAATGTATTGGACAGACCTGTGGATTTAAATTTTGTATTTATGCACTGTCAACAACAGATGTAGTTTAAATAGTTAAATGTAAATTGTATATGATTCAAAATAAAAACAAATATATTTTCAATATTTCAAAAAGACAATAAATGTAGTTTTGATAGTAAAAAAATGCAGTTTAAAGGGTTCAAATAATAAAAATGCAGTGTAAATGAACCATAGCAAAAATAGAGGTTTGATAATACAAAAGAACAAAATCTATTTTTAATATTTTAAAATAGCAATAACTCTAGTTTTTATTGTCAAAAATGTAATTTAAAGACTTCAAATAGATGTGTAAAAATATAGATATATTTTCTCAGTACAAAAAAGCAAAACTCTATTTTTAATAGATAATAGATTTAATTAAAAAAATAGTTTTAAAATTTGATGTAGTAAAAAAGGTAGTTTTGATAGTTAAAAAATGCCGTTTCAATGGTTCATAAAGCAGAAATAGAGGTTTTAGAGCACAAGATAGCAAAATTCTAACTTTAATATTTCGAAATAGTGATAACTATAATTTTTATGGTAAAAAATGGAATTTAAAGACTTCAAATAGCAGAAAAAATAAGTTTTCACAGTGCAAAATAGCAAAATATATTTTTAATAGCAATAAAAGTAGTTTTTAAAAATTGATGTACTAAAAAAGTAGTGAAAAATGTAGTCAAAAGGGTCAAAATATAATTTTATAGTACAAAATAGCAAAATTCTATTTTTAATATTTCGAAACAGCAATAAACATAGTTAAATTCAACACAGTGAAAATAAGTTTTGTTGAGAGTGCAGAAAAATAGCAAAAAAATAGTTTTTATTAGTTAAAATGACAAAAATGTATATATTCTAGTACAATATCGTTTTATAGTTCAAAAGTGCAAAAATGTAGTTTTATAGTTCAAAATTGTGAAAAATGTTGTTGAAATTAATGAAAATTAAATTTATGATGTCTCAGTACAAAATAGCAATGAATTAGTGAAATATTTTATAGACCAAAATTGTATGAAATGTAATTTTTTAGTAAAATGCAGATTCTAGTTTAAATTAGCAAAAATAGAAATGGTTTTTGGCGAAAAATAGCAATAAATCCTGTTTTTATTGTTCAGAATAGCGAAAGACACCATACAAAATGGTTATATAGACCGAAATTGTGAAAAATGAAATTCAAAATGTGGTTTATAATAGAACTAAATAGTTAAAAATGTAATTGAAGGGTGTAAAATAGTGAAAGATTTTGTTTTAAAATCCGAAATAAAGAAAAATGTATGTTCAAATTTTGGACTGCCGAGTTATGTACATAAAATACCAAAAAAAATTACCTTAATTTTACTTTTGATGGTAACCAAATTAAGATGTAACTGATGACTATCTTCGGCCATCTGATTAATAATTTTTTCCTTCTCATTAAGTAATTCCAGCAAATGAGCCTTTTCCTTACTTAATTCTTTTATTTTTTCTTCCTTTTGTTGTAAATCTTGTTTCAATTTGGAACAGTCTTCGTTTTTCAAAGTCTTTATATCAGATTCCAAAATAGCTATATCCCTCAGATACCTATCCGCATCCTCATTCAGAATTTCTATGGTGCAATCTTTGTCTAAAAGCGAAGATTTCTGTTGTTCTTGGTTTTCGTGAAGCGACTGCAACGACGATTTTTGAGAAGCTACCGTATCTTCCAATTCTCGCGTTAATTTTCTTCTTTTGTTCAATTTTTCCTTTGCAGTACCCAATTCGGTAGTTAAAGAAACGATTTGTAAATTTTTATTTTCCAATTCTTTATTTAATTTCGTGATTTCGTTGGAGTGAACATCTAGTTTCTTCTGTAGCACATTATTTGTACATTGAGATTCACTCAAATCCATTGTTAACCCTTCTATTTCGTTCAATAAGCGTTCTATCTCTCCGCTTCTTTCGGTTAGCTCTTTCATCAGTTTTTCTCTCTCAGAACTGTAAAAATAACCATATTAAAGTAAATACCCGAAAAAACTACAGAAAAAACAAATATTTCGACGTTTCCTGTATAATTGAAAAAGTTTCTTTGGCTTGGGTTGAATATTCTCTGATTAGGTGATAACCGAGCGAATCTGAACTTAGTCCCACATTTTTTTCTTCTAGTTCGACGAAAACTGTAAATTTATGAGCGAACAAACCCTCAGCACAGAATAATCAACTAGCGAAAGCTTCGACTCCTGCCAGATCCAAATTGGTATGCGCATGTCCGCATAACACATGTAGGCTTCATTATTTCAAATGGAAGCCGTTTTCACCATCGAGATTCATGTGAAAAACAAGTAGAATAAGGCAATTCCCAAAGACTCAAACTTGATAATCGATGCTACAGGGGACATTGAAAATCTTAGAATTTTCACGAAACTAGAACAATTAACTAATGGATGACGTGTACTTGGATGCATTCCATGGGTACTACTGTATCATAAAAAAAACATGGCATACAAATCCAAGTCATACTAAGGGTTTATAAGCGAGGGTTAAAAATTGATAAAAAGGAGGAAAAAATAACCATGCCGAAGACAGTTTAGATTTTGCTATCTTAGTAGATGTCATACATTTTGCGGTGATACTTCATTTGTTAATAATTTTCCAAATATGATGTAAAAGTTATAATTTAGATCTTGGGGAACAGCCTTATTCAATTAGTTTTTCACATGTAAATCGATGGTGAAAACGGCTTCCATTTGAAATAATGAAGCCTACATGCGTCATGGACTACCGGTCTATACGTTTTAAATGGTATCAACCCCACCTAGCGACCATTAAAACCACTGGAATGAAACGATGATACAATATTTTATTAGGCATTGATTTCCCTTTAAAATGATTCAGCGGAACAGAAGTTATAACAGTTTTATTGAGTCAGCTTTCCCACTCACCCCTACCAGTTATTTCACAACATAGAAGAAAAAGTACTGGAGCAAACTTACGTAAAATGATCTAATGGTTACGAGTAGAAATACTAAGCCGGTTCTAACCCAGCGGAAATGCGCATGCCCTCCTGAACATCTCACCAAACCCGTCACGTGCCACGTCAAACGTCAAGTGATACGTCAAACGTCACGTACCACCTCAAACGTTACGTGCCACGTGGCAAAGCAAACGTCACATGCCACGTGGCGCATTTCCGCTGGGCTAGAACCAGCTTAGTATACAGATACATTCAAACAAAAACGGAACATAGGGATTTTAAGCATTGTATCAGAACTGCTTTTGAACTAGTCGACCAACATCCAGCTTCAACAGATTAAATACACGATTATTACAATCGTTTATTTGGACACCTATAACATATCCTACAATTCCCACCACTCCCTATTCTCAACTGTGGGCGGTCCTTAATTAGCGTCAGACAGTCAGTCGATCGGTGTGTGTTCAAGCCCATAATTTTGTTTCAATTTAAAGAATCCTATTTTGTTTTATTAACGAATTTATTTTTATTTTGCAAGCCGTTATGGCCAAAAAATGTTTACTACCCCCATCAAATAATTATTCAATACTAAATCGCAGGTCGCACTTCGGACACACCTCGCACATAACTAACAAATTTTGGTAGGTGAAGGGACGGGCTTTTCTACAGTGATTCTGAATCCAGCTGTCCAGATCAATACTTGATATTCATTGAAGTGAACTTATAGAAATGTTTTGTTGGTGGACTATTTAGATCGGACAATACACTAAACCCCTATGTTCCGTTTTTATTTGAATGTATCTGTATATACTATTACGAGTACTATAACGGTACATTTATTATAGAAAAATGATGTTTTTGTCTTATTATTGTGAACTATGCCCTTAGAGACTAATCATGTGATAGTCGTAGCTCCAAAACGGATAATAGGCTTTCTAAGAAGCCTAGATCTCTTGAAATAAAATATAGAAGTGGGGTATACACAAAAGATTTTATAGGTCGCAGTGTGGTAAGTCCAATCGACCCCCTTGTAATATAATCTAAGCTGCTAAATATTTTTTTTAATTCAAAATATTCACTCATTTTTCAATTAAATTGCAACAAATTATACATTTCCAGAAAGGGGAAGAGTTGAACTTTCACATGGAATAAGAATATATGGGAAGTTCCGTTAAATAAATCGTCAATAGTTTCAGTTAGGTTTGTTCCAACAACAATCAGAAACTGTCGAGAGCTGTCAGAAAATAGTCGACCATTGCAATCAGTGATAGGAATTACGAGAATGTATTTGCTATGACCAGTTATTTTCTGATCGTTGCTGACAGTTTCTGATTGTTGTTGGAACAAGCTTGCTGAAATCGAGCAAAACATATTAAATGAGGATCTTAGAAGGATGTTAACGTTTCCTGGGACATGCTAAACGAAATTAATAGTAAATATCAACATACAATGTGTTTAATACTGTTAGTTGAAAATTACGAAATTTAAACGGGATTTGTTCGACGAAATTGTAATTAAATTTGTTATTGCAAGTTTTCCGAATCCCACATAGGGCACTAATGACGTAAATAGTGAGAGCCAGCTAAAAAAATATTCCCAAAACATTTCACAGCGATATCAGGATTAAAAAAACATATGACATCTCACCATTAAAATCAAATCTTGAAAAAATGGTAACGAAGAATAATTTTTTAATGAAAATTGTGTTTTATTCAATTAAAACTAGGTGTAGTACAATTTTTTATTTTTGTTCAATTTGGGGGGAGAGCGGAAACAATACACTTATGATAATTAAAATATGAGACGTATACTTGTGATTTCAAAGTATTTAAAAAACGTTGAAAAACTCCGTCAATAACAGTACCACTGTTAGTTGTTGAAACATTTCGATCCATGTTAATTTCGAGTTTAAGTGCATCATTCAAAAAAATACGAAATCTTCTCCAATAAACCGTGACATAAATTGAGTCATTGAAAGCCAGAATGATCTAAGTCACAAAAACGAGTTTTATTAGTTAACCACTGGAAGTTCATTAATTAATAGAAATCTACTTTCTAGCCAAATCTGAACCCTGTATATTCATTAGTTTGTCTAGAGATGGCGCTATTTATTCTGCCTTGAAATAATATGCGCAGAGTGTTAACAGCCAGACTGGTACAACTGTGACTTAGACCACTTTGGTTTTAAATGCTATACTTGCGATAGGTTTGTTTATGTTTCCAATAACTTCCATAAAATGAGTTCGGATGAGTCTTCAAGTGATCCTTTCAGTGCTAGTGGAAGCGAATATGAGCCAGAGGAAACAGATTACTCTTCTACAGGTAAAACAAAATCCTTTTTAAATCATTTCAAAAATAAACATAACCTAAACTTATTTCAGACGAAAATCAAGAAGTAGAACTTAACCAGGCTGGTACTGCTAGAATTTGGGAAAATGGGGAAAATCAGGATATATAGCAGGGAAGTCAGGAAGATCAAAAAGCTCAGCAACCAGATGGTATTAAGAGTAAGAAACGTGTCGGAAGAAAACGTTTTAGAGAACCGCAAAAAATATAAAATCAGTTCGGAAACGACGAAGGAATACAGGGCAGCAATACACCAGTACATCTGGGAAAAATGTACCGGGAAAAACATTTGTAAATTTGAACTGCAATTGCAAGAAGAAATGTTTTGTTGGAATAAACGAGTTGGATAGAAAAAATGCGTTTGAGACTTTTGGAAGATGGGAGAATTTACTGTACAGAATTCATTTATCTGTGGCTTAGTCAAACAAAATGAAATTAAAAGATCCCGGACACGGGACGGATCCAAACCAGCGTTATTGGGTAAAAACTAACAATATTTCTTTCAATGTATGTAAGCAATACTTCCTGCAAACCCTTCAAATATCTAATGGCCGACTGGAAAGGGCCCTTAAAAAGGCACGAACCTCCTCGCCGGGCGAGGATTTACGTGGCAAACATGAACCAAAAAATAAAACACTAGAAGAAAAAGTACAGGATGTTCATATGCACATCAATAGTTTTCCTGCCTACAAATCACACTATACATTCAGTCATAACCCCAATAGGAAATTTCTTGATTCCATCTTAAACATAAGAATAATGTACAACCTTTACAAGGAAAAATGTGAAATCGAAGAAAGCACCCCTGTATCAGAAGCAATGTATAGAAGGATTTTTCATCACGATTTTAACTTGCACTTCCACGTTCCCTCAAAAGAGGGCGATGTATTTAAGGCCAATGTGGGGTCCAGAGGGTCGTTCATCTAGCATTCACTCAATAATACGTCGAAGAACAATAACAACTCTTTATTTCCACTTTATAATTCGTGATCATTTTATACATGTGTCAACTCCACGATGCTTCTTCGCCCACTGGGGAAAACCGTGTTGCCAGCTCTCTGAAATCAGAGAGAGCGAGAGAGAGAAAAGGAGTGAGGTAGATAACAGCTCCCACACCAAGATTGTCTGCGCTACCGATGAGCATGAAAAACGAAATTTGCAGACACAACACACCTTGCATTTACAAAAGGCCGAAAATGCAAGAAATAGTATGGCAAGAGACAAAGGAATGACAATTTTGAACAGAGAAAAAGTTTACAGTTTCACCTTTGATCTAGAAGAGGCACTACCCTATTCAACATTAACTTGCTCCCTAGCATATTACAAAAGAAACATATATGTCTACAACCTGGGCATACACGAATTGGCCGAAAACGAGCGATCTTTTATGTATGTATGGGATGAGATTACAGCATCCCATGGTGCCCAAGAAATCGGATCGTGTATTCGCAAACACATCTTGTCCAACGCAAAACATGCAAATCACTTCATAGCTTACGGTGGACAAAACCGAAATTTTAAGCAATGCCTTTTTTGGCTCAAACTTCTGGAAGATGCAGATATTAAGTATGCTAAAGACAGAATCAAATACGTGCCCGAAGACTGGTTTGGAATAATAAAGAAGTGTCGACCCAAAAACCCATTTTTTGTAACTGAAATGAAAAGACAAAATTATTGGAAGAATCAGTGACCCGGCGAAATAAAAATGAAAACAATGGACCAGTATCGTGGCTGACGATAATGTGGTTAGATTTTGAGAAAAACAAACCTTATAAGATTTTCGATGAGGAAACATTGAATGAGTAGTATCCTTTTGAAACTATAGCTCATAATCAAAAAGGTGCTCATAAACTCATGAAAAATATTGAATTGCCATTACTTTATAATTCACTTCCTGTCAATGAAAAAACGAAGAAAGATATTTTTCAGTTTATTCCTCCCGTTCATCAACAATACTTTAAAGGCATTATTGGAAATCCAAATGTTGAAGAAATTGGTCCGCTTGAAGCAGTTGAAGATGAAGAAGATATCTAGTTCCTCTTTGTTTATTTTATAAATTTAAATTAGTTTTATATTTTGTATAATAAAAAATGGCGTTACGTTTTTGATTTAAAAGTGTAATAATTTATTAGATTCTATATTTATACACAGCATCGATGAAAGGCAAAGTGGTCTAAGTCTCAAATTCTTTAAAAAAAAATTGATACAATTATAAAAATCCAGTTAATTTTGATTTAAAAATTCAAGTTAGCTTTATCCTAAGGCACATACCACAAAAAAGTTTTAATTTTTATTTTCAGGATTTTTGAATAAAGCTTTAACTTTAAAGCCATTATTCTCAAAATGATTTCCCTGCGACTTGTACTATTCTGGCTTTCAACGGCTCAATTAACCTCAAAATTTAATCAAACTAAATAATGAAATATTTATTCATTATTACTCAATTGCATTTTTTATTAATTATCTGCACTTTTTTCAAACACTTAATAACAACAGTAAATAAAATTATTAAAATAGTTTACGCATATAAATTAATTCATATAACAACAAACTTTATACACAACACTGTAGCTCACGTGCATAGCTGATGCATACACTGTTGGCTGACAATACCGACCTCTCGGTAAATTCGTTGCTACCATCTGACGGCGAAATTTACCACCGCTCACGCTCATTGGTCAAATCAAATAGCGAGCGCTTCACTGGCTTTCTGTTACACACTTCCGTCCCATTTCACGAAATCACTGCCACAATTTGAAGGGAACCGAACGGAAAGATGTTACACATCAAAAATTGTCAAATAATAAGTGTTTCATACAGGGTGTTTTGAAAAAAACATGAAAATTCTACTATTAAAAATATAACTGAAATTTTTCGTTAATCTTTTTTCGAGCTTCCTTATGCGAAAAATGTAATTTTATAGCAGATCCACATAGAAAGCGGTAGTTTGGAAACGAAAATTAAGCGAGATTTGTTAGACGAAATTTTAAATAAATTTGTTGCAGCAAGTTTTCCGAATCAAAAAAATATCTTAATCCCAAGAGGACGCTAGTTACGTACCAATCACCCTCTATGAGAGCCATCTTAAAGAACATATTCACCAGAGTTTAAGAAAAAATTTTCCTCAAACTACTAAAAATATCAAAGAAATTTTTTGTGAGTTTTTTTTCAAGCTTCAAAATGAGAAAAATGTAATTTTTTACCCGATTCTCATAGAGACTGGTGGTTTGGAGAAAAAATTTTATATATTTTTTTAACCACCTCTTAAAATGTTATCGCATTTCGATACTTACTTGTACATGTTCGTTAACTGTTGTCTCAACTCGTTCATTTCGACGTTCTTGAATTTGATAGCTTTGTCGACATTAACGAAATTTTCGTGTTTCATCGACGTCAATATTTTTTCCAAATCATTTTTCTCCTTCGTCAAATTCTTACACATTTCATCTTTTCGCTTGGAATCTTGTTCCAAGACAACGAAAAGTTTTTCTTTTTCTTCCAAATGAAGTTTTTTTTCGGCCAATTGCACGCCCAAGTCTTTTTCTTTTTCCTTTAGTTCTCTCTGTTCTTTTTCGAAAGTTTCCGACGCTATTGCCAAGGTTTTTTCCGTGTCTTCCAGACAGTTCTGTAATTTCTCTATTTTCGTTTCCAAATTATTAAGTAACTTCAGTCTTTCTTCGTATTCTTTGATTACCGTATCTTTGGTATCAAGAAGATTTTTCAAATCGCTCAATTCATTTTTTAAATGTTCTATTTGCGTATCTTCGAAATGAACTTTTTTATGGGATATTTCGGTGGAATTTCTAGTTTGTACGACGGAATTAGCTGAATTCGGTCCGATTATAGAAGACAATTCCGCATCCATCAAAGTTTCATCCGATTTTCTCCTTTTTGCAAACAAATTAGGACTCATCAGAGACTCGCTATTGTTTCTACTTTCCATTCTTCTCACTTGATCGCCTTGACTTAAATCCAAAATACTAATCAGCTCTTCTAAATTTGTACCGTTATTTTTTATATTCGCCAAAGTTTGCAGATCCTTTTTATCTAAATTCAAAGACATATAAGCGTCTAACAATTTTTCTGTATCGTCCAATTTCAGTCTTAATCTCTCCATGTCGTGATTCTTATCGGAAATTATGTTTTCTACTAAATTAGGCACCATCTGGGATTCGTTTTGGATCTTCTTTTTCATGTGAGCGTTGTCAGAACGAAGTTTGTCAATTTCTTTTTGCATATCGACGATGAGTTCATCGTCTTTGGTGCAACTAACTTCGTTTTCTAAATGTCTGAGTCTCTCTTGAGTTTCCGTCAACGATACCACCTGGTTGTTGATGTATTTTTCTTTTTGTTGTAGTTTTTCACGCAAAGAAGTTATTTCGTTTTGCATATCGTAAATTTTCAATTCTAAAGAGGTGTTCGTCTGTTTTTCTATGTTATCGGCTCTGATTCGTTGCTCGTCTAATCTAATTTGGAAATCCGAAATGAGCACCAGCTGCTCTTGGATTTGTTTTTTCAGATACTCCCGTTCACCGGTAGTTTCCTGCAAAAACAACAGAGAATATTGACGTTTGTTAAATGCATTTGTCAGTCGATATAATCACCTCCAATTCCTGTTTTAACCCGAAAACTTGCATTTCCAAGTCCCTAATTCTCTTCATAGCCGCGTCTTCGGCCCTAGAGTGTCTAATCAGTTTTTCCCTCAGTCTAGCGAGTTGTTGCAAAGGCACTTCGCAGTCTTCCATTTTTTTCGGACTCTTCGGTAACACCTGGAATTGAAATAAATTAATTTTAAATAATTTGAATAATCAAATACGTTTACTTACAATTTCTCTTGCGGATAAATCTTCTGAAGGCGAACTACAATTGGTACTCGCTGTAGAATGGAGGGTTTCGAGTTCTTTGGTTTTTCTATCGACTTGATTTTCAATTTCGTAAAGCTAAATTAAAAAAATTTAGATAATCTCTTAAAAAAATGGGAAATTGTTTACCTGGTTACGGATCTGTTTGGTCGCACCCTCGTTACCGGAGAGTTCAGTCTGTAATCTCAATTTTTGTAACTCATTTTCTAATTGCTCGATGTGTTTGTATAACTCAGAAATGTTCGAAATATCCTTAAAATCATCTCCTTGTCTACTACTGTCTACCCCTTCTTGTTGAGCTGAAATATAAAATCATCGATATACAATGTGATTCTCAAAGTACCGGAGAGCCCCCACATGCTTGCAAAATGCAAAGTACTATAGAATCTCAGTAAGTAACACCTGGGAGATTACTGGATAGAAGAAGAAGACTTGTCTGAACCGAAGACTACGGATATCCTAAAATTCCTTGGAGGAATAGAACTAAAGAAACTACTAATCTCACCAGGAACTGAGTAGAAGAAGAATGCACAATAGATCTTTTGGGTCTCAGTGAATGTTCACCCCAAATACAAAATACCAACTATTTTTTTCATTTTCTCAGGAACTACTGCCGATTTTGTACGACCAGAGCGGTCAACATCATCTACGAGGGTTGTCTTTTAAGTGTTGCATATAACAACATAGGTACTTGGCGGCTGTCAAGAAATATCAAATGTCAAAATTAACTGTCATGTTTAGTTAACTTAACGCCAAAGTTTCAGACCGCTTAAAGTTGTACCTAAACTGAATTTTTAAACTTGATGAGTCAGTCGAAAAATGGAATTTAAGCCGAGAAAATTTTTTACAATTTCCGAAGACAGTTGTCTCAACAAGAATGCCTTGCCGAGTTCGTTTCTGTTTTGGGCAATGAAGCACCACATCAGTCGACAATTTCTCGTTGATATGGAGAATTTAAACGTGGACGGATTAATCTTAGCCACGATCAAAGAACAGGTCCACCAACAGCGGCAGTCACCCAGGAAAACGTCGATGCTGTACATAAGCTGATCCAAGAAGATCGACGTGTCACATATCATGAGCATCGTTGGGCATTACAAAGACCACAATTCAAAAAAAATTACATGAAGATTTATCCGTTTCTCGTTGGATACCGCATCTGTTGACGGAAGAACAGAAAGCAATTGGTGTTAAAAAACTTAAATATATCCAGTATTGTCAGTGGTGGTGAATCCTGGATTAACTTTTATGAACCCGAAAATAAATGTAAGTCAGCTGTTCCAAGATGAACCAGAACCGACGAAAGTCATCCATTCTCGAAGTGTTTCCAAAAAGATGGTGGCGACATTTGTCTAAAAAGCGGGTCATGTAGCAGCAATTCCTCTGCAAGATCAAAGAGCTTTTACTGCTGATTGGTACATATTGATTTGTTTGAGGGAAGTAATTGCATGGAATCCATGGAAGCCAACAAGACCGACATAATTAATACACATTAAAATCAAAATAAAGAGTATGATATTTACGTAGAAAGTATTGGCCCACGTCTCTGATAGTAGCCTGAAAGATTTATTTAACATAATTTAGTAGGGTACTTCCCGCCAACTATGACAATAATATTTCAAATAGTTTTAAAGTACTGGTCACAAATAATTTGCAAATTTTTAAATAAAACAAAACACCCTGTAGCTCTGACAGGAGACACATTTTATCTAGGTGCTTTGAGTGAAATCTTGATATTTTGAGCTCAGTTAAAATATTTTCAATCAGTAATGTGATCTTTTTAAAAATATCAATACGTACCAATAATATTTTGTAGTTTGTTGATGGCTTTTAAATATTCATTAACTTCCACACACTTCGATTCGGTTTGCGATTCTAAATCCCGTATGATGTCTCGTAGAACTTTTATTTTTTCTACGGCTTCGTTACGTTCTGTTTCTACATCTTTAATTTTCTGAGTTGAGGCAATAAGATCAGAAGTTTTTTCTTGCAATTGTTGTTCGAGTTGTTCGATCTAAAGAATACAAACATGAAGATGTTAATTATTGTTTAAAAAATTGGATGTAGTGCATGAACAAAACCATTTTTTTGCAGAAGCATTTGGTGATAAGAAAAAATAATAATTTACAACGAAGAATCAAAAACTGCTTGAAAAATACTATAAAATTAAGCATAATAATAAATAGAAGACCCCGATCTACTTTTTGGACAAATTTTTCATTGTTTGAATTTTGATGGTTAGGAAAAGCCAGAAAAAATTAAAATATTACAAGAATTGTTAACTTTTTATACGAAAAATCTATTCTATTAATGAACAAGTCAAACTTTTGTGTTATTATTTACATGCTTTTTGTTTGAATACAAAAAAATCAAAATAACTTTTCGACAATGAAACGTTAGATTGGAAATTATGAAATTACTTTCAATCCATCATACACAACAACTAGAACACGAAGTAACATGGTTAAAAGGTAAAAATAACCTGTGGATATAAATAAACGCGTCCCTCTTTAAATTTCAAACTTCGCCCAAATTCAAAACTTCTTCGTTTCTATTTTTAGGAAATATAGTATTAGTCGAGGCGTTTATGTTAGTTGTTTAATTGTGAAATTTTTGAAATAATTAACGAAAAAAGAAACATTTATTGAATAAGAACATGGATTGATTAAAAAGTTCGTGCAGTCGATTAAAAAAAAAACACTTTTTCGGTATAATATCATATAAGCTCGATAGACTTTGATGTTCCTCTAATAATTTTATTCCATCGCTGAAATGGATTGCTAATATGCACAGTGTTTCCGCCCTATTAGTTTGATCAGTTCAAATTGGTGTTAATGATAATGTCCCTAAAAATATGAGCAATTGCTCTTTGAATTTAGAATTCTAGAAAAATTCTTTTCGATTATTTTACAGCACGTAAAAATTGCTATTATTGTTATTTATAATTTAGGATCAAAATAAACAGGCATTCACTATTTCGCTAATAAAATATTTAGAAATCTAAAAAAATGTTCTTAGAAAGTAGGAAATTTCCAATAAAATATTCCAAACTCCGAGAATTCTATCTCTATTACCGAATCGGCACACTCTCGCTGAAGACAGACACAAAACATTTCTTTAGTATAAAATTTCAATTTTAAAATTTCAATAAAGATTGCTGTCATCTGAACACTTGAAAAAATAAAGCATTTGATTGAATTGGGAAAGCATTTGTGTTGATTTTTCAAAAAGTTATACAATTGTTTACTAAATACCATCTCTACATGCCTATTCAGCGCACCGAAAATGGGCTTTTCTCGTCCGCTAAAATACGTCATTATTTTGCCTAGGATATGGAATTTTAGAATAAGAGTTTTTTTTATACCTATATAAATGTGCCACAAAAGGAATTTTTGTGGGGATGTGGCAATAATACCAGAGTGTATCCTTTTAAAAATTTATTTCCTTTTATGCAAATAGTTGGCAAATATTTCTTCTTAAATTAAATGTGTCACTATAAAAAAATAAATATATGCAATTGATCTATTAGATAAGAAAAATAATGAAGTTTTATCAATTATTTAAAAAAAAAGATCAAATCAAAAAGTCAAATTCATAATATTAACGCTTGTCAAAATTTGGAATAAACCAATTGAAAAATATAAATTTGAAAACCAGGTTCTGAAAAGAAAAAAGAGAGGAGCGTTGCGATATAAATAAAATGATTAATTTTTGGGAGTTTTTAAGAAGTTAAAAAAATTTTCAACGTAGAAAATCATCAATTAACTGAATAAACTGAAATTATAAATAATGGTATTACCACAGTCAGACTTCTAAATCTTCGCAAGATAAAAGGCAGAATAGAAATAATTGACATAGAACTTCATGGTATGAAGATTTAAAATTGTTGTGAGAGGAAGAATTTAGCGAGGGAAGTATTTTTTTATTTATTTATTGAAATTGGGAAAAACTTAAGTTATTTAAATCAGGAACAAAATTTAAATTTCTATATTGCAAAATTATAAATTATCAGAAACTTGATAATATTTTGGACATTTTAAAAATTTAAATTTAAATAAAACGATTGGGGGGATATATAATAATATTCAAAAAACAATAATAATTCTTCATACTAAAATTTAAATAGATATTTTCCTTATAAAGACTATTTAATGTAATTCTTCACTGTAACAATATAATTCAGTTTAAAAAAAAATTCTGGACAATTTTATTAAAACAAAAGGTACATTATTGAACCACAACCTGAGAGGAGTTTTGGCTGGGGCATCTTACAAAAAAATTATTAAAAATAAAAATAATGACTAAATTAAAAATCAATTTAGTATATTGAGGTGACATTCAATGAGACCTAAAATATCTATTGCGCCCTCTTTTCTTCTAATTAGTTCCTTAGGAAAGTATCATAGAATAGTAGTTCCTTTCGACCTATTTCCCGAAGGAATATTAGGATATCCGCAGGCTTTAGTTTAGGTAAGTGTTCCTATTCTATCCAGTAGTCTCCTAGGTGTTGTGCACTAGTATTCTGTATTGCTTTGCAATTCGCAAGTATCTGGATGGAGGTTTGAGGTTTCTTCTTCCATTCCACAGAATCTCATAGTGCAGTTTTACTATGGCTTGGGCATTCATTTGTTCTCACCAGGTAGTAGTTTCCCACGATTACCTTTGATTATCTAAGCCCTACTATTTTCCAATGGTCAGATCTTCTCTCCTTTTCGGCGTTGCCTATTTCATCCAATATTACATAGGAGCTGATACCACAAAAGGGTTCCGGCCCCCAAAAGAGTGTTTTAGCTCCTCGCTTTGCCAGTTCATCTGCTACACCTTCAGAAGACCACACAGAAAGTTGCCCTCGAAAGATGCAGAGAAATGTGTGGAAAAAACAAAAAAGACCCAATGGCTATACACAAGGGTTGTTAGACCAATGATAGCCTATGGATAAGTAATGTGCTGAACAAAGACACTGAAAGTGGGAGCTGTAAGGTTATTGAGTAGCACACAAAGGCTTGATTGCCTGTATATTACGGGATCCATAAAAACCCTTTCCCACAAGTGCGATGGAATCTGCATGAATCTGCCTCCACTACAGATTTTTATACAAGGCGAAGCCTGATCTGTAACGCACAGATTACTGCCAAACGCACGGTGCTGACTATCGAAAGCTTATCGAGGAGCTAAAAGCGATTGTTGCAACGGCCACGAGATATAGCTTTGATAATAAGTTCCAAATAACTACAGCAGGTAGAGAAGACTAGGAGAAAGGTGTACCCACACAGGCTGAGGAAACCTGGTATACGAATGGGTCCAAGACAGAAGTAGGTGTAGGAGCCGGAATTGTATGGCTAAAACAAAGGATAGCTATTCCAATAAGCCCATCTAAGGACGTCACAACTTTCCAAGCGGAATTGACGGCGATTCACAACTGTGTTGAAGAAATTAAAAGACAGGAAAGGACATACCGTTCAGTTACCATCTTAGCCAACAGCCAAGCTGTACTGAAGGCATTTGATTCCATAGAAGTCAATTCTAAGCTAGTATGGGATTGCATAGGTGCTTTGAACGCACTTGGAGACCATTGCAAGTTTTTGGCAGCATGGGTACCAGGGCACGAGGGTTATAAGGGAAACAAATAGGCGGATGAAACGGCCAGACAAGGTTGATCAATGCCATTCATTGGACCGGAACGCTTCTGCGGCGTCGCAAAGTCGACAATAAATATGGCAACAAGGAAGTGGGTAGCACAGATCTCTAGAATGGTGGGTAATTTTACCAGGACAGACAGGCGAAACAGTTAATTAGAGGACATTCGCCAACTTTTGCGGCAAATCTAATAAGCAAAGATAGGAAAACTGTCAACGCCGTAGTAGGTACGTTAACATGGCACTGTAAGCTTAATAGGCACGCAAAGCTAATGGGGTTGACAGGTGAAGTCATGTGCAGATTCTGTTACCTGGAAGAGGAAACTGCAGGGCACATCCTATGCCAGTGCGACTGCCTGGCGAAAGTGCTGTTTCTTGTATTAGGCAATGAGAATCCACCGGCAAGAAATTACACGGAAGATTCAGTCTCGAGGCTGATTGGCTACTTAAAAAGAGTCGGGAGAATGTAATCTAGATTCAGAGGACCATAAGAGATCTGAAAAGGTCGCAGTGGAATAGGCCGATTAGCCACCTCATCAAATCGAATCTAATCATCTGCTATTTATTTTCCTTTTATTCCAGTATGTCATGGGAACTACAGTAAGGTGACGATGTTGTTCTCGCCTAGTTCATTGAGTTTTCATAGGCATTCCCATACCATTTTAGAAGTGATTACGCAAGAACTAAGCGCTTTAATTGCTGCTTGATAATCCTATGCCCAGTGATGTGAGTCGGTCATATGACCGCGTCATTTTGGTGGTCATGACGTCGGTCACGGTCATGTCACATTCGAAAATGACCGCCAGGTCATTTTGCACATAACCTTATCTGTATGTTAATAATATATTCATATTAATTATATTATTTATAGATATTCTTATTACTTAAGTTACCTAAGTATATCTTATACAACAGTTATTGTTGTATAATTTATACATTTAGTATTTTAGTACCATAGTCCATAGTACCTTTAAAATTTTTAGTGTGATATTGGTGTTCTTTTTTATTTATGTTAATAATAAATTGTTTATTTCTTATATCCTATATCCTTTTTTTCATTTTAAGATAATGATTCACATATCTGCATTTCACGTCTTTCTGCATTTAGGTATATTTCAAAAATTAATGGATTGTCAAAGATTATGAAAATGACCAAAATGACGGTCATATGACGGTCATTTGTCACAATGTTTAAAATGACCGTCATTTTACATCACTGCCTATGCCTTCTATATATTCTATCAATATTGAACTGGCCAAACCTTTCTATGGCGTGAATTTTCGCTTGAAAGATACTTGTGATTTTTCCCAAGCTTTCGAGGGGTTTGGTTCTTGGCCCGTACACTCCTAATCCAGTTCCTTCTATTGCTTTTGAGACGCCTGTATATCATTGAATGACATCCTTCTAAGTCTGGTAATGATGTTGGGATCATATTCCTTCTTGTTACTGAATTTCTCTGCCTTTGCCTGTGGCATATCTCAGGATTTATGATTTCTGGAAAGCGAGGAGGTTGTTTTTTTTAATGATTCCCTCTCTACTTAGTCTGTATAGCTTGTCCTTTCTGCAATACTTTCCATCACCATATGTAATGGCGTTGAGAATCACATCCAATGCCGCCGTTGAGCATATTTTCAGTTTATAGTAGTCAGTTTTTTAAATGGCTTTCAAACATATACGCTTATATTTATTTTCCTTAACAACAATAAATAACGGTTATATTATTATGAAAATTCTCAGTTTTTTGGATTCTTGTAGGTATAATGATAGTATAGTTCATCACACGTCCAAAAATGCTTTTCCCGTGCTCGGCTGCGCCTCACTTCATAATGTTTTGTTCCAAATGGGCTTTATTATTTCCAGTGTTTAGATGACAGTAGAATTTATTTAATACTATAAAAGATTTATTTTCGGCGTTAAATTCAGATTGTGAAAAAATGAAGATAGAATTCTAGGAGTTTGGGCATTTTAATCGCATCTGAGATATGGATGAATTCTTAGACTTGAATTAAATTTTCAGTTAATAAATTAGTAGAATTACCTGTGATAGTGCGTGTCTAATTTCTCTACATCTACTGTAAGCACCATCAACCTGCAAAGCATTTAAACAAATCCGTGCAATAATAATAAAAATTATTTATTTCAACAGTGCAAGTTAGTTATTAAAAAAAGCACAATCCTGGTAGTAATCGATTATTTCGTTCCAAAACAAGGCTATCATCAGCATGTACCACCAGAAATAGTGTCGTTCTGTTTATGGAAGTATGTAAATCGAATAAATTCTTTTAGTCATTGAAAACATAAACTATTAAAACTTGTTTTTAAGTCGGAAATATGCGCCAATAAATTTTATTTGCGACAGATATTCCATTATAAACATGCAAACTTACTCATCTTGTTTATAATTGTCTTCTGCCAACCTCATAATGTCTTACCACTCTCTAAATACAACTTAAACGAGTAAACAATAAGTCTTTAGTTTAATCGTACTCAAATTACTCAAAAAACTGAGAATATTTTCTAGCTGTCCATTATCAACACTATAAGCAGGATTCATAAGCTAATAATGTGATTGAATTAAGAAGTGGTGAATTGAATTTTAATAATGATAGTCTGGTCAACAAGTGCGTTTCAGGACAAACTTTTTTCTCCGCCTCCGAAAAATAGCATTCGATTCGGAATAGAGTGTAGATGATTTTTGAAAAAATTCAAGTGTCGCTTGCAAAAATTGCAAAAGTTTCAACAATTAACTGAAAAAAATGGGGTTTGGTTTTTTGCAAATATCTCAAAAACCATTTGACATTTTTCAAATTTGAAAAAACATTCAAAAAGAAGAGAAAATTTGCAATGAAATAGTTCGGACTCCCGGAAGTCTATCTCTATTATTTATCATTTTAATTCAACGCCGAAAATAGGTCTCCACGAGTCATTTTCGTTATGCGGGCGCCTCGTCAAAAGCAAAAAAAATCAAAGTATTGAAACATTCTAAACTTCTATGAGGCGATCTTGTTAAGTATGTATATAGGAAGGGCTCCACGACGCGAAAAATTTCCAAGACAATTATTTAAAAAAAATTCAGTTTTCAATAAACAAGGTAGTTCAAGAACATTTTGTTAATAAATAATTGCCTAACTTGTTGAAAAATTAACTTCAAGAATTTTTTCCAACGCCAATTAATTATTTGAATTATTTAGAATCCACTATCATATTTTCAAATTAACAATATCTTAAAAAATTATTTTAACGAGGTGCCCACATACCCAAAATGACTCGGCGTTGAATTAAAATTATAAATAATAGAGATAGAGTTCCGGGAGTCGGAACTTTTTAATTGGAAATTTCCTCCTCTTTTTGAAATATTTGCAAAAAAACAAACCCCATTTTTTCGGTTAATTGTTTATAACTTTTGCAAGCACCACTTGAATGTTTCCAAAAATCCTGTAGAAGTGTTAATAACAAGTCAGCTGCTAATCATTATATTCTCAATTTATATTTAAATATTACATTATTTGTAAATTCATGGTAATATATTAACTTCTTTCTCTTTCTAGAAATGTATTTCCTTTAGTATTTACGAGTCCAAACCTTCTAGGAACACATAGTTTATTATTGAAGACAAGGAGTCAACGTTTGTATATCTTGACGAGTATTATACAAATTTAGATAAACCCAATATATAATCTATGAACAGTTAAGCTCTATTCTATACACAAAAGATCTTTTAAGTCGCAGTGTGGTAAGGCGAATCGACCCCCTTGTTTTCTAATCTAATCTATACCGTATTCCAATGAAACGCTCTGTATAATAAAAAGTTGGCAAATAAAACAAGCAAAAAACAAACGAAATGTTTTAGTAAAAAAAAGATAATGTATAAAATTGTACTTACTTCGGAAGCTACTATTTCCGAATTAACTTTATCCTTGTCTCTATCCTTGAGTTGATTAAATAAAACATCGATTCTCTTTTGCGCCTCGTCGCGTTCCAATTCTCGTTCCATTGCTTGTTCTTCGAGAAACTTTTGAGTCGTCCTGTATTTTTTGTCGGCTGCTTCGATCTGAAAAATATTCAAGTGAATAAAAAAACCAACCCAAAAATTCACCGTCCGATATGAAAGAAGTTTATTTGTTATTTGGATGATTAAATTTAACTTTAAGTTAGGTTAGAATCGTAAAAATCAAGATTGACTTGACTTAACTTCATATTTTAAAACCAAATATTGAATACCTCGACAAAACCCGACGACTGACATTGGAATTATGATTAACAGTAAACATAACCTATACACACACTGACATGTGTCAAAATGATTCCGATCCGCCATTTGCAAAGTGATTGTAGATCTCGAATAATTTTCCTGTGATATCATATATATATATATATATATATTATCAAAAACCCAATTACAAACTTGTCATGGTCTGACAATAAAATAAAAGGAGTGTAAAGTGTTGAAGAAGTGAAAAAAACCATATGAACATTACTTTTTTTCCGTAAAGGAGAAGGAATTTAGACAATTTAGGGAAAAAGCTATAGAAAGAAGACAATCACACTTACCTGTTGGATGAGGTCGCAACGGTCTCTTTTAGATTCATCTTTAACCTTCTCTACGACTCTGCATAATTCTTCAATAAGATGTAATAAAGAGGGATCTGCACCTGTTCGTGATTGGTCTAATACACCTCTAGCTTTTTCTTGCAACTCAGCCAACATATTCACGGTATCACCTAAAAAATGATACAATACATTGTTGCGATTGTTTGATAAGAGCAAACACTATGGACAGTAGAGGTTATGTTTGGTTAACTTCATTCTATCCGAATATATGTTGATATAGTTTGCACATTTGTATCGTTTGTAGCAATCATGAAGACAAAACATAATCAAAAAAATTATCTCTTGATTGCAGTTGCAAGCCTTTCGCAAAACATAAATATGGTCAAAAGAATTACCGACGAAGGAAAGATGTTCATACGGGAAGCCAAAGCTTTTTTCGAAAAATATATCGATCTTTTAAAAAGTTTAAATAAGTCAAAGACGTGGGGATATCACCAAACTGTATGGAGAACAAAAAATGGAGACTCTTAGTGATGCCGAATTCAAGAGAACTCTCTCTGAAAAAGATAGTGAAATAAAAACTAGACGTATTCTTATTCTAAGTAATTTACACGACAAGAGGTGCATAGAATGTATGACGAAAGAAATCATGTATCGACAAAAACAATTCGTGAGCGGTTCCGAGAAGAATTGCCTGATGTACAATGTAGTTATTAACTGGATACATGAAACTGGTTTAAGGTTTTAACAAACTAATAATGGAAACTTTTAATGGAGCTTCCTGCGGTTACAACCAAGAGGTTACAGTTCCTTAAAATATTTCGAAGAACTAGCTACCAGCTTATATAAACCAATTTTGGATAAGACTTGGATTTTTAGCAAAGGTCTAATTTGGACCGTTACGGAAAATCAATGGATCACAACGTTTTCCGCCATATTATTGCAAGTACAGCGGCATTAAAATGGTTTGGTCGGAAAGTAAAAGAATTTAAGATCAGAAAATATTAAAACTAATGGATATCCAAATGATGTAATTCGAACTTGCAATAGATAAAACTCTTAAAAAAAACACAGACCATTTGAACATTACATGGAACATTGCGACAAACTAATTTTGAAATAGGTACTGAGAAATTGAAAAATTTGTAGACGCTTCCAATATCGATCCTCTCATAATAACCGATGTTCATCAGAAGATTTTTTAGATGATGAAGACAACTGATATTATTTGTTGGATCTTTCGTTTTTATATTTTTAATTTTTTTGTGGCAGAGATTTTGTATTCGTTTTGTTAATTATTTTGGGAAATCAAACCACAATCTTGTGTGTGTGTGTTTATTTTTTTTGGCCCTGGTTTTTAACCAATTAGCCAGCTCTATAATTTTTATCCATTTTCCGGGTTATCTATAGGTTTTTATGAGGTTAAATGTTAGTATATTTATATTGGTTACATTTTCATTCATTTCTCGATACATTTGTGTTCGGATTTCTTAGTAAATGTTTTTTTTCATTAGTTTTATTTTATTTTATTGTAAGTATTTCTTTTTATGTTATTGTATATTTTTTAATTTCTTTATTATTTTTTTATTCAAAACCACATTTTTTTAAATATTTTTCAATACAATATTTCAGAAGCGTTCTGTGATGCCTTTTGGCATAAAATAAAATAAGAAATAAATTCCCTTGAAACTATTTTCAATAAATCATTCATTCATATATTTGGGTTGTGCTCATCAGCCCAGGTACTTGAACTTAATTTTTGTACCATTTCTATCTACTTCCATTCCAGATGCTTCGTGTCTTCTATAAAGGCCACTAGTTTGACAAGAGGGATGTTCAGTGGTTGCATTAATTCCTCTCCAAAGTGCTTCCGTCTAAGTTCTTGTAAGTTCTCGCAGAAGCAGAGTATGTGAGTAGGTGTTTCATCATCAAGTTCAAATTTTCGATAAATCATTGAACGTTAAATACAGCCCACGAGGTCGACTGATACCGAAAGTCAAGTTTATCACGTATGTTTACTATATTCAATTATGTATGTAACATTCAATAGTAAATAATAATATGTACTTGGCCAGAAATATATATATGCTTAGAAGCAGACGATAACATATTCATATATTCTATTCAGATTCTATTATATTCATATATTCATAGTCAGATATGCAATTCAACATTTTATCCACAATCACAGTAATTTAGAATCAAATTTCATCAAAAAGTGATTTGCCTTTTCGCTTTGACATCAGCAAGTAGATACATTTGAACAATACATCAAAATTAAATATAACATTTCTGTCAAAAGAGTTTATTTACACAGTTGTTAAGTAATCTTTCACTAAGTAGTCTCTGTGAAGGGAGCGACTATAAATTCGACCCTAAAGTATACAAACCATAAACATTGAAGAAACATCATATTTTTGTTAACTTTTAACAGTTCATACAAATAAAGGGATATTATTGGGGAACACTAAACGGGTTCAATTTTTTCACTTTTAACTGCGAAAACAAATGAGATTTGGATGGTACTTCTGTACCATTTTGTTAAGATTTTCATATTTTTGATAACGTTTCAAAAATATTCATATAGATACCTTTTTAAATTCTTTTAGAAACAAATACACACAACCACCAACTTTCTTATTTCACAATTTCTTATTCAAAAATCAAAATAATTTAAATATAACATGCAACTACTAATGATATACTAAATAACAAAATAATGACCCAGTGTACGATTATGATAATAAACAAATGATTTGATATTTGTTATTGATCTTAGATTATTTGTAGATAAATAAAGATACAAAAACTGGACCTACCTAACCCATATGTATAAACACAGGACCGGCGTTCAATAGTTAGAAAAATGGTAATTATTTTTTAAAATAACCAAACGAATAAAAATTCCATTACCATTTGGAATATAAAGAAAGAGGTGCCCATATATTGATTGAAAAGTTTGCACTTGTACAAATTACTATTGTATGTATGCAGTTATAATTTTCACGAGCGCAGAAGGCACGAGCCTTTAGGCGTGTGCAGCAATTCAATCAAGTGGAAAAAGTAACTTTGTGCACCTATTGTAGGAACGCAACCACGTTTTAAAGAATAAATACCCCAACAATATACACTCACCTACAAAATAATCGATCCTCTAAAAAAATTGATGAAGTTTGACAATTAATAAATATGTTATTTTAAATTCGATATAATAATAATAATAATGTTTATTTGCAATAAAGAAACGGAGAAAAAAAGTACATACAACATTTACAATAAATAGATACAAGTACAAATAAACATAATTTACTCACAGAAGCAGCACAACTGCTTGTACGTGAGAATTGTAAATACAAAATACATCCATAATAGGAAGTGTTGAACTGCGTACCAGAAAACCTGCAATTGGTCTAGAGTTATTGAGACACCATCGAGTTGAACGCCTTAGATTTGCTAGGGAACATGAAAAGTGTAGTAACGAAGAATGAAGCAATATCCTATTCACGGATGGTTGAAGGTTTTGTGTTAGAACACCGGATGGACGTGAAAGAATTTATCGAAGAACTGGTGAACGTTTCCTTCTAAGCCATTTTTCTTCTAGAGTAAGTTTGAGAGTCACATATTATTCCTTTTGCAACGTTCATCGGAGACGATTTCATGTTGATACATAATAATGCCCGACCGCATGTTTCGAGAATTGTACGTGAGTATTTAGCCGAGTTTGAAATCCCATCAGTGAATTGGTCTGCTCGAAGCCCGATTGAGAGGAAAATATGATCTCGTGTACCAGCTCCTGCAAATTTACAGCAGCTTAGTGACGTTCTAATGGAAGAATGGAATCAAATCGACCAGGCTTCCATTCAAAACTTAATTGAGAGCATTCCAAGAAACATTACAGCTGTTATCCGTTATCAATATTAGAAAAGTTGAAAAAAAATCCGTTTGAAATTTCCAGATCGACTTATGAGACATATACATTCATTAATGGTGGCGACCGTATGTCCTAGAATTTGGGGAAAAATTCTTATAAGAAAATCGGCCGTAAAAAATGATTAAAAATGTTTTTGAATCCATAGTTTTTCGCTAGGTGTAAAAAATATCAACTTTAGAAACTACTGTCCTTATTCTACAACTTTTGTTAGTCATTTTTCTGTAGGACGTATTCTGAAGTGGTGGGGGAAGTGTTCTTTCGTTGACATGAAAAAGACTGTAACTTCCATATGCCTGAACCGATATTTAAAAATATAAACTCCATGTATAGAGCATTGAAGGTAGATTCTAGAAATAATAACACTGTTAATTTTTCAATCGGCAACTAGAGGGCGTTATGTAACACCTAGCTCTATTTATGATTTTTTTGTGAGAGGAGAAATTATGTTGCTAAAATTGTTTTGAAAATAAAATAACAATTAAAAACGCATCACAAAAATATTTATGAACATTACACAATGAAACAAAACTAAGGGAGCTACTAATAACAGAAATTTACAAAATGCACCTACTACCTAATTATTTTAAATAATACTCAAAATGCTTGACTCACCCTGTAGAGTTTACATTCAAAAGGGAAGACAACAAGAAGGTTTTGTGTGAAAGAGCTGGTGTCGTTCACCAAATAATACAAATTTTTGAGAAATTATACCAACTTAAAGAAAGAGTGTTCTCCATTTCTATATTTGAACGAAGCCTGGATTTTTGCTAAAAAGGACGAAAGTATATAGTCCATAAAACATACCAAAGGCGAAAGAACGACACATTATTGTGAATGCAGGAGGAAAGCATGGTTTGTTGATGGAGCGATCTCTTATTATCGTCAAAATTAAAATTGGCCGATTATCATGATACGGAGATGTTTGTAAAATGGATAAAAGCTAAATTTTTACCAGTTTTACATGAACCAACTGTTATTGCGTTGAATAATGCTCCGTACTAATCGGAAATCTTAAATAAGCAACCAAAAAATGCCTGGTCCGTCGATAGAATGAAAGAATGGTTAACGAACGAAAACAACATTTCCACAATATTGTTTCATACCGGAACTATTATTCAACGAGAAAAACTGTATATAGTAGATGAAATTATACTCAGTTATGGGCATCGTGTACTAAGACTTCCTCCTTACCATTGGCAATTTAATCCTATAGAATGTATCTGGGGAATATGCAAAACATATTGTGATAACCACATTGGTGGTAATGGGAATGCCTAAGCCAGAGTAAAACTGCACTAAGAGTTTTAACAGGTTTTCTGGCAGGACACTGTCGCTTGAATGGGCACCTTAAAAAGCTTAAAATAGTGGAGCAAGGAGAATGTAGATTCTGTGGAATGGAAGAAGAAACATCCATCCACATTGCATAGCAATCCAGAATTCTAGGGTACAACACCTAGGAGACTATTGGATGGAAGAGGGACACTTCTAAGTTAAACCCTACAGATATCCTAAAATTCCTCCGGCAAATAGGTCTAAAGAAGCTACTAGTCTCTGAGACTTTCCTGTGAAACTAAGTAGAAGAAAGAGGGCACAATAGATCATTTAGGTCTAAGTGAATATCACCCCAAAATACATACACAAACATTGGTGGTAATTGTTAATGACGAGGATGTTTTGGAAACCTGGCTACTTCTGAAGTTTGGGCAAAAACCGTAAGAACCGAATAGCAGAAATGTATCCAACTATAATTTACAATCCAAATGAAGAAAGTGGCGTCAGTGATTCTGACTACGACTGTTAATTTTATGATTGAAAAGACTATACGTACAACATAATTAATAGTTATTTAACCAAGTGTATTAATAAAGGCAATTAACAATCGCCCTTTTAATTCTCTTGTTAGTTATAAAACTTTTTCGTCGACTGTACAAGTTGTATTCAATATTTAAAAACTAAAAATATTTATTTGTTTCTAAAGTAAGTACTGTTAAAAATGAATCATGACCTTGAAATGTCACAGAGAAGGTCGCCGGTTCAAATGTCACCGTTTTCGCTTTTCTTAAATTATTTTTTGGATGTTTTAACACTAATAATTATTATAGTTTTGTAGAATAATATAATAAAAACAATAGGTAAGTCGAAAACTAGAAGTATTCTATACCGGAAGTCAATTTTACGGCTTTTTTTTCGAATATTATTGTATGTTTGATTGCCTATACCAAAATCGTTTATTAATAGGGATCATTAATGAATAATTTCAGATGTTGTGTAGGTAGGTACCTACATTAATATAGCAATAAACAAGTATGTATAATTGTTGTACTCAAAAAAGCAATTTTCAACGAAAACATACAGGGAGGCCATTTGAAAATAGAAAGTGAGGGGCGGCTGCCAAAGGACTGTTGAAGTGAAGTTGAAGGTGAGTGGAATAAAGTTTCTGATAAGTCATTGACGTATAAACCTCCTTGTCACCTACTATTAATGTCTATGATTATTCTTTACATTGATTGACAAGTCGTGTCATGTGTATTTTATATTAAGTCGGATTGAAGTTAATTAAAGCTAAATATCTTATTTAGTTTGTTTAATTTTGCTACAATTTAATTAACTTAATATGACCGACACTGATACGAAACTCCCGCCCAATGTGGCAAGGTACCTACGACCCGAGAAGTTCGATGTGGATCCCACCGCAACAGAAGCGGACCTAAAGTGGACCCATTGGAAATATACTTTTGACAATTTTATACTCGAAGAGATTCCTAAAGGTACCGACTCCATAAAGCTTAAACTTTTGATGAATCATTTATCAGCGCATATCTTTCCGCACGTACGTGATTCTTTCACCTATGATGATGCCATGAAGGTACTTGATAAAATATACCTCAAACCAAAGAATGTTATACTAGCTCGTCACTTACTAGCCACGCGTAAGCAGAAGCCTGACGAATCTATATCCGACTACGGAAGGTCACTCAGACTCTTAGCCCGCGATTGTAGCTTCGAAGCTGTCTCTGCTACAACGCATGAAGAAGAAGCTATAAGAGGTGCATTTATATCTGGAATACTATCACTGAAAATCCGGGAAAAATTACTTCAAGAAAACTCTCTCACCTTAGATAAAGCTCTCGATCAAGCTCTCTCCGTGGAAACTGCGGAAAGCGATTCCCGGGCCATGACCAGCGGAGTGAATGAAATAAATCTTAATGCTTTACCAGTGCCGTCATTATCAAGACGCACGACTAGAAACACCCAGAATCCCCGAGCTACTTTGGAAGAGCCAAGTAAATGGACTTGTTTCTATTGCGGAGGAACTACATCACACCGAAGACTCAAATGTCCAGCTTTCAGCGCCCAGTGCCAACTATGCTCCAAGAAGGGACATTTTGCTAATGTATGTAGAGCTATGAAGGTTACTAATAACGCCGTTACCTTTGAAGAATGTGTCTCGGACTCGGATGAGTCTGAAGTGGTTGCTAATGCTGTCTCAGCTGCCTCTCCATCGAGTCTTTCAAAGGCTACTATCCCCGTAACTCTCAACAACTATCACGCCGACGCGTTAATTGACACGGGAAGTTCAGTGAGCTTTATAGATGAGAAGATAGCAAGACTAATGCAGCTGAAACTGAAACCTCACAAACAGACTGTCACATTAGCCTCTCAAAATAACGTATCTTTCGTAAGAAGTGTTTGCTTTGCAACTGTAACTATGAACGAATGCTCACACAAACACAGGCCATTTCTCGTCGTCAGCAACCTTTGTGCTGATGTTATCATAGGCCATGATATACTTAAAGAACACTCCAGTCTCCAATTCAACTTCGGAGGATCTAAAGAACCTTTGGTCTGCAATGTAATGCAAGCTTCAGTGCCCCCCGCCTCAATATTTACTAACCTCTCTCCGGATATCAAACCTATAGCCGTGAAATCCAGACATTATAGTGAACAAGACGAAAAATTCATCACGGAAGAAGTCTCGAAGCTACTGGAAGACGGCGTAATAGAACCGAGCATATCTCCTTGGCGTGCGCAGGTCTTAGTAGCAGGAGGAGGGGCATACCGAAAAAGGCTCGTGATCGACTACTCCTTGACCGTAAACAAGTTTACAGAATTGGGCGCATACCCGTTACCTCATATCGAGACCATTGTGTCGAAGGTTGCGAAATTCAGTGTCTTCAGTCAGATAGACTTAAAGAGCGCCTATCACCAAGTGCCTATTAAAGAGAGTGAAAAACCGTACACGGCATTTGCAGCTGCAGGAAAACTCTATCAATTTACGAGAATCCCATTCGGAGTTCACCAACGGTGTCGCAGCATTTCAGCGTACGCTCGAATATATAATAGAAAAGGAAAAGCTTAAAGGGACTTTTACTTACCTCGACGATGTCACCGTATGCGGAAAAGATGACAGCGATCACGATCAGAACCTACTGAACTTTCAAGCTGCTGCAAAAAGGTACAACCTAACTTTGAATGATCAAAAATGTAAATTTCGTCAGCTGACCATAAGTTTGTTGGGCTACACGATCAAAAATAATACCATTGAACCAGACAAAGAACGTCTCCAACCACTACTACAGCTACCAGTCCCCACGAACACTGCTGAGCTGAAACGCGCTCTAGGGCTGTTTGCCCATTACGCAAAATGGGTGAAAGATTTTTCGACTAAACTACAGCCTTTAACGAACGTAAGCAGTTTCCCGTTACCTGAAAGTGCCATTATCCAGTTTGAGCAATTAAAGTCAGATATTTGTAAAGCTTCACTGGTAGCAATTGATGGAGATGAGATACTGACTGTTGAAACTGACGCGTCAGAGTATGCGATAGCTGCCACGCTCTCTCAAAAAGGCCGACCAGTGGCATTCTTCTCCAGGACACTATCGAATGCTGAACGTAGACACCCATCGGTTGAAAAAGAAGCATACGCTATTGTGGAAAGCCTAAGAAAGTGGCGGCATTTCCTGATGGGGAAATACTTCATGTTGATAACGGATCAACAATCCGTGTGTTTCATGTTCAACCAAAACCACTCTAGTAAAATTAAAAATGAAAAAATTCAACGCTGGCGTCTTGAGCTCTCCTGTTTTAAATACGATATCATCTATCGACCTGGCTCCCAAAACACTGCAGCAGATGCACTATCCAGAGTCTGCGCACTCATGGATAATAATAAATTATATGAGTTACATGCTCTACTATGTCACCCTGGCATAACGAGGATGTACCACTGGGTACGCTCAAAGAACCTCCCGTACTCGATCAATAACATGACTATGACGACCTCTTGTAGAGTATGTGCTGAACTTAAACCACCCTTCATGACAACAAAAGGACAACTAATAAAAGCGTTGGCTCCATTTGAAAGGCTGAATTTGGACTTCAAAGGGCCTCTTCCATCAAAATCGGAGAATAAATATTTACTCACCATATGCTTACAAGACCTTTTTAGTACGTTTGGACATCCGCTGTACATCCATAGCGACAGAGGAAGCTCCTTTATGTCAGAAGAACTTAAAACTTTCTTGAGAGCTAACAGTGTTGCCTCTTCCCGAACTACTCCGTACAATCCACGAGGAAATGGCCAAGTAGAACGCCTTAATGGTACTCTGTGGCGTGCAGTACAACTCAGCTTGCGTTCCAACAACATAACAGTAGAACACTGGGAACGAGTCTTGAAGAACGCTCTTCACTCCATTCGATCACTTCTCTGCACATCTACCAATGAGACGCCTCACGAGAGACTTTTCAAACATCCGCGGAGGTCGCCCAATGGAGAATCAATGCCTACATGGCTAGCGCCAGGACCGGTTCTCGTTAAAAATCACGTTCGCTCAAAAAACGATCCCTTGGTGGAAGAAGCTGAACTGCTTGACTATAATCCACACTATTCCGTAATTCGAAGGTCGAACGGCACGGAGAGTACAGTGTCTAATAGGCATTTAGCCCCGCTTCCGAACGATTCTCGCTCTTCAATTGAAGAGTCATTTGAAGATGATTCCTTTGATGAATCCTTTCATTCCGTGAACGCGGACGGCCCCACTCCAGATCCTCAAGACGTGAATCTTCCGGGCACTTCACAAGAAGTTAGGGGAGAAACACCTGCCAACGAAAGACCCAAGAGGAATCGCCGGCTACCTTCTCATCTACACGACTTTGTGGTAGGAGGAGAAAAACATAGACGGGGAGAATGACGTATAAACCTCCTTGTCACCTACTATTAATGTCTATGATTATTCTTTACATTGATTGACAAGTCGTGTCATGTGTATTTTATATTAAGTCGGATTGAAGTTAATTAAAGCTAAATAACTTATTTAGTTTGTTTAATTTTGCTACAGTCATTAGGAAGGAATTTTGATGCCATTCACAACAGTTTTTACAGTATTGGATTATCTTTTAAATTAAGCGAGATATTGCCCGTGCGATAACCTGGGACACGGTGTATACGTGAAATAGGATTTAAATGTGATATATATAAAGATAAAACAATTTGAATTTAAAATATTTTTATATAAATTATTAGATATCTAATCCTGTTAATAATAACATAATCAGATGAAATATTTCAACTTTCGACCTCTACCAATCGCTTTGTCTAAATAATTAATTTTCAAAGTAGTCTACTTCTTGATATAGTTTGGTTATACGAAAATCATGCTTGTGACAATGATAAAATTATTACTACTTTTACTATTTTACCAAAAGATAGTTTATAGTTCGACCGCCGTTTGTGGATTTTCGAATGAAGTGACATTTTTGTGCGAAGATATTATACTCGAGGATCTTTTCAAAGAATTTTTCGGTGAAAAATTGAATTCCTTATTACCTATAATTTCAACGTTAACAATAGCGAATTCGAATGTACCGGAAATAGAATACTTTTATAAACCGAATCGATTAAATGGATTAAATACTTTGGAAATTAATAATAGCTCAGTGAAGATAATCTACAACTCGACGTTCGAAGATTTTGAAAATTTGAAGACTTTGGATTTGGGTTTTAATGCATTGAAAGACATAAGTTTCGTGGAAAGTTTACCTAGAAGTATTAGAAGACTTTTTCTAAACAATAATAATATAGGTTTTATATCTGTCGATTTTACAGTGTTGTTGTCACTGGAAACATTAGATTTGAGCTACAATAAAATTAAGTTTGTTGAATTTGAAAAGGTGCGAAATTTAAGAGTAATTAATTTCAGCAATAACGAAATTGTTTCAATTTTTTTCAAACATATTGATGATTATTCCCATGAATATGATTTAAATTTAAGTTCTAATAAAATTGTTAACTATGTTGAAACTGAAATTTTAAGCATCACCAGATTAGATTTAAGTTATAATAATTTAAGTACTGTAAAATTAGCAGGAAAGAGATATTTGAGTTTGGCACATTGTAAGGTGGGTGATTTCGTTATCGGAACTTATGTGGATGAAGCCGATTTAAGCTCATTCAATGGCGTGAAAAAAATAGATTTGCCTGTTTTAGGATATTTAATTTTAAAAGACAACAATTTTAGCGATCTGTCAAATCCAATTATAAATTTTAAATCATTTCATGATTTAGAATTTTCTTTAAAGTTGGATATGTCCAATTCGTCGATAACCAGAATTCCTGAATATTATTTTGATGATATGAATTTAGATTGGCTTAATTTGAGTTTTAATAATATTCAAGTTATTCGAAAAAATACTTTTACAAACTGCAAATTGTCCTATTTAGATTTGTCTAATTCAAAAATACAAAGTCTTCAACCGTCCAGTTTCCAAAATGATGTTATAGTTACATTGTATTTAAATAGAAATGAAATATCTTCATTGGATAGTTTCGTCAACAATACGGAAATATCCAACATAGATTTATCATTTAATATGATCAAATTTATTAAAAAAAATTATTTTGTGAAATGTAGGAATTTAAAAAAAATCATTTTGTCGAATTGTCTAATTCAGAATATAGAACCGGGGACCTTTTCAACTACATTATTATACTTACATCTCGATTATAATAATTTGACTGTTTTAGATAAAGATATGTTTGTTGAATCTTTAGAAGAATTGAAATTGAACGGAAATACCATTAGTACGATAAAAAAAGGAACGTTTAGAAATTTGTACTTTTTAAGTAAATTAGATTTGTCCAATTTGGGAATAGAAAATATAGAACCGCATTCATTTACTAATTTAATTAATACTAAAGAAATTAATTTGGCTAATAACCGAATAAAATTGGTAAAATCAAATTTATTCATAGACGCTAAGAAATTGTCGAAAATTGATTTATCCAATAACCCAATTAATATAATCAACAAACTTTCGAATAAACTTAATATATCAGATTTGACGTTAACTTTTAACGGCGATTTTCAACCTAACAGTATAGGAAATTTAAATATACAGAAATTAACTTTTAAAAATTCCACCATTTCCACATTCAAATCGGGAAGTTTTAAAGGTTTATATGGTTTAACCGAGTTATATTTTGATAATTCTTCAATCCGTTCGCTAGAACCGGGAGCTTTACAAGATTTAATCAGTTTGGTACATTTAGACGAACAAAATTTATTCAAAAACGTCCATGATATAAATAGAAACGTTTTAAACGATTTAAAATCGTTGAAAACGTTAAATTTATCCGGTATAGATTTGAAAAATGTAGATTCTTATTGTTTTGACGGTTTGAATAAGGTGCAAACCTTAGATTTAAGTAATAATAATATTTCCGAATTGAAATCGAATACTTTTCACGGATTGGTATCTTTGGAAATTTTAGATTTAAGTAACAATAACATTGAAATACTCGAAAATAATGTTTTTAGAGATTTAAACAATTTAAAGGTTTTGAATTTATTTCAAAATAAGTTGAAAACTTTACAAAACGGTTGTTTCAAAGAAATCGATCGACTAAATAGTTTGAATTTAGCATATAATAATATAGAACGAGTCGATGTGAGTCTGTTTGAACCTTTAAAATATTTAAGAACTTTAAATGTTAGCAATAATAATTTCGGTTTAAGTGCTGCGCCGCACAATTCTTTTCAAATAGGAACATTATCAAGTTTGATAGAACTAAGAGTTTTAGATTTGTCCAATAATTATTTGAATAACTTGAATGTTAAAACTCAGATCATATCTTTGAGAAAACTTTCGCACTTATTTTTAGATCACAACTATTTGAAATCTTTGGATTTTAATAGTCTATTAAAGAATTGTAAAGATTTTTCTTATGTCGGTATATCTTATAATATGTGGAAATGTGACTATTTAGCTAATGTCATAGAAAGTTTATATAACAACAGTGTAAGTTATTATCCCATTGTTCCAGTTTTCAACGCTGATAACATTGAAGGGATTAATTGTACCGATATTTGCAAATATTTATATTGTCAGTATACTGAATCAGATTATTAATAAACTGAATTAAATTACTGATATATTTTTTAGCAATTACTAAAATTCAAAAAAAATAAACCTAAAAAGTATGTCTGGTGAATATGGTGGATTATCAAGCATTTCATTAGAATATTTTTTCTTGGTATACCACATATACTATGGTATACCTAGTGTGGGTACTTGTACGAAACTGTACTAGAAGTATGGGACCAGAGCATACACATCGTCGAAGTCGAGTATACTTCAGTATCACTTCCTCTCCTTTCTTTTTGTCGTCATCTTTATTCAATTTCTCTAAACGCTGCAATTAATATTTATTTCTGTGGTTCTAAACCGTGTATAACCACAGAGACAACCCTCTGATAACCATATATCGAAATATTTCGAACGTGTTTATTCGTTTATTGTTTATGATGAAGGTGGAGAATAATTTAAAAAATGGACCTAAACCTCCTTGTGATCGACGAGAAATTTCACTATTCTGTGGAATGCCCGATTACATACAGCTACGAAGGCTTCTATATTTTTGCAAAGGGAATCTAACTAAAATTTGTGCTGTGCTCTCCTTTGTTTACATTAGACAAAACCTGTCGATATTGGATGATGGGTTTGAACCCTTTAGGCATTATATTTAAAAATGAAAAAAATATTGAGATGGTGAGTAGTTTGGGAAATATTGGGGTTGGGGTGATTTTGAGTACGTCATCAAATTCTACATCATTTTTAAGGTATCTCACTTTTCTTGAATAAGATTTTCATTATTTTGCTTTATTCAAAATATATTCACATAATATACATTACTTGAGTTGATTGTAGATTATATTATCAACATTCTAATTAACAATTTTTTACAGGAGCAAAAAATCTGATTTCAATAATGATCTGTGTATCAATATTCAATTATTCTAAAGGAAAAAATATGAAAATTTTTCATTTTCTATCCTACAGAATAAACGGAAAACTACTAAGTAAACAAATGAAAGATGTATTTGGCGTATCTTTAGCAATAATTAAGAAAAAATGTGAAAACTGATAAACATACCTTAAAAATAATGTAGAATTTGATGTACTGAAAATCACGCCAACCCCAATATATCCCCTCCCTCATAATATGAGGTGAGCTTGAAATTTATTTTTTATTTCCAATTTTATATTGTACAACATACACATGCCAAATTATAAATTTTTATTCCTGTCCGTAAAGCTGCAATGGCGATTGTTATATTCATTAAATAATTAATTTTTTGATATATTTTTTTAAACTTTCCAAGTTATCAAAATGAGATTGTAGGTATAAACATAAAAGATAATGTGAAAGATGCCAAAGTTAAAAATTTATTTTTACAATTTCTCCAAAAAATCTTCCCCTATACCTTTATCCCATGGTATGAGATTTGCATATGAAAAATTTTCCATTTCAAGGTTAATATATACTTGTTGATAACAAATTTTCTCCTATCCGTAAATCCGTATAATTGAGATTGTTATATTCATTAAATAATTAATTTTTTGATAATATTTTATCTGTATCTCTAAAAAATGTCATCTAGTTTAAATTTTTGGTATATACGTAAAAAAATACGTAGCATATGATGCCAAATTTGAAAATTGATTATTTCACAAAGTTAAACCAAACCCCCCCCCCCCAGGTCGGGAGTGGGGTAGTTGAAGTAGATCAAAATCAAAGATAATCAGCCCAAAATACATTCCCATAAAAAATTTTTTTTCCACCCAATCTGGACCTATATACTTCAACCCTATCAAACTAGAAGAATTCTGAGTAGCACATACATACACTTCATTGTATACAATAAAAATTAAACAATTTAAAATGAATGAGGCAAGTCCAATGAAATACGACAATTGCTACTTGCTACTGTCTTAAATCTATTCAATTACTCCAAGAAAGTTTGTAGAAACTTTTCGGAAGTGGAAAACATTCAATAAAAAAAAAACGCTGTTGAGTTCATGAATATTTTTAGAAAATTAATTTTCAAAATGTTCATGAGCTCGAAAAAAATTTCCGGAAATAATTTGACCTCTAGTGAAAATAGTGAAAATTTGGTTCAATGTTCAAAATAAGTCAAAGACAAAAATGTAAATCTTCGACATCAATGTTGATACTTGTATAAAATAACAATTAATTACCATCAAGTTTAATTGTTAAATTGATTTAATCATATCATGGCAGACTCTATTTGGAAATGCTTCCCAAATAAATCTTTTGTCAAAAATTTCCAGAGAAAGTTTATGAGATTGGTTTTATTGCTTTCGTAAAATCTCTAGCACTTAAATTGTATTTGGTTCGTTAATTTTGAAAAAAAATTTTTGTTACATCAGGCCAAGTTTTATTTTGAATAGTTTGATTTCAACAACTTAATTCTATCAAAATTCAAAAAGACTTAAAACTTTTAGACTTTTTATCCGTTTCAAATGTAAAAATTTACAGCATTTAGCTTCTACTATAATTTTATAATGATAAATACACGATGTCCCTAGCCTGTTATATGGCGAAACAAATGTAAACTAGGCAACACTGTTTGTTTCCCTCTGGTGATCGTGAGAAGATGGATGCCTTTGTTTATTAATTTTTCGGTGCGTGTTATGTTAAATTTAACCCAGTGAATTTATTATAAGTGCTTGGATATTTTGAAAGTGACTTAACTAATACTACAGTAATGGTGCGACAGTGTTACATTTGTAAAAAAACTTGATTATTTAAATTCTAACCTCTCATTTCATAGGTGAGTATCAGTGGCGTTCATAAACATGCAAAGTTGTGTTTATAAATTTGAAAATAATAATAAATAAAATTCTACATTGCGAAATTGCAGGTTTTGTACAAATATGGAACAGAGAAGAAAGTGGCTATCTGTACTTAAAATTCGGGAAGAAGATTTGCCAAAATTGGCTTATATTTGTTGTGCACATTTTAAACCAGAAGATTTTGAGTGGAAAGGTAATCCAGAGAAAATTTTTCTAAAAAGAAACGTGGTACCTCTACCATATTTTTCACAGGATTCTGATAATACAGATAAAACTATTGATGGACCATCTTCTAGTAAAAGGTATTAGATATTAGCTGTACAAAGTGTTATTTAATAACTTAATTATTAAAACTTTCAGTAACATATACTTAAGTAATATATTAAATATGTCTTTTAGGCAAAAACTGATGTCTGATATTTTGGAAGTATACCAGGTCCTTCTTCGCAGCATTATAACTTAGAGAAAGACGAAGGACATTTCGATTATCCATTTGTAAAGTATGTATACCTAAAAGATAATAATAAATATAATAATACTAAAGTGATCATTAACAAATAAATATTTTTTAGGCCAACACATGAGTCAGAAATAATACTTTCAGGCGTAGAATCCTTTGATTCATCAACAACTGTAAGTGCTTGTGAAGGTGGGCTTGGAAGGGAAGCTAATATTAGCGATTCTACTAAAACTGCCAGTGAATGTGATGATGAAAAAGAACCTCAGTTGTTAACAGCAGTTTAGTCTCCTCTATTTCTTAATAAAAGGTAAGCAGTTAATGTAACTTATATAATTGAAGAGTAGAAGTAACAAAAGATCAAAGTGATTTCAATAGACTTATTCCATGTGCCATCAACTAACTACACTTCATCGTAAAGTAAAATATCATTATTGGTGGAAAAATGTTTGCTATATTGGTATGCTAAAGTTTTTTGTGAATTTCTCCACATAATTTTACACTTCACTCCTTGCTTACTTCTGATTCTCAATTATTGTTTAAATCTGATTAGTTCTTAATCAAAATGTTTCTTTAAATTCCAGAAAAAGGCAAACTGCAGGAAATCTCAGCAGCTCTGATATTAGTAGTCCTAGGAAAGCCAAAAAAAAAATTAGGATTTTAAAAAATAAAGTGATGACTCAGAAAAAAAAGATAAAAGGGCTTCATCAAATCTATTCGAAGATTAAGAGCTAAAGTAAATTCTTTAGTTGATATACTAAGAGAAAAATCTTTATTAAGTGAGAATGCTGAAACGGCTTTAATGGCAAGTACCTTGGATTATATACATATAAATATTTAAAATAAAGGCGTTTTTATTTATTTATATAAAAATGTTTCCAAAATAAATTTATGATAAAAATTTTACAATAACATTTGTTAAAGTTCATATTTCAAAATATACTTCAATATATTATTTATTTCTAGGCCTCCATTCCTACAAGTGCCAATGAGATTTTTAAAAGAATGTTGAGGGCTGGGACAAAGGAGAAGTATTCCCCAGAGTTACGTTCATTTGCCTTAACTTTAAGTTTCTACTCACCAAAGGCATATAATTTTGTTAGGAAAACATTCCATAAATCCTTGCCTCACATAGTTACCATTTCAAAATGGTATCAAACTGTGGATGGTTCACCAGGATGGAGCAGAGAAGCTTTAAATGCTTTGAAAATAAAGGTTCAAGAAAATGGTGACAAAAAAATCATATGCAACTTAATCTTAGATGAAATGGCAATAAGAAAACAAGTGGAATGGACAGGGACAAAATTTACAGGATATGTCGACATTGGAGCCAACATGGATACTGATGTATTACCTGAAGCAAGGGAGGTGTTGGAATTCATGCTGGTAGCACTAAATAGTTCCTGGAAAATACCCATAGGATATTTTTTCCTTCAAGGCCTCTGTGGCAGTGAAAAGGCTGCTTTGGTCAACAATTGCCTTTAATTTATTCACGAAAGTGGCGTAAATGTTTCATCTATGACTTTTGATGGTGCAGCAGCGAATTTGCAAATGGTGAAATCTTTGGGGGCAGATTTAACCAATGCCAATGCCTTGAAAACTTTTTTTTTACCATCCAATAACCAAGGATAAAGTTTTTATTTTTCCTGATCCATGTCACATGATCAAACTTGTTCGGAACTGTTTAGCAACGTACAAAATTCTTCAAAATGGTAGCAATGATGTGATTGAATGGAGATATTTGGATAAATTGGTGGAATTTCAAAGTAATGAAGGATTACGTGCCGGGACAAAAATAAAACAACGGCATATTTCTTTTCAAAAAGAAAAAATGAAGGTAAAATTAGCGACCCAAATACTTAGTAAAAGTACTTCAGATGCACTTCAATATTTAGAAAAATGTAACAGTCCATATTTCCGTGGATCAACCGCTACAGCTGAATTTGTTTTGAATTTTAACGATATTTTCGATATATTTAATTCAAGAAATAGATTGGCAAAATATATTTTTAAACGACCACTCAGTCAAATTACAGAGAATACTTTTTTTACAAGATTGAAGGAAATTAAAAAGTATATCACGTCACTTAAGTATGGTAACCATCCCATTCTTGATTCAGGTAGAAAAACTGGATTCTTAGGATTTTTAGTGTGTATAGAAAGCCTTTTGGGTTTGTACAATAATTATGTTCACTCAAACAAAATGAAATATATTTTAACCTATAAATTATCACAAGATCATTTAGAATTATTTTTTGGTGCTATTCGAAGTAAAGGTGGCTTCAACAACAACCCAACAGCACCACAGTTTGAACATGCTTATAAGAGACTTTTAATTCACCAAGAAGTTAAAGCAGGTGATACAGGAAATGTTATTAGGCTTGATTCTACTGGAATATTACACTGTAGCAGCAGAGGACCTAGTAATATTAAAAATGGTGTTATTGTAGAAAATACAGAATTTGACACCTCAATTGAAGAACATCCTAAAGAGTTTGAATATTTAGTTTCAACTTCATGGAACTTAACTATGTTTTAGATGTAGTTGGATATATCGCAGGATTTGTAGTAAAATCTTTAAAAAAAATTATTTCCTGTAAACACTGCTCAAGTTCATTAGAAACTGACAAATCTGTATGTAAGTTGCAAATACAAAAAGAGTTCTTAAAATTAACCAATGCGTCACATTTAGTCATTACAGTGTGTCAATGTGCCGAAAAATATTTCAGATTTTTTAACAAAACAACAAATATTTTTAATAAAAATATTAAAAATTTGGAGTTGGCCTTGATTTCTGGTACATTTGCCAATTTGCCAAACTCCATTTATGATGATTTTAAGGGCCATCTTTATGATGATGACCCTATAGAAAATCATGGAATTCAAATGGTTAAAATGATATTAAAAAAGTATTTTAAAATTCGAATCCATCATGAAGCTGCCACAAAAACAGAGAAAACACCACGCATTCGCCAACATCTCACAAAAGCAATTTTATTTAAAAATCAGTAATTTTTTTTATTATTTTATTATCTGTATTATTTTTTTCTAACTACTATTTTTTTATTTATGTTACCTTTATTGATCTAAATAAAACATTTAAAACTTTTGTGGTACTTATAATTTCGTTAGTAATTTTTCTTGTTTTAGTTTTAAAATTAACATTACCCTTCCATTAATTTATTATTATAATAAAAAAGTTCCTATCTAATTTTAAAGCTTGAAAATATTTTTTATGTGATGTTTTTATATTCCTACAATCATAAATGTATCCATCTCAATGAAACGCCACTGTCCGCAGTATGAGAATTCCCTCTCCAACTGCTAGAAAACAATAACAAAGCATCGTTAATTTGGCTTCGTAGGTCTGTGTGCAGTGTGTATTGCGATGCTAGGTCCATCTTATATTATACGTCCATGGTCATGCTATCCAAACTCATTTGAAATATGGGTTCATCCAGTATAGTTCAAGTTGTATCAGCGCGTTCTTCTCAAACATTGTTCGGGGTCCATATGCCTCTCGATTTCGGTCTGAGAATCACCATAAGTGCCTCCGCCTTTACAAAAAGTTTCAAATGATGAAGTGCTTCCATTGATACCGTCCTCGTGCTCTTCATTGTCCCGGTAATACCAAGGAGAGCTTGTCTTTGGGTTTTAGATCGTTCCATAGGCGACCGTTATCACAGTGTGTACCAACTAGGATCGAATTTCCCAGGTTTTGCGCATGATTTTTCTGAAAAGCCTAGTAGCCTGGTAGTAATTTTTTCCAGGTCCAATTCAGTTTGGAATCGAGTCAAGTGCCGCTTCCATTCCATTTTTAGTTTAAAATTGTTCGACAACAAAAAAGGAGTTGAAATATTTGACATAATATGTTACTAAGACAACTGAAATATTCGATTGGGTTAGACATTTTAGTTCTACTTGTGACCGATAAATGGCATTGCACAAACTTACGAACTTATCAATCAACCTTTATAATATCCCACAAGAGCACCATTCCACAAGTCTCCAGAATTTTTTATTTAAAGCTTCTTAGCTTCAAACGTACAATAGATATCTTAATACCAACACCAACATGAAACAAATAAAATTACTTACCTAAACTATGTAAATGAGCTCCCACTTCCCCATATCCTTCCGACACTATTTCTTTACGGCCATTCTCCAAAAGTTGTCCGATTTTTTGTTTAGCGTTCGCCAAATCTACTTCCAATATATTTTCTTTGGCAATGACGGTTTCTATTTCCATTTCTAATCGCTCTCTTTCCCTTTCCAAAGTTTCGATGTACTTCTAAAATATATTATTCAAATCACTATACGGTAATTAGTACAATATATATTTCGGATATTGGTAACACTGTTGCTACGGAAAATATGACAGCTAACGATGTTGCGGTGGACAATTTCGCATATTTGTACTTTTTTTTATTATTTAATGCAATTAAATTTATATACAATGCTTGGTGATTAGAGATTCGTGCTTTCTGTTAGGAAGAACTTTTTTTATTTTAGCGCAGATAGAGCGAAAAAATGTTGAAAGAAATTAATGAAATCAAAAATCTACCTGGTTTTCTCCCAACTCCGCTTTGAATTCCTCTTTCGACTGCGTTTCGGATATTAATTTCCTGGTCAGTGCGGTTATTTGTTCTTCTAAATGGTTACCTCTCTCTTCGTCGTTATCATTGCCCGGAAGTTTTGTGATGTTACCAGTTAATGCAAGAATCGCATTGGCTTCGTGCTTCAACTTTTCCAAACATACACTCAACTCATTTTTCAATTCTACAAAAGAAATTGCATGTAATACAAAAATAAGGAAATAAAAACCAAAAAAGTAAGAGTGAGAAAGAGATAAGGATAGAAAGGTTATACGAAAATAAAAGGGATAGAGAGAGAGGTGAAAAAGAGAGATAGAAAAGAGAAAAAGGGGAAACGGAGAATAGAAGATAGAGAGTAGTTTGGGGAGATGATGAGATATAGAAATGTGAAATAAAGGATAGAGAAAATATAAGAAAAATAAGAAGAGATGAGAGAAAGAAAAGATGAAGAAAGAAAGCGTAGGAATGAAGAGAAATAAGAAAAAAGAGAGAATATGAAGAAAGAATAAAAAGCAATAAGGGAAAGGAAGAATGAAGTGAGAAAGGTGAGCTGATAAGAGGATGAAGATTATTGAGCAAAGAAGAGAGGAGAGGAAGAAATAAGATGAAGAGAGGATGAAAGCGATGAGGGAAAGGAAGAATAATGAGGGAAGTTAGGGAAAATGAGAGAATATAAGTAAACAAGATGATGATGATGAAGAGAACTGGGCGAATGAGAGTGGAAAATAAAGGAAAAAAAGAAATATTTAGAGAGAGGAAAGTGAAGAGAAAGATAGGGAGTGAGAAAGAAAGGAAGGCGAGTGAAAGACAAAAAAAGATAGAAATATTTAGAGAGAGAAAGGAAGAAAGCGAGTGAGAGACAGAGAGAATAAAAGAGAAAAATATAGAGAAAGAAAAAAATAAAGAGAGAGAGAAAAAAAGAAAAATAGGGAATGAGGGAAAAGCTAGAGATGGGCGCAAATAAGAATATAGGATGACGAAAGAAATTAAATTTCAAAGAAAATGGAAATAGTAACATCGTAAATGGAAAAAAGGGAGGATGGTGAGTGATGAGAAAAAAAAGAGGATCGAGGGAGTGGAGAAGTGAAAGGACAGAGAAAGATTATATAAGAAGTAGAGAGGGATAGAATAGAAAATTATGAAGAAGGGGATAGAGAAACATTAGGAATAGCGAGGATAGATATGAGGGAAATGGAAAATAGTCCAATTTTAGGTAAGCATAAATGAGTGATATAAAGTCATGGATGAAATCGGAGAAAAAGAGAAAAGAAACAACTGTGGAAAAAGATAATTTTACTAGGAGAAAGAGAACGAAGAGTGGGTAAGAGAAGGGGGCGGGGAGGGGGAAGAGAAGAAAGAGGGGTGAGAGAGAAAAGGGAGGGTGGAGGAAAGTGAATTAAGGAAGGGTAAAGAGACAATATGAAGAGAAAAAAGATATGAATGAAAGAACGAACAAAGGAAGGGTAGAGGAAAGACGTGGGGGAGGGGAAATATGGAGTTGAGTTTGGTAGAGAAAGGAGTGACAAAGTGGGAAAGGAAAGAAAAAAGGAAAGGCATTATCATATTTGAGGTTATTCTTCTGGTACTTTTACTATGACTGACAATCTTGTTTTTAAAGCAAACACAACTATAAATTTATATTGCCAGGTCATTTAACGCTTACCGATCGAAATGTCTTTGGAATCTCCCTCTTCTGTCGAACTATTTTCGATAATATTAATTAAATCCGTAAAATTCGGTGTCAAATGAACCCTGGTTATGTTAAGAGTACTGTCACTGGTTTTGGACGAGCTCGTCGGACTGGATTGGGTGATGTTCAATTCATCGTCGATTTGAGATAGATTTTTATCGAATCCTTGTTTCAACAACTCGTCTACTAGCGTGTTGTTTAGTTCGTCTTCGCATTGAGTGAAATATTTCAATAATTCTCCCAGTAGATTTCGCAGCGATGACATTTGGCGTTTTAAATTGTCTCTGTAAAACGGAGAGAAAAAAATTCAAAATATTAATGGAGACTGACGACAGAAGTGAAAATACAAATAAATTAACATATTTTAAAAATTTTATCAAACGCCCATGGTTAATAGGAATTTTAACAGATAAATTCCCCCTTCAAAATTTTATTGTATCTGGATGATATAGGAATGATAACAAATAAAATAATCCCCTATAAAAACGTTATTGTACGCCTATGGCATAGGAATTTTTTTATAAATAATTGTCTCTTATAAAAATTTTATCGTACGCCAATGCCATATAAATTTTTACATATTATATAATAAAAGCCAAATAAAGTTGCGTTTACGTCATCATTGTGAACATTTGCAGCGTTGTCAGATTGTTCAAGAAATATGGAAATTAACTGTAGTAAACAAAAAATGTAAGTATAGAAAATATCACAATATATTAGATAAAAACTACAAAATAATCTTACTGTTATAAATGAAACTACGTGTTTCTTATTAATTCCACTATTTAATGAAAAAATTATGAAAATTCCAAGATATTGATAATTATTTCGATATTGACATATAATCGTCAGAATTATCGATAAGTTTATAATTTTTTCCATTTGTGTTTTTTGTTAATTACATTTATGGGTAGATTTCACGAAGTAAGGATTTCTACAATAAAAGTTGTAAGGTTATTACTGAGTTACCAAATATTTTAATAAATAAATATAAAAAAAATAAAAACACAAGCAATAAAATAAAATATGTTTTAATAATGAACAAAAACTGATATTACAGAAATCAAAATCATGTAAAATGTTGACAGAATAGGAACTAGGCAGAATCAAATTCTAGTTAATTTTCTAAATCTGATTCAACACAGTATTACTCTCTTCACTATTAAAATTTATAACTATCAGACTAATTTCTCAAACCTCAAAAATCGATGACACTACGAGTAGAAAAGTCACAAACGACGCGGCAACATGACAGTATTTCTGGCAGTGACTATTTTACCGCCATTAATTGGTGGCTTCTTTATAAAAATTTTACATTGAGGGACGTCTAAACCCCAAAAAAGCTATATTGCATAAACATTATTTTGTTACAAAAGTTTTTGTATTGATTCTTTAGAAGCGATTGTTTAACAAACTTGAGTATATACACTAGATAGAAATGTAGCCACACATGCAATAGAATTACGACCTTGGTGACGTAAACGTAACTTTATTTGGCTTTTCCTATAAATTAATTTCTTATAAACATTTTATCTACGCCTATGATAGAAGGAACTTTTACAAATATATTATTTCCTTATAAAAATGTTATCGTTACACATCAAAAAAGAGTTCAGCACGCACATGATACAGTCGATAAGCAGCACGTTACTTTACGATATCGGTGATAGCAAAGAATACACCAACAAACAAGAAGCGAAGCTGCCTATGCTTTTTTTGTATGCGCAAGTCTGAAAGGCGCCAATTTTATAATAAGATACTTGTCATACGTCACTTTGTCGACCAATTATATCGCCAATATTTAAAAATTTGATCTTTTTCTCAGTGTATTTACTAAGATATCTGTCAACGACGGATTCTCAATTTTTGGTACCAAAACTTCAAAGAGATTGTGTCGGGCTTCGCTTCTTGTTAGTTGGTGTATTCTTTGGTGATAGTTTCGCAGTGACGGCGACGTCACCAACCCATAAGTTTGTCCCCCTTTTTTTTTTCGGGCCGAGATGGGAAACTCATGTTCGAATGGGTCCAGGACCCAAACAGTGTTGGACTCATCCCCAAGTTTGTCCCCTGCCAAAAATCACTTAACGCAGCTAAAGAAGTTTTCACAATTTAAAAAATGTTTTGTGTTTAAAATCCGTTAAAACTATAATAGTTCCCCGATAGTGCAAAAATACCAATAAAAGTACAAAAACCAAGAAAGTTCTAATGAAACTTCAATAATTACCTCTCTTTTAAAATAACTTCGATGTCACCTTTATTGATACATTCTCCATCCTTTAAACTCCGCCTTCTAGCTCTTTCCGTAACTCCGTTAACGACTTTCAAATTTTCCTCTCGCAATTTTTCAATTTCCACTCGGTGTTCGCGTTTAATAGATTCCATTTCCTGGTCGTATTTTTCCTTGAATCTATCGCGCAATTTAAGCAGTTCATCGGGCCATTCTTCGTCATAGGCCTCGCTTGCGGCCAAACGCTAAAGAAATTATTCCATTTAAACAAAATTGTATAATTATTAAATAAAATAAATAAATAACAAATTCCATAACAGATATATAACATATATTAGTCGACCGGTTTCTCAAATAACATTTGCATCGTCAAGTAACTAAGATATATCATTTTTATATGTAACTTAGGATGTGTCATATTAAGATATTTCATGATCCAAGATATCATACACTTATACTACATTCATATTTATTTGCTATCTAAAAGACAACCTAATAATGGAGGATGTAGAAATCTATCTGTTCAGTTATAAGAGTATGTTGAACGTATTTTTCATATTTTTTTATTTCTAATGATTAGGTCTGTGATAAGTTCGACAATGATGTAAAAGTTCAATGGAATTATTTAATGTGGGGTGATCATTTGATACAATTAAATGTTGTGTTGTGTCTTGACACAAGTGCTCACTGGACATGGGTCGAGAGTAGGGTACCTCCACAAGATTGGGAAAAGAAAGACTGGTGTGTGCGAGAGGTGTGAAGTGGAGAATGATGTGGGGCATGTGTTTAGATGCTGGAGGAACGAGGAAGTGCTGAAGAAGTTGGAGAGGAAACTAGGGGAGGCGGTGTACTGGGAAAACATGGTGGAGATAATGTTGAGGGGGGAGGAGGAATGGATGGAGGTGAGTGGGGTAGTAGAGAACATGGTTAGGGGGAGAGGACTCGATATGGCATGAGAGGCAGGAGTGATAGGAGGGAGAAGATGACGGTGTGAGCGGAGAGTGTGCGAGGGACCGCCGCCCGTCTCGAAGTATGATAGGGTAGTGATTCCGAGGCGGGGGTAACGGCGAGTTTGAGGTGGGTTTGGTTGGTAGGCATCTCCTTGGGGATGAGTCCAACACTGTTTGGGTCCTGGACCCATTCGAACATGAGTTTCCCATCACGGCCCGAAAAAAAAAATGTTGTGCATAATTTGACTTATCTGGTTGTTTTTTTTATATCAATTAAGATGTTCACTATATCTCATTTCAAGATTTCTTTGTGTTTCACCGTTATAAACTGCATACAATGAGAACATTTGATCTTATAGTATACACCCGATTTTTGTAAAAAAGTTAATATCTCTAGCATTTGTTAAAGAAGACCCAATATTTTTGTGAGTACGGAATGCAATATTATCCTTTAAATTATGTGTTATAATCTTTAAAATTTCAGTTGAAATTTTGCCAAAGTACGTTATTGATTTATATTGTTTTTCTTCATGTTGTTTTGGAAAAATTGAATTAATGGCCATTTTATATATTTTTCTTTCTATCATTTTATGAATCTTATTATGCATATATCCATTTAATATTGCAATTTGTTTAATTATTTTAATTTCTCTTTCAAAATTTCTCAACACATTGGAATTATAAAAGCTCTGTGTTGAATGTAATGCCATTATAATAATATAAGAACGTGAAATAATGGTACCTTTCTGCTACGAGTACCTAAACTCAATTTTTAAAGTTGATGAGTCAGTCGAAAAATGAAGCCGAGAAAATTTTCGCGCAATTATTTTTTACAATTTTCGAAGACAGTTGTCTCAACAAGAATGCCTTGCCGAGTTGGTTTCTGTTTTGAGTAATGAAGCGTCACATAAGTCGACAATTGTACATGAAGAATTATCTTTAAAAAAAATAGTTTCTCGTTGGTTACACCGCATCTGTTGACGGAAAAACAGAAAGCAATTAGAGTTGAACTGGTGTCAAAAAACTAAGCCGGTTTAACTCAGGAAACTCAAAAAAATATATCCAGTATTGTCTGTGGTGATGAATCCTGGTTTTACTCTTATGAACCCGAAAATAAACGACAATCGGCTGTTTGGATGTTACAAGATGAACTAAAACCGACGAAAGTTATCCGTTCTCGAAGTGTTTCCAAGAAAATGCTGACATTTTTCTCAAAAGCAGGTCATGTAGCAACAATTCCTCTGCAAGATCAAAGAACTGTTACTACTGATTGGTACATATCGATTTGTTTGCCGGAAGTAATTGCTGAGTTTCGAAAAACCAACTCCCAACGACGAATGATCCTCCACCAAGACAAGTTCCCACGCAGCTCGAAAAACAATTGAGTTTTCACAGCAAGAAAACATCGAAATGTTGAACAATCCTCCATACAGTCCCGACCTTAGTCCTAACGACTTTTTTACATTTCCAATAATTAAGAATGAACTGGTTGGTCAGAGGTTCCAGAAGGATGCAGTGAACGCCTTCAAAAACTCTATTTTGAACTCTATTTTTTCTAGCTCTTTATGCAAAATATAAAAGTCAACCCTCGTATCATAGTCTGCTAGTTTGTGTGGTGGGTTGTTTGAGTCATACGGTATTGTGCCTGTGTGTGTGATGGTTTTCTTTAAATTGAATATTCAAGTTTGTTTTCAATTCTAGTAATTATTTGTCTAAAAAGTTTATTGATTTACTTTCCACTATTTCTAATGTGAATTTAATGTTTGGATGTAAGTTATTCTTGATAAATTGGAAAAACATGTTTAATGTTCTAGAACTACTTACAAAACATACTAGAATATCATCAGCATATCTGATTCAAAATAAAATATCCTTTGCTAAATGAGAATGAGATTTAAAAACACTGGTCTCCAAATTATACATAAAAATGTCTGCTAAAATTGGAGATATAGGACTTCCCATAGGTAATGCTTCATTTTGTAAATAAAATTTGTTGTTATAAAAGAAATAATTTGGATTAATGCAAACTATGAATAAATTTAGAATATATGTTGCAGTATTTATATCTAAATTCGTTTGTTTTAAAAAAATCTTTAATAAGAGGGATACATTTTTTTGTATAGTCGGTTCAGGGATATTTCGTACCAGCTTAATGACTGTTGATAGGATTAGCCCTTCACAATGGACAATGTTATGTATAGTAAATTTTATACCCATTTAGAATAAGACCATCCTTATTTATTATTAATAAATCGGTTGAAACAAAAAATTACCAACAAAAATGAACGTCGTAACTAATTTATTAGATGTCACGTTTTTGAAGTTACGTCAAATTTTGATTTCATGTTAATGTCATAACGCAAAATAAGATATAAAAATGCGATATTCTGATGAATCCAAAAAACTTATGCTTAATGTAGTAAACTATTTTCAAAACGATTTAGGATCTCGATTTAAGGCAATTCAAAAAGCGTCCGAAGCACTAAAAGTTCCAGAAAGCACATTATATAATCTTGAAAAACCAAACAGAGCTACAGATTTCGAATTTAGAAGAAATATTTCTGCAAGCGTTTCCCGGAGCAAAACCAGAATTACAAAAAATACCCTGCATTGTTTGAGGGAAGTAATTTATAAAATGTATGCGCGAAAGGATAAAATCACAGTAGAAACTATTTTACGGCAATTTATCGAAGAGTCTCCAGAAACTAAGATTTCCAAAGGTTCGTTATATTTGGGAATTAAAAAAATGGGTTTTCATCTCAAAAAACAGGATGGAAGAAAACATTTATTGGAAATGCCTGCAGTCAGATTAAAAAGAATATTATTTTTGAACAAATACCATGCTGCTAAAAGCGAAAAGCTCTTTACACCTGTTTTTCTGGATGAGACATGGGTTTTTAGTAAAAGCGGGGACAGAAGAATGTGGCAAGATGGTACTAAACACAGTGATTTAAAAATAACTGGAAGTGGGACACGATATGTAATTGTTCATGCCGGTAATAAAAAAGGTTTTGTGGCAAATGCATCGCTTATTTTTAAATGCAATAAAAAAACAGGCGATTACCATGATAACATGAACACCGAAAATTTTGAAAATTGGTTTAAACAGCAACTAATTGTAAACTTGGAAGAACCATCGTTAATTATAATGGATAACGCAACGTATCACAGTCGCCTGGATGAAGAAATCCCAAGAAAAAGTTGGAGTAAAACACGCATGTTAGAATGGCTCAAAAAAAAGAATATTCCTTTTCCAGATCACATTTTAAAGGATGCTGTTTGGAATATAATTGAAAAGCAAGTTTTGCCAGAAAAAAATTATCATTTAGACAAATACGCTGCCGAGCATGGTCATTGTGTTCTCAGGCTACCACCCTATCATTGCCATTTTAATGCCATCGAAATGGTATGGTCAGAAACTAAAAGGCATTATGACCAAGCTATTACGAAAACTGCAAGGTCACCTACTGAAGTCTTAAAAGTATGGAATGACGTTGTAAAAAATGTACCGGAGCAACACTGGCAGAATTACATAAATCATACAGAGAAAATTATTTCTGAAGCATGGGAAGTAGAAAACAAACTGGACCTACTAAACATCGAACCTATGGTGATCTCTGTATCCAATGAATCCGATGATGAACTATCACTTTCCGAAAGTTATTCTGATTTAGAAACTAATTAAACTTTGCCTTGAAGATCACGTTGTCATTTTTTTAAAATCTAGAATTTGTACTTAATCGAACTCTGAATTGCCATATTTTTTTAAGAAAACTATGTTTTTAAAATTAGTGCGCTTCTTTTATATTCTTTTATTATGTCAACATCTTTAGAATTTTATGAATTTCATAAAATTAATTTGTATTATTACAAACCGCCACTGATAATATGAAATTTCAAGTCACTACGCCAATGCAATAAGAAATATGTCAAGCATTTGACATGACAAAGGTCATAACCTAATTTTTTTCATGCGGGTTCAGATGGTTCAAGAAGCCGCATACGTTAAGTTACTAAAACGGCTGGTACCTCTAAATAGGTATTAATTTTACTATATTAAAGAGTCAAATATTTATTATGTCAGACTGTTAATATATTAAACTGTGATAATTCAAAAAAGCATACTTATGCCCGTTTGCACCGTTTGGAATTTAAGCACGCCTTTCATAAGTTGTGCTTAGCTTTAAGAAGTACTTAATTGTATCGCTTTTTGCACCTCTGAAGCTCAAGCATTACTTAGTAAAGGAACGCTTAACGCATTGCATGCGTACATGGCAACACTGGGAAAATCTAGTGACTTTTCAGATTTGGCTTTGTATCGAGTGACAGTTAGCTTTCGCTAAATCAGCAATGGTTATCAAATGCAGACATAAAGCTGAAGTGCTGCTAGCAACTTATTCATGGGAGACACGCTGTTGTTTCTGTAATAATAGTTGATCATTTCGCAAATGCAATCCAAATGTGTCACTATACAAACATTTTCGTAAATGTACTTTTTGCAATTAAAATTTCCTAAACCCTACCGGCAATAACGTCATTATACTAAATTTTTAAAATAATGCATCAGAAACCTCTATATGGCGCAAAGTGTCACTTCAGCTTTAGCAGCAGTAGCAGTAGCAACAATTCTACGGAGCTAGTTGTATGCTATAATTTGTGCTAAAGTGACATTTTTCGTTTAGTGTCAGTTTAGCCAGTACTATAAAGTTAAAAATTGTTATTTTAGTATGCAATAGCGTCATTTTCGGCTTAGTGACGGTGTTGAGGCATTTTAAAATACAAAAAATGAGAGGTATTTCGGGAAAAATAACATTATTTTGTTTAGAGACATTTTATCGCTAATTATTTTTCTGAAATTAACTATTTGAGTAGAAGTTTATTTGTTTTGTGTCATCTTTCCAAACAATATTTTGTTGTTTTCTTCATAGCGACCTTTTATTTTTTAAGTAATATTTCTTCTCAGATTGTTCTAGTATATAATATTCATTCCAACCTAGGTTTTGGCGATCAAAAGGCTTCATTTCGTAACAAGGGATTGAATGTTTACTTTTGATACCTAGAACGTTTAATATAATTAATTTTTGCAGTATTCGATGACCTTAATTTTAACAAACGGCTTATTTTTGTTTGCTGTCCATTAGGTACTGTCCTCTAAGAAAGTGTATATTTTAAGTAAAAAAAAATTATGATACATATTTTTTTTGTGTTTAAAAACTATTTTAACGTACTTATTAATTATTTAAGGTTTATTCAATATAGGATATTTATTTATTTTATGTGAATTACAATCTTTTTGGGACTGCGTCGAATCGCTGAGGCTTTACGATTTTGACAAATTCTTAAATAATTTGGCAAGTCCTAAAAATATTGTAAAAAATAAACGGAAAAGTGACACTATATAATAAATAAATAAAGTAATATACAACTTTTTTCACTTTTGTCTGATTAAGTCGCTTAAAGAAATCACTTTTTTCAATTTAGCAAAAAAATTTAAACACTTTATCCACATAAAGCAACGTTTTCATTTTAACTGAGAATCTTCAAATGCTTTTTCTGATTAAATTAGCTTTTTGGGATAGTGACGGTTTACGAATATGTGTGCGATTTGGTCTTGTAGGTTTCCTTATTCGGTATTATTTTACTTAAAAATCATTTCGAAATTTCGGATCTTCCTCTATCAATCCTAAGACCCGTAAACAACATTGCTTTGTTACTCGAAATCTTTGATAAAATGTAAATTACTTTATGTCGTGGAAATGATCAGATCGAGTGCCAATCGGGAATTCGAAGTCTTATTTATATCAAAATCAATTTCAAGAATATCATCCATAAAGACAAGTTTTTCAGGATAAATCAGCTGTCAACCGCGATTTCAAACTAAGTCGAACTTAAGTCGACCCAAATTATGAAAAACATTATGGAAATTCAAGAATTGAAATTATGAAAATCACAATAGAAATTCTATTTCCATTATGTATTGAGGTTGCCTATCCTGCAGTAATGCATGTATCCGAAAGTGCGAAAATGGGTGTATAGTTGGCAAAACCGCTAACCGTTGTCTTCTACAAAGGGCTCGGGCAATTGGAGTTTACAGTGGTATTGTACTGACAAAGTAGGTTATTTGTGGTACTGACTTCCAGTGCTGTTACTACTGCAGTGAAGGGCACTTTTCAAAAAATAGTAAGCAATGAGGTGAACAAATGACGTCAGGTTAGTATTACTTTCATTCAAATAATAGGACGGGGGTGCCTCTATAACCGGCGCCGGTTACTCAAAAACGAAAGGATGAAAGCCTGCAACTACCTTGTCACTGGACAATCCTATCAATTTTCTTTCGTATATTACAGTTTACAGTTTTTCTGTGGTGGTTAATTATTTCCTTACTTTTTATTGTTTTATATCCTTTTTACGGTTTTTACCTCTGAGAAACTGGTTCTAATTTACTTGCAGAGATCGTTACAGCTGAGCATGATTTCCTTATCAAATTGAAATTTCTTCTATTAGGGTTTCGGGTTAAAAAGTAAGAAGAAGTGATTTTTATAATTAAAATATTTTCAAAGATGTAGGTTTTATAATAAAATGTTAAAACCTTAATTAATTGTATTTTATTTAACTAGGTATACAAATTTTAGTTTCACTATTTACGTAATGGCATTTTTTCAAAAGTGAACTTGTCAAAAATAGCTACATGGATACACATATGTGTTTTCTGGAAATTTCCTTATATGAGTTACTATAGTCAACTATAATTTTGCCGGTTGCGAATACTGTAGCTAACGAAGACTATCATCATCGAAGCCGACGCGGCTACAGAGTCACCCCCTAATAGGACATCACTTTTAAACAGTGTTGCCGGTAATACATTTACTATCCGATTTCAAGTACGTGCATTTCAGTGGATATAATGGATATTGAATTTCTATTGTTTTTCATAATTTTAATTCTTGAATTTTCAATATGTATTTCATAATTTTAAATCGGTAATTTCTATTATGTTTTTCATAATGGAAATACGTGTATTAAAATTATGAACGGTGCAAACTAGTTCGCTCCGGCGGTCAGATTTTAATCCCCTACCCGAAAACATCATAGGTAAGTTCGCTCCCGCACTGAATTTTATGAGACGTGGTTGGGATTTTGGGATAATGACTAAAAATAGGTTTTAAGGTTTTAAATCTTCTTATGAAATTAAGTATTTTCTTTTTATTTCATTGGTTGGGATTTTTGGCTAATTATTAATAACTGGAAGAAGGTTTAAATTTTGTTATGAAATTAAAGTAAGTATTTTCTTTTAATGTCATTATAGTGAAAGTTTTAGTTGTTGAGTAAAGGTGAAAATATCGATCACATTGAAAAGATTTAAAAATATGAATTCCGCAGAAGTTAGTGAAATGTTATGTGTAAAGGGAAAACCTATGTTATTAGTCAACGGTTAGGTTAGGTATGGATCAGGTAGGTTTGGACACATTGGTCCGGTGTGTCCGAACTGCGTACCGTTTAATCCCACTGACCGAATTGCATACCAAATTTTAATCTACCCATCTTAGGAGCCTACCATTTAATCACTTATCCCAGCGGGGTATCTTAGCGGGGGGTACCACTTCACCATCGCCGGAATCCGGGAACACCGACACAAACAGTGCAAGGGAGGTAATAGTTCATTTAAAGAGCGTTTTGAAAATGTGACCCTTTATTATAAAAAAACAATAATTTCACAAGTCATAATTATAAGAAAATTTTATAATACTACCATACTACCAAATTTATAGCTAACGCATTTTACAAAATTATATCTAGATATTTTATTATTTTTGTACTGCACAATTTTTGAATAAATAAACTCTTGTTTATTTAAAAAATCCTTAGGAATTAGGTTAGGTAAGGTTTTCCCGAGAAAACTGAATTTAGCGTATACACCTTCTCATTGCACTTTTTGTTTGTACACAACCACACTGTTCCACCAAACTTTTTCAGCTCGCGATGCTTTCGAAACTCAAAATGTTCGTAGATTATTAATGGATTTCCTCGCTCACTCAACATTTGTTTGAACTCCATTTTAATTTTCAAGCTTCAAGAAGCTTCTGGAGAGACTGACATTTTATTCGAATGAAGGTCTTAAACATCCTTTTCATAATAATTGCTATTGGTGGATGAAAATCAAAGCTAGGCTAATTGTGTAATTCCAAGTGTCGCATGCCGCTAATCCTTTGCAAGCGACCTCCCGCAATTTACCTACAGTTGGTCCGGTGAATCTTTTCCCATGCGTCATAAGTCGTAGATTGATGGTTTAATTAGGATGTGGCTAAAATGACGGTGAACGTTATTTATTATTGTATTGAAGCTGGTGTAATAGATATTTGTAAATATTTTACAGCCATTTAGCAATATGCTACCTAAACCTTTAGTTTGAAAAAACTGTTAGTATTCCAGAGTTTTATGGGGCTATTCTGCAAACTTGCTATTAAGCAAATTTACTTGCATAAGAGTTGGTATTAATAACAACTTCCTCAGTAGAAACTTTGCAAATCAGTATTGCCCTGTTAGGGTTATGGCTGGCAACCATTACTATTGGGCCGTCCCACCCATACAGTTCAACAATGAAAAATAAAATTTTTTTGGGTTGTAAAAATAAATAATTAATATTTTAAATATGTATATTTAAGACTCTGATATATACAATATATTTTATTTATTTTTCCTCATAGCCAGAATCAGAGCTATCACCAGTATTTATATCTATTGTAATTGGTTGAATGCTAATATCAACTATATTCTGCTCTCGGGCATACCACTTTTGAATAATTTCATGGGTATGCCTAACACATTTTTCCCAAATTTGTTGATTACATTGTCCCAGTGCCTCTTTCCACATATTTATAACAGAACCACAGATTACTACAACCAGATGCGACACTACAGCGATAATCGTGAATCCAAAGTTTCAATAAACCACGCCCCATTTCACTGGTACTTGTACCACTCGAATAGTCCGGTAGCAGTCTGTTTAAAGCGACGCTTGCTGAAGTAGGTGATTTTCGTATTAGTACAAGAGCTTATTGTGAAATCGTAGGTGTGTCTAAGTGAAACGCTATAATTGTGTTAATATGTTTTTATATATAAAATTGTGATCGTGGTTTAAAGACACAAAAGTAAACGCTACAATGCCAGGAGGAACCCGATGTGCATACAAATACTGTTCGTCCAAAACGGCAAAAGGAACATCTTTTTTTTAATTTCCTGAGGATCGTGAAAGGTATGTTTTTAGTATAATTTTGAAATAAGTAGATTTATTTGATAGTTTGTACATTACTATGTACGCAATCGAAACCAAATAACAATGTTACAATAGATTTTACAAACAACAAATAACCAAATTAGTTTTATACCGAATTTTACTATTATGACAGATTAATGAGCACTGGTCAGTTGTAATACATTTATCCTGAATTGTCCAAAATAGTTATTAGTTTCAACCTAACTAACCTATCCTAACACACCCCATTTAAAAATTTTGCCACAGAAAAAACAAAGTTTTGTTGCTAAAAAAATTGAAGAGTATAAAAATAAAAAGATTTCAAAGTTGTCTCATGTTAAAATATTATATCATTCATGTATATAACTTAATGCGTGCAAAAGTAATCATTATTATAGACCGTACGGCATGGTTTGTAACGTTTTCACTCACTTGGTCCAAACGGTACTCACCTCCTGTTTCAGGGTCATTCATTTTAAAAGCACATATTTCGCCGTAGTGTCGCATCTGGTAGTTGGTAATCTGTGACAGAACTATCTGAATACCCATCTTTACCAATATATTTATTATAATATGACTTGCAATTTGCCCAAATTAATTCAATAGCGTTGAATTCACATTGATATGGCGGTAGTCTCAGCACTTCATGACCATGTTCTCGTAGTAACTCATAAATTATATACACGTTTTCTTTTCTATTCATTTTTGCAATTTGTAGCAATTCAGGTTTTGTAAGTTTTGTATCAAACTTGATGTTGTTTGTTATCAACCATGTAACAATCTCATTTTTTGTTGAATTAGTAGAAGGTTGCTTTTCTAAAAGATCACTATGATATGGAGTATTATCCATAACAATAAGAGATTGCTCTTCTAAGTTGGGAATTAATTGAGGACTTATCCATTTCATAAATATTTCGTTGTTCATTTCTCCATGGTAATCAGCTACTTTAGATTTTGAACAGAATAATAAACTTGCTTCAGAGACAAATCCTTTGGTAGAACCAGCATGGACAATTATAAAACGTTTACCATCATAACCATCTGGTTTACGTACACTTTTAGTGCTGTTGTCTTGCCAAGATTTTGTTTTATTTTCCTTCGAATAGATCCATGTTTCATCCAAAAATACAAGTTCTCTTGGGTGAGTACTTGAAAGGTTTTCCATATATTTACGCAGAAAATTGGCTCTTAAGGCTGCAATACTGGTCTGCTCCATTAAAGCTCTCCGATTGTCATCTTTGTTATATTTGAATCCCAATGTTTTTAACAAAGTGCTCAGAGATGTTTTGCCAATAGATACAATTTCGCTTTCCCCCAATTTACAATTTAAGGTAGTCAAAGTAACATGCTTCTCTAAAACAAAAACAAAAATTATAGTACAGATTCAATTTGAACAAATACTATATTTTTAATGATATTATGTTTGTTCATTTCATTAATGTTTTAACCTTGACTGTTCAAAAATAAGGTAAATTTAATAGTTGAATTAAATTGTAATGTAGTCACAAAACTACTAAAATCTATATAAATACCTTCCTAAATTTTTCTTGAATATACCATGATTTGAATACTCATTACAAAATACCTACACCTACATTTTACCAAAAAATTCTAATTAAATAGATTGATATTTACTCTGTTGGTACATATCATATAATGTGTTCCATGCTGTCATCTTAGCTCCCTCAGGTAGATCAGTTGTTTTAGTTTTAGAACGAGTTCTGCTTTTGCTTGGGCTTGAAAGAATTGGATTCGTTTCTTTTCTTTTTTTTATAGCATATAATGTCCGTCGAGATATTTTCAAAGCAGCAGCTACCCTCTAACATAAAAAAATTGATTAATAATAAGTATATTGCCAAACAAGCATGCACTTAAATATTTATGTTACCTCTTGAACACATGAAAGTGGTTCCAAAGGTCCTCCATTTCTTTTTTCTAACTCAAAATACTCCAACACATTTAGGACCAGCTCCTGTGCTTGCGAATTCAACGTTTTTCCAGGCATATTCTAAAAATAAAAACCATTCATAAATAGTTCTGGCCTTTCGGAAAATTAGGTCAATATTTTCTACATTGGTGGAAGCAAAATATGTTTCATATAATTCAGTTTGATGGAGTTCTATCCAGAATCATAATGAAATGTCAATTTAAGGTTAGTTTTCATTGCGAAGTAAATAAATAAAAAGTAGATAAATAATATTTACTTACCACAATAATTCGAACACTCAGGTATAAGTTAGTCGTTATAACAACAGTTTTTGAAATAAATGTATATGCAAGTGGCAAAAAAATGGATAAAAATGTAAACAAAGTCTTTGGTCTGTCAATATATAAGTTCGCGGTTAAACCACAGAACTTCTTTTGTGTGGGTTACACCTAATCACCCACATTCATCATATGGCTATCTCTGTCTGTTATATTATGTTGTAATGGAACAAACGGTTTCATTTCGGGGGTTTAGATTCTGTGAGTAGAAAAGAAACGTACTACAAAAAGTAGTATGTGAATAATTTCATACATGGGAAAAGATTCACCGGACCAACTGTACCTGCCAAGTTTAAACCCCCTTGATATCTTCCGGTACGCAATTCGGTCACCTAGATAATCTTCAGTAATTACCGTTATACCTGGCAAAATTTGGTACGCAGTTCGGATATCACCATATTGGTCGCTCCAGCCGGCGGCGGCAACGGTCACATTTTAATCCCCGTCACAGGTAGCCGGAGCGAACTAGTATAGGATTAACAAGCCCAACTGACCGCGGCCGCGGGAGCGAACTATAGTATGCACCCATTATGAAATACATACTTTTAATTTATTAAGAGAATAATTACGGAGTTAAAATTGTTGAAAATAAATATATATTTATTTTTTCCGAATTTTTTCGCTTTTTCAACGATGTTATTAAATATCAAAACGGCACGCCATATAATACTTAAAGAGCGGTGCAACGCAAACTAGTCTTTTTAAGATTACTTTATTTGAAGACTAAGTAAACTGTGCAATCGGGCATTAATGAATTAAAATAAAATTAATGCACATAATTTGCACAATATTATCGAATTTATTGTGCTCACTTTATGCATCTATTTTTCAAGCTACCTGTATATACATCTCCCGAATATACACTGCAAATCACCCCCCCCCCCCCCCCCAATCAAAAAACCTTTTTCCTAGCTTAGACGCGAGTAATTGAATCGAATGCCAATAAAGCCTTTCAAAATTATTCATTATACATAAACATTTTGTACCTGTATTTGCATTCCTAGTTCAGAAATTATATCGATCTTAGCTTGAGTGACTTGTTCTTGTAGTCTCCTTTCGTAACTCTGGATCACTTCATTGATTTCGAATTCTCCAGAGCAGTCCTGTTAATTGCATGCAGTTACAAAACAACATCTAACATTACAAGTACTTATTACAAACATCAGAATTATCATTTTCTAAGAAGTTTATGACACATTTTAACTGTAAACAGGCTTGAGAAGGGTGAAAATAGTTTCATTAAAGTTTTTGAGTGGACACGAATGTATATTTGGGTGACATTCATTGAGACCAAACTATGACTGGACATCCTGTATATTTTGCTTCTAGGTTAAAACTGTACTCTTCTTATTCCAGAAAATGTATAATTTGTTACAATTCAATTGATGACCTGAGGTCTGGCCTATGGAGTCTTGTAATAAGGAAGAGTCTAGACAAGGAAACTAGCATAACATGACACATATCATATAGACCGGTAGCCCATGACACATGTAGGCTCCATTATTTCGAATGGAAACCGTTTTCACCATCGAATTTCATGTAAAAAAAAAGTAGAATAAGGCTATTCCCTAAGGCCAAAACTGGATAATCGACGCTATAGTGGACATTGAAAATCTTAGAATTTTCACGAAACTAGAACAATTAACTTATAGATGCCGTGTACTTGGATGCATTCCATGGGTACTACTTTATCATCAAAAACAACATGTTTGTTTAAAAAAGTTAAGTTTTTTTATTCGTTTTGCCTACGTCACAACAAAAATGGCGGATGTTTGACAATTTTTTTGTTCACTTTTGATAATGGAACACCCAGTATATTTTTTTGTAGTTTGAAAGAACCGACCTTAACCTATTCTTCAGCACAAATTTTTTTAAAATCGGTTAATGTATGACTGAGCAATTAACTTTTAAAATAAGAGATGCTTACTTAGAACTTTTAATCATAGTAAGCTTTGGAAGTTTTATGTAAATGTTAAATTAATCAACTTTGCTAATTGTCAGTCATTGTTATTGTCTGTGTTTATGTGAAAATGTTTTCAGAGGTAGAAAAAGCAAATGTTGTACTTAACTTTGCTGAAACAAAATCGGTGATTTTAACTCAAAGACGTTTTTTCAGATATTTTAATAAACAACCATCCAGTTCAAAAACAATTAGAAGTTGGTTCCGCACTTATAAAGAAACTGGATCATTATCTCGAAAGAAAAGAGTACCAGTTAACAATAATTTAGATGACACCATAGCTGTATTTGACTTTGTTAGGAGATATCCAAAATCGTCGTTAAGAAAAGTTGCTTCCCATTTCAACATTAGTAAGTCTAAAGTTCATAACATGGTGAAAGCAATAAAACTAAAACCTTATAAAATTCAAATTCATCAGAAATTGAATAAGAGGGACTTCGAAAAGCGTGTTTTTATGTGTGAAACGTTAATGGATCTCAGGAGGAATGTACCAAACGTCAATCTAATAATGTCTGATGAAGCCACATTTCATTTGACTGGAGCAGTCAATAAACATAATTGCAGAATTTGGTCTGAAGTAATTCCGCTCGAGTTTGAACAATATGAAAGAGATTCACCTAAGGTAAATGTGTGGTGTGCTGTCAACAACAATAAAATCTATGGACCATTTTTTTTCGCTGAAAAAACAATCAATGGAAATACTTATACAGACATATTTTTTTATCCACAGTTGGATCAAGACGTACAATTAAATGGTAATTGGAATGAAACCTATTACCAGCAGGATGGGACACCGCCCCATTTTTCTTTAATAGCTAGAAACTCTGTTTCCAATAAATTTGGTAACAACTGGATTGGCAGATGTGGTCCAATAGAATGGGCTCCTAATTCATGTGACCTAATAGTTCCTGATTTTTTTGTATGGGGATATGTAAAATCTTTAGCGTATAATCCTGCACCACAAAATTTTGACGAATTAAAGATTAATATTCGTCATGCATTTAACAGCATTACCCAAGATATATTGTGCAAGTCTTTTACAAATTTATATGTAAGGTTAAACAAGTGTATTGATCAAGAAGGACGGCACATTGAACATTTAATTAATTAAAACTATTACTTTTTTGTTTGTGTCTTGTTTTGAATAAAATTGAATTTTATTGTTGTTACGTTTTGTGATTAAGTACTACTTTGCATCTCTCATTTTAAAAGTTAATTGCTCAGTCACACGTTAACCGATTTTAAAAAATTTTGCACTCAAGAATAGGTAAAGGTCGGTTATTTCAAACTACAAAAAAATATACTGGGTGTTCCATTAACAAAAGTGAACAAAAAAATTGTCTCAAACATCCGCCATTTTTGTTGTGACGTGAGCAAAACGGATAAAAAGGACTTTTTTAAGCAAAACGGATAAAAAGGACTTTTTTAAGCAAAACGGATAAAAAAGACTTTTTTAAACAAAACTTGTGCTAAAATGAAACATTTTAGTGAAAACCGCATGTTTCTATCTCAATACCGTTTAGAAGTTATGGGCAGTTAAAGTGAGGGAAAATAAAGATGGACACCCAGTACAGTTATGATTGAATAAACTCATTTAATTTGAATAATCTTTAATAATTTATATTCTTATGAAAATATCAAAACAAGGTCTACTGTCAGTAAATTAGTAAAAAGTTTAACGAAACTGGTACAGTAAAAGATTTATCCAAATCATGGCGCAGAAAACCTACAGCAACTGTAGACAAATATTTAAATGTTTGTTTCATGTAAGAGGTACGTCCACATTTGAGAAGTAGAAAAATTAGGAATATTAGAAAACATACAGTGAAGGCGATTACAGCAGATGCTTAAAATGTTGCCCCTTTACTTCAATACAAGCCATGCGATTTTTAAAACTTTGCAACATTCCTGACTACTCAATTAATCTTATCTCTGTGGTAATCCTATCTTTTAATTCCTGAATATTGGCAGGTTTTGTTTTATAAACGATGTTTTTTTGAGTGACCCCACAGGAAATAGTCTAAAGGATTCATGTCGGGTGATCGCGAGGGCCATTCGATAAAACCAATCCATCTTCTGGGAACGCATTATTTAGGTATTGCCTCACCACACGTGCATAGTGAGGTGGAGTAACATCTTGTTGTAGCCAAATATTGTCGTTTGGGATATTATTATTGACTGAAAGTTTGGAATAATGAAGATTGTACATTAAAATGTAATTCAAAATACTTAATAGGATTTGAAAATAATCGAGCCACCTCAGGTATAATACGATTTTCCAATAAATCTAAATACGCCAGACCATTTAAGTTTCCCTCAATGAAAAAGGGGCCAATTATTTTGTCGCCTATTATTTCTGCCCATACATTCAGTTTTTGTGGATATTTGGTGTGGGATTCACGCATCCAACGAGGATTGTTACGTGACCAGTATCTACAATTATGCCGATTTACGTTTCCATTAATAAAAAAGTGGCCTCATCGCTAAACATAACATTACTTAAAAAATTTGGATCGTTAAGATTGTAAAAATTTTCCATCATTATGTCTGCAAACTCTTCACGTCTATCGAAATCATCATCTGGCAACTCTTGAACTAATCTTATTTTGTAGCGATGGAATTTATTTTCACGTAAAATTTTCATTACGAATGTTTGCGAAATATCAAGTTCTCTGGATATTTGTCTATACTGTATCCATCGAACAAACAGAGCGACCCAAACAACGATAGATGCGTGATCACCATGCGCCTTTGCATCTATTGGCTAAAATAAATATGCCTCCATGCGCTGGCCAATCGGATTTAACTGCAATCGGCCGGCGGAATTCATTGTCCATACAGAGTTGGAGAGATCACGTGCACTATGCATGATACTGTTTTGGAACACTCCGTTGCTTGGATGGACCCGCTTTCTTTCTGTCCACACCCTTAGTATCACTTGGATTTGTATGCCATGTTCTTTTTGATGATAAAGTAGTACCCAAGGAATGCATCCAAGTACACGGCATACATAAGTTATTTGTTCTAGTTTCGTGAAAATTATATGATTTTCAATTTCCACTATAGCGTCGATTATCCAGTTTGGGCCTTGGGAAATAGCCTTATTCTACTTGTTTTTCACATGAAAATCGATGGTGAAAACGGCTTCCATTCGAAACAATGAAGCCTTCATGTGTCATGGGCTACTGGTCTAATACACAGTAGATATGCAATGGTCTTAATAGAGAGGCTCCTGGAAGCACATAAGCTCCATCCACATACTTGCGAATTGCACAGCAATTCTGAATCCTTGTGCATAACACCTAGGAGATTACTGGATAGAAGAGGAACATTTACCTAAGTTGAAGCCTGCAGATATCCTAAATTCCTCCGGGAAATAGGACTCAAGGAGCTACTAGTCTATGAACTTTACTCAGGAACTAAGTAGAAGTAAGGGGGCACAATAGATCTTTTAGGTTTCAGTGAATGTCACCCCAATATACATACATACAAACATACAAGCACATAAGCTCCGTATTAATCTCAATCTTAATGCCAATCGATTGTTTTTTCAAAAGGGAAAAAAATCAGTTTTCACACTGTATCAAAATATATACGGTGTTCCGTTGAAAAAAAAACTTATTTTAGCACAAAAATTTTCAGTAATTACCACTTCTTGTACTGCTGAACTGACACTAATATTGCGTTTTTCCACATTTTCCAATTGATTTCTCAAATTTTCTATTTCACCATCGTATTTTTCAATCATATCCCTCATTTTCTCTTCATAATGTGCCTACAAAATAAATATGCAATCGATATTGTGTTTAAAAGTATTCGAAAAGTAAAACATTGTGTAGAAAATAAAGTGTGAGACAACCAAACAGAATACATTCAACAGTTCTTAAATGTCTGTTTACTGTATTGTAATAGTGAAAATTGTGTCTATTTACTAAACCATTATTAAGGAAAGTAGATTCTTCTGTAAACAATACCCATAAGTCTGATGTCAATTATACTGAAGACATTGGAAAAACTGGTAGGCATTCACATTAGAGGAAGAATGTTGGTAGGAAGACCGATCGACCTGGATCAATATGCATACAGACCGGGAGTATCCACAGAGACAGCACTCCATAACTTAGTACAAGGGATAAAATATGCTCTCGAAAATAAGGAAGTATTATTAGCAGCCTTCCTTGATACAGAAGGTGCCTTTGACAACACCTCTCACGAAGTGAACACGATGGCAATTCATCAAAAACAAATTGACGAAACAAGCTGCAAATGGTTAGACTGCATTCTGAAAGACCGAATGATATTTTCAACCTTGATGGGTGAAACATTATCAGCCAGTGTTTCAAGGAGGAGTCCTTGTAATGGACGGACTGATAAGGAGACTCAAAGAGGAACACCATACTGTCTTAGGATATGCGGATGATCTGGTCATCATATCACAAGGCAAATTCAACACTACAGTCTGAGAACGCATGCTACAGGCTCTGAACATAGTAACAAAGTTGACGGAAGAGGTGGGTTTAAATATAAGTCCCACCAAATCACACATACTGCCTTGTACCAAAAGAAGGGACCTGGTGGGATTGGGACCACTACCCCTTCAAGGCACGGATATTCCAATGGTGATGGATGTTAAATATCTCGGGGTAATTATTGTCTTTAGATTAACATGGACCATACAACTGGAAAAAGTAGCAACAAGATCGGAGACCACTACTATTAATTTTCATTCAAAATAAAATATACATTTTCGTTACTTACTGCAAAATCTTCCAAATTATGTTTACTCTCGCTCGTTGTTACATTTTTGTTATCATATTTCAATAAATTAGCTAAATTTGACTTGGCAATTTCAGTTTTCAAGTTTGTAACATCTTCATCTGTCATGGAATCCACATCACTTTTGTTTATCTGATGAAGAAGAAATAAAAACCTTATGTCTAACAATTAATTAATTAAATGGCTAAAAACTATCGCTAAAGCACGGGTTCGATTCCCTCGCCGAGTTTTTCCTTTGATCTGCATATGCCGGCATATTCACTTGTTGTCCGGAGAGGGTAATACAAGGTCTCTTTGTTGTTCTATAGCTTTCTCTTTTTCACTCACAGAATGATTTTTTTGTGCAATTATACAATTATATATGTTTTTGCAATTCCGAGACTAAAGTAGTCACTTTAGTCTCACATGTTAGAGACTAAAGTGTCACTTTTAGACCCAAGGGATATAAAGTGACAGTTAAAATCCCAAGGGTACAAATAAAAACGTACCATAGTAACATTAATCTTTATTTGTTGAATTAAAATGACAAGTAATGTTCACATTATTGCAGTTAACCAAACTAAATACACGATTATTAATATCAGAAATAGATGAACTAGTTGAACTTGAACAGACAGAAGTGAATATTGGGTCAGGATTTTGATTCAAGGAAGATTATGAAGTCCCATCGGCCAGCGGTGATATTGGTCTATTTTTATGCCCAAGAATAGTATCTGCTATTGATTTTTTGTTGTTGATGGAGCTCTCAACGTACCCTTCGGCAACTGTTGCCCTTTTCCATCCGCAGTGGCACTTTAAAAAATCCACAGTGGCCCCAGAATTCGCTAATAAAGACGCGGATGTTCGCCTAAAACAGTGGCTTGTATACAAGGACGCGTCCGGCAACTTCAAAAAAGCAGCTATATTTTGAGGCAATTTCCCAAATGTGTTTTTGCCAACAGGCTGTACAGTACACTTTGCATCCTTATAATAAACAAAAAATCTTGAATGCGCAGAACCACATACTTTCTGCATATTTCAACGTGGTTAAGAGAATTATTGTCTCCACCATTTTTGATAACGAAAGTTCGATCGATTTTATTTTTAGTGTTCTTAACATCAACTATGATTTCTGAACCGGTATCTTTTACATTGTTGACGAATAGTTGTACTAATTCGTTGCTCCAACAACTCCAAAAATTAGTGCCACCTTAAAATATAAATTGTTAAAAATTATTCTTATAAAACGATTATTACGATACCTTAATCATTAAGTACTTGTCGTCCGGAGCTTCTACCAGAAATTTTTCAACCTCTTCTCCGGTGAGCACTTTTGACTTTTTGGGTTTAAGGTCGTCATTTTTTCGCTTCAAAAAAGCCAGTAATTTTGGAAATTTGCTGATGTCTATGTTAAGCTTGATATTAATTGTTGCTTTTAATATCGAGTAATATGACCATAACGTGGAAGAACAAATTTATTGGATTTCTCGTTGAAATACACCAACAACGCGTTTTCATTGTACTGCGTGACGTGTTTCTCATTGCACCACCTTATAAATGATTCGTACTGTTGTTCATATAGTTTTCTCGATTTTTGTGGTATTAGTTCTTGAGTAATTGCTTCAGCAGCCCGATCTACGTTGAATTCTTCACTTTTATTCATTTTCACTGATTTTCTCTACGTTTACAATGGCGCCGTTTTGACAGGGACTTTGTTTATCATTGCCACAGAAACAAACAGCGTACTATGTTTATTGTGTTAGGGCTTCAAATGTAAGTAGTATTTATTTTTATTAAAAATGTATGTAGAATTACCGGAATTGCAAAAAATAGCGTATACACCTCTCGACTAAAGTGACATTAATCCCTTAGGTGGATTGCTTCCTGAGGGCGGAGCACAACGGTCACTTTAGTCGCTTTGTGCATAATATACTATTTCAGACAGTTACGGAAGAGACCATTGTTTTGAATGCTGAGTATGGTTTACAGTAGTTCAAATGTATCTACTGGTCTTAGGAAGAAACTATCAGTGTTCCTTTTAGAATTAGCATCCCATCAGTCAAGTGATAATGACATTATGTCTACCTCTCTAATTAATTTAAGTATATTAGTAATTATAATAGTTTCTGTAAATATGTATATAAGTATAAGTATTTACAGTGATGAAAATCCCAATTATTATAAAGATGTCTAGTTTCCTTCCAAAGTCAGAATTAATAAGCTACACATTATAACTATTACCACTTACCTTATTGATAATGCTATTTAATTCATTTTGTAAATTAATCACATCCTTTTTATTCAGGTTGGGTTGAAAAACACGAAGGACGTCACCTTCTGGTCCAGGTACATGAGACAACGGTAGATCCGAATTCAATTCGTCATCCGAACAACTGGAGCTCGACATCTTTTTGCTTTGTTGACTGAATATTTCTTCTGAATAACTGTCGAAAGCAAAATATGAAATATCATTTAATCGAAAGTTTTTACTGAAATAATCAGATAACTTTTTGTTAAGAAACAGGTAAGAAAAATTTACGAATTTAACCCCTGGAAGAAGTGAAAACTTTTTTAGGTGCTTTGTGCAAATTCTGGAAGGGGCGAAAACGTATGGGTTCGCGTCACCGACATGCTTAACTGATGTGTTGCGCCTCGACTGTATTATATGCGTATGGCGAACGATAAAAAGTTTACAAGGAGTTAATTTATTTGTAAAAATGTCCTTCTATCATAGGCGTACGATAAATTTTTTAAAAAGAGAATCATTTATTTGTAAAAAATTTCACCTACCATGGGCGTACGATAAATTATTAAAAGGGGGTTAATTTATTTGTGTTTCCTTTTTTTATTACTTACTTTTTCTCAAGCTCCGCACACTTTTTCTCGAAATAGGTCCTCAGCTCTTCCATTTCTAAGGAATGTTTTAATTCAAGTTCGTGCTTTAGATCCATCATTTGTGACGTACCACTTTGAAAATCCGCCAAAAGATTTCTCAATCTAGATATTTCAGATTCAAACTCTTTCTTTTCTTTTTCTACATTTTCCTAAAGAGACAAACTCTATGAAGTAATCAATTTTTATGAGATAAAAAGCTAGATTTAAAGACAAACAAAATACAAATAAAAAGGACAAAACTAAAACCAGAACACCACAGAAAAATAGTAAAATATAAAGGGGCAATAACAATACTTGCAAATTGCTTACTTACTTTTAATAATCTAATTTCTTCTTCATGAGATCTTTTGGTTTTGGAAATAGTTTCTTCCAAAATCTCGTTAAATTTGATATTTAAGTTTTCCAACGTTTTCTGCAGTGGATTATCAAGGTTGGCTTGTAACACTAGATACTCCTGCTCAAAATATTCATCAACTGTATGTGGCAGCATATTTTTAACCTAAGAATATAAATATCAATGAAATATTGTCACTGAAAAGACACTGCCCCTTGAATGGATACCTCAAAAAACTCAAACTATTGGAGTAAAATGAATGTAGATTCTGTGGAATGCATGGCATTGTTGTAAAGCCCTAACTTTACACCCAACAGCATTACAGAATTCTATGGCACAACTCCTAAGAGACTGCTGGATAGAAGATAGACCCTGACCAAAACTGAAGCCTGCAGATATCTTAAGATTCCTAAAGGAACTAGATTTTGGTCTCTGAGGTTTTCCTCAAAAATTGAGTAGAAGAAATGAGGCACAATAGATTTTTTAGGTCTCAGTGAATATCATTTTTTTCTCTTCAATTATCTGAATTGTAGGTATTGAATTTTTTCTGAGCTTATGTCTGACAACATTTAAGACTGCACTAAATAATTTTATTTACTCACCTCTTGGATGACAAGCTCTTCTTTTTCTTCGGCAACTGAATTTTGTAATGCTTCAATAAAATGCTGTGATTTATTCAATTTTTCATGCAAATTTGATATTTCATTTTTGAAATCATCGATTTGTATCAATAATTCTGTTCTTTCTTTCACAGACTGGTCCAAAGATTTTGTCAATTGCTCTATCAAATCATTTTTATACACTACTTCGCTATTGAACTCTAGCAGCTGAAAAACAATATACAATAAAGGATGATCAACTTATTCCCCAGAGTTTAATACTTCCGTTGTCTTGAGATACAAAAGTTTGATATAAAAGTTATAGACAGAATCACAAACATCAAAGTGGCCATATCTTTAAAAGTACTCAGTATACTCAGTAGAACCTAGTACAACACTATTACTGCAATGGGGAAAATGAATGATATTGAAATTGATATATGCTGTAATCATATGAAACACCCTGTATATAAGAAAATAATTTTTAAGTATGAAACTAGACCTTGTCTTCAACCTTTATATGATTTTTTGATGTGTAACATCTTTCCACTCAGTTCCCTGCAATTTGTGGCAGCGCTTTCATGAAATGGGACGGTATTATTCAAATAATACCTGAATAATTTTTTTCTTCAAATAATACCTGAATAATTTTTTTCAAGATTTGATTGCTTATTACCAAGATGAGATGTCAGATGTTACACATTATAAGCGACTACAGTAAGGCTCGCTCCCTTTTTTTAATTATGCTCTATCTTACGTGCTAGAAGCGAGGTATCTGTGGTTCTTATTACGATCGCTATCAAAGTATCAAACTCCAGAGTATAAATTGATTGCCCTGTATGTAGTTCTATTTCAAAATTTATAAAATAAGGGTAAACTATACATATGAAAATGGAATATTATAAGAAAAAAGTTGTTTGTTATATAAAAGAGCTAATACAATTTTACAAAATGGAAATAAAGAAGGAAGAAATATATCGCAACAGAATTGAAATAGTGACATAATAAGAATTTGATAAATAGAAGTAAAGATAATATGGTTTATTAAGGTAAAGCATAACTAAGAAATTGTAAACATTGAATAAACAATCAATAAATAAATGAATTAATTTACCTTTCCTTGAAATTCTTCATGTAATTGCCTGTACTCAGTAGTAGACAAAGTACTAACAGTATTTGTATTGCTTGTTTCTCTAATAGAGTCTAATTCACATGTAAGAGCTGCTATGGTATTATCTTTGATTGCAATGAGTTCTTCAAAATCTTTAAGTTTTTTATCTAATTCACTTTCATTAGATATTAGTCCAAGTCCGAAATGTGTTGCATTAAGATTTTTTTCATTTAAACTAAGTTCATTATTATGTCTAATATTATCAGGACTTTTATCGTCCATACTCAAATTAAGGCTAAGTCTATCGGTGAGGTTTTTATCGTTTAGATCTAAATTTTGGAACATGTTAAAACTCTCATCTTTAGAGCTTGTAGTAGCTTCTATCTCAGATTTAGCATGATCTGTCTGAAAAATGCCCTCCAACATGTTTTTAACACAATCATCACTAATCCTTTCCAAAAAATTTAAGCTTACAATACTTGTTTCACTCTGCAGACTTGTGTCTAAGGCACAGGGTTGATTTTCTTGTGAAATATGCTCCACTTCATTGGAAACTTGATTATCATAAATATCTTGGTACTGCTGAAAAAAATTACAGCATTAGCAATTATTTACAAATAGAAAATGTTTTTTTGTAAACACTTCTATTTTGTGGATATGGGATATGGATATTGAATTGTTATAGACGTTGGAAGTTAATGTGTAAAATAAATTTCTAAACAATTTTTAATTACATTAGGTACTTCTATTTCTTGGAACGAACGATCATTTTCAAGACTGTCACTATTTGGAGATTGAATATGTTCAGATATATCCTCAGATTTAGTATTTCTTTCATCACCCATAGGAAGGCTTAAAGACAGTGACACAGATGCAGAGTCAGTTTCCGGCTTAGCATTCTCTGGGGAAGGCATCTAAAGAAAATATATATTTATAGTACATGTATCGATACATCTTTGTTAGGTCTAAATTTAAACTTACTTCAGGCGGCGTTTTATTACTTGTTCCCTCCATGATAGCTAGAGAAAAGTTGCAATGTAATCCTCTGATAAATATACTATATTTTTACCACTAGTTTTACATATTACTTGATCACGTTTTTATGTTTATAATGAAGGAACGGGTAAACACAAACACTATAAAATAAATTAAAATCCAAATTTTGTTGATTACTCTATGCGCAATGCGCATGACAGTAACAGAAAGATGGAAACACAGAATAACCTACTATGAGTGGATATAATCATGGTGTAATAGAGAACAAGGTGTGCTGTGTGCACTTGCGTCTAGCCTCACCGTTTAAGTTTGTAGCCCGCATGCGCATTTCATGATCAGTTTGCGTTGTCTTGTCCTTTTGAATTTTTAGGTTAGAATAATTAGGAACTAATGTCTCGTTTTTGTTTTTAATAAGTTTCATACGTTTTCTGGTTAAAACAGATCATTGGTTAATTTTTGAAGAAGGGAAAGGAAAAATAACCATTCCATTCACCCTGTATAGTTTTTTCAATAATTTTCCTTGCCCTTCTCGATAAATTAGGGAAAGCGCGTACTAGCGATTTGTTGTCGCGCGATTGTTTATTCGCCAAAATGAAACATTAATATTTTAATGAACATGCACGCATTCTGCGACGAAATAACCGCTGCGGCTAAATAATAGAACCAGGCCTATTTTAGCGATGTCGCTGATTTGAATCAGACCGACTTGTGGAGACGTGCACGCATTGCGATTATCAGCAGCACGATTTTTAACCGATTAGTTTGCAGTATTGATATTGAATAAATATATAGATTTTTATGTCTGACGGTGAAGAAACAACCCATATAGTTCTTGATACTTAAAGAATTATTGTGGAAGTGGAGAAAAGACCAGTGCTGTATAATGAAGAACTGAAAGAATACAGCGATAGAAATGTGAAAGAGAAATTGTGGACGGAAGTGTGTGCAAAGGTAATACCAAAATGGCATGAATTAACAAGTGCAGAAAAAAAAGACAGAGGTGGGTACATAATATTTTTTTTAATATAACAAATTTTGGTAAATGCCAATTCAATTTTATCGTATTGTCAAGCTACTGAACCTTGCGGAGAGGTGAAATAATTTGCAAAATAATCTCGCACGTTGGTGCCCGCTGTATTAGCTCTTGTTCCAACAGGTTGGATGGAGGGTAAGGAGCATTCGTATGATTCGTCGTGAAATCGTGCTTTCTCGTGAAATTATGTAAAACGCAGCATGCTTTAATAATTCGCCACTTGTTAGTCAAAATTCCAAATGTGCCTTATACCATCCGCCAAGCACGGGTTAATCGGTAGTTATAAACTCTTTGTTTTATTGTGAGGTTTCTTCGAGGATATGGTTTGGAAATCTGATGCCTTAAAGCAAAATGCCTCATCTCCCACAATGACAAAAGGCTTATATTTTCCTTTTTCATCATGAGGCAGTGTTTGCGGCTTAGGAATGTTTAATTGTTTAGCTGCGAGTCTTCGGCCAAAATTCGCGTTTTTAAATATATTGGAATCACCGTGTCCACCATAGGACTCCACAACTATTGAAGTGAAACAATAATCGGCATCAACTACAGCTATAGAAGTACTGTTGAGAAAAAATTCTTATAATTGTAAAATTCCGATCCTGTTGATTTTGGTTGCTTTATTTTCACATGTTTACCATCCACTGCCCCGATGCAAATTGCTTGGAAATATTTATCCAGTCCTCTTCAGATTTTTCGGACATGTAAAGAGGTTGTAAAACATTCCATAATTGCTGACAGGTATCTCTAACAATTTCTCGAATAATTGTTGTAGCTCCTAAGAGTAATTCAAAATATAAACTGTTAAAGCTGTTCTCAATTGCCAAAAACCTAAAATCAAAATCATGTTTTTAGTTAAATTTATTTTTTGATTGTTACAGGAAAACAAGTTCAAAAGAAGAGGAAAAATCTAAAAGACTGTTTTGCGAGAGAGCTTGCTGTTCAGAAAAAAACCAAATCTGGTGAGCCTGAGAGAAAACGACGAGAATACATCTACTTTGATGCTTTACTATTTTTACTTCCCCACCAACAACCCAGGACGACAAGTAGTGATGTAGCCGCCAGACGATGATATGCAGCCTTCAAACGACAATGAAGTGCCTCCAAACGATAATGGAGAGCTTCCAAACGACAATGGAGGGCCTAGAAACGATAATGGAGAGCCTCCACTTCCTGTACCCTCTGCAGGACCTCCACAGACGACTCCACGTAGTCGTTCCAGTAAATTATTATTAGATTTTTATTAGATATTTTAAAGCAAAAGCAAAGTGAGGAAACTTCAGAGGATAAAAATTTTGCTCTCATGTTAGTTCCTATGTTGGCCAAACTCGACGATGAACAAAAACATTTTGCCAAAATTAAAATACTTAATGTGATGAGGAATGCAAAATTCTATACAACCCCATTCTCCCAGCAGCAGGCTCACCTTACACAGTCTGGACCATCCACACAAACTAACTTCTATCACGCTTTGCGTCCAGGCCCACATAATATGCAATATCAAACATCTGTAGGGTTGCCAGCAGCTTCGTCTCTGTATTTCAACCAAACATCTATACGTTTGCCAGCAGCTTCGCCCCAGTGCTCCAACCAATATCTGACAACTCCAATTCCATCCAGAGCTACACTATTCGCAAATTCAGAATGAAATTCTGTCACCAACGTCTACAGGCGATAGCGAATTATACGATTTGTAACCAAAAACAATAAACAAAAATAATAAAATCTTTTGATGCTATACTTATTTACCTTAATGTTACTGCTAGTCGCTCTTCATGTGGTATAGCCTGTCTCCATGTAGTATTTTTGTATGTTATATTTGGTCCTATTATTTGAAGCAATATGTTAAAACTGTTTACATTTAGCCGATAATATTAAAAAATTTTGGGCGATGGTCTACCAAAGTAGAATGTAATTTGTAAAACTGCCCTTTTATTAATCTTTGACTGACAATCGGATGCACCCAATATCTTTTTGAGCGTTGTTTTCTGACGTTTTTACGTAATAGTAAGGCTACTGCACTTATGTTGCGACTTATTGCTCGCAGTGCGCGCTCTTTTTTTGTCACTTGAATATTTTTGCGATTGCGACTAAACAATCGCGCGATACCAAATCGCTAGTGCGCGCTTACCCTTAGAAGGCAAACTGATCATGAAATGCGCATGCATGCATGCGGGCTTGAAAATTAAACGGTGAGGCTAGACGCAAGTCAAGGTGTGCTCCCACGGAAGACGAATTTCCGTCATGTTCTGCTAACCTTCCAAAACACCGCCATATTGCCATAACATCTCTTATCTATGATCCTACCTTCTTATTTCTTTTTGTTTTTTACAATTTACACTCGCTGTTTCAATTGCTTTTTGTTATTGTTGAAATAAAAATATTTTCTAAAATGAATATCATGTTGTACATATTTCATACCCTCTTCAAAATAAAATTATGCTTAAACACTTGAACTGAAAATTTATCTTGTCGTGAAAAAGTCTTTAAATATCAATTATAGTCACATTACACCACAAGTATAATAATAAATATCAGAGTATCAGAGACAATAATATCCGCTCCCGAATTTGTATACCACAGAGCTAAAACTAGTCTTGTGAAAAGTTGGCTAAGTTCATCTCTATGGCTAAGACTGTTTATCTTGACATTTATTACCCTAGAGAAATTTCTCTATTTTTATGACCGAGTTTATAACTGCATGGACCGTTCATTGTAAACTAAGGGCCGGTTTTTCAATGTCCAGTCAGAAGTGCCTGCTACGTAACCGACAGTCATGTAGTAGCTGACTGTTAAATTGGTCGAACTGTTTATCCAATCGAATATAACCGGCAGCTACGGAGTTGGTAGTTATTATTTATTTCTAACGTAGTTGGCAAAACTTATGATAGAGTTATGGTTTTGATTGGATAATTTGAATCTACCGCTGAATTTCAGATAAGTACAAGGTTCTGTACATAGAAAAATAATAAGCAAGCGTCTGCGAATTTCGTTATTTTATTTTTGTTTGGCGTTGGGCAAATTTTATTATAATGGATGATGTGAATCGAAAGAAAAAAACTCCAAATTTCTCAGCTTCGGACAGAGCACTCCTGTTGAAACTTGCCAATGAAAAGAGACATATCCTGGAAAATAAAACAACGAATGCATTTACCTGGAAGCAAAAGGAGGAAGCTTGGAAAAAAATTGCAAACAGCTTTAATGCTTCCACAACTGGATCAGTAAGCTCTAATTTTAACATTAATTTTATATACATGTTGTAAATATATAGATTTTAGCACCGTTCTGACAAGCAATTAAAAAACAAGTACGACGCCATCAAGAAGGAACTGAAAAAGCAGCATAGCCAGTATTCAGCTTATCTTCGAGGGACTGGCGGAGGACCATATGTGGAGCCACCTAAAATACAAACAGCTGATGAGAAAATTTTAGCCAGCACAATAGCGCTGGGCATCCAAGGATTAGCTTCAAAAAAGGATAGTGATGGCTTAGCAGGTAATAATAATTTATAGTATGTGTGTAGTTTAAACCTTACTTTATAAAACATGAAACGATGACTATTGAATTGGTCCATTTGCCACTTATTAATAGTTATCTTCTTCAAACTGAAAAGGATGTAAGGTTAACCTCAATAAATAGTGTTCCTGAGAGTGAAACTGATATAGATATACCTGCAAGTTCTGCTCCAGAACATGATTATCCTAAAACTACGACATCACAAGGTAAACATGATGTTCAGTTGAAAATGCGAGCTATAAAAATGAAATGTTGGCATATTTAAGTCTAGTAACATACAAGAGCTTCAGTTTACTCGACACATTTTAGATTTAAAAAAGCTGTTTTTATGTGTATATTCATTTGTATTGTAAACTGAACGTTGGATCATATTCGGTATAGTATATGAATTATGTGTTATAGGGTACAAAAACATTTCTGCATATTTAGATGTGAACTAAATATATGTATTTTCTCAAATCTTGTTTGTAGGTTCCACATAGCAATCCAGAAGGAGACCAGTCATCAAAAGGAAAAAAAGTCTATTATCAGCTAGTGCAAAGTTTGAAACTTTAGCTGAAAAAAAAAATGAAATTGGTGGAGTCTCAACTAACCCTAATTGATGAACAATCAATGCAACAAAGGAAGGAACATGAAAAGAGGAGTTTACTTTTAGATTTGCAAATTGAAGAGCAAAAACTAAAAAATCAGAAGTTGAAGTGTGATTGTACCCATACATCAGAAAAAAATAATTTTAAGTAGTTGCAATAGTTTTAAGTTACATTTGTATGTAAAGTGTGATTTTTTCATAGTAGGTTTATATTAGGTAATGTAGCTGGAAATGTTTATTGTTATTACTGCTTATTTTAAAAAATAAAAAAACATAATTGGTAAAATAATAGTTATTTATTACACTTTAAATTGTCTACACAAAATTATATTAACAGTAAAAAAGATATGCAATAGGGCCAATAGATCACTGAAGGTTGCGAGAATAATTATCTATGCGGATCTAATAGATTTGGGAAATATTCAGCTAAAAGCTGGTCTTTTGCCGTGTTCATTGCAGCTTGTGGTAGATGTTCGATTTCAAACTCTTCATCAAAATTTACATTTCCAATTTCTGGATCCTCTGGTGGTAACTGTTCATTCTGTTGGATTGCAATATTATGAAGTACTCCACAAGCAACAATTACTGCCAATGAATTGTTCAGTTGTAACCGTAACCCTAGTGATAATATGGGAAATCTTCTTTTCGAAACTCCATACGAACGCTCAACTGGATTTCTAGTACGCCGAACTAAAAGTAAAGATTCAATTATCTAAATGTATCCACAATATGAAAACTGCTCAAATTATAGTTACTGTGAAAAATAAAAAAGGTTATTGAAGAATGGTTCAATCAAAATTGTAAAACATGTGTACCTAAATACAGTGAAACATGATATACACATATCTTGCTGAGCGAACCACCTCTCGATATTACCTGCTTCAGAATATAACTGCTCAACCTCGTTATTTGCTTGGTCGATAGGAGTTACAACATGTGAGGTATCTGCGTACCCACTATCTGCAACTAATAGGCTATTTCCAAACTCATTAGCATGGAGTCTTTGGTAAACTGCAGAATTTTCAAACACTACTTGGTCATGTGCAGATCCTGGCCAACGAGCTACCAAGTCAATGATGTTCATTTTTGCTGATGAAACAGTCTGGACGTTTATTGAAAAATATCCCTTTCGATTTCGGAATACTTCTGCATTGTTTCCACCTATAACATCACATATTAGTTACCTTAGCATTCTAAATATTATAGAAACTTACCTGGAGACTGTATCTTAATATGTGTGCAATCTATAGACCCTATTGTTCTTGGAAGCCTGGCAATGCTATAAAAATCCAAATGATGTGCAGTTATTTCATCTTCTGTGGATGGCATCCTAATAAATTGAGGGGAGAGAGAAGCTATTGCATCAGTGACTTTATGAACTATTTTGCAAGCTGTTGACTTGCTGACATTGAAATAATCTCCTGCACATATTAAAAAACTGCCCGTTGCATAGAATCTCAATGCCAATAATAATTGATTGATGGGAGACACTGAAAAATTCCTACAACCACAAAATATAAAATTAGCAAAGGTAAATTTGGAATACATGTTCCAGTTGAAGGTTTTTGCCTCATGCTGAATGATATTAAATTATTTTTACCTATCTGTAGGAGTTTCAATTTGAGCTTCAATTTCCTGTAATATCATTAAAACAGTTTCTTTTTTTAATCTAAATCTCATCGTAAAATCTAGATCATCTAGGGTGTCAATATAATTGGTCCTTTCTCTTACAGTATATGGTCGACGCTGGTATTCAATAAATTCAATAATTTCTTCATCATCATCGCTCTCTATGTCTTCAAACATCCTGTTTTTGAAACAATAGTAACGAAAACAAATCTAAAATCTGGCAATAGTCCTTAAATCCAATAATTTGTTCAAAATGCTAAACTAAAATAAACATAACCTACCAATAATATTGAAATAACTATTCGAATGCGCAATCTCCAAAACAGTAGCTGCTAGCTATCTATGAAACTGCCACCTGAATATTCCGGTTATGGTTACAGTTGAAATAGCTGACAGCCATCATGTCGATAAACAGTTTGACAGTCGATGACTGACGGCTATCATTGTAGCTGCCAGCTAAATGAGATAGCCGGAGATTGAAAAACCGACCCTAAGTCATATTAGGAAAACAAATACATCTGACATCTGTTTATTGAGAAATTTAAAAAAATGCATGCAAGTCAATTAGTTGAAACATAATGTTATTGTTGGTGATTGTATTTACATTGTATCCTTTACAATTATATACTTTTGACCTGTGCAATGAAAATGAAAATCTTAAATGTGGAAAGGTACACATTTTTTTTCTGTAACCTACTTATTTAACAATCATTATCAACATTTTTATTTCAGTCCGATAATGTAACAGACAGTTGTAGAATTGAGTTTAATAAAAATTCGGAAGATTGTCGTCTATCGGATTTTTCAGGTGGTGACAATGTGAAACTTAATTTTGGAGATGTGCTTTTGCATTTTCTCCCAGAGTCAACTCAGAACGTTTTAACAATGAACATTTTTCCTACTCTTCAGTGGACTGGTAAGTTTAAATAATTTTTTTTGTTTATTCAAAAATATACGTTTTCGTTATCAATAAATTGTAAATGATTGTTTGATTCAATTTTAGAAGCCTTGGTGAAGTTATCAGACTACAATAACCCCAAGACATGTAATATTTTTATAGTTCAAAAAGACATTAGTTCATTAGAAAGTCTAAAGTACAGCTGTTACTGGAAAGAAAAACTTCAAGATAAACAAGGACCAACAGAACCAATATTAATAGAAATCAACTCTGAAACTGATGGCCAGCTTGCTCACAAAAAGATTATGTTTCATATTCCAGGTACTCTTTATTTAAGTAAGTTATTTTTCCCAAACAAAATTATAAATCTTAAATAGGTATACCTACTTATTTAGTATTGTAAAAATTGATAAAAATCTATGCTGCAATTGTTATTCTAAAAAAATATATATATATTTATACTGTTGATTTGACCATGCATCACATTTTAGTTATCTTACCAAGAACGCTTTTTTAGGAAATACAACACCACTATCCAAAAGAGAAATTTTTTCTTATATAGACTTCACGAATTCTAACAGAATCAATTTAAAAGTACAACCATTGGATCCAGTATATGAAGTTACACATTATAAAGTTGAAGTTTTTAGAGAAAAAGAAAATCAGATAACTATGCTGGATGTAAGATTAATTGCAGCATATCAGAAAAGCTTTATAGATTTCGAGTATATCACCTACAGTGAAGAGGGATTTTATTATTTTGCTGTTTCGGTTATAGGTAAACATTGTCCCGAAGATTTCTGTTTAAAGACATTAACTCCAAAAGTACACATTGGTGAGTAAACATTTCTTGTACTAAATAGATGTTTTTCTGTGAATACAGTAAAAATACTGAATATTTACCATGATATGAATTAATTTTTGATATTATCACACACATCTTCTTCTATCAATGGAAAACAACAAAATCACATGCAATAGCTTTTGCCTTCTGCACTAGAGTAACTACAAGAATTTATTTGAATTGTATTTCAGTTACTGAAACAAGACAACAATATAATTATTGTTATTTGAATTCATCTTTAAAATTGAATTAAAAGTTTTTCTGGACTGAAGGGTATTTAATTGTTAATAGAGCTTTTAATAGCTCTACTGATCTGTTTATACATTTTTACACTGGTGAGTGGGATATTAATATATTATCAACTTTTAAACTTTTGATATTTCAATAAGTATTGTTAATGATTCCTAAAATGATGTAAGATGGGAACTTACACTACATATGGTAAATATTTCTAAGTGCCTAATCTGTTAGTGAGGACGTTTAGGTTGGAATAAATTCAATTTTTTTCTGTTTAAAGCTATTAAGTATAACAAAGTGCTTGCACAGTCAATTTTTATTTTTAATTGCGCATCTTACTCTATCATTGGATGTACTTTTGCGTACAGGACATCATTGTCATTTTTTTAAATAGAACAACCTATTTTTCTCTACTTTTGGAATTATAAGCTACATATTCCGAAAATTGAAAAAGCGAAACCATCGGGGAATCGAACCCGGGACCCCTCAGTTACAAGCCCTTACGCTAAGCCCAGCGCTACGACGGTTCCTACCTATCGATGTTCGGATCGGTATTATAAGTTACCATTAGCCGCGACTGCGTCTTACAGCAGTCCACAACAATAGACGATTGTATAATACTTATATTAGACTGTTTCGAAACAATCGATTATTTTTTCACCTTAAATATACTGAAAATATTGTTGGAAATGACGAAAATAAAATACTGTAAAAGTTTGAACTCTTGATATTTATATTAAGAGGTACCGCATTGATAATTTCTATATTCCATTTAAGTAAATAACATAGAAACAAAATTGTATTGTAATAACACTGACTCCAGCAACAGCAATAATAAACAATCATTCTTGTGTCACAGCAGTGACAAAACTAGCACACTGACCGCAATGTCACTAGACCGTACTGACCACAGTACGACCCCCTGGAAAACTGACCACAGTAATCCAAATAAAAACATACAAAAAAGCATACACTGACCGGAGTGTACTACGCCGGAACAAACAATATAATATTACTAATCACTTTGTTTTTCATTACACCTCATATACAAGTACATTCTCAAATACATTTTAATCAAACAATACAACCCTGTGAACTTTAGAAATAAGGTTGTCTAAATCAGAGTTGATAATTATTGAATTTGGTAAAGCGTTGTCTGCAGGTTTTGTTTTGTTTAAGTTTGTAACATTCACTTGTATTTTCTTTTTGTCAAATAAGACAGTTATATAGTTGTCATTTTTACATTAAAAGATCATTCCAGTACCAGTTTTTCATTTTCATATAATCACAATAATCCAAAAGGTTATGGGCCCAGATTACGTGAAATTATAAAGGAAGATTAACTGCAGTAAATATCGTTATTTATTTTGTGCAAGAATTATTTGTGAACTCAAAAAAAAGAAAATTGGAAAGCAATTTATTTTTTGAAGCTTTGAAGCCGATAATTATTAAAAGACAAAATAAATGGAAGGCGATCGCGTTAATATTGAAAAGCTGGAAAGCGTCAGCAACTGGCTAACATGGAAGTTTCAAATGCGTCAGATTTTAGAAGCTAACGATCTTTTTGACTACGTCGATGGAACAAACGTCAAACCGACATCTGAATGTACAAATTATGCGAAGGAAATTGTGACTTGGAAGAAGGCGGATGCTATGGCCAGACGAGCAATTTCCACGACTTGTATGAAACAGGCATTACTGCAGATTATGAATTGTGAAACAGCTCAAGAGATGTGGGAGACGCTCAAAAGTACGTATGAGCAAACATCAAAGGCAAATATTTTATTTTTACAACAAAAATATTATGGCTACACAAAACAACCGGAAGATGACATTGCGACATTTTTATCAAAATTAATGGAAATAGTGCAGCAATTACGTGATCAAAAATAAATTATTTCTGAGTCCATGGTAATTTCGAAGATTTTAATGTCACTACCGTCCGAGTTTAATCATTTCCATAGTGCATGGGAATCTGCAAACGCAGATAGTCAAACTTTGGCAAATTTGCGGGCTCGTTTGATGGCAGAAGAACTTCGTTTGAAGTCGCAGGGTCAAGTTCAAGAAGTAGAGGCGCTAATGGCTAAGAGAATCTTCTCGAAGAAACAAATCAATAATTACAAGAAAGGAAATTCATCGAATAATAACAAAGCGACAGATAAAAATGACAAACCGAAAGGCAAATGCTTCAAATGTGGAAAAAAGGGCCACTGGAAAAGGGAATGCTCTGAAAAGAAGACTAACTTCAACGGGAGAAAAGAAGAAAATTCAAATGATGCTTTTATTTGTTACAAAACAACAAATAGAGACCAAGATACTTGGATTTTGGACTCAGGTGCAACTTATCACATGAGTCATCGCCGAGAATGGTTCGAAAACTATACGGAAATAGCTGAACCAATTACAGTTGGTAATGGTGACAAGATCATGGCTCTGGGCAAAGGCGATATCAACATTTTTGCTTTTAATGGAGATGAATGGATTCGCAAACGAGTCATGGGAGTCTTGTTCGTGCCGGAACTTAAGAAAAATTTGTTTTCATCGGGAAAGGTGTTAGATCGCGGGCATCAATTGAACATGAACAACGAAGGTTGCAAATTGCTGAAAGATGGAAACATTGTTGCAGTGGGAGTTCGCAGAAAAGGTTTGTTTCAAATGTTGTTCAGAACAATACAACCATCAAAGATTGAAACTACAGCGAGTGTAGCAATCAAAAACGCTACACTTCGTTCATGGCACGAACGTCTAGGACATCAGAATTCGACACATGTGAAGAAGTTTCTACTAAGTCGGGGTATAGATTTCATTGATGAGGAATTTGCATGTGAAGCTTGTGTCTATGGAAAGCATCATCGAAGCAGTTTCAAGAGTCGCGAAGAAAAGTCAAAGATGTGTGGCGAAATCATTCATACTGACGTGTGTGGTCCGTTTCAGACGAATTCAATTGGTGGATCCAGATATTTTTTGTTGCTCAAAGATGATTATTCTCATTTTCGTTTCGTATATTTCATGAAACAAAAATCAGAAGTAGCGAGTATTATCGAAAAATGTGTTAAACTGATTCAGAAGAAGCATGGTCACAGTGTTCGCAATATCAGATCTGACAACGGCACAGAGTTTGTCAATGAAAAGCTGAAAGTTTTCTTTGAAGCAGCTGGAATTCATCATCAACGAACTGTGCCATATACACCAGAGCAGAATGGTTGTGCAGAAAGGGAAATACGAACTATCGTTGAATCAGCAAGGACAATGCTTGAGGCAAAGAAGATCGATAGGAAATTCTGGGCGGAAGCAGTAAATACAGCAGTTCATGTGCTAAATCAAACGGAAACAAGCACAGTTGACAACAAATCACCGTATGAATTAAGGCATAACAAGGAGGCGAAGCTAGACCATTTACGGATTTTTGGTTCGGAAGTATTTATTCACATTCCAAAAGAAAAACGTCAGAAGCTCGACGCGAAGGCAGAAAAATGTATGTTTGTTGGTTATGACAATAATTCAAAGGGATATCGAGTTTGGAATTCGAAAACTGGTAAAATCGAGATCTCACGAGACGTCGTTTTTTTGTTAGAAAATTCATTGGAAACACTCGATATTGGTGTTGAAGAAAATGCTAGTGTAGTCAGTAAGAATGAAAATAACGAAAACGAAGACAATTATGATATTGACAAAGGTGCAGAAAATGAAAATGACGACGATAAGGACACAAATGAATGTGCGTCACTAGATCAACAGAAAAATCGTGGTATGACCTGCGATCTTGATAGCAGAAATATTGTCAATAGGCGTCTACGCGATCGTAACACATTAACACATCTGGTAACTGGTGAACATTCTGCAATGTTGGCAGTCAGTGATGAGCCAAGAACGTATGAGCAGGCAATTCAGTCGATTGATTACAAGCAGTGGGAGCGAGCAATGGATGAAGAGTACGATTCACTTATGAAAAATCATACTTGGATTTTGGTCGATGCGCCAGTTGATCAAAAAGTGATAGACAATCGCTGGGTCTACAAGGTCAAAGAAAATCCGGATGGGAGTGTTAATCGGTATAAGGCACGATTGGTAGTACGAGGCTTTACACAAGAGTACGGAATCGATTAGCAGGAAACATTTAGTCCAGTGGTGAAGTTTACATCAATCAGAGCGATCCTAGCATTGGCTGCGGCAAAGCGTATGACACTAAAACAGTTTGATGTGAAAACGGCTTTTCTAAATGGCGATTTAGAAGAAAATGTTTATATGAGCCAGCCAATTGGATATAATGACAACAGTGGCCGAGTGTGTAAACTATACAAAAGTTTATATGGTTTGAAGCAGGCTTCGCGCTGTTGGAATAAGAAGCTTACTTCTTTCCTTAACAGTTTTGGTTTCAAAGAGAGTGGATCCGATCCATGCGTTTTTGTTAGCAACGGAAAAGATGGAATGTTAATTTTGGCAATTTACGTTGACGATGGATTGATTGCAGCAGAAAAACAAGAAGCCATTAAGCCGGTCATTAGACACTTACAGAGAGAATTTGAGATCAAAATTTTTGAGCTGAAATGTTTTTTGGGACTCGAAATTGATCAGCTTTTGGATGGATCGATTCATGTTCATCAACAAGGATATGCAAGAAAGGTTCTTGATCGTTTTGATATGACATATTGTAAGACAGTGACAACTCCAATAGCTAGTTCACAAAACCTCGGAGATTTTGAAGCTGATAAAAAAATCGATTTTCCTTATCGAGAGGCAGTCGGGAGCTTGATGTATCTGGCCGTTGCAACCAGACCAGATATTAGTTTCGCAGTTGGAAGTGCCAGTCGATATTTGGAAAAACCAGCTACTGCACATGTGAATGCAGTAAAACACATTATGAAATATATCAAAGGTACGATGAACAAAGGAATACGTTTCGTAAGCGGAAACAATTTAGACTTTTGCGGGTATAGTGATGCCGACTATGCTGGAGACACGCAAACACGAAGATCAACATCAGGTTATGTTTTCATGCTTGGAGGAAGTGTAATTAGCTGGGGATCAGAACGACAAAAATCCGTCGCACTATCCACAACAGAATCCGAGTATGTGGCAGCGTCACAAGCTATAAAAGAACTTGTCTGGTTGAAGAATCTCTTATGTGATCTTCGGCAAGTTAAATTGGATGTACCAGCTTTATTTATGGATAATCAAAGCGCAATACGACTTGTGAAGAATCCAGAGTTTCATAAGAGAACTAAACATATTGACGTACGTTACCATTTTATCCGAGAGAAATTCAAAGATGAATTTTTTGAATTACAATATGTTCAAACAGATGACCAGGCAGCCGATATCATGACAAAGGCATTATCAAAATTGAAACATCAACACTTTTGTCAAATGTTGAATGTATTGTCAAAGTGAATGTTGACATTGACTTGTAACAAAAAGTGGGAGTATTGAATTTGGTAAAGCGTTGTCTGCAGGTTTTGTTTTGTTTAAGTTTGTAACATTCACTTGTATTTTCTTTTTGTCAAATAAGACAGTTATATAGTTGTCATTTTTACATTAAAAGATCATTCCAGTACCAGTTTTTCATTTTCATATAATCACAATAATCCAAAAATAATAATATTTAATTTATTTAAAGAAATACCTTGATTGTGAAATAAAACAAATGCTAATGGATAAAACTTAATTACTCAGTGAGAAAACTCACCCTAATTTCCAAAACGATTCCAAACACTAAAATCGGCCAGAACATACACAAACACACAGAGAGTTTATCTTTAAACTAAAATATAACTATAGTAAAATTAATACCTATTTAGAGGTACCAGCCGTTTTAGTAACTTAACGTATGCGGCTTCTTGAACCATCTGAACCCGCATGAAAAAAATTAGGTTATGACCTTTGTCATGTCAAATGCTTGACATATTTCTTATTGCATTGGCGTAGTGACTTGAAATTTCATATTATCAGTGGCGGTTTGTAATAATACAAATTAATTTTATGAAATTCATAAAATTCTAAAGATGTTGACATAATAAAAGAATATAAAAGAAGCGCACTAATTTTAAAAACATTGTTTTATTAACTAGATACATAGTTTTTTTAAAAAAATATGGCAATTCAGAGTTCGATTAAGTACAAATTCTAGATTTTAAAAAAATGACAACGTGATCTTCAAGGCAAAGTTTAATTAGTTTCTAAATCAGAATAACTTTCGGAAAGTGATAGTTCATCATCGGATTCATTGGATACAGAGATCACCATAGGTTCGATGTTTAGTAGGTCCAGTTTGTTTTCTACTTCCCATGCTTCAGAAATAATTTTCTCTGTATGATTTATGTAATTCTGCCAGTGTTGCTCCGGTACATTTTTTACAACGTCATTCCATACTTTTAAGACTTCAGTAGGTGACCTTGCAGTTTTCGTAATAGCTTGGGCATAATGCCTTTTAGTTTCTGACCATACCATTTCGATGGCATTAAAATTGCAATGATAGGGTGGTAGCCTGAGAACACAATGACCATGCTCGGCAGCGTATTTGTCTAAATGATAATTTTTTTCTGGAAAAACTTGCTTTTCAATTATATTCCAAACAGCATCCTTCAAAATGTGATCTGGAAAAGGAAGATTCTTTTTTTTGAGCCATTCTAACATGCGTGTTTTACTCCAACTTTTTCTTGGGATTTCTTCATCCAGGCGACTGTGATACGTTGCGTTATCCATTATAATTAACGATGGTTCTTCCACAATAAGTTGCTGTTTAAACCAATTTTCAAAATTTTCGGTGTTCATGTTATCATGGTAATCGCCTGTTTTTTTATTGCATTTAAAAATAAGCGATGCATTTGCCACAAAACCTTTTTTATTACCGGCATGAACAATTACATATCGTGTCCCACTTCCAGTTATTTTTAAATCACTGTGTTTATTAGTACCATCTTGCCACATTCTTCTGTCCCCGCTTTTACTAAGAACCCATGTCTCATCCAGAAAAACAGGTGTAAAGAGCTTTTCGCTTTTAGCAGCATGGTATTTGTTCAAAAATAATATTCTTTTTAATCTGACTGCAGGCATTTCCAATAAATGTTTTCTTCCATCCTGTTTTTTGAAATGAAAACCCATTTTTTTAATTCCCAGATATAACGAACCTTTGGAAATCTTAGTTTCTGGAGACTCTTCGATAAATTGCCGTAAAATAGTTTCTACTGTGATTTTATCCTTTCGCGCATACATTTTATAAATTACTTCCCTCAAACAATGCAGGGTATTTTTTGTAATTCGGGTTTTGCTCCGGGAAACGCTTGCAGACATATTTCTTCTAAATTCGAAATCTGTAGCTCTGTTTGGTTTTTCAAGATTATATAATGTGCTTTCTGGAACTTTTAGTGCTTCGGACGCTTTTTGAATTGCCTTAAATCGAGATCCTAAATCGTTTTGAAAATAGTTTACTACATTAAGCATAAGTTTTTTGGATTCATCAGAATATCGCATTTTTATATCTTATTTTGCGTTATGACATTAACATGAAATCAAAATTTGACGTAACTTCAAAAACGTGACATCTAATAAATTAGTTACGACGTTCATTTTTGTTGGTAATTTTTTGTTTCAACCGATTTATTAATAATAAATAAGGATGGTCTTATTCTAAATGGGTATAAAATTTACTATATATTTGAAAACCGATCTTTTCTGAGTAAGAAGTAAATTAAGACTGGACTAAAAAAAAGGTTTTGAAGGACAATTAACACATATTCACACAAGTTGTTTACAACTTTCTTTGAAAGACGATATTTTATCTTAGCACATGTTCATATTTTACCCAGAGCTAAGAGCCATAAACCTTTATATTTTACTCTAGTATTCTTTAAGATATTTAAGGCATAGTTTCCTCAAATTGATACATAATTTTTATACCCAATCCATCAACCTCCACCAAGTGTAGAAAAAAACCAACTTATTTATTTCTACAGGGCTTGCTTCTCAGAAATTAAAATTTTATGGTTATTTTAATGAGGTTAATGTAACAATAGACTGTGTGAGTATTTTGTTCTGGTGATTTTTTCATGCTATAGAATGCTGAATATATTTTTTTTCGTTCACGTTTTAAAATTATTAAGTTTGATACATATACCAAAAAAAAAAGATTCTTACATTCTTGAAGATAATTCCGCTCGGTGCTGTACCGACACACTCCAAATGTTTTAACTTAGATAAATGAATACTCCTGTATAATATGGATATAATGATATTTGTTAATGGTGCTTAAGTCATGTGACTGTAAAGATTCAGCATTTCTACTGTAGATACCTACTTTTTATGGGTTTATTCTATTTAATTAATTTATTTTTTTAAATTCTAGCTCGCAAAGGAAGACCCTTAGTCATTGGTATTGTAGGAGCTAGTTTTTTAATTCCGTTTGTTCTCTTTTCTTTTTACCTGTGGAATCATAAATATAGGAATCAGGGTGAGATTTGTTTTAGTAACTCATGTTTTTCCAATATCTAAATATACTTTAATATTAACTTAATTTTTTAGGTGGACTTATCGCCGAACCAATCAAGAAAGTTTTGGTTCTTTTTAAACCCTCATTCGAGAAACATAACGAAGTTGTTTCGGCCATTATATCTGCCATCGAACACTTTTCCGACTCAGAAATGATAGTAGAACGTATAAATTTAACGAAAGTACAAGAAAAAGGCGTGGAGAAATTTTGCAGTGATAATCTAATTTTAGCCACTCATATCGTTTACGTAATTCCTCCGTTCGTAGATGATGACGCTTCAGGTTTGGATTACATGACGTTCAATTTTCTCAAAGAAGAAACTAAAAAAAAATCCAGCGATAAAAAATTAATTGTTGTACGTTTATCTTATTCCAAAAAAGACGTACCTTCGATTCTATCGCGAGCTACGCATTTTGATCTACTGCAAGATTTCTTCGGGTTTATCAACGCTTTTAATGTAGTAGAAATACATGCTGATTATTCCAAACATACGGTTTTTGTGGATCTTGCTAAGAAAATTGAACAAGCCACCAAGGAAGCTCGATTTTTGAAGAATGTACCTGAGATAGTTGTGACCGACGAAAGTGAAGAGCCCACAGAAATCGACGGGTTAATTTAAATAGTTTCTTCCTGTTAGACTTGATGAATTTAGGAAGAGACTTGAAATTCGAAAAATACACACAAATAGGTCCTTCGAGAAGGAGCAGCTTTATTATCTAATATAATAATATTTGCCTCCTTCAGGCATTCAAACACAAATATCTGCGTATTGCTATCCAAGAGACTACAGGATCCAAAAGTTATCATCTTGGAGCCGTCTATGTACCAAGCAGATCCTCTGACCTTCCTCTTCTCTTAAACAGTGACTATTGATGATCTGCGGTGTCAGTTGAGGTCCTTTTTGGATCAAGTCTGAGGGATAGTGAACAATAACAACACTATTAACCCTAACCATTAGATACACTCTTACTTGTCACTGCAACATTTGTTTACATGGTTTTAAGTGCTGACACATAATTTTCTATTTTTCTTTCAACTTTTTAATATTATATTGAATGTAGGTACTCCAGAAAATTCACACATCCATTCAAGTCTCAATGCTCAATTTGTTGAGCTGTAAAAAGAATGTTGGGTGTTTCTAACGTTTTCGTGAATTCTATTTAATACTTGAAAAAAAAGTTATTTTCTATAACGGGTAGAGTAATTGGGAAGTTGTAAGTACCGAAAAAAGTAAGCCAGATTTATAAATCGCCCTTTATCTCCATTACAACGAGCTGAAGACTCTTTAAATGTCATAGATTGAGAGGTAGTTGCATTTTTTCCATTTGGTTATGTAAATACAAACGAAGTAGGTTAGGTTGGTTTTTTGATGAGTGGGTCTATAAGGCCCTCCACTGCGACTCGCAAGAGTCTATTGTGGCTCACACCTATTCAGATTTCACCAAACAAATTCAGCTTCTTAACAAAGCCAATTAGTTTATTTGGTGAATGATCTTTCAGGTCCGAGGGCGAGAGAGAATCCCTGCCAAACATCAGATACCTGATTCGAGACGCGGCGGGGCAGGCACAAATTATATGCTCTGCTGATTCATCATCTTCCAGACAAAGACGGCAGGTCGGATCTTCCGACAGTCCAAGTTTTAGCATATGATGATTCAGATGACAGTGGCCTGTTAAAAGACCCGTTAGACAACGTAGGTCATGCCTGCTATAGTCTAACATTTTTTTGGAGACATTCTTCGAAGGATGTATGAAAGCCTTTGAATGAACCATCCTGGTAAATTATGACAGAAGTCTAAAGCTCTTCTTGCCGTCCAGGTATTCAGTGTTTGTTTGGCAAAACTTGTAAGTATTTTACTGGAATTAATGGATAATTATATAAATTGTTGCTCAGGGGCTAATTTTACAAAATTTCAAAATGAACATATCAAAGATTTGGATTTCTACCGTCGTCGGAAGGCGGCAATGAAAGGTTACAAGAACTCCCTGGGTGGTTTGTCCTTTATAATCCGAAGAAGACTTTTTTTCATCGAAATTTGTAGCTTATAGAAATACTTTAAAGTTGGGAATTCACACTTGCTTCATGAGGTACAGTTCCGAAGAACGCCTGCTTTTCAAAATAAAATATGTATAGATATTTTATTCTGCCTCAAATAGTTCTGTGTGTCAACTGTCATTTGTAAAATCATTGTTGTAGGGGAGATAGGGGTAAAATGATCCCCTTAAGAAAAAACAACTTAAAAATGGGAAAAGACTCTTTAAACTATTATTTTAATAGGATAAACCCCTAAAAGGTGCGTTTTTCTTAACAAAACACCACTTTTTAGAAAAAAATCTTTAGTAACTTATTAAAAATGGGAATAATAAAAAAAGAGCAAAGGGATCATTTTACCCGCATGTTGGGGGTAAAATGATCCCCCTAAGAAATTGAAAATTGGAAAACATTTTTTTCGTTTTATTTTAATAAAACAACTTTGCTGAATAAACAACTAAGCAACTTGAATTAACAACTTAAAAATGATACTCTGACATTATAACATCAAGATAATGTGTCCTACTTAAATCTTAATCTTTCTCTGGACTCTGACTACTGTTAAGGAAACTAAGGTCTTCATCAACTCCCGCGCTCAATTCGTGAGCCCATTCAAAACACTTTTTGCATTGAATCCATCCGTCAATTGATGCACCGTATTCCTCACAGTAGTAGAGACAGGTTGCATTTTTCTCGTTGTCTTCCGAATTCGATGAGTTGGGAAGACTTTCTTTTATATCTTTCAGTTTTTTTGTTTTCTTCTGTTTTAGTGTCTTATCACTTCCATTTTTATTTTTAATTGTCTTTCCTTTTGCTTGTTCTCTGTTGATATCCTCTTCAAGAGCAGTTTTGTATGGTGTACTGGTTAGAACTGCACTTCCACAAGACTTCCTCTTTGTTGTGTTTCTCTTGCCTTGAATTTTAGGAAACGGTTGATATTCTTGTGGTGTAACGAAAAAAGATGAATGCATTTGTTCGTCTCGTTTTGAGCTGGGCCCAGGCTCAGGATTCTTGTACAGATCGTTTGTTTCGCTAGAATAATTTTCTGCTTTATTGGTTACGTATGTCGATAAATTCGATAGGTTACATGAACTGGATCCTGGAACCATATCTTCAGCTTCATCAAGGTCACTATGAAATTTGTCGGTTACTTCGGCTTCTAAAAAGTCAACATCTGAAAAAACTTCTGGATCAAATGGAAATAAGCCAGTTTTCGTATACAAGCCTTTAAGTAGTCTTCGCAAAATATTTGGGTTATTTGAAAAACTGTCACAGCTCTACCAGGATGAAGGTTCAATCATTAATGTAATGCTTGGTCTAAATAAACACTAAGTGGACCCATAACAGCAACATCCAAAGGCTGCAGCTTGTGTGTACAAAGGGGAGGTAAACACAAGATGGTTACGAAGTTTTCTCTGGCACTTAAAATAATTTTGAGATTTCTTGAGTGCGATAAATGACCATCTAATGTAAGTAACACAGGCTCATCAATACTTGGCTTCACAAAAGATACGAAATGAGCAAACCACTGTTAAAAAACTTCTGTACGTATCCAACCATTTTCATTACACGCAAAAATGGTGTCCGGGGATCTCCGTCTGCCAGTTCTGCCTTCATTCGCTTTCTACTGTAAATAAGCATAGGAGGGACAAAACTTCCTGCCGCTGATACACAAACTACTCCTTTTGTAGAAATTCCACGCTCCGCTGATGTTACCCTCGCCACTTGTTTGGAACCTTTTTTTTGCCAATATTCTTGAATTTCTCCTAGGAACAGTAGAAATCGAAGTCTCGTCTACAATGAAAATTCGGTGAGAGGCATAATTATTTTTTGTGTAAATCTCTTTCAACAATTTAAAGAACTTTGTCACAACCGGTTTGTTAAAGGCTCTTGCTCTAGCAGCTGAGGCTGCTTCAGGGCACCTCAGGTACCGTCAGTAATAAAATGTTTATCGTGTTCGGACCTGTCTTGGTGTGATTAGTAGAGTGCTCGGTCGTGCTACTTTTATTCGAATGAAAAACGTTGTGCATATATAGGGATTTCACTTTGGGATCAATATCGACTTCCAAGCGTAGTGTATCGAATAGTTTTTTTTCTACACCCACATGTATATTATCCATTTTCTGCACAATTTACAGAATGTAAATGTAGGCCATTCCGGTTAACTGAATGGATATGATTTCATATACATCCTAGAACGTATATGAAATCCACCAATCAGCATTTGCGTTTAGTACCCGCCAACTAATCTTTTTTCAATTTCATAGAAAGGTCAAAATAACTTGTCAAAATATTTCTATAGTTTAAAAAAAATATTAGTAAAAATGAGTGATTCCAGTGATGAATCAATAAATAATTTTCCACCAGATATTCGCTTAGCCGCAAAGGAGACGTATAACGTATAGAAACAGAATAAATTGAATATTTAAGGGTACTCCTGACAAACGTCAGTTTTTATCTAATACATTTGAGGTTATAGATAGATGATTAGTATATTCATCGGTAGTCCAGTGGTAAGTATCCCAGCCTCTCACGCGGTAGACCAGAGTTCCATTCCCCGTTGGGAATTTTTTTTTAAATTTTAATTTTATTTCTAAATAATAATAAAATAATAATAATAGTAAAATTATTAAAAATTTTTAATTTGAAGTTATATTATAGTTTAATAAAATGTTTATTTTCTAGATTTTTTCTTAAGTGGGTCGTAGAAAAAATATACTGTTCGACTCGTGTGGATTGTCCATATCGCTCTCGGACGATTGAGCACTCCGCCTACGGCGTCGTGCTCAAACTTCGTCCTCGTGCGATATGGCCATCATATCCACACTAGTTGCACAAACTACTATAATATTGGCCAAAGATATTTCTTGAAGCTACAATTTTCATCACAAATGAATGTTACAACACAAATTTCCTGTAGGCGTATTTAAAAGAGATCGATGATTCCTTCCTGACAAAGCTTTCATTTCTTATTCATAGAATTTTATAGCTGCTTGTCAAATTGGAGGTATTTTCATAAGCTACAACTTTTATGCAAAACGGTTTGTTATTGAATGAATAAATATTTCATGCGTCTGAGTGCCGAATGTTTCGTATTTTAAAATTTTATAGATTTTTATATAGGGAAGATAAGAAAAATTGTTCTTACAGAAAATTACTCGAAAAGTTACAACAAAAATTAAACCTTCAAAAAATCCGAATGCACAGACGGGTTATTTTGGTATAATACGACCAGAACAGCTAGAGTGTTGGATGTGCGCGAAGAAATAGAGTGAAAGATGAAGAAATGAAAGATATAATATTAACAGTTTGTCATTGAATGAATAATATGGAAAATAATTTTTGTTCTGCTTATATAGGAGTCTTATGGTCAGAAAGGGAGTCAATCTGCAGCTGCTTCCTAGTTTATAGCTTGTTATGTTTTCTAGAATCTCTTGCTCTCGAATTCGTCGACGATTTGCATTTTTCGGATGTATCTTATTTGGGATTGTTTATAGAATGTATATATTGTTTATGTAGGCATACTTTACCATTTATTTTTTATATAATTGAAAAAAATAAACGTAGATGAAAGGAGGGAACAGTAAATGCTTATTTTTAAGACTGACAGTACTTTACATATATATAAAAAAGTTTGTTATAATATTTATGTGCTTGAATAACTTTGTGTATTAAATGTTTACCCTTTTTTGTAACTATGGTTTCAATTATTAAAACACGTTTCCTATTGGTACTAACTGATTCTCAGCGAACGCATGATAAAAGTTATATGTGAACACGAATCTGATGCCAAAGCAAAATTCTACGCTCAAAAAGAAGACTTCTTGAAAATGAATCAACAAAAAACTTCAGCATAATTGATGATAAAACTCTGGCTCAAACAACCTACTTGAATGAACTCAGACTCGAATTAGATGATAAAAATCGAAATGAAAATGGAAAATGGACCATTAAATATATCAACGGATCTCCCAAGATCGTTGAAAAAATTTTTCGTCAGTAACCGGCTTCTCTCCAACATTCAACGACTGGCTACTTCTATATACAAACCTCAACTCTCTAGCCAAAAAGTTTAATGAATTTGTCAGCTTTGTCCAATCCGAAAAACCTGATCTTATTTTAGTCACTGAAACATGGTTAAATAAGAACAATCCTGATAGGCTACTCAGTATATCTCTGACTATCAGATTTTTAGATATGTGATAGACCGGATCGACGAGGAGGTGGAAGTTGTATATACATATCTAAATCTATTCTCAACTCCTACGCAATTACTCCTATAGATTTCTCGATTCCTCGAATTGATGCTCTTTGTCTCCAGTTGAAATTCCAAAACACTCGTAACACACTAGCTTGTATTTATCGTCCACCTGACACATCGCCTACCACAGATGATCTTTTGATAGATACAATCGAGCAGCTGTCTGCATATGAAAATTTAGTAATCGTAGGCGACTTCAATTTTCCTGACATCAAATGGTCGATTATCTCTATACCAGATTCACAAAATTCTTCCAATTTGTTTATGGAATTTATACCTACACAACTCAAATCTCATCCAGCTTGTTATTACCGAACCCACAAACAGAGTGAACCAAGAACCTTCCACACTTGACCTACTACTCACAAATGATGAACAGTTGTTAACTGTACCTGAATATCTTCCTCCCATAGGAAAATCAGATCACGTTGTTATTTCATGCCGATTGCAATTTAACTCATTTTGTTATAACTCTACAGTTTACAGTACTTTTTCATACTCAAATTACAATAGAGTAAGTTCATATTTGAATGACACAAATTGGGAAGATATTTTTTCTTCTGAATCTGATCCAAGCCGACTTTAGAACTTATTTCAAAGTACTGTTACCAATCGCATTAAAATGTACACTAAAGAAAAAATGTTTAAAAAAGCGAAACTTAAACCATGGATAAATAATCAACTTTTGTCTATGATAAGACACAAAAAACAATTATGGAGAAAATTTAAGAGAACCAATAATCCAAGTGACTTTTCTACTCATCGTCAGTTTTCCAATCATCTTAGTACCGAAATTAAATAATGCAAAACGTAATTATCAAGAAACCATTTTTTCTAGTGCAGATAGTAAAAAGTTTTATAAGTACATCTGATCAAATTTAACATCAAAAGTATGTTCCTTACCCCTTCTACAAAACGAAACTGGTGATAAATGTGCCAACAATGCAGAATCAGCACTACTACTTTCGAATACTTTCTCTAAAGTATTCACACACAAGAAGATCCAACTACACCATTGCCATACATTTTTGTGAACAGAATAAATGCTTCACTTTCCATCATCTCCTTTGATTCTCAGCAGCTGGAAGATAAACTTAATTAAGGCACTAAAATCCAACTCATCACCTGGTCTGGACAATATATCATCTCATATTTTGAAATCATGTGCCGAGGATCTATGTCATCCTATATCACGTATAATGAATGCTTCTTTCAAGACTCACACACTGCCTCCGATATGGAAAACTGCCTCAGCTACTCCCACATTCAAAAAAGGCAATAAACTTGACCCAAACAATTAAAGGCCAATCAGTCTTGTCCCTATTGTTTGCAAGGTTATGGAATCAATTATATGTGACAAAATGTTTTCTTTTCTTCTTTAACAACATATTCTCCCATCTCAGCAGCATGGTTTCATACAAGGACGTTCAACTTTAACAAATCGTTTGTTGTGTGTAAATGATTGGACCTTTGATAACGGTTTACCCACAGACGTTATTTATCTTGATTTTGCCAAGGCTTTTGACCGGGTTCCAACGCGTAGATTACTAAATAAGATTGAACATTATGGTATCAGAGGAAATTTGAAGAGATGGATAGCTGACTTTCTCACCTCAAGACAATTTTGTGTGCGCGTCAATACAACATTTTCTCCGCTGAAACCTGTTTCAAGTGGAGTTCCGCTGGGACCATTGCTATTTCTGTTATATACAGCTGATCTCCCTGAGCATATAACAAATAACTGTTCTTTTTACGCAGATGATGCTAAAATATATGCAAACCCTACAACAAATCACCTGTCTCTTCAATCAGACTTAAGTGCAGTGTATGAATGGTGTTCTGACTGGTTATTACCGCTAAATTTAGATAAGTGTGTCGTCCTACATATAGGTAAAAACAATCCGAATCTGTCGTACTACATGAACAATCATGTGTTAAAGACCGTATCATCGCAATGTGACCTCGGTGTTATTATGAACAAAGACTTGTCCTGGTCTGAGCATATTCTCTCAGTGTGCAAGAAGAGTAACTCTCAAATATTTTTAATATATAGATCTTTTGGTAAAGTGTCACCGTCAACATTTATCAAGTTATACACGAGCTACGTTCGTCCTCTTATGGAATACTGCGGACCTGTATGGTGTCCTGTTTTAACATCTGATCATAATAGACTTGAAAATGTGCAAAGGTTTCTGAAAAAAAAAGATTCTTACAAATATCATCGTTAGAATCATAAAATAATCAGCTAGAACATAAAATAGAAATATATAGTGATGTCCACGATATATTTTGGTATGCGAGAATCTCGTCTCGTTTTCGAGACGAGACGATACTTTAAATTTTCCTTGCGAGACAAGACGAGATTTTCGAAAGTCTCGTCTCGAATCTCACTCGAGAGTCTCGCAAAAGTCTCGAAGTAACGCATATAAAAATGCCAAATATTAATTAGGTAATAATTCTAATTATCGCGAATGTTGACATACATTTCTTGAATCCGCATAATAGCGAACAGTCTGTGTTTACAATAATTGCCCCGGAGAAACGAAAAACATTTTTTTCTTTAATATATTCAACGTTATTGGGAACATTAATTTGTTGTTGCGCGAGTTTGCGCCACTTACGATTTGTCCATTCCTGATGCAGGGTAACTTCTCACGTCACCCATATCTCCTTCCACCCCCCTGTATTGTGGAGAGCTTGAGCCACTTGCAGTGTAACCTTACTGTGGAGAGTTTGTGCCACTTGCAGTTTAATTCACAAACCTATACTGTATTGTGGAGAGTTTGCGCCACTTACGGTTTGTCCATTCCTGATACAGGGTAACTTCTCACGTCACCCATATCTCCTTCAAACCCCTGAATTGTGGAGAGCTTGAGCCACTTGCAGTGTAACCTTATTTTTGCTGTACTGTGGAGAGTTTGTGCCACTTGCAATGTATTATTATTTTACTGTACTGTGGAGAGTTTGTGCCACTTGCAGTGTAATATTATTTTGCCGTACTGTGGAGAGTTTGCGCTCTTACAGTAGTTATAATATTTTTTGTGGAGAGTTTGTGTCACATATTCCTTACATGCACTTACAACCAAAATTAAAGTACTGATATGCATAATCACAGTTAAAACGCATAAGAGACACCTTGTATATTATTAATACTTTCATTAATTTTGGGGATTTTAACTATAATGATCTTTATTTGAATAATAATAATTATTCATGGCAAATTGAATACTCAGACTGTTTTTCTATCTAATACCAGGTACGTCATCACGGTTTTTCAACCTAGGTACTTGGACCATGTCCATCTCGACTGTTCAACTAAATCCAGGCATCACGTCCAGTGTCTTGTAAATAGTTATTTTTAACATTTAGATTTGTTTTATTATCAATATTATAAACAATATAATGTAAGTACACAAAACCAGTAATTAAATTTAAATTCCATTTAAATATAGGTATCAATCTTTACAAATCTCTCATTCATTCCCTCAAGTTTTTCCCTCCAACGTTTATAACATTTTTTAAATTAATACCTTATTATGTGATACATCATTATGGTTGTTCTATTTTTGGCGAGATTTGATCGTACGCTAAAAATTGAATAAAAGTTCGTCAACATTGTCACATATGTCGTGTTCATTGGCTATTTACTTATTGCATTTAAAAAAAAATCACTTTTTTTATGGTCTTTTGAGAGGACAGATCTATTTGGACTTTCTTCAAAATATTTTGCCGAATTTGCTTGCCAACGCGAACGTTGTTATCCACTGTTCACTGGCAGTGAGACAACATATAAATAATGTTTATGATAATAGGTGGATAGGACGTGCAGGTCCTATATTTATTTAGGTATGGCCTTCAAGATCCCCTGATTTCAATCCTGTTGATTACCATATTTGGGAACAATAACCGACAACAATTAATTGATTGAATTATACTTTTTTGTAGAAACACATCCCCAGAGTATCCGCGTAATTCAATACGGCAATTAACAATTCGGCAACAAAAATGTGTAGAGGCTTCAGGGTTCTATTTCGAGAATCTACTTTAAATTATTTTTATTTTGTTACCATTATTGTATTTCTTTCAGTTCTCATTTATGCGTTTATGTTAACTACATAATTTTAGTTATTATTTTAAAATTGCTGTTCGTTATTGTTATTAGTTACTGTTTTTTGTTGTTTAGTGTTTGTCGTTATTGTTATTTGATACAGTCTATCATTTATGAAAGTGCGACAACATTGTCGCATTATGTCGTTTTCATTGGCTATTTATGCAGTTTGAAAATCACTTATTGCATTTAAAAAAAATTATATATAGGGTGCAATATTTATTATGATTCCCTAAATTAATTTTTCCAAAGCCGGTCCTGGAATTTCTAAGTTTAGCAAATACCATCAGTCGAATGCTTGATAGTAGTATCACAGTATAGAGAACGAACTTCTCTATACTGTGGTAGTGTACTGTATCATGAAGAAATTAAAAAAATCAAATGAGCCGTGTAATCGCCAATTAAAATTTATGGTCAATTTCACAAATCACCCTGTAAATAATAGAGAAGAGGAGTTGACACTTTTTAGTAGCCACATGATATCCTCCCTGAGGGACTCTACATATGGTAGAAGTATGTAAAGTTCCTCATGACTCACGTATATGTAAAATTCCTCATGACTCACGTATAAGTAAAATTGAATAGCTTGTAACGGTAAAAGTATGCTTTTGGCTGGGCGCCAATTTGTAACGGTAAAGGCGCCAATTTGTAACGGTAAAAGTTGTACCTCACAGGGCACCAGCTCGAAGGGCTCCGGCTAGAGACTCCTCTCAAGGGTGATTCGACCCCAAGTTTATGCTGCACAAGGATAACAGAAGGGTTGTAAAAATTGAGGGCGCCACTACCTTTTTAACGATAAAAAGGACTAAGAAAACTAAGCCGGAAAAGGAAGAAACGCCTTGTAAAATTTAAATGAAAGTTAAAAAATAAAAAAGTTACTAAAAATTACCCCGGGCGATATCTCCCTCAACTTTTATAGTTGAGGATTTTAATAAAAAAAGAATTAAAAACAAAATTTTAATTTATTCTGCCACAGGAAATGAATAACGGAATTTAATAGAGGAATTTGTACTTTTATAGGTACTTAGCTTAGATGAAGTGGTTTCCTGGAGAAGAAGTCAGGTCTTGATCCGAACTGATGAGTTCTGTTCTAGGGCGGTAGTTTGGGGGTTCTATCCTTGGCTATATTCTTGGGGTTATATTCTCCGGTTAAATTCTTCGGTTTATATCCTCGGCGATATATTCTAGCCTAGGGTTATATTCTCGGCGTTAAATTCTTGGGTTATATTCTAGCCTAGGGTTATATTCTTGAGTTATATCCTAGCCTAGGGTTATATTCTCGGGTTCTATCCTAGCCTAGGGGCTGTGCTTATCTAGAAGTACAAGTGGATCAGGGATATGTAGGAACTTGAATGTTATGGCACATTATGTTGGTCAGCTTTTCAGGTTAAAGAAAAGGAAGGCAGTTATTTGAAAGTCAAAAAATTGATTTAATTTACTGAAAGCTTTCCAACATTATATGTTCCATGTTAAAACAGTAAAAATAGCAATTATCGGCTAAATAAAAAAATATACTAATGATCCGAAAGAAACTAATCATAGCAAAAAGTTATTTATTTAGTTATATGAAAAAATATCGTGCTTAAGAAATATATGAAACCGGCACTGGCGTTACGAAAGAATATTTTATAGGTTAACGGTGATTTATAAAAGTGTTATTTTATAATTAAAAGTTATTTCGCAACTGAAAAAGCTTGAAAATGTTTGTATGAAAGTAAAACTGAATTATAAAAGAATATTTGGCTTAAAACTACCATATTAGTATAAAAGAACAGTTTATGACCACGTGTTGAATTTAATTTCGTCTATCTCTGTAAAAAAATAAAGAATGCATACGAAAATTATATCAGACAGTACTTTAGAAGAAGCTTATTAATTATAAATTATGTTTTTGAACTTACCACAGCAAAATTCCTAAGGTAGATACTTAAGATATGAAAGATAGCGAAAGACGATCTGCCTCCTTAGGCGGACGATACAAAAAGGGGTGTTTAACGTGGCGTTGTGCAAAAAATGGAAGCGTCCGTTGGCAGACGTCAATTGTCTTACGTTCGGGGTAGAAGAGTTTGGGATCACAGAACTATAATTGGATGTGGCTAGTGACGACGAGCGCTAATTAAAAGGATTTATTCTGTAAAATCGAAACAGGTCGATAGACATGTTACAAGCTCTGTGAGTAAACTCACCTTATTTCCAAAACGATTCCAAACAGTAAAATCTACCAAAACTCACACAAATATGCGTAATATTATTTTCAAATAACCTTCGTCAAGTGTAGAAAACAACTGACTTATTCAGTGCGGTCCACAAACGACCGTGCGGTCCCTTGCAGGGCTCACTTCTCAGAATAATATTATGATGTTAGTGGAAACATAGACTGTGTGAGTATTTTGTTTTGGTGTTTCTTTCGTGCTATTGAACGCTGAATATATTTTATTGGTTTACGTTTTAAAATTATTAAGTTTGATACATACAGAGTCGGATTTAACTCTCCCAAGGCCCGGGACTAAAAACCGGTGGGCCCACTTAAGGAATTCGATATCCCGGAAAAACTCGGGTTATGGTTAAATTTTTAGACAGTTTTTATGAATAGTTTTGACCATATATATATTTTCCTTGCAAATGATTAAGCATTGTTATTAAAAAATAACTTCAATTTTCAACAATAAAATAACATAATCCAAAGTGTTCAAACATACTACATAAAAGAACACATTCTATATAATTTAGTTCTAATGGTTTTTTCCTGCATTTCAGAGAAGTAAAATTTTGGAAAATTTCCTAAGTCACAAGATATGACGATATGACGATATAGGCGGGGGCACTGTGGGCCCTCCGCCGACTTGGGGCCCGGGGCTATAGACCCCACAAGCTCCTAGCTAAACCCGGCTCTGGATACATATACTACGAAACAAATTCTTACAATTTTATCTATCGGATAGGAGAGTGTCGGATATTGTCGTACAGCGACCAATTCCGTACTTACAGTTGTTTTTTGAGAGATGCGAGTGACATAGGTATATCCTCCTTGTACATGACCATTCAGAGCATAGCAATCAATGACACAGTAAGCGATTTGAAATTTTTAGTGTTGTTAATCTATGGTATGGCGTAAGGCCTAGTGAAAAGTAGACGTGTCGTCTTTTTACTCTTTTTGACTATATATTATAACTTTACGACTTCGGCAAATAAGCTCTATATTTTTTTTATCAAGAGCTTTGTGAATTTTGTGTGTTTGGGTGATATATTAGGTATGTTGTATACTGACGAATAATACTTGTTTTGCTTCCATCATGTTTATTGTTTGTCTATAAAATTGATTTAAAAAATGAATCTACTTAGCGGGTAAGTAGCTGCACTTTGCTTTTTCATATTGAAATTCATGTTTTCTCTTGTGCTATTGTTTCTTGATATTAACTGAACTTTTTTTTTAAGATAACTCTCTTATTTCCTTCAAGATGCCCTCAGTGCAGAAATGTTCGTGGTGTTCGCGAAAAAGAAAGCTACGATAAGAGATGTCAGAAATGGAGAGAAATTAAGGCCAACAGCTTCACTGTACAACATACCTGTGATGATTCTGTCGGATTACGTAAAAAGAGGCACTAATGACTTTATTATCCATATGGACAGAAAATCAGTGTTCTCCCCAGAACAAGAAACACAAATCCGGGACAAATCTTACTTCTTGCAAAAATGTTTTATGGGTTGACACCGCAGTCGTTGAAGAGTGCAGTATTTGACTATGCGGTGTCCAAAAATAGAATTAAACATCCTTTCAATAGTGACAAAAAGGAAGCCGGAAAAGATTGGCTGTATGGTTTTCTCAGAAGACATCCGGAGATAAACATCAGACGTCCTGAACCCACTAGTACTAGAATTAATGCCTTGCATTCAATTCCAGTGAAGTTAATGTTTTCTTTAATAACCTGTGGTCAGTTTTGGAGAAGTACAATTTTACTGAACATAGAATTTTCAATGTCGACGAAACGGCCATCAATAGCAGTGTACACAAACCTGGAAGAATTCTTGCTCCTAAAAGAATTAAACAAGTAGGCGCCGCCACTAGTTGGGAGCGAGGAAAAAATATAACAATTTGTTGTTGAATAAATCCAACAGGACAATACATCCTTCCATTAATAATCTATCCCCGAATTAGAATGCACCCGTCTCTGGAACAAGGAAGGCCTCCTGGATCTGTCTATAACTGTACCAAGTCCGGATGGAAGACGGAGGATTTGTTTTACCTATGGCTAACCCATTTCCAGTTTTGTTAGTACTGGATGATCATTTCAGCCACATTTCACCGAGAATATATAATTATTGTCGCAGCAACGGTGTTACAATGTTAACACTCCCTCCCCACACGTCGCACTGATTACAACCGTTGGACCTTTACAGTATTTGGTCCATTAAAAAGAGCTTTATAAAAATAATGCGATACCTATATGATGATAAATAAGTATGAAAAACTTACTTCTTTGCAACTGATCCCACTGTTTACAGATGATTACGTCATCAGCATTACAAATATAGAAAATGCTATGAGTGGATTCAAATCAGCGGGTATATTCCCATTTGATCAGAATTTATTTACCCAACTCATCGAAGAGGCGGTTGATGGTCCTCCTGAAACGATTTCCGCCGAACAAGTTGTCTGCAGTGTTTTAGAATCAGAATCTGACCAGGTAGAAGGGGACACATCAAATGTGCAGTCTGATCATCAACATCCAGAACCCAGACAATAGCAGAAGAAAATGAATCACGCGCTCTATCTGATACTGAGCAACAACCACCACCGGCATCAAGAGGTATAGGACTATAAAAAAAGTTGAGCATATCAAAAGACGCATATTGACTAGCCCTGTTCGTAATACATCTATTACTGTAGTACCTTTCACTACTATATCACCGGCTCCACAGCGCAAAGGGAAAGAAAAAGGCAAGGGAAAAGGTAAGAAGCAGCATTCAACTGCGCTAACTAACACACCCATGAAGACTTACTTAGAGGAGTTAGAGGAAAAAGGGGCTGTTAAAAAAGCGAAACAACAGAAGCCTTTTAATAGAAACAAAAAAACTGAAACACAAGACAAAAAACTACTAAGAAACAAAAGTTCTTCTTCTAACTCCGATATAGATGAAAATATACCCTTGGATGACGACGAAGATATTGACGAGGTTATTGATAGTGGTGGAAGATCAGGCCTTACAGACCTATGCATTGTGTGTGGGGATTGTTGTAAAGACAAAGAACTGTGGTATAGATGTGTTAATTGTGGTATGTGGGCTCATGCCTTATGTACTGGAGTAAAGAGTGCTGATTATCATTAAGGGTTTTGTAACTAATAAGAAAATAAAACATTTACTCATGTTAAATTTTGTTGCTTTTATTTCATTTAAGCCCTTATTTAAATTTAGTTCTGTAAAATACACCAAGAGTAACGTGTACGAAATTAGCCGCAGTATGTACGGTATTACATGCACTGTTCGTGTAATACCGTACATAGCACCTTCTTGTTTTACTCTAAATATAATTTTTTGTTGAAGTCCTTTTGTTACCAATTTCTTCTGTGTAAAACTGTAATAGATTTGAAGTACTGTCATACACAAAATTTTTTCCTGTAATAGATATATTTCGAATTATAGCGTTTTAAAATTATGTGTACGGCAATAACCGACGCTCCCCTGTTCAACTAGTTATGTAAGATTACGTTGGTGTTATAAAACTTATGTCGTCGATCGGAAACTCTTTGAACTAGTCAGAAATGAAAACTACGTTGGTGTTGTAAAACTAATGCTATATATCGGAAACTCTTCGAAGTAATTGACAGTAATGACTTCGTTGGTCGTGTATAGCTATCCCTATCTATCGGTAACCATTAAAAACTTTTCAATAGAAGACGTTGTTGCACAGCACCCATATAGTCTTCGCTGTTTTATAAAATTAAAGCGTTATTGAGTGTTGAGTTAATCGAAGACAAAGGAATGGATTTGTAATGAAATAACTCGAAAAGTATATAAACTTGAAAATTATATTACAAATAATTTATTACATATTTAAATAATGGCAGCAATTTATTTTTTGTTTTTCCATATAAAGTTTTAACAAAAATCATAATAAAATATATATCTTGATACCAATAACACAATACAACTACTTATAGAAAATATCTAGTATCCTTAAATTATACAATTTTTTACGCTAGAAATAGATAATTTCGATAACTTATTTTGGTAACTATGAATGAATTTTGTTGGTAACGTACTTATCGGTACATCTATTTATGGCTTTCTCTTACTATAAATTATACCTAATTAATAATAATTTAATCTGAATCTTTTTCAAAAAATAGTTGCCTTCAAACTTGCAGTCTAGTATTTCCATAACTTTTTACTCAATCCCATTCACTAAATTTTCAACAAATGTACAAGAGAAAAATCCACAGCTAGTGTTTTGTAAATGAGTTTCTGGTTCTGTCTTTACATGTCCGTACAAGCGAGAATTAAAAACAAAAATACTAATTTTGAAAGTGATGGGTATACCTACTAATTATTAAAAAAAATTAATACTCTTGGTAATCAAACTGCTGGAAGTTAGTTTCATAGTGAAGAATATAAGTTTACTTTTAGGGTACCATGCATTTAAACTACAGCGCCACGGTGGTAAAATCTAACTATGTAATGTACGGTATGCTTAACCTGATATTTACAACATTCAAATAATCGTTACAAGTTTTTTTTTGTATTTGATAAACACTTCAACTTTTATAATTTTTGCTATGAATGTACTTTTGTTATTTAATTACATCAGGTACACCATAGAAATAATATAGAGAAGAAATTAAATTAAAAAGAAAATTCTCTTCAATAGACCATTCCAGAACGACGTCACTGACAGGTCGGCCATATTGTTCTGGAGGACCCATGTCATATTCTATTTAGTTTTCATTGTTTACTGGTAAACAACGGATGATAATTATAGACTTTAATCAGTAACAAGTTCTTAAAATTATCTAAAATGCCATCGCTTTGTAGTGTTTATAAGTGTGCATTGCGGGGATTAGCGCTTTAAAACGGGGCCCCCTCGGTGAATCATAACTTAAAACTTGGCGCTGACTGCGTCATGTGTTATTTGTAAAGTTTTTATTATTTAAATAACATATAGGTATATTACATTGACATTGTTCTACAAGGTCTAAGTATCTGACAACCAACTGACTTACAGCACATGTCCAAACACAAGCTTCAACTCCAACCTGATCGGTTGTCATCCAGAACAATATGGCCGACCTGTCAAAGTCGGGTGTTCTTGAATGGTCTATTGTGGATGCAAAAGATTAATTTTCTGACGTTTCAGATGTTTCTTTGCACTCTCTTGAAAAATTTGAGTCGGATGCTGAGATAGAGCATTATCCACTCTTACACCTGTCTATTTATATATCTCTATGGCGATGACTTGGGAGTTGTTACACATATTCAAATATTATATTGGCTGCACAAAAAGGAGAAGGGAATCTTTGATTTCAATATATCTTTTGTACAGTGGGATACATTCAAATTATTTTCCAATTGAAAAGTGTCTTTTTATGGATATTATCTCTATGGCGAACACTCGCAAGTAGTTACATATTGCGCTATGAGTCGTTGTAATGACAGATTTGAATGAGCATGCGCATATATTTCAGTGCGCGAGATCCCTGGTCATCAAGACTTCTGAAGCTCGATGCAGCACTTGAATGGAACGTGAAAAAGGAATAGGGAATGCGTCATGTCATCATTTTGACATTCCGCATAGACATGTTGCTGTAGCAGATGAATGAATGGATAGAGTAAGGCAAATCTGTGCTGCTCGGGAACGTCAAGCTTTCGTTAAATGGAACACGCGCAACGTGCAATAGAGTTGCTCAGAGCTGTTCCAGGACTTGAAATAAAAGACCCTTATGTCGCTTCATAAGAAAAAAAACACTTTAATGTTGAAATGGCTTTTGTACACTGTGATGTATCCAAAATCAATGAGCGTATTTAGGCGGACTTAGCGGTTGAGTGTGCTGGCAGGTCAGCACTCGGCTTGAACGTAACCGCTAAGTCAGCCAATCAACCGTCTTCATTTTTATTGGAACAAATTTGTTGGAGAGAGTAGTACGTTCAGAATGGTTTTATGTATATATTGAAAGTTTATGTGAATATATAGTTTATGACGCTGATTACGAGACCACATAATAAATGCTCACGGATACACTGAGAAAAGTAATTAAATCAAGTAGTGTTGGTTGTACACTTAGAAAACCTATTTATTTTATAATAATATTTATGTTGGAGTGCATCTATGGGCTACACCTGCACACGCAACACGACGGGAAGAGGAACCAATCCATAAAAATTCCTTTGCAGTCATTGTCGGGGTCGTAAGCCAACAGCCTATGCCATTTGTATTTTTGTTCACAGCCACAATCGTTTGAACATCTTTTTGTAGTGCTTTTTCTGAAAACGAAAAAGAAAATCAGTTAAAATGCAAAAGGCTCTTCATTTAACGAAGTTAATTTAGCTTTTGTACTTACGCGCATACTTCTTGGTGAATGGCTTGTTCAAAATGTTGGGTATTCACTATGGCTCGGATTTTTCCTGCCGAATTCGACGCCCAATACGGTGTGACTATTTCGATTTTGCTCTCGCAGGAATCTATCCTAAAATTAAAATAACCTTTGTTAGCTATCAGTTAGAAAAATATTCAACTCTAGATGGGGCTACAACTCTAAATCTAATAAAACTGAACATTTTTCTAATTTTTCACGACTGATATCGATTATTTTCACATCGAACTGCACCTACGCAACGTCATTTATGTTGTCAATTGGTTCTAAATTCGATTGAAATTGATTCTAGATAGTAGAATACTACAAGTAAAAAAACTTTTCACAATCGATTTCAACTCGTTTTTGATAATTTTCGTATCAAAATATATCTTCTAAATAAGAGTGTTCAATTTCCGTAAGCAATTAGTAGATGAAATATTTGACTCTAGATGGCGTATCTACTCAGTTCCAAATTTAGTTGTTTCTAGACCCTTTCAAAAGAGGCGTGACGAAAACAAAATGCCGCAAACAATTCTACACAAAACAATAATATTTCTAACATATATTTATTTTAACATGGTTTATCCGGTTTATGAACTCAAAGCCGGCCCTGTCTCTCGACTGTAAATTTTGGTGGCTGCACTCCTTTCGAGAACATTCTGGAATAAGGTTTTGTTTACGCATACGACGAGCGTAGAAAACTGTAGAATTTTAGTTTAGTTTAGTTTTAGTTCACAGACAGTTTACAGAAGTTCTTAGTAATCGGACAGTGAATGAAATAGTGAAGATAAATAGTGTAATATTCAAGTGGTGAAAATAAATTAGAACTAATATACCGAGTGTAAATACATTAGTAGACATTAAGTAGATGAGTGTGTATATAAATTGAGTTTAATAAATAAATCAATAGACAGTAATTAGCCATAGTGTGTATAATTTTATAACACAAGTAAAAAGTAGTTAAATAAATAAGAAAAACATTACAATACCTTCCACTTTCCGAGCTTTGGTTATTTCTAAAGTTCTGCCTAGGACTGCGGCTTTGGCTAGAGAGATTTTCGTCTTCTTTTAGAGGATCAGGTCCCGGATTCGTATGTAGATCTGACGCTCCAGATTTAGCGGATCGTTTTCGTTTGGTACCATAATTGGATTTGACACCTCCGTAATCAGCTTTACCATCGTAATCTGGCATGTCAAACTGACCGTACATACGCTTCATTAAAGCTTTGTTTTCGTCTATAAATAATTCTATACGATCTCTAAAATTGAAAGGTACAAATTAGATTAAAATACCAACAAGAAGTAATAATTTCATCTAAAATCAATGATCTCTTCATGCTATTCATATAAACTGGTCCACAAAAGTTAAGGAAATTCACAAATATTAGATTTATGTTGAAAATTATTAACTGTTTTATTCACCAAGGTTTTATACGGGGTGAGTCATAACTATTAGGACATATGCTAAGAGCAGATCGTTTGGACCAAAATATGGCGATAGGACCAAATATGCCTCAATAAAATATTGCTGTGGAAAAGATAAAGGGGGTTAAAGTTGAATTTTTTTTTTCGTTTTTTTGCTAATAATTTCACTGTATATTTATCAATTGATATAAAAATCGGTGCCCGGTGGCATACAGAGAATATTATTTTATGTAGGTAATATTCTATATTGTGTCACAGGGGGCGCCACGTGTAGGATTTCTGATGATGAAATCGACAGGTAACTTTTTTTGGCGAAACTTTTTAGTGATTTTGATTAGAAAATATGACATAAACATAATTTCTACGTAATATTGATACTCCTGTTTAAACAAGATATTTTCATCCGTTTTCGAGAAAAACGCAATTGAACAGTTCAGAGAATCGGAAGGGGATTTCAAGTAACGGACAATAAAAAAATTGTAATGTAAGGCTTCTATTTCGATGATAAAGCATAATTAAAAACAATGTAACATAAAAAGAGCAAACTCAAATTAAATGTTCTACGATTTCTATGCCTTTTGTAATTCTTTTAATAAAGGACTTTCGGACTGTCCCCTTATAAAATTGGCCGCATTTTGTTTTTTTCTCCAGTATTCGTCTCTTGAGTTAATTTCATTGGCATAAAAAGAAGGCTTCATATGTCCCCAAACATAAAAATCAAGCGGGTTATACTCAGAACTTCTTGGTGCCCATTCAAAATCACTTCCTCTGCCAATGCATCGATGAGGATATATTTCACTTATATGATTTCTATCAACTAATGGTAAATGAGGTGGAGCTTCATCCTGCATAAACTACATTTTCTTTCTAACAGCTAGCGACAGATTATTCAAAATATCACTAAAAGTATTTTGCCAAAAAAATATATAAGAATCTCCATTTAAATTTCGAGGCAGAACATATGGCCCTAGTAGCTGGTCGCCTATAATGCCACACCAAATATTCAATTATGGATGCAAATTATAAGGATGTAGCAACTGAAGAAGAAATCGGCGAACAGCAGTACACACCCTCTTTTGAGGAATTTATAGATGTTGCGAAACAACTCAAATCAAACAAGGCTGCAGGACCAGATGATATAAATAACGAGCTAATCCAACATGCGAGGAGAATCCCTTCTTCAACCTAATAATGAATATATGGGCAGAAGAACGCATGCCAAACTAGTGGAGCATTGGGCAATTAGTTCCGATTTTTGAAAAAGGAGACCCAACCAAATGCAAAAATAACAGGGGTATAATGCTGCTCAACACTACATACAAGATACTAACCAATCTAATAAAAAAATAACTAAATAAACAGGTTGAAACCAAACTAGGTCAATATCAACAGGGATTTAGAAAAGGAAGATCACCGATAGATGCCATACTCCTACTTACACAGTCAATCGAAAAGTGCTATGAGCATGAACAGATCTACATGAACTATTCATTGACATTCAGCAAGCGTTTGATTCAGTCAACAGAGAATGGCTATTATCTGATATATGGAACATAGGAATTTCAAAAAAGCTGATAAGACTAGTGAAAATGACAAAGAATGACTCGACTGCAAAGGTAATAACTAGAGACGGAAATACAGGAGAGATTAACATTTAAGTAGGTTTAAGGCAAGGATAGTCTGTCTACAACTCTTTTTAACATTACACTAGATGGGGTGATTAAAGCAATAGACATAAAAAGAACCATTAGCCACAGCTCCACACAATTATGCCGATTATTTAGCTTTAATTACCAGAGACAAAGAAAGCCTAGAAAATACATACGAAGAGAGAAATGGTAGTTAACCAAGAGAAGACAAACTATATACAAATTTCATTTTGACAAACAAGACAACCACTAAAAATTTGGGAGATTATACTTTTCAAAGAGAAAATTATTTCAGATACCTGGCAATAGTAATTGATGAGAGGAACAACAGAAGTGCGGAGATAAACACAAAAATAATAGCCGGAAACAAAGTGTATTGGAGGTATCAGAAACTACTAAGGGACAAATGCATCAGTAAAAAAACTAAAATTAAAATTTAAAAAGCCGCGATACGACCAGTAATAACGTATGCCGGTGAAACTATGAGCCTAACTGATAAAGACGAAGAAAATAGAGTCCTAGAGAGGAAAATCATACGGATAATACTAGGGACAAAACAGATCCCGAATGTAGGGTACAGAAGACTATATAACTATGAAATAAGTCAAAACATGAATGGTGAAGATACATTCAGACATATAAAGGCGCAGCGACTAAGATGGTATGGGTATATTCGAAGAAGGAATAAGGACGATCCAATAAGGAAAATCTCTGATTGGAAGCCCGCAAACCCCAAACTTGGATGGGAAGATCAAGTGATTGATGACCTGAAGAAAATAGGAATCCGTGACTGGGGTAGAAGAATTGAGGATATGAAGAAATGGAAAAAATTACAAAGATGGCGAACTCACACCGCATGCTGTAGTAAGCAGAAGAAAACACACAAATTGATCCACCGTACAAAAGGGATCAAAAGAGCTGCTTATCAGACAACAGGAGTGCTGGCCTATATATATATAAATTTAAACTCATGCTGAAAATGTCTTTCTTTCGGAGCATGCGGATTTTGTTCTTCCCAATAATGGTTGTCTCGCCAATTAAATACCCCTCGTCTGGTAAAAGTCGCTTAATCGGTGAACATAATATTCTTAATAAAATTTCGGTCATCAGTATGCTTGTTGAGAATACGTTGGCAGAACTGTAACCGTGGTGGAAGATCTTTTGGAAGCAAATTTTTAATAGGAGTGAAGTGATAAGGGTGGAACTTTCCTTTTTTAGAATTCTAATAATAGACGACTGACCTACTCCTGTTGCTGCTGACAAATGACGTGAACTTACTGTAGGATTAGGATTCTGGATTAGGAGTGATTTGTTTCGGACGACCACCTTGATTTTTATTGTAAAATGAACCGGTCTCACCCAAACGATGAAATAGATTTTAAAAAGTTTTGTCATTTGTTTGCCTTCTGTCTGTATATAAAAATTCACACTCGTGTTTTAACGTTACTGAAGTCACTGATGAAGTTTCCCTTGCTGATAATGCTGTGGTGACATCAGAGATGGTTAGAAGACCCATTAATTTGGAAGCGGTAATCGTTGATTTTAAATATTATTTCATTTATGAAATGAAGAGTGTGCTTTGGACTGTCAGATAATTATTGCTGGTAAATGACATTTCTTGTCGGTGAATAATTTTTGCTGCGAGTTTAAAGTCAATTTTTGCATTTTAGTAGGCATTAAAAACGTCAACCACATCATTATTTATGTGCAAATTGTCAAAACTGATGCTAATTTCAAATTAAAATGGCGCACCTCCATATTATCAAATATACGTTATAGGCAATATTTAAATACAATTTTCCCTCAGGGATGGATTGGTCGAAGAGGTGCAATTGAGTGGCCGACAAGAACCCCCGACTTGACACCACTTGATATTTTTCTCTGGGGCTACCTGAGTAACACCAAGTAGCTTGAACGATTTAAAGTATCGCGTACGTCTCGAAATGCAGGGAATTACTCCATAAATGATCAACGATTATATTTGTAGCTTCGAAGAGAGATTAGCTTCGTTCCAACTGGCGTTAGAACCGTTTTTGGTATCGTTCGCGCAAGTGCTGTATTTCTTTCACGTTCCAACTGATTAAAGTATCGTTCTTGGGACTGCTTGGGACGGTATACAAACTGCACCTTCTAGAAGGAGTGATAAAGTTGATGTGTCCATCCCAAATTCGAGTTTGCGCACTATACAGTACTTGAAACGATTCCAGAACGGTTCCTAAATGCTTGTATTCATTCAAATCATGGCAACTCTTGCTCTTGGGAAATTTTGTACTAGAAATCATGGTCTATCATCTTCTATAGTATAAATTGGCAATCTACAATAATACTTACAGAGGATATGAATTTCCCGCTGTAGGACAGTACAATTGTTGATTACGTTTAATACAAGGAACTCCTCGGATGTATTCACCCCTTAATTCTAGACCTAAAACTACTGATAAGGCTGTCCATAATATCTGAAACAAAAAATATTAAATCGTTTAATTTCAAAATACTAACACAGATCTTAGGCTCACTAGTTGTTATTCAAAAAGTTTGCCTCTAGATCTTTTAAACCATATCCATTTGACTGCAATAGGTCAAGTGGTTCAATCACATTGACAACCGCCTTGACACGCTGCTCTCGCTACGGCGATAACTCTTGTCTGCATTTAATGGCATATTTTAGGGAAAAGAGGGAAGGATCGTATTTCATTATATCCCCTTAGGAGTGGGTTGCTCTAGGCTTGCCGGAGTCTCTTCAGCCAACATTACAAGGTATGATGATTTTTGGGTTCAGGGGATGCCAGGGAATATCAAATGAAAAGGTTTGACTAGAAGAATACGGTACATAATAAAAAAAACAAATTCACAATGGCCGCCATCACAAAATGGCGGATTTCAGATTTGTTGTAAGGTGGTGTTTTGAATTTGTTCCGAAACAAGGGTAATCATATTTATAAAATAAAAGCACAGTAGTTAACTAGTTAGCTAGTTAACGCCATACGAAATACATATAATTTAAATTTAGCTAATATAATAGCAACAGACATAAACAAGACTGGAGGCTTGCCAACAGAAATATTTGTATGAGCAAAATTTATGTTACGGTCCAATTCTGACGTTTCGAAGGGATTGGTGAATGGCTCTATCGGTTACATTATTTGGCCTTAGTTTCGTCGAATCCCAAATGTCCCAAACAGATGTACCGTCAGTTCTGATCGACTTTGGAAAAGATGGCGTACACCTTATTCACCATAAAGCCATACAGTTTCCAGTAAAGATCCATTATGGGATGAGTAAAAGATGGATGTTACCCTGAATTTTGTCATGGGCTTCAACTTTCCACAAAATGCAAGGCAGCACTGTACACCACGTGTATTCAGGCTCGAAATTGTCTAAGCTTACGTGGAGCAAGTCTTTGGAAGGATTATGTATTGAGAAGTAGACTGCGACAAATTGACATGAAAGAATCCTTGTAATAATGAGGCACTAAAAGAACTTAATAGAATGAGAAATATTAGGCAATGAAATAAAAACTAACTAACTAACCTGAGTCTTTAAATAGCATTTACAATGATATGAGCGGTTGACTAAAAATTTGTTTACCTATTTTATTTTTATTTACGACACCACTGACATTTCGAATTACCAATCACTTTAATTACGTACCTTTTGCCGTGATGAATCCATTATAAACTATAATAATATGTTAGTTGGAAAAGTATGTATCACGCGAAAAAATTATAACATCGATTTAAAAAGTACGCTTGACATACTTAATGTTATTGAACAAATTCGATTTGGGATTAGGATTACGACACCATAACTCGGTGTACTTCCTATTCGGTTCTTTCCATGTGTGGTGCGTGTATCCTTTTCACCATGAGCGTAACGGAGATTGGGTTATGGTCAATCAAAAATATTTATCCACAATCACATTATAATTGGAGTTTTATCCACACTTATGAAGCATATAAAGTACCACTCTATCCACTAGTGGAATAATGAAAAAAATCGAAACATCAATCATCACCTCCCAAAAATTTTTTGATTAATTTCAATAATTTTTGACGTCACAGCTGCTGTCAGAGCGAAATTTCAAATCACTTCTTGATAAAATCTGATTCTAAATTCGTATTTTATTTGCGTTTTATCCACTTAAGAAAATTAAACTTACTTGCGTGGATAAAACACTTTCTAATACACTTATACAATAAATAACTATTATTTAGGCGAAATAATGGCACATAGAAGACAGATTCAGTTTTTTTTTGTACTACTATATCAATTTAACGTAAAATATGCATTATTTAACAAAATTTATTGTTTCGCTTCCAAAGTAGGAGTCTTCCGGATGAATACACTCACATCAACGAATAATCCAATCATCAAAGAATTTTTTTTAAACGCCTTTCCAGGAATCGACTTCTGTACTATGGAGGGTAGAAGGAAGGAGCACCATCTGAATGTATTAAAAAGTGTCCATCAAAAGGAAGCAAATTAAGGTGGCGCCTTAGTAGCAAGTGGAAAGATATAAAAAATAGCGCCATGTATTATTAAAGTAAGATACAAAATCAAAAAAGGAAATACTACGTAAATAATTGAGATTTTAAATACTGCATATTTCTCAATTACACAAGATACGAAAAATACTAAATTTTTCAACCCAGCACACTTCACTAGGTTTATAACCCTAAATTCACATCATTTCCATTAGCTACACGAGCGCTATTTCGGTGAATCTTCGAATTATAATTTGCTGTTTACAGGTGGACACTTTTTCAACTTGTCACCCGTACAAGATGGTGCTCCTTCCTTCTACCCTCCATATTCCTTACTCACCGCGGATTCATCTATCGACTGAAAACGGGTGCCTCGAAGTGGTAATTTGATTTTTGAGAAGAGAAAAAAGTCTGTCAGAGCTATATCATTATAATACGGTGGTTGTTCGTTAGGATTAGTTGAGTTTTTGGCCAAAAATTTATTCACAATAATAGCCTTGTGGGATCTTGCGAAATACATGGACTTTCTTTCTACGATTATAGGTACGCATAACTTTCAATATTACTTTTGTACGACTTTGACGTACTTTTTTGTTTTCGATTCAGTTGGTAGGTCCCATTGCGAAGCTAGTTGACTGGTGGCAGTGGCAAACTCTTTCAGACTTACAAGACGATTTTCAGTCACTATTTCCTTCATTTTAGCGATGCTAAGATCAATTGATTACCGACATCTGTAATTGTCATAGCCTATCATCATATATTGCAGAAAATAGTTCACGAATTTGTCTCACCGTATTATTAATGGTTTTCTCCTAAATCATGAATATAAAGAGATTGTTTTAAGCGCTAGTTAAATCAAAATTAAATGAAAGTGTCGCTTCATGTTTGTCTATTGATTTAATAGTAATGAGGAACGGGAGCATTATAAATTAAAGTACGATCAGAGATCTAAGAAGGTCATAAAACCAAGCACTTGAGTTATCAGCAGGCGGTCGAGTCTACGCAGAATTGTACCTACCTTAGCCATTGAATTTTGTTTTATAGGTAGGTATAATGATGTTGAGTTAAGATAATTATTAATAAAAATCGCTTCAATATAATTGAGAATTGTTTATATATACAGTGTGGAAAGTCTAACTGGAACAAATTCTGTAACTTGATGAATAAAGGTTTATCGCAAAATTCCTGAAACACGTCAATTTTTATTTTCAATGGGGCATATTACAAAGAGATTTGTTTATCTTTTTAATTATCTGGTGGGTTGCAGACACCCCCAACTTTTTTTTTAAATGGAAGGGTAGGTTGATTAATTTTTTATTTGAAAGCTTTTTCAATTGCAAATACAATTCCATTTTTTTTGTTACTTTTTTAAAGCAATGTGTCGGAAAAAAATGAAATAAGGAGATATTTACTGAAATTACTTTAATATATAGGTACATTTTTTCTTACTTGATAAGCCCAATAAAAAACCTGCTCGATAGTTTTTCGGTCAATTTGAACTGACTGTGATTGATTTGTTAGTACTTGTTTGCATTTCAACGTGTAAATTAAAAACGAAAAATAAGAAAATGCCCTATTTAACCGAGACGCATCGTATCGAAATTTTAATGATGATCGGATATGGGGACAGAAGTCGAACACAGGCTGAAGTCGCTCATTTGTTTAGTAAAGTTCATCCAGAATTACCTTCAATTAATCGAAGTACGATTAGCAAAATTGAAACTCGGGAGTTGGGCCACGTAAGGAATGCTCCTCGACAAAAGCTTTTAAAAGTCGACGAAGAAGCCCAGTTGAACATATTGTTGGAAGTTGAAGAAAATCCTGTTACTCCAGCTAGGCAAATAGCTCGAGTTCATGATGTCAGTCACACAAGCGTTTTAAAAATTCTTAAAGAAGCCAAAAAGCTCCCATATAAGATGCAAAACCTGCAGGAGCTTAACGAAGATGATCGTGATCGTAGACTCGAATTTTGCGAACGAATTATGGCTTCTATCGATGGTGGACAAATTGCTTTGGAATGGGTGCTGTTTTCTGATGAGGCTACGTTCACATTATAAGGGCACGTCAATCGACAGAACTGCCGATATTGGGCTGACGATAATCCCCGTTGGATGCGTGAATGTCATACCCAAAGGCCTCAAAAAACAAACGTCTGGGCTGGGATTATTGGGGATCGCATAGTAGGTCCTTTTTTTTTAATGAAAACGTAACCGGAGAAACATACCTTAATATAGCTCCAAGAAGAACTGATTCCTACTTAAGTAAATGTATTCCCCAATAATTTGGATCCCTACTTAATTGACCAACGGATGTGGTTTCAACAAGATGGGGCACCACCACATTTTGTTCAAAATGTACGGACCTAACTTAACGAAGTGTTGCCAAATAGGTGGAATTAGGCAAGTAACGCCGAAAGTGTTACAAAATATTCGGAATGCTGTTTATAATCGATTAGGATATTGTCAGCAACAAGGTGGAGAGCACTTTGAACATTTATTGCATTAAAGTAATTTCAGTAAATATTTCCTTATTTCATTTTTTTCCGACACATGGCTTATAAAAAGTAACAAAAAAAAAATTGAATTGTATTTGCAATTGAAAGAGCTTTCAAAAAATTAATCAACCTACCCTTCCATTAAAAAAAAGTTGGGGGTGTCTGCAACCCCCCAGATAATTAAAAAGATAAACAAATCTCTTTGTAATATGCCCCATTGAAAATAAAAATTGACGTGTTTCAGGAATTTTGCGATAAACCTTTATTTATCAAGTTACAGAATTTGTTCCAGTTAGACTTTCCACTCTGTATAATATATGATATGTAACACAAAAACATTTATAAACATCACGATAATGAATGCGATTATAGTTCAGAAAGTTTATAAAATTCAAGTTGTTTAGAATTAAATTTAAAATACACACACTTCTGAAGTTGCTGATTTTTACTATAAGTATATGTATGTAAGTTAAAGGTATTTATAAATAAATTATAGTTCAAAAAAACTAAAAAACACGCTTTAGAGGTAATCAAACTAAAAAGTTAAAAATAATTCTTAATTTAAGAATAAAACGATTAACGAGAAAATTAATGTCATTGTGGTAATAGCGTGGGGTACTTTTTACTACATTTCATTGCATTTCAGAATAGAACTAGTAAGAAATTGTAACAATTTATATACTATGTATATAAAAAACTTTCGAATTAATCTGAGCGTTTAAAGTGGGTAAAAATCGAGTTTCAAGGTTGCATTATGAATGAAACACCCTATATTTTACTACTATATTGTATTGTCATCGGTGCTTGCCTTGTGCGCAAAATTTCGAATCAATCTGAGCGTTTAAAGTGACTAAAAATCGAGTTTAAAGATTGCTTTATAAATTAAACACCCTATATATTTTTCAACAAGCAAAAAAATTTTTTTTAGCCGTGAACGGGATTAGAACCCATAACCGGTGAATCCGACGTCATCGAAGACCCGCGCCAACGCTCGGCCAACGAACGTACTTAAATTGTTTGGATATACTAACAGTAATAATATAAGCCACTTGTATAGGAGAGTTACAAACAAGCTCACAAACTCACATACAGGTAAAGCGTGTTAACAAAATCACTCGCGAAGATCAGTTTCACTTTCACTGTTGTCATCCAAATCGATAATAACTTTTCTTTAGGAATTTTTTCTATATCCATATATTTATGACTTTTCCACCCTTTTAATATGAGAAACACACTTGGCCCAGCTGCTATTAGGAATGTTTGCAGTTTCTGTTTGAATAAGAGCTTCCTACCATAGTTGAACTTAAGGCTGGACAAGTATTATTTCTTCGAACTGCTGACTTAGCTGATGCCAAATATGTTCAATTGGGTTAAACATACAGAGATAAGGAGGAAGTCTGAGCATGTCCCAAGCTTTCAGCCAATGAATCACAAAAATATTTCTTCTTTTTTAAATAACTGCGTAAAAATTCTAGTAACTGTTTTTTTTTCTCCTCATAGTACAGGGTTACTCATTATATTTTGACCCTCACTTATTTTCATTAATTTTGGGAATACAAAAAAAGTTTCAAATAAAAGTTGTATTATTTTATCTGTACCGACCCAAAATGTAGCAACAGACTGAATTTTGTATAGAGGAAGTGCCCTATAAAATACATCTTCAATATTTTAAATGGGACACCCTGTATTTTTTTATAGTTTTGAGTAGCCCTGCATTTCCTGATTACAAAAATATAACATTGTGTAGCATTAGTTTTGTTCTATAATGGCGTATGGTAGTACTATAAGATAAGAAATAAATTCACATATAGTTCAAAAACTATATTTGGGAAGTCAACAAAATTATTGACATAAGATACAATACTACATTTAAGATTACGATAGATGCTCAAAGTGCCCTACATTGTTATCAACGCACAAGTAACATCTTCGTTTCAAATTTTCTAATGCGACAGATATTGTGTTATTATGACCATTTAAGTTTTCAAGTTCCGCGCGAACTTTTGCCGTGATAGTGTTAATATTTGTATTTGAATCAAAATGCACTTTTTCTTTAAAAAAAAAAACCATAAAAAGCTATCACATGGTGTTAAGTCGGGACTTTTTGGCGGCCATTTAATGGTACCCTTATTCCCTTAAATGTTCTTGAACGGCTACGACATTATGTATAAGGACTTTTTTTGTTTTTGGCACTGGCAGAGCCAACAGGCCAGATATAAGGTATAAGGACTGACAGCTTATAATACATTAATAATTGTTACCTATGGTTACCCTTTTGTAGTACCAAACGCCATTATAGAACAAAACTAATGCTACACAAAGTTATATATTTGTAATCAGGAAATGCAGGGCTACTGAAAACTATAAAAAAATACAGGGTGTCCCATTTAAAATACTGAAGATGTATTTTATTGGTCACTCCCTTTATACAAAATTCAGTCTGTTACTACATTTTGGGTCGGTACAGATGAAATAATACAACTTTTATTTGAAACTTTTTTTGGTATTCCCGAAATTAATCAAAATAAGTGGGGGTCAAAATATAATGAGAAACCCTGTACATATTATTATTTAACGTATATTCTTGTATAGTGGATAAGGATGAGTCCTTGTAAGCCACATTTTTCACGACACCAAAATCGAATAGACACTTTAAAATAGACACAACTGAATATTAGGTAGGTAATGACTAAATGTTATTTAACTTTCCCCCTTTTATTTCTGAAATGGGAAAGCGGGTCTGTTCTTAAAACAGTCTTTTTTTCCAAATCTGCTAGCTAATTTATTTTGTAACGGCAAATAGACCATTATCGCTATAATTTCAATAATAGTACTGAAAGTCCGGTGGCCAGGTAAGTAAATTTTATTATTTACACACATTTAAACATATACTTACCAAGGGTTCTAAATCAACCTTAGGAGATTTTGTACTATCAAATAAATTTAAATACACAACTGTCAACAAAAGCCAAAAATAATGGATTCCCTACTATTATTAAAATGCCAAACTATTTCATGAGAGATTTCAATCCGGACCTGTGAATCTTTTAAGGGATACACACATTTATTTGTTCATTTTAGAAAAATGGACAAAAAATACTTAAATATTCCGAAGAAGCTATGGAGAATGCTCTTCGGACAGTAAAAAACGGCATGAATATGTTGGAGGCCAGCAAGCTATATAAAGTTCCCCGTACCACCTTGTTGTATTACAAACACATAAAAAATATCCTGAAAACAGAAAAATGGGTCCCCCAACGTACCTTACAACTCAAGAAGAGAATGGCCTTGTCTGTTGGCTTTTGCACATAGCAAAAAATGGTTTCCCAATTAATAAGGAGTATTTATTGGATAGTGTACAGCTTATAGTGCAGCTCTTGGAATACTCTTTAATTAATTAGTTAATTTTTATGTAATACTAGTTTTTTCCAATAAAATACCATTGTGTTTATTTTATTAAACAGCCTTTAGTAAGACTATTTTCATTTTTTTAGCTATGAGCTATAGGGACGTTACATGTCAGCTATTGGTGAAATTACAATTTTCTCATGTCAGCTACTAGTACAAATGCAAATGAGCAAATAATATGTTAAAAAAATATTTTAATTGGTATTATAAACAAAATAAAAATATTTTCCCTTTAATAGAACGCATATTCAGCATGCACGAACACAAGTGGGACCTTATTTTTCGATTATCTATTAATAACTTCATTATTACAGTGACCATTACCTTATAGTGTCAGGCATTGGTACATTTACCTTACATCCTTCCAAGCATGTCTTCAAACAAGTGTGGTCTAACAGGTCCTTCAATAGGCCCGTGTGGTCTAACAGGTTCTTTAACAGGCACGTGACGTCTGAATCATCATATGATAGGACCTGGATTGTCTGTCTGTCAAATAAACTAATCCGCTCAAGACGATGGAACTAATGCAGAAAGTTGTTCGTTTACAAAATTTTGCGTGCAACAAATCTCCAATAATACAATAATTTGAAATTTCATATTTTCAGAATGGAATTCTCTAGGCTTTCTTTTGGGGATCAGATTTTGGCGTTCAAATTGGTGACCACAAATTGTCAAAACTGTCAAAATCACACCATCACTTAATTGCTCATATCTTTTTTATAACAATATAAAACTAAACCAAAATACCTGATTCCCAGGACAAAGGTCCAAGTTATATTGTGTTAAAATTTCAACACTTAATTTTACCGCGTTCTTTAGAATTGTTCACAAAATGACCTAAATTTTGTTGCAAGTCAGGGGTGCCAACTGTTTTAAGGTGTCTAAAATGTGAGGCCCCTCTTAAGAAGCTGATTTTGTTTGGTGAAATAATATGAATAGGTGTGAGTCATAATAGTCTCTACTCACCACAAACCTAACCTAACCTATATTAAATACTCCTTAAATTAAGAACCTTTTACTGCAGGTGAAATGACTAAATTATTATTTAATAAAATAATCATACTTATTAATTTTGTTTCATTCTACTTCCGTATTTATAGTAAATAAAACATTTAATCGAATGTGTTCGTGTAGATTTTTAATCGCTTTTAAAAGATATAAAACTCTCACTCACGTAAGTTTGAAAGGAAAAAAATTGTCGAGACGCACATTGTATTAACTTTATTTTATAGTGACGAGTACAAATTGCTTTTATGTTAAAAACCGAAATAATTACTTTCAAGTCAATGTCCTTTCGTTTTTATTTTTATTTTCGACGACAGCCGTTGAATTTTAAGTAAATAGTTCGAATTTATAATAGAAAGTGTTTTTTAGACTACGTTACATTTGTAGAAATCACAACAATGACCTTTAATGTCGTGTGATCTCTTAAAGCATGCTTTTTAAGAATATCATAAATTTATGTTTATATAAGGTGAAATTCATTAATATTATTAATTCATATAAAATTTGATTATAACATTGCGAAATTTGGTATTTTTAGCGTGAATATACCAAAATTGTGTTTTAAAAATTTTACTTCAAAATAATTACACAGACCAACAGTCTTTTTGGTGCCTAAATCTTCCTACGACCCAATTTTTGGGTGAAGGATCCAAAAAGCTATTTAGATTTAATCATCTGATCTACTTTTTGAGATAAGCTAAATTTATTGCTATACTTTTGAAGTGAAAACTTCTTCAGCCACATTGAGCAATTTTTGGTAGGGGTAAAACTCATGGATTGGTGGCCTAACCGACACCTGGCACAGTGTAACCATCACCTGTCATCGCTTAACTGATACAGTGTAACCATCACCTGCCATCGCTTAACTGACACCTGTCTCCGTTAACACGTTATTTGTCACCGCCATGCTGTAGTCAGTTTAGTTTGGTTTCTTCTTTTTCCCTTATTGGGTAATAGGTCAGGAGATAATTTGCCCAACAAATACAAGGGAAATATTGCAGTCTTGTTCTATGCAATCGAATATCTCCAAATGGGATCACTTGAACTAAAACTGGACTAAATTAGCAACCGTCGCCGCGTATCATAGGTGTACGATTCAATTTTTATTGGGGGTTCATTTATTCGCAAAAAAATTCCACCAACCGAAGGATGGATAAATCGCTATAGAATATGCTTACAGGTTAACTCAAGACTGACTTTATGTCAGCGAAACATGATTTCAAACTCACGCTATACGTTGTTGTCAACAAGTTAAGACAAAACGAAATCTAGTGATGAGAAAAGCAAGAACCAAGACCAATACCAAGATAGTCTTGGTAACGGTCTTGGTCTTGGTCTTGCATATTCAGTCTTGGTCTTGCTCAAATACTTGTAATCTTGGTCTTGGTATTCGTCTTGTTCAAATAGTTTATTACTTACTACTTACTTCGTTTTGGAAAATTTTCAAGTCTTTTGATAGGTATGAATTATAAATGATCAACAATCAATAACTATAATTAATTGAGCTTTATTCTCATATATCCTATTTAAAACGAAAGTTGCAATTTTTAGTTTAGTTTTGCACTTTGGTTTTTGTCTTGCATTCTCGGTCTTGGTTTTGGTCTTGTTCTTGTTCATTCAGTCTTGGTCTTGCTAGTATATGTATGATCTTGTTCTTGGTCCAAGACCAAGACCAACACTGCAACCCCAAGACAGATATTGCTTATCAATAACGAAATCGCTCTATTGATGGGTGAAAAAAAAAAACGAAGGAGTAGGAAGGTCCTGATACTAGGAATTAAACAGCCAACAATATTCCAAACGAAAATAGTGGCAATTTATTATTGTGCGCAATAGTAACAAAAAACGCATTAACTCAGCCAGAATATTTATTGCGTCTGATAGCCAGGCTGCTTTAAACACTCTAGGGTCTACAGCTTATGAGTCTAAAACAGCTTGGAACTGCAAACAATTCTTTAAGCAAAACTGGCTAGACACAACAAAGTAACTTTGTTATGGGTGCCAGGACATAAAGGAATTGTCGGAGATAAGATTGCTGATGATCTCGTGTACTCCTTTTATTGGGCCCGAACCATTTTGTGGTATCTCAAAAAGTCCACAAATGGGAAAAAGGAACTTAGTGCAGCCTACTAGAAAAATACTGCAGGCCAAATACAGGCAAAAAGGTTATTACGACCTTCTGCTCACTTCGCTAAGTTGCTCTTGGAACTTCAGATATCTGATCACAGAGTAATCACAGGAATTCTGACTGGACACTGCTCACTCAGATACCATTTCTGTAAGATGACAGTGGACTATGTAGATCCTGTATACATGAAAGATCTTATAGGTCTCAGTGTGGTAAGGCCAACCAAACCAATCGACCCCCGTGTACTCTCATCTACCGTGGGCGTACAATTGATTTTTTCATGAGGGATAAATTTATTTGTAAAAATGTTTGTATTATAAGCGTACGATAAAATTTTCAAGGGGATTTAATTTATGTGCCTTTTAGACAATATACACTGTATTCATTTGAAAAGGACCCACCCTTAATATTTCAGAAATGCGACATATTAGAAAGAAATGCCGAAACACGTCCTTTCTCAACTTGAGGGGGACACTTTTTGGCGCTAATGTCATAAACGTCAGATTCACCCTCTCCCTTCTGGAGATACCCCTTTAATTTTTTCAAATGGCATATCAAGTCATACCTCATTTAAAAAGTTTGGTAAATCTCTATTCAATCATTTTGTTTTGCCTTCGATTCCAGCCTTCCATTGTTATTTAATCGTTGTTTAAAAATGGCTCCTTTTCAACTTTTATTGCCTGAATGTTAACGGTGGTCACTTTGATTGATTAAATAACAGTTATTTCTTGTTAACAGTTGTCTTTTCGCTATTTGCAAATTTTTATTCATAAAGAGTCTTTCGGTCATAACCTAATACGGGGGCATACGATAAGTTGAAAGAAAGCCAATTTTAAACAATGAATTAATAACAGTGGAAGGCTGAAATCAAAGGCAAATCAAAATTATTGAATAGAGATTTACCAGACCTTTTAAATGAGGTATGACTTGATACCTAATGCCATTTGAGAAAATACAAGGGGTATCTCCAGAAGGGAGGGGGTGAATCTGACGTTTATGACATTAGCGTTAAAAAGTGTCCCCCTCAAGTTAAAAGTTGACGTGTTTCGGCATTTCTTTCTATTATGTCCCATTTCTGAAATATTAAGGGTGGGTCCTTTTCAAATGAACAATTTCAAATATACAATAGTTAAGGTTGCACCAACACTAGACTAAAATAAGGCTTCGTATTATAAACCTGATTTCATTTTTGTCTATGTTTAATCTATGTTAAACATTTGAAGGTCCTTTGATAAAATCCTTAGCTTGCCTGAAATCTGGTCTCTTATCCCAGTAGGCTCTAACTTTGCGGTCTATCTGGTCTGAGATAGTTCTCGTTGTCAGATTTAAGGGGTTCCACAGTCGAGGCTCCTTTTCTGGCAAGTTATCCTCTGCTTCGTTACTCAAAATTCCTATGTGACCTGGAATCCAGCTTTTAGGAGTAGTCCCGTATTCCAAATCAGTCTTGAAATGCAACTGCTGGAGCAAAGTGCCGTTGTTTCAGTCAGGCTGTCGGAATAGTATATTGTGTCACAAGGGCAGAAAATGAGCTTTAGAATCCCGAGACAATTAGATGCATGAGCGAGCGTAGCGAAGCGAAGGCGGCTGATAGTTAAGGGCTGCTAAAGCGTTTCCCGCATGTGTGACAGACAACTGTTTTTAGCCTATCGAATACACCAAAAAATAGGAAAATATAACAAACAACTTTGACATACACTGATGTTTAATTAAAAAATGTACGTGAAACGTCAAAGTACTCAAGTGACATATGGTAAAAAACTTCAAAAATCGTGGCGTTAAGAATTTTCCTAAACAATACTTTCCGCCCTATTTTTTGTGTTCATATGATTGGTTTTCCGGTAAGACAGGCGAAAAATATTTTTATTGACCTGTTATAGTAGTAGTTCTCCATCATCCACCTAACGCACAGTTTAATGGCGCAAACTTCCGCTTGAGTGACTGTTGCATGCTGCCCAAAACACTCAACAAGTTCAGTTCTTGGTCTGCTGCACCATGGGCAGATCCAGCTTGGACGTTAATTTTTGATCCAGCTCATGTCCGGCACAAATTATTCCAAAGTAGGAAGAATGCACCTGAAGGTCGGTTGCTGTATATCTCAAGTGTGTTTCTAGTTTGTCTAATGATCGAAGATTACAGTGTATCGGTCCGTTTACAAAAGTTTAAACAATACATTAAGAATATCACTAGTACTATTATTATTCTTAAAAAAACTTAAATTTGCATATGTTATTACGTTTCCGTGATACGTTAATTAGAAATTAATTTGTATTGGTATGCTGATAACGTGAAGGATCAGGAACTGGTATATATTTCTATAAGCATACTAGGTCGGTGTTTTTTAGAAAAACAAAAGCCGATCTAGATACTAATCTAACCGATACATTTTTCTTTCAAGGATTCTAATTAATAATTCTTAATTATTCGATTTGATAACAATCACAATACACACACATACACGTGAACGTGTGAATATATAGAACAACTTAATTAATTCTACAGCAAGACTTGTTTAACAATGTCATAATGTTACTTGACTTGTCGATCAATATTATAATGGTTTTTTAAGTATTTCGAATATTTCAATAATACATTGTTGTAATAGTTTATAATTAAAAAAAACAGTGTAAATTCCACTATTTAATGATATTGTTACACCAAAAAAATCCCGATGATTCAAGAGATTTTAAACTGACCTAGAAGAAGCCTTATTCCGGTATTTGCAATGAAATCCTATTACAATATCGCGCGTTGGAAATTTTCAGGTCTCCGGAGTATCCGGCATGTTACCGAATTAAAAAAAATTAATGTATCATAATGCTTTTATTAGATTAACCTGTATGTATATCGGGAAATTTTCAAACGTAATTTCTATTGAATTCAAAACGTCTCATTAATTTGAAACTTAACACTTATCAAGAACCGATGACATTACAATAATTCAATAAGTTTGTTCCAATATTCTAATAGGATAAAAAGAATTCACGATTAATTTATTATATTCTTATGTAGTTATGTTCTTTGTGATATGTTGGTTTTTGATGGAAAGTTGAACCACAATTTTTCTTTATATCCTTATTTCAATGTTTCGGTAGCGATTCAGCTACCCTTATCAAGAATAATTAAATTTTGGTCCCTATCAGATACTTACAAAACATTCGACAACTAGACAATCAATGAAAATCTTTTGAATTACAAGACTGCAAAAAATTGTCAAATTTTCTTAAGGTCCATTTGTAGTGGAATATATCTTTGATAAAAATGATTGTTAATAAAGATATGTTTTGGTGTAATAACAATCTTATAGTATTATAGTGAATGGGATCTAGAAGTGAATATTTCAGAAACGGTTTTTCTACGGATAGTGCTTTTTGTATATTTTTTTCCCTCTGTACGGAAAAAACTTTCAGTAAAACAGAAACCTAGTAATTTCCATTTTTTTAAAAGCTGAGGAATCTGTAAGAATTTATTTGAATTACCCCTTCAACAGTTACTGAAAAATAACAAAGAAAATTCCACACCTCTAATTTTTAAACAATCAAAACGTGTTTTTTTGACAGATTGCTGCCAAAATTGTCACGCGCTTTCAATCTGTTCATGCAGCGTTACAAATATTTTCACTAGTAATACCACTAGAGGTCAAATTATTTCCGGAAATTTTTTCTCGTTCATGAATATTTTTAGATAATTTTCAAAATATTCATGAGCTCGAAAAAATTTCCGGAAATAATTTGACCTCGTGTGGTATTCGGTAAGAAAATTCCACACCAAATTGTGTGTGAAATAATTAAAATTTCTACTTATTTTAGTAGCTCAAAAAGGCCATTTTAGGACCTATAGTCTATTTCAGAAAGGTATAGAGTAATAAAATGGGGAATTCCGTCCAGTTCGGCTCAATTTCGGTGTCGGCCATAGGCGTAGGTCTTGTAATATTAAAATTTCAGACGACGAAGGATATGATTTTTTATAATTTAATTTCTGTATAATGTATTTTTTGCATAATGTTCAATAAAAAATAAGTGTACCTAATACTATGTACATAATGCCTTATTTTTATTCTGTTGAAATAAAATTCTTTCCTTTTTACGAGTATCCTACCGGCACGCCTTTGGCACACTATTTTCAGTGTTTGTGAATGGATAACAATAGGGTAAACCCATATATTGACCCCAACCCGGGTGGTACTACCTGCATTTGATAAAAAGAAAGAATTTTACAATGAAATCAATGCCAAACTATGAAAGTGGCTTAAATATTCGTTGGGTCACTCTGTGCTCCCTTTGCATACCTAATGAGGTTTTATTACTCTATACCTTTCTGAAATAAACTATAAAATATTATATTTTTTCTTTTTGTAGTTACCTACTTGGTCTTACTACAAGTGGTAAAAAATCATGATATAAAAGGTTTTCCGGAACGCTGCATCAACAGATTGCGCGTCACAATTTTGGCAGCAATTTAGACCTTCAAATCGTTGATTTCTACTCGAAAATACCATTCCAAGACACAACACAGTATATTCTTTAATTTTACATAAGTTTTGAATAAATACAAGTGGTAGAAAATCGCTTTTTTGCAAATAAAAACCAGACTGTAAAAAAATATTATGTCATTATAAACGTCAAAAAAATTTCCAGTAGAATTCGCTGTTGGGTACCCACGAGGAAAAAATTTCCGCTAAAATTCATCCGTTGCCATGATGATCTGTCAAAACAAAAACACGTTTTGATTGGTTAAAAATTACACGTGTGGAGTTTTCATGAATATTTTTAGAAAATTATTAAAAATATTCATGAGCTCGAAAAAATTTCCGGAAATAATTTGACCTCTAGTGGTATTACTAGTGAAAAATTTTTGTACTTTTTTCGAAAGTATTGTGAAAATTGAAAATTCTCAGTGAAGCATCAAGAAATGGCGTTATTCCATTTTTTATGCAGCAAAGGGGCCAAAAAATTAGTAGAAATTATTGGAATCGCCCCTACAATGAGTATTGCGGAACAAAAGAGAAACTTCTTTTCATCTCCCTTAAAAGTAGTAAAAAAATAAAAAATTCCCAATACTTTTTCCTTTTTTTAAAATGCGCAGATAACCAAAGATCTGGAAAACTCATGGAAATACCCCTTCAATTACTGAGGTATAACAAAAAAGATTTCTAATACCTATCTCAAAAGTACTAGAATCATTTCAAAATTCTTATTATAACTCGAAAGTAGCGTTTTTCCAATTCTTAGATATCCCAAAAGCCAAACCTCTAGAAATTCATGGAATCATTCCTGCAATGAGAATAACAACGAAAATTCCTTGCATCTCCCTCAAAAGTACTGAAAAATTCAAAAATTTTAGAACTCAAACCAAGCACTTTTTCCATTTTTTTTAAATGCGCAGAATGCTAAAAAATATGTTAAAACTCATGAAATAACCCCTTGAGGGTAATGATAAAAAAATTCTCATAAGTACTGAAAAAAGATTTTCAATGAAGTCAAAAAAATTGGAGTTTTTTTCTATATTTGAGCTTGGTTAGGCAGCCAAAAAATATGTAAAAATTCATGAAATCAGTACTGAAAATAACAGAAAATTTTGAAAAATTAAATTATCTCTTCAATGAGTTCTGAAAAATAACGAGGAAAAAATTCTTAGTAAAAACTCACAGATATCTATTTTATAAAATGCGCAGGTCAAAGTATCTGGAAAACATTCATAGAATCAATCACCCTTTTAAAGAGCACCAAAAAACAGTCAAGGAAACTTAGGTGCTTAACTGATCTAAATAAGAAGAAAAATCTGGAAATTCTGTTTTTGGAGAACTTAGAAATAGCAAAAAAAAATATTTGTTCTCCCCTTTATAAGTCTATAAAATTTTTTTGCAGAAGTCGAAAGCGAATCCACCCACTTGTACGCCACTGAATACTCGGAAGGCGGTTAACGACCAAACGAAGCAGACTAACACCGGAAAGCGAAAATTATTCAAGCAAACCAAACACCCGGTATTAAGGAGGGGGCGGGCGTGTCAAGGCAAAAAGCACATTGACTTTCATTTGCTACATATCTCGGTTAAAACATTCACAGGTCATTTTTTTTTTCATTATTCACATGCTTCTGTTTGATAATGTCAATTGTTAATATTTATTGTTATTATAAATACTTTTGTTTTCATTGGGTTGGGCATACGTCAAGAATACAAAAAAAACTATTATTGAATGATCAGTTATTATTTGACTAATTAGCTTGTGTTGAAAGGGAGATTTGAGTACCTACTGACAGTTTTAATTGAGAAAATTTTATTGTATAGTATCAGATCTTCGAACAACAAGCCATAAATGTTGTCTTATTGTGTTATTTAAAAAATACGATCTAACAACTCCGTCCATTTTTTATAGTTCCTTCAATAAAGGAATCTGGAGATTTTGGTGAATGCGCTCGACCGGTTGATTATTGACTGCAAAATGTCTTTTTTTCGAATAAAATACTGGGTGTCCCACTATAAACTAACACATTTTGACGGCTTATTACTCTAGAACGGAAAAAGATATCGAAGTGCAGTGTTCGCCAAACTTCTCATATTTCTTTCAAGTTTTTGTTGAAATAGTTGATATATTTTTTAATACCAAAGATATAATTTTTTAAGAAACCATGTCAAGAACTTCCAAACGTAAATTATCACATTTTAACAACTTGGAAACATTATAACTCGAAAATAAGACAAGGGATATTAATGGGCGGCTTCCACTGAAATTCTTAGAAATGCTTAATTTTTTTTAACACCGTTGCCAAGTCTCAAAAGTTGTCTAAAATTTTCGTAAGAAAGTTACTTTTATTAATTTTTTACGGAAAGGTGGCTTTGAAACAAATATAACAGACATTAACAAACGTCAAAAAGTTATTTATGTGAAGTATAACAACGAACACAGTCTAATTTATTAATCGAAAATGTATACTTTGATAGAAAAAGCGCGATGCGTCGTATTATATGCTGAGACAAAATCAATAACAGTGACCAGAAGGAGATTCAGAGCCATTTTTGAAAGAAATCCGCCTAGACGAAAATCGATATTAACTTGGACCCAACAATTTACAGAATCCGGAAAACTAGAAAGAAAAACCAGAACACCTGAAAACGCTCAGGACATTCTCAATGCTCAATGATATTCAAGAAGTAAGGGAAATTCTAGCACTTAAGAATAATAGAATATTTGTAAGAAAAATATCCCAAATTACACAATTTCCAAAAAGTAAGGTTCACCGGCTCCTAAAAATGATTAAATTTAAAAAACTTCCAAAAAAATAGAGAATCATTCATTCAAGCAAAGATTTCTCATGTCAGAAACATTGTTGGATCTGGTAACACTTCAGCCTAATTTGAACCTAATAATTTCAAACGAAACCACATTTCATATTAATGGAAGAGTTAATAAGCATAACTGCAGAATTTGGGGAGATGAGCATCCAACGAATTTGAAAAGGATGCTCATAAAGTAAATGTCTCGTGTGGTGTATCTAAAACTAAAACTTTTTTTTCATGAAGCAACATTTAATGGAAACACTTACACCGACATGTTCGAGGAGTTTTTGTATCCCCAATTATAACAAGATGAAATTATAAACACTGTATATTTCCAACAAGACGGCGCGCCTCCACATTACTCTTTAGTTGCTCGAAATTCATTATCAGATCATTTTGGCAACAGATAGATAGGTCGAGCTGGTCCCATCGAGTGGGCCTCGTATTCCCCGGACTTAACCATACCGGACTTTTGCATATGGAGTTATGTAAAGGAAAGATGCTATAACCCAATCCCTACAAATCTTCAGGACTTAAGAAATAACATAGTAAATGTTTTTAATACCATAACACCAGTAATGCTGCAAAATGCATTCAGTAATTTTTGGCTGAGATAAAGATTATGTAGCGATGCAGATGGAGGTCACATACAACAACTTATTTATTAAATATAATAATTTTTTATTTGATGTGTTTTTTGAAGTTATGTTTGGTTCCTTGTTATTATATCTAAATAAAAATGATTCTGTTCTAAATGTTTTCTTCCTTTCTGGCATGGAGACTATACAAGGAGATCGAACTCCACGTATTCCAATTTCTGGTCATGATAGAGGGCGCCACTTAAAGTCTTGCACCAAAACATCTGACGGCAGAACAGCCAATCATAAAACTCGAGTTTATAATGTTTTATTGGTGGCTAGCTTCTTTGACAGTTCGCGGTTCAAGTGTGAGGTAAGTGAGGTTAGGTCATAGAACTGGAAAATATTGTGAATAGGAAATCCGTTTTTTGTTCTCGTTTTCAAAAATATCGAAAATTGTGATCGTTTAGTGGTAAAATAATTAGCTGAATGTATTTATATTTTTACTAAGGTATATAATTTTAGTCTATCACAATAAATATTCTTTCCTACTTCATTTATCTTTGAATATTTTTAATTACCTTTGGTACTTTAAAAAATCGTGGATTTTTTAAATTCAGCTCACGTTTTCGTCTTATATCATCATGCAATTTTTAACAACGCACGCCCATTATAAATTTTTATTATAACAATTTAAATTTTCTAGTTTTTAAAGTAATGTCTACTGTCAAATATAAAAAGTAAGGCTATTGTCGTGACAGTTTTAAAATGGTACAAGATCTATAATGCGCGACACCACGGTGAAAATACCAACTGCTTAGATAGACGATTTTGAGGACAGGTTTTGTCAATTTTCCCGTATGAGTTCCATCTACATGCTTTCTGGTTTTCCCGATTCTGTAAATTGTTGTACCCAAGTTAATATAGATTTTCGTGGCGGATTTCTATCAAAGATGGCTCTGAATCCTGGTCAGTTCTATTAATTTTTTCTCAGCATATACAGATACGTGCAAACAAAAACGGAACATAGCAGTTTAATGTATTCGATCTAAATAGTCCACCAACAAAACATTTCTATAAATTCACTCCAATGAATATCAAGTATTTAGCTAGACAGCTGGATTCAGAACCAGTCTAAGAAACTCCGCCCCTTCTCTTTCCAAAATTTGTTAGTTATGTAGTGTGTGCGAAGTGCGAACTGCGATTTAGTATTGAACAATTATTTGATGGGGTTAGTAAACGTCGCTACATATTGAAACAATATGTTTACGTTTTATGTAGTTCAAATCGAAAATCAATTGTTAAATTATCTTTAACAATTAATGTTTCGAGCTAAGATAATATGTTTTGATTTCTTTTGGCCATAACGTCTTTCAAAATAAAAATAAATTCAAAAATAAAACAAAATAAGATTCTTTAAATTGAAACAAATTAAAAATAAATACCTAAAAACAACTTAAAATGCTAAAACGAAAAAATTTATGAATCAAAGGTTCAAATAGTCCTCCTTGTTGAGCCAAACAAAAACCGTATCTATTAAACAAATATAATCTTGTATATCTGAGCTGATTCGGTGTAATGTTTGCACAATGTTGGACAATTTTCGCCCTTAATTCTATTAAATTTTGAGCCCGTTCAAAATTGTGCCGATAAATTTCATTTTTTAAAAAAACCCATAAAAAGAAATCGGATGATCTTGGAGGCCACTTGATTGTACCGTTTGTGGATATAATGCGGTTAGGAAATGTGGTTTGGAGATATTCGGTAACTGCCCGAGAATTATGACTAGGACATCCATCTTGCTGATACCAAATATCTCAATTACAATGGGAAGTTGCTGAATTGCCGGAACTATTTGGTTTTGTAGCAGTTCGAGATATTTGGCGCCATTAAGGTTTCCCTCAATAAAAAGGGACCTATGATATAATCCCCTAAAATTCCCGTCCACACATTAAGTTTTTGTGGATATTGCGTACGAACGGGAATACTTAGGTGCTTATTTTGCCGAGACCAATACCGAACGACAGATGGATTGTGCTTTCTGTGAAGAGAAAATGTCGATTCATCTGTGAATGAAACGTTTTAAAAAAAATTATTATTTGAATTTTCTTTCTCCATCATCTCTTCACATAATTCCATCCGTTTAATATTGTCGTCGGGAAATAGCTCTTGTGTTGTATGAACCTTATAGCACCGATACCCATTTCTTTTTAAAATACGTCGAACTGTACTTTGATTCATGTTTACTTCTTCAGCAACTTCTCTGCTCAAAGATGGTTCACTATTTTCAACCACTGCACAAACATCAATTTCTCTATTTATTCGTTGTTCACCCATTTGCCTTACAGGTGGTTGACCGAGATTACTGCATTTGTGGCAGTTTTGTAAACATCCACGTTTACGAAATTTTTGAATTATTCGATCAACTGTAAACTGTGAAGGCGCTGGTCGGTTTTCAAAAGCAACAACGAATAAATTAACTATTTCCCTAATCGAGTGACCTCCAAAATACCACGATAAAATTTGAATTTTTTCCTGAAGGGTGTACATTTTTATTTCTCTACGAATTTATTTAATTTTGAAAAGTTATGGACTTGAACAGTACTTCTGCTGCCGAGTATTGTTTACTGACTGTCTGACGCTAATTAAGGACCGCCCTTAGTTGAGAATACGGAGTGGTGGGAATTGTACTATACGTTATAGGTGTCCAAATAAACGACTGTAATAATCGTGTTTTTAATCTGTTGAAGCTGGATTTTGGTCGACTAGTTCAAAAGCAGTTCTGATACAGTGCTTAAAATCCCTATGTTCCGTTTTTGTTTGAATGCATCTGTATGTAGTACGACGTACGACGCACCGCGCTTTTTTTTATCAAAGTAAACATTTTCGATTAATAAATTTGACTATGTTCGTTCTTATACTTCCCAAAAATAACTTATTTAACGTTTCCCATTGTAAGGTATATTTTTACCAAAGCACATTTTTGTAAAAAATTAACAAAAAGTAACTTTTTTACCAAAACTTTTGAGTTATAATGTTTCTAAGCTGTTAAAATGTGATAATTCTCGTTTGGAAGTTCTTGACATGGTTTCATAAAAAATTAAATCTTTCCCTAAAAACTTGAGTATATGCCGATAATGTATACATTTTTGGAAAGGGGAAGAAATGGACTTTCAGATTGTATTAAAAAATATAGATTGTTGTATTTAAAATAAGTCGATAATTTCGCTTAAGAAAAGGTCATTTTTTTTCGGCGCTTTCGAAAAAAAATATAAATTTGGCAACTATGTCAACAAAAACTTGAAGGAAATATAAAAGTTTGGTGAAAACTGCACTTCGATATCTTCTTCTATTCTCGAGTAATAAGCCGTCAAAATGTGTTACTTTATAGTAGGACACCCTGTATTGTTCAGTTTTTTGTTAATCGATAAATTTTCAGTATCTGTGTGTAGCAATTTGAATACGATTTAAATAAAGAAACTTTGTTTATTTGTTATCCGACAATTGCGAAGCAAAAAGGATGGTTATGGTTTTTACCGGTACCTACGTATGCTTGTTTCCTCATAACTTTCAAACTACTTATTAATTTGACAAATGAGGTATCTTTGGAAGCCTCGTGATCGTCCGCTAGGTATATGCAATGTGAACACATTAAATTTAATATGGCGCCTTCTAGAGGACATAGTCAAAGGAAAGGGCACATTCTTTCAAATTTAGAAACAGAAACCTAGGACTACCGTCAACTGGGGTAACTTTGGCCCTTAAGGGTAACTTTGGCCCAAACCTTAGAAAAAGATTTTTTTGCTTACTACGAGCCAACCAATACAGTTATTGACTTAGTTCTTGTGTGAAACGACAGGTAGCAGCACTGCCTAGACTGCTATGCCAAAAACGATGCAGTTCCTTAGTTTGCCACCGCTACAGTGGTGCTCCATCTCTAAATTAACAAGTTGCTCATCTTTTGATAGCTTCCAACTTTTGTTGCTACAGCCTAAACTGCACATGATTTTCAACTGGTAAGTGCACAACAGCTTTCATTTGTAACTTGTTGAAAGTATTTGATATGTTTATTTATAATATTCAATTTTCTATGTTAGAGCAACTTTGGCCCAAGTTTTGGGGCAAGATTGGCCATGGAGGTTGGGCCAATCTTGCCCCAACATATTTTTTCTTTTTTTTCACAGGAAATAATAATGTTTATGGTTTATAAAGCTGAAAATACTTAATGGCTGTTGATTTTAAGCGGTAAATTACCGTAATAATTTACAAATAAGACTTACACCTCCTGTTATTTTCAGATTACAATGGCGAGAACACCCAAAAGACGACTTGGAGGCAGGGCCTACGCCAACTACGAGCCTGAAAAACTACAAGAGTGCCTCGACAAGATCAAATCAAAAGATGACTCGGCGAGCAGCCTCAGAAATATACGGTATTCCTAGATCTAATATGAAAAATAAGCTGAAGGGTTCACACCCTAATAAAACTGGACGTCCAAGGGTATTTACAGACGAGGAAGAACAGTCCTTTAAAGATCATTTAATAAAACTCTGTGACTATGGTTTCCCTCTAATTGAATTAGATTTTAGATTTGCTGTGAAAGGCTATCTAGATAAAAAAGGCATAGTTATTTCCCTGTTCACACAAAACTTACCAGGTTATGAGTGGACAAAATCTTTTTTAAAAAGACATAAACGATTATCATCTCCTGGTGGAATAAACATCTGTCAGAATTAAGATCTCAAACCCGGGACCTTCTTAATAGAGCAAAACTCACCGGAGACTGGCAGAGATACACCGAGGTGAGAAACACCTACTATAAGGAAATTAGAAAAGCTAAAAGAAATAGCTTCAGAAAATTCGGTGAAGATATAAACACAACACCTGCTGCGGCAAGACTTTACAAAGTCATAGCAAAAGGTAGGGTCAACACAGATATGGCTTTGAGGAAGCCAGACGGTAAATATACCGAAAATGAGGAAGAAAGAGTGAAACTCTTACTAGAAACTCATTTTCCTGGGAGTAGCCCAAATAGGGGAGATAGTTCTATCGAAGGTCATAACAGACCTTCGAGAGAAAGCACTACAATGGCTAAGCACATCTGTAGTAAAGAACGGTTAAAATGGGCTATGAACACCTTTTCACCATTCAAGGCACCGGGAGCTGATGGAATTTTCCCAGCATTGCTCCAGCAAGGACAAGACGAAATTCTACCACATTTGGTTAGGATAAGTCGAAGCAGCTTAGAACTGGGTTATATACCAGAAGCATGGAGAAGGGCAATAGTAACATTCATTCCAAAAGCTGGAAAAAGGGACACAACAAACCCCAAATCCTTCAGACCAATTAGCTTAACATCGTTTGTGCTCAAAACGATGGAAAAAGCTATTGACAACTACATTAGAGCGGAAATCCTAGAAAGACTACCTCTCCACCCGCATCAGCATGCTTACCGGGCAGGCAGATCTACGGAGACTGCACTGGTACAACTGACGGAGGATATCCGAGGTGCTCTAGACAACCAAGAAGCCGTAGTATGCGCCTTTTTGGATATAGAAGGAGCTTTTGACAATACTCCTCATGAGGCTGTCAAAAGAGCATTAAATAGAAGAGGTGTAGACAGCACAACATCCAAATGGATGTCGGAACTGCTCACCACTAGAGTAGCAGAGACTGTACAACCAGAGGATGTCCACAGGGAGGAGTAGCATCCCGATTAATGTGGAGCCTGACGGTTGACGAACTCCTGTGTGGTTTGACTGACCTCGGAATATCCTGCCAAGGATATGCTGATGATATTGTCATAACAGCCAGGGGAAAATTCGAAAATACCCTTTGTGACATCGTACAAAAGGGTCTGAACTATACAAATAACTGGTGTAGGCAAGTGGGACTCAACATCAACCCCACCAAAACCATCTTAATAGCCTTCACTAAGAAAAGAAAGCTCAACCTCAAAACCATTAAACTTAATGGGAGCGAGGTTGAATGGAGACAGGAAGTCAAGTATCTAGGTTTGACTCTAGACAGTAAACTCCTGTAGAACAAACACGAAAAGGAGATTATATACAAAGCAAAAATGGCTCTAATGGTGTGCAGGAATCTGGCAGGGAGAAATTGGGGGTGGAACCCAAAAATCCTGAGCTGGATGTACACTGCCATAGTGAGACCAATTATCACTTATGGAGCCATTGCGTGGAGTAGTAGAACTAGCCTATTGACAACGAGAGAAAACCTCTCAAAAATGCAAAGACTAGCCAGTATGTGCATTACAGGAGCAATGAGAACATGCCCAACGGCAGCCATCGAAGTTATTCTCAACCTCACACCACTACATATGGTGGTGGAAAGTGTTGCAGAAAGAACAAGATACAGACTAAGTAGAGAGGGAATCATTAAAAAAAAAACCACCTCCTTACTTCTTAGAAATCAAAAAACCTGGGACATGCCACAAGATGGTATGATGAAAAAGTATAATTTTTCAAAGAAATTCGATACGGAATTAAGCAACAAGAAGGAATGGGATCCAAATACCATTACCAGACTTGGAAAGAATGCCATTCAATGGTACACGGATGGCTCAAAAGCAATAGAAGGAACTGGGATAGGAGTGTACGGGCCAGGAACCAAACACTCTGAAAGCTTGTGAAAAACCCCGAGTATCTTTCAAGCGGAAATTCACGCCATAAGAAAGTTATCAATATTGATAAAGGATATAGAAGGCGAAGGATTATCATAATGTCGGATAGTCAAGCAGCCATTAGAGCACTGAGCTCTTGTGTTATCAGTTCCAAAATGGTGTGGGAATGCCTAGGCAAACTAAATGAACTAGGCGAGAACAATATAGTCACCTTACTGTGGATTCCAGGACACACAGGGATAGAAGGAAATGAAATAGCAGATGAACTAGCAAAGAGGGGGACTGGAACACCCTTTTGGGGGCCGGAACCCTTTTGCGGTATCAGCTCCAATGTAATATTGGGAGAAATAGGCAAAGCCGAAGAGAAGAGAAGATCTGACCATTGGAAAGATCTAGTAGGACTTAGGCAATCAAAGATTCTTCTGGGTGACTACAACCTGTTGAGATCAAATGAATGCATAAGTCAAAGTAAAACTGCACTAAGAGTTTTAACAGGCATCCTTACGGGACATTGCCGCCTGAATGGGCACCTGAAAAAGCTCAAAATAGTGGAGGAAGAAGAATGTAGATTCTGTGGTATGGAAGAAGAAACCTCCATCCACATACTTGCGAACTGCACAGCAATTCAGAATCCTAGGGCACAACACCTCGGAGATTACTGGATAGAAGAGGGACATTTACCTAAGTTAAAGCCTGCAGATATCCTAAAATTCCTCCGGGAAATAGGACTGAAGGAGCTACTAGTCTCTGAGACTTTCCTCAGGAACTAAGTAGAAGTAAGGGGGCACAATAGATCTTTTAGGTCTCAGTGAATGTCACCCCAATCTACATACATACATACATCATCTCGAATGAGCAAGAACATAAAAAAGGTAAGAGCAGAAGTAAATGCAGAAATAATCGAAGAGTACATGGACAATTTAAGGGAAGTTTTACAGAACATCCCATCAACACATGTCTAGAATTATGACGAAACGAATGACCCCGGAAACCGAAAAGTAATCTGTAAAAGAGGCACAAAATATATTGAGAATATATGTAATTCTAGCAAAGCCTCAGCTTCGCTAATGTTTTGTGAAAGTGCTAGTGGGGATATTATGCCACCCTAGGTTGTATACAAGGCCGAGAATATATGGTCAACTTGGACTGAAAACGACTGAAAACGGTCCTGATGGCACTCGCTACAACCGGTCGAAAAATGGCTAGTTTGATTCAATGTGTTTTGAAGATTGGTTCGAATCCCACTTTTTACATCAGGTTAGAAAACTTACTGGGCCAATTGTCCTGATAGTAGACAACTGTCTTCCCACATAAGTAAGCACGTTTTGGAAATGTCGCAATGTAAAGTTCGTCTCCCTCCGAACAGCATACATTTAACACAACCGTTAGATGTAGCATTCTTTGGGCCAACCAAAAGAGTGTGGCGTGAAATACTAAGGAAATGGAAGGAATCTGCTTCGGGAAGCAAATATGCTACTATTCCTAAGGATGTATTCCCAACACTGCTGAAAGAATTCATGAATAAACAGTATAGGAACAAGGGAAGCAATTTGAGTGCTGGGTTTGAAAAATGCGGTATAAAACCATTGAACAAACAGAAGCTGCCCGAAAAGCAAAATTAAGCTATTGGAGATTCGTTTTTAGAACAACTCGAAAAGAAACGTGCCGATTATTTGCAAACTGGTGGGCCAAAAAGAAAGAAGAAGAAGATTCAAGTTCCTGCTGGAAAGTGCAAAACTGTAAGCGACATAGAGCAACAACCATCATCAAGTGGTACACAAGCTGAAAAAACCCATCTGAAAGTCAAAATAGTCTAACTCAAAACAAGAAAAAGGAAATGAAGTCAAAGAAACAAAGTAAAAAGAAGGCCTTCTCTGGCTCATCAGAGGACGAAGATGACGTGGAAGTTTTTCTGGAATCAGCGACGGACTTAGTGAAACCTTTTCAGACCCATAAGAGGTCATTCAAGATCCTACGGTCCGCACCCTCAATCCTGCAGGCTCTGCCAACCCGTCCCAGTATGCCGTTAACAACTTTGGCATTGTAAATTACAGTGGACAGATGTACCCTGGGAGGATCCTAAGTCTCTCTAGTAGTAGGCCTACAGTGGAGTGTATGGAGAAAACGCTTAAGTTCTGGCGTTGGCCCGAATAGAAGGACACTTTTTCTTACGACTGAGAAGATGTGTGTTATAAAATCAAACCACCAAAAATGGCGTCCAAACGTAATCAGTTCATTGTTCCTGAACTTGATATATTTTATACCTAATCGATTTTCACTTACCTTCATAATATTTCTGTTAGTTTTTCACAGAGGAGAAATGTTCCATTAAAAAATATTTGAAAACATTCAAAATTACATGTTTATTACTTGTGTAAAATGTTTAGTTTCAATTATTTCTTTCCTAAACTTATTGTACATATGTTGCTTTACTATACCATGATTATGAATGGGGTTACATTGTCCCAAAATAATATTGGGCTTGATTTTTATGACTTTTAAATTTGGGACAATGTTACCCCAATTGAGGGTAAGATTGACCCAAATTTTTAAGAAATCATAAAAAAATAAATAAAAACGTCCTGAGCTTTAATTTTCAGTCCATTTGTTCTCTGAAGTTAGCAGAATTCGATAACACCAGAAAATTGGATATCAGTTTGGTATATCTGTGTAATTTAACGCAATTTATGAAAAAAAACGCAAAAATTGGGCAAAAGTTACCCCCGTTGACGGTACTGGAAAAAGTATGAAACAAGAAAATATTCTCATCTGAAATTGTTATGTTCAAAGTCTTCAATATTTACCGTCTATTAAATACACGACATACCCGTAATATATTTTAATGTATTTAATGAATACCTATTCATAGTGTTGTTGAGAGGACAGTTTAGGTGCAGCTTTAAGCGAAGCGGTTTAAAACTTTGGCGCTAAGTTAACTAAACATGACAGTTAATTTTGCCAACTATGCTGTTATAAAAATAAATTCCAAAATTTTTTATATTTTAACTTGAAATAAAAATATTTTTGCTTCATTAAAAGTCGTGCAGATTAATATGTTGTTAATAAAAAGTACTATTAATGTTTATTATCCATGTATATGTGAAGGACAATTCCGTTTGGTTCGTTAACAAAAATAAACCAAACCAAATAAAGCACAAGCGTTTGTTGTAAGTAATTCGTTTTATCTGATTCGATAAGACAATGCCTACTGAAAAGGAACGAACCGTAAAACCACAGAACTAAGTAAAATGTAGAATTATTCCATCTAAAGGTCAAGCTGTACGACCGTAACCTTTTTGTATATTTTTTCTTGTTTCTTTTTACCATGGGAACAATCTCGATCGAATGTAATTGTTGAGAAATCAATAATGGATTTTGCTCTTATTTGTAGACGAGAACAGTAACAAGTAGCGAGTCAATTTAAGGTCACAATCTAATCGACGTTTTACAGTGTTGCTCAATTTTTACTATACAATATAAATTCCAACGTCATAACCGAATTTTGTCGGCATTACTGGATCAGAAAATGGAAACTTGCAATAAAGGCGTTGTATGCTGATATTCTCCAGAAGTATAAAATTTCTTGAATGCCAATAATGTCAAAAAATCTGTAAGACAATTTTTTCATAATTAGACTGTTTCCTTTGAGGATCAAAAAATAATCCACCAGAGGTCGCACTAGTGGGGTGTTTTCATTTTTCATCGTTAAACGTACCTAAGAAAAATTAAATTAACTGAAGATGATGTATACTTCGTTCCAAAATATTTCGTTTTGACTTATGCCAACATGATTGATTCAAGACCAAAACCCACAGCAGGTAGTCGTTAATCCGCTAACAATAGCACAGTATCGTACTCGTTTCTTCAAAAATCGAAAAGATAATGCGTGATAGTATGATTATTTTACAATTATATACAATGGGATTAAAATATTTATAGATAGTAGGGATTTCGGGATAATCATTTTTAATATTGTCTCAGAATTTTAGTTTGTAATCTTCACTCCGAAAGTAATCTTTTGTTTAAACCTAAGTTATTGTGGCATCCTATGGCAAAAAAGTACATTTATCGCCGGATGAGAAGCGAATTGTGAAAAAACATCGCGAGGTTATAGTAAGTATAACCGATGCAGCAAAATAAGCATGTAAGTTGACCAAAACCCCAATATCTACAGTAAAAGACATTATCAAAAAGCCAATACATAAACTAAAAAACGAAGTGACGCTAATAAAACCAAATGTATTGACCAAATGCAAAAGGATATAATCCGAAGAACGATATATACAGATACCCTGTATAGTACAAAATGACATTCATTATTAAACTATATCTTTTTTATTTGAAACATTTTTTGATAAGATCTGCCAATTAGATGAAATAAATCAAAGCGTATACGGTGGGCCACCCTGTATTTTTCAACAGTTTAATTTGTTCAATTCCAACAATTTGTTTTTAAAAATTCAGTGATTTTTTTATAAGATAAATTTAGTTTATGTTTTAGTATCTAAATTGTAACGACTACGGATCTGTAACTGTTTACTGTACAATGAGGGATTTATAAACTTTCATTATTAAATCCTTAAGGCCTGATGCCGAGTCAACGAAATATTGTGAAACGTTCTTTACCTGGAGTGAAATTAAAATTTGCAAAAGTTAAAAATCATCTTGTTCGGGATTTAAAACGATAGTTTGCATGTCGTGGTTTACTGTTCAGCTAAAACTGAAATTTTCCATATAGCTCATGCCTGAGATAATTCGCGTTTTCAAGATATGGCGCTTGAAAGTGAAAATGACATCAAAATTCTGTGATGTTAGTAAGGAAATTGACTAGAAAATAGTAATATTTAAAAAAACACGGAAGGAGTAGAAATTCAATGAAGATTTTTTATTTTGAAAACAATGATACCTATTAAAGAAAAACGGAAAAGAACGGATATGAGTAAAAGGAGAAATGCTTATTCTACTGTTTGACATTTTATACAAAATTTGCTTATATGATTTTTATTAAATTTATTGATTATTATATTCATTGTAGTTACATTAAAATTCTATTTCAATACACAAATAGTTTGTTTATTTTGTGTTTGAAGTAATAAAGTTGTTTTTGAAAATAAAGTTTTTCCATAAAGAAACTTAAGTTGAGTTAATTAGGTGGTAGTACAGTAACATTTTACCAAAATATGAGACCAATCAAACTGTTTCAAATGCAAACTCTTTTTTGTGACAAAAAAATTTAAACATCCATTTTATGACTAAAAAGGAAACAAATAATGTTCAAACATTACAAAATTCTGCAAAAACACTGAAAATATTTTTTTCTACTAGCGTGCGGAAAAGTCCACTTTTCCGCACTCATTTTAGTGTTGAAAGAGTCACCTTTCCGCACTAGTTACTTATTGCGGAAAAGTAGATTTGTTAAGTTTTTGGGGAGTATATTGACATTTGAATATTTAAAATATATATATTTGTATGGTTGTAGTTAACAAAATGACTGAAAAATTAAGAAATTTATTAGAAGTCTGCTATAATTTTTAATAAAAAGAAACGTATGTTTCAATAATTTTTTAATGGCCCTGGTATAAGCCTCGAAATCTGACTTCATTGGAAAACATTTTAGCCTCTGCAATTAATTTGCAGAAAGCTACAAATTGCACGTACAATGTTAATATTAATAATAATTAATTTGTTAATATGTATTTAATAATAAATGATTCTTTATGTTAACTTTTGGGTTTTTTCCGTACGCTAGTTGAAAAAATAGTGTACCTAACACGTGCGTAAAGTGACTTTTCCGCACGCGATTGCTGGCCGAACTCCGATAACGTGTCGTTCGGCCAGCTGCAAAAGTATCACTTTCCGCACTTGTTAGGTAAACTACTATTTAATCAAATTTTAGTCTTATTTTTTTTCAAATTTCAAATTAAAATCGTACGTCAAAATTTTTATATGGTAATTCCATGTTGGTAAAGAACGAAAAAAACAATACACAAGAACAGGAAGTGATCTTGAAATGATCAAAATCAGATTGATGCAAATTAGAATGAATAACGCGTACACCTATGTAGGCAATTCAACATAAAAATTTCTCTTTTCAAAACCACACACACATAAATACATTTTCACCTTGTGTTGACAAATAGTTATAAAAATTGTTATCCGTATTTAAATTTAAACAAAATTCTCAGAAGAGAACTGTTACAAAATAGATTTCATCAACTAACTCATTCATATTATTATGGACCTGATCTGATTTTAATCACGAACACATTTTACGAATAAAAAGTGAACATTAAAAACCTGTTTTAACTGTATATCATATGTTTTTTAGTCGAATTATTATTAAAGAAATATTTGAATGAAAAACATCGGGAATTACGTTTTGGGATCCTTCTTTTTACATTTTTTTATGTCGCTTTCGGTTTCTAGCATCACATATAGTGAGTTGGAAATTGAGGTCGGTTATATTGAATTGATTTTTTGATTTAATTACAAAGTTAAACATAATTATTATGTAGTAGAACCGACTTTGAATGGCTTCGAAATTTTATACACTGTGTCCGTAAAGTATGGAACAAATTCATTTTTAGCTAAACAGACCATTTTAAGAAATAATCCTGAAACACGTCGATTTTTGATTTTAATTTGCCGTATTTTAAAATAATAATCTTATATACAGGGTGAATTACTTTCGAGTAATGACGTCACCGTTATTTTTTTTAAATGGATCACCCCCATTTTGTCTCAATTTTCGGATTAGGTACTCTAGCTGAGCTGATTCCAAAAATGTATCACATGTTGATTCCAATTGGTACAGGGTGGACAAAAATACAATACACAATAAACAAGGTTCAACAAGAATTTGTACACCGTTTGGGTTACTGTCAAATACAGCAAGGGCTGCAGTTCGAACATTTATAAAGTCATGTATTTCATAAGTATTTTTGATAATATTGTTAATTTAACTAATAAAGAATGTTACGAGTTACTTTATGAACACACACAAAACTATTGTATTTTTGTTCACCCTGTACCAATTGGAATCAACATGTGATACATTTTTGGAATCAGCTCAGCTAGAGTAATCCGAAAATTGAAACAAAATGGGGGTGTTCCATTTAAAAAAAATGACGGTGACGTCATTACTCGAAAGTAATTCACCCTGTATATTAGATTATTATTTTAAAATACGGTAAATTAAAATCAAAAATCGACGTGTTTCAGGATTATTTCTTAAAATGGTCTGTTTAGCTAAAAATGAATTTGTTCCATACTTTACGGACACAGTGTATGCTCATACTAGGGTGAGTTGAAAAAAATACAAAAATTTTACAAGAATTTGTTTTTTCCCGAAATAAATCGGAAGAATTTTCTCTACACTAAACTAAATCCTACAGATCTTGAATGCAAATTATAGTTTTCTTGAGATAGCTAGAGTATTAAAAAGTTGAAATAATACACAAAAATTTGGCAAAAATGTGATTTTTTCCAAAATGGGTCAAAACATTTTTTTGCTAAATTTTAGCTTAAAGTCTAAACTAAAATTTGTCCTTCAGTATATATTGTATAGATCTATGAAATTTGATATCTAAATAAAAAAACGTCATTTGTAAGTATGGTTAATGTCAAATTGAAAGATGAATTAATAATTTTAAAAGCAATTTTTAAAAACAGAGCTATCAGGGGAAAAGGATATAAATTGTATGTGGGTGGTGATGGTAACGATTACTGGATTTTTTTAAAAAGATTTTGGAGATAAATTTTGACGGGAGAAAAAAATAGAATAAAAATTAGAATAATCCATTGTATTAAAAATATATTTAATTGGAAAATAGACAGAAGTAATCATGCAAATCATATAAAAATTGGAGATATAAATTATACCACAACAGACGTATTTGGCGGTGATACTAAATTGAAGAATTGACAGAATACAGAACAGGGAAGTAATATTCCAATTATTTCAATAATAAGTGAATTTGAATAAATAATAGGAAGAATAGAAAAGACCGAAGAAACATAAAAATTCACCATAAATTTTAGACCATTAGAAATTTTGATATCCTATTAATAAGAAAGTCAATTCTTTAAAGAAAAAAATCATAATTAATTTATATACTTGAAGTTTCTAGTTTTTCAATCAAATTGTCTAATAAATAAGGATATTTGAAACAAAATTTCATTTGAAAATAATTTAGTATTGAACCCAACCCTTAGACAAGAATTTTTGAAATAAATTAACAATTAAAATTAAATAAAAAAATTTTGAAATAATATAACAATAAAAAATATTTCATAATAAAGAAAGAAGTCTTAAAAATTAATATAAAATACTTATGTGGTTCATGGTTTTCTTGAGTTAGGGTGACAAAAATTTGAAATTATACAGAAAAGTTTGTCAAAAATGTGATTTATTCCGAAATAGACCAAGAGAATTTTCTCAACATTTTTTTAAATTTCAACTCTAGGTCTAAACTGAAATTTGTCCCACAGCTCATATCTGTAGATTATGGTTTCCTTGAGATAGTGCGTAAGAAACTTATATACAAAAGTTTCACAAAAGTGTGATTCTTTCCGAAATTGACAGGAGAATTTTCCCATACTATTCTAAACTTAGCTTAAAGTAAATACTCAAGTTTGTTACATAGCTTATACCTGTAGACTATAATTTTCTTGAGATAGGGTGCTAAAAAGTTAAAATTATAAAAAAATTGTGATCTTTTCCGATTTTCGAAATAATTAAAGGGAATTTAGCTCAAATTCTAAACTGAAATTTGTCTTAAATCTCATATCTGTAGATTATGGTTTTCTTGAGGTAAGGTGTTAAGAAGTTAGAATAATACATATAAATTTGACAAAAATGTTATTTTTTCTGAAGTAGGTCAAGAGAATTTTCTCAAATTTTTTTAAATTTTAGCTTGAAGTCTAAATTAAAATATATCCTATAGCATATAGATCATAAAATAATGATTGTGCCTTCGAAAATTGATATGGTAAATGAATATCTCGGAATTATTATAGATCAACAGCTTAAATTTAAACAGCACGCAAACCATTATTTAATAAAAACAATTTCATTTAAAATAAAATATCTTTTCAGATGTTCACAGAATTTAACAAAGTTGTCAAGGCTGGTTTTATTTAATTCTCTAATGCTACGACACTTCACTTACTGCTCAACAGTATTGTATCTCTTAAATCAAAAAGAAAGAAATCGATTCAAAAGTTGCAGGATAGAGATAGGCGAATAATAATATAATCATTCTGAAATATCGAAATAATTATTAATAATTTTTTAGAGTTTTCATCAATTTTTTTATTAATTAATAGAGGAATTAATTAGAAACAGTTAGTTTCATTTAGAATAGTAATATAAGTAGATTCCACAAAGTAAGGGTCCAAACAGTAAATTTAATATTGTGATTTTTTCCGAAATGGATAAAGGAAATTTTCCCAAAATTTCCTAAATTTCAGCTCAAGCTCTAAAATAAATTTTTTTTAAAATTTAGCTCAAATTCTAATCTAAAATTTTTCATACAACAAAAATATATATATAGTACTAAAAAGATAAAATTATACCAAAAACTCGACAAAAATGTATATTTTTGGACTCAATAGATAAAAAACTCTTCCTTATGTTCTTCCAAATCGAATAGTATAAAAAAAACACAATTTCTAATTGGACTCGCTTGAATATTTCATCTACCATGTTTTCTGGAATTTGACCATGGTATTTTGAAGCCATAAACTTCTTATGAGTTTCTCTGGTATTTATAAGAAAAGGTATATTTTCTGTATTTTTTTCAGAATTTCAGACTCGGTAGTCCCGAAGATAAGGAGAGGGAACGGTCAATTTTATTTTATTTTCTTAAAGTGCTTCGAAACTATCTATTTTAAAATAATAAAAAAATATTACTTTTTTCAAATTAAACTAACTTTTATAATTAATTCCACTATTTATTAAAAAGAGCAATGAAAACTCTAAAATATCATTTATAATTATTTCGATATTTGCATAGTTAAATATATCTAGGATATCCCCATAGGGCTAATGATATCTAAGCTTTAATATTTGTAAATCATATCTACATCAAGTAGACAACACATAAAATGTAACTTCTGTCATTCTTACGATGATATGCAAATATCGAGATAATTATAAATGATAGTTTAGAGTTTTCACTGGTTTTTTAATTAAATAGTGGACTTAATTATAAACAGTTAGTTTAATTTAAAAAAAGTAATATGAGTAGATTCCACAAAGTAGGGGTCCAAACAGTAAATTTATAAAAAAATATATTTGAAACCTTCACAACAAGCCTCCCTATTGAATATTTCGCAGTTTACAAAATTTTATTCCTTTCTCGAATTTGCCCTCAAAAAGAGACAACCCAAATTACCAAAACATACCCATTTTAATAATTCAATAAATTAAATGACATCTCGAAAGTTCAATTATGAAAAAACAGCGGGAATTCCTTTGCCAATCCAATATTTAGTTAACCAAAAATTTATTATGTTCTTGAGGCAGTGTAGAGTTTGGAGGTTAAGTGTACGATAATTCAATCTTGTTATTAGAACCGCTTGAATGACTAATGACAGAAGGAACTGGATTGAGGTCATAATAATAAAATGCATTTTTCTTTTCCGCATACTTTATCAATTGTGTTAGACTTTTACCTTACAGGGTCAATATCTGATGATTGCTTTCTGCGTATGTGGGAAATTCATTTTATCGTTTTAATATTGCAAAAGGTACTGAATAACATACAAAAACTCTCAATTTCACACGAAAACATGAAATAACACACATAAACAACCGAGATCGCACTACAACACTATATTACGACCCATAAAGCATAAATGCCAACAATAACTCTCAAGAACTAGCAAATAAAATTTTAATGGCACATAAAAACATTCAAAACAATTGCATACAAAAACACAAGAATACTAAATGTTTTTTTATATTCATGATTTTCAAACTAAGAAATTTTTTTTCGAGACCACCCGGTATGTAGAGATTAAGTTTCAGCAATTCAGCAGTGAACGCCTTTTTCTATCAGCAATACAGTCACTTCAACAAAAACAAACATTTTTTTTTTAATTTTCCTATCGTTTTAATTAATTTAGCATATTTCTCCCATAATTTCGTCTCCCACTGTATTCCTTCACCTTAGGGTACTGACCTCCTCACTAAAAAGACCAACAATAAAAACAATTCTTCTATTAGCTGATAATTACCTAATTAATGGGTATATTTTTAGACGTTGCCTAATAAACACTCAATAAAAAAAAGAATATAAGTTATGTGTTCAGTTCTATTTATACTTGATTGGGTACCATCAATTTTTTTTATATAATAAAACCATAATACCTAATTTTAAATTAATGGACTCGAATTTTGGTAATAAAAAGGTGGAACGAGTCTAAAAATGTAATTCAAAAGCGGTTTAAAAAAAAATATATTTTCGATGTTATAATAGATATGTTTACTAATCGAATGTAACATCACAAAAATACTTAAAAACAAAAACGTGATCGAGTAAATACGAATTGAGACTGATAAAATCAGAGAGGCTAGAAAACCTACCCTGAACGAGGTTAGAAACGTTTGACGTCACTGCTTTGGTAGTGTCAGCGGTATAGTCAACGAAATGCATGTTTTTTAGTTTTTTAGGAAAAAATATTGAGCGCAAGTGGCGATTAAACAGTTTCACAGAATAATTTAAAGAGAAAGGATTGGTTAACCGCTATATGGGCCAATTCTGTAAGCAGCTGTAAATTTTAAAGGTAACTCCATTTTACTATTCTGGATGCATGATAATTAAGCTTTAAAATATTAACGGAAAACGCTCAATTTTACAGGAGCGGCTAAATATCCTAGGGATACCAACGTTGCCAATACCTTCTTCAATTATTTTGGTTTGGTTTGGTTTGGTTAGGTTTGGTTAGGTTTGGTTAGGTTTGGTTAGGTTTGGTTAGGTTTGGTTAGGTTTGGTTAGGTTTGGTTAGGTTTGGTTAGGTTTGGTTAGGTTTGGTTAGGTTTGGTTAGGTTTGGTTAGGTTTGGTTAGGTTTGGTTAGGTTTGGTTAGGTTTGGTTAGGTTTGGTTAGGTTTGGTTAGGTTTGGTTAGGTTTGGTTAGGTTTGGTTAGGTTTGGTTAGGTTAGGTTTGGTTAGGTTTGGTTAGGTTTGGTTAGGTTTGGTTAGGTTTGGTTAGGTTTGGTTAGGTTTGGTTAGGTTTGGTTAGGTTTGGTTAGGTTTGGTTAGGTTTGGTTAGGTTTGGTTAGGTTTGGTTAGGTTTGGTTAGGTTTGGTTAGGTTAGGTTACGTTAGGTTTGGTTAGGTTTGGTTAGGTTTGGTTAGGTTTGGTTAGGTTTGGTTAGGTTTGGTTAGGTTTGGTTAGGTTTGGTTAGGTTTGGTTAGGTTTGGTTAGGTTTGGTTAGGTTTGGTTAGGTTTGGTTAGGTTTGGTTAGGTTTGGTTAGGTTTGGTTAGGTTTGGTTAGGTTTGGTTAGGTTTGGTTAGGTTTGGTTAGGTTTGGTTAGGTTTGGTTAGGTTTGGTTAGGTTTGGTTAGGTTTGGTTAGGTTTGGTTAGGTTTGGTTAGGTTTGGTTAGGTTTGGTTAGGTTTGGTTAGGTTTGGTTAGGTTTGGTTAGGTTTGGTTAGGTCTGGTTAGGTTTGGTTAGGTTTGGTTAGGTTTGGTTAGGTTTGGTTAGGTTTGGTTAGGTTTGGTTAGGTTTGGTTAGGTTTGGTTAGGTTTGGTTAGGTTTGGTTAGGTTTGGTTAGGTTTGGTTAGGTTTGGTTAGGTTTGGTTAGGTTTGGTTAGGTTTGGTTAGGTTTGGTTAGGTTTGGTTAGATTATTATTACGTTTTAAAACAGATCATTGGTTAATTTGTCGATAAGGGCAAGGAAAATAATTGAAGAAGGTATTGGCAACGTTGGTATTCCTAGGATATTTATCCTCTCCTAATTTTACACGATACCATTTTAAATGGCGGAAACTTCGTCAAATATAACGGAATCTATTTAAATACAAGTAAATTATAGAAATAACTTTTTCTACAAGAAATTTGGGGCTAGTGGAACCCAGGCTGTTTATCATTACACTATTTTCTGTAAGGTGGCTCTGTCTATCGCATAATGAACCTACTCATGTCCCCTCAATGCTCAGAGATTCATCAAGTCGGCAACCCAACAGATACGGTTCGACCTTGTCGGTATTTCGAATAGTGTCCATTTACGTCGCATACCAAGCTAGCACGTGTTCGTTGTTGGTGTACCTGAGCTCCAAGAATTTGTGAATATATTCAAAGTTTTTGAAGTAAGTACCTCATAAAACAATATTTGTTTGTATTTTGCAGGTATGGAGGACGTATATTTGTTCACATGAAGGAAACGACATAGGTTACACTTGCCCCTTGAAAATAACATAAATGGGAAAGTGTAATCTATGTTAGGTTCCACTTGCCCCTGTTGAATCCTGCAACAAATATTCGTGATTTCCGAATGCAAAGTCAATTAATTTCTTTCAGACATGGTGCGTAACTACGTACGGAAGAAGCCTCCACTGATATACTCCAAGGACAGTCTGAAAACGGCCATAGAAGCGGTAAAAAATCAAGAAATGACAGTATACAGAGCATCAATAACATTAAATTCCGAAATCCACACTTTTCAAACATGTGAAAGGTCAAAAGGGTGTCAAAAGTTCCACCATGGGTAGAGCCACTACTATTCCTTATGAGATAGAAAAGAAAATAGCAGATAACATCAAGCTCATGGAAAAATGGGGTTTCGGGCTTTCGAAAAAAGAAGTGTTGACACTAATAGGTCGATATGTAGAGGAAAACAACATAAAAACTCCCTTTAAAAATGGGATACCAGGCAATGACTATTTTATTAGATTCAAAAGGACTTTCAACCTTAGCCAGAAGAAACCACAAATGGTAGAAGTAGCAAGAAAAATGAGTGTAGATCCATTCATCATCAATGATTACTTCACTGTATTGAAAGATGTCATAAAAGATATTCCACCATCAATAATCTATACTATAGATGAAACGAGTTTCTGCCTTGACCCAAGCAGAATCAGAGTTGTCGGTCAAAGAGGAACAGCGGCTCATAGGGCAACAAGTGGTTCTGGTCGAGAAAACATCACAGTCTTATTGTTTTCAGGGGTAAAAATGTGTAGGATTCATGGCTGGCCAAAAAAATGAGGAATATGCAGGAACTACTTGTTCGGCAACGAAAAATGGCTGGATGGAAGCTGAAACATTTCGAAATTATTTCAAGAACAGTTTCCTTAAAAGCATACCTCAAGATAGACCAGTAATTCTCATATACGACGGGCACAGTTCTCATGTTGGCATCTCTCTTATCCAATTAGCAAGACAAGACGATATAGTTATTTTGAAGCTTCCCCCACACTCCAGCCACGTCCTGCAACCAATGGACCTTAGTGTGTTCCGGCCTCTGAAAATCAAATGGGAGGAAGAACTTGTGAAATGGCAAAGGCAAAACTATGGCTCCAAACTTCCAAAAAGTATTTTTGCTGCCATAATTTCTAAAATTTGGGACAACATCGATCCAGTATTCACTAAGAATGGATTTCAGAAAGCAGGAATCTTCCCATTTTGTAACACAGTAATATCTATAGAGAATTACGAACCTCAAGCCTATAAACGATGGTACACTTTTGAAGAAAATCGAGCAGCAGAAAATCAAGAGCTTACTATTGATATGGTAATTCATGAAGCTATCACAACTACCACCCCTGATAAAATCAACCAGTGCCATCAACATCCACGATAAATATATCAGAAAATGGATAGTCAACGCTTTTGAACCTTCAGAAGAAAACTGTTAGAATTGCTGTTAGAACAAATAAAGCAATCGCCAAAAGCAACCACTTCTCGAAAAAAAATCTGCGGAGGTGCTGAAGTGATAACTTCAGAAGAGGCTATATCTAAGCTTGAAGAAATGCAGAAAGTAAAGATGAGAAAAATAAAAACAAGAAATATAAAAATTCATTGAAGAAAGCAGCGATGATGATGACGAGCCAAAAAAACTAGAGAATATCAAAACCACAGATAAAGGTAAGAAAAAAAGTTACCTAATGAGAAAGAAATCTGAATGTTTTGAAGAAGACAGTAGTGATGATGACAGTCTTGAAGATTCACATCAAACCCATTCAAGTGATCCAAGTGTAGATGAAGTTGAAGAGATGAATGAAGAAATGAGTTTCCTCAACCAAATGCAGTTGGACTTATCGAAAATAAATGATGGCGATTGGTTGGTGGTTAAATTCAATCAGAAAAAACTGATCAAAGTGTACGTGGGCCAACTGACAGAGAAAGAACCGTGTTTAGAGGTCAAATTTTGTCGAAGAATTAATAAGACATCCAGATTCCATTGGCCTGTTGTGGAAGATAAAAGCATAATAGAGGAAGAGGATATTTTCATGCATTTACCAACGACTTCAGTGGATAAAAGAGGAATAATATCATTCAGTGTGGTATTTGACACATATAATGTTGGCTAGCTGGTTGTCTTTTTTTTCGTAATAAATGTTTTTTGCAGCATACAGAACGTCTAATTGCTTACACTTACCCCATTCACATTCCTCACGATCTTATGCAAAAATACGCATAGATATGGGGCAAATGTAATTTAAGTACCGCAAACATAAAAAAATGCAGATCAAAGATTTGAGCAGTTATCTCGTTGTATATTTCTAGATCCTTTAAATAATCATCCATCAGTGAGCTGACATGATTGGAACGAGAATGATCCATTATTATTATTTCTTTTTTAGTTCATAGCGGAGCTATTGAAATTCGCGGTTCCACTTACCCCGGTGTACCTTACCCTACTTAATTTCAAAACCAAATATTATTTCTCACGGCACTTTGCCCACGCCACATACATTTATATGGAGAATCAAATAAAATCGACAAAAACTTAGTAGGCTTCTGTCACCTTTAAATACCTAGAAGAAGTATAGTGTGCAAAATGTGGAGAAAGTACTTTTCTCACTCGTGTGGTTGCGTGAGAAAAGTTTAACTTTCCCCACTTGTTGCACAATATACTATTGATATTCGATGTCTCACTAATAAATGAACAAATTCGTATTCATAGAAACGCACTTAGAAAGTAGGTAACTTAATTTTGGAGGTTATGATATGTTACTGGCAACTCAAATATTTTTCAAGGAAACAATATTAAAGAATTCCAAGAAAATTGAGATAATTGGAATGCTTTCGAATTATCTACCTGATAAATATATTCATTAAGCTTTTCAGGATTGATAAGGACACTAGCCAATCAATCATACGTTTAATATCCAAACACAGAAATGATAGCCAAAGATCAATATTTGTTAATACACATTTCCGATTGCTACATTTAGTTAGCCAGTCTACTTGACAGTTTACTTGACGAGCTAAATACCGGGTGTCCATCTTTATTTTCCCTCATTTTAACTGCCCATAACTTCTAAACGGTTTGAGATATAAACATGCGGTTTTCACTAAAATGTTCCAAGTTTTGTTTAAAAAAGTTAAGTTTTTTTATTCGTTTTGCCTACGTCACAACAAAAATGGCGGATGTTTGACAAGTTTTTTGTTTCCTTTTGTTAATGGAACACTCAGTATATTTTTTTGTAGTTTGAAAGAACCGACCTTACCTATTCTTCAGTGCAAAATTTTTTAAAATCGGTTAACGTGTGACTGAGCAAAGTCAACAAAAAAAAGTGTCAAACATCCGCCTTTTTTGTTGTGACGTAGGCAAAACGAATAAAAATACTTAACTTTTTTAAACAAAACTTGTGCTAAAATGGAATATTTGAGTGAAAACCGCATGTTTCTATCTCAAACCGTTTAGAAGTTATGGGCAGTTGGGAAAATAAAGATGGACACCCGGTAGTTCAAATGGATCAAGATCGATCTGTCAACACTGACTCATTCAACACCACCGTTTAAATGAATGATTTTAAATAATCCTTTTAATATTGACGTTATATTCAATTAGCGGAACGTTAAAAACATATTTTCTAGCGTGCCTTTAATTTTAAACCACTCCTTATTGAATTGACCTACATATAAAAAGTGTCCCAATAGAGTTGATAGCACGGATCGGGGGTTTGGACCATAAAATAGTTGTAAACCATAGGCGCGACGGAACTACCTGCCCCGTAACCTATACAGGTACAACCCAATTTCTTGTAAATATTGAAATCTAAATACCTGTATAGAATAAAATTTGAAGTAGTTAGTATTCGGCATCTAGCAAGTAATATCTATTCGTCTAATTAAGATGGCTTCAAGTTCAAGTTTTTCTCCAATTCCTATTCAACGAGTTAGCAAAAGTGCATATTCATTGCGGGAAAAAACATTAATCCTAATAAATTAATAAAGAACATACCAGTACCTACTACACTCATTGACCGCTTCCCGTTAAAAACATTTTGAAAAATTATATTATATAAATCATAAATTGAATAATTGATTCTTCCGTAAAAACCCAATACTCCGTCCGTGACAGTGATATTTCGGACTTATAAACTTCAGGATTTATAAACTTCAGGTCAATACGAAATGGACCTCGACAACAATGTTCTTCTACAATATACCTGGCAGCCCTACTCAACTTAAAACTTGTTTATTAAGTGACTGTACAAAACTGGTTAGAATTACTCAAACTTGTTAGAACCACCCAGTACAGTTAAACAGGGATTTGGATACATAATGTGCTATCAAAAACAATGAAAAGAAGTATAAAAATTTGTATTATAATAAGATCTCCTGAAAGCCTCCCTTCATCTTTTCAGAAGAAACTAATTAAATATACAGGGTGTTTCTAAATTCATGCGGTGATTGCTCGTATGAAATTAAGATGGGTCTTTCCTATAACAAAATTTCCTCAGCTCACCCCTTTCCGAGATATCACCCTTAAAAGGTAGTGACTAAAATTGATTTTTTATTTTTTTTTCTAAAATTTCAGTAAAGCTAGAAACTTGAAATTCTGTTATTTCCAGCATTTATTATGAATCGTATTACATTTTACATCTTTACTGTTTTCCACTCAATTTATTAAAAAATATATAAACTATGGTGTTTATTTTTTTTTCTCTGCAGCTATTGATTTTGGGAAAAAAATTTAAGAATAAAAAAAGTGTTTAAATAAAACAAGGATTTTAAGTTTAATTTTATTTCATAAAACTTCATCTCGAAAAAAAGTTTTGATATGAAATAAAGTAAAGGTTGCTAATTTCACCCCCGTATTAACAGGAATATTGAAAAAATACCCGTGGTTAGTCCTTTGCGAGTGCACGAAAATTATAGAATTTCAAGTTTCTAGCTTCACTGAAATTTTAGAAAAAAAATAAAAACTCAATTTTAGTCACCTCCTTTTGAGGGTGATATCTCGGAAAGGGGTGAGCTGAGGAAATTTTGTTATAGGAAAGACCCATCTTAATTTCGTACGAGCAATCACCTCCTGAATTTTGTCGCATGAATTTAGAAACACCCTGTATAACAGACACGAAACTCAGAGTATACAGGGTGCGGTAGATAAACTGGCAGTTGGAAAGATCTCGAAAACTGAAGGTGTATTGTTCTAAAATTTGTAATCCCATTTAAAATTAATTACGCCAATATTTTTATTGGTGACTTTTCAAATTTTGTCATCACCCTATATAAGGTGTATTATTTGCTACATAATACCTAATTAATTTAAGCTTTTATCCACGTTACATGAGGTGGTATTAAATTTTATGTACAGGGTGTCCCAATAGGATGATTTTGCAGCAAAGTATCTCGAAAATTGGAGGATTTGGAAAAAATTAGTTAAGATATCATGATTTGTTTTTTTTGTTAAGCAAGCCATGGTTCAACTAGATCTTCAGCACGTTGCTTCATTTCCAAGATATAGGGCGATTTTCCGAAATTGACCCAAATTGCCATCTGGAAATTATTCTAAAGTTTCTACTCCACCGCTAGAGGGCGCAGTTCACAATATTAGCACAAAAACATCATTTTTCTATAATAAATGTACCGTTATAGTACCAGAAAATTTAAATATTCGTAATCATTAGATAATTTTACGTAAGTTTGATCCATTACTTTTTCTTCTATCTTGTAAAATAACTGGTAGGGTTGAGTGGGAAAGCTGACTCAATAAAAGTGTTATAACTTTTGTTCGGCTTTATGGATTTTGACAAATTTAGTAGCATTTGAAAGGAAATTGCCTGATCAAATATTATATCATCTTTTTATTCCAGCGGTCTTAACGGTCGCTAGGTGGCGGTGTTTAAAAAAAATGGTAAAAACCACATCTCAATAAAAGCGAAGATACGAGAAAATACATACATACATAAAAATAGGATTTTGACCAACTGTAACAATAACCAACAATTAATTACGTAACAAAAATAGCAATATGCTACCTCTTCCTATCCACCTATACTCATATCGTTGGTTTAAAAAATGCATCACTTCATTTGTAAAGTGGGCTGGGAAGCCATCTTGTTTTATCCAGGTAGGTTGCCGTAGTGCCAAAGGAACATCTTCTAATAATTTAGGCCATTCATCTCTTAAGAATCTTAAGTAACGCTCGCCATTTAAATGTTCATCAAAAACAAAAGAGTCTATAATTTTACCATCTAAAATCCCACATCCTTGATTAAAAGATACACGAAACGGATGGAAATTATTTCTTTTTGAATTAAAGTAATATCTAGAAATTCCTAACTCGCAAGCTCGCTCGCTATCCTAAAACATTTATTTCATATATTTCTGTATTGTTTCTTCGCCGTTATGTAGTATTTCTTTTAGGTTGAACAGATCCAGTTTGTTTCAAACGTTTAGCCAAATTTTTAAATGCTCTTCTGCAAAAATGTTTTCGCAAGGGATATATTTATTGCATATTATCTTGCTGCAATCCTAACATTCTCAAAACATTCAAAATACACTTTCAACATATCATAAGCTTCGCTATTTGTGTAAGGCATTACGTATAGTTTGGCAAAGATAACTGAAGCTGTGAAAGGAATGCGGTCGAAAACATTCGATATTGCCACGTTTAACTATGAAAAACCTAAAGGGCTAAGTATGTAGTGATAATAATTAGAAAATGGACTTTTTATTATTAAAAATATGTCAATAATGATTAAACGTTAGTTCTTTAATGTGCTTGTTTCATTGGATTTTGTCTATTAACATTATTTTTTCAATTTCTGAATATTAAAAGATGAACACTTTTCCAAATATATTATGGGTTTCCTTCAAGCCGGCAACGTCGGGCGAAAATCATAATTATCACGCCCTCCGGACTAACTCAATTGGTGAATATTTATCGAAACTCCGTTGCTAGGTAACCACCTGACTTCCTATTGGCAAGCCCGTGCGTGTGTTCTTCCCTCTCACTTCGACAATTGATTGACATTGATTATCCAGTGGCGTTTATAATGTCAATATTTTCTTTCGTATTTTCACTATTACTCGGTATCTTATTATTTCGTATCCATATTGAGTTCAAGTATGATTTTTAACAAATAGGTACCGTGTTTTGAAAAATACCTTACCTTTAGAGCAAAGCATAAATCAGTTTCTATATATAATTATTATATAATAATAATAATTATTTTTAATACTTTTATAAAATAGGTACCGTACGCTATTGGTACGTTTATGACAGATATCGGCCATGATTCCTCCCCCCTTACGGATGCCCCGTAGCTTCAGATAGACTTGCCAAACTATATTTTTAAATTACTAACCGTTTCAAGTTCAAAAATTCACTCTACATTAATTTTATATTTAAGTTGTCCACAATTTATAACATCTGAACGCCTACTACATTCTGTAAATTTTTCAATTTACTTAAGTATAAAACTCGATCCCCTAGTATACCTATTTTTTCTCGTATCTTCTTTCAAGTAAATGATTAAAATATATAGCATCGCATTCGAGGATTCTCAAAAAAGTTGAAAAGGAAACAATTGTTCAATCACCGCCACCTAGCGACCGTTAAAACCGCTGGAATGAAACGATGATATAATATTTTATGAGGCATTGAATTCCCTTTCAAATGATACTAAGTTTGTCAGAATCCATAAAGCGGACCAATAGTTATAACAGTTTTATTGAGTCCATTCAACCCTACCAGTTATTTTACAAGATAGAGGAAAAAGTACTGGAACAAGCTTACGTAAAATGATCTAATCATTACGAATATTTAAATTTTGTGGCACTATAACGGTACATTTATTGTAGAAAAATGATGTTTTTGTGTTATTATTGTGAACTACGCCTTCTAGCGGTGAAGTAGGAAACTTGAAAATAATTTCCAGCATATTGTAATACAGATTTTTTTCTCTAAGCTGTACGATAAATACTTGGTGAGATACAGCGCAGCGGCGCAGCCAGAATCTTGTATTAGGGGGGTTTTGAAAAGAAATTAGGAAGAATTTTAAAATCTATTATATATGATAGTACACAAAACGTCACGAACATGTAAAGTATATTTAAAAATATAAACAAAAAAAAAACAGTCAGGGACGGAGTACCTATAGTTAAGACAGCGTACATATAAAACATATTTAAAAAATAATAATGACAATAAAGAAACATTATAAGAAGAAATTATTAAGGTAAGGTGGGGTAAGTGTGTTTACGGGGTAAGTCTGTATACTCCAAATACTTCTTCAGTTCCGACGGCACACTCACTGCCAACTATGCACCACTAAAGAAAGGTCTAAAAACTACCAAGGTCACATACAAACAGTCATCTAGGGATTTCAATTTGCCTGGAATTATTCATTGTTTGTTTACCTACTCGTGGGAGCAGTTCACGTGTTGAGTATACTTTTTTAAATCCAATATTATCCATGTTTCGGATTACATTTTAAACGGGTTTTTGTGCATAAGAGGTAAGAAACAACTTAATTTTAACTTACTGACTATATTTGTATGCCATATCAGTGTTTTGTAAATATTTTTCGGTAGTACACACTTGCCCCTCTCAAATTTAACAACGGAAAAGTGTGTACTATTTTTGCAAGGTAAGTGTGTATTAGTACACACTTTTCCCATTTACCTCTTTCTGTTACTAAAACAATTATTTATTTCAGGAAGGGTTTCGGAGATTTGATACAATTTATAAAAATGGGCAGGACTTACGCGAGGAAGAGTGATAGAGGCAAGTCTTATACCAAACTGGAAGCCATGGAAGAGGTTAGGAGCGGAAGAATGACAGCATATAAGGTCAGTCAAAAGTACAATATACCCAAGATGACTCTTAACTATCACCTAAGAGGTTTAAGAGGAAAAAAACAGTACCCAGGGAAGAAGTACAGCCATCTCATTTGAAGAGGAAACTTCATTAGCAGACGGTATAAGAACAATGGGAAAGTGGGGATGGGAATTAAGTCGGGTGGAAGTCTTAAGGATTATGTCAAGCGGAATAAACTAAAGACTCCTTTTAAAGACTGTGTACCAGGGGAAGATTGGTTTCTTGGTTTTGCGAGGCGTCATAAATTATCTCTTAAAAAACCACAATCAGTCGAATACGCTCGAAAGAAAAGTATGGACCCATTTATCATAAATGAATATTTCCAATTATTAATGGCGACCTTAGACAACTTAAATTTGCGTGAAAACCCACACCTAATATGGAATTTAGATAAATCTGGATTTTGTCTAGAACCTTCCAAAACCAAAGTTGTGGGAAACAAGGGGACTGCCGCTTCAAGGACTACATCAGGCTCGGGAAGAGAAAACACTACAGTGCTAGTGGCTGTAAATGTCGCAGGATATAAAGCGCCACCTTGTTTAAGGGGAAGAATATTTGGAATGAATGGGTTGCTCCGGAAGGCAAAGACTTTCCAGGAACCACATACGCGGCCACATCTAACGGATGGATGGAGTCTGAAATTTTTTTAAACTACTTTAAGAAGAGTTTTTTAAAAGAAATTGGTGATGTTAGGCCAGTTCTATTAATATACGACGGACATACATCTCATGTAGATGAACGTCTAACATTGTCTGCATTGGAAAATAATGTCGCCATATTAAAACTTCCTCCCCACTCGAGCCACTTGCTCCAACCCCTCGACCTATGCGTTTTTTGTTCGCTGAAAACAAGGTGGGATGCAGAAATGATACAATGGCAAAGGTATAACCAGGGGCAGCGAATTCCCAAACAGCACTTCAGTAGGTTAATTGGAAAGATATGGACAGAAACAAACCCTGAAATAATTATCAGTGGTTTCAAAAAAGGTGGAATATTTCCTTTTGATTCGAAAGTTATCTCTTCAGAGCACTATGACCCACTAGCATTGAAACGATGGGAGACACACCAAAAAAGCCCTAACCAAACCACAAATGTACCTGAAAGTAACGAAAAAGGAACTTCTATTGAACAAAATGATAAAAACACTAAGCAAGGTTCCGTTTCGTTTGAAGACCTGCTTTTAGATATGGTAAAACAACAAGGGAGAGATGAAAAGAAACCTAGGAGAAACATTGCAAGTGGAGCTGCTACTACCCCAGAAGTACTTAAACGTTTACAAGAAAAACAATGAAAGAAGCAACCGAAAAAAATTAAAGTTCCCGAAAATGTGGAGTCGGAAACTTCATCGGATGATGAAGTTATTTGCGAGGATAGTGACGATGATATTAACAAAGAATTTAGAGAAGAACAAGAATTAAATAATTTTATGGATGAAATAAACAAACAACAAAGAGCATTGGTCATTAACGATTGGGTACTGGTTGCTTGTGCAAGTTAGAAGACCTGTAAACATTATATTGGGCAAGTAATCTCCATTAATAAGGTGGACGATGAAGTAGAGGTAAAATTTTGTAGAAAAATACGTTCATTAGATCCATCGGCTTCCAATTCTTTTATTTGGGCAGATCCTGAGGAAAAAATTTTTGTAGGAACCCAGGACATTGTTATGGTTCTTCCAACGCCATTTATTACTTAGAGGGGCCTTCACCGGTTTGACCTTTCTTTTGCTAATTATAGTATACAATAAGATAGTTTGGAGGTGATTTAAGTTGTTATTTAGCTTTTAAATATTATAGAACGACATGTTTTTGTATTTTGGATATTTAGGAGATTGTTCTTCTTCTAGAAATAAGTTTGTAACTACAAGAGTTTAAGATTTAATTAAAATATTTGACCAGCAAATGAAAGAGCGACTATCATACTTCTACACACTTACCCCATGTGGTGCGTTCTCTTCACCACATATAAAATTTCACTCGCATCCACACTTTCCCCATTTAACGGGGAAAGTGTGTACTATGAACATTGTTTTAAAAAATTTAATCAAACAAAATGAAGAGTCGTCCTATAAACTTACAATGTGTGGTACTTATGGCCAATACATAAAAGTGTGTTGTGCCAAAACGTAAATGCTGCATATTGAATGACTGGTTAAAAATAAATGATATAATATGAACTATTAAAATTTTGCTACACACTTACCCCACCTTACCTTAATATTAATGATCATCAAAGCAAGGCCGTTTAATCTATTGTCCCCAGTAGAATTTCGCAAATAATTTTTTAGAAATTTTAGGGGAGAAAATGACCTTTCACAAGAACATGTGGTCACTGGTAAACTTGCCATTATGATTAAAAGTTGTGGGAAACAAATTTTTATTGCATCTTTCCAAAGCTTCAATCGCATTTTGTGGCTTTTCTGTTTTATCTTTCATAAACTGGCCCCAAAGTGTCACTTCTCCTTCTATAGCAAAATTTCATTAATGTTTAAATTATTATCCATTATAATGGAGGACTTGGCCTGTGAGTGTGGCGCAGTGTTGCCAAGAATATTTTTTTTACCAAGATTAACAGTTTTAATTTGTGTTAGGCGCCCATCTCTGGGGGGGGGGGGGGGGGGCGGAGGGGGGTTGTTTTAACCCTCTCCTAATGAGACACCCGGTACACAGTAAAAAGTGTAGTTTTCGTAAAGGTAAAGAAATTTCAGCTAGAGTTGGATAAGTAAAGATTGAACAGTTCCACATAATATCTGAAAAAAATTAACTTTTCACGTTACTTGATCCTTGATATTATTATTCAACACATAATTTTTTTGGATTATCTTCTTCTATCAATAAAAAGTAAACGAAACAATATGCAATAGCGTTTGTCTTCCGCACAAGAGTAACTACAAGACATACGTAAGTTTAATTAAATAAGATATCAGTTGTAAAAAAAGACAACAATATAATTGACATGATTGTCACTGTTCGTACAAAATTCAAATTTGACGATGGTGCATTTTGAGGGTTATTCAAATTGGTGGTAATTACTGAATGTTCACTTGTTTTTTGTTATTGAAGTGTATTTAATTGTTGAAATCAGTTCTTTTGAGTGATTTACTGACCTGTTTCTTCAATTTTTTTTTGGTAAGTAGGAATTTATTATATTATCGACTTCTAAACTAGAGACTATAGATAGGGATCAAGGACCCGATCTATGCAAATAATTAATCTATCTGATCACGTCAAACACCAAACTTTTGATGCTTCTCACCTTCTTAAATTAAAACGTCGAAAACTAACAAACTATATAACAACGGATCACAATTATTCAGGGTGATTCATTAGTGCGATAAAGTCCAATATCTTGCAAATCATCAAAGATATTCGAAAAAAAATTTGACCGATTGTAGCCAGCCTAAGGCTAAATTCAGATGGACCACAGCGACGCGTCGCGACAACTTCATAAATGTGGTTGTTAGTGGGCGGAGGTCGTGGTTATATTAAAAATGCAATAGAATTAGAACAGTAGTCAGACGAACGACTTCTTGAAGTTGATCTCAGCGACTGTCGCTAGCTGTGGACGGTATCATCCACAAAATTGTCGTTGTTGGTGGTTCAAAGCAAAACTCATGGACGACGGACTGTGACAACTGGCCACTTCTCGTTTCCAGTGTTTGCAGTTAACTCTCTCTAGTATGATCATACACGTCGAAGCGACTCGCTATTTATTTTGAAGTTTGTTTTTCAATAATATTTGTACGATCATCGTAATATGGAGATGGAAAATGAAGAATCCTTTGATACGGAACTATGTATCAAGGAGATCCGTCAGTTCCCATTTGGGACTATTCTTCAACAAGTTATTGCAATCGAACTAAGAAAGCTGGAGACTTGATTTGCTCCAAATTTTATATTAATTTCTTGGTGAAGGAGAAGCAAGAAGAGAATAAACAAAACCTGAAATTGACTCTCATCTTTGTTTTCTATAATCGGATGAATCCAATACACCCTATTCCGACGCCGCCTCTGCCTTCGCCGTGATAACAGCCATAACAATGCTTCTTCTTCAAACTCCATACTGAAACTGATAAACACTACCGAACACTATTGTCGTTAATTGAAGTCCGAACGAATTACTAATTTGTAGCTAAAGTGTCGTCGTCTTCAACGACAGATAACGACAACAAAAACACAAACTAGTCGCGTGGCTGTAGTCCGTCTGAGATTAGCCTAAAGGGCATATATTTTAAATTTAGTCGCAATTGTACAGCTTGTTTCAGAAGGCCGCGCCAGATCAAAGTTACAGTTTTTTAAATGGGACACCCTGTATTTTACTTCAAATTTGAATTCTGCTTGACTTCTCCATCGCAATGATATGAGGTTGTAGTAGGTTATACAGTGTATTTAAAAAGTTCTGAATGATGGTCGTCTAGTATCATAATTCACTAGATCTTCTTGCATATCTAAGAAACCGTATACAGGGCGAGTCCAGACTCGAATACATCGGTTTCACCATTTTTTTAAATGGATCACCCTGTATTTTATATCGGTAAATGAAAGTTACTTTACTATACTTCAAATTTGATTACGTATTCTTTATACCTAAACTGAATAGTTTTTGTGATATTTCAATTTTATTATTAAAAAAATCCAACAATACAAAATGTATTGACATTAATTACAAATATACTGAAATTTATAAAAAAAAATGTAAGATACTTAAAGTGACTACCCTCTACATCGATGCAGGCTTGAAGATGGTCTTCATAAGATCGACTTATATCTGCGCATTAACATTTTGAAAAGTCTGCCTTATTCTACGTTTTCTGTTGTCTGGTGTACTTTGTACCCCCGATCTTCAGCATAGGCTCTGAAGAAAAAGTCAACTTTATTTAAATCTGGTGATCTTGGTTCCCAGAAAACTGGTCCTGCTCGTCCAATCCATCTTTCAGGAAGCTCATCATTCAATTGATTCTGAATGAGCGCATTATGATGAGCAGGAGCTCCGTCATGTAGATACCACATTTGGAGACAAACGAATTAGGAAAATGTAAATGTTTGTTGAATTTCAGAACCTACTTACTACCTACGTAATTACTAAGAACGATAGTAATGATGTGGTTCTAATTTAAACATTTAGAAAATCTACATCAATAAATCTGTCCCACTTGTGGCACTATTATCCACCTTTTAGAACATTTTTCTAAAACAACACACTTTCCTAACACGTTAATTGTTGTGAAAGAATTTTATGTAAGTAGCTGCTTTTTATTGATCACAAAAACTATTCAGTTTGGGTAAAGGAAAACTTGATTAAATTTGAACTTTCATTTACAGATATAAAATACAGGGTGTCCCATTTAAAAAAATGTGACTTTGATCTGACACGTAGTTCTGGAACATGCTGTACAATTGCGACTAAATATAAACTATTGGCCCTTGGGCTGGCTGCAATCGGTAAAAATTGTATTCGAATATCTTTGAGGATTTACAAGATATTGGACTTTACCGCACTAATGAATCACCCTGTATAATGCGAAAATTTTGAGTAAAATTTCAAAAAAACCTAAATAGTTTCGACACGTGAACGGACTAGAACTCAATATGTTAACCTCACTTTTAACTTTTTAAATCTTGCTTGATAAATGTTACACTATTTATTGTTTTTTGAAAATGGATGATGATGGATGATTTTTTGACACACTCTCGTAAAAATGAAAAAATTTCGAAAAACAAAATCGTATTTCTCGCCATTAAATGTGTACCGTTATGTTTTTTAATCAAAAGTTTTTTTAGTACCGTGGGATCCTTAAAATTTTGACCCCAACAAAGTTTATGCAACAGTTTTGCTAATGGTAATAACTGGGTTAATGAGACCGACGTGAAGTAATAACGTTGAGAAATAGATAATAAAAAGTTTCTCAAAATAATTTTGTTCATTAAAAAGTTTAAAACATAAATGAAGCACAATAGATACAAATCTGATAATAAATTCCAATTAAAATTATACATTTTCTCAAATAACTTCAAAACTATGTATTTTAGAATGGCAAAAAATAGATATTTGATACCCTCGTAACAAACCCTTTCAATTGATATGTCACACGATACAGTTTGCAATTATTTTTATTTTATTTTCAAATTTGCCCCCAGAAAGGGACTCCCTTATTAAAAATTATTTTATTTACGCTACAAAGCCATGTTTGGGTCACTGATGCTCGATTTCTATTTCTATTTCAACCTTTTCCTGAATTTAGGTAATACCTAAATCGGACTTATGTCCGCTTTACAGTTCGCAATTTCTCTTGCAACATGCAATATTTTTTATCTAAAGCATGCGCAATAGAGGATAATTTGGCAAGTCTCTTGCCATTTTAAGCTCTTGTCCAAAATCGATCTGGTACGATTCGTATTGCAGCTTGCATGCAATTCTGGGGGAAAATTTGGTAACTTTTTTGTTGCCAATAAAACAAAAGTTCCTAGACGAGATGGGAGGTGATGTGCGACATGTGAATTTTAACTGTGTACTTTCAAACGCAACATAAATAGGTATATATCAATACTTTTAATACAAAGTTAGTTTATCAACAATATCAACATCATATGACCCACCATCCCAATTGTCTTGTTTGAATATATTCAAGTGTCGATTTTATTTCTAGATCCTTTCTTACTTTATCTATTCTTCTGACGCCTTTAACTCTTCTGAGATATTTCATTTCCACTGCTTGTATTTTGCTCTTCTGCCTGCCTGTCAGTGTCCATGATTCACAACCAAACGTCAGAATTGGTCGATATATACATTGTGTTCATTTGAAAAGGACCCACCCTTAATATTTCAAAAATGGGACATATTAGAAGGAAATGCCGAAACACGTCAACTTTTACCTTGAGGGGGACACTTTTTGGCGCTAATGTTATAAACGTCAGATTCACCCCCTCCCTACTGGAGACATCCCTTACATTTTTTCAAATGGCATTAGGTATCAAGTCATACCTCATATAAAAGGTCTGGTAAATCTCTATTCAATCATTTTGTTTTGCCTTCGATACCAGCCTTCCATTGTTATTTAATCATTGTTTAAAATTGGCTCTTTTTCAACTTCTATTTTCTGAATGGTAACGGTGGTCACTTTGAACACATAATTAAATAGCAGTTTTTTCTTGTTAACAGTTGTCTTTTTACTATTTGTAAATTTTTTATTCTTTAAAGAGTCTTTTCATCATAACACAATACGGGGGCATACGAAAAGTTGAAAAAGAGCCAATTTTAAACAACGATTAAATAACAATGGAAGGCTAGTATCAAAGGCAAAACAAAATGATTGAATAGAGATTTACCAGACCTTTAAAATGAGGTGTGACTTGATACCTAATTCCATTTGAAAAAATGTAAGGGGTGTGAATCCGACGTTTATAACATTAGCGCCAAACAGTGTCCCCCTCAAGTTAAAAGTTGACGTGTTTCGGCATTACTTTCTAATATGTCCCATTTTTGAAATATTAAGGGTGGGTCCTTTTCAAATGAACACAGTGTATAGTCTTAAACACATTTTTGTCTTAATTGATATCTCTTTTTTGTTTATAAAAGCCTGGTTCATTGCATAGTACAACTTAAGTGTTTTTGCACTCTATCGTGTATTTCTTTTTCTTGCCTCCCGTTCTCTTGTAGCTCTACACCTAGATATTTGAAGCTTGTTACTTGATCAATTATAACATTGTCTATTTTTATGTGCATGTTTTTGTGTTCGCTTCCTATTACCATAACTTTCGTTTTGTTTTTATTTAATTTCATCCCTTACTGTTCCATGGCATCATTCCAAATCTCCAGGTTCTTTTGTAGGTCTACCTCTTTTTCGGCCACAATGACTATATCATCTGCAAATGCTCCTTCTGACACTTTTACCATTTCCATATAGATATCTATGTCCGACCTTAAATTTTAAAACTTTTACTTTACATTTCTTTATTACCTCATCAATATATACTGTGAACAGTGTAGGACTTAGACCTCCTCCTTGCCTCAATCCTTCTTCTGTTGTGAAAAGTTCTGAGATACTATTTTTGTGGATAATAAAGTTATTGTTTTCACAGTATATATTTTTTAATACTCTGATGATTTTATTTTCTATTCCTCTTTCTGATAGTATTTTCCATAGTTTGTTTCTTGGCACTCGATGGAAGGCATTTTCCATGTCAATAAAACCTAAATACACTTCTTTGTCTTGCTCTATTGTTTTTTCCATGATCTGCTTTAATGTAAATATGTGGTCATGTATACTCCTTACCTTCCTAAATCTGCTTTGGCATTCTTCTAGTGTATTTTCTGTTACTAGTTTAATTTTTGTGTCCAATATTTGTTCGTAAATTGTCATAGCAACATTCAGTAAATTGATTCCTCTATATTACAATCATATTTATCGCCCTTCTTATATATTGGTGTTATTAGAGCTGTTTTCCATTCTTGCGGTACTCGTTCTTCATACCAAACTTTATGGTATATTTTAACAAGTATTTCTGTACCTTTTTCCCTCATATATCTAATCATCTCATTTGTTAATTTGTCATTTCCTGTTGCTTTCTCATTCTTGAGCCGTTTTATAACTTCTTTTACATCGTCTGCGCTTATATACTGTTCATTTCTATTTTCTTCAACTTGGATTTGTGCTTGTTCGTTTATTGCTTCCTCCTCTTTATGGTCTTCGTCTACTACTAGTAATTCATGAAAATATTCTTTATCTACGACCACCATTAAAATTAAACATTTACAAACTCATATAAATACGTGAAATTACGTTTTATACATACGTCTAAAGCGTGCGAAAAAGAACAATGCTTTTTAAATGGGATAATCATTATAACACTCTTTTTTATTTGTATATTTATTAAGTTACCTTAGATAATTTTGTGTTTTGTTTTCTGTCAAAGGTTCTGTAATTGTAATAATTTTGTACTTGTCATTAAAAAGTGTGAAACGTGAATGGTCAATAATTGTCAGAATCTGTGAATAATTGTCAAAAATTGTCAAAAATTGTCAAAAATTGTCAAAAATTGTCAAAAATTGTCAAAAATTGTCAAAAATTGTCAAAAATTGTCAAAAATTGTCAAAAATTGTCAAAAATTGTCAAAAATTGTCAAAAATTGTCAAAAATTGTCAAAAATTGTCAAAAATTGTCAAAAATTGTCAAAAATTGTCAAAAATTGTCAAAAATTGTCAAAAATTGTCAAAAATTGTCAAAAATTGTCAAAAATTGTCAAAAATTGTTGAATATTTTAAAACATGGTCAAAAATAGTCAATAATTGTCAAATTTTTGGAAAGTTGTCAAAAATGGTCAATAATTATCAGAAACTGTCAAAAATGGTCAATAATTGTTTAAATTTTGAAAAATGGTCAAAAATTGTTAAAATTTTGAAAAAATGGTCAATGATTATAAAAAACTGTCAAAAATGGTGAATAATTGTTAAAATTTAAAAAAATGGTCTAAAATGATAAAATTTTTGAAAAATTGTCAAAAATGATCAATTATTGTCAAAACTGTTTAAATTGGTCAATAATTGTCAAAAATGGTCAATAAAAGTTAAAATTTGAAAAAATGGTCTAAAATGGTCAACATTTTCGAAAAATTGTCAAAAATGATCAATAATTGTCAAAATTGGTCAATAATTGTCAAAAATGGTCAATAATTGTTAAAATTTGGAAAAATGGTCTAAAATGGTCAAAATTTTTGAAAAATTGTCAAAAATGATTAATAATTGTCAAAACTGTCAAAATTGGTCAATAATTGTCAAAAATGGTCAAAAATTGTCAAAAATTTTGAAAGAATGATCAATAATTGTCAAAAATTGTCAAAATTTTTGAAAAATGTTCAAAATTTTCGAAAAATCGTCAAAAATTGTCAAAATTTTGAAAAAATGGTCAATAATTATAAAAAACTGTGAAAAATGGTCAATCATTGTTAAAAATTGTCAAAAATGGTCAATAATTATTATAATTTGGAAAAATGGTCTAAAATGGTCAAAATTTTTGAAAAATTGTCAAAAATGATCAATAATTGTCAAAACTGTCAAAGTTGGTCAATAATTGGTAAATAATTGTCAAAAATGGTCAATAATTGTTGAACTTTGAAAAAATAGTCAAAAATGGTCAAAATTTTTGAAAAAATGGTCAATAATTGTCAAAAATTGTTTTTTGGATTGGTGTAATACTAAAAAAATTAAAAATTAGACGGAAAATGTTCTTATTGCATATTTCTCGGAAAAGTCAATGGAAATTATCAACGTTATGGTCCCATTATTCAATGTTGAAAACTACCATAAATTTAAATTTAAACATTGATATAAGTGAATTTCATAAACTTATTACCTTCATAAAACAACAATTAGAGAGCCATAAACCAAAAAAATCAAAAATTTTCACTAGGGAACAGATTTTGGATTTTATAAATGGAGTACCACATAATGAATTTCTTATGATGAAGGTAGGCAATAATTCAAACACAATTATTAAAAAGAGAGGTTATGTTATATATAATTAAGGGAAAGTATTTTTAATGTGGTCTTAGATAAAACATTGTATGATACTCATGCGTGAATTACTTTTGCGCACTCGTTGTCAAAAAAAGCACTAGCTACGCTCGTGTCTTTCATTTTCGCAACTCGTGCGCAAAACTATCACTTCGCGCACTTGTATCATAAATAACTATTCCACCTTTCCATTATTTGGTTACCTTCCGTTATAATTTCTCTGCTTTTTATCCTTACTACTACCTCTGTTTTCCCTTTCCGTAATGTTTTTAACGTTCTGTAGAATAATTTTTGGTTAGCTTTACTGTTCGTTTCCATTTTGTCGCCAAATTCAATCCACTTCTTTCTCTTTGCAATCGATATTAATTCTTTCGCTCTTTTCCTCTCTAATTTATAACGCTCATAATTTTCTGATGTTCTATCATTTAAGTACAGTTTCCTCTTTTGTTTTTTGTAATTAGTTTTCCTACTACTTCCACAGATCTCTCTAGATGTCTCTAGAAGTATATTTTTAAAATGAATCCAAATTGATATTTTCGAGATTTTCTGAAATATTATCTTCTTCTTCTTTCTCTAAAACCCTTATGCCGTTCAGCGTCGTGTTAGCCCTTCTTTACCCATTTCTTCCAATCGCTTCTGTTTCTGGCCAGTCCTCTCATCTCTTCCATTGATTTCCCTCTTTTCTCTCCGATTTCCTGTATCCTCCCCATCCATTTTTTCCTTGGTCTTCCTTTCTTTCTTTTCCTATCTCTTCCTGCCTCTGTAACTGCTTTGACTAACCTGTTTTCGTTCATTCTTACAATGCGCCCATACCAGTTCAATTGCTTTTTTCAATCCTTGTTAAAATTGGTTCCGTTTCAGATGGTCTCTGATTTCTTCATTTCGACGTCGGCCATATTTGGTAACTTTTGCGATTTTTCGCAAATATTTCATTTCCACTGCATTTATCGAAGATTCGTGCTTTTGTAAGGTGACCCACGTCTCACTTCCAAAAGTAGTTACTGGTTAGGTTATGCAGTGATAAACTCTTAATTTTGTTTTGTCGTCGATTTCCTTCTTCCCCATTACGGTTTTATTAATACTATAATATATCCTTGTGGCCTTTCTTAATTTATTATTAATATCTGCATCTATATTTCCGTCATCTGTTATGATGTTTCCCAGGTATTCAAAACATGTAACTTGTTCGATTTGTTTTCCGTCGAGTCTTACAGTTGCCTTTCCTTTATCTTCTTCTTTCTGGTTAGTAATCATATATTTTGTTTTCTCCGTATTGATTTTCATTTTTAGTTTTATTATTTCCTTAGGCCATATATTTGGTAAACTTTGCATTTTACTGTTCGTGTCTGCTATTAGGACTATATCATCTGCATATAAAAGAGAGTCCATTTTGATTGGTCTTAAATTTCTATATCCTATAGCCGTGCTATTCTTCTCAGTCTGATTTCGTGTACTCTTTATAAAGAGTAATGGACTTAGGCTATCTCCTTGTTTAATTCCTTTTTCCATGATGAACGGCCCAGATCTTTCGCCACTTACTTGAATTTGTGTTATCACTTCGTTATACATTTATTTTGGCGGATGGCTCAAAAGCAATAGAAGGAACTGGGATAGGAGTGTACGGGCCAGGAACCAAACACTCTGAAAGCTTGGGAAAAACCCCGAGTATCTTTCAAGCGGAAATTCACGCCATAAGAAAGTGTGCCCAGTTCAATATTGATAAAGGATATAGAAGGCAAAGGATTATCATAATGTCGGATAGTCAAGCAGCCATTAGAGCACTGAGCTCTTGTGTTATCAGTTCCAAAATGGTGTGGGAATGCCTAGGCAAACTGAATGAACTAGGCGAGAACAATATAATCACCTTACTGTGGATTCCAGGACACACAGGGATAGAAGGAAATGAAATAGCAGATGAACTAGCAAAGAGGGGGACTGGAACACCCTTTTGGGGGCCGGAACCCTTTTGCGGTATCAGCTCCAATGTAATATTGGGAGAAATAGGCAAAGCCGAAGAGAAGAGAAGATCTGACCATTGGAAAGATCTAGTAGGACTTAGGCAATCAAAGATTCTTCTGGGTGATTACAACCTGTTTAGATCAAATGAATGCATAAGTCAAAGTAAAACTGCACTAAGAGTTTTAACAGGCATCCTTACGGGACATTGTCGCCTGAATGGGCACCTGAAAAAGCTCAAAATAGTGGAGGAAGAAGAATGTAGATTCTGTGGTATGGAAGAAGAAACCTCCATCCACATACTTGCGAACTGCACAGCAATTCAGAATCCTAGGGCACAACACCTCGGAGATTACTGGATAGAAGAGGGACATTTACCTAAGTTAAAGCCTGCAGATATCCTAAAATTCCTCCGGGAAATAGGACTGAAGGAGCTACTAGTCTCTGAGACTTTCCTCAGGAACTAAGTAGAAGTAAGGGGGCACAATAGATCTTTTAGGTCTCAGTGAATGTCACCCCAATCTACATACATACATACATATACATTGATTTTACAACTTTGATGGATTTCTCAGATATATTATACTTTTCTAAAGTTCTCCACAATATTTTTCTATTGATCGTATCAAAGGCTGAAATATTTTCTTATTCAGTGCTAGTCGGTATCTTTCAACAATTTCAGTGTCTCTAAGTTTGTACGTTTCAATTGATTCATATTCTACTTTTTTGGTTGGTTTTATACTACTTTCAGTTTTTTTGTTTTCATCTTTTCTCATTTTTGAGACAACTAAGTAATGGTCACTACCAATTTAGGGTCCTCTTCTCACTTTTGTATCTAGTACACTTTTCTCCATGTGTCCCAATTACTGTTGCGTATTCTTCATCTTTATTTCTTACCCTGAAGTTAAAATCTCCTAGTATTATTATTTTTCCTTGCGCTTCTTCTGTTGTCAATGTTAATTGTTCCCAAAAAGTTTCTTTATTTTGTGCTGTGTCGTCTTCATTTGGTCCAAGACTAATAGTATTTCTAATATTTTCAAACAAATGGACAAGTTTTTGATTGGTTATAAGAGAAAGTTCAGTAATAATGAAGATTCTGATGTTGGCACAAGTAGTGGGAATATAAGCAACAAGGAACAGGAAGGAAGAGCTTTCAAGACAGGAAAATACGATTCATCTTATTTATCGTTCGGATTTACAAGTGTTATAAATGGTAATGTGGAAAAACCAATGTGTTTGTTTTGTTTTGCTGAAACAATGCATTCTAAATACGTTGGTAAGCCACAAGAATGTTTCCAAAGAAAATAAAAAATCCCACACAATAGCAGGAACCCCTTTTTGCCAGCATCTATTGATATGGTCAAAACAATGTTAGGCGAAACTGCTGCGACAAATACCGCTTGCTGATCCGAATAGATGATATATCTGAAGATATTTGCGACTAATTAGTTTCTCGAATGCGTACTTCAAAATTCGCCATACAAGTAGATGAAGCAACTGATGTCAGTAAATACTTGAGTATATGTTCGATACTGAACACTGTTTACATTACCACTACACCAACACTTTACACTATCTTACGCGCGTTTCGATAACCAAGTTATCTTCTTCAGAGTTTAGTAGTTTACCTTCAGTTTTTGAAGAAGATAACTTCGTTATCGAAACGCGCGTAAGATAGTGTAAAGTGTTAGTGTTGGTGTAGTGGTAGTGTAAACAGTGTTCAGTGTCAAGTATCGCCAACGGTTCCAGAATTCCCAACTTAGTTATATGTTCGATACGTTAAAGAGACTAATATAATTGAAGATTATTATTTTGCAACCCAATCTCTGGTAGAGCCCCATCCAATGGAATTTTTGATATAATAAACAGATTTTTTAATGAGAACGAAATTATGTAGAATAATTGCATTGGGCTATGTACTGACGGTGCTTAATCAATGTCTGGACACAAAACTGGTCTTCAAACACTATAGTTTATTTCAGAAAGGTATAGAGTAATAAAACCTCATCAGGTATGCAAAGGGAGCACAGAGTGATCCAACGAATATTTAAGCCACTTTCATAGTTTGGCATTGATTTCATTGTAAAATTCTTTCTTTTTATCAAGTGCAGGTAGTACCACCCGGGTTGGGGTCAATATATGGGTTTAGCCTATTGTTATCCATTCACAAACACTGAAAATAGTGTGCCAAAGGCGTGCCGGTAGGATACTCGTAAAAAGGAAAGAATTTTATTTTAACAGAATAAAAATTAGGCATTATGTACATAGTATTAGGTACACTTATTTTTTATTGAACATTATACAAAAAATACATTATACAGAAATTGAATTATAAAAAATCATAATATTCTTCGTCATCTGAGAAACTGTCATCTCCTCTTAACGTTATAATTAACGAGTCGACACATTTTCTCCTCTTCTTTAATGACTTGCTGGACTGCTTTTCGCCAGTTCTCTGGTGTCACCTCCTTAATGGCTTGATCAAACAGTAGCTTAACGTCTTTCATTTTGAATGTCGTGTTGTGTCTTGCTACAAATCCTTTCACTTGCGCCCATATAAGTTCTATAGGATTTAGTTCGCAATGATATGACATAGTTACACTATGTTTTTCTGCTATATCTTCCACGGCGTATTTCATAAAACGATGTTTGTGTAAATTTACTATAGCTAATAGTTCTTTTTTTATCAAATTATCTTCAAATTCAATACTTTTGGTGGTTAACCAGTCAATAATTTCTTGTTTTCTCCAAGATGAAATTGGAGTCTTCTCCATGCGTCGAGAATGATAACTCGCGTTATCCATAACTACTGCTGAATCAACCGGAAGATATTTTATCATTTCACCAAAATAGTCTTCAAAAACATCCGAATCCATGTCCTCGTGGTAATCTCCGGTATGGCACGACTGAAAGGTTAGCAAACCTTCTTTTAAAAATCCCTCTTCGCTTCCAATTTGGACGATTATTAGTCTTTTCCCTTTACCTGAAGGCTCCTTAATACCCGTTGACAGGCCTTCCATGAAAGCTTGGTGAGCACTGGTTATATTTTTGACTTGCCACATTTTTGGTACTGTATAACCTTCATTGATCCACGTCTCATCAAGATAAAAGATTTTCTTCTGCCCTATTCTGTACTGCTTTATACTTCTTAAGTATTTTCGTCGCCAGCAAACAATTTCATCGCTTTCCAGTAAAAGTGCTTTACGGTTATGCTTTTCCCAGGCAAAATCCATATTTCTCAAAGTGGTCCATAAAAGTTTTTTAGTTATCAACGGAATACTGACATCCTGGCCAAGCTCCATTAAAATCTTATCTAGGGTGGGTATTTATTTTTTTAAATAAAAAGAGTAAACTTTTCTTCGAATTACACTTCATCAAGGACTTTTACTGGTCTGCCTGGACTTTTCTTGGGAGGCTCCACTTGGCCTGCTATCTTTTGTCCCCCGCAATAATTTAAAAACGGTGGACTTTCCAACTCCAGTCATTCGGGAACATCGGTCGACAGTTTCTTGTACAGTAATGGTATTTTATGCAATCGTGTACATTTAAAATAATAAGTTTTTCATTCACAGATAGTGGAGAATTATTGGAACATCTATTCGTTGGTGTAAATTTCGCCATTTTATTACTAATCTTATAATACTGTGAACACTATTTACGGCTAAACAAATATATTTATAAAGGTCTAAAAATTTTGGGTAAGGCTTTGTAATCTTTGGTAAGGCACCTTGCGGCGCAGGGTTGAGCCGAATCTGAAACAGGGTTGGAATTAGGCAGAGGCACTAATAGAAGGTTAAACGGTACCTGTTAAACGCAAAACGTAACTGTATAATCTACTACCTAAAGTAATCCCTACACAATATTTCGATATTGACACTTCAGGCCAGAAAACATACTTTTCCTAATTCTCTTACGCAATTACTTGAAATTTTAATATTACAAACAATACTATTTCAAGACCTACGCCTATGGCCGACACCGAAATTGAGCCGAACTGGACGGAGTTCCCCATTTTATTACTCTATACCTTTCTGAAATAGACTATAATTAAAAGCAAAGCTTCCGAGGTTCTCTAGACGCACTGCATGCACCGCATAAGCAAGGATCTTAACAACGTTTTTACAAAAGTAACGAAAGTTGTAAATTACAACAGTCCATTAAAAGTTAGGTTGTTCGCAAAACATGTTTGTTAAGGTAATCGAGAGTGATGGTAGGCGAAGTTATGACTAGGAAGAGGGGCCTTCCTTTCGTATTCATCTTATACGTTTCTTTCGCCTTGATTTGGTAGAGCATGTCTAGATCATCTTTAATGTCTTCAGGTTCGATAACAGCTGCGAGTCCGCGAAGCACGAAAGCGTGAGATTTGTCCTCTTTTTTCGTATAGGAGTGGAAGGGTACTTTTTCTTTGGCTAGGATGTCTTTTAGGGTCTTGTGATCCCGTTCTTCTTGTGTGAAAATGACTACTGAGTTGTTATTATATTTCATTTCCACTTTCCCTTTGATGTCTTTCTTGAGAAGGGACATCATTAGTTTGTGGTCCGCCACACACCCGTCTACAACGATTGGGGGACACATCTTTTTATTATTTGAGGTTTCCTTCGTTGTGTTGGTTTGCGATACCGTGTTTCTGCTGTTCGGCTTGCCTCTAGTTGGTTTGTTGCTTGGGTTGGGATTCAATTTTGTTTCTTCTTCGCTTATGATATTATTTACAGTATTTACATTTTTATGGAGTTTTGTAAATTTTCTTTTTTTATTAGTCTGCTTGGATTCGTTGATGGTTTCCTTCTCGGTTTCCTTCTCCTCCTCACTTTCATCTTCCGAAAGAGAGTCGTAGTAGTTTTTGGTTTTAAGTGGAAGAGGGTTTTTCCCCTTTTTGAGAAACACTTGGTTATAGGAGGCCGTCTTTTTGGGAAACTGGAAGTCCTCGGTGTCCATCTTCTGGGTGTCTGGTTGTATGGAATCCACTGAAATGGCGTTTATTACGTCTGAGGGTTTGGTTACCTCTTGCATTTCCAGGGGCTTGCCTGTTATCTTTTTCCCTTTTCCAGCTTTTAGGTTGTATTGTGAGACAAAGTCATCTTCCTCCAGGATGATGTCTTTGTTCACTAGCGAGGACGGTCGGAACCTGCCTTGGTTGTTTGAAGGTATATCGTCGCTCCAGCTTGTCGAGGTAGTGGCGGGTGCAGCGGTGGCGTGTACTTCTGCTTGTGTAGAGAGTTGGACCGTTTGAATGTTAATGCGGCCGTCGGGCGATGACGAACGTGATGACTGGTCAAGTTCCATGTCTTGTGGTGAATGGTTACTCTGATTTACATTATCAGCATATAGTTTTATATTTTCTATACAGTATATGTTTGCACTTTCTGTATACTTTTCGTTTTGAACAACTGTATAGAATTCGGTTGACGTGTTCTCGTAAGTGAGTTCGTCCAGCTTTTCTGCAAGAGTTGTTCTTGCCGGTGTAGAATTGCAACGAGAGGTATTATTTTCGTGGTTTGGTGTTTCTGTGCTTCCTGTGTACTTTTCTTTGCTTTCTATACACTTTTTGGATGAGTTTATTTTGTTGTTCATAGAGTTGTTGACTGTTGAGGTGAGACTATCGTCTGTAGTGGTTTTTGTAGTCGTCGTCGAAGTACTGATGTCTTTCTCTACATCTTTTCTATTTTGGTGATGTGAGAAGATCACCTCCGTGACCCTATTATCGTCACCGGACTCTGGCTTGTCAAAAATTTTATTTTCTGGTTCCACAAATACAATTTGGTAGTGGCTTTTAGTCTTGTCCCGTTGGCTCTGAAGTAATTCTTTTTTCCTTTTCACACGGTCGGTAAGGCGATTTACGTCTAATTTGTTTTCTGTAAAAGTGTATGGAATCGGGCTTTCTATACACTTTTTCTGTGTTGTATCGCTTTCTATACACTTTTCGATGAGAATTTCGTTTTCTATACACTTTTTATTGTGTTTTTCGGCCAGAGTTTTATATTTAATTTTCGGAGAAGTTTTGTTAGTTTTGTTAGATTTGTTTGTCAATCCATGCCACCTAGCGTTTCTGAACTTTCTGAACCGGTCCCTCGTTTTAGAGGTTATCCCGAAGGACCTGCGTTTTTTCGCTTTTTTAATTAATGAGGTTGTTCTCCTATCTTTCTTCTCCGGCGTTTAGGGTTGTAAGACACTGTTCTTTTCTTTTATGTTGTATAGCAGATGGAGGTTTTCTTTCTGCCAGTGCGTCGGTGAGAGTTTAATAAATTCTTGAATCTTCTTCACTCCCCTGATAGTTCTGTTGTTTTTAACTATTTTGAACTTTTTCAACAGCTTGTTGAGGGTAGATCACTTTTTGCGTTGGTTTTTAATGATTTAAATAAAAGCAATTAAGACTAATAATCACAAAAAAAAACAATAATAACGTCCGTTCACTACGGATATCAAGTTTGGAATGGCGCTGGCTATCTCGTGCAAAAGGGATTCAAAGAGTACTTGAACTCAAAGGTTGACATTTTTGGAAAATTGAGTGTTTTCAATAAATCAATGCAAGGACCACAAAAGCATTTGCTTATACAAAAAGACAAAGTGAACGCATTTATAAAAAAAACTAATGGAAATCAAATTTGCAAAAAAAATGAGATTGACATGTTTCCACTTTTAAATTTATGCGCCAGAGATAACATAGAAGCAAACAAAAATCTATTGGTTGAACACTAGGATGGTTTGTTGATTCAATTTTCGAATTATTTTGATGATTTTGATTTTGACTTAACAAAGTTTGCGTGTGCACTCCATTTATCGACGAAAAAGATGATGAATTTGGATTGACAAGTATTGAAACAGAAAAATTGATTGAATTATTTTAAAACATAAATTTTTCAGACTGTGCCTCTGGTTCAATTTTGGTTGGATCTTAATACAGAATATAATAATTTGTCAAATAAAGCTTTAAAAGTACTGCTGCCGTTCGCAACATCATATTTATGCGAAACAGGATTTTCTGCCTTAGCTGCAGTGAAATCAAAATATCGAGCTCGTTTAGTTGTAGAAAAAGAGCTTCGAGTAGCTATCTCGTCACCCAAGATTTGATAAACTTTGTGCTAATAGACAAGAAAATACATCTCATTAAGAAACAATAATAAAATGTCGTTATTATTTTGCTTTATTTTGTATTAATAAAATTTTTTGAGTAAAAATGTTTGCGTTTTTATTATTTTAGAGGGGGGAGGGGGCGCCAAATTATTGAATATTTTTGAGGGGGGCGAAACAACATCAAGTTTGGAAACCGCTGGCTTAGAGTGATCATATGATCACTTAGTGCGTGGTGAAACCTAAATTGCATTTAGGAATTCCTAACTCCGATTTAGGTATTATCTAACTTTAGGAAAAGGTTGGTGAAATTGGTCATGAGACTCATGTTTGTACAAAATTTCAACCTAAATAGGCCAATCAATAGAGAATGCAAGTATAGTAAATTTTAACAAAAACCCTAGTAGAAAGCGGATAGAGCCATCATATAAAGACATTAAGTAGTATATTTTTGATATTTTTTGGACACGCAAATGCTTTTCAATAACCTACTTTTTTAAGATTTTTTCATAGAACGTATGGTATGTACAGAAAAAAACGTAGGTAATCAAAATACGAACAAATTGAGGTGTCGAGCGACTTAATCGGATAATTAGGAAACGAGGATATTCGGAAAAACAGGAAAATGAACCTTTTTTTTTTGAAAACTCACATCTTTGTCATTTTTCAATTTTAAGAGCTGAAATTCTGTACGAAGGAAGTTCCGCATATGCACTTTATATGTGTGAAGAGTAGACTCTAGGCGACCGTTACTTTTATAGCAATTTTAATTTTTTGATGCGATAAATTGGACAAAAACAAAATAAAATTTGAAATCGGACTATCGATAACGCATCCAGACACGTTGCAAAGTATACGTAACGTAGAGTCTGCTCTTCGCACATATATAGTGCATATGAACAACTTATTTTTTGTAAAGTTTCAACTCTTAAAATTGAAAAATGGCAAAGAAATGAATTTTCAAAAAAATTACTAATTTTTCGGCTTTTTCGAATTTCCTAGGTTCCTAATTATCCGATCAAGTCGCTCGACCCCTCATTTAGTTCGTATTTCAAATACCTATATTTTTTATACCTACTATTGAGATTACGTTAGTACTTTTTTCGTTATATGAAAAAAACTGAAAAAAGTACGTTATTCGTTATAAATGTTTATAACAAATTACCAAAAACATTTGCGTGTCCAAAATAAATCAAAATTATACTACGTAATGACTTTTATATGATGGCACCATCCATTTTCTACAAAAAACTAAGATATTTGACAAAAATATCTACATATTGCTTGGTCTATATCGATCTAGTAGATTCGGAACCCGTAAAATGCACGCAAACGTTCCTCCTCGTTTTAAATATTCTAAAAACAATTTAAAATACGTACCAGTGAAAATAGAAATTGATTAACACAAAAACAGAACTTTAATTCTCGAATAGACATTTTTATCATAAATCTAGCAGGCAAAGTAGCACAGACGTTCAATGGAAACTGTCTATTAAGTCATCGAAAACATGAGTAACAATAAGAATCAATTTAAAAATAGAATTATTATATAAAACGCATTTTTATGTTATATGAGTAACAAATACTATTGAAAATCGTCAATGTACATATAGAAACTAAAATTATATACAAAAACTATGCGCTTCCAAGCAAGGTCAATTTTGCTAGTGATCTTTCTTGCGTAAAAAACAGAGTTTATGGGTTTATCCTATTTTTGCAAATGTTAATAAAAATGTTACTGTTACTTTCCGGTAATTATCATTTTATGATTTTCTTTCGTAAATTGGTTTGTTATTAATAGGAATTAAACCACAATTGAAAAAATACACTATAGGAGGGCGGGTAGTTTTTTACTTTTTTACACATATGGCAGCCCACACATTGTCTATGCTTGAAAACTAAGACATGTATCGACAGTCCCTGTTAATAAGGTCACTCGGGCTTAAGCTGATCACCACAAAAGCCACTTAGATAGCAATTTCGCTGAAACATCAATCCATCAATCAAGTCCAGATCAAGTATTTTTCATATCTCAAGATGATAAATCTCGGGTCCATATTGGTGTAAGTGCGGCAAATAAGGAAGCACATCTTCTATTGCCTGATCACGACTGGGTAATCGCTGAGCGGCATACATTAATACCATCAGCTTATGCTGGTATCAAAATCACCTCCAGTATGCTAGGAAAACCGCAAGCCGTTGGATATTCTGGACCAACATACATCGCTATTCGAAGTGGAAAGCATAGTTCATCTACTGCTAATAATTATGCTCAGGATTTCGAAACGCTTCTCGAACTTAAAGAGTTTCAAGCATTAGCTAAAGCTGACCATGGATTGGTAAAACCAATGGTAATCATGACGGTTGATGGAGGGCTAGATGAAAATTCGCGTTATCAAAAAGTTATAGGGTTTGCTATACAACACTTTGAGCGACATGATCTCGATGCATTGTTTTTAGCTACCAAAGCTCCTGGCAGAAGTGCGTATAACAGAGTAGAGCGCAGAATGGCTCCTCTTAGTCGGGAACTGGCTGGTTTGATATTGCCTCATGACCATTGTGGGTCTCATTTGGATGAAGGTGGCGTTACAATTGATGAACATTTAGAAATATCCAATTTCTAGTTTGCAGGAAAAGTGTTAGCTGAGGTATGGAGTTCATTGGAAATTGATGGCTATTGATACAAAATAAGTCAAAACCAAGTTAGAAAATTGGTTTTATTCAGCTTTTAAAAATGACACTTATTAATAACGACGTGACAATAATAATGATAAACGCTTTCAATAACTAACAAGATTAGAATTTGTAAAAGTAAAAGTATGTACACACCACATTCACCCCCTCTATATTTTTTTATTTCATTAGACTTGAAAAAATCTCTTAGATAAGTCGGACGCCTTCGTCGGTCGTGTCGAATATCTTACGGAATTTTCAGCAGTGATCTACAGTTGTCCTGTTACCTCAATAGAAGTGGATGGTTGTTCAAATTCTTCATTTTGCGAACGGTTTTCCGGGACTATTCGTTCTACCTCTAGTTCGTCATTTTCCAAAACTGTTTCTGTCCTATCATCTGGTGAGTCCTGTAATTGTTCCTGATTCTCTTCAATAATATAATCGTAATTTGTACCGAATGGAGCTAAATGTTTATTAGAAACCGTTATTTCCTTTCCATCAGGTAACTTTATATAAGAATAGGAAGGATTTGCCTCAAGTAGTTCAACTTCTTTGGTCAACGTTTGATATTTATTATTTCTACTGTTTCGTTTCATCAGTACGGAACCGGGAGATAGACAAGAAGGTAGTGATACCCCTTTAGAAGTTCTTCTAGGATGAGAAAACATTCGTTCATGTGGTGATCAGTTTGTAGAGGTACAGAGTAAAGATCGAATAGCGTTTAGAGCTATAGGCATATTTTGTTCCCAATTAGATATCTCCATATTACTGGAATGCAATGAAAGTTGTATCGTTTTCCATAAAGTTCCATTTAGTCGCTCCACTTGACCATTTCCTTGAGGATTATAAGGGGTAGTCCTGCTACATGCCACCCCATGACGAAGAAGGAACGCTTTTACCTCTTGGGCATAAACCACGATACTCTGTACATAAGCAGGTGCTCCAAAAGTCAGGAAAAGATCACTCAAGCATTTAATGACGGTTGAAGCAGAAATATCTTTACAAGGGAAACGGGAAAATTAATCGATAATGGTAAGTAGATATTAGTTCGAACTGGCTGAAGGCAACGGACCTTTAAAATCAATACTAATCCTATCAAAACGAGATATTGCTTTCACTAATTTGCTATTAATTCTTGCGAAACGTGGTTTAATTTCTGCACATATTCAACATGATGTAGGAATTTGTTGAATATCTGCAACAGAATAGGGAAGATTTTTCACTCTTAACCCAATGAGCCATTCGTGCGATACCTGGGTGGCATAGAGAGTTGTGAAGTTCTACTAAACGCTATTCAGTGTGGATAGTGGCACAAATTCTTGAGAGCGTATCAGCAACAGCGTTTTCTTTTCCAGGTCGATAGATTATGTCGTTCTTGAAACACGACAGTTCCAGTCGCCATCTTTCAATTTTCTCATTTTTAATTTTGCTTGAATGTTTTTGGTTAAACAGATTGTTGATCTGTAATGAGTAAAAACGGTTTGCCAATTAAGTAATAACGCCATTTTCTTAAAGATTCCACAATCGCAGAAGCTTTTTTTTTTTCAATAGAAGAATGACGCTTTTCAGAATTCGGTAATGAACGTGAGAAAAGCACCACTTGTCGTCCTTTTTGTGATAATGAAGCTGCTATCAATGACTGTTAGGGCCGACTTAGCTATTATATCCAATTTAACTGCTTTAAAATTCGAGAAGGCTCCAGTACTCATGGGAAAATGATTTGTATTAACTAAACTGCTGATCTCTGAAAAATGTTTAATCCATTTTGAGTAATGGGCAAAAATTCCTAAAGCTCTCCTAAGTGAAGCAGTATCTGTTGGAACAGGAAGATTCATCAGTGGCTTCAATCGTTCACTATCGTGCTTAATTGTGTTATTTTCAATAGTTTTACCCAACAGATTTATTGAAGTAATGCTAAACTTACATTTGTCTGTGTTAAGCGTCGAGTTATACTTTTTAACGGCGTCTTGAAAATTTCGTAAATTTACATCGTGTTCTTTTTGATTTTTTCCGCACACTGTAACATCGTCTAAGTAAGCATATGTTCCTTTGAGATTTTCTTCCGTTATAATATATTCGATTGTTCTTTGAAAATCCGATACACCGTTAGTAACTCCAAAAGGAATTCGTGTAAACTGGAAAAGTTTTCCACAAGCTTCGAAAGCCGTATAGGGTCGTTCTTTTACAAGTATGGGAACTTGATGGTAAGCGCTTTTTAAGACTATTTGACTGAAAAAATTGTTTTGGGCTACTTTAGCTGCCACAGTTTCGATATTAGTAAGTGGAAAAGAATCAAGTTCGGTGAATTTGTTAATGGTTTGTGAATAATCGATTACGATGCGCTTTTTATGGGTTATACTTGAAGTTATTAAAATATGTAATCTCCAAGGCGAATTACTTTCTTCGATTTACGTCAAAGGACAATATTTATAATGAAAAATTAAAAAATTGATTTAAAATTAAGTTATATTCTTAATTATTGTTTCAGGAGAAGATGCAAAAACTTTATGGTTCAAATTACGAAACAACTATCGAGATGTACGACGAAGGCAACTGAGATGTATAAAAAGTGGAGCTGCTCTCGAAAATATCAAGCCATGGAGGTTTCAGCAACAGATGTCATTTTTGGAAGCTTTCAATAGTCTAGAAATTTCGTTTAACTTGTTGGTCTTGTTCACAGAAACGTCTAGATTTTATTGCTTTAGGCTTCAGTTCAGCTGTTAAGTTCGAGAAAATAGACACAGGTGGAACAGTAGCAGCCATAACATTGCAAATCTTTAAAGGATTTCTTGATCCTCCAAATAAAAGTTCTTCGGATGAATGGTGTTTCAGTGTCATGTCCTATTATAGTATCAGCACAAAGATTGTTGATAATAAACAGTGGAACTTCATTATAAATATGTTGGCCTAATATAATAATTGTCCTTCAACTAATGATGCATGATTTAACGAAGCTAATGTGATAGTTCGATGGCACGGTTTCTTCTTTAGGTTCATAGTTTTCGCCAGATTACTATCTATAAAGCTAACTGAACTACTTGTATCGATTAAGGCATCAGCTGTAATCTCGTTTAAAATGATAGGCTCGGTAGCTTTATGTAAACTAGAAGGAGAAGCAGCTGAAATGGTGGATAAGGTAATATTTTCTGAGATATTTGCAGCATTTGATATCGATCTACTACTTTTACATACGATAGCGAAATGTCAATTCTTCATACAGAATTGACAGGTTACTTTGAACGCAGGGCACTTTACTCTTTGATGGATGTTACCACCAACATCTCTTTTTGAATCTTAAAGAAGCAACCAAGGAATCTTCAGGCTTTGAAATAGTATCGAATTCGTTTATGGAAGCATTCAGAGATATATTATTTGCAAAAGATTGTGAGTTTTCTTCAGCCATTTCAAGAGATATCGCTTGATTATAAGCTTGATCAAGTGTAAGAGAATAATTTTGTAGAAGTCTTTGCCTGATCTTTTGCTATTTTAAGCCAGCAATAAATGAATCTCGTATATACTCGCATTTATAAACTTCTGCACTAACATCTTTAAAACTACAATTTTGAGACAACTTTTTCAGTTCACCCATGTATTCATCAACAGTTTCTTCAGAACGTTGTTTTCTAGTAGCTAGTAGATGACGAGCATGTATTTCATTCTTTGGTTTAATGTATATATCATTTAATAATGAAATGGCTGACCTATAATCTGTACTGTCACGAATACTGCTATACACAGCTGGGGACAAATGATTAACTAAACTCTGTCCATCCAAGCAACGGAGTGTTCCAAAACAGTATCATGCATAGTGCACATGATCTCTCCAACTCTGTATGGACAATGAATTCCGCCGGCCGATTGCAGTTAAATCCGATTAGCCAGCGCATGGAGGCATATTTATTTTAGCCAATAGATGCAAAGGCGTATGGTGATCACGCATCTATCGTTGTTTGGGTCGCTCTGTTTGTTCGATGGATATAGTATAGTAGTTTTAATTTCATGGCTTCAGTATATTCTACAGATTCTTCCGATAAAAATTTTTCGAAAGTATATTTCCAATGAATCCAATCAACATCGGCAGAATTGGTGTTCGGATCAACATCAAAGCGTTCTGGCCTCAAGTAACGATATACTCCCCGTAAGGAACTGCAATATTAGTAGGACTTGTACTAGTAGCGATGGAGGGTGTAGGTACTCACCTTCCTGAAGATTATTACTTCACCAATAAACTTTAAAAGCTGAATAAATTGATACAAAATAAGTCAAAACCAAGTTAGAAAATTGGTTTTATTCAGCTTTTGAAAATGACACTTATTAATAACGACGTGACGATAATAATGACAAACGCTTTCTAGAACTAACAAGATAAGAATTTGTAAAAGTATGTACACACCACAATCTTGTTACTGCAAAATATGTTGGGCCGGGCCAAGAAGATCTTCCTGATTTTCCAGACATTAAAAAATGGTATTCAGAACATGTGCGTGAAAGCCAATACTTGCTTATTGTGAATGTAGAAACATAGGATGCAATTTATCAATCTTCCATTCAATTTAGCTCTAAGCTTAAATTCTTCACTCAAAGATTTCCTGCAAATGCCCTACGATTATTTTTGTCCGACGGTAAAATTGAAGTTATTAATAAATTGATACAAAATAAGTCAAAACCAAGCTAGAAAATTGGTTTTATTCAGCTTTTAAAAATGACACTTATTAATAACGACGTGACAATAATAATAACAAACGCTTTCTAGAATTAACAAGATAAGAATTTGTAAAAGTATGTACACACCACAATCTTGTTACTGCAAAATATGTTGGGCCGGGCCAACAAGATCTTCCTGATTTTCCATACATTAAAAAATGAACATGCAAAACGTGTGGACTTTATCACGCTTCAATCAAGTCACTAAATCATCACATCGAGAAGATCCATGAAAAAGTAAACACGCACACTGATATAAAAGTTAAGCCAATAAGAGTGGCTGCCCGTCGTGCTAATGAACTGATGTACATTATTCAAAATTTAGAGCACCAAGATGTTGAATGGCTCGATGAGAACAACGTAAAGATTCCAAAATCGGAAAAAAGTGAGCAGACACACAACATTGAGCAGCAAACATCCAATGTCATCGAAAACTTAGAACCATGGATTTGGATGTCATGGAATGAAGACTGTTAATTGGAATTAATATGTATACCAAAAATTTAAAAGAAGTTTGTTTTGTTCCTAACATTACTTAAGATTATAATATTTGTACCTTACAGTTTGACAAATTCTCCTGAAAGTGCGAGATTCCAACTGCAAGCGCGTACCGTAGAGAGAGAACGCATTCGGAACGAAAAGGATAACCTTCTTCGCTCGGTATACAGTATTCGCCAGCTAAATTGATGGCCTAAATGCTTTCTAGGGAGCTATTGACGCCGCTCATCCAATAACTGTAAACAGTGCCGTGCAAGTTCTGAGGATACGCTTTCTGTTACAAATTAACACAACTTGTACAATTAATAAAGTTAAGTCCGTCCGGAAATATATGATCCTAACTTAATAAATAATATTTAATTCTTTGTTATAATTATTGGTATATTGATTTTAATAGAAACGGATCTGCTTTATACCTGAATTCTGAGTACATAAATAATATTTTGACAATAAGGTACCCATTACAATAACATGCTATTTATCTAATTGAAGATTATAAAGTTAGGATCTTATATTTCCGGACGGACTATAATTAAAATTTGTTAGAAACTAAATAATTCCTTCCAGGTAGTAATGAGAATAAAAGAAACACAAGATAATGGGAAATTATTTATCACTTTTTAATGTCTTAAAATAATTAAACACTCTATATATCACTTGACGAGTTTGACCTTCAGTACATTTACGATTTTCTTCATTAACGTCTGACATTTTTACAAACACTTTATTGTACAAAGCAGAAACAATAACTGTGTGACGCTACGCTACTGAAAATCTTAACACCTGATAAGTTCGATGCAATTGGCGTTTGTCAAAATTTTACCACCAATAGCAGCCGAGTAGGCAGGGCACTATTACTATGTCTCTCTAAGTTGGTAATTTCTGGGACATCATGTTAGCTGGAGAATACTGTATGCTTGTTTAAAGGTACAATCGGAGGCACAAATATTAGGTAGTAGCTTTAACTTATTAGAAAGAAGTTCAGTAGTTATTTATTATAACTAGAACTTGGATTATATACAAAATGTCATTGTCATTTTAAATTGTTAGTTAACTGCATTTGACCAAGAAATTACAATCATTTGGAAATTTTACTGGTCTGACCGGATGCAGGTAGGTATTAAGGGGATTGAAAATGGAGTCCCTAGTTTGTACTATCAGCCCAACCCTTCTGGTTTGTATGGCATGAATGGATGTATGTTTCGTCCATATATATATTTGGGCGATTTTCGTTTCTATAACGTTTTATCTGGCGTAAAAATTGAGTCTCAGGTGTTGGATTTCAGGTTTTTCCATCAATAACTTTCTGTTGGTTTTGGTTTTTCTCCAACGTAATCCCATATTTTTCATAATATTTCGTAGACTTTCTCGGGAACCTGTATAATTGTATTCCTCTATAAATTTTGTATGTATACGTCTAAAAGTTGGAACTTGTTTTTCAGTTATATACCTAAAAGTTTGTAATGTATCGTCTAAGACGTCCTATATCGAAATCGTCCAAATTAGTTTTTGCAGCACTTGTTTTTATCTTTTTGTTTGGTGTTACAAATGATGTACATTCACCGTCTTCAATCAACTTCATTTCACGAGCAATTTTTTGAACACTGCTCAAACTGACACCCGTTGCCATTACGACACGCTCCTGAACTTTTTAGACAGTTTTGATGAATAATTTTGATCATATATATTTTTCTTACAAATGATTAAACATTATTATTAAAAAATAATTTTAATTTGTAACGATAAAATAACATAATCGAAAGTGTTCAACAAACTAAATAAAAGATCATCTCTAATAACATCTAGTTGGATAATTTAGTTCAACTTCTTTTTTTTTTACATTTTAAAAAACTAAAATTTTGGAAAAAGTCACAAGACATGATGATATAGACAGGGGCTTATTTCACTAGCTTTTTATTTTAAGGCAAGTTGTTTTCTTTTGTATTTTCAAGAATTTTACATTAGTTATTAGGTTTGTTTGCAGGAGCAATTCAGAACCAGTTCAGGGACTATTCGCATGCGCATTCTAAAAAGTGGCGTTCGCGGTTATCTAGTTCTGAATTTTAAATAATAGTTCGTTGTTCGCAGATCATATCCGTTCGTTATCGTTTCGGAATCAGTCCCAGCGGTTCTCTGATTTTGGTAAGGACTGAAAGTTCGGTTCCACTGCTCATGCGCAAGTGATCGATATGTCAGTTGTTTTTTTAATTTTAGTTGCGTATGATTGTTTCTTTTTTCGTTTGTTGTGTGTAGCATTGTAAGCAAATATCAAAAAAGCTAGAGTCACTTGTCTTGTTTTCGTTCATTTTCTGAGAGGTGATCTGTCCTTCTGATATCGTTCGCGGTATAATCAAATTATTTGATGGTTCGTAACTGGGCATGCGCTCTAGACAATTTAAAGTTTATTCCGAACAGGTTCGGAATCGGTTTAGATTGTAACCCGCGAACATAGCTATTGTTTCCATTTTATTCAGTCAACTGTGATTTAAAATTTATAATTTTGTTTTGAATAATGCCTAGACGTAAAATTGGTGCTGATGAGGCTATTAGGGCTATTGGTATCATTGAGAAAGAAGATGCGGACGCTTTCCAAGTCAGTGAAAGTGTCATTTCGCGGTTTGTTCGTAGATATCGAGCAACTGGAAACGTGAGAGAAAGACCTAGAAGAGGACGACCAAGGAATACCACCCCCGAACAAGACCGTTCGGGGGTGGTGCGAAACTTTCCGTCGAAGATTACACGAGATTAACTCACGTTAATTGAAATGCTGGATGGAGGTCCGCATTTTTCACAGAAGGTATGGAGGTATGGACGGTTTTCTGATAGACGGCTTGACCGTGTATGGACTCTTCCACTAGTGCCCAAAAATCGAATAGCAGTGCAGGAAGTTCAACCGTTCAGTGGTGGTACAGTTGCCCTTTGAGGATGTATTTGTTTTAATGGGCGTATAGAATTGTTTGTGCTTGATGGAAACATGAATACGCAGTTTTACTGACAATTTATTAACAATGCTACACGTTTGCTTCATGCTGCCATTGGACTAACTTTCCTCTTTTTAGACGATAATGCTCGACAACATCGTGCAGGAACAGTTGAAGACGCTTTGGCATCTCGCATTTGGAACTGCCCCCTCGATCGCCTGACTTCAATCCCATCGAGCATGAAGATAAAGGGGCGAATGGTCACTTTTCATCTATCTTCTTAAACAACTCTTTCATTTGATATAGAGTACAGTTTGTAAAACTTTTTTATAAATTTTTTAATTTGCCCCCACAAAGAGACCTTCACATTAAAACTATTTTCTATACACGTCCATATTTGGGTCACGGAGATTCCTATACCGAAAGTGGGCCGCACAGACCCACACCCTAAATCGGTCAGACCAATAAGCCTAGCATCTTTCCTGCTTAAAGGACTTGAAAAAGCACTGGATCAGACGGGTAGCTTTATATAATTGCCCCCTGAGCATCCACCAATATGCTTATCAAACTGGCAAATCAACAGATTTAGCGTTACACAACCTTGATGGATAACTTGCTTAGCGCTCTCGAAAGAAGAGGGGTAGAACTGCAAGCGTATGCAGACGACCTTGTCATCTTGGCAAGGACCAAGTCAGGAAGGGTAGCATATAGTACCCTCCACAAGACGTTGGACGATGTCCACAGTTGGTGTAAGAGGGAACAGATGTCTGTTAACCCTGGTAAAACTGTAATAGTTCCCTTCACTAGGAAAAGAAAGTTGGAGGATATTCCACCACTTTCCTACAATGGTGAGGTTATTCCATTTGCAGCGGAAGTTAAATATTTGGGGATTATCCTAGATATAAAACTCACTTGGAACGCTCACTTGGAAAAAGTTATCCATAAGGCCAGACTATCCTTGTGGACATGTCGTAGGATCTGTGGAAAATCTTGGGGCTCGGGACCCAAACAAATCTATTGGATATATGTGATGATCGTTAGACCATTGATCACATATGGAGCTATTGCCTGGTGGCCAAAAGCTTTACAGCGAACGGCCCAAGCAAAGCTCTCTGGTTTACAGAGACAGGCTTGCCTGGCAATTTCTGGTGCTATCAGCTCCACACCGTCAGCAGCCATGGAAATCCTTCTGGACCTACCTCCTCTCCATATATTTTTGGAAAGAGAGGCTAGATGGACAACATACAGAATTGTGCATATATCTAAATGCACAAATCAGGCTTATACAGAATGAAGCAGAATGCTAGTGGACACTGAAAGTCACAGTATTCTGGGAATGACCTCTTACATAATGCCTCCAACAGTAAACTACGTCCTGCCTTATACCGTCCTAATTCCCAATAGAGATGAATGGGTCCTCCGTAAGGATGAACTATTAAGAGCAGACAGCTGTTGGTACACACACGGTTCAAAAACACCCTCAGGCTCTGATGCAGGTGTATACGGGCGCAGACCTAGGACAGAAATCTCAACCTCTCTAGGATTCTATGCAACCGTATTTCAGGCGGAAATTTACGCCATTGTTTCATGTGTGGAGCAAGCCAATCTCATACATAGAACAATAAAAATTTTCTCGGACTGCCAAGCGGCTTTGAAAGCTCTCTCGCCGTGTAACGTCGGTTTTAGACTGCCAAAGTAGACTCTCCTCAATAGGAGAACTCAATAAAATATTGCTGGTCTGGATCCCTGACCATTCTGGCATGGAAGGAAACGAGAAGGCAGACTCTCTTGCAAGGGAGGGTGCCGTACGTGTTTCTATTGGACCAGAACCTACAATGGCATCGCAATAAGTTTTGCCAAACAAACACTGAATACCTGGACGGCAAGAAGAGCTTTAGACCTCTGGCATAATTTACCAGGATTGGTTCATTCAAAGGATTTCATACATCCTTCGAAGAATGTCTCCAAACAAATGTTAGACTGTAGCAGGCATGACCTAACGTTGTCTAACATGTCATCTGAATCATCATATGCTAAAACTTGGACTGTCGGAAGATCCGACCTGTCGTCTTTGTGTGGAAGATGATGAATCAGCAGAGCATATAATTTGTGCCTGCCCCGCCGCGGCTCGAATCAGGTATCTGATGTTTGGCAGAGATTCTCTCTCGCCCTCGGACCTGAAATATTATTCACCAAATAAACTAATCGGCTTTGTTAAGAAGCTGAATTTGTTTGGTGAAATCTGAATAGGTGTGAGCCACAATAGACTCTTGCGAATCTCAGTGGAGGGCCTTATAGACCCACTCATCAAAGACCTAACCTAACCTAAGTACCAAATTTCAACTCAATCGATCCAGTATATTCTGAGAAATTTGGCTGGGAGAATATATATTTTGCACAATATTTTCTCTCACTTAATATCGCAAATGTCTCGGTGCCGGTCCTGATTTCACAGACAGTTGTCTGAGGCGATGATTTTTGTTTTCGCACCGTCGAGATGTGAGATGTCATATTATAAAATAGTAAACATTGCACAACGATATATTCTACGAGCTATTCAACAAGCCATCTCGTTTGTGTTCGTTATTTATATGGTAGACACGTTTAACTTTACCATTGCTTGACTTATTTATGCAAATCGAAGGTAAACTTTCACGAACCTTGTGAATGTAATTGTCATATTCACCTAACGAAGATACCGACATGTTATGTTTTTTTTTACTTAATAGAACATTTAACTCTTTGACCTTCAAATTCAAAAATTAAATTATAAATGTAGACGGTAACTTTAATGCCCTATATCTCACGACGACCATTGTAATGACTCATTCACCCACTCTTTTTATATTTATGACTGTTTTTTTTTCTTATTTGAACTATCGTAGGAGCAGTAGTTGTCTGCAACAATTAAAAGCACGGACTGCGTCTACCAGCAATCTGCAGCTCTTTCACAGGAGAAAGTCTAGCTGTTCTCTACCCACTAGAGATATATTTGACCATAGATAAGGATACTTTGATAATCACCGACTCACTCAGTGTTATAGTGTCATTTATACAAAAAAATAAATGGTGCAGAAAATCAAATCAATACTATCTCAACTCCAATCCAACGGAAAAACCACAGAATTTATCTGGGTGCCATCTTACACAGGTATTAAAGGAAACAAAAAATGCTGACAAAACTGCCAAAAACTTTTGTACCAATCCCGCGGTACCATTGATAAAAATATAGTTCCGAGCCAAGACCATAAACACTCGATAAAAAATACATAGGTAAACAAAGAATGGCAGTTAAGTTGGAATTTGAACCCCCGCAATAAACTTCGCCAAATAATACCTAATGTATCTATGCTTCCTTCCTTACCTCACATAACCCATCGAGAAGTCGGAGGAAGTAAGGTTAAAAAATGTACCTAACATCAAATGTTTCCGATAAGGAATATTATGTTCCTAATCGAAAACTTATAATTTTCCTGAATTCTCGAATCAATTATGGTGGAGCTTGCGACGCAGCTTGCAAGAAAGCGTAGACACTCGAAATTGGAGTCTTTTACGATATTTCTTTCATTTTTCACGTATAAAAAAAATGTAGAGGTTAAAATTGTAGGAAATCCTATGTCCTATAACATGATAAAAGTAAATTAAAAATAATTTTTTTTCGACCATAAATTTTTCAGAAATTGTTAAACAATTTGTGTTGAAACCACACGTTCAACAATTTTTTGTATATTTATATTTTAGTTCCTTTGTATATTCATATACAGTTATATTTTAGTCCTTTCATTTTCATTCGAAATTCCTTCCAGCACTCCAAAATACTTCTACCTTAGTTCAAAATCGCGTTTTGTTTTCTTTCCCTGGCGGCTGATCGGCGCTTTGCAATATTTACTATTATTCTTCGGCAGTTGAAATAGGCGTTACCAAACGCACACTTCGCGCCTAAATGCATTATCTCCCTGGGGTTATACGAAGCTAGCTCAGCTAGTGAGTCGATGTTGATTTTCCAACCCGATCGGTCTCCCAGCTAAGACCTACCACTCCTTTACCGGTATAAAACCGATATTTTCAGACCAAATGGGTCAAGTTTCATAGTAATTAATTTACTTCCGTTGCTTCTTGCATAATAACTGCATTTTTCTATAAAGTTAAAGTTTGCATAGTGATTCAACCCGAAGCCAAGTTATATTCAAGTGAATAGTGCTTTGAGAACCACGAAGGAAAGAGTAAGATCGTTCTAATAATTACTATTTCATACTGAAAGGCTTGTCTATATTCATCGTTCCATCTGTATGTATTTTCGACCTTACAGTTTATTAAAGTTTATTGAATTGTTAACGAAATGCAGTTATTATTTATTTCATGAACATTAACAATTTTGAGATGCGGTTTGTTGCAATCGACAGAGTAAGAGTGGTAGTTTCATAGACCGTATAAGCAAAATTTCCAAAATTAAATTTACATATTTTTTTAACGCTCAAACTAAAAATAATATTTTTTTATTCGTTTTTTCAAGAATGAATGTTGAAAAATTAATTTCAACTTCCGTTTGAGATTATAAAAGGATAGGCCTTTAAAAATAACATATTTTGAAAAAAAAATTCCAATACGATCATTAGAAGCCGAGAAAATGAAAGTCAGAGTTCGCTAGGTACTAGTAGAATAATATAAGGAATTTTAAATTCGTAATTAATTCGTTAGGTTATTGAATCCAATTTGTACATTAATTCATTTTTTCATTTTCGTTGTACCACTGCATGTGTACAAAAGGGCCAATTATTCAAGCGTGCAACGAAACTATAGCGCGGCAGCGACTAGGCGTCATGGTGGGGTTCAATATAACCTAACAAACCAATTACGAACTTGAAATTCCTTATAATTTTCTGTCAGTTACTTCCGTTTTCTCGGCTTCTAATGATTGTATTGAAAAAACTTTTTTCCCAAAATGAGTGATTTTTGACTTTTATAATTCGAAACAGAAGTTGAAATTAATTATTCAACAATCAATCTTGAGAAAACGAATTAAATTTTTTTTTAGGTCAAGCGTTAAAAAATAAGTAAGTAATATTTGAGAAATTTAGCTTATATGGTCTATTAAACAACCACTCTTACTCTGTCGATTGTAACAAACCGCATCTCAAAATTGCTAACGTTCATAAAATTAAAAGTGTTTAAAAAAAATTAATATTATGAAGTTAGTGTGCGCGGCCGCCATTTTGAATTTTAAAAATTTTAAAACGCCAGCCTTTTTGGAAACATTTTCTCTACATTTCCTTTCCTAAGCCAAAGACTTTCAATTATCAAAATTTATAAAACAGGAATGATTTTGCTTAAATTTATTAAATCAAATACATGATGAGTCAAAACTCAAGTAAATCATTTTCTGATTAATTTTAAATGGATTACCCTGTATTTTATATCATTGTCGAAAAATACTATTTTTATGGAGCATTTTCCATACCTAAAGTTATTAATTTTTGAGATATTTTAATTTTTCTATGCAAAGTATCATTTAGGTGTTACCAGATGTAAACCAGGTGTTCCAAAACTCGATTTATTCTGTTCTTAAAATTCCAATTTAATAAATTGTTTTCTTCCGTATACGGTTCCATCAAATAAACATCCTGCGGCTAAAATGCCTTCATTCATAAGGAATTAATACTTCATATTCTTTGTGAATTTATTATTTACTAATATTAAGTTACACATATTTATTTGCGAGACCGTAAAATAAAATGCGCCTCTGCTCAATTTAACTGCCCACGTGCTTTTGTTTACATCGGTCGTATATTAAATCTGAACAGAGCTTAAATATCATTTCTATTATTCTAAAAGAATGTAATTACGCCAAATATTTCTTTATTAGTTAGGGAAAATTGAATAGATGAGGCTTTTACTTGATGAAGAACCATACTAACAAAAACAAATATTCAGGTAATCTGCTTAACGACCAAATAGATATCAATCATTCTCCCTTATTAAACCTTTTTACCTAGAAGATGTGATGGTTGTGAATAAATTTTCCAGGTAAACTTTTTCAATTTAATATTCGTAGAATTCCGTATTTAGGCACTTTTTGTACTTTATCCCCATTTAAACATATTATAATACTTTTGTCAATATCTTAGAATTCCGTATTAAGGCACTATATGAATTAAAAGTTTTTCATTGTATCTTCACTAGTTTGAAAAAGCTACTGTGTAGCGAAACGCGTCACTAATTTAATTTAAACGTCAGTTCAAAATAAAATGAAGATTTAAACAAATTAAATTGTTTTATTTCATCATTTAGTTGGGAAAAATTTTAAAAAATAGAATCTTTCTTGATAACGGCAGCTGAGGATCGCTACCGAAAATAAAAAATAGTATATTATTTTATATGGAGGAAAAGTGATACTTTTCATGACGCGCTCGTGTTTAACAGCCGAACGGAGTGAGGCTGGTAATAGAGAGCAAGTCATGAAAAGTAACTTTTCCTCCAAATAAAATATGCTGTTTTTTCTTCAAATGTCGACAAATTAATGCAAAAACGTCTCTTTCTGATAGTAATAATTTTTAAAGATAATTGGGTTCGCAAGTCGGTTTAGACCGGTGTCGGTGAGTAGGCACAGGTTGTTGGTTGTTGCTATAGTAATATAACATAAAACTGTCAGTGGACACTGTCAACAATATTAATTTATTTTTTACAATTATTGCGTCTCCGGTTGCGTTTTAATTCCGAATTGATAAGCAGTTTTATCGAGTAAGTTCACTTAAATAATAACCAATTAGTTCCTAGTTGTTGACGCTTGTTTTCTTGTTTCTATCTATGTTGCTATGATAACACTTTTCCCTCCGCTGGCGGGAAAGTGAAAACTAAAGCTCCGGCGGAGGAAAAATGAAACTTTACGGTCTCCTACACAGTCGAAAAATGACAGATTTACTGACGTTTGAAGAAAAAATATTTTACTTTATTTCTTATTAAAAAGAAATAAAAATTCCAAAACATTTTTTTAGCACTATAATCGTAAAAGCTGAAACAAAAGTATTCCTTACAAACCAAATAATTTACTAATTTTCCAATGAAACTTCAACAAATTATATATTTTCGAAGAGGAAAAGTCCAACTTTCACTTAGTACTTAAATACAGGGTGTCAATTTTAAAACTTACAATGGGCTGTACCTCGTGAACGAAAAGAGATTTCAAAAAAATTTCAAAACCGTTCCTAGGGTAGAGAGGGGGAACTAAAATGACATGAGAGAGAACGCACCCCCATCAACCCCCTATGCCCCACCTACAAAAATTTAAATGGCAACCCCTCACTTGTGATACGTCGTTAGAAAACCCGTAGAAAATGCTTTCCATTTAATTATACAGAGTGTAACAAGCAGAAAAACTTATTTGACAACAAAATGAAAACGTGTTAAATGTCGAACTACAAAAATGTTTATTAATTTAGTGAATGTTCAAAATGGTTTCCATTGTTTTGTAAACAGTAGTACAACCTATTTTCAAACTCCATACGAACGTTAGCAAATGTTGCTTTAGTAATATCACGACATGCTCGACTAATTCTTCGTCGTAAATCGTCGATTGAGGTTTGTTTAGTTTTATAAACAACCGACTGACCCCACAGAAAAAAAGCAGGAGACGGTAAGTCTAGTGACCTAGGTGGCCACTCAATGGGACCTCGCCTTCCAATCCACCTATTTGCATAATTATTTTCCATCCAGTCCGAACTGCTACTGCGTAATGGGGAAGTGCTTCGTTTTGCTGGAAGAGCAACAAATTTTCATCTAGAGCTGGATTGCCATCGCCGTCCTGTTGGTTCTCTAATTCATCAACAATTAAGGGCTCAATAGTGTTCTCCAGCATATCGAGGTACATTTCACCGTTTAAATTTCCCGGTATAAACAAGGGACCAATCACAAAATCTCCTAATACCCCTGCCCAAACATTTATTTTCTCAGGATACTGAGTGTGGTTTTCTTTAAACAGATGTGGATTTTCATCATTCCAATAACGACAGTTTTGTTTTTTTACATTACCATTTAGATAAAATGTGCACTCATCACCAAAACAAATATTCTTTAAAAGTCTAGGTTCAATCTTAATTATTTCAGTCATAATTTCACAAAACTGAATTCTTCGGTCTGGATCGTCATCGGAAAATTCTTGAAGACATTTCAAAGGGGTTAAATTTATGAAGCTTCAAAACTTTCCGTACCGACTCATGTGATAGTCCTGTTATTGCAGAGACGTGTCGAGTTGATAAAGTAGGATCTATTCCAAATTGTCCAAGGACTTCAATTTGAGTTGCTTCATCGAGTACTCTTGCGGCATTCCTTCTTCTATATGCCACTGAATCGGTCTCTCTAAATTTTGCGACTAAATCACGGATATACACGTGACTTACATGTTTTTCAGGATGTCTTTCATTAAACACGTTAGCTGTCTGCAAATAACTTTGGTTCTGGGAGCCAAATATTGAAATTATCCCCACACGTTCAAGTATACTGTAAACCATCGTGATTATTGTAGTTAAATTAACATACCAAAATATTTTCGGACCAAACATACAAATAATTAATCTATCACAAATGACAATGACATTAATAATAATTTGATTACAGAAAGAAAATGCAAAACAGAATAACAAAATATGTTGTTTAAAAAGTGCAAAGCAAACAATTTTTTTAAATACAATTGATAGAACATTTAACAATTAAATAAGGACCGTACTTGCACTTTCAAAGCGAAGTATCGTTCCACAATAATTAATTGTTATTTTTGTTGTCAAATAAATGTTTATGCTTTATTGTTACACCCTGTATAATTAGGACTTAGACCGTTGGAAAGCATTTTCAACGAGCTTTCTAACGACGCATCAGAAGTAGGGGGTTGCCATTTAAATTTTTGTAGGTGGGGTATAAGGGGTTGATGGGGATGCGTTCTCTCTCATGTCATTTTACTTCCCCCTCTCTACCCTAAAAACGGGTTTGAAATTTTTTAGAAATCTCTTTCACTACAGCCCATTGTAAGTTTTAAAATTGACACCCGGTATATAGGGTGATTCGTTTAAACAACGACTATATTTGCAAAACTGCACATCTAAAACATCTATCGATCAAAATTTTCTCCCCGGTATACTTATCTCGGTTTGTAAAGATGAAAAATAGTTATTTGTGTATTTAGAGCGTGAAGTAAGAGATTGCCGCTTGAGAAAGAATGTTGCGAATGTTGTGGCGATCTTTCGAAAGCGGCAATTTTACTTTACGCTCGGAAAACACACATAATTTTTTCTACAGTCGCCCTTTTAATGATAAAAACAGTTTTTTATATTATATTAGGTTATAATAAGAGTGCTAGAATAATCGTCATTTTCGCTATTCATCATGATTAACCTTAAAAAGATCTACTGATTAGGGATGTTAAAAAATAATCGATTTTTCTAGTAATATTAATCGATTTTTAGTAAATCGATTTTATAAACGTGTTTAAATCGATTTTCGGAAACGGCTCGTATTATTTATTGACTATTTCTCAAAATTTTGACAATTATTGACCATTTTTCAAAATTTTAACAATTATTGACCATTTTTGACAATTATTGACCATTTTGACTGTTTTCCAAAATTAGTGACAATACAATAATTGACAATTTTTAACCATGTTTGAAAGTTTATGACCATTTTTGACCATTTTTCAAAATTTTAGACCATTTTTCAAAATTATTGACCATTTTTAATAATTATTGGCAATTGTTGACAATTATGGACCATTTTTCCAAATTTTTGACCATTTTTGACAATTATTGACCACTTTTGACCATTTTTGACCATATTTCAAAAACATTAACAATTTTTGACAATTATCAACTATTTTTCAAAATTTTGATAATTTTAAACAATAATTGTCAATTTTTGTCAGTTTTTGACAATTTTTGACAATTATTGGCATCCCCCTCCTTCTGATGCGTCGTTAGAAAGCCCGTAGGAAATGCTTTCCAACGGTCTAAGTCATAATTATACAGGGTGTAACAATAAAGCAGAAAAATTTATTTGACAACAAAAATAACAATTAATTGTGGAACGATACTTCGCTTTGAAAGTGCAAGTACGGTCCTTATTTAAGTTTTTGACCATTTTTGACAATTTTTCAAAATTTTAGACCATTTTTCAAAATTATTGACCATTTTTAATAATTATTGACAATTGTTGACAATTATGGACCATTTTTCCAAATTTTTGACCATTTTTGACCATATTTCAAAAACTTTAACAATTTTTGACAATTATTGGACATTTTTGACAATTTTTCAAAATTTTTAACAATTATTGACCATTTTTTATAGTTTTTTAAAATTATGACCATTTTTGACATTTATTGACCATTTTTGACAATTTTTTACAATTTTTGACCATTTTTAAAACTTTTTTAAATTTTGGACAATTTTTAATAATAATTGTCCATTTTTGACAGTTTTTGACAATTATCGACCATTTTTGACAATTTTTAAAAAAATTTGACCATTTTTAAAATTTTTGACAATTATCGACCATTTTTCAAAATTTTAACAATTATTGACAATTTTTGACAGTTTTTGACAATTTTAGACAATTTTTAACAATAATTGTCCATTTTTGACAATTTTTCAAAATTTTTGACCATTTTTCAAAATTATTGACCATTTTTTATAGTTTTTGACAATTATCGACCATTTTTCAAAATTTTAACAATTTTTGACAATTATTGACTATTTTTGACAGTTTTTGACAAAAATTGTCCATTTTTAATAGTTTTTGACAATTTTTGATAATTATTGACCACTTTTGACCATTTTTGACCATATTTCAAAAACATTAACAATTTTTGACAATTATCAACTATTTTTCAAAATTTTGATAATTTTAAACAATAATTGTCAATTTTTGTCAGTTTTTGACAATTTTTGACAATTATTGGCATCCCCCTCCTTCTGATGCGTCGTTAGAAAGCCCGTAGGAAATGCTTTCCAACGGTCTAAGTCATAATTATACAGGGTGTAACAATAAAGCAGAAAAATTTATTTGACAACAAAAATAACAATTAATTGTGGAACGATACTTCGCTTTGAAAGTGCAAGTACGGTCCTTATTTAAGTTTTTGACCATTTTTGACAATTTTTCAAAATTTTAGACCATTTTTCAAAATTATTGACCATTTTTAATAATTATTGACAATTGTTGACAATTATGGACCATTTTTCCAAATTTTTGACCATTTTTGACCATATTTCAAAAACTTTAACAATTTTTGACAATTATTGGACATTTTTGACAATTTTTCAAAATTTTTAACAATTATTGACCATTTTTTATAGTTTTTTAAAATTATGACCATTTTTGACATTTATTGACCATTTTTGACAATTTTTTACAATTTTTGACCATTTTTAAAACTTTTTTAAATTTTGGACAATTTTTAATAATAATTGTCCATTTTTGACAGTTTTTGACAATTATCGACCATTTTTGACAATTTTTAAAAAAATTTGACCATTTTTAAAATTTTTGACAATTATCGACCATTTTTCAAAATTTTAACAATTATTGACAATTATTGACAGTTTTTGACAGTTTTTGACAGTTTTTGACAGTTTTTGACAGTTTTTGACAATTTTAGACAATTTTTAACAATAATTGTCCATTTTTGACAATTTTTCAAAATTTTTGACCATTTTTCAAAATTATTGACCATTTTTTATAGTTTTTGACAATTATCGACCATTTTTCAAAATTTTAACAATTTTTGACAATTATTGACTATTTTTGACAGTTTTTGACAAAAATTGTCCATTTTTAACAGTTTTTGACAATTTTTGATAATTATTGACCATTTTTGACCATATTTCAAAATGTTTGACAATTTTCAAATAATTTTATTTGATTTTTAATCTGATAAATTGTTAAATATTCACCAATTGAGTTAATTCGGAGGGCGTGGTTTGAATAAATAAGCTTGCGAAAAAGATTCCTTTTTTGCGCTAGAGCGTGAAGTAACAATCCTCGGCATTTGTCGACTTTACGATTTCATTTGAATATTAGTAATTAGTCATTTTACGCGCGACTGTAGAAAAAAATGTTTTTGAGACACTCTCTATTGTTTAAATTATAAATATTCTTCACGCTAACACCGTCTATTTATAATTTTTTTTTATTTAGGAACACTAAAACAAGAAATTTAAATTCAACTGTAAAAAATCAGATGTAAAAGTGTACAGTAGGAGTAACCTTGGCGACTAGTGAGCGATACTAGAGCAATATTTACAAACCTTTGTTTTATAACAAACGGATTGGAACAAAATTACAATTTTATACAGTGACTAAAAAAAGTATTGGTCATGAATTATTTCACTTAATTTGGGGTCCTATGTACAAAAGTGCACATAACGTGTATGCAGGAAGGAGCAGGTTAAACAACTGATAAAATAAAATTAAAATAAAGTAGCTACTGTATTAGTTTCCTCTGAAGAAATTAAAGCGAAATTAAAATTTACGTAAATAAAAGATCATCTTATTCAGGATTTAAAATGGCTTGCATGTAGTGGTTAACCTGTTTCAGGTAATAAAAACATACTTGTAGAGAGATAAGTTGTCATTGTCATAACGTCTAATATGGTGTCAAACACTTAAATATTTTATATTATATTTTTTGTCATACTTACGAAATCGAGGAATGTATTACAAATGTTGAAATATGATAAGGAGAATAACAGCACATGCATACCAACTAAAGGATGTCGTCAAGAAGGAGCACTTTCACCACTTTCGTGGAATCTTATTATGGATCTCTTGATTTGCAGGTTAAATGATTGAGGACGACCTAGTGATTATCAGCAATGGGAAATTCCCGGAGATAATTACAAGAAGCACTACGAATTGTGGAAGACTGGTGCCTTACAGAGGACCTTTCAGTTTATCCAAATAAGACCAAACTAGTTGCTTTTACGAATAGCCCTCATAGGTAGAGTACAACTATTCGGAGAAAAACCAGAAATATCTAAAGAAGTTTAATATATGGGAGTGACAAACAGAATTGGAAGACACACCTGGAAAAAATTAGGCAATTCGGCTTTTTTGCCTCTGTAGAAGAGTTATGGACAAGACCGGGGGAATACGACCCGAGGTGGTTCACTGACTTTACACAACTGTGATAGTGTCAACGATCCCCTATGGAACGATAGTCTGATGAACGAAGACAGAAGTGTCTTCTGCAGTGAATATCCCATGCAGGAGTTCCCCAGAGATGACGAAGGGGCCGAGACTGGACCAGTACTGGGAAGACCAGCTTTGGCGTACCTGTATAGGGCCATGCAAGTGCCAGGTCGCTTAACCCAGCCTTGGCCATGCCTATGATAATCCAAGCTTGGGCCAAGATTGTCTGAACTAGCCTTAGCCATGCCATTGATTACCCATGCTTGGACCAGGGCTGGATAAACCAGCCTTGGCAAAGCACATGATAACCCAAGCTCGGGCCAGGGCTGGATAACCCAGCCGTGGCCGTACGATGGTGATCCAAGCATGGACCAGGGCTGGCTAACCCAGCCTTGGCCATGCCAATGATAATCCAAGCTCGGGTTAGGGCTGGATAACCCAACCGTGGCCGTACGATGGTGATCCAAGCATGGTCCAGGGCTGGATGACCCAGCCTTGGCCATGCCAATGATAACCCAAGCTCGGGCCAGGATCAAATGAAAAAATAGGAGTGATAACAGCAGTGAGTAACTTTTTAACTGGAGCAAAAGGCAGGGAAGGTGGACGTGCTCAGCGCAACAAATAAAAATAAGTTAAAGTATATGAAAGAAAATGGTTTTTAATAAATTACTTATATATTTGCGTATAATAAAAGAATATATATATTTAAGAATATTATTATTCAAGAATAAATAAATAAATATTAACAGAGTTTCTGTTAATATGTGTGTACCATTATTAATTCCATTGTTTAATTAATAGCCAATAATTAGCATTTAATTTTGGGCCAGTATTCGTAAACAAGGATGGCCCAGTTCTGGCAATCGTGCCTGGCCCACTCCAGGCAACCAAGCTTGATCTAGCCCTGGCAATTGTCCTGGTAACCGAACTTGGTCCATTCCTGGCAACCGAACCTGGTCCATTCCTGGCAATTGAGCCTAGCTCACTCCTGTTACTTGAGCATGGCTTAGTCCTGGCAACCAAACCTGGTCCAGTCCTGGCAACCAAACCTGGTCCAGTCCTGGCAATCGAGCCTGGTCCAGTCTTGGCAATCGAACCTGGCCTAGTCCTGGCAACCAAGCTAGGACTAGTCCTGGCAACCAAGCCTGGCCCATCCTTATCACTCCAGACTTCTACCAACGCTGGGCAAAGCCTGGGCCAAGCTCGGGCCCGTGGTACTTTCCTCTATGGGATATCTACTGCAATTCAAAGACAAGGTCGACTTGCTATTAACGGGGCAATGAACAGCATTAGGTCGGCATCAATGGAAGCAGTGCGAAGGCAATGATCGTGATCCTCAGGATGGAATCGGAAGGCTGATGACAACCAGTGGCGGCTCCTCGAAAGAGGCTAAGGAGGCTCGGCCTCCTCACCAATTTATCCAGCAAATAGCAATTACTGATCAATTTTGACAATTATTGACCATTTTTGACAATTATTGATCAATTTTGAGAATTTTTGACAATTTTTCCAAAATTATTGACAATATTTGACCATTTTTCAAAATAATGACAATTTTTAACCATTTTTGGACAGTTTTTGACAATAAATGTCCATTTTTGACAGTTTTTAACAATAATTGAAAATTTTTAACAAGTTTTCCAAATTTTTGACCATTTTTGACAATTACTGACCAGTTTTCCAAATTTTTGACTATTTTTGACCATTTTTTCAAAATTTTTGCAAATTTTTCAAAACACAACAATTTTTGACATTTATTCAAATATTTTGACATTTTTAACGATTTTTGACAATTATCGACCATTTTTCGAAATTTTTGACCATTTTTCTAAAAATTTTGACAATGATTGACCATTTTTTGACAATTATTGACCATTTTTGACAATTATTGATCAATTTTGAGAATTTTTGACCATTTTTGACAAGTTTTCAAATATTTAGACAATCTTTAACGATTTTTAACAATTATTGACCATTTTGACTGTTTTTCAAAATTAGTGACAATTTTTAACCCTTTTTGGACAGTTTTTGACAATAAATGTCTATTTTTGACAGTTTTTAACAATAACTGACAATTTCTCACAATTTATCATAATTTATGACCATACTTTCAAAATTTTTGACAATAATTGACAATTGTTGACAATTATAGACCATTTTTCCAAATTTTTGACTATTTTTGACCATTTTTACAAAATTTTTGACAATTTTTCCAAAAACTTAACAATTTTTGACAATTATCAACTATTTTTCAGAATTTTGACAATAATTGTCCATTTTTGAAAGTTTTTGACAATTTTTCAAAAATTTTGACCATTTTTGACAATGTTTTCGAAATTTTTACAATTTTTGACCATTTTTTCAAAATTTTGACAATTTTTCAAATATTTTGACAGTTTTTGAAAATATTTGACAATTATTAACCATTTTTTCAAAATTTTGACAGTTTTTAACAATTATTGACCATATTTCAAAATTTTTAATATTTTTTAACAATTATTGACCATTTTTGACAATCATTGACTCATTTTTGACATTTTTCTAAAAGTTTTGACAATTATTGACCATTTTTGACATTTTTCTAAAAGTTTTGACAATTATTGATCATTTTTGCCAATTATTAACCATTTTTAACAAAAGTTTTCGACAATTTTTGATAATCATTGATCATATTTGACAATTTTCTAAAACTGTTGAGTTTTTGACAATTTTTCAAAAATTTTGACCATTTTTCAAAAAATTTGACAATTTTCAACAATTATTGATCATTTTTGACAGTTTTGACAGTTTTTTTATAAGTATTGACCATTTTCTCAAAATTTTGACAATTTTGACAATTTTTCAAGAAATTTGACAATTTTCAACAATTATTGATCATTTTTGACAGTTTTGACAGTTTTTTTATAAGTATTGACCATTTTCTCAAAATTTTGACATATTTTGACCATTTTTCAAAAAATTTGACAATTTTCAACAATTTTTATGTCCAGCCTCCTCTCTTAAAAAGTTCACGAGCCGCCACTGATGACAAACCCGAACAATGATTGAGATGGATATAATGATTCAACTGGGTCAACTCTAGATAAACCCAAATTTCAAATGAGTTTGGAAATAATGACACCAGGTAACTGATTTTTGTAGAGCACCTCTAGAGAACACATCTTTGGTCTTCATGACAAAATATCTGTTTTCTCGGGAAGCTCAGTCAAGAATACTGCCCCAGGGGCCAGATATTTTGTCTTTGTCACTGCAGTGACAGACTAACCAAGCAAAATAAATACGAAATATGTATTCTCTCGGGAAGTCTTACTCCCCCAGTCAAGAATGCAGCACCAGAGAACATATTCACTTAGTGAGTGAATACCATCATCCCATCCAGGGAACAGGTGATGCATCCAGGTAATCCTGGAGACATCATCTGGTTCACAGATGGTTCTAAAACAAACCATAGTCTTTAACACTTTGTGCACTTTTGCAGGTACATAAGAAACTAAGGTCTATTGGTGTTCCAAGATTAATTGGTATAACCAATATTTTTGTTACATCCTGTATATCAGGGACGCAATGTTTTGGAGACGCGAGAGATTTAAAAAATTCTGAGCCGTTTCAGACTTGGTTGAATAAGTTTTCTATCTTAAATAACAAGACAAAAGCCATAAAGTTAGTGAAAACCATGAATTAGTTATGATACAATAATTGAATTAAAGAGATTAAAAAATATTGATTTTTGGAATATATGTTTGATTTCATACACCTAAAACAGCTGTCCATTGTTTATTTTTACCTTCTCCTTGTCTTTTATACACACATTTCGTTCGGTAATTGTTTAAATAAATATTAAACATAGTCGTAAATCAATAAACTGAAATTTCGATGTACTTATCTATTATATGAATAGAGGTTATTATTTTTATAATAAACATATAATATAGTCACTGTGTTATACAGGAAATTTCGAAATTTTTATTGAGAGGTTTGAAGGTCGATTAGTGTTTTTCAATTCAAAAATTTAGATAGCGATTAAGAGCGCGAATTTTGAGTTACAGAGAGTAGGTGAGGGGTGAGGAAAGAAAGAATCTTAGTACAGCCTCGGTTCGTATTCAGTTCAGTCATATAAAAAGAACAATTAACTTTTTCGAAGCAACTCACATAATCTAAGTTAGACGTTAAATTGGATGAAATAACGTGGCATTGTGTGTTTTCGATCCTCTCAGACTGAATTCATTGTTCCTAAGTGTTTTTGTTTTTATGTGGAAGAGGCCGAAGAGGATGGGAAATGGTCCAATTGCAGGCTATCTTCTCTTTTTCTGTATATTTGAATGCTTTTGTGAATTAACGAGTCATCTTGCGACCTTTTCAGTCAAATTGATGGTTTTTTTAGTGAATTGGAGCTTGGTTGACCGTTTCGGAGTGTTATTACTGGAATTGTGCGTTATTGGATGAAATGAATTCGGATTATGTGTTTTCGATTGTTTTAGACTGAATTCAGTGTTTTTATTTGTATTTGTCTGTATTTGAGTCGATGATCATAGAAAACGGTTCAATTGCACGCTAATTTCTATTTTTAGGTATATTTGAATTGTTTTGTGAATGAACGAGTCATTTTGCATCCTTTTTAGTCAAATTGAGGGTTTTTGAGTGATTTCGAGCTTCGTCGACCGTTTCGGAGTGTTATTACGTTAACTTTGAGTTATTGGATAAACTAATGTCACATTGTGTGTTTTCGATTGATTTAGACTGAATTCAGTGTTCTTATTTGTTTTTGTCTTACATTGAGTAGAAGATGATGGAAAACGGTCCAATTGCACGATAATTTCTGTTTTTAGGTATATTTGAATGGTTTTGTAAATTAACTAACTTAAAATTGGTAAAAAGAATTCAGCTATTATATGAAAAGGCTGATATAGAAAAGATTTAGCTTGGATCCCATTCCTAGTAGACTATAGTATTGTTAGAATGTAATACAAAATATTTATTTTCCTAGAATCATTAATAAAAGTGACGTTTTTTTAATTGATTTTCGTACATAAAATATGTATTTGTTAAAAAATTTGAAAAAGTGACATTAAAGTGAGATAAAGTAGCTTTTTAACGCTAATTTTAAATATTTCCGCTACTGGCTCTGCAGATTGCACTCACCTATCATTTTACTTAGCGTTTTGTCATCATGACAAACATAAACATTCAAATCGACGCCATTCTTAGTCCATTTAGAGCAACCTAAATAACACATTTTTTGGTTTTTGCATGCACGTAGAAACAATATTGTATGCAACAAGTGCATAAAGTGTCTTTTTTCACTCATGGAAGCCTGCGGCTTATGCGTCAATTTTTCCATTCGTGAAAAAAGCAACACTTTATGCACTTGTTGCATAATAGTATTTTATGCAACGATCATGTAATGATAGCCATTAAGACACGAGCATGTTGTAGGATACGAAACGAGCCGCAGGCGAGTTTCGTATATAATATGCGAGTGTATTAATGGCCATTACATGAAAGTTGCATACAATATTTTTTCTACTCCGATTAATAAGAATTATTTAATTAATAATTATCATATATAGTTACTTTTGAAAATCAAAATTATTTGACAGCTGTCAAATTAAGTGTCACCTAATATAATTAATTTCAGAGATGCCAACCTGGTATCCATGGCTATATTAAATATTGTGCGAATGTCGCATTCCTATTGGCTTAAAAATCTGTATCATAATGAAAATTTGTATCATAATGAATATCATTATGATACAGATTTTAGTCTTTTAGTAAGTATATTATAAAACAGGAGTAGAAAAATAACTATTATCTACGACCACCATTAAAATGAAGCATTTACAAACTCATATAAATACGTGAAATTACATTTTTCTACAACTGCTATGAAAAGTGACGTATTTCTTATACCTTACTTAATTTCAAAACCAAATATTGCTCATACTGAGAGAAATATTATTTCTCACGGCACTTTGCCCACGCCACATACATTTATATGGAGAATCAAATAAAATCGACAAAAACTTAGTAGGCTACTGTCATCTTTAAATACCTACTTAGTTTTCACAAAACTGTCAGATTATATTAAAAGTTTTTAAATTCTAAAAGGTAGTTTCAATCGTGCTTTGATAAAAATCCCAATTTTTATCAAATATTAGTTTATCAAGACCAGTCGAACTCTATACTGAAATGGAGACAGAATATGCACCGTATATGAATCAACCCTCAACTTCTACTAATAATATAACGGAGAATTTAGTAAAAAGAAATAACGTTCCCGATTTGACCATACAAAATTGTACAAACTTCACCATAATTTTAAATAAAATTATTAAACAGTTTAAAGATAGGATACTTTAGTGTTATTTTTGTTTATCTATATTTGTCATGTAACGGGTACGATTTGACACTATTTTCAGTATATTATATTACCGCACTAGTGCGTTTTTGAATACATTACCGCACTAGTGCGATAATAAGAATCAAGAAAAATATTAATACCAGAATTAAATATTCATTTTATATTATGTAGCTTAGGGTACATATAATTGTCTTCGCTTGAACTCATTTTTATAGATTTTTGTTCATTCAATTTTGACAATTTGTTGACATAACTAATTTATTTTATTTCCACAGCTTTGTTTGTCTTTGTTGCTATGGTCACAAAATATGATCTACAGTACCTTATGTTTGCAGCCAATATTATTAACAATACGTTGGATTGAAATATTTTTTTAGTGCGTTTCAACCCATTTTCCCGCACGCATTTTAGTTTTGAAAGTGTCACTTTCCCGCACTAGTGCGGGAAAGTAAAATTATGCAAATTTTGACCTTATTAGATAGTTTTTTACTTCGGAAGTTATAACTATTGTTACAACAGGTAAATAAATATTTACGAAATAGTCCATCAAATAAAATCTACATCTTTTCTAGCTTTTTGTTGCATTTTTAATTTTTGAAAATATAAAATATGAATATGAATGAAGATATTTTTACATAACCCTGTACATTATTTAAAGTAGTGTCACAAAACAACTATCAAACCACCCGGGTTTGATATCAGTTGCTATGACAACCCAGGCGTGTAATTGTTACTAAAACGTCAAAGATGTTCAAATAACTCCACTGGACCGGCAATTTTAAGTAATTTACAGAATGCAACAAATTGTGTTTTTAATATCAATATTTATAATAATTAGTAGTTTTTAGTTAAAGTTTTGTATATGTATGTTGGAATAAAATAATTTTTGAAAAATGGGTTGGTATACTTTTTTGTATATACGGTCTTCCCCGCCCTTGACCGCTTGCCCGGGTCAACTGCAGTCGCGTGCGGGAAAGTATCACTTTCTGCACTTGTTAGGAAAATAACTATTTAAAATAGAATTTTATGATATACTTTTAATAATACTAATAAACAGTTGAAGATAAAATTTTGTACGTAACACGTGGGATAGGAATTATCAACGCACTTGAGTGAATACACGACTCGGCCTACGGCCTCGTCGTGCATACTTCACATGCGTGCGTTAATAATATCCCACTAATTACGTAAATAACTATTTACTAACCATAAAAATAAATATTAAGTTACTTTACATGCACTCTCTAAATTTTTGCAGTTGTAGAATAGTATAGTGTGCAACATGTTGTACTTTCCCCTCTAGTTGCACGATATACAATTGATACATACGTCTGAAGCGTGCGAAAAAGAACAATGCTTTTTAAATGGGAAAATCATTATGACACTCTTTTCAATGTGAAACATAAACATTGTCACAAATGGTTAAAATTTTTGAAAAATTGTCAAAAATGGTGAATAATTGTCAAAGACGGTCAATAATTGTCAAAACCAATCAAAAATCGTCAAAAATTATCAAAAACTGTCAAAAATTGTTAAATATCTAAAAAAATGGTCAATGATTGTCAAAATTTTTGAAAAATTGTCAAAACTGGTCAATAATTGTTAAAATTTTGAAAAATTGTCAAAAATGGTAAATAATTGTTAAAATTTCGAAAAATGGTCAATAATTGTCAACATTTTGGAAAAATGGTCAATAACTATAAAAAACTGTCAAAAATGGTCAATAATTGTTAAAAATTGTCAAAAATGGTCAATAATTGTCAGAACCTGTCAAAAATAGTCAATAATTGTAAAAATTTTGAGAAATGGTCAAGAATTGTTAAATATTTTGAAAAATGTACAATAATTGTCAAAATTTTTGAAAAATTGTCAAAAATGGTCAATATTTGTCAGAAACTGTCAAAAATGGTCAAAAAGTATTAAATATTTTGAGAAATGTACTATAATTGTCAAAATTTTGAAAAAATGGTCAATAATTATAAAAAACTGTCAAGAATGGTCAATAATTGTTGAAAATTGTCGAAATTTTTGAAAAATTGTCAAAATTTTTGAAAAAATTGTCAATTGTGTATTTACAAAATGACTCAATGGCCACTCTCGCACCGTGCCGTATTATAGTGACCACAGCGGACGAAAAATACTTGCCTTCAAAAATAGCCGATTTTTCATTTGGAAATTAGTAGGGTACTTAAAATGTCATTTTTTGTAAAGGTCAAAGAAAAAATGTAATATGCACCTCGTCTGCTTGCTAGTCTCATCTATCAACTTGCAGGTTCGACGATAATAGATAGGTTTTCTATTAGGACATAAATAACTATTTTCGTCGACCTTTACAAAAAATGACATTTTAAGTACCCTACTAATTTCCAAATGAAAAATCGGCTATTTTTGAAGGCAAGTATTTTTCGTCCGCTGTGGTCACTATGATACGGCACGGTGCGAGAGTGGCCATTGAGTCATTTTGTAAGGACACAATTGACAATTTTTTCAAAAATTTTCACAATTTTTCAAAACTTTCGACAATTTTCAACAATTATTGACCATTCTTGACAGTTTTTTATGATTATTGACCATTTTTTCAAAATTTTGACAATTATTGTACGTTTTTCAAAATATTTAACACTTTTTGACCATTTTTGGCAGTTTCTGACAATTATTGAAAATTTTGAAAATTATTGTACATTTTTCAAAATATTTAACAATTTTTGACCATTTTTCAAAATTTTTACAATTATTGACTATTTTTGACAGGTTCTGACAATTATTGACCCTTTTTGACAATTTTCAACAATTATTGACCATTTTTGACAGTTTTTTATAGTTATTGACCATTTTTCAAAAATGTTGACAATTATTGACCATTTTTCGAAATTTTAACAATTATTTACCATTTTTGACAATTTTTCAAAATTTTGACAATCATTGATCATTTTTTAGATATCAATCGACAATTTTTGACAGTTTTTGATAATTTTTGACGATTTTTGATTGGTTTTGACAATTATTGACCGTCTTTGACAATTATTGACCATTTTTGACAATTTTTTAAAAATTTTAACCATTTTTGACAATTTTTATGTTTCACATTAAAAAGAGTGTTATAATGATTATCCCATTTAAAAAGCATTGTACTTTTTAGCACTCTTTTGGGTGTTATAATGAAACTTCCATTTAAAAAGCATTGTTCTTTTTCGCACGCTTCAGACGTGTGTATAAATTGTATATTGTGCAACTAGTGGGGAACGTACAACTTTTCCCACATGTTGCACACTATACTATTCTACAACTGCACAAATTTAAAGAATACATGTAAAGTAACTTAATATTTATTTTTATGGTTAGTAAATAGTTATTTACGTAATTAGTGGGATATGGACATTACTAACGCACGCATGTGAAGTTTGCGCGACGAGGCCGTAGGCCGAGTCGTGTATTCACTTAAGTGCGTTGATAATTCCTATCCCACGTGTTACGTACAAAATTTTATCTACAAATGTTTATTAGTATTATTAACAGTATATCATAAAATTTTATTTTAAATAGTTATTTTCCTAACAAGTGCAGAAAGTGATAATTTCCAGCACGCGACTGCAGGGCAAGCGGTGAAGGGCGGGAAAGACACTTTACGCATTTGTTAGAAAAATGGTCAATAATTGTCAAAATTTTTGAAAAATTGTCAAAAATGGTCAATAATTGTCAAAAATGGTCAAAAAGTGTTAAATATTTTGAAAAATGTACAATAATTGTCAAAATTTTGAAAAAATGGTCAATAATTATAAAAAACTGTCAAGAATGGTGAATAATTGTTGAAAATTGTCGAAATGACTACTACGAAAAATACTTGCCTTCAAAAATAGCCGATTTTTCATTTGGAAATTAGTAGGGTACTTAAAATGTAATTTTTTGTAAAGGTCGACGAAAATGGTTATTTATGTCCTAATAGAAAACCTATCTATTATCGTCGAACCTGCAACCTGATAGATGAGGCTAGCAAGCAGGCGAGACACTAGACAGTTTTTCGCCGAGGTGCATATTACATTTTTTCGTCGACCTTAACAAAAAATTACTAATTTCGGAATGAAAAATCGACTATTTTCGAAGGCAAGTATTTTTCATCCGCAAACACTTTTCGTCCGCTGTGCAAAAGATGTTTCATCTGGGGCATCACGAATAAATCTGTATATTTTAACTCGACTAAATACTCTAGATTTTTTCGCTCTATACCCAACGCTTTGTTTTTTCAAAAATGCAATAAGCTTCGGAAATTTGGATATGTTAACGTTTTAGCGGACGAAAATTTCATTTTTGTATTGGTCGACAAAAATAGTATATTTCATTAGGAGTCTGGAAATGAGGATTTTTCCGTGCGCGTGTGAGGCGAAGCCGAACACGGGAAGTCATGCAAGCACGGAAAAATTCATTTCCGGACGTGTAATGAACGATACTTTGTATTATACTTATCTGAATCCGTCTGCTTCAACATCTTTAGTTCTAAAGAATTGAATACCTAAGGGACTAAACTTCTACAATAATACAAATTTTACAATAAATGTTACTATTAATACCAACGATTCCTGAATATACTAATTATGATGTTGTTTTCAGAAAAGTGTTATAAATAAATAATTGTTTTTTCTTATAATTAATTTCAATTGTATTTTTTTATTTAGCTCACCGAAAAGAAATCGGTGATCGGGAAATATTTTCCGTGCGCTGTTCTGAAAATGCCACCTTTACGTCTTTGTAAAAACAAATGAAAACAAGGTGTTTTCAGATAAGTCTAATAAAAATATTTTATTTCACATTCTATCAAGGACATGATCTGTGAATGGACCTTAAAAATTTTACAAGAAATTTTTTGCAGTATTGAAGTTCAAAATATTATTGATTGTCCAGTTGTCGAATTTTTTCGTTAGTGTGAAGATAGGAACCACAATTTAAAAAACTCAATTGGTCTTGATGACGGTAGCTGGAGTGCTACCAAAAAGTTCATTTCAAAATTATAAAAAATATTGTGGTTTGATTTCCCAAAATAAATAACAAAAAGAATAAGGAATACACCACAAGCAGCATACAGAAAATATGGTCAAAGTTGAAGAGTACTAAAAGAAGATTGGACACTTCCTCTTTATTGGTGGAAATGCATTAATTACTGATTTGAATGCTATTGACGCAGAAAATATGGAAAATAATACAATGTGTAGTGAAATTAACATTTCTACAAATTACAAGAGTTGTTATATTTTTATAGTTTTTGTTACAAAAAAACAAAAAACAGAGCGAGAGCTTAAGGGCCTTTAGACCATGGGATTTTTTATTTGATTTTGACAAATCGGATAAAACCGTCACTTTGTATTCGTTTACATTGTTCGATTTTCAATTTGATTTGGTCCGACTGATTTTGCATTCGAGTTTTGCAAAATAGAACCGTTTCTATTTCGGTTCGATTTTTCATCTGGTTCTTGCGATTAATCATGCGCATTGTGCATTATTTGTTGTTTATTACATTCTTATAGGATATGAACGAAAAGAGAATTATAAATTTTGGTTAGTTTTTTCTTGACATTGACATCTCCACACTTACAAAATCTATTTTTCTGAACACAACCAAAAAGCAAACAACTTAAAATTTGTAAAAACAAAATCATATCCTTACATATTCTATTTCTATTGACATGGATGACAGTTGACATTTTCCAAGTCGAATCGAAAATCAGACAAATGTAAACGGTAATATTTAGAAAGGTCCAAGTTCGCTTTGATGTAAAATCAAATGTAAGATCAAATGTAAGATCAAATGTAAGATCAAATGTAAGATCAAATGTAAGATCAAATGTAAGATCAAATGTAAGATCAAATGTAAGATCAAATGTAAGATCAAATGTAAGATCAAATGTAAGATCAAATGTAAGATCAAATGTAAGATCAAATGTAAGATCAAATGTAAGATCAAATGTAAGATCAAATGTAAGATCAAATGTAAGATCAAATGTAAGATCAAATGTAAGATCAAATGTAAGATCAAATGTAAGATCAAATGTAAGATCAAATGTAAGATCAAATGTAAGATCAAATGTAAGATCAAATGTAAGATCAAATGTAAGATCAAATGTAAGATCAAATGTAAGATCAAATGTAAGATCAAATGTAAGATCAAATGTAAGATCAAATGTAAGATCAAATGTAAGATCAAATGAAAAATCCTATGGTCTAAATGCACCTTTACAATAATTTTATATTAGTTTTTGTATCTTTTTAAATATGTGAAATTTCGATTGAAAAGTTTTTGATTGTTCAGTAAAATTATAAAGGAGAAACAGATTTTTGTGATTAGTTATTTAGGGACTGAAATTGGCAATTTTTTTTAACTTCTAGAACATTGATGGTGAATCAAATAAGCGTGACTTGTGTAATGTAATACCTACATATTTTCTAAAAAATGGCTGAGTCAATTAAATTTGTTTACTACATCTTTTTAATAATTATATTTATATAAAAATACTAAGAAAGCAAAATAACGAACCTCAGGTAACCTACTTGTGAAAAATGTGCTGATATATTCTTATCAAAATAATATCAACTTTGCACTTTAATATATTTTATTTCAACATAATTTCAAAACGAAAATTACCCAATTTAATGAAATTTTATAAATGGGTATTATTGGGTCCAGAACTTGAGAGATAGGATAGTTTTTATCTCGATAAAAGACCCTCAATATATTTTATCGCAGATTTAAGGATTTTTTTGTCGAGTTTTGGGAATATGGTAGAAATGTAGCAGCAGGGGGTCCACCGGAACCAGCAAAATTTTGAAAGTGGTCTAAGCGGAAAAAAAGTTTGGGAGCCACTGATCTAGGACATTGATCAGATGCAAAAATAAAATCGGGTGGCGCGTAGACTAATTGGATAATTAGGTGATTGTCGATCATAAGATTAAACGATTATTCTGTGTATAAGTTTTCATATCCTATCTACAGGATGTACCAATCTTACGACAAATTTCGGTATAAGGGTTATTTCAAGAGATAACAAAAAAAATGGTAGAAATTAGTAGATGTCTTTAAGGTCCATATTTTGAAATTATCTCGAACTATACAGAATGTTGAATAGCTCCTGAATTCGGATTGCTTATAATTTTTTGAAGCTTTTGAGTCTTTAATGGTGACGAATCAGCTTTTTTTCTGTGCCCAAAAGGAAATAGCGTTTTAGCCAAAAAGGGATCCAAAACGGTTTACAATAGAGTTGGTGCAGATGAAGAGGACTGCTTAACAGTTATGATAACAGGTATCTTTTTTAAATGATACATATTCCATTTGTTTTGATAAACAATACTTGAGTAATTTTTAGGGAACGCGTCTGGTGAGATTGCACCTCCCATGGTCATGTTCAGCTATGAGCGAATACCTAAACACATAGTTCAACAAATACCAGATGGTTGGGGAGTTGGAAAGTACGAGAATGGTTGGATGACCTCCGAGGCATTTTTTGAATACATATCTAATGTATTGTATCCTTGGCTGGTCAAAGAAGAGATACAATTTCCTGTCATCTTGTATTTGGATGGTCACAAGTCGCACATAACTCTTCATTGAGCGAGTTTTGCAGAGACAAATCTATAATTTTGATAAGTTTACTTCCAAATTCAACCCATTTCGATCGTTAAAAGTGAACTGGAAGCTAGCAATTTCCAACTGGCGAAATCAACATGGGGAAAAATTTTAAAAAGAGAAAACTTCGCTCCTGTTCTTAAAACCGCATTGGATAATATTAACAATTTAAAAGACATTTTTGCTGACGCATTTAAAACTTGTGGCCTTTTTCCATTTAATGTGAATAATGTGAACTACACAAAGGTTCTGAATAATGATTTTGCCGGACCGGAAAGTGATCAAGATAAAAAAACTGAAAACGCTGAAATTATTGGACATCTACGATTTTTAGAAAACCATATTTCTATAGAGACACTCAGTTCAAGGAGCGAACTGTTTATACAAAATTTTGGTTACGGATTTATTGAGAGAGTGGGTTACAATTTCAAATGGAAGAAAGAATAGTAGAAAACTTGGTGATAGACGTTCAAGAAGGCCTAGTTCTAGATGAAGGTTGGGGTGCTCAGTTAACTGAAGAAATAGATATACCTGCAAATGAATTAAACAATGAAGCAGAAATTGCTATTGAAGAAACCAATCAAAATACTCGTCAATTTATTAATATACCTCCAGAAATGATTGAGTCTACCTCTCGAAAGTCTAATGATATCATTAATGACAATAACAAGAATATACTTCCTAAAATGATTGAGCCTATCTTTCAAAACCCCAGTGCTACTATGAATGACAATAATGAAAAGATACTTCCAGATATGACTGAGTCTACCACTCAAAATCCTAATGCCATCATTAATGATAATAAGGAAAATATACCTCCAGAAATGATTGTTTAACCTGCAGAAAAAGCGCAAAAATGAAACTATAGAAGAAAAACAAGAGAATAAAGACAAAAAAAGAAGTGAATAAAGAAGTGATACAAGCATTGCAAGTAGGCGATTATGTAATAGTTAATTTTGGAGGAATATATTTTCCAGGTGTAAAAAATAAAAACCAGGCTTTTATAAGTACAATGACGTCAAGCGGTTGGCAAGAGACAACAAAGTGTCTCTAATATGGGTGCCGGCACATGAGGGTATTGCAGGTAATGAAATGGCGGACCAGTTAGCTAAAGAAGGCTCTAAAGGAGACTTCATAGGTCTGGAACCGTTTTGTGGAATCACAAAAGATTGCATAAGAGGGGAAATCGGGAACTGGCTAGGTAGGAAACACCAATTCAAATGGAGGGTGACACAAGGGCACCTTCATACAAAGAGTTTACTGAACAAGGTAGACAAGGAACTCTCAACCAGGCTACTGAAACTGGGTAAGAGACATTTGAAGACAGTTACCGACCTGGTGACTGGACACTGCACCTTGAGGAAACATCTGTACTATATGGGCAAAGTTAGTGAACCTATGTGCAGAAAATGTGAACTTGATGATGAAACACCTACTCACATACTCTGCTTCTGCGAGGACTTACAAGAACTTAGACGGAAGCACTTTGGAGAGGAAGTTATACAACCATCACAACTACTGAAAATCCCTCCAGTCAAACTAGTGACCTTTATAGAAGACACGAAGCTTCTGGAATGGAAGTAGATAACATGGGAAATGGTACAAAGATTCAGATCAAGTGCCTGGGATGATGAGCACAACCCAAAATTATGAAAGAATGAATGACGTCAAGCGGTATAAATAAATGGAAATGGCCCCAAGAGGTTGATGAAATTTGTTACGATTATGATGAAATTGTTAAGAAAATTTAGGTGCCCTAGGAAGTCAACAACAGAGGTATTTTTAAAGTTCCGGAAATAAACTAATTCCGGAAATACAATGTAATTCTATTATAATTTTATTTTGATCAAAAAATAAAATTTTGGTTTCTATTTTGCTTATTTTAAGTACTTGTGTTTCTGAAATTTAATGTCGAAAATAGGTACCTGACTCTGTCGAATTTATGTCAGAACATGGGAATTATATGTCGAATTTAGGTTCAGATGCAGTTCTAGATAAATACTCCACTTTTTTTATTTTATCTTCAAACTTGGGGACATATGAAATAAATACATAATTTTTGAAAGACCATTGAGCGTGTAAATGTTATTCAATTCAACAAAACGTTCAACACAAATATAACACGATCCAATACTTGGGCAGAACTGCTAATACTGTCTGATTTAGGTACATTTACCTCATATAATTATAATCATTATCATTAATATTCTTCTTATTACCCTAATAAACTACCAATAGTAACATCGCTGTCACGTTATTTTAATTCAGCAAACTTCTCTTCAAGTATATATTTTTGCAGATTAGGATGAACCTAATTTGACCGATTCGGGGTGTGTAGTTGGAATATATCTAAAATACGGAATTTTTAAAAACTATCATTGCAAGTTTACCATACTACCTTTAAGTTGTTATAAGTTATGTTACATCTAATTTACATTTTATTACACCAATTTCTAAGCATACAGACTAGAGAAGCAAATTGTTTGTCATTGTCATTGTCATTATAAACGTATTTTTTTATCAAGATTAATAAAAAACGCCTTTTCATGGTTCACTTATCTTTTTGTTTAATTAAATGCCACCGAGTTCCTGATAGAAAAACGTTTTTAAAAGAAAAGTCGCGGTTTAATATTCACTATTCTTCGAATCATTGATTGTATCTCTACACGTATATAGCGTTAAAGGCGTAACCTAAGTCAAGTTTTACTATAATTAGAATAATAATATTATACTAAGCGATGAAAAAATAATTCTTTAATGGTAAACGAATCAAAGAGATAGAAAATTGAAACTGGAACTAAATAGACCGAGGTCACTATATCGGTATTAAACATAATTATTAATGCTCGTTTTATTCACTTAATTTACGTACTGCGAGAAACAGTATTTGGGTAATTGTTACGACAGATCATTCAGAGACGTAATAGATTTTATTCAAGACATTTACAAAAATTTGATGGTTTTCTTTAAATAATGGAAAAAAACTACAATACGGCAACGTCGCTAGACTTTGTTTCGTATCGAAAAACAAAGTCACTCAGATAATTTTTTAACAAAAACAGGTGCCTATGAGTTGTACAGTACAAGATTTGCCTTGCTTTGCCACAACGTCTTCAACGGAATGTTGTGCAAAAACTCAATTGCATAGAGGTCGCTGAACGAGTGAATTCCGACATCACAAACATAAAACGAATAGGGCAAGTCCACGTTACGTCATCTGACAGTCGCCCTGAGATAAGCAAGCGTTTTCTGCACAACACGTGGTTCTTAATAGTTATTTGGTTTTGGTTTAGTGCTTTTTTTGATTGCTTAGGTATTTTAAAAGCTATATATAACGGTAAATATTGCAAACACACACTGACTTTTCTTTGACAGTTGTTGACGTTCATGAGATATTCCAAAGCACTCTATACGTAACAGATATTACACGTTCCAAAACAATCTATCACTAACAGAATATAATGCGCTTATTAGGAACTAGTTTCCTACTGCGCTTTAATCTCACAATTTCTGAAATGTTTATTGTCTTTTAATTTTTATCTGAGAATATCAATAATCTACAATTGTGCATAATGTTTGCCACTTAATCATAATTTCAATGAACATTTTGCAGTCCACTAATGTTTGTGCGTATTTTTCTCTTAGTCTAAATCATTATTTTTTGTTTTCCCTGTATTCCAGACAATGTTTTAAAAATTTTGTATCTGATTATGGATCTACAAGTCATGCAGAGCTTTTTATCAAGGATAATTTTTTTTGTGAAATGTAAGATCAACTTTTTCCCCATTTGTATACAACTTTTTGGGACACACTGTATACAAATATATTTTATGAACAATTTTTTGGTCTTGCCATGGGTTCTTGCCTCTCACCAATTTTATCAAATATTTACATGGAACATTTTGAATCCCAAATAGTAAATAATCAAAAAAGCTTGATGAAACCGTTCCTGGAGCGTGCACTTCACTGGATTCCATTTCTAGTGGACTATAAAATTGTTAGAATGTCATACAAATAGTTATTTGTGTATTTAGAGCGTAAAGTAACAGATTGCCGTTTGAGAAAGAATGTGCGATCTTTCGAAAGCGGCAATTTTATTTTACGCTCGAAAAACACACATAATATTTTCTACAGTCGCCCTTTTAATAATTAAAACAGTTTTAATATTATCTTAGGTTATAATAGGAGTGCTAGAATAATCGTCATTTTCGCTATTCATCATGATTAACCTTACAAAGATCTACTGACTAGGGATGTTAAAAAATAATCGATTTTTATATAATTCGATTATTATTTTCTTATAATCGATTTTTATAGTAATATTTATCGATTTTTAGTAAATTAATTTTATAAATTACGAGTTTAAATCGATTTTCGGAAACGGCTCGTATTATTTATTGACTATTTTTCAATTTTTACAACTTTTGACTATTATTGACCATTTCTCAAAATTTTGACAACTATTGACTATTTTACAAAATTTTAACAATTATTGTCCATTTCAAAATTAGTGACCATTTTTCCAAATTTTTGATTATTTTTGACCATTTTTCAAACAGTTTTTCAAACAATTTTCAACAGTTTATAACAATAATTGATAATTTTCAATCATTATTGCTAGTTTTTGACCATTTTTGACAATTTGACAATTTTTGACAATTTTTAAAAAATTTTAGATAATTTTTCAAAATTATTGACCATTTTTGATCATTATTGACAATTGTTGACAATTATGGACCATTTTTCCAAATTTTTGACCATTTATGACAATTTTTCAAAAATTTTAACAATTTTTGACAATTATCAACTATTTTTCAAAATTTTGACAATTTTTAACAACAATTGTCCATTTTGACAGTTTTTGACCAATTTTGATAGTTTTTGACAATTATTGGCCATTTTTGACATTTTTTCAAAATTTTTGACCATTTTTCAAAATTATTGACCATTTTTGATAGTTTTTGTCAATTCGCACGTCCTCTAAAAAACTGCCATAACACAAAAATCATAAATATTATCTAAATGTGCACTTTTTAGGATATCCTGCCCTAGGCTTTTAAATACACCACCAAATTAAAAAGTTATTTAATTATGACAAATAATTTTGGGACCACTATAGCATTGGTTAATCTAAAAAACTTCAAATGCTCATATCTCAAAACTGCTTTTTCCGTGTTACAGCAGTTTTTTTAGAGGACGTGCGAATTATCGACCATTTTTCAAAATTTTAACAATTTTTGACAATTATTGACCAATTTTGGTAATAATTGTCCATTTTTGACAGTTTTTAAAAATATTTGACGATTTTTAACCATTTTTTAAAGTTTTTGACCATTTTTGACAATTTTTCAAAATTGTTGACAATAAGTGTCAATTTTTAACAGTTCTTAACAATAATTGATCATTTTTGACCATTTTTCGAAATTTTAGACCATTTTTGATAATTATTGACAATTGTTAACAATTATTGACCATTTTTCCAAATTTTTGACAATTATTGACAATTTTTCAAACAATTTTTGACAATTATCAACTATTTTTCAAAATTTTGATAATTTTTAACAATAATTGTCCATTTTTGACCGTTTTTGACAATTTTTGGCCATTTTTGACAATTTTTCAAAATTTTTGACCATTTTTGATAGTTTTTGACAATTATCGACCATTTTTCAAAATTTTAACAATATTTGACAGTTATTGACCAATTTTGACAATAATTGTCCATTTTTGACAATTTTTAAAAATTGTTGACAATAATTGTCAATTTTTAACAGTTTTTAACAATACTTGATCATTTTTGATCATTTTAAATCATTTTTGATAGTTTTTGACCATTTTTGACCATTTTTGACAATTTTTCAAAATTTTAGACCATTTTTGATAATTATTGACAATAGTTAACAAATTTTTGACAATTATTGACAATTTTTCAAACAATTTTTGACAATTATCAACTATTTTTCAAAATTTTGATAATTTTTAACAATAATTTTCCATTTTTGACCGTTTTTGACAATTATTGGCCATTTTTGACAATTTTTCAAAATTTTTGACCATTTTTGATAGTTTTTGACAATTATCGACCATTTTTCAAAATTTTAACAATTATTGACCAATTTTGACAATAATTGTCCATTTTTGACAGTTCTTGACCATTTTTGACAATTTTTCAAAATTGTTGACAATAATTGTCAATTTTTAACAGTTTTTAACAATAATTGACCATTTTTGATCATTTTTAATCATTTGTAACGGTAAATGCCTGTACCCCACACTGCACCAGCTCGAAGGGCTCCGGCTAGAGACTCCTCTCAAGGGTGATTCGACCCCAAGTTTATGTCACACAAGGATAACAGAAGGGTTGTAAAAGTTGAGGGCGCCACTACCTTTTTAACGATAAAAACTACAAAAAACTAAGGCGGAAAAGGTAGAAACGCCTTGTAAAATTTAAATAAGTTAATAATAAAAGTTACTAAAAATCACCCCGGGCGATATCTCCCTCAACTTTTATAGTTGAGGATTTTAAAAAATGAAAGATACGAGTTAAAACAAATTTATTCTGCCACAGAAAATGAATAACGGAATTTAATAGAGGAATTTGTACTTTTATAGGTACTTAGCTTAGATGAAGTGGTTTCCTGGAGAAGAAGTCAGGTCTTGATCTGAACTGATGTGTTCTGTTCTAGGGCGGTATTTTGGGGTTCTATCCTTGGCTTTATATCCTCGGGTTGTATCCTAGGCTATATTCTTGGGGTTATATTCTAGCCTAGGGTTATATTGTTGGGTTTATATCCTCGGCGTTATATTCTAGCCTAGGGGCTGTGTTCTTGGGTTATATCCTAACCTAGGGGCTGTGCTTACCACAGCAAAATTCATAAGATAGGTACTTAAGATATGAAAGATAGCGAAAGATGATCTGTCTCCTTAGGCGGTCGATAACAGAAAGGGGTGTTTCACGTGGCGTTGTGCAAAAAATGGAAGCGTCCGTTGGCAGACGTCAATTGTCTTACGGTCAGGGTTGAAGAGTTTGGGATCACAGAACTATAATTGGAAGTGGCTAGTGACGACGAGCGCTAATTAAAAGGATTTATTCTGTAAAATCGAAACAGGTCGATAGACATGTTACACATTTTTGATAGTTTTTGACCATTTTTGACAATTTTTTACAATTTTTCAAAATTTTAGACCATTTTTGATAATTATTGACAATTGTTAACAATTATGGACCATTTTTCCAAATTTTTGACAATTTTTGACAATTTTTCAAACAATTTTCGACAATTATTAACTATTTTTCAAAATTTTGACAATTTTGACAATTTTTGACAATAATTGTCCATTTTTGACCGTTTTTGATGTTTTTGACAATCATTGGCCATTTTTGACAATTTTTCAAAATTTTTGACCATTTTTGATAGTTTTTGACAATTATCAACCATTTTTCAAAATTTTAACAATTTTTGACAATTATTGACCAATTTTGACAATAATTGTCCATTTTTGACAATTTTTGACCATTTTTGACAATTTTTCAAAATTATTGACCATTTTTGATAATTTTTGACAATTATCGACCATTTTTCAAAATTTTAACAATTATTGACCAATTTTGACAATAATTGTCTATTTTTGACAGTTTTTGATAGTTTTTGATAATTTTCGACCATTTTTTATAATTATTGACAATTTTTGAACATTTTTGGCCATTTTTGGCCATTTTTCAAAATTTTTACAATTATTGACCATTTTTCAAAATTTTAACAATTATTGACAGTTTTTGACAATTTTTGACATTTTTGAACAAAAATTGTCCATTTTTAACAGTTTTTGACAATAATTGACAGTTTTTGACAATTTTTGACCATTTTTGAACATATTTCAAAATTTTTGACAATTTTCATATAATTTTACTTGATTTTTAAACTGATAAATTGTTAAATATTCACCAATTGAGTTAATTCGGAGGACGTGGTTTGATTAAATAAGCGAGCGAAAAAGATTCCTTTTTTTGCGCTAGAGCGTAAAGTAACAATCCTCGGCATTTGTCGACTTTACGATTTCATTTGAATATAGTAATTAGTCATTTTACGCGCGACTGTAGAAAAAAGATATTTCGTTTCACATTTTGACAACAAATTTGTTGCAGTCTTAAACTTCAAAATATTATTGATTGCCTAGTAGTCTTCGTTAGTGTCAGAAACGTTGAATTAAAAAATATATAAAAGATTCTGGTTAAATTTCCCAAAATAATTAACAAAAAGAATAATGAATACACCACAAGGAACATACAGAAGATACCCTGTATAATTGTTGTTTCTCCACTGGAAAGTAAGAGATTGCCATTTAAATTTTTGTAGGTGGTGCATTATCGCTTATGTCATTTTAGTTCCCCTTCTCTACCCCAAAAGCAGTTTTGAGATTTTCGACATCAATTTTTATTCACGAGACATAAGTTTTAAAATTGACACATCGTATATTACATAAATAAATAAATATAATATAAAACTTCGAAAATAACTTACAGGAATTTGAACGAAAGTACCATTATGCAGAACCGGATGCGAATAGAGCGGAACCACCGGTACTCTTCCATTTTTAATAAAAATAGGTCCTTGTATGGGAGTCACGGGTACATGTATCGGCTCTTCGTCCTCATAATCGTAATCAATGATGGGATGTATGCTGGTTTTCGTATTAAAATCACCAACTTTAGTATACGTAGGCGGTTGGCCGGGAATTTGATTTGTAGGATTCTGAGGGATTTGGTTTTGCGTGCCTTGGCCTTTAGGAACTTGAAGTTGCGGTTGCTGCGCTTGCGTTGGCGGACGAAGGAAAGGATTATTCGGATATTCCTCGGCCAAGAAAGGCTTCTGAGGTTGGGGGTAGGAATAACCTTGCGGCGGTGGTTGGTACTGTTGGAAAGAATGGGCTTGATAGTAATTTGTCGGTGGAGGATTTGGTGTTGCCAGGAAAGGCGTTGAGTAGTTCAGCAGAGACATTTCGATAGTGTATTAGTGAAACCAAGAGAACGTCATCTTTCATTTGGAGATTCTGGTTGAAAGATCTAAGTCTGAAACAAATGAAAAATAGATTAGCTCTTTTATCTTCAATTTCTCACTTCCACCCTAGTCAATGTTTAAATTTTTTAAATCACTTCTAAATGGCGCTAAAATATATTCGAAGGGATTAAAAATAGTGGAATGTGCCGAATTTTTCCTTCCTTGTCGATAGAAATGTCAAATTTCACATTAGAAACGTTAGATTTTGCATGGTATCATCAATGCTATATTCCATTACACTTTTTTTGCATCTCAGTAGTCTGTGACAATTTTTTGACAATAATTTTACGACTATCGTGCCGAAGGTATAAGCAGAGACAACCCTGAGACGCACAAGTGCATAGGAAAATTAGTTTGGTGAGAACATGAGAAGAATTCTTTGTCTGATACATTGGAACTGCATAAATACGTCTTTGTTTAAAAGCACTCAAGGTAGAGGCAGGTGGCGGTAGTAGAGCTGCAATTCCATTGGCTGTTCTGTCCATTCTTATTCCGTGCATTTCGTGTATCGTGTATTCGCTGACATAGACATCTGACATTTGCTGTGTCGCCATATTTGGTTTATGTTTGTGTTGTTGTATCTGATTAGAATTTTAATTGTTTTCTTTTATTTTTTTCGTTATTTGTTACTTTATTGTTTTGTTTGAGTTATTTGACTTTATTAAAATTCCGACCAGTTTGATGTGCGTAGAAGTTAAGATGTCACGAAAACTTTGTTTGCTTTGTGGAAATAGGGAAGATGAGGTTGAGAAAATGCATTATTTTCCATCCAATTATGAAAAATAAGAATTTTTTTGGTCTTTTTAAAGTAAAAAATAATAATTTTAATGCGTTTATAGGTCAAAATTGTGACAAGAAGCGATGGGAATGAAGTACATGCCTGATTCAAATTAATATTAACAACATTAATGCCATAATTTGTTAATATAAATTTGTCAGTTTCTCAAATGCGGTAAAAATTATTTCAAAAAAGAAATAATTAAACTGATTCCTCTCTTAATCTTTGTTCTTTCTCCTTTCATTCTAATTTCAACAAAACTTCAAGTTTTCTGTATCTGGTTTTATCGCTAATGAACCTTCGGGTTACAAATATCATTAATTGGCACCATAATTTGTAAGTATGTTTAAGCTCTTTTTTAAGATCTATTATTAACACCCTTGCAGGTCCGATGACGGTTAAGTTAACCGAAATTAGTTGCCCTAATAATTTAACAATACATTCACGTAGTATCTTCTTTGAAACCGTAATTTGTACTTATTTTTGCAGTGTTATAATTTTTTGTGATTTGCATTGCAGGGGAAGCAATAATGCCTGTCACAGAAGCAGTTGCAAGTTAATCAGGGTTGCAAAGGAGCAAATGTACTCCTGATCCAATTAAGCGCTCTGTTTTTTGCAATATCAAAGGCCTCTTCTTTCTAAAATGAGGGCATCACCTAGAAAGATGCTCTTAATACGGATTGTGGAAAGTAAGGAGGCACATATTCGTAAACTTAAAACTTTTTGCACAAAAAGGGCTGCTGATATCAAAGCACTAACAGATATGATTTGCCTGTCACATGGAATTTGTTTACTGGGATGTCCAGACTTTCTGATATCTCAGTTACGATGTGCAAGACGAAGTCTTCATTTACAAGAAAATATTTTTTTCTAATTAAAAAATACTGTAATTTAATTATAATAATATAACGGTAATATGTTTACGCACTTTCATATTTGACGCTATATTTATAAATAAACAATTCTTTGTGTTGATTTGTATTGTCTTATTATTTTTTAAACAACTCTGAAGTACTGACGGTTTTTTAAGCCGCTCCGTAGTTCGCGCTCTTTTTTAAACAGTTCCGAGATCTAGGAACCCTCCTTACCTGCACTTGGGCGTCTCAGGGTTGTCTCTGGTATAAGCGATATAACCAAAAAAGTTTCTAATGGACTTAGAAAAGTCAGAAATTTGGCTGGAGACACATACATAGAAATAGTAGCTTGGCGTTTTGAATAGAGTGATGTTTTAGGGGGGTTCTCTGGTTTGATGGATTCAAAAAATCGATTTTTTTGCATAAATTGTTTTCCTAATATATAAAGAATATGGTGGTAAAGTGAATTTTAAAAATTCGAAGCCATTATAAAGATACAGCGGTTAGAAGAGGCAGGTATTCGGAGCGCTGAGCGATTATTTTTTGTCGGATTGATACCGACAAATACAGTATTCGCCAGCTAACTTGATGTCCTAAATGCTTTCTAGGGAGCTATTGACGCCGCCCATCCGATAACTGTAAACAGTGCCGTGCAAGTTCTGAGGATACGCTTTCTGTTACAAATTAACACAACTTGTACAATTAATAAAGTAAAGTCCGTCCGGAAATATATGATCCTAACTTAATAAATAATATTTAATTCTTTGTTATAATTATTGGTATATTGATTTTAATAGAAACGGATCTGCTTTATACCTGAATTCTGAGTACATAAATAATATTTTAACAATAAGGTACCCATTACAATAACATGTTATTTATCTAATTGAAAGGTTGAAAGCTAATGTTTAACTAAAAAACCAACTACCTATTCCAAAAAATTAAGGTTTAATTTGGCACGTAACATTTTAATCGTAGGATTATTTAATTCGCAGATATATAAAATAAGCTGTGCTAACTTGCTTGTGATGGCTTGCTGGCTTACCTGTTGCCTGGGATGTTTTAATTTTCACGTTTATTAAGGTATCTTCATCACTTTTTACTGTCTTAAAATAATTAAACACTTGACGAGTTTGTCCTTCAGTACATTTACGATTTTCTTCATTAACGGCTGATATTTTTACAAACACTTTATTGTACAAAGCAGAAACAATAACTGTGTGACGCTACGCTACTGAAAATCGTAACACCTGATAAGGTTCGATGCAATTGGCGTTTTTCAAAATTCTACCACCAATAGCTGCCGAGTAGGCACGGCACTATTACTCTGTCTCTCTCTCTTAGTTGGTAATTTCTGGGACATCAGGTTAGCTGGCGAATACTGTATACGCTTATACAAGAACAGACTAGTTTAAACAAGTTTAGAAAACAATTAGTGCAGTTATTTACGTTGTGAAATTTATTTTAGTCTTGGTTTAGCTTCGAAGAGCTCAACATCTACGAAAAGTTATTTTGAAACTCGTGATCAGTTATAAGTTATATAAGAAAAATATTTGGCACTAGGTATGTTTCTTGATCTGTCAAAGGCATATGACTGTCTTCTTATTATTTAAGCTAGAATATTACGGAATTAAAGGAAACTACTTAAAATGGATACAATCATATATAGAGAACAGAAAACAAAGGGTATGCATTAAGAATAATAATATTCAAAATATAAAGTCAGATGTATTAACAAATAATGTGGGAATTCCACAGGGAAGCATTGCTGGGCCATTGCTATTTATTATATACATGAATGATCTGTGCCAATATAATTTCAATTCCTACCAGTTTATAACTGTGTATGCAGACGACACTAGCCTTATAGTAGGTGGAGAAACATATCCAGAAGCCATTTACTTAATTACAGTTACCTGTAAATAATTGTCATATTAGTAAAGCGTGATCTAGAGACGTTATACTATTAAACGCTTTACAAAATTAGAAAAATAAATTTCCAAAGAACAGACCGTTCACTAAGAAGCAACAACTACTTCTCGGGCTATATGCCCCGACAGACATTGAATTACACTTTTAAAGTAAACGGGGTGGGTATATCTGTTAAGATAGAACCAACCATTCTGATTTGCGATTAGAAGGAATAACATCACTTCTAGACACACAAGGTAGATGCTATTCGTCCAGAAGCTCTGAGAGCATAATCCTGGACTGGAGACTACGTTGATACCACACCAATACATTAACCTCAGAAAAGGAAATGCTAAGAGTGCGATATCAGCGATATCCCCACATCTGTTCTTTGGAAAAAAATTTTTTTTTGTAAAGCGTTTAATAGTATTGAACTATTATTTTTTGACGTATATCCAGAAGCAGTAAGGAATTGCAATGAAATATTTAAAAGATCAAAGGAATGGTTTGCACAAAACATTAGCGTTAAATGAAACAAAAACCAATGTTATACTTTTCAATAATACAACATTAAATGAAAAACCAAATATAGTTGAGTTCAATACCAATGTGTCTTTCCAAATGACAGATAATACAGAATTTTTAGGAGTATTTATAAAAATAAAACTATAGCCCAGTCATTGTCTGTCCAATTCAGAAACTCTTTACCCCAGGTTAATCGTGCAGCGCGATTGCCTCTAGACAGAGGTGGACATCTCAGTGGTCGCCGACTATGAAGATTGGCTTCATGGAGATGATTCCTCACCGTATTACTGCCAATTGTCACATTATTTGCACGCTGTAATTAAATAACCAATTCGGGTGCTGTGATTGTCGGTTGCCTTCTAGCGGTTAAAACTCAATACCGGTCTGGAGCCACGTCCTGGATGTTGCTCGGCTGGACTCCCAGGATCTCTAAACCGACGCCATAATCGACTTATGACGCTTTGCGAGACTCCCAACTTTTCGACTACTTGGGTTTGTCGCACACCAGCTTAAAGGAGGCCCACCGCCCTATTCATCTCATCCAACGTTAAATGTTGTCGTTCTATGGTAAAAACACACTATCTTTAACACACCCACTAAGCAAGAACAGTATGAAATGACTAAAATCGGAATTAAATAAAACATTAAAATGTCAGTTTTTTCGTCCATTGTGAAAAACGTTCTAAAACACGTATTGTTTTATCTTTTTTGCAATTTTTTTTATAAAAAATTAAGTATTTAGACTAACAGTTACAGTCGAAGCAAGTTTATATGAATACGAAAATTTCTTTCATTAGTTTTAGGATTTTAGGACTTTTGCGTTGTGTGTTATATTCGGATAGAATGTTTTTAGACAGTTCAAAATTATTCTAACAGTTCAAGTTTAATGTCAATTACCTAATATCAATTTACGACGTGCCCGAATCTAGAATGTTTTGTTTGATACATTTCATATGTAAATAGTAGGGACAGAAAAAAGGACTTGGGATATTTCTCCGATACCAATCTCCGAAAATAATTCAAAGAATGGATGAAATACATAAGTAATTTGAGAATGATGAGCGAACAAAGATGTTCCCCCACACTCAAGCATATCTCGTATTTTTGTTTCGATTCCTCCGATTTAGCGCATTCTCAACACCGCATCATATTATTATAATTCTTATCTGATTTATCGATATATGTAAATAAAAGGTAAGTAGAAAGTTGTAGTCATCCTACTAAAGAACTTCATTAGCGACTTAATTTATTTAAATTAAGTATATTAGCCAGTTAAATGATAATGTAGAAATATAAAGAAAGCATCATCATAGTGACAACTTGAAGAAAGTTTATTTTGCTATTTTTTCATATTAAACGAAAAACGAAAATCGTTTGAATTGTAAGAACAATTACTAAATCCTTAAAATTGATTCAACAGACCCGTTAATAGCTCACTTAGCTCCTCACTTTACTCTTTACTCAAAATATTCAGGTAAATATTGGAAATATCTAAGTTTCTCCTATTTTTTAGTAGTAACGGCAAAGTCGCATTGTCCAGATATTGTTTGTGAGGGCATAGTTTGGCACGTCTATCTGAAGCTACGGGGCATCGGTAAGGGGCGAGGAAACATGGCCGATATCTGTCATAAATGTACCAATGGCGTACGGTACCTATTTTATAAAAGTATTAAAAATAATAATTATTATTATATAATAATTATATATAGAAACTGATTTAATAATAATAATAATAATAAATTTTATTCGTATTCAAATAAATTGGTCACTTGAGTGGATGTACAAGTCATATACATATAGTTTAAAACAATTAGAAAAAAAAGTAGTTACAATAAAATCTTGAACACTTGATAGCAAGCTAGGCCTCCAAGTACTCAGTTGTACTATAAAATGCATTACCAGATAGATATTACTTTAGTTGGTTTTTGAAAGCTCTGAGCTCTTATATTGATTGGGTAACCTATTAAAGAGTTTGGTTCCCATAAAACTAGGAGATCTTTCATATTTTGACAATTTATGCTTAACAATAGATAGCTAAATGTGCATCTTAACATATATGAGTGTTTTGTAAATATAAATAGACGATAGGGTAAGGATTTTGTAATCTATGAATGTTTGTTTGCATGAACTCTGAAAGGGTAAGTTAAACATTAGTCGTATTATACGCTTCTGATGTATGAACACCTTATTAGCACTGGATGCATTTCCCCATAAGATGACATTAAATGAAAGATGACAATAGGCCAAAGAATAATATACACTATGCTTTGCTTTAAAGGTAAGGTATTTTTCAAAACATAACAACAAATACAACAACAACAACAAATAATGTTAAAAATCGTACTTGAATTCAATATGGATACGAAATAATAAGATACCAAGTAAAACTGAAAATACGAAGGTAAATACTGACATTATAAACGCCACTGGATAATCAATGTCAGTCAATTGTCGAAGTGAGAGGGAAGAACACACGCACGCGCTTCCCAATAGTCAGGTGGTTACCTAGCAACGGAGGTTCGATAAATATTCACCAATTGAGTTAGTAGGAGGGCGTGGTAATTATGATTTTCGCACGACGTTGCCGGCTTGAAGTAAACCCATAACATATTTGGAAAAGTGTTCATCTTTTAATATTCAGAAATTGAAAAAATAATGTTTAAACAAAATCCAATGAAACAAGCACATTAAAGAACTAATGTTTAATCATTATTGACATATTGTTAATAATAAAAAGTGCATTTTCTAATTATTATCACTACATACTTAGCACTTTAGCTTTTTCATAGTTAAACGTGGCAATATCGAATGTTTTCGACCGCATTCCTTTCACAGCTTCAGTTATGTTTGCCAAACTATAGTCACACTGACGTGGACCAAAGGCCGTGGGAAGTCTAAAAAGCAGGCCGCACACTATCGCGGAATGGAACGGAAAGGAATGGAAATTTTGAATCTCCGCACATTATCGCGAAATTAAACGGAAAAAAATATTTGTATATGAGTAAGAGACCTGCTTTCCCAATCAAGTATTAGGGTGTATTGGTCTTTCGCAATGGACAGTTCAGACGAAGAATGTGTGGCGCTGTGTGTAGTTGTTGAAGAAGAAGAAATTGCGAAAGAGAACAAGAAAAAGCGCAAATGGATCCATGAAATATCCCTCAAAAGACAAGAATTTGGTGAATTTCATCATCTATTCCCAGATCTTTTGGAAGACGAGCAAAAATTTTTCAAGTACTTCCGACTGCCTAGTGAAAAATTTTACGATTTGTTGAAAATGCTGGAAACAAAACGTCGTGATATTGTCACAGGAATGAACACGTTTTGTTGTACTGATTAGTGGCTACGGGCTGGTGGGTAGTGGAGGGGGCTGCGGAATCGTGGAAAACTTCTCTTAGTGCGCCATCCAATAAATTCCGTTCAGTTCCAATCCATTCCGCGGTGTTCCGATCCTCGGTAGTGTGCGGTTACTAACTTAATTCTATGCTTCCGAAATTTTCGTTCCGTTCCGATCCGTTCCGCGATAGTGTGCGGCCTACTTAAAGGTAACCGCGCGGCTGATGTCCTGGATAGGAAGGCAGCAGCTCAAAAACTTTTTGAACGTGCCTGCTCCGCCAATGTAACAGTTTCAGTACTAGAAAGCACCGGTGCGCAAACATACTGTGCTGAGGATATGTAGAGGTCCATAAAGAAAAAGAAGAAGATATGAATCCGCAATCATCTAGAACTGTCATCATCGAAAAGTCTAGAAATGTCATCGAAAAGTCGAGAACTGTCTGGAACAGGTGGAAAGTATGAAAAGCGGGACAATTGACAATATTTAGTTAGTTTTTGAAGTATTGGAGTATTAGAGAGGAGAAGGAAATACGCAGAAAGGAGAAAAAAAACGCATAAAGGTGGAAGAAGATGAGAAGGAAAGAGGAAGAAAGGATAAAGAAGAGTATAAGGGGAGACGTAGAAAGGAGGAAGAAGAAGAGAAGGAAAGACGAGGGGTGTAGAAAGAAAAACAGAAGGAGGAGAGGCGTGGACAAGCAGATGTAGAAATTATGAATGGCCTAACACAAATTCAGGAAACATTGAAGCTAGAGGTACGACAGCTTAGTAATAGAGTAGATCATTTAGAACAAAAACAAGAAAATTTAAAATCCAATTTGGAACAACAACAAGAAACTTCAAGATTTAATTTAGAGCAACAACAAGAAAATTTAAGATCTGATTCGGAAAAGCAAATTAGAAATGAAATAGTTAATTTAGAAAGAAGAATTCGTACCCAAGCTTCAGTAACTAATATTGAAATTGAAGGCATGACCTCGTCCTCTTCTATAATTGAACCTGGCCCCATTCAAAGAACAGTATCTCAAAGTCACCCTAGCAAGACCCTGAAACCACCCACATTTGATGGTCAAACGGCATGGGAAACATATCGACTCTAATTTAAAGCGGCGGCCAGAGACTCGGATAGCGGCTTCATTAATAGTGTTGCTTCCTGGGCAGGCTGCAACCATTTTGCAGTTTCTTACACAAGACACGCCCAATTATGCGTCCCTCAGTACAGGTCCGACGTAACAATACACACAATCAGTTCAAAAAAGGTTGGGATGAAACAAAATACTGAAAAGTAGCCCACGAATTACAGTACTACCCGGCGGAACTTACGTTTTGCAACAGGGACTGACCTGACATTGTCAATTGCAAAACATTTTTATAGAATGAGGTTATCAAACACATCCTTATGTCGAGGCTGTGAACAGGAAGATCAGGCTGTAACGGAAGAATTAAGAATGTGATTGAGGTTGAAGAGTATATAACAAAAGTAATGGGCATCAACATCGTAAAAATTCTCGTATCTAAAATCATATCAAAAACATAACATGTAAACATGTCTGGCAATGCAGTTTTACCGCAAAAAGTTGTGATTTCTATTGTAACACGAAGTCAGTTAATTTATTCACTACCAATCTATGGAAGCATCTATCCAACAACTTGTCAGAAATTTTTACCTGCTAACATTTCATAGTGACTTTCCAATATTAGACATATTTATTTCTTTAATAAATATAACTCCACAATAGCACGACAACATAATTACCTAAAACTAATCTACTATTTCAAATGGCCCTTATCAAAAATTCGAAATTTCAAGGTTCTAAACCGATTAATCCTCACTCGATGTTTCTATCTCCCACTGATCCTATAGAAATAATACAAAGCAATTATCAGCTGAAGAATTATAAATCGCCAGGATGTGACGGTATAAAAGCCGAAACACTAAAATTATTATTAGTCCAGTAAATGAAGGATGAAAAGTAGGCAAATTGTACAAAAATCCTGCCGGTCCATGAATTCTCCGTGAAGGGTAGGGTTTGACTAGTAATTGAACATTCAGAAATTTCACCTGGCCTCAAAGTTCCAAAAATGGGTTTTCCGCCAATATCTCCTAAAATATGGCATTTAGAGAATTTTCATATAGGGGAAAAATGAAGAGTAGTTCATTATCTACAAAAATGGTTCTCATGATGTTTTTCGCAACATTAATATTTTTCGCAAAAACGAGTTTCATGGATTTCTGTAAAATCACTAAACTCGAGAAAAAAAATAAGAGCACAACCAAAAAGGAGAAATTCCCAGCTTTAAAATGACGTATCTTGGAAGACAATCCGATAATGTACAAACTTTTAGACAGAGATTGTTCGCAAAATATTCCCAACCTCGAAAAAAAGCAAAAATTTGGAAATGAAAACACCAACTGAACCAAGAAAGATGGCCAATAAAAATTTCTGAGATCAATAAACACCTTTAAAGGACCTGTAATAACAAAAATCGAGAGTAAGTGTCTATTATTGAGAAAAATATGAGTAATTTTCCGACACTCGAAAAAAAAAACGTTATTATAAAATATTTCTCATTTTATAAATATGGTGGAAATATAAAAATGGGCCTTGAATCATTGGATATGATAGCTGTGGATTTCCCTTTTCATCTGAATTTTGAAGAAAATATGCATTTTTACCCGAAATATTGAATAATTTGTTCGCCCGGTCATGAGTAAGTGCAAAGAACCCGCTCTTTCGACTCCGGAGCGCGGGCTCAACATAAGGATCCCGCTTGAGAGCCATTATCTCGAAAACTATCGAGTTTTCGGCAAAAATCATAGGGACCATTTTTGTAGATAATGACCTGATCTTCATTTCTCCCCTCTATAAAAATTCTGTAAATGCCATATTTTAGGAGATATTGGCGGGAAACCTTTTTTTGAAACTTTGGGGCCGGGAATACTCCCCAAAATGGCGATTAGGTGTGTGAAATTTCTGGATGTTGAATTACTAGTCAAACCCTACCCTTCACGGAAAATTCATGGACCGGCAGGTATAATCGCTTCTGGGATCCTTTATTTACTGGACTAAATCAAAATATATAGCAGAACCTTTATTTTATATAAACAATAAAATTTTTCAATGAGGGAAAATTCCCACAGCTCTGGAACTCTCTATTGTAACGCCTATATTTAAAAATGGGGACAGAACTGATGAACAATAATTCTAGTCCAATATCATTAATTACCAGTCTTGCAAAAGTTACTGAGATGCTTATAAAAATCTTATCTAAACCACAATTCGGCTTTAGACAAAAGATGCTAACTTAACTAACAATATACAGCGTGTCCTAAGTCATCGTTTACAGGCAATATCTCGCTTAATTTAAAAGATAATCCAATACTGTGAAAACTGTTGTGAATGGCATCAAAATTCCTTCCTAATGACTTATCAGAAACTTTATTTCACTTAAGATTCCTTTGACAGCCACCCCTCACTTTCTATTTCCATTGTATTTCTATTTTGTCGGAAATTTAGAACCAACGTGTAGGTATGGAAATATTTCGCGATATAAACTGCTAACTCCCTTTTTGCTTAAAAATATCAATCTCAAAATTCACTCGAAAATGTAAAATTTTCCCTTAAATCAATTGCTGAAGACTAGAACGTTCTATCTTCCCAATAAGTCGAGTTATGAGTATTTTTGTTGTGAAAAATGGATTTTCGAAAAATTTGTGACTCAATTTGAAGGCGAAATGATGATTTTATAAAAAAACTGATTGTGCCAGTCGATTTTTCTTCCCAAAATTTTTACTACCTTATTGCTTGGAAATGTCGACTTAAAATTCACTCAAATATGTAAAATTTTCCCCTGAATGGATTGGTGAACACTAGAACGTTATATCTCTCCAATTAGTCGAGCTACGAGTATTTTTTGTTTTGAAAAGTGGATTTTCGAAAATTTTATGACTCTATTTCGAATACAACGATGTAACATACTTGTTCGTTTTTTATTATTAGCACCAAAAAAATTAACATTTTGTAATTTCTAAGTTTCCTTTTTAAAATAAAATTCAAATAATGAAGAAAAATTTACGGTAAGTGTTCAAATTTATTTCCTGCAGATTCCATATAAGCTTCAAAACGTCTTAAAAGCTCTTTTGTGCACGCAGCCTGAATCATAGCTGGTGTAATACTACTACATGCCTCAGGAATGCGTTCTTTAAGATCTTCTAAATCTACAGGCTGTGTTTGATATACTAATTATTTAAGATAACCCCACAAAAAAGAGTCCAGTGGCATTAGATCGGGAGAGCGGGGAGGCCAAGCTATAGGTCCGAAAGTACCTATCCATCTGTTGTGAAAAGACTGATTAAGATACTCCGCAACAATGCCTGCATTAAGGGGTGGAGCACCGTCCTGTTGTCAGATCGTTTCGCTCTGCCAAAGGAATGTCTTCCATAAGTTCAGGTAATTTGTTTTCAAGAAAATCTAAATATCTGTGTCCAGTCAATGTGCCCTCGTAAGAGTATGGCCCAAGCAAAAGACCATTGACATACACACGTGCTAGATGAGCCCGTCCCTCCCAGGTTGCATCTCTCTACCGAGATACATCTCTCTGGGGAGGACTTCCACCACTCCCCCCTTTTATCCTTTTATCATCGTCGTTGTTCGCGTTTTTCGCTTACAGCTCGTCCCTATCCAAATGGCTGCTGGCTGGGGTCGAGCTGACTTCTCCTTGGCCGTGTAACCGCGGTGGTTATTTCTTCGGCGGTCTTCTAGCTTGTTTTGGTCTTCTGTTGTGATGGCCATTGAATAACCCACACCATACATTTCGTTCGACCAATAATGGGCATTGTATGTATTAACCACACCATTGTTGTGGAAGCGGCTTTCATCACTCCAAAATATTTGATTTAATAGGGATTGTCGGTAATCATAACATCGATTAGAGGTTTGAATTCTAACCTACTGTCGAAATCAGTAGGCCTCAGTCCTTGAACTAAATGTGGTTTAAGTGGGTGATATTTGTGTTGCTCTTGCTTATTCCCAGTTCTTCAGCTATGCTTCTAAAGGACCCCATTCACGTTGAGATCGGTATCGATACATGTTCCAAGTATCAGTATCTTGATACAAATCTCACAGTGTATTTGTCTGTCTCAGTATCGGTATCGGATGGTATCGCCGCCTGTATCGCTGTAGTGAAACCTCGATACCGAACGCATGCAACTGATACAACGTGTTGCAACGTGTACAGTATTCGCCAGCTAACTTGATGTCCCAGAAATTACCAACTAAGAGGGACAGAGTAATAGTGCCCTGCCTACTCGGCTGCTATTGGTGGTAAAATTTTGACAAACGCCAATTGCATCGAACCTTATCAGGTGTTAAGATTTTCAGTAGCGTAGCGTGACACAGTTATTGTTTATGTACTCAGAATTCAGGTATAAAGCAGATCCGTTTCTATTAAATCAATATACCAATAATTATAACAAAGAATCAAATATTATTTATTAAGTTAGGATCATATATTTCCGGACGGACTTTACTTTATTAATTGTACAAGTTGTGTTAATTTGTAACAGAAAGCGTATCCTCAGAACTTGCACGGCACTGTTTACAGTTATCGGATGGGCGGCGTCAATAGCTCCCTAGAAAGCATTTAGGACATCAAGTTAGCTGGCGAATACTGTATGTTGATGTTTATTATGTATCGCGCTACTAAAACATAAACATTGTTGTTTCTAACATGGAAGATCGTGTGTTTTGGGAGGATTTTCTCAATTTTTCAATTCTTGGTTTTACTATATCTAATAACTTTAATAAGTTATTTAATGCATAATTACCTTTGGAATAAAATTTAACTTACTACGCCTATGTTTTCGTAAAATAAAAATAAAGGTTTTTGTTTCCATAACTACCAGGTCTGTTCTTTAGTTTATTGATACTTGAAGTCTATTAGCGAGTAAAACATAAAAATGGTTTATTCTATTCAGGAGAGAGTAGAAATTGTTGAATGTTATTTAAAAAATAACGAATGTGCTAACACTGCCTGTACAATTTTCATTGAGCGACACCAAAACAAACAGGTAAAACGTAAGTACGTTTTGGAACTTATTTCAAAATTTCGACAAACAGGATCTGTTCAAAATAAAAAACGGCAGATTAAAAATCCAGTAAGAAACGAAGCGGTAGAGGTTGCCGTTTTAGGACAAGTTGTTGCAGATCCAACTCTTAGTACAAGAAAGCTTGCAGAATTATGTGGAGTAAGTCAACGTATCGTCGGACGAATTTTGAAAGCCAACAAATTCCATCCCTATGAAATTCATGTAGTTCAGGAACTTAACGAAGACGATTTTGATCGCCGCTTGCAATTTTGTGAAATCATGAGCGAGCATGATATACAACATCCACATTTTCTCTATAACATTTGTTTTTCGGATGAATGCAGTTTTTATGTTAACGGGACTGTCAATCGACATAACTGTCGATACTGGTCAGATTCCAATCCAAGAGTATTTCATGAAACGCATACTCAACACCCAGAAAAATTGAACGTTTGGGCTGGAATATTTGGCGATCGTATTGTTGGTCCATTTTTTTTACCAGGTAATTTAACTGGGGGTATGTATTTGGAATTACTCGAAAACACCGTTGATCCAATGTTAACAGTCATAATAGAAAACGATAACCGATACCTTGAAGATCACCTAATATTTCAACAGGACGGGGCTCCTCCACATTTTGCTGCAGCGGTTCGTCAGTACTTAAATGAAAACTTTCCAAGACATTGGATTAGACTAAGAGGATTTATTGAATGGCCCCCACGATCTCCTAATCTGTCCCCCTTAGATTACTTTTTATGGGGATATCTGAAAAGTAAAATATGCGCCACTCAGCCAGGTTCCTTAGAAGATTTACGTGAACTTATTATTACCGAATGTCGTCAAATGCTTCAAAACGTCAGACAAAGATTCGAGAATAATTTATATTCGTGTATGGAAGTTAATGGACAGCACTTTGAGCATTTACATTGAAGTAATTTAGTTTTTAATTATGGGAGTTGTTCTTAATTTTCCAATTTAATTTTTATGTTCAATTTTTCTTTATTTTTATTATGAATTGTCCATTAAATAGTTGAGTTTTGCTTTCAAATGAAGTATCATCATTTAAAATACGGAAACTTTTCCCGCAAGATGGCGTCAAAATCAAAAGTTACGTAATAAACTGCCACATAGTCAAATTCCTTATAAAATTACCTTTTCAATGATGTGTCACACTTAGTACTTTCCCTATTTAAATTTTAATGGCAATAGTGACAGAGGGGAGAGGAAGGATGAATGATAGTTGAGGATATGATCGAAAGATGTCCCCCTTGAAATAAAAATCGACCTCTTTTTGCATTTTCTCCAAAAAAAATTTGTCTTCAAGATATGCGGTCTGTTTCGTTTTCGGTGCCGCACCCTGTATATAAAGCAATAATAAAGGAAAACCAGCCACAAGAGTATTTATTGACTTGTTTATTTGACACTGTCGATCACTCTCTGTTATTAGAAACAATGGAAAATATAGGCGTACGAGGTACCGCACATGATTTGTTTGCAAGCTATTTACAAAATCAGAAACCACCGATGTTTTTGTTTTTTTTGTTTTTAAAAAGCCGTGAATCAAAATGAAGGCAGCAGCAGCAGCAGTGACGCGTCCACTATTCATTTTTGGTAAACGTAGTCCGAGTCGTGTTTCGAACTAGGGTTGCGCGATACACTAGAAAGTATCGATATTAGGTATCGATACGGATCGGAACGTAAAGTATCGATACAGTAGAATATCGAATATTAATTTATCGATACTCGAAGTATCGATACGTTGACGATCCGAGATTTTCCTAATTTTGACGTTTTTTCGGTAAAAAACACCTCTTTTGGGGGGTGGAAAAAGTCATTATTGCGATTTCCGCCCAAAGTTGAGGTTCTAGAAAAAAAAGTTTACGATAAAAGTTGTAGATCTTGAGAAAATCTATAACTTTTTAATTAGTGACTTTTTTACATAACTTCAAAATTAGCTCGAAAAACGCAAAAAACTGCATTTTTCATTTTTTATTTTTGGTTTCGTTAAAAAATATTCGATTTTGATGAAGATTTAGTAGGAGGTAGCTTTGATAGTCACAAACCATGAAAAAATATTTCAAATTGAAATATTGGAAATTTTTCGAGTTATAACGTTTTTTCGGTAAAACACACTTTTTTTGGGGGGTGGAAAAAGACATTATTGAGATTTCAGTCCAAAGTTGAGTTCCTAGAATAAAAAGTTGATCATAAAAGTTGTAGATCTTGAGAAAATCTACAACTTTTTCATTAGTGACTTTTCCACATAACCTCAAAATTAGCTCGAAAAACGCAAAAAACTGCATTGTTCGTTTTTTATTTTTGGTTTCGTTAAAAAATGTTCGATTTTGATGAAAATTTAGTAGACGGTAGCTTTCATAGTCACAAACCATGAAAAAAAAATTTCAAATTGAAATATTGGAAATTTTTCGAGTTATGGCGTTTTTTCGGTAAAAAACACTTTTTTTGGGGGGGTGGAAAAATACATTATTGCGATTTCCGGACAAAGTTGAGTTCCTAGAATAAAAAGTTGATCATAAAATTTGTAGATCTTGGAAAAATCTACAACTTTTTCATTAGTGACTTTTCCACATAACCTCAAAATTAGCTCGAAAAACGCAAAAAACTGCATTTTTCGTTATTTATTTTTGGTTTCGTTAAAAAATGTTCGATTTTGATGAAAATTCAGTAGACGGTAGCTTTCATAGTCACAAACCATGGAAAAAAATTTCAAAATGAAATATTGGAAATTTTTCGAATTATGACGTTTTTTCGGTTAAAAACACTTTTTGGGGGGGTGGAAAAATACATTATTGCGATTTCCGGCCAAAGTTGAGTTCCTAGAATAAAAAGTTGATTATAAAAGTTGTAGATCTTGGAAAAATCTACAACTTTTACATCAGTGACTTTTCCACATAACCTCAAAATTTGCTCGAAAAACGCAAAAACTGCATTTTTCGTTTCTTATTTTTAGTTTCGTTAAAAAAAGCACGATATCATTTCACAACGTGATTAAAAAATCACGATATCGCTCATCACTATAGTTAACGCCACTTGCCGCTACCACTAAAAATCCCGTATCGCAAGGTATCGATACACTACAAATTTATCGATACTTGGAATGTATCGAAAAGCATAGTATCGATACAAAATATCGAGTATCGGAAGTAGAAGTATCGATACACTGGAATATCGGATAGTATCGCGCATCCCTATTTCGAACTCAACACTCAACTGTGTCCCGAGCGAACTGTTTCTCGTTCAGATATAATAAATAGCACGACTTAAGAGTCTAACAGTATGGTACGGCGATGACTTTTTTTGCTCAACTTGGCGACATATACATATTTGTTTTTAAATTTATGATCAATAAATTTAAGGATCGAAATAAAAAAAACCACCGGTCTAATTGACGAAAGTAGAGCGGAAATTGTATGAAACGTTTTGAAATAGATGAAGAAAATCGTTTACATACTACGAATCATCTCGGTGTGATTAAACAAGCTCATTACCATAAATAAGTGTAATAAAACAGCGTAAAACGTTCACTTTCATTTGTCTTACATTGAACTTTCAATAATTATGTCACTAATAACTTTGAATATTTACATCCACGCTATATGCTTCTGCATTTAATTTATAGCAGAAGATATTTCTATGTATCGATACGAATAAACTGAGAAACTTTTTAAATTAATTTAGGTACACCCCTCACAGTAAACCTTTGTTATGTATTTTAATTAACACATATCTTCAATAGAAACATATTTAAAATTTGTTTTTATTTAAATAATAGCATTATTCAGTCTGGTTAAAAGAACTTATGCTATTTTTTTCAGTGTAACTATGTATGATCAGCATCTGGATCAGTAGAACATTTTTTGAATATTTGCAAGTAATGTTCGACCTCGATACTCGACTTTTCCTTTCTTCTACGAGATTGTTCTTTTTTTTCGTCCAGTCGTTATCAATGTTACAAAATTCATTATAGCGTTATATTTATATAAAAACAGCATTTGTTTAAAAAAATTCACATTAAACAGCTACCAGCTGTAAAAAAGAAATAAACTTTGTATATTTTTGAAGGGTTTGTATAGTACTTTTTGATACAGATATAGCCTATTTGAAAATGACTGATATAGCAGTGTATACGGCAGTTTTTTCTAAAGGTTGGTTCATACGAAGGTTGTCTTTTACATTCTGCATATAAAGCTAAAAAACAGTAAATAACTTTTAAACACTTTTGTTTTTGAAAGTATTCCCCTCGAAGGGCTGTGTGGGAGCTTGCATTGTCTTGATGGAGGATCATTCATCGTTCGGGGATGGTTTTTCGAAACTCAGCAATTATTTCCGGCAAACAAATCGATATGTACCAACCAGCAGTAACAGTTTTTTGATCTTGCAGAGGAATTGTTGCTACATGACCCGCTTTTGAGACAAATGTCGCCACCATCTTTTTGGAAACACTTCGAGAACGGATAACTTTCGTCGTTTTTGGTTCACCTTGGCACAGCCAAACAGCCGACTGACGTTTATTTTCGGGTTCATAAGAAGAGTAAATCCAGGATCCATCACCACTGACAATACTCGTATATTTTTTTAGTTTCCAGCGTTAAACCGGTTTAGAGTTTTTTGACACCAATTGACTCTAACGGCTTTCTGTTTTTCAGTCAACACTGTCAACAGATAATTCTTAATCTAATTTTTTTTTGACTTGTGGTCTTTGAAATGCCCTATGATGCTCTAATTTCACTAAATGTGACAAGTCGATCTTATTGGATCAACTTACGAATAGCATCGACGTTTTCCTGGGTGATTGCTGATGTTGATGAACCTGTTCTTGGATTGTGGCTAAGATTAATCCGTCACGTTTAAATTTTCCATACCAACGAGAAATTGTCGACTAATGTGGTGCTTCATTGCCGAAAACAGAAACCAACTCGGCAAGGCATTCTTGTTCAGACAACTGTCTTCAATAATTGTAAGAAATTGTTGCGTGAAAATTTTCTCGGCTTAATTCTATTTTTCGACTGACTCATCAACTTTAAAAATTCATTTTAGGTACAGCTTTAAACGAAGCGGTCTGAAGTTTTGGCGTTAAGTTAACTAAACATGACAGTTAATTTTGACATTTTATATTTTTTGACAGGAACCAACTATGTTATTATATGCAACACTTAAAAGACAACCCTCGTAGCATTATTTCACGTTCTTATATTATTATTATGGGATTACGTTCAACCTTCAACCAAAATACACTAACACAAAATGTGAATTGAGATTAACGACAACTACCAATGGGATTTTGTCTTGCTTGCTTTTTCATTTTTCAAATATATTGTAACAAGGGATTATGCTCGTTTTGGGTCCAAAACACTTTTGATCTGTCATCGATGAATTTTATTCGATTTTGGCATATTATTTATACCACTTTTTTGGTATTGGACAATAGATGTAACTCTTGATAGAACAGATATATAGTGTGAATAGGAAATGTTAAAGGTTTAATAAATACAGATTGTTCTTAAGTACCAGTGCGTACCAGTGAAAAGTAATTCACTCCAGGATGGAAGTCAAAAGCGTCTTCGAATACTCTTATTCCGGGTGATTTAATAAGGGTGACGAGGTACCATATCTCGGAAACCGTTTGTCCTAGAGTTTGGGGAAAAAAGTTCTTATGAGAAAATTGGCCATAAAAATGATCAAAAGTGTTTTTGACTCCATAGTTTTTCGCTTTACAAAATATAATTGGATTTCTTACAAAATATTCCTCAATTTAGGTTGGTAAAAAATATCACCTTTAGAACTGTCCTTATTCTAGAACTTTTGTTGAAGTAATTTTTCTGTATCACCTATTCTGAAGTGGTGGGGAAGTGTTCTTTCGTTGACATGAAAAAGACTGTAACCTCCATATGCCTGAACCCATTTCCAAAAATAAAGATTCTATACATTAAGCATTAATGGTAGATTCCAGAAAAAAATAACAACACTTTTAGTTTTTTAATCTGCAACTGGAGAACGTTCCATCTCTATTTATGATTTTCTCTGGGAAATTTCAAGTGGAATGTGTCCAATAATACTATTTGTTAAATGAGTTCTGTTAGTTGTTATTTGACAGGAAAATGTCATTATTTTTTCTATGTATCTTTCAACGACATTAAAAGATTTATGTCACCGTTTCCTAATTATTTAATGTATAAATACATAACAGAATGCTATAACTCTAACTAGCTCACAAAAAGGCAAATAAGATGACTTATTGACCTGTCAAAACCGTGAACTGATATCTCTTGGCATTTTTTGTTAGTGTTTATGATTGTTGTTGGCTCACCCAGTAAGCTGTAAGAGAAATAATTTGGCTTAAATTGTTTTGAAATTAAAATAACAAGTAAAAACGTATCAAAAAAATATTTATTAACATTATCTACTTAATGCAACAAAACTAAGGGAGCTTCTCATAACATAAATTTACAATAAAAAAACTAGTCAGATAAGCAAGTGAACATTCAATTACTACGATTTCATACAGAATTCAATTCGAATTGATTATACACTTTCCGTATTAAAAACCTCATGAAAACAGGTATTGAAATCGAATTGAGTTTCAAGGTCTATACTGCTTTTTTTGGGATCGTATCGAGATCGAAAAATCGAAATACGACATAAAAACCGAGATCGTATTGAAACATGCGCATTCTGTGACATTCGCTGTCAAATTTATGCCAGCTGTAAGCCATATAACCTTAAAACCACTCAAAACATAAAAGTTTATTCTAGCTTTCTTGTAACATTTTGTGAAAATAAATAAAATGTTTTGATATTTTGTTATGGAAAGTTCTTTTAATATCGTCATCTTCTAGAAATGTGGGGAAAGATGCAGAAGTGAAGTGCTTGCTGGAAATATTCCAGGAAGAAAATGTTTTGAAGTTGTTCGATGGAAAGCGATACAAAAACGCAGAAATTTACAAAATGGTCGAAAAAAAGGAAAAAATCTAGTTTAGTGAACCAACGCGGATTTTGATGAAATATATTTTTTTAAATCAATTCGAGGTCGCTGAACACGAAAATGAAAAAAGAAATCGGCGCTTTCCTACCAAAAACGAGTTATGAATTTCTGAAGATGAGGTCAGATCAGCACTGCACTGGTTTTATTGTCATATTATAACTGCTTTGAAATGATGCATTATAACACTACACAATATTAAATACACTATAATTACTTTTTAAGATATTCCTCTCACACACACATTTAAAAAACACTGATATTGATATTCATTTCTTGCAAATTCTTTTTTTAATTCCACAATTATTATATATTTTGACATTTTCATGTAACATGACTGACATATAAGTTTTGGTCTGTTTCCTCTTAGTCGTACAACTTGTACCTAATAGCATATTCAGCCATTAGAGATATTTAGCCACTTGAATTAGTTGCTGAATATTTTCGATTTCATGATCGTGACCATATCGTGACATAGAAGATATAAACAAGATGAACATCATGAACATACACCTATTTTTCCGATAGGTGGCGCCGTATTACAGCTGAAACATTTTTTTTCAAATTTTGAGAGATGATGATTTTAGAAAGATGGTTAGTTTTGAGATAAGTTTGGTTGATATTTATCATTTATTTGAAGGATAATGAACCATTCAATTTGATCACTGAGGATGATGAACAATTTTTTTCTCTGAATTGCACACATCAATTAATTCTTCAAAAAAATTACCTCCTCGGTTGTTCGGCCTCTATAAACACAGCTGACAACGAAAATAGTCGCTGCAGGTGTAATTCCAAATAAAATTTTGAACTTACTGCTAATATTATAAGACTTTGGTTATCAGAAGCTGTTTCCCCTTTTTAGAAAATTTGAAAATTCTACTAATATCGCTTCCCGACCAACTAACACAGATCAAAGTGTATCAGCTTGATACATTTATTAGATTGGATTTCCGTTTGAAATAATGAAGTAGATTGACTATCGCGAGCGAAGCGAGCGCGCGCGAATTGCGAAACTTCGATCCGGCGCGCCTTTTTCACAGTTTCTTGATAGCTGTTCATTCAATTTTTCCATAACTGATTTCAGTTAAACGAAAGTTGAGCCAAATACAGCGCCAGCTATCGGAAAAATAGGTGTATGTTCATGATGTTCATCTTGTTTATATCTTTTATGTCGAAAATCGAAATCGAAAATATTCAGCAACTAATTCAAGTGGCTGAATATGCTATGAGGTACAAGTTGTACGACTAAGAGGAAACAGACCAAAACTCATATGTCAGTCATGTTACATGAAAATGTCAAAATATATAATAATTGTGGAATTAAAAAAAGAATTTACAAGAAATCAATATCAGTTCAATTAAATGTGTGTGTGAGAGGAATATCGTAAAAAGCAATTATAGTGTATTTAAGATTGTGTAGAAGTTATAATGGATCATTTTAAAGCAGTTATAATATGACAATAAAACCAGTGCAGTGCTGATCTGAACTCATCTTCAAAAATTCATAACTCGTTTTTGGTGAGAAAGCGCCGATTTCTTTTTTCATTTTCGTGTTCAGCGACCTCGAATCAATTTAAAAAAAAATATTTCATCAAAATCCGCGTTGGTTCACTAAACTAGACTTTTACCGAAAAAAAAATGAAAGAAAGAGGCTATATATCTAAATCTACTGAGCAAATAAAAAATAAATGGAAAGCTTTAAAGACTCAATTCAATAATTGTATTAAAAACAACGCTAAAAGTCGTATGGATAGAAATGAATGCGACTATTTTGGGCCACTTAAGGAAATATTAGGAGGTCGTCCTGCATCGGCTCTTGAACATATGGATGCAAATATAATTGTACAAGTGGAAGAAGACATTTCTAATCAGGAACTGAGCGATTTTTTACAGTCACCAGAATCTGATTCTGAAATACAGATCGAAGAAACACCACATACAAGTAGATAAAGAGCCCTAATTGAAAAAACTTACAGCTCTAGCAGAAGCAAGGGTAAAGAAAATGATTTTTTTTATAAATAAATGTCCCTAATGACAGAGTTTTTTAAAATGCAAGAGAAATCCCAGGAAAAGGCAGCAAAAGCTAGATCTGATGATTTAAACAATATTTTACAAACATTTTCAAGTACCGTGGGAAATATTCTCAGAACCCCCTTCCCTACTATGGCAATGAACCCTTACGTGGTTCAATCTGTTCGTTCTTCATCTCACACAAGACCTCGAGGTTCTTCAAGTAGCTCTGATGAAGAATATGAATAAATAATTGTCAAAAATGATTTTTTAGGTACGATATGTTTTACATGTACTTACTTTAGACTTAAAATGTTTAAAAATAAAAGAAGCTGTTTGAAATAGTTATTATCTTATGCGGCTACGAGTCAAACGAAGATAGCCGCCAACAGACGAACTTGCGAAAGAGAAGGACACTCAGGTCAGTGTACTACCTACAGATTTTTGTTAGAGTATAATTCTTTACAGAACAATTAAAATTGAAGAATTCTTACCTATATAAATGATCAACGATAGCCAAGACATTGTAAGAAGCCCAGCCTTTTCTATTTAGAAAATTTCTTTAGCCTATCTTGGGTGGTAATATAGGTTTATGAGTATCATCTATGGCTCCTACTACATTTGGAATGCCACACATTTTCTCAAATCCTGTTTTGCGTTAGTCTCATTCGGCATCTGAAGGTATTCTTCCCAACGCATATAGACATTTATGCACTATGCACTTATGTGTGCCAATCTGGTTAGCAATAACCCTGTACTCAGCACAAGATGTTAAAGTATACAATGCTGTAGCACATTTTTTCTCCACAGTTAAAGGTTCTCTAACGATGTTCAATTCTGAACATAAATACTTTTTCAGTCGAAAACATATCAAACTGAATGATGTTTTAGATAAACGAAAATGGTAAAAGTCTAGTTTAGTGAACCAACGCGGATTTTGATGAAATATATTTTTTTAATTAATTCGAGGTCGCTGAACACGAAAATGAAAAAATAAATCGGCGCTCTCTTACCAAAAACGAGTTATGAATTTTTGAAGATGAGGTCAGATCAGCACTGAACTGGTTTTAATGTCATATTATAACTGCTTTAAAATGAGGCATTATAACTTGTACACAATATTAAATACACTATAATTGCTTTTTAAGATATTCCTCTCACACACACATTTAAAAAACACTGATATTGATATTCATTTCTTGTAAATTCTTTTTTTAATTCCACAATTATTATATATTTTGACATTTTCATGACTGACATATAAGTTTTGGTCTGTTTCCTCTTAGTCGTACAGCTTGTACCTCATAACATATTCAGCCATTAGATATTTAGCCACTTGAATTAGTTGATGAATATTTTCGATTTCATGATTGTGACATAAAAGATATAAATAAGATGAACATCATGAACATACACCCATCTTTTCGATAGCTGGCGCTGTATTTGGCTCAACTTTCGTTCAACTGAAATCACTGAAAAAGGCGCGCCGGATCGACGTTTCGCAATTCGCGCGCGCGAATTGCGAAACGTCGATCCGGCGCGCTCGCTTCGCTCGCGATAATCAATCTACTTCATTATTTCAAATGGAAATCCAATCTAATAAATGTATCAAGCTGATAACAAGCGATTGCGATTTCACTTTGATCTGTGTTAGTTGGTCGGGAAGCGATATTAGTAGAATTTTCAAATTTTCTAAGTGGGGGAAACAGCTTCTGATTACCAAAGTCTTATAATATTAGCAGTATGTTCAAAATTTGATTTGGAATTACACCTGCAGCAACTATTTTCGTTGTCAGCAGTGTTTATAGAGGCCGAACAACTGAGGAGGTAATTTTTTTAAAGAATTAATTGAGTGCAATTCAGAGAAAAAAATCGTTCAGCATCCTCAATGATCAAATTGAATGGTTCATTATCCTTCAAATAAATGATAAATATCAACCAAACTTATCTCAAAACTAACCATCTTTCTAAAATCATCATCTCTCAAAATTTGAAAAAAAATGTTTCAGCTGTAATACGGCGCTAGCTATCGGAAAAATAGGTGTATGTTCATGATGTTGATCTTGTTTATATCTTCTATGTCACGATATGGTCACGATCATGAAATCGAAAATATTCAGCAACTAATTCAAGTGGCTAAATATCTCTAATGGCTGAATATGCTATTAGGTACAAGTTGTACGACTAAGAGGAAACAGACCAAAACTCATATGTCAGTCATGTTACATGAAAATGTCAAAATATATAATAATTGTGGAATTAAAAAAAGAATTTACAAGAAATGAATATCAATATCAGTGTTTTTTAAATGTGTGTGTGAGAGGAATATCTTAAAAAGTAATTATAGTGTATTTAATATTGTGTACAAGTTATAATGCATCATTTTAAAGCAGTTATAATATGACATAAAACCAGTGCAGTGCTGATCTGACCTCATCTTCAAAAATTCATAACTCGTTTTTGGCAAGAGAGCGCCGATTTCTTTTTTCATTTTCGTGTTCAGCGACCTCGAATTAATTTAAAAAAAATATTTCATCAAAATCCGCGTTGGTTCACTAAACTAGATATTTTCCACGAAAATTATTGATGAAATCTTCTTCAGTAAAATGTAATTTCACAATTCTCTCCCACCAGTCAATACTCCTTTCTTTACGCCAACAACGTTTCTTTCTGTATGATCTAATAAATAATCCGTCCATTATTTTTCATAAAATTCACAGAGCTCAAATTGATTTGGTGCATGAATCTTATCATATCATTTTGTCGCTTTATGTATGCAGCCTCCTCACCAATGAGGCAATTAAACCAAAAGTTACAGTTAAAAGGGCAACTTTTTTGACGTTTTGATTATTGATCATTATGACTACTAAAAAAATCCCAGAAATCAATCAAAAACACGACGGCATTTGATACTATTGACAGATAAAATGTCAAATCTCAAAACGATTTGAAGTGTAATTTAATCGTGATTGAATCCCTATCATGAAAACAGAGATACGTATTGGATTCAAAATGAATTCAATTCTCCATAAAAACGTAGTAAATATATTACAGACAAAACCTTGGTGAATGGAACAGTTAATAATAGTTCACATAAATCCAATATTTGTGAACTGCTCTAACTTTTGTGGAGCGGTTTATTTCTTATATATCTTTGCTTCTCCATAGGGCACAGCTTTGGTACAATTGTAAAAAATGTTCTAAGCAAACTTTTATTTAAAATGAACCAAATTTTATATTATAAATTATAAAATATTAAAACAAGATAAGAATTAAAGTGACTTGCACTTATGCTGTACCCTGTACGTAGTTAATTAAAAGACCGTATTAATGTCACTATTTTCGCTTCGATAATTGTCAAATTCATATATTGATTTTTAATTTATTAAAGTGATGTAAATTGTGGTTTTCAATTATATTTAATTAGTAGTATATTATATCATTTAGGAATTTTCACAGGTTCCTTTGTCTACCAAGAAAAAACTTAATTAGAAGTAAAAAGATTGGTTAACAATTATTTAAGTTTATAAATTCATTAGATTATAACAAGGTACAAAAAAAATCCCACCAGTATGACAATTAAAGCGACCTTTTTATTGCGCGATAACTTTTTTGCAACTGTCAACCCAAATTTCAACGTTTGGCGATGAAATATCATCAAATATCTCTATAGATTAATGGTTTGGTCACGAAAAAATTTCCTGAAGGTCGTACAAAATTGGTTGTTGTATAAAAAAAAGACAATGCTCAACATAAGTAGCATAATATTTGTGTGAGATCCCTCATAATTTCTCCTTTTGATACTCTCTTTTTGTTTAAGAGCATGTTTTTGAACAATTTTAAAACAATTTGTTGTTCTTATTCGGTACAGGAAACCCAACAGTCTTTTGGTGCTGTCATTGATATTATGAGCAAATCTAAGATGAATTCATGGGAGTCAAAAATTGAGCTTTATAATTCAATTGTTGTAAACAAATTCATACACTGTTGTCCTGTCAGGGCTATTCGATACGTCGATTATTCAAAAGGTCGTGACTCCTACCACAAAACACACCAAATATTTTGATCAGACTTGAAGTTCGTATTGTCAAAGTGGCTTATATCGTCTTCAAACTGACTCTATCCTGGCTGCAACAGTTACTTTCAAGGTATCTAAAATATGTTTGATTAGTTTTAAGCAGCTTCAAATGAATTTACAAAACAGCAGGTTGAAATTTTTTTTATCGAAATTAACACTCTGGAAACCTGGAACAACCTAAATCTCTTTTAACGATTCGAGAAACTGTCATTCACCACCATTTTAATTTTTTGACAATAGAACAGATTGCTAATTATCCAGCTGAAGAACTAAAAAAACATGCCGCTGATTTGAGTATCAAATATTCAGCAGATATTAATGCTACTGAATTTTGGGCTGAGTTAGACACTTTAAAGAGTCAAGTTGAAAAGACTATGTTATTTGATAAATTTGACCGTAGTTCAAGTCTGGGTCTTCTTAAAGCTATAGTCGAACTAGATTTAAAAGAGATGTTTCCCAATGTAGTAGTCGCTATAAAGATTTTTTTAACAATGCCAGTGACTGTAGCTTCCTGCGAAAGATCATTCAGTAAGCTCAAATTAATAAAAACTTACTTGCGCTCGACGATTGGCCAAGAAAGGTTGACCGGCCTAGCGATTTTGTCGATTGAACGCGACATAGTACGGTGCCTGTCGTATGAAAAGGTTATCGACGATTTCGCAATGAAGAAAGCGCGAACAGTAAATCTTTAAAAAATTTTATGGCTTGCTTTAATAAATCTTTATTATCTGAACTCATTCATTTGTGGTCTCATTCATTTGTGGTCTCATTCATTTGTGGTCTCATTCATTTGTGTATTGTGTAGTTGTGAATAATCTTGTAAATTCTTTTCACCAATTCATACTTAAATTTATATTATGCTACCTTCCTTATTCAAAACTCTACCATACCAATTACTTAGTGAACGGTCTGTTCTTTGGAAATTTATTTTTCTAGTTTTGTAAAGCTATAGATCACGCTTTACTAATATGACAATTATTTACAGGTAACTGTAATTAAGTAAATTATTCAGGATTATAGTTCTTGCATTATACATTTAATTTGTATTAGAGATGCAATAAACATTATTCTATTCTATTCGGTATTTTATAAACGTCTCTCGCATTCTCAAAATACCTATACTTACTGTTGGGAAATTCGATAATTAATAATAAATTTTGAAAATACGCTTTTATAGTCTTGATAAAATTGAATCATTTTTAGATAGTTTAAAATAATAATGATAAACAAAAAAACGTGGAATGCTTTGTTATATATTTTTTCTACGACCGTGCGTTTTAACCCATTTTCCCGCACGCATTTTAGATTTGAAACTGTCAAATTGGAAGTGCAAATTTTGACCTTATTAGATAGTTTTTTACTTCGGAAGTTATAACTATTGTTACAACAGGTAAATAAATATTCACGAAATAGTCCATCAAATAAAATCTACATCTTTTCTAGCTTTTTGATGCATTTTAAATTTTTTGAAAATATAAAATAATGAAGATATATTTATATAACCCTGTACATTCTTTAAAGTACTGTCACAAAACAACTATCAAACCACCCGGGTTTGGTATCAGTTGCTATGACAACCCAGGCGTGTAATTGTTAATAAAACGTCAAAGTTGTTCAAATAACTCCACTGGACCGGCAATTTTAAGTAATTTACAGAATGCAACAAATTGTGTTTTTAATATTAATATTCATAATATTTAGTAGTTTTTAGTTGAAGTTTTGTATATGTATGTTGAAATGAAATAATTTTTGAAAAATGGGTTGGTATACATTTTGGTATATACGGTCGTAGAAAAAATAATGTTCCTAACTCATGCGTAAAGTGTCTTACCCGCCCTTGACCGCTTGCCCGAACTCCGCTCCGCGTTGTTCGGGTCAACTGCAGTCGCATGCGGGAAAGTATCACTTTCCGCACTTGTTAGGAAAACAACTATTTTCAACGAGCGTGCGGAAAAGTATACTTTTATTAACAGAAATGTCTCAAGATCGATGGATTGCAAATAATGATCCTTTTGGACGGCCTCAAGAACTTCAGATGGTAATCCTCTAGATTATTTCTCTTGGGGCTACTTAAAAAACATTGTGTATTCAGATCCCATCACAACCAAAGAAGATATGAAATATAGAGTTAGAGCCGCTATAATTGCATAACACCCGATATAAGAGGAGCACATACTTTCTGTAACAAAATTGAAATAAAAATTTATAACACCCTTTATGACGCTTAGTGAATAGTTATTTATGCACCAAGTGCATAAAGTGGTGCTTTTTTCACGAGTGGAAAAGTTTACGCATGAGCCGCAGGCGAATGCGTCAATTCCATGAGTGAAAAAAAGACACTTTATGCATGTGTTGCATACACTATTTTTCCTATAATCAAGCAAATGGACTAAAAATGGCGTCGATTTGAATGTTTATGTTTGTCATGATGACAAAACGCTAAGTAAAATGTCAGATGAGTGCAATCTGCAGAGCCATTAGCGGAAATATTTAAAATTAGCGTTAAAAAAACTACTTTATCTCACCCTAATGTCACTCTTTTAAACTGTTTAACAAATACATATTTTATGAACGGAAATCGTTTAAAAAAACGTCACTTTTATTAATGATTGTAGAAAAAATAAGTATTTTCGATGAATTGTCCTACATCCTACATCAACAAATTAGCTGACAATTGTTTTTAATTATAGAAACTAAAGCGGATACCTTCGTTGCACATCTAACCAACGTTTTCTAAACATAACCGGAAGATCCTGATTAAGAAGTTTAAGAACTTATCAACGCACGATGCCAAATGTCACTTCCTATCAAAAGCTTTACTCCTACGGAAGTTAAGAACGAAATATGTAAACTCAATGTAAGAAAGACTTCAGGATACCACCCAATCTCAGGCAAAATACTGAAACAACTCCCATGTAAGGTTGTTACTCTCCTAACTGTTATTTTCGATCGAATGTTAAGTTTATCCTACTTCCCTACACTGTTTGGGTCCTGGACCCATTCGAACATGAGTTTCCCATCTCGACCCGAGAATAAAGAAAACAGGAAAACAACTCAATGGAACTACATCCTACCGACCCATCAGCCTGCTTCCAACAATAAGCAAAATCATTCACACAGACCATAAGCTCCAAGCACTACTACCAAAACACTAGTTCGGCTTCCGCAAAGGCCATTCAACCACTCAACAAATTCATCGAATAGTTTACAAAATATCACAGTCTTGAAAATAAATTTTTTTGCAACATCTCCCAAGCGTTTGATAAAGTCTGGCATATCCTCTATGCCAGACTGCTCTACAATGCATTATCCAGTAACTACTTCCTTCTACTTAAATCCTACTTCGACAATAGAAATGTCTCCTTCAAATTCGATAACCAGCAGTCCAGCATATGTCCCATAAAATCTGCTCTTCCTATCTCTATACGTCCGACATACCCGAAACCAACAATACCACAATTGCTTCCTTTGCCGACGACGTGGTGATACTTTCAGTAGACGAAGGCCCTACAACAGCTTCTCAAAATACGCAAAATCACCTGAATGTACTCAATGTGTTGTATACACAAAATAAATAAGGCAAAATCACTCCAAGTAACATTTATCACGGGTCATAACACATGCCCACCCGTAAGGATGGATAACGTATGTATACCTACAGCATCAGAGTCAAAATATCTTGGCATTTATCTGGAGCAACGTCTTACATGGACGAAACACATTAAAATGAAAAGACATAAAGTTCCGACAGATGTAGTGGGTACTAGGTCGACGATCGAAACTCTCCACAATAAAATCCTGCTACATAAAACTATGCTCCATCTATGGGGGAGTGCAAAACCAACTTCACTGAACATCATCCAAAGATTTCAGTAAAAGCTGCTAAGATCGATAGTCGATAGTGGATGCACCATGGTATGTAAGTAATCAAACACTGCACGACGACCTAAAGATTCCTTTTATCAGAGAACCAGTTAGTAGAAGAGCTATTAAACAATGACCCCACCACAAGAAGATGTTAACATTGCAGTTTTACCCCATCTTCTGCCATTTAGAGTTAATTTTCGTTCAGAATGAGGAACTGGAACAACCTGCTGTGGCGTTATAACGAAATTCTGTGGGGTATGAAGAAACATGAAGGAGTCGAATTTACATAAAACTGCTCTGTAGGAATCGTTAAGCTTGGTGGCTTTCTCAGTGGTGATCTCGGTAAACTTTTTGGGGGTGTCCTCGGTGGTGTTCTCAGTGGTGACCTCGGTGGTGTTCTCAGTGGTGTCATCGGTGGTGTTCTCAGTAGTGTCCTTGGTAGTGTTCTAGGTGGAGAGTTTCTAGGTTCTGGTAACTGGTTATCATTTCTTTTACCTTGAGTGGCCCTATTTATAGTGTTGGCCGGTTCAAACATCCAGTCTGGAAAATCTCTGGATTTAGTGGATGTATCCCCGTTTTTCTAAATCCGCTAACTGCGGTTTGGACGCTAGCGGCTTTCATAAAAGCATTTCCGAAAAGTTTGCCTATTTGAGAAATAGTAATAGGTCTGCCTGGATGTTGTTGCATCCATCTTTGGACTTCTACACTGTAATACATGCTGAGTGGTGACATAAAACTTACGTCTAGGGGTTGTAGACGGTATGTAGTATGCGGTGGAAAGCACAGTAACACAACACTGTTATACCTAGCTCTATGAGTTAGCTCTATATTCTTGGTATGAGTGACATGGCCATCTAGAAGCAAACGAACGGGGTTTTCTTTAGAAAGGTTGGAAAAAGCAATGCATTTATCGAACCAACTCAAAAATATTTCCGTTTGCATCCACCCTGATGGATGGTAATGAGCTGTACTACCTGGGGGAGCATCATCCAACAGTTCTGGCTTTGCCCTAGCTCTTGGGAAAACGAACAATGGTGGCATGAATGCACCACTGGCACTCATGCAGATCTCCACTGTAACCAGAACTCCACGTTCAGCCGAAGACAAGCAGCCAACTGGTCGCTTTCCACGCAATGATAAACATTTAGACCGTTTTTTTGGTACTGTCATAATCCCGGTCTCATCGACGTTATAAATACGCTCAGAGGGTATTTTGTGTTTCTCCATCGTTTCAGTAATCAGCGAGAAAAAAATTTTTTACGGAAGGCCTATTGAAACCCATTGCCCTAGCAAGTGAGGTTGGCTCAGGAGATCGAAGTTTAATATTCGGATGCCGATTGAGAAAAGCATACGGCCATGCTTTACCATCCGTTTTCTTGCTCTTATTAAATCTATTAGGCAAGCCGTTGCGTTCTGCTAATTCAAATGCCAAACTTTTTAATACATCGAGAGTTGAACCAAACAAGCGTGATTCCATACACAAAATATATTCAACTAATTCCTTTTCCTGGGCAGGACTAAAAACACATTTAAGACGTCCTAGTCGTTTTTTTTATGAATCCTCTCTGTTAAGAGTCTTCACCCTTGCTTCAATGGTAGTACGAGGGACCCCATATTCTTTAGAAGCTTTGAGATACCCCATTCTTCCCTCCAGTACCTCCTCAACAGCCTGACACATACTGTTCTCATTCCAAGACTGTCTTTGCGTTTTTGTTGTATACTTTCCCATTGCAATTCTAGCCTAAAAAAGACATTGACGACGTACCACTCACGGTCATATCCGATAGATGGTACTACTTGTTTTGAAATAAAACAGGGTATCCGGTTTTACCAGACCATCCTGTTTTACCCAACCTCCCCCTACTTAATACTATGTAATGATGTAGATTGTGAATAATATAAAAAAATTAACTGTGCATAATTCCCTCATGAATGTATAGCTAATTTGTTATTTTCTTAATATTATAAGCTACATATCTCGATGCCGATGGATAAAGGCAACTCTGGAAGACAGGATAATAATCTCCACTCTAGGGCAAGTCACCATCAAGGCAAGGACGGGTGGAGTATGTCCACAAGTAGGAGTGCTATCACCACTACTATGGGAACCTTAGTAGACGACCTCCTTACACAACTGTCCACAGCAGACTTTTACTGTCTTGGATACGCAGACGACATAGCTATTGTAATCTGGGGCAAGTTTGCAGGGTAGATATCGGGAAGAATGCAAACAGCCTTAAATATAATTGATAATTGGTGCTTACAAGAAAGACTGACAGTCAATGCTCAGAATACACAAATTATCAATTTCACGAAAAAGACGACACTACAAGGCCTAAAGCCAATAGTGCTAGGATGAGAGGTGATTCCATTTGCCAAAGAGACAAAGTACCTAGGAGTACATTTTGATCAAATGCTTTCATGGAACACCATCAGAAGACCACACAGATAGCTACCATTACCCTCGGCAGATGCAGAAGAATGTGTGGAAAGAACTGGGGACTTATCCCAAGAATAACCCAATCGCTATACACAAGGGTTGTTGAACCAATGATAGCCGATAAATCAGTAGTGTGGTGGACAAAGATACTGCAAGTGGAGGCTATGTAAGGCTATTGAGTAGAATACAAAGGCTTGCCAGGTAGGGAAGACTGGAAGAAAAGTATACCCATACAGGCTGAGGCATCCTATACGGACGGCTCTAAGACAGAAGTAGTTGTAGGAGCCGGAATAGTAGGGCTAAAACAAAGGATAGCTATTGCAATGAGCCTAGCTAAAGACGTCACAACTTTCCAAGTGGAGGTGACGGCGATTCACCACTGCGTTGAAGAAATTAAAAGGCAGTAAGGACATAGCGTTCACTTACCATCTTTACCGACAGCCAAGTTGCACTGAAGGCACTTGATTTCATAGAGGTCAATTTTAAGCTTAGGTGCATAGGTGCGCACTTGGAGACCATTGCAAGGTCATGGTAGCCTGGGTACCAGGACACGAGGGTCATAAGGACAACGAATTGGCGGATTAAACGGCCAGACAAGGCTCATCAATGCCATTCATTGGACCGGAACCCTCGACAATGAATATGGCCACAAAGGAAGTGGGTGGCACAGAATTCTCTAGAATGGTGGGTAATCTCACCAGGACAGAAACAGGGGAAACCGTTCATTAGAGGACATTCGTCAACTTTTACGCAGACCTAACAAGCAAAGATAGGAAAACTGTCAAATCCGTAGTAGGTATGTTAACAGGGAACTGTAAGCTTAACAGACACGCTAGCTAAAGGAGTTGACAGACGAAACCATGCGCAGATTCTGTCACCTAGAAGAGGAAACTGCATAGCACATCCTATGCCAGTGCGACTGCCTGGTGAATGTGCGGTTTCTTGTATTAGGCGACGAGAAGCCACCGGCAAGAAATTACATGAAAGATGCAGTCTCGAGACTGATTGGCTTCTTAAAAAAGACGGGCTGGAGAATGTAATCTAGATTCAGAGGACCACAAAAGTCGCAGTGGAATAGGCCGATTAGACACCTCATCAAATCTAATCTAATCCATCTCGAAAACGATGAAATATTCGGATAGGAGATATTGGAGGAAAATGGCATAAAATTGAACGCAAAATCCAAAAATATGAAAATAAACAGGGTGTTCCATTTAAAATAACAAATTTTATATTTACTTCCGGTATACCTATATCCTGAAGTGCCGACAAAATAATAATTTTTTAGATAGACCCGTAATCTCGAAAAAACCCTTAATACAAAATTTCATAATTCCATCTTATGTATTTTTTGAGAAACGTCTAATGTACAGTCATCGTAAGTTCTGTATATTCCGTATAAAAGTAAAATTTCTCCTTTATCAAATCTAAATAATAATTATAGCATAAACTGTTCGTAATTTAATTTTTGTTCTTCCGATTCCTACCAGATTTTCTCGAAGTAGTATTTATCTTTAATATTCAACCATTAAATTTCAGTTAGATGACCATAGGGGTCTTGGTAAAGGTGAGATCTGATGAGATGGAAAAGAAAGTAGACTTCTACATTAGTCTAATGGCTTTTAGTTGCATCACTCTAATTTTGAAAGGTTAATTAGTTGTTTGTGGCGATTTAAAAATGATCGAGACATTTTTTTTGAATCAGTGTTTATTTAGAAGTGTATACGAGGTGTACCAAAGCTAATTTTATTTACATACATAATGAATTAATAATTTGAGGCACTTGTACAGAAGAAAATACAGTTGAAATGGATTGAAATATATTTTAGAAAAAAATCTGTGTCGTGTTTTAGCTTTTTGAAATCTTTATCGTAAATTCTTGAATGTCAGTGAACTAGGTTTTTATATTGTTGTGCTGCTTAATTGGATGAATTTTGTTAAATTGTGCTTTTTAATTTTTCAAAATTCAATTACTCCCTCTAGCGGTGGACCTATAATTTCCAGGTTTTTCTCGAGGCCAGTTTTGTTAAAGATTTTTTTCCAAAGCTGCACTACAATCCCATCTTAAGATATGGTCAATGGCTGTTCTTTTTTGTCCACCCGGTATATTGGTCATAAAACCCGTTATAACTAAAAAACATGCTTCCACATAAATAAACTTGAAAGTAAGAGATGATTGAAAAAAAGTGAAATTACTTCTAAAGTCCATAGCCGATTAACAATGTTGATTTGGGCCCCCACCCATTTTTGGAAACTGACTGGGGTCTTGTTTGGACTAGTTTGTAACGTCATCCAAAATTTAAATTTTCAGATCCTAAGATGCATTAGGTGCGTTACAAACGGAAGAAAACATGTTTTGGGCAGTTTTTTTTCACTTTTTGGCCTCTATCTCAGCCGCAAATAAATATTTTTTTTTAGTTTTATTCATAAGAAAATTTTCCAGCAAAAACGTATGTTTCTAGATTTTTTTGAAACTTTCTAGCTAACATTTTTTAACTAAAATATTCACTTTTTAAAATTTTTTTTCTTGCATTTTTAAGCCGGAAGCAGCTCCCGCACTAACTTGAGACATATCCTATTCGATTTCTCTGGAAAAAATACAGAAGAAACTGTATTAAAATGTTTAAAAATCGAGCCTCCTTTTGGAGTCTGCACGATTATTCAATACAAAATTTAGCCCAGTCGTCAGAGCAATAAAACGGGCTCTACCAAAAAATAATTCAAGGAGTTTTGATTTCTTGTGTATGGTGTAAGGTCAAGTGTCAAAAACAACATATTCATTTTGCAGCCTCGAAATCCCTGTGGAAATTTAAAAAAAAATCGTGTTTTGTTAAAAAAATTGTTTTTTGCCAAATATTTTGGTTCTCGTGCGTTTTATGAAAAATATGCACCCGTATAAAAATAAGGGGGACTAGATTTTCTGTAATTTACGTTCCATTCATTTTTGCTGTAAAGTTGATCACTCATTTCACACCACCTTGCGGTAGAGTAAACGGCGCGTTTTTTTTTCTGTGGTTTCCCCATTAGGCCTAATCCACGAAGCGAATTTAATCGAGTTTCCTTCGCTTTGTCTTTCTCGATGGTCCTGGTTTTTCAAGATCTTCAGGTTCTGATTCGTCACTTCTCTCCTCATTAGATTCAAATTCTTGATCGTCATTCAATTCTTCTATTATTTGGCCCATAATAGTTATCGGAGCTGCATCCTCTTCATCATCATCTTGCGCAGGAGTCACCGTTGCATTAACACAATGTTACTGCATTTTAATCCAGTTTTCCTGCAGCCGCAGACCGGTCCACAGCCTTTTTTGCATTTACACGAAATGCATTTTATCAATTTTTCTGGCGCGGGGTCCTGCAAAGTCGTAACTGGAACAAGTAGTCCACTGTCATTTATTTTCCACCCCCCAGTTTGTAGGTGGTTTTTCATTACGACCTCAAAGTTGCACTTGGTGGTAAGTTTTGAAAGAATGCTGACGCGCTGCTGCTTCGGTCGGTGGTAATAAGGCGAGATAGGTTTTGCTTTTAGTTATTGATTGAAAAAAGCAACGGTAACGGTGAAAGTTCAAGGATGTGTCCGAAGGTTTAGCGGCGTACAATGCTCCACTGCTTCAACGACAGCTTCAGGCTCAGCATTAAAACTTGGACGTATAGCTCTAAGTGCTTATTCTTCTGAAAGACAGTGATGACTTTTGCCTTCCATTGCTTAAAGATTTCGGAAGTTGTGTCGCAGCCGCTGATCGCATGAAGAACAAGTAGATGCTGTCGCACTTTTATGTCTTGTGGTCGTAGGCTTTGCACAGAGTACTTTTTCTGTACAATTTTGCCTTTTCCGGGTTTAAGAAAGTATATGTTGGGATGAGCAGCCCCTAATGTCGTCAGTATAACCAGCAAATCTATGTCTTCTCCATTTATGACTAGAGAATCAAATGTGGATTATTGGTTAATTGCTGTGTTGACTATTAGGGAGTCCGCATCTGCAATGGCCTGCTGGATAGCAATGTTGGTATTCTCCAGTTTTTCTTTTAGCATCGAGATGAAACGACTTTTGTTCGCCTCATTGGACAAAATTTTTTCCTGTGTAACAGTGGCCGTCAAAAATCACATCAGGTGCAGCATGCTTTCGTGTTCGTCGAAGTACTTAGGTACATTTACAGAGCCGCCGCATCGAAACATTTAACTTCACAGGAAAAATGAATGGGACATATATTATGGAGAATTTTTTTTTAAATTTCCACAGGGATTTCGAGGTCGCAAAATGAGTATGTTGTTTTTGACACTTGACCTTACACCATGCACCAGAAATCAAAACTCCTTGAATTATTTTTAGGTAAAAAGCACCTGACGACTGGGCTAATTATGATTATCCCTAGTTTTATTGCCCAGCATCATCCTGATATTAGATCTGACGTATTATAACCATATTCCTGTCGATTTTCAATCAAAACCTACATGAAATAACATACTAACGAATTAGATGAGTAGAATAAGACTTAAGCCTTAAGAAGTTTTGGAAGATGAGCATAGTGAAATGAGGATGTGTAATTACTCACATTTCGGATTGATTGGAAAATTTTCAAAGTTATAGTCTATTCCAGAAAGGTATAGAGTAATAAAATGGGGAATTCCGTCCAGTTCGGCTCAATTTCGGTGTCGGCCATAGGCGTAGGTCTTGAAATAGTATTGTTTGTAATATTAAAATTTCAAGTAATTGCGTAAGAGAATTAGGAAAAGTATGTTTTCTGAAGTGTCAATATTGAAATATTGTGTAGGGATTACTTAGGTAGTAGATTATACAGTTACGTTTTGCGTTTAACAGGTACCGTTTAACCTTCTATTAGTGCCTCTGCCTAATTCCACCCCTGTTTCAGATTCGGCTCAACCATGCGCCGCAAGGTGCCTTACCCAAAAATTTTAGACCTTTATAAGTATATTTGTTTAGTTTAACGCATCAGTATTTCCTGTTAAGCCGTAAATAGTGTTCACAGTATTATTAGATTAGTAATAAAATGGCGACATTTACACCAACGAAAAGATGTTCCAATAATTCTCCACTATCAGTGAATGAAAATCTTATTATTTTAAATGTACACGATTGCATAAAATACGATTACCCGAAATTTACTGTACAAGAAACTGTCGACCGATGTTCCCGAATGACTGGAGTTGGAAAGTCCACCGTTTTTAAATTATTGCGGGGAGAAAGATAGCAGGCCAAGTGGACCTCCCAAGAAAAGTCCAGGCAGACCAGTAAAAGTCCTTGATGAAGTCACCAAAAGTGTAATTCGAAGAAAAGTTCACTCTTTTTATTTTAAAAAAGAAATACCCACCCTAGATGAGATTTTAATGGAGCTTGGCCAGGATGACAGTATTCCGTTGATAACTAAAAAACTTTTATGGACCACTTTGAGAAATATGGATTTTGCCTGGGAAAAGCATAACCGTGAAGCACTTTTACTGGAAAGCGATGAAATTGTTTGCTGGCGACGAAAATACTTAAGAAGTATAAAGCAGTACAGAACAGAGCAGAAGAAAATCTTTTATCTTGATGAGACGTGGATCAATGAATGTTATACAGTACCAAAAATGTGGCAAGACAAAAATATAACCAGTGCTCGCCAAGCTTTCAGGGAAGGCCTGTCAACGGGTATTAAGGTGCCTTCAGGTAAAGGGAAAAGACTAATAATCGTCCATATTGGAAGCGAAGAGGGATTTTTAAAAGAAGGTTTGCTAACCTTTCAGTCGTGCCATACAGGAGATTACCACGAGGACATGGATTCGGATGTTTCTGAAGACTATTTTGGTGAAATGTTAAATATCTTCCGGCTGATTCAGTAGTAGTTATGGATAAAGCGATAATTTTCGACGCATAGAGAAGACTCCAACTTCATCTTGGAGAAACCAAGAAATTATTGACTGGTTAACCACCAAAAGTATTGAATTTGAAGATAAAAAAGAACTATTAGCTATAGCAAATTTACACAAACATCGTTTTATGAAATACGCCGTGGAAGATATAGCAGAAAAACATAGTGTAACTGTTCTGCGCACACCGCCATATCATTGCGAACTAAATCCTATAGAACTTATATGGGCGCAAGTGAAAGGATTTGTAGCAAGACACAACACGGCAGTCAAAATGAAAGACGTTAAGCTACTGTTTGATCAAGCCATTAAGGAGGTGACACCAGAGAACTGGTGAAAAGCAGTCCAGCATGTCATTAAAGAAGAGGAGAAAATGTGGGATCTTAACTACTTGATCGATAGGACCGTCGACTCGTTAATTATAACGTCAAGAGGAGATGACAGTTCCTTAGATGACGAAAAATATTATGATTTTTTATAATTTAATTTCTCTATAATGTATTTTTTGTATAATGTTCAATAAAAAATAAGTGTACCTAATACTATGTACATAATGCCTAATTTTTATTCTGTTAAAATAAAATTCTTTCCTTTTTTCGAGTATCCTACCGGCACGCCTTTGGCACACTATTTTCAGTGCTTGTGAATGGATAACAATAGGCTAAACCCATATATTGACCCCAACCCGGGTGGTACTACCTGCACTTGATAAAAAGAAAGAATTTTACAATGAAATCAATGCCAAACTATGTAAGTGGCTTAAATATTCTTTGGGTCCCTCTGTGCTCCCTTTGCATAACTAATGAGGTTTTATTACCCTACACCTTTCTGAAATAAACTATAGGAAGAAAACTTTTGAAGCTCTCATAATCTTGAAATTGTTGAACTTTTTGTCGAAGTAATACTTATTTGCAATTACGAAAATATTATGATACTGACTTTTTTCTTTGATAATTTTAACAAAGGAATGGAAAATTAGGTGCATATACAAGAAGTAGATTAATCTTCGGTTTATTTATTAATATTTTATGAAACATGTAAAGTTCAGGATATAGTGACTCATAATACAATGTGACGAGACTTTTTAGTCACTCTCGTAATCTTCATAGTTGTCACTTTTTGCCGTGATATTATATCGTTCAACTTCATTCTTCTGTTTCAATCTCATTATATTTATCATTCATTATTATGGACTCCTTCTTCTCTAAAGAGTGTGGTCAGCTTTTCAGCTGGTCTGAAAATTTTACTTTCATACCTTGCACAAGATAGATAAACATAGCAGCTTCATGACATCAATAATCGACTCATTTGAATGTTATTTTATGTAGTTTTTGATGGAAAGTTGACAGGAATATGATTATAATACGTCAGATATAATATCAAGATAATGCTGGGCAATATAACGGGGCAAATCAGTGATAATCGTAATTTTGCATTGAATAATAGGGCTTCTCACGAGAGCGAGATTTCTCTCGTCTTGTCTCGTTCTCGTCTTGAAAAAGCGAGACGAGACGAGGATAGGGCTTCACACGAGAGTGAGATTTCTCTAGTCTTGTCTCGTTCTCGTCTTGAAAAAGCGAGACGAGACGAGGCTAGGGCTTCACACGAGAGCGAGATTTTTCTCGTCTCGAAAAAGCGAGACGAGACAAGACATTTTTGAAAATATTATGGGCGATCCGACCGAGAGCCTCGTTTTTGGTCTCGTTACATTTTTTTTTTATTAAAAAAATTAGAAAAGGTCTACATAGAGAACAATACATTTTACAATATATAAAATCTGGTGACCATCTGTAAAATATTTTATTGTAAATTTAAAGAGGAGAGTCTTTCTTTTTTTTCTATGTGGAATAAAATGATAAAACAGGTCGGTTTTACCAAAATTAAAGTGACACTTCCTGTATCGCCTCAAATACAATAGGGTAGTAAAATTCAGCAGAATGGTTAAGCTCTTGAGATAAATAAAAAAAAGTTCTGGTAATCTTTCTAACGACTAAATAGATACAGTATTCGCCAGCTAACTTGATGTCCCAGAAATTACCAACTAAGAGAGACAGAGTAATAGTGCCCTGCCTACTCGGCTGCTATTGGTGGTAAAATTTTGACAAACGCCAATTGCATCGAACCTCATCAGGTGTTAAGATTTTCAGTAGCGTAGCGTCACACAGTTATTGTTTCTGCTTTGTACAATAAAGTGTTTGTAAAAATGTCAGCCGTTAATGAAGGAGATCGTAAATGTACTGAAGGACACACTCGTCAAGTGATATATAGAGTGTTTAATTATTTTAAGACATTAAAAAGTGATGAAGATACCTTAATAAACGTGAAAATTAAAACATCCCAGGCAACAGGTAAGCCAGCTAGCTAGCAATATACCTAGCTTAAATAATTTCCCATTATCTTGTGTTTCTTTTATTCTCATTACTACCTGGAAGAAATTATTTAGTTTCTAACAAATTTTAATTATACTCAGTCCGGAAATATAAGATCCTAACTTTATAATCTTCAATTAGATAAATAACATGTTATTGTAATGGGTACCTTATTGTTAAAATATTATTTATGTACTCAGAATTCAGGTATAAAGCAGATCCATTTCTATTAAAATCAGTATACCAATAATTATGACAAAGAATTAAATATTATTTATTAAGTTAGGAGTTACTTTATTAATTGTACAAGTTGTGTTAATTTGTAACAGAAAGCGTATCCTCAGAACTTGCACGGCACTGTTTACAGTTATCGGATGGGCGGCGTCAATAGCTCCCTAGAAAGCATTTAGGACATCAAGTTAGCTGGCGAATACTGTATCAACCATTCTCCCTTATTAAACTTATTTACCTAGAAGATGGGACAGGAGTAATTGTTTTGAATGAATTTCCAGTTAAACTTGTTCAATAATTTTGTTAATATTCGTTGAATTCCGTATTAATCTTTCAAAGTGATGACAATCCTATTAGAAAGTGTATCGACATTATAATAGTCTTTATAAAACATCGACAGAATCTTTGAAACATTGGAAAGCTGAATTTTAAGAATATTTAATATTAGAAAGAGCACATGAAAAACAAAATATTTTAAAGTGGTGGAAAGTGCATGAGAAGGTTTTTCCTACACTTATTTAGTATAATGGCTACATCCGTACCTGTTGAACGATTATTTTCTACAGCAAGTATATTATGACAAAATCACGTACATCATTGAAAGATGATGTGATGCAAGAGTTACTATGTTTAAATTCTTGGTCATCGTGTAATTTAAGGGAAAAAATCAAGAGAGTGTAAAATTAAAAAATTTATGTCCTATATGTAAAAATAATATTGTATAATAGCGTTATAAATATAGTTTTAAAAAACTATGTATGGATTTTATCATCAATATTTAGAATTAAGCGAGACGAGACAAGCGGTAACGAGACAAGACCGAGACTTGAGCGAGACGAGACAACCGGTAACGAGACGAGACCGAGACTTGAACGAGACTCAATTTCTCCGGAATTGACGAGATCGAGACGAGATTTTTTATACTCTCGCCCACTCTCGTCTCGTGTGAAGCCCTATTGAATAATCGTTCAGAGTCCAAAAGGAGGCTGGATGTTTAAACTTTTTTGTACAGATTCTTCTGTATTTTTTCCTGAGGAATTGAATAGGATATGTCTCAACTCAGCGCGGGAACTGCTTCCGGCTCTAAAATTCAGAAACAAATAAAAATAAAAAATTGAATATTTTCGTTAAAAAAGGCGATCTAGTGAGCTGTAAGGTTCAAAAAAAATCTATAAACGTATGGGAAAATCCCGTAGTACCGGACACTAAAAGTATCTTCAGTTTAGAGACACTTGGAAACGTGGAAACTATGATTTTTTCAATGCTTTAGTCTGGTCAGACGACTCCTCAAAAAGGTTTGGCTCTAGATTCAGTTTGTATGAAGTTATTGTCGGAAGAAGACATTTTGAGTGTAGTGACTGTGTTCCTCGAACTTTTTAAGAAGCTGGGTATTGCGTTTTGGGTAAGTATGTATTTATCGTGTATATTAAATTTGATTCATCCATCATTAAAGAACATTTATCGCATAAAAACATTTGGGTCTGATTTCGAAGTTGGTTGTAAAAAATTTTTTAAATAAAATAAAAGTTGCGTTGTATCGGACACTAAATAGGCGCCTTCTACCGGACAGTATTATAAATTTGAAATAATATTTTTTTACTAGTTTAGCAATAGTTTCCGCTCTCTGTTATATTTTCATAAACGTTATTTTTCCCCAGCTCCAGAAAGAAAATAGCAATTGGAAAAAGGCGGTCAGAGAAAAGTGAAATTTTGACGTCAACGCCATACAAGATAATGTTGGAGGAGAAGGTCAGAGTAATTGAAGAGAAGTAACAAAAAAAACTGCAACAGTCGTAGGAAAGAGAATAGCCGAAAGACAAAGGCCACAAAGTCAAAAATTACCCTAAAACATCAAATAGAAATAGTAAAAAAAGCTTTAAACTTTGAAGGTGACATGGGAACAACAAAAAATGCATCATGAAACCTGGGTAGGACCCAAAACTATGATGACACCAAGAGCATTATTTGTGATGAGTCATTTAACGAAGTTTGGGTACAATGCACAGTATGCAACGAATGGGCTCATGTTGTTAATCGGCTATGGCCTTTTTATAATGAATAACTTGAATCCCTATAGTTTCAATTTATTTTTTTTAATTTTCTTAAATTGAACTATATTTTAGTTTGTTTTTCGGGTCAAATTTAGTAATTGAAAATTTCCCCCCTTCCTTTAGACAGATTGATCTGAAATTTGGTACACTGCTTTAGTTGTGATCACAATACAATTATGTCTATTCAACATTATTGTAAATTCAAGATGGCCGCCGCCACTAAATGGCGGATTTCATTTTTTTTTCAACCCCCTCAATATGGATATCAAATGAAAGGGTTTGACTAGTAGAATATAGCAAATCATAAAAACCACAATCAAGAAGCCACCTTAAATTGGCGAATTTCATCAACACCCTCAATTTGGGAAATGGGTATCAAATGAAAGGGTTTTACAAGAAAAACTAAGTGCATGGCGGATCGCAGAGTTCAGACAGTTTATACATTAAAACAGAAATCCAAGCATCTAATGAAAACAAAGAACTTTGTCAACTTAGAATCGGAATTCAAGCATGGATTTTCCACTCTGAAAGCTTGGGAAAACCCCGAGTATCTTTCAAGCGGAAATTCTCGCCATAAGAAAGTTTGCCCAGTTCAATATTGATAAAGGATATAGAAGGCAAAGGATTATCATAATGTCGGATAGTAAAGCAGCCATTAAAGCACTGAGCTCTTGTGTTGTCAGTTCCAAAATGGTGTGGGAATGTTTAGGCAAACTAAATGAACTAGGCGAGAACAATATAGTCACCTTACTGTGGATTTCAGGTCACACTGGGATAGAAGGAAATGAAATAGCAGATGAACTAGCAAAGAGGGAGACTGGAACACCCTTTTGGGGGCCGGAACCCTTTTGCGGTATCAGCTCCAATGTAATATTGGAAGAAATAGGGAAAGCCGAAAAAAGAGAAGATCTGACCATTGGAAAGATCTTGTAGGACTTAGACAATCAAAGATTCTTCTGGGTTACTACAACCTGTTGAGATCAAATGAATGCATAAGTCAAAGTAAAACTGCACTAAGAGTTTTAACAGGGATCCTTACGGGATTCTATGGCATGGAAGAAGCAACCTCCATCCACATACTTGCACAGCAATTTAGAATCCTAGGGCACAACACCTTGGAGATTACTGGATAGAAGAGGGACATTTACCTAAGTTAAAGGCTGCAGATATCCTAAAATTCCTCCGGGAAATAGGATTAAAGGAGCTACTAGTCTCTGAGACTTTCCTCAGGAACTAAATAGAAGTAAGGGGGCATAATAGATCTTTTAGGTCTCACCCCAATTTACATACATACATACATACATGGATTTTACACCCAAGTTTCGTATCGTCTTGAGGACTGTGTGGAGTAAGGGTAGCTAAAAATGTTATGTCGTTAGCGTTTTCTCTTCAAGACTTGGGCACATCCTGTTGTATTGAAGCCTTGGACCTCTTGAGGGGTCGACCGTTATAATGTTCATTACTCTTGGGAACAAAATGGTAACAAATAATAATAAAACAAAAACTGAAACACAACGAAAAAGAAGGCTTGAAAAGCGGAAGAAAAGTATAGAGCTAAACGTGCAAAATACAATCTTGTAGACCACGCAGTTGTATATTTAGGTTTGGAATTATTTTAGGACGGACAAGTTTATGTGGCACTGAGTAGAGTAAGTCTTTGGAAGGATTAGGTATTGAAGAGTTAGATTGCAACTAATAGACAGGAAAGCAACCTTGTAATAAAGAGGTACTAAAAGTAAATAGAATGGGAAATATTAAGTAACTGAATAAAAACTTGAAAACAATAAGGCAGTAAAACAAGTTTTTAAGTTAAACGGTACTATTGAAAATAAAAATAATACTAAAAAAAGAGACACTATAGTCTCCCCATCAATTGTCTACTCGAAATCCTGTCGGGAGACTTAAAAAAAATAAGTAGAAATATTTTTTTAAAGTTAAACGGTTTTATTGCAAATAAGGATAATAATGATGTGGATAATGAAGTAATCGCTGAAAAATAATTCGATAGATCTTAGGTACCAGTCAAAGCACCACTCTCCTCATCAATCTAGGGTATTGATCAGACAAAAAATAAAATCTTGGGGCGTATCGTAACGTGAGTAAATATATAAATAGCAATTTTATAAGGATATGAGCGGTTGAGTGTTGATTAAAATTTCAAGATTCCCACGATTTTATTTTTTTGTCTGATCAATGCCCTAGATTGATGAGGAGAGTGGTGTAAGTCCTATCAAATTATTTTTTAGCGATGAGTATATTATCCTCATAATTATTATCCTTATTTGCAATAAAAGCGTTTAACTTTAAAAAAAAATTTACTTATTTTTTATCAAGTCTCCGGACAGGGACACTATAGTGTGTCTATAGTGTTTCCTTTTTCACTCAGTTTTATGAGTTTGACGATATTGACTATTTTAATCTATTTTTTTTAAATATCTTCAAAACCATTCATTTTCAAATTATAAAAAAGTCCATTCCTTCGATTTGTCATATGGTACAGTTTTTTTTTTAATTTCTTATTTCATCTCTTTTTAAAGACCCACTTATTCGCGATACACTCTTTGTTGAAGTTACAATGCATTTCAATTTAATCAGGGCAATATCAAAGATTACAAAAAAAATATGCAATATGGCTTTCACAGTCATGCAGACAGACATATTAGTGTTTTTGGCATGCTTTCACATCAATCATAACCAAAAAGAAATAATTAAAAAAAAACGTTAAATGACTTCTAAATTTTCTAATGGATTCACTTCTAAACTATGGTCTCAATTCAATAATTTTTATTTTTCCAAATCAGCATGCAAAAAAAGTATACTTTCAAAAACAATTCTCTATTTTATCAATTCTCTCAATAGGATTGGAGAGTGTGTTTTTTTGTTTAGGCAGTTCCATGAACTTGTCGATATTGAAGCGACATCTATCGATATCACAATCGAACAACACCACGAATTATCCCTCAAATCTTCCGGCATTATTTAAAAAAGTTATCCCGATGACATTGATCAAGACATTAAGTTAAAGGTGCGAAATTAATAAATTGTCATCAGTTCTTAATGTGTGCAAATTTTCAGTGGGTAGAAATTAAATTGAAAGTCTCACTTTTACATAAATACATACACACATATCTCAACCTGTAAAAAAATGTTCAGCAATTTCAAACTACAAATTAATCTATTAGATTTATTTAATAACATACCTTGAGATTAATCAATACTGTAAACGTTTCCAATCGACCTAATCTCCCATTTATCTTCATACATAAAAAAAAGAAACAAACAAAAATCACCGCGATTTTGTTTACTTTGTTGCAAATCGAAATGACTCGTCCCGCTTTTATGCAACTAAAATTATTTAACACGCGCGAAACAATGTAAACATTCAATTAAAGTGAGAGAATGTGACTGTCGTTGAATTCGATTTGTAAATTGTGATGCTGGTAAATCGTAGGAGACCCCACTCAGTGTCTTTTACCGTTAGGGGGGTTTCTTGGCTCGAGGGTAGTCGACATACACCAGGAAACGTTTGTATATTATTTGAACGGAATGCATTTGATTATAAGAAAATATAACAAGAGAACTAGATTTAAAAAATGTATAACAAAGCGGGAAAATGAAATTGTTACTTAACTAGTGATTGGAAATTTGGATACATTTTCTATACATTTCTTGTGGTATATTTATTATTTCGTTTTGTTTTTTGGGAAATTAAACAGACTGTTTTTTAATATTTTTATTTCAATGTTTCGGTATGCTGTTATCCTGGGAAGGCAATGAGACCCATTGTTTCAGCTGTTTCATCTTCACCTTGTTATAATCCCTAATAGCACAAATATGTCCTTTGGACGTCCAACGGATTACAGCCTCCCATCCATGACGATATCCAATGGACAACTGAAATATGTTCTGCATTTGTACAATGAATATCCATAAAACAATGAATTTCCGCAAAAATGGACACCCATACATTAGCCGTTTCAAGATATCCATTGGCTGTCCCGGGAATTGAATATCCATACGTTCCATAATGGACATATAGCTATGTCCATTGGTTATCCAGAGATAAGTATCCAATGGATGTCCATATGGAGGTCTCCAATTTATGTCCATAAATAGGTGACCTAGAGGTATCCAATGGATGCTCAGTATAAAAAATATGAAATGCTATAGATAAGTCGTTCTTTTATTAAAATTAACGTTGTTACACTATAAATAAAAAAGGTATTCTATTAATTTGTAGGCAAACACATTTTTCGTACTTCTCGTTCTCGTCGTGTTGACGATGCTTCTCTGTGCTGCACCCTCTAAAATAAAAATTAAAATGACAATAGAGCATAACAGAGAGGAGAGTTCATAAAATTTTCTATGTCTTGGTAATTTCTATAAAATGGCATTTTGAGATACATTAAGTTTTGTCATGTGTACAAAAACAAATATACAATTGCTACAACTATTTAAACACATCACTTTGTTGCATTACCACTGATCTGTATTGTTTGCGGTAAAATAATTTGTAAATTTTGTTAGTGCATGTCAGAGGTTGTATGCTTTTGTGTATCTTTATAAAAAACATGGTTGTTTTGTAAGTTATGAGGCGAATTTATGTCCATTTTTACATAAACTCATTGAAAAATTGCTGTAAATTCGGCGGACAGACTATAAATATATATGGCACCACTCAATAATTAATTAAATTGTTTTCCATAATTCTGTTGCATAACATGTACATATACAAAGGCAAAGCTAAAATATTCTAGATTTTAAAAGTTTATTTTTATTTTACTTTAAAACCTAACCGGTTTTACTGAAACCATACATATAATGTACATTGTACATATACATTCAATTAGTAAAATTTGAAAAAATAGCGCTGACAAAAAACGAATCGGTTGATAGTGTTCTGTTTTCATACAGTTAAATTTCAAAATGTACCAGAATTATAAAAACATATTGCACTTATCAAGAAAATGTAAAAACTGAATCATAATTATGGCAGCTAATTAAGTGTGTTGAAGAGCTTTTTTAGTTTTGGTTCCCAGCCAAGTGTATTTTGTACACATTATATTTGTCATGAAATGTTGGAAAGTCCTTTTGACAAAATCGTAACATGAATTTCCTCCTATTTTTGAAACATTTAACCTGAAAATAAATTTAAATAAAATGTTTTTAAATAAGTCTACGACGATCTGGCGGATGCACTGGGTATTCTCGATGTTTCGTATTTTGGATGGTTCTCGAAAATTGGGCGGAGGAGCCATAGTCGTCTCATACGGGGATTTCACTGGGGGCACTAAGTGAGCATATTAATGCAGTAGCTCGCGTAACATTGCCCCCTCCTTAAGAGACAGTTCCTCCTGGAACTAGCTAGGAAACTGGAACGAGATGACTGTATCGGCAACTGGTCCCCTTGTTGCATTTTCCAGTTGTATGGAAGTAGCATGCGACCGTCTTCTCCGTTGGCTGTGTCTCCCGAGCATGGCCGCAAACCAGTACCTGCACTTCGGTGTCTCGGAAGATTACTTCTACCATGTTACGGATTATTCGCCAATCTAAATGCCTACATTCAATCTTGGGCATGGCTAGCCTATGCACGTTCAATTCAAGCACATGCCCCCTCAGGCTTCGTAATGCTTCCAGACATCCTCGTACGTTGGTCTTTCGTCGAAGGTGTTCCACGTCACTAGGAGGAAATTGTAGCGGGAGCCATTTTGCAGCTTCAAAGCTTTACCTGGTACTGGTAACTGGTTTGCCAAAAGTCGTGCACCACTCTTCTTTATAAACAGAGATGCCAGTCCGCGCGCATCGGTTACGCTGGCAGGGATGTTTATTGCCAGTGAGTATTCCTCCGGAACGGTAAGCAGGTCTTGTCGTCTCTCAGTGGTGACGCCGAATCTCGCTTTTCCGGTACCACCATAAGCACCCATGAACTCTACAAAAACAGGATGGGCTACTTCCTGAAGCTGGTTTACTTGCCATCGTGGTCACCCTCGAATGGCGCTAATCGGTTACGGTGTACCACCTTTGGCTTTCCATTTGGGATCTTGCTGATACGATAGATGACATCGTTGATTCTTTTCTTGATGGCGGATCTGCCATCGCGAATAGCGAAATATATTGGTCCAAATCTCTCTGATGGTTAGATACTACTTTAGACAGGTATTTGCCAAGAGTTCTGTTCACTCGCTCTACCATCCCGTCCGACTGTGGGTGCAAAGCCGTAGTTCTCGTTTTCTTCATGCCGAGCTTTTCACAAACTTCCTGGAACAGCTGACTTTCGAAGTTTCTGCCCTGGTCGCTGTGTATTTCTAGGGGCACTCCATATCGGCAAATGAACTCATTCACAAGCACGTCGGCAACCGTTGCGGCTTCTTGGTTTGGAATGGCATAGGCTTCTACCCATTTTGTGAAGTAGTCCGTCACCACCAAAATGTACCTGCTGACATTTGCTGTCGGTGGAAACGGTCCGGCAATGTCCAGGGCAATGCGTTCAAAAGGGCTTCCGACATTGTACTGCTTCATAGGAGCCTTTCTTCTCCCGTGCGGTCCATTGGTCGTAGCACAGGTAGTGCACTTCTTACACCAGTCCTTCACATCTTCGGAACTGTGCATCCAATAAAACCGTTCTCGCACTTTCTGGAGGGTCTTCTTCACACCTAGATGTCCTCCTGACGGACTGTCGTGAAATTTTCGCAGTACTGCTGCTATCCTTGTTCTTGGAATCACCAACTGTCTCCTGCTTTCGGAACCCTCATCGTTCTCGATTACTCGCTGTAGCAAACCGTTTTCCAAAACCAGCGAGTTCCACTGGGCCCAATACGATTTCATCGTTGGCGAGTACCTTGAAATCTCCTGCCAAGTAGGTCGACAGTTCTCCTTTTTCCAATGTCGGATTTTCTTCAAGTCGGGATCGTTCTCTTGTTCCTCTTCCAACTTTTTTGGTGTCCATTCGTCGGTGGTCACCGTGGTTCTTCGAATCGCAGCTTCCTTAGCTTCTGTTTTGCTGCAGTGAGAGCACTCTGCAGGACATGGTCTTCTAGAGAGGGAGTCTGTATTTCTGTGGCTTATTCCGGCTCTATGCTCAATAGTGAAATTATATTCTTGGAGCCGCTCGATCCATCTAGCGATTTGACCTTCAGGGTTCTTGAATTGCATAAGCCACTTAAGTGCTGCATGATCGGTTCTAATCACAAATTTCTTCCCATACAGATACTGATAGAAGTGCTCCACGGACTTCACTACTGCTAGGAGCTCTCTTCTTGTGACGCAGAAGTTTTGTTCTGGTTTGGAAAGGACTTTACTAAAATATCACAGAACTTTCTCTTGTCCTCCTTGAACCTGTGATAGCACTCCTCCAATTCCAACATTGCTAGCATCAGTATCTAGTATGAATTCTCCCTCTGGTAGTGGGTAGCCGAGTATAGGTGCAGTAGTCAAGTGCTTCTTCAAGGTTTGGCAATCTTCGTCCCAGCGAAACTCCCTTGCTTCCTCTGTAAGTCGTGTCAAGGGCTTAGCGATATCTGCAAACTTCCTTATAAATCGCCTGTAGTATGTACAGAGTCCAAGGAAGCTTCTAACTTGGTGCTTGTCGGTGGGTCTTGGCCACTTTCGTACGGCAGCAGCTTTTTCTTCGTCTACAGCTACACCATCCTTGCTGACTACGTGGCCTAGGTAATTGACTTTGTTTTGAAATAGTTGACATTTCTTGGGGTTGAGCATCAGTTGGGCAGCTTGCAACCTTTTGAAGACACCTTCCAAATTCTTTCGATGTTCTTCGAATGTCCTTCCCAAGACTATGATGTCGTCAAGGTACACTAAGCATGTCTTCCAGGACAACCCTCGCAATACGTTTTCCATCAGTCTTTCGAACGTTGCGGGGGAATTGCACAGCCCAAATGGCATAACGGTGAAATGCCATAGTCCAGATCCGGTGGTAAACGCTGTCTTTTCTCTATCGGCTGGATCCATTTCTACCTGCCAATATCCAGACTTCAGGTCCAAGGTAGAAAACAATTTGCTACCGGCCAGCGTATCCAGGGTGTCGTCGATTCTCGGCAGATGATAGCTATCTTTCTTTGTAACATTGTTCAACTGCCGGTAGTCCACGCAAAACCTCGTGGTTCCATCCTTCTTCTTTACCAGAACTACCGGAGAGACCCAAGGGCTGGTAGAAGGTTCTATTACCTTGTCCTTTTCCATCTCGCGAACAATTCTCTCCGCTTCCTCTCTTTTGGCCTGTGGTAGCCGTCGAGCCGATTGTCTTATCGGTTTAGCGTCGCCGGTGTCAATTTTGTGTTTGACAGCAGATGTTCTTCCTGTCTTTCCTCCTTTTGGTACAAAAAGAGATCGGTATTTTAGCAAGAGTTCTCTGATCTTTTTCTTCTCTTGCAGGCTAAGGGATTGTCCAGCCACTGCTATCATTTGTCCAAATTTATTGTTGGCATCATTGGAGGTTGTTGTTTGATGAATTATCGACGCCACTGGTACGCAAGTTCCAATTTTGGTATCCTTCTTCATAGTTATTGGATGGTCATTTACATTTATAATGCGTACAGGTATTTCTTCGGCAGCCATGACTAACCCTTTTCCAACCAGGATTCCTCGACCAACCTCTTCATCGTGATTCCATGGTTCCATCATGACCGGTGTTCCTTCTTCGACGGTTCCTTGTAGCCTTGCCACAGTGAAAAATTCACTCCTTGCGGGTACAACTGTATCCTCCTGTACGGCTACCTGAACAGTCCTATCCTCGTGTGGGTGAAGTAATACCTCCTCAGAACCTACTCTAATCACTCGGTTCTTGAAATCTAGCTGGAAGCCATGTAGGTTCATAACGTCCATTCCGAGTATTATGTCCTCTTCGATAACAGTGACAACGACAGTGTGGGTAAACTTCTCTGCGCCAATTCCCAATTGCACCGGTAGTTCTCCATGGACATTGGCGGTTTCACCTGTGGCAGTCCTGAGTCGCAGTCTCGTCGGTAAAAGTATTTTCCGGGTGTTGACAGTCTCGGGGCGAATAATAGTCCTCGTTGCTCCAGTGTCCACCAATAGTGTATACTTCCCTCCATTAACTTCACCATCCACGTATACACTATCATCGCGACATTTCAGAGAGGCTATTAGGATGAGAGGGTCTTTGGAAGGTCTTCGGGTCGATGCTGCCCTCTGGAGGTCGACCCTTCCTAGTTTTCCTGCTGGGCATCTTTGTTTCTAGCAGTTCTCGGTCGCTTGCACGAACTGCGTACATGTCCCATTTCTTCACAATTCCAGCATCTCACAGCTTTCAGTTTTCCATTTGAGATGCTTTTCATCATGTTGACAATCTGGTCGAGCTTGTTCTCAACTTCTTCGTCTGCTACAGCCCTCACCTTGCCGTATACTCCGGAAGCCTGTGTAGCTGCTTCGTACTCCAAGGCTGCAGAGAGTACGTCGACCAGTGTCTTATGCCGAGCCAAGCGTAGAGTTCTCTGCACTTCATGGTCACGAACTCCGTCGATGAATGTCTGTACCCCTAAACATTCCATGACATTCTCCGGTGCCGATGGATAGTCAAACCGCACCAACCTCGCAATGTCTGCTTCGAATTCTTGCAGAGTTTCGTCGCGTTTTTGTTTGCGGTTTTTCAGCTGCGACTGGTACAGATGCTCCAGGTGTTCCAGGCCATATCTCATATTCAATCGCTTTTTGAGTTGTTCAAAATCTTCGGCCTCTTCCACTGGAATGGTCTGGAGGATATCCATGGCGTCTCCTCTAAGGGCAAGAGTTAAATTTAACGCTTTTTCCTTCTCACTCCAGTTGTTTGCCTTTGATGCAGCCTCGAATTGCTTAAGATAGTTCGGCCATGACGTTTTACCCTCGAATGTTGGCAGTTTCACTCGGCTGTTGATGTCGTTTTCCATTTTCGGTTTCAACTCTACTTTCTCTGCCAGTTCGTCGTTATTCGGGGCTTGCCTAGTTGTAATATCCGGTTTATTACTAGTCTTCCTTTCGATTTCTTTGATTTTTTGTTTCATTTCTTGCTCCATTCTTTTAATCTTTTCTTCCACGGCAGAAATATCAGTCTTCATGGATGTCATTTCATTTTTCATGTCCGTCATTTTATTTTCTATGTCCGCCGAAAGTTTACTTTCCATGGATGAAATTTTATTTTCCACGTCCGACAATTTGTTTTCCATGTCCGCCGAGAGTTTACTTTCCATGGCTGAAATTTCGTTCTTTATATCCGTCGAAATTTTATTTTCCATGTCCGACATTTTGTTTTCCATGCCCGACATTTTGTTTTTCATGTCCGCCGAAAATTTTTGTATGGAAGAGGTTATAGAGGCGGATGCTTCGTCGGTGAATTCGAACGTTTCCGGGTCCAATCCATTGTTAATCATAGCTTTTTTTAGTCGTTCTACTAACACTGACTTGACCCCACTTGTGTCCAGTTCGTAATTCTCCAACTCTCTTCGAAGCTCTGAAACTTTTAATTCACAAAGTTTCTTCGCCATCTTCCTGTATATTTATTTATTTATTTTTTTTAACCCTACACCTGACACCAATGTAACGTTTATTCTAATTTATATTTACAATTAATTTATATTTACAGATTTATATGTAATTCAGTCCTTATTTAATAATTTATGTAATACACTAAACACACTAATTATAATTTATATAAGAGTCACCTAATAAACACTTTATCGAGGCGCGATTACTTTCCTTCGGTATCAACACTGACTGAATGACTAATTGCCTGCAGCGAAGCTGGTGGCCTATTTATACTCGCACGCCGCAATTCTCGAAATTTCTCGCGGGTGCACTTGATATTCTCGACGTTCTGGCGGATGCACCGGGTGTGGTGGGTATTCTCGATGTTTCTCGAAAATTGGGCGGAGGAACCATAGTCGTCTCATATGGGGATTTCACTGGGGGCACTAAGTGAGCATATTAATGCAGTAGCTCGCGTAACAATACTATTAAATGCTTGTAGATGATATCACATATATGCATCTGATGCTGTTCAATATCTGTAACATGTACCCTGTTGTTTAAAAGGGATTACAAAATACTAAGGGGCGAGAGAGTAGTTAATTTTATGAACTGTTATATTCAAAATCCCACTAATGTGAAATTTTGAAATCTGAACAAATACTGAAGTTATTAGAACAATAAATGCTTAATAATTACTTGAAATTTGTTCTGTCTCAATATTACTTACTTAGTTGCATTATAATTGCCCCTCCAAAACTTTTCTGATTCAATAAACTTATCATCTGTATCAATTGGGAAATCAAAAGCTTTTAATGGATCTGGATTCCTTGTAATATCTTCGTCTAATGGTAAACGCCTGTCAATATATCAGTGCTTGTTTACCTGTAATGTTGTTTATTTTCTCCATTAGTTCATGTACATTTTGATGCAGCAGATCATAATCTATAATATGTAATTTGAACATTAAAATTTCTACAGTGAGTAAAATATATTACAGTTTTAATGAAAAAGTTAAGAAGAAGAAGCAATGAATAAAAGTTAAGTACATAAACCTATTTCAAAGTCATACAAAATATTGCACAAAGTACCTATGTACTTACTGAATTTGCCGTGTTGAATACTCTAAACAGTTTTGAGTCTAACAGCTATCCAAAAACTTTTAGATACAACAAACCACCAACAAACAACAAGATGCCAATTCTCGTTTCAGGACGGCGGCCATTTAATGCCGCTATCAATTCGAAGTCATGCCAACCTACCATTTCATTTGTCCAACCGCACAGAGCAAAAACTCCCTATATTCCGAAACAGGCCTTGTTCTTTATAATCACCTTAGCGCAAATTAGCTAGATAGCAAGTCATTCTTAATTACTTGGAAGAATTTATTTATTTTTGTTTTGTTAAATAAAGTAAATTAAGATAAATGTTAGGCTTCCAATGGACATCCGCTGGAAATTGTCTTTAGATGTCCATGGGATAGAGAAGTTTAGATGCCGCATGTATATCCGTAATATGCGTAATCAGCGTAATGCTTCTAAAGGACATTCGATGGACTGCGGCTTTTAGATGTCCAAGGGATAAAGAACTTTAGATGCCGCATGGATATCTGCAACATGCGTTATGATAACAGTGGACATCCGATGGACAGCGGATGGATGGATGTCCAGTTTGTGTCCAGGGTCATTCTGGACATAAATCGGACTTAATGTGTATGTCCAATGGACATTGTGTGCTATTAGGGATATTTCTAAGTGGTTATCAAAGGAGTTTGAACATGTAAGGTAAATGTACCAATGCCTGACACTATAGGGGAATGGTCACTGTAATAATTAAGTTATCAATAGATAATCGAAAAATAAGGACCCACTTGTGTTCGTGCATGCTGAATATGTGTTCTAATAAAGGAAAATATATTTATTTTGTTTATAATACCAATTAAAATATTTTTTTAAACTTATTATTTGCTCATTTGCATTTGTACTAGTAGCTGACATGAGAAAATTGTAATTTCACCAATAGCTGACAGGTAACGTCCCTATGGGCGAGTTGTACCAACAACCGGCTAAACCTGGTTTATTTAACCATAGTGTTAAATTTAACAAAAGTTTAAACCGGTGCGTGTTGTGCCAGTGATATTTTAGTGCAGTTTTGTTAATCAATCGTTTTGAGAGGTTGGTATCGACGAATTTGAGATGAATGAACTACTGTTATGTAAATAATTCAGTTTTGCCGGAGAGAAAATTTAACAGAAGAATTTTTAATGCAGTTCTAACCATCAGGTCCTCAAGCAGGTCCATTTTCTACTGATTATAAAAAGATCGACCTATAAATAACTATTACTTTCAATAACATAACATATCTGTCGTTACTTGTAATATCAACAAGTTAACAGTATTTTTAAGTAATCTAAATGTATCCGAAAATTCCTCATCATTTCATTTTGTGAAATGGTTAGTTTGTCGCCGAAAGTTCTGTGGGCGTTCATTAGAATCTTCATCACTAAAATGTACTAAATTGGGATATTCCATTAGAATTTTGGAAAAATAAAAAATTACAGAATCCACAGTCTGTCTGTCTGTCTGTCTGTGTCTTTTTTGAAAAAAGTTTCTAGGTTAGAAAATTAGGATAATTGTTTTAACCACTCAATTTTGAGCGGTTAACAAATCCGTTAGTAAAAATCTGGTTACCCATTGATCCAATCTGTTTTGTTTAAACCAGTAGTAATGTCTTAAACCTTGTTTTAACAATGTTGGTACTCGCCCTATAGCTGACAGCTAAAAAAATGAAAATAGTCTTACTGAAGACTGTTTAATAAAATATTAACATGGTATTTTATTGACTATTTCACTAGAGTAAATTGATAACTGACAAAATTTGAAGGTTTTGAACTGGCAATTTTTTGTCTTGTCGCGGCAATTTTTTGACGTTTAATATATCAAATCTATGTGTATAAAATTCAATATAAAATCTTTGTTAGTGGTTTCTAAGGAAACTAAGTTGTTTATTTATTTATTTAACTGTCTAAAAATTATTAAAACTGTTTCAAAAATTTAAATAAGTATTATTAACATGAATAATACAAGATTTGGAAATAATTCAATAAATGAAATAGATAGTACAATTAAGCAAAGTATACCGCGAAATACAATGAAGACAAAAAAGTCTGCGTGGGAACAGTTTAGAATGTTTCTGGACGCACGTAATTATAAGTTAGAAAAGGATACTTCTGAACAAGTTATAGCAAAAATTCTTGAAGATTATGATGCAAAACAATCCCCAAAATAATGCTACAACGTACAATTATAATAATTGTACTTTTTACATAAATAAGTAATTTTTTTTTCATGTTATTATTTTTTTGGCTTTGTATAATTGAAGTTTGCAATAAATACAACGTTTAAACATATGATTTTTTAGTTTTTCTCTCGTGAAATAGTCATGTCGAATACCACTCAATTAAAAATTTTGTAAGGTAAAATTTTTCTCTTGTCGTATTCAAGTTTGTTGCTTTTAGGTAATTTTGCTCATGACATTTAACCCAAAACCACTCGCCTGACGGCTCGTGGTTTTGTTAAAAATGTCCTTCGCAAAATTGCCAAGCAACAAACTTTCATGACAATCGAAAAATTTTGCCGACAAAATTTTCACTCTCGTGGTATTATAATATATATTATATGAAAAAAAACTAGTATTACATAAAAATTAACATGAATATCTCTTAAGTTTTGAGATATTTTCTCACTTATCTCAGGGTGTCTTTTTAGAAAAAGAGTATACCAATGTCGACCAGGGCCCCGATTCTCGATTCTCAACTCCTATGGGAAATATGGCGGTTTACCCATGAGAATCAGATTTCGGTATTCTGCAGCACTCTCATAGGAATCTTCTCCTACAAAAAGCATGGGAACCTATTCACATGGTCCTAAATCATGGGAAAATGCAAATCAGTCACCAGTGTGCTGTGGATGTAATTATATTGTGTGTTCGGCTGTTGCATTAATTTGCTTTTAGGTTATTTCTTTCCTGTGTACGTTTTATACGAATGAAATAACTTGAATATTCTTAATTAACATGTTAAACTGTATAAAATAGAGGAGACAATTGTATTGTAACCATGGATGAAATCGTTGTTTTAAATCAATTGGAGCATGTCGAGGAGTTAGAGAATATGCTTGACAGAGACTATTGGTCAAAATGGTACAAAGGCTGTCCATTTGATCTCATAAGTGATCGACAATTTGTAAAACTTTTTAGGCTAGCCAAACAACTTGTTATACTTGAGTAGATTAGGCTTTTACTTGATACTAAACGATGAAATAAAAAACGTTCATTTTAAAATTAGTGACGCGTTTCGCTACACAGTACCTTTATCAAACTAGTTTTAAATTGAACGTTAGTTCAAATTATAATGGAGATTTGAGCGAATTGAATTGTTTTATTTCATCGTTTAACTTGTTATACATTTAATTGAGATGCTAAATAATTATATTTCTCCGCCTTCTAGAGTGTCTGCATTACCAAAGAGGTTATGTTACAAAACAAAAACACGAACAATTTCAAATTCTTAGAGCTGCCAATACCACAACATACAACTAGCATAGAACACTTAAAAGGAATTAGCATGTTCAAGCGTGATTGGTTAGAATTAGAAAATATGAGAGTCTATCTCAGACATACCCTCCTATAGGAAAGTAAATTCCTATGGCAGTCGAGAATAGAGTTTTTGTATTCCTATAGGAATATTAGTGTGGGAAACAATTTATATAGGAATATTTTCTCATGAAATGTAGAATCGGGGCCCAGGGCTATTATCGGTAAATGCCTTTCTGCACTATAAGCTGTATACTATCCAATAAATACTCCTTATTAATTGGGAAACCATTTTTTGCCATGTGCAAAAGCCAACGGACAAGACCATTCTCTTCTTGAGTTGTAAGGTACGTTGGGGGATCCATTTTTCTTTTTTCAGGATATTTTTTATGTGTAATACGGTATCCGCCAAAATAAACAGTATAGTTCATATAACAGCCTTTTTGGTGTGCGTCATCGTTTGTGACGTATATCCGGATTTTGGGTATGTCGATATTTAATTTGTTATTTTGACATATAGCTAACCTTTAATTCGATAAATAAAATCATCAGTATCGTATTCAGCCAAATTCGAAAAGGCTATGAAATTAGTAATACTTGGGATATGAAAACACTGCAAAATAAAACAAATTGTATATTTAATTTACATATTAAAATAATTTAATATTAGTAAATATAGTCCTGCATTTGAATAAATAAAATGCTAACAATAAGATCAATATTCATTTTTCATAAACAATAATTTACCGTAAACAACGAAGTACAGACCTGACGAGAACTGTCAGTTAGACATTGGAAAAATACGTAAGACACGAAAGGAACGTCTGCATAGTATTTTGAACGATGTAATTTCGCCCGATTGATAGGTCGCGTTTGCGCGTAATCTAAACATCAACCAATCAAATTTTTGTAAGTCAAAGATTAGGGTTAACGTTTGTACTACGTTTAAACGGTTCATTATTGTGATATTTTGATTAGGATTAATCACAGACCTGCCTTTTTTCCATTTCTTCCAACGTAATGTGTTAGAAAGACATTAACAATCAATGATGCACACCAAGAAGGGTATTATATAAACTTTACCGAAACAGAAAGTGCTGTGGAGTTGTTTATGTAATATGGATTTGTCATATTTGACTTAATTGTCATTAGTTGATATATTAATAGTACGCTGCAGTTAAATTTGATTTAAAAATGGTTCCATCAACGGAAGAAAAAGTGTTTTTGGTAGAGCATTATTTTTGTTAATACGGAAAATAGAATAATTTCTCGGGGAACAGACTTCGAATATCCTTCTCATTCACCTGATCTGACGCCACCTGACGCATACATTTGGGGCATAATGAAGGACAAAATATTTCACTCGGAAAATCCGCCGGCGAATATTGCCGAACTACGGGAAAGAATACAAATATTTTTCGGCAGTTACATCAACCACTTTTTATAAATATGTTTATTGACTTACAAAATCGATATGAAGCTTGTTTGCGTCGAAATGGTGAACATTTTGAACACTTACATTACAGAAATTAAAAATTAATTTTTATTTTTATTTTCGGTACTGTTTATTTTGGCGGATACTGTACAATAGCTTGCTGGCCTCCAATATATTATTGCCGTTTTTTACAGTCCGAATAGCATTTTCCATAGCTATTTTTCTGACCATTTCTCTAAAATGAACAAATAAATGAATTCCAAAGTTTTAAAACCAATATATTGTCAGCTACTGGAACATCGTAATAGTAAATTATTGCACCCAGTGCCTGACAATTTGCCAGCTTTTAGAAATATCAATTTTAAGGGATCTAGTACCTGACAATTATTGAATATACCTTTAAAATATCAAAAATATCGGAAAAAATACAATAATTATATCAAAAATATTCCAATGTTTAAGTTAGAAAGAAATATTTACCTTTTAGATAAGTTTGGACAGGACTTTTCGCCTTTAATGAACACCACTTTCTTAACCAAACACCTAAGAATGGACAAGCTGTTGATACTAAACCCAAATTATGGAGGGTAGAAGGAAGGAGCACCATCTGAATGCATTAAAACGTGTCCATCGAAAGGAAGCAAATTAAGGTGGCGCCATAGTAGCAAGTGGAAAGATTTTAAAAACAGCGCCATGAATTATTAGAGTAAGATACAAAATTAAAAAAGGAAGTACTACGTAAATAATTGAGATTTTAAATACTGCATATTTCTCAACAACACAAGTCACGAAAAATACTAAATTTTTCAACCCAGCACACCACTCAGTTTATAACCCTAAATTCACATCATTTCCATTAGCTACACGAGCGCCATTTCGGTGAATCTTCGAATTATAATTTGATGTTTACAGATGGACACTTTTTCAACTTGTCACCCATACAAGATGGTGCTCCTTCCTTCTACCCCCCATAATCCAAATGGCGCAGTTTCAATCAACTGTCAAAAATACAGTTTTCTGTTTTATAAAACAATGTGTATATGAAATACCCCAAAATATTCAGAGGTGGCTCTACAGTATCAACAGTAGAACTCAACATAATCGTATTCTTATTTTTTGGAAATTATCTGTAGGATTCCAGGAAAACTGTCAGCTTTTGGGACAGTGTCAGGCATTGGTACATTTACCATTTACCTTAATCCTTTCAGCCAAAAAGTTTTGTGAATCCATTATAATTTATGAATAAAGTTAAAGATACGGGAAAGTGTTGATCTCGTTTGATATTAGTTCAATTATTTCCTAGTGTGCCAATTCCACAGACCTTGCAGTACTTGGAGGATTTACTTGTTTCTAATAGTTTGTGTCACCAAGTACCTAATCGCAGATTATTTACGTTAAGATGTGTATATGGATCAAAATTATTTTCAGTATAGGGACCAATTTTATAAACAATATGAGGGAACAGCTATGGGTAATTATTGTATATCGCCGTTTATGGCTAGTTTATCAATGAGTTGGTTTGAGACACAAGTTAGTAAAAAATTTGTGTATTTTCCTAGAAGTGAGGTATAGGTATGTGGATGAGATTTTTGGTGTATTTGATACAAATGAAACAAAAGTTGACGATTTCATTTTAAAATTAAATTCAAAATTTTCAAGTATTAAATTTAATTATGAATTAGAAATAAATGGACTGTTATCATTTTTAGACATATTAGTAATAAGGTTAGCTTTGGTATTTATAGAAAAAAAAACTGCTAGTCACAGGTATGTCCCAGCTGATTCTTTTCATTGTACTTAATCAACATAAAATGGCTAGTCTTCATTTTTTAGTACGTAGACTAACTTATTTTACTCTTAATAACGAAATTTATAATAATGAAAAGAATTAAATTGGGGATATAGCTGTTATTAACGGGTATGATAGGAAAATAGCGGCTAAGCTAATTAATCACCAAATCACCATAGGTTCAAGAAATCTCTCCATGATACCACTTTTTTTAAATCAAAATAGTAGAATAGAAAAATTCATTTCAGTGCCTTTTAAGCCTTGTTATAATATATAATAGATAATAAAGAGCTGACATCGCTAAGGAAAGAAACAAGACGCTTTTTCAACAAAGCGAAAAAAACGGGTAACTGGGAAGCATATAAGGCTAAACTAGGTACATACAATAAAAAAATAAAAGAATCCAAGGAGAAGTCCTGGAGAGAATTCTGTGAGGACATGCAAGGTGTCCCTGACAGCGTCAGAATCAACAGGATTCTCAAAAGGGATACTTCTAACAAACTTGGCTCTATTCAGTTGCCGAGCGGAAAGTTTTCAAAAACTGAGGCAGAGGCTCTAGAGCATCTCCTCAGTGTGCACTTTCCAGGTTCGGTAAAGATAGAGTCAAGCTCTGACAACAGGCCTGTTACCAAAACAAAGGCAACCAAAGAGGACTGGGAACTCACGAATAAGATATTCAGACCCCATCTTATCAGATGGGCCGTGAACTCATTTGACCCCTACAAAACTCCAGGACCAGATGGCATATTCCCCAAGCTTCTGCAAGAGGGACTAGACATCATAATGGGTCCTTTAGTTCTGATACTTCGAAGCAGCCATGCTCTAGGGTATATACCAATTGCATGGAGAGAGTCAAAGGTGGTATTTATTCCTAAACCAGGATAAGAAACGTACACCCAGGCTAAATCCTACCGACCAATCAGTCTGACATCATTCATGGTAAAAACCATGGAAAAAGTCTTACAAATGTATTTGCAAGAAGGAGCGCTTAAGAGCATCCCTTTACATAGACTACAATGGGCTTATCAAGCAGGGAAATCAGGTGAAGCTGCCCTGCATAATTTGGTCTCAGGTCTCGAAAGGAGCCTGAATCATAAGGAAGTAGCCCTTGCAGCATTTCTAGACATCGAAGGTGCTTTTGACAACACATCGATGTCATCAATTAACAGATCCCTTAAAAACAGAGGGATCAACAGTACCACATGCAAATGGATAGGATCCATGCTTGAGCATAGGAGAATAACAGCACATATGCATGATAAAACATACACTGTTAGGACAACTAAAGGATGTCCTCAAGGTGGAGTACTTTCACCACTTTTGTGGAACCTAGTTGTGGATGACTTGATCTGTAGGTTGAATGATCAAGGCATATGGACGCAGGGCTTTGCGGACGACGTAGTGATTGTCACCAATGGGAAATTCCCGGAGGTGGTTATGAATGTCCTACAGGAAGCACTGCGAATTGTGGAGGAATGGTGCCTTACAGAGGACCTTTCAGTTAATCCAAAAAAAACCAAACTAGTTGCTTTTACGAATAGAAGAGTTCTCCCGCAGGGTAGAGTACTGTTGTTCGGAGAAGAACTAGAAATATCCAAAGAAGTCAAATATCTGGGAGTGACCCTTGATTCCAAACTGAATTGGAAGGCACACCTGGAAAAAATTACTACCAGGGCGACTAGGCTTTTCTGGCAATGCAGAAGAGTTATGGGCAAAACCTGGGGAATACGACCTGAGGTGGTTCACTGGCTCTACACAACTGTGATAAGGCCAACGATCACCTATGGAACAATAGTCTGGTGGAGGAGGACAGAAGTGTCCTCTGCAGTTAATATGTTAACTGCAATCCAAAGACAAGCGCTTCTTGGTATTACCGGGGCAATGAACAGCACGGGGACGGCATCAATGGAAGCCCTTATTGGACTTCCTCCTCTAGAACTTTTTATAAGGGCGGAGGCAATGATGGCAATTCTTAGGCTGAAATCGGGAAACTTATGGTCCCCGAACAATGTTCGAGAAGGACACACTGATACAACTGGGACATTACTAGACGAAACCCATATTTCACATGAGTTTTGATAGCATGACACCAGAGAATATATTCACTGAGCGAGTGAATATCATCATCCCATCTAGGGAACAGGTGATGCACCCAGGTAATTCTGGAGAAATCATCTGGTTCACCGATGGCTCCAAAACAAACCATGGCACTGGTGCTGGTATAAAAGGACCTAGAAAGAGAATGTTCTTTAGCCTTGGTCGATATACGACTGTGTTTCAAGCAGAGACGATTGCCGCTATAGCCTGTATTGATGAAAACATCAGAAGAGGATATACCGGACAAAAAATTGAAATATTCACTGACAGCCAGGCTCTGCTTAAGGCTATCAGTAATCCTACAACTAGGTCTAGACTGGTGAAAAACTGCAAAGAATCCCTCAACAGGCTGGCAAGAGACAACAAAGTGTCTCTAATATGGGTGCCGGCACATGAGGGTATTGCAGGTAATGAAATGGCGGACCAGTTAGCTAAAGAAGGCTCTAAAGGAGACTTCATAGGTCCGGAACCGTTTTGTGGAATCACAAAAGATTGCATAAGAGGGGAAATCGGGAACTGGCTAGATAGGGAACACCAATTCAAATGGAGGGTGACACGAGGGCACCTTCATACAAAGAGTTTACTGAACAAGGTAGACAAGGAACTCTCAACCAGGCTACTGAAACTGGGTAAGAGACATTTGAAGACAGTTACCGACCTGGTGACTGGACACTGCACCTTGAGGAAACATCTGTACAATATGGGCAAAGTTAGTGAACCTATGTGCAGAAAATGTGAACTTGATGATGAAACACCTACTCACATACTCTGCTTCTGCGAGGACTTACAAGAACTTAGACGGAAGCACTTTGGAGAGGAAGTTATACAACCATCACAACTACTGAAAATCCCTCCAGTCAAACTAGTGACCTTTATAGAAGACACGAAGCTACTGGAATGGAAGTAGATAACATGGGAAATGGTACAAAGATTCAGATCAAGTGCCTGGGCTGATGAGCACAACCCAATTTATGAATGAATGAATGAAGCCTTGTTATACACAAGGTTTAAAAAAACATTTTTAATAGAACGAGATTAAATTTAGTTCACACTCAAACAATTCTACTTTAAACGAAATGTTAAGCTAAGGATAAAATAATGGATTTGGAAAAGAGTGGTAATTATGAAATTAGTTGTAATGATTGTGATACGAAATATATTGGGCTTACTAAGAGGCCTGTAAAAGTTCGTTTTGAAGAGCATGTAGCTCATTTGAAATTTGGACATACAGAGGCTGCTGAACATGTATTAGATCATTCAATAAGTTTAGATAGTGTAAAATGGTTAAGAGGTTAAGAAATGTATCCAACAATAGAATGTTGGATGCAAAACATAGAAATAGTTAAATGTAAAAGATAATATTTTAAATGAAGACAAAGGACCTATACCCTATATTCCGTTGTACAGTTTATTAGGAAAAAATCAATTGTAAAATTTTTCGCGCCAGGATGGTTTGTTTCCGCGGTTTGGCGCGATAAAATTTAGTAAATATGGATGAAGAAGATAACTTGGTTATCGAAGGGAGCGTAAGATAGTGTAAATTGTTAGTGTAGTGGTAGTTACTCTAAACAATGTTCACTGTCAAGTGCCGCAAACGGTTCCAAAATTCCCAACTTAGTTGCATTATCAAGAATTATTGTTTTAAAAATTTCACCCCAAACGCAAACTACAGACACTAGACTCTGTCCATCCAAGCAACAGAGTGTTCCAAAACAGTATCATGCATAGTGCACGTGATCTCTCCGACTCTGAACCGATGTATACCAAAGACAATGAATTCTGCCGGCCGATTGCAGTTAAATCCGATTGGCCAGCGTAGGGAGGCATATTTATTTTAGCCAATAGATGCAAAGGCGAATGGTGATCATACTTCGATCACGCATCTATCATTGTTTGGGTCGCTCTGTTTTTTCGATGGACATACTTTAGATGTGATATGTTGCCGAAAGTAGGGGAAAGTTGGGTAAAACGGGATACTTAGTGTTCTAGGTCTCATAACTTTTTGAATAAAGCAATGCTGGGGACTATTTTTTGGCTCCAGTTTCAGTTATTAATTGACTTTTTATTGATACCATTTTTCATGCAAAAAACTGAAGCCGCATGAGAAAAAAATGTGTATAATAAAAAAGTAGCAAGTATCCCGTTTTATCCATCTAGTCGGATAAAACGGGATACTTAAGCTTGTATAGTTTCCATAACATTTAGTCCTCAGCAAGTAAGACAGAACATGGTAAATAAAGAAAAATTATTATTATTATTGTTAACAATATAAAAGGAAAGGTTAATAATACAAATTATTCAAATATGTTACTGACATAAGTCACAGGTAAAAACTTCGTCTTCGTCTTCCCCCACTCCCGCGCAAGCTTCATGGGTTCAGCCTTCGCAATGTTTGCACCTTATCCAACCTTCTTCTGCTTTAGAGTTGGAATAAAGTTCGCTGCAAAATATACAGGCTGCTTCTCCGCTTTCATCTTCTGAACTTTCTTTCGATTTCCTTCTTTTTATATTTATTCGACCCTTGGTATAATTTTGCTTTTTTTCTCTCACGTTCGTTTCTTCTGCACTGCTACTGTCTTTCTTCTTTGGGTTCTTTGCTTCTACCTCTTTCCTAGTCGTTATCTCATTGTCATTTATTTTGCCTTTTTTATTCAGTTTGGCTATATGGGCAGATTCAGCATCTCCTAAGTTCAACTTTTAGAAATTGTTTCCTCTTGTTCCTCTATCGTGTCAATGTTAACACTGCGGTTTCCTCCCTTCTTCTGTCATTAAGATTTAATTTTCGATCAGAATAAGGAACTGGAACAACCTGATGTAGCGTTATAACGAAATTCTGGGTGGTATGGGAACATGAAGGAGTCGAATTTGTCGTGAACCGAGAAGCAAAGCTTCGAGGTCTTTAATGGATCCGAGACATTAATACACTTTTCTACCGTGGCTCATATAGCATTTTTTTCACTACTTCACTACTGGCATTTTATTTTTTTAAATATTAGTTTGTCGACTCCCGTTTCACATGACATGACAGCTGTGCACAAGTTAACCTCACATTATGTTAAATGGATTGAGATTTAGTTATAATCAAGTAGGCTCTGTATTTCTCTACCTTGGTTAATAATGTACAACTTTACTACCTCAACAAAAGTCAATAAAGTTAGGTTTAGAGGCTAGTAGTGAAAAATTACTATTTTTAACTCTAAATGTTTTTGATGCCTGCCCCGACATTAGGTCGAGTATAAATAGGTAGGTACGCATGAGAAATTCTTTCCTCCCTCCATTATAGAGGGCTCACAGGAAGTAGATGTTAAACTTTGCTCTTAGGGACGAAAGTACGTCCTTTCGACCGAAGTATGAGGAAAGATAAGATTATTAAAAAGACACTATAGGCAAGCTGTAGTGTTAGAGAGAGCGTTTATCGGCTGCAGAAGATGAAAACAATTCGATTCTGACGTGGAATGAATTAAATTTATATTTTTGTACTCAAAATAATTCTTTAATTGTATAATTATTTTATCTGAATGAATCTGATTTTACATTTTTGTAATCATTTATTTCTTTAGTAATTTTAACATAATAGTTATTTATGTACCAAGGTCGAAAACTGTCTATTATAGTATATAGTTTTTAGTATAGACACTAGACAGCTCTTCGCCGAGGTGCATATTTCATTTTTTCGTCGACCTTTACAAAAAATGACTAATTTCCGAATGAAAAATCGACTATTTTTGAAGGCAAGTATTTTTCGACTGCAAACACTTTTCGTCCGCATCTGGGGCATTAGGAAGAAATCTGTTTATTTTATCTCTACTAAATACTTTAGATTTTTTCGCTTTTTACCCAATGCTTTGTATTTTCAAAAATGCAATAAGTTTCGGAAATTTGGATACTTTAATGTTAGCGGACGAAAAGAGTCTGCGGACGAAAAGTGTGTGCCTAGCCGATATATATTGCCTGAACTCACTCCGCTATATATGAAATACGGCACAAATTATAAATTGACTAGGCATTATATAAAACGCTCATAAAAAGTTAGTCAATTTATTTTGTTCATTGTTTTTAACCGCTAGGAGAATTTATAGTTGTAGTTTTTATCGAGAAGGGCAAGGAAAATCATTGAAGAAGCTATACAGTGTTAAAAAAATGGCTTCTTCAATGATTTTCCTTGCCCTTCTCGATAAATTAATCAATGATCTGTTTTAACCAAGATAGAAATTCTAAATAGTGGGGCATAGAAATAATTATTTTATTTGCCATAGATTAATAATATCTTGGTATACAGGGTGTCCCAGACTAATTTATCCAGGCTATATCTCCTAAACGAATAGAGATTTTCGAATAGGACAAAAATTGATCTATTCCATTTTTAATACACTTTAATATGGCATAGAAAAAATCATCCCTTAAATATTCATCCCTTAGTTACAACCCGTAACTTTAAATTTTTTAATAGCACCCTGAACATTTTTTTATAATTTTGGATGTGGTCTTCCATCGTCTATTCAAGAATTTTTTCAAAAATAAAATGGGTTCATAAGTAATCAAGAAAATATCAGTTTATTTTTGTTAAATTAATCAAGAAAGCCTTAAAGCTTAAAGGAACAATAAAAATAAATGTAATAAAGATTACATGGCTTGAATCATTGCAGGAGTAATTTGGTGACATGCTTGTCTTATGTTTTCTTTTAATTCGTCTCCATTTTGAGGTTTTCATTGATAAACAATATTTTTTATCACTGGCCCTGGCCCTGGCCTTTTCGAAAAAGGGTCCAGTACTCAAAATCTTCCTCTTACTGGATGGCAACCAACAAATAATGAACCAACATCAACAACATGTGGCACACCTCCAATGCCAAAACTTCAACATTGGCGCTTTCAATCGTTTGAGTGCAATATATCCCCTATAGGGGTTTGTGAAAACGGCTTCCAGAACAGGACGGAATTCTCTAACAATACGAACTCCTGTAGAACAAAATACTATACCGTAGATTCCACAACTAATTCAGAACGAGAACCCATAAAACCCAGCAGGGGATGACTTCCCAGTCATTACCAAAATTCAGATTCTCGTTCGATGCACTTGTGGAAACCAAGCGATCTAGTAGAAAGCACACAGCGGAAAAAAAGTGACTGACACTTCCTCAACAACAGTGCAGAATACTACCATAGAGAAACCTACCCGAAACATACATCCGAACTACAATGTTCACTATACCGAGCGTGTTCCGCACAGATCAAGTCATACAGTGCTACACTTCCCTCTATGTAAGCCACGGCATGACAAACGAACGCTTTTATCCAAGACACGACTGTCACGGCCAATTGTCAATGTCATCCAACAAATAATTCCACTTTGTAAACAATGGACAGAAATAATAAAGTCTGTATTAAGGATTATTCAAATAAATTTGAGCAATAGATAGTACCACAATACCCCACTAGAAACGTAAACCCCCTGCCCAAAATGAAGAGTTGACAAATCAGGTGAACGTGCCGCCCACATAATTTCTGGAGAGTTGTTTACTATCCAGTGGTTATCGAAACGGTTTTGTAGGTGGTCGCTAACGATTCTCGCATTGTGTGGAGGAGCTCCGTCTTGTTGCTTGTTTCTTGATTTCTTACGAACCCATTTTATTTTTGAAAAATTTCTTGAATAGACGATGGAAGACCACATCCAAAATTATAAAAAAATGTACAGGGTGCTATTAAAAAATTTAAAGTTAGGAGTTGTAACTAAGGGATGAATATTTAGGAGATGATTTTTTCTACGACATATTAAAGTGTATTAGAAATGGAATAGATCAGTTTTTGTCCCATTCGAAAATCTCTATTCGTTTAAGAGATATAGCCTGGTTAAATTAGTCTGGGACACCCTGTATAGTACAAAATTCTATTACGGTCTTATTTCTAGCTGTAAATATTGAATTGTTTCACAAACTGCCTAAAAATAAGTACGCAGTAAAATACGGCCGACGCTGTTTATATAATGACTAGTCGATTTATGAAATAAATATTTTTTATATAAACGGTCTGATATGGGCAGTCTGTATATAAACGGTCTGCGCGGTATATATACGGCGCCTTCCCACAAAATGACTGTAACATATGTTTATAATCGAAACCTTTCTACCCGAAGGTGTAAAGTATACATTCTATCAATTATAAACAAATTCTGCCCATTTCTTTTTGTTTGGTGCTATCTCTTTAGCCTCTTTCCAGTTTTTGTTCATCTTATTTAGGCACTCCACTACCTCATCATTCTAGCTTTTCTTTGGTCTTCCTCTAGCTCTCTTCTGTGCTGATTTCGCTTCCCATATTTGCTTGGTTTTTCTGTCATCCTTCATCCTTATCAGATGTCCGAACCATCTAAGTTGTTGTCGTTCTATACTATTCATTGTAGGTTCTACTTCAAGCTCTTTCCGTATATTTTCGTTTCGTATTTTGACCATTCTTGTTACTTCCTGAATTATCCTTAAAAATTTCATTTCTGCCGCCTGTTTTCTGCTTTTTTGTTGTTTGGAAAGATTCCAGCTCTCACTTAATTGAATAATAGCCATTTTATTCGAGTAGGTTACTATATTTTGTCCACGACTATTAATCAACTGTTTATAAATGAATTAATTTTTTTCTCTTTTCTTCAATTTAGGAAGGGATTATAGGATTTCATATATAATTTTTTCGATTTTTCTGACAATAAATTTAAGGATACTATTTATTTTGCTTCTCTTATTTTTGGCGGGATAAAATTCATTTCGGTGTCTGATTCGATTTCCTTATTAAATTTTCCAGTAATTTAAATTTAAATTCAGTATAATAACTAAAATTCTTGCAATCAGCTATAAATTATTTAAAACTTCACTTTTTTAGTTTTGACATACATCATACGCTCTATAGTCTTGGACAAATATTATTTAATTGTTCATATTATTGCTACCTTTAAATAATCCGTTTATGATTGGTGATTTATGACCTTCTTATATTTCTGGTCGTATTTTACCCTACAGACTCTTTAAACGTGAACAAATTTCGATTATTACCTCTTTTTATTTTTTATTTTTTGTATTTCTGTATATCAATATATTCCTAATGTATAAAGAACAACAAAATATCTATTCCACGAAAAAGCCATAATCATACCTTTTTTGCGTAATCCACAATAGCACCGAAGCAAAGCAGCGTACAATAAAACAGTATACAGATCGGAAAATAAAATTAAAAACAGAAGAGAGTCAAAAAGTGACATCAGTTAGTGAAGAGGCTCACACATTTTAAGTATAGATTTGCAAATCTGGTTTTGAAATATTCGTTTGTACACGTTTATCTAATTTGATAGAAAATCTATTACTGTAATAAAGAGTTTAGTTCAATGGGGATTGCTACCGACGACGTCCGAACTAATATTATTTCATAACATTGTGTTATGCTTTCACCGAGTGATGATTGACACTCGGATCGGGTACGGTGTCCCTACCTTTATCCACATCAAATAGCTATTTGTATTCACTATTCATAGGAAGGAAAGTGCCACTTTGACTCCCGCTTTCGAACCTGCTTGGTTGTCCGATAAAACTTTTATTTTTCTATGAGTGAGATTAGTTTCCTCCAATTTCTCCGCACATGAATCAATGGCGCTTGATATACAGTTGCATAGGATCCTGCACTTAGTAGTTCCTCCTCAAGTCATCTCTATTCGGAGCTATGGCAATACAAGGCACGTCGTAGTTTTATGTTGGAAGCTTTACGTCAGATCACTGGGACATTCAGGGGAGCTGCTGTTACTTATAAATTGGTATTCATCTTATACAGTAAAACATTTGATAAATATGTTGTGAAAAAAGATTTCAAGATGTAAATTACTGTAGGACGATTTAAGAATTTCATTACGTCCAGGACAATCAAGAACTCTTTTTAAATTTTACGAGTATGAGTTTTCTTGCGGGTTTTACACTTTATGGGCCAGCTCCCAGTCGAACTGCAGATTTGTGAGTCTGAATGGGCTAAAGCAGTAAATAAAAGAGAGGGAAAGAGGGGCAATAGGCGTGAGCGGAGGGCCAATTACTGGTGGAATGAGGAAATAGAGGAGCTGTGGAGGGAGTGTAAGAAAGAACGAAGACGGATGCTGAGGGGAAGAGGAAGGATAGAGAGAAGAGGGGGATATAAAGAGAAGAAGAAGGAACTGGAGCGTAGAGTGGAGAGGGAAAAAAGAGAGAAGTGGGAAGAGTTACTGGGGGAATTGGAAAACAATCCATGTGGAAAGGCGTATGAGATAGCGGCGAAGAGGATGGGTGGAAATAGGAACGAGGTTTTAGAGGAGGATTAGGAGGAGGAGATTATAGAGAAATTGTTCACAGGGGGAGAAGGAGGAGTGGGTGGCAGAATTCAGGAAATCCAGGATACTAGGGGGTAGTGAAAATGAGGGGGATAAGGCCGGTAAAGAAGTGGGAGGTAGAGGATTGGGGAAGAAACATTAATGTGAGAAAAGCCCCAGGGATAGATGGCCTGAGGGGTGATATGGTGAAGAGGCTGTTGGATGACAATAGGGAGTACTTCTGGGAACTATTCAACAGGGTGCTGAGGGAGGAGGAGTTCCCGGAAGGATGGAAGGTGGCCAGGGTGATACTAATGAAGAAGGCGGGTAGAGTGGGGACGCGGGCGGAGGACTATAGGCCTATCAGCCTGCTGTGTGGTATGGGTAAATTGATAGAGGGGATAATAAAGGATAGGATTGAGGAGAAAGTTGGTAGGAATGGGGGTTTTAGGGTAAACCAGCAAGGGTTCACGAAGGGGAGATCTTTCATCTCGGCACTGAGCAAGGTGATGGGCTTGGTGGAAAGAGCTAGGGAGGGCAGCTGGAGGAAGAAGAAATTGGCCCTACTCGTGTTCTTCGACGTCGGGAACGCGTTCAACAGTGTCAGCAAACGGGCAGTGTTGTGCGCGTTGCTGATGCTTGGAGTGGAGCAGGGGTTGGTTAACCTGGTGGAGGGCTACCTGACGGGGCGTGTGATTGTAGACTCCAGAGGGAGGAGATATGAGATGGAGGCTGGAGTGCCTCAGGGCTCGGTTCTTGGACCGTCGCTCTGGAAGTGTGTGTTTGATGAGGTTTGTGGGATTGTATGTGGTGAGGGATGTGATATTACGGTGTATGCGGACGATGTGTGTCTGGTATGTACGGCAAAGGGAGAGGCGGAGATAGAAAGAAAGGCGGAGAGAATGTGCAGGAAGATTGTGGAGAAGATAGAGGCAGGAAGATAAGACGGTGGGGTTGCTAGTGAAGGGACGGAGCAGGACAAGGGAAGTGGGGGTGATGGTTAATGGAAGGAGAATTCGTATGGAGGAGTCTGTGAAATACCTAGGGGTGTGGTTGGATAGTCAATTATCCTTCAAAACTCATATGGTAAAGGCAGCAGAGAAGGGTAAAGTGAGGGCAGCATGGCTGGGGAGATTGATGTGTAATGTGAAAGTTTTGAATTATTGTGATTATATGAAAATGAAAAACTGGTACTGGAATGATCTTTTAATGTAAAAAATGACAACTATATAACTGTCTTATTTGACAAAAAGAAAATACAAGTGAATGTTACAAACTTAAACAAAACAAAACCTGGAGACAACGCTTTACTAAATTCAATAGAAAGGGCCGGGAGAGTGGAAGAGGCGGGTTATTGGAAGGACGGTAGAGCAGAGTATGATGTACAGTGCGGAGGTGTGGGGTGAAAGAGCAGGGGTGAATGCGAGGGTTAGGCTACTTCTGCGGGTACAGAGAGGGATACTGCTGAGGGTGGTGCAGGGGTACAGGACAGTGGGTGGACTGGCAGCAGCAGTGTTGGCAAGGTCCTACCCATTGGACGTGATGGCTAGAGCTAGGAACAAACGCTGGAGGGGTGCGACCAGAGAGGAGGTACGGGAATGGATTGAGGAGGAAATGGAGAGAAGGTGGGAGGAGTATGAGGGCGCGCTAAAAGGAGCGACTGGGAATAGGAGAGATTGGATGGACCGGAAATTCGGGGAGGTGAACTACTTCTTGTCACAGGTGCTCACTGGACATGGGTCGAGAGTAGGGAACCTCCACAAGATTGGGAAAAGAGAGACTGGTGTGTGCGAGAGGTGTGAAGTGGAGGATGATATGGGGCATGTGTTTAGATGCTGGAGGAACGAGGAAGTGCTGAAGAAGTTGGAGAGGAAACTAGGGGAGGCAGTGTACTGGGAAAACATGATGGAGATAATGTTGAGGGGGGAAGAGGAATGGATGGAGGTGGGTGGAGTAGTAGAGAGCATGGTTAGGGGGAGAGAAGGACTCGATATGGCATGAGAGGTAGGAGTGATCGGAGGGAGAAGATGACGGTGTGAGCGGAGAGTGTGCGAGGGACCGCCGCCCGTCTCGAAGTATGCTAGGGTAGTGATTCCGAGGCGGGGGTAACGGCGAGTTTGAGGTGGGTTTGGTTGGTAGGCATCTCCTTGGGGATGAGTCCAATCCAATCTAACAAATAAACCTCTGAAGTGGTTTTTTTATTTGTAATTCTAAATATCTTATGGCCCCATTCTTACAGCCGGTATTTACTACAGTGCCATCGCAACCAATATTATATATACCAATATAACACCTGATCAAAGCTTATATTATTTCTAATAAAAAATTCGTAAATAGTCACTGCAATGGATTTTCCAGTGCCAGAAGTTGGCGACACGAGCCTTACATAAACGGAACCCGGTTCTTCTATTATGGAAATATGCTCTTCTGAAATTGTTCTGCGATAAAATCGTCAATCTTTCTTCTCTTGATATAATGTCTTATCTTTTCTTCCATCGAAATAAATGCTTTTTATATAAATTTAGCATCTTCTTTATTTTCTTAATAAACTGCGGGCTTTTCCTCTTGCTCTTCGGACTTTCTTTTTATCAATTACATTAGTTACATTTTCTTCTGTCACCATACCAACGTCTTGTAAAACCGCCGATACAATTGCTGATGCAGCTCTATCTGAGATTCCAAACTGATCGCATGCTCTAGCTGATGTTGGAAGTTTAAGTTGATTGCTAGTCTAGTATTTATATACAATATTTATCATTATTTGATATGCAAATATTTATTATTTTATACAAATTATAAATGTGAGAAAATATGTTATTTTATTTACCTTGAAGGCCATGTAGAGGGCACAAGATGACCTCCAATCTGATTCTACTTTTGCACAGAGATTGGGTACATCAAAAGGCATATTTTGGAGGGTATTGCGTTTTGAAATTTCTGATTTCATTTTTTCGGCCCACGTACAGACTTTATTACTTTCACTAGACGCTCTCAACTTTTTGTCCATGGGACACCCTGTATATAGCTATATTTCTATCTACGACATTGTTGAAGCAGAATGAAGAATACAACTAAGTAATTTACCATCCTGTATTTAAAATAAGTTAATGAGTTGAGCTAGGTTAGACAAAGTCATTATTTTATTACGAAGTTAGACGATCTGATAATATTAACATGGTAGCAGAGCGTACAGTACCTAAATGGTAATGCTAGAAGAAACAGGAAATTAAGTAAGAATAAAAATTAAAAAAGATTTTGTAACTGTCTCTGAAAGCTGTCATCTTCATAAAGTAATAAAACGCATTTTCAATTAAATCCAGAGTAAAATGGATCCTAGTAAGGTGCAAATTGGATTACTCGAAGGTAAAGAGAGCTGGACTACATGGAAATACAAGCTTTCTATTCTTCTGAGAAGTGTGAAAGGCGCGATGGACGTCCTTGAAGGTAGATTAACTTCACCGAAGTCGTTACCCCAAGAAGCAACACAGGAAGAAAAAGATGTTACATTTTTCAATCAAACGGTTAGTACTGGTTTATTAGGTCTTACAATAAATATGACTCGAAGGACATTAGAAAAAGTCATGAGATTTTCGACCTCCAGGGAAGTCTGGTTGGAGCTTCATCGTTTGTATGATGGTAGTGCAACAGATAAAACCTATGATATCTGTATGCAATTTTTTTAGTTATATTAGACAATCAGATGACGATATTGCTACTCATACATCAAAAGGACCATTGGAATAATTTGCAAAGCGAAATTTTAAAAGATTGTGACGCGTTTTTACCTACCCTTTTGATTTTACCAACAGGGCACGCCACTTTGACACCCTCGACAACTTACACTTTCTCGGGCGCCAGATTTTTAGCGTGGTTAACTCCACGGCCCCTTGACTTCAATCGTCAAGAGTTCCAGGTAGCCTCAGATGGAGGTACGGTAATTTCCAGGGGTCTAGTTATATCCCAATCCGGCCGGGGTAGCGGTCTTTGTTGTTCCTGAAACAAAAGGTTACCCTCCTGGTCCACGATGCGGGAAAGCTAAATTCGTGCAGCTAAGCGCCTACTCTACTTATAGGGAAACTCTACACTCTACAGCAGGTCAGAAAAACACACAGGTTCGGTTAAGTTTTATTACACCTACCCTCTATAAAATATACAATGGTTGTGGCTGCCTAAAGCCGTTATAATATTAATAATAAAAAAACACTATTATACAAGAAGAAGCGTCAATACTCTGGTATCCAAAAGCACAAATATATAAGCAAACTAGAGGTACAATTAACATGCGCAAGTTAGAGACGAAGCGGGCAGGACATAAGCAAGAGAGGTTTATAAGTTTAACAATGGTTTTATACAGAAAATAAACGGTGACATCAAACTTAAATGTTAGGGGTCTTTTCGCTAAACAGGTTGATAATTTAATAAATACACCGGATAATATGTTATTAAATGTGCCATCACTTTTGATGCACCCGGTAGGTAGAATAATTAGTAATACTAAAACTTTACATTTGGTGGGATCGGGAAAAAGAATACGAAAGGTTTTCCGGTTCGGGAATTATAAAAATGTCAAAGAAGCTTTATACGGGAATGCCACAGGATTCGGTCCTTGAATTAAAATATCAAAGGGCCCTGGCCAGACGCCTGGCACCCCTCAAGATTTCAATTAGAACGGCTTTGCGAATTAAAAGATCAAGGAGCCCTGGCCAGACGCCTGGCACTCCTCAATATTTCAATCGGGACGGAATTTGGAAATCGGGAATAAATATTAAAGGGATTTGTTCTCAAACTAAAATATCGAAGAAGCTTTATACGGGAAGGCTACAGGATCCAGTCCTTGAATTAAAATATCAAAGGGCCCTGGCCAGACGCCTGGCACCCCTCAAGATTTCAACTAGGACGGCTTTACGAATCAAAAGATCAAGGAGCCCTGGCCAGACGCCTGGCACTCCTCAATATTTTAAATCGGGACGGGATTAGAAATCGGGAGTAAATATTAAAGGGGTTTGTTCTTAAACCAAAATATCGAAGGGCCCTGGCCAGACGCCTGGCACCCCTCAAGTTTTCAATTTAGAACGGCTTTATGAATTAAAAGATCAAGGAGCCCTGGCCAGACGCCTGGCACTCCTCAATATTTTAAATCGGGACGGGATTAGAAATCGGGAATAAATATTAAAGGGGTTTGTTCTTAAACCAAAATATCGAAGGGCCCTGGCCAGACGCCTGGCACCCCTCAAGTTTTCAATTTAGAACGGCTTTATGAATTAAAAGATCAAGGAGCCCTGGCCAGACGCCTGGCACTCCTCAATATTTTAAATCGGGACGGGATTGGAAATCGGGAATAAATATCAAAGGATTTTCAAGAGGAAATTATACTTGAGTTCGGAAATATTTGTTAGGAAACGGAAATACTGATTCTTACTGTAAAATATAATTTTAATACAATGGAATAAACTTTATTTATTAAGGATTGAAAAGACCGCCTATTTTAAATGTAAATAGTTTCCAATTAATTCTTACCTTCACAGCAACGGTTTCAACTTTTATCAAATAAAAGTAAATTACTAAAACAGAAAAATCAAAAAGGCAAACTGCAAAAAAAAAATGAGAAATATTAAAACAACAACAATAAAAAAAACGGCAGACGGATCGTTGAACGGTAGCTAGCTTGCTTCAGCCGTGGCCAGGTAGAACTTAACTTTCGACTCTCTGACGTCTCTGACTCTCAGGGCTTCGTCTCCCTATCCCCCTCTCTCGATCAGCTTGACCTGCGCGCTACCTACTCTATAGTTAGTGGCAGTGGGGAAACATGAATTTTCGAACCGCAGCGCGGTGAACGTACAATTTTGATTACAATAAATCGGAGAAAATATTATTTTTACACACAGTCAGCGGGTATAATGGGTTATATACAATCTTAACTTAAAATGTATTTTAAACATAATAATTCTTAATAACTAAAAAAAAACCTCGTTACAAGATAAAGCAGTTGCTGAAAATAACTGTAAGTGCGACTTGCCAGATATTTTGCTTATTTGTAAAATATTAGAAACTTTACCACCTGAATACTTCTCATTCAAGTCTGGTTGGATTCTGGTATCAAATAAGGACAGAACAATAGATAACTTGACAAATCAGCTATGCTCTTATGAAAAAGCATTCACAAACAAAAATGAGAGCAAGCAAGAAGTTTTATATACAGTGAATAAGAGCAAAAAGCACATAAAGGTCATAAAGTGAAGCAATGCGATAAATGGAAAACCGATGGAAGACCTCCTAAGCCAGAGAATTCCAAAAAACATACAAATTCTAAAGCGACAGAAATTCAGATGTCATTAGTTGCTGCGTATCATCGAATGTTTTGAATTGCGAAACATATTTTAAAAATTGGTATGTTGATAACGGAGCGACTAATCACATAACAAATCAACAAGATGTATTTCAATCGTATACACCATTTAACGAAGAGCAAACTGCTAATGGATATGCAGTACCTGCATTAGGACAAGGTACCATCAAAATACAATCTTTAGTAAACGGAAAAAAGAAAGAGTTTTTATTGACCAACGTATGGTATGTACCCAATATCAAGAAAAATCTTTTCTCAACTTTGTCTGCTCAGGACAAACATCCAGAAAGTGAATTTATTTCCACCACTAAGTGCTGCTATTTTAAAATTTTTAACGAAACAATAATTGTTGGATCAAGATGTCAGTCTGGTGGACTATATAAATTGAAGATGCGGGCAACCAAACCTGAACATCTGAGTGTCAATATGGTTACTGCTAAAGAAAATATATAGCAACTCTACCACGAAAGGCTGGGTCATCAAAGTAAGAGACATGTTAAAAATGTAATTAAACAAGAATTTAACATTGACGTGAAGCTGGATAGTGAGTTATGTGAGGGCTGCGATTATGGAAAGGCTTATGTGAAAAAGTTTAGCATAAGAAAAAGAACAGAAACACCAGGAGAACTGATCCATTCAGATGTTTGTGTACCTTTTCAGATCTCAAAATCAGGTTTTAAATATTTTGCTTTATTTAAAGATGATTTTAGCAGATATCGATTTGTATATTTTTTAAAGCGAAAGTCAGAAGTAGCTGATGAATTAGATATAATTTTAAAAGAAATGAAAGATGCAGGATATGGTGTTAAAGAATTTTTGTCAGATCATGGTGGAGAATTTGATAATCATAAAGTAGTAAATATTTTAAACAAATATGGAATAAAACAAAGATTGGTGATGCCGTATACACCACAACAAAATGGCTGTTCAGAGCGTGATAACAGAACGATTGTCGAATGTGCAAGATCTTTAATGCATGCAAGAGAAAGTATCTTTGATCAAACATTTTGGGCTGAATTAATAAACACAGCTACATATATCTTAAATAGATCTGGTATATCCAGTATTCCTGGTAAATCACCACATGAAATATGGTTTAACAGTTTAAGAGTAATCGGTAGTACTTGTTATGCTCATGTTCCTAAAGTTTGCAGAAGAAAATTGGATAAGAAATCTATTAAAGGTATACTCGTTGGTTATGAAAATGATGATGGATACAGGATATGGTCAGAAGATCAGCATCGACTTATACTTTCACGAGATGTTATTTTTAATGAATTTGAAACTCTAGGTGTGGTACAAGAATCCAAACAATTTCCATGTTTGCAACCTATAATAGATGGAATGGATCATGTTCAAAATAATTCTGATACAGAAGAAATAGACATTGTCGATGAAAGTAGTGTTGCTATGGAAGAAATGGATCCAGATTACCAAGCAGATGACCAATGTTATGAACCAGAAGACAGTTTAGACGAAGATATAGAATTTAGAAGACAATTGAGAGAAAGATCAAACATTAAGAAACCGACACGCTTTGAGTTCTTTATGATGGTTGCAGCTGAAATAAACCACCCCAAAGAACCACTTAGTTACAAAGAAGCAATTGTTTGTTGTGAACAAAATAACTGGAGGCTGGCAATGGAGCATGAAATGCAGTCATTAAAAGGGAATTGTACATGGGTTTTGAAAAATTTACCTGAAAACAAAAAATCAATTCCTTGTATAAACTCAAAACCAATCCAGATGGTTCAATTGATAAATACAAAGCTCGTCTGGTAGTGAAGGGTTATTCACAAAGAAAAGGAGAAGATTATGAACAAACGTTTAGTCCAGTAGCTAAAGGAGGTACGATAAGAGCCGTTATAAGTATAGCTGCTAGTAAAAACATGTCACTCATACAATTCGATGTCTGTACTGCATTTCTTTACGGTACTCTAGACGAAGAAGTGTTCATGAAACAACCAGAAGGCTACGATGATGGTACTGGTATGGTTTGTCATCTTCAGAGAAGTTTATATGGGTTAAAGCAAGCACCAAGGTGCTGGAATAAGCGTTTTGGAAACTTTATAGATCCGCTTGGCTTTAAACGAAGTACTGCAGACCCATGTTTATTTATTAAGAATGAAGGAAAAGACATGTTGATATTAGTGCTGTATGTTGACGACGGTCTAATAGCATGTACGAATGAGATAATGAAGATGAATTTTTGAAGAAACTTCTGGAGAAGTTTAAAATAACAGTTAAGCCAGCTACATATTTCTTAGGTTTGGAAATAGAGAAAAATCAAGACGACTCAATAAGTGTTACCCAGTCAGCTTATACAAAAAAGGTGCTAGAACATTTTGGCATCACGACCCCGATTGTAAAAGAAGCCATCCAATTAGGGAAGGAAACTAGTGAAACGGAATCGAATAGTTCTTTTCCATATCGCGAAGCAGTGGATGCTCTTATGTACCTAATGACGGGTACACGTCCAGATATAGCTTATGCTGTTAGTGTTGTATCCAGAAAATTAGAAAATCCAAGTCAAAACGACTGTGTGAAAGTTAAGAGAATATTCCGCTATTTGAATGGTACAATAAATTATCGCTTAACTTATATGCAAAAGCCAGAAATGCAACCTTAGTTAACAAGCTATAGTGATAGTGATGCTCATCATGGAGGTGATATTACTACCGGAAGATCGACATCTGGGGTATTGTGTCTTTATGCTGGAGCAGCTGTATCTTGGTTCAGTCAGCGACAAACATCAGTAGCCATATCGACAACAGAGGCAGAAATAGTAGCTGCAAGTGAAACTGCACGAGAAATAGTCTGGTTAAAAAGAATATTTACGGAATTAACAGACGTTAACTTGGTTCCGACACTACATGTGGACAATGAATCTGCCATAAGATTAACGCAGAATCCCGAGTTTCATCGTCGGACTAAACATATACATATTAGACATTTTTTTGTTAGAGAAATGGTGTTGGATGGATCACTTGAAGTAGTAAAGGTATCATCTGAAAATCAATCAGCCGATATTTTGACGAAGCCACTGTTTTCTAACAGATTGAGAAAATTACTTTTTGGAATGAGGTTGGAAAATTACTCAATGAGGGAAGGTGTTGAAGCAGAATGAAGAATACATCTAAGTAATTTACCATCCTGTATTTAAAATAAGTTAATGAGTTGAATTAAGTAGTTAATATATAGAATATGTCAATTTTGATTGAAAATAAAATTATAATTAGACAAAGTCATTATTTTATTACGAAGGGAAGTTTTTTCTAGTTAGACGATCCTCGTATTTCACTCTCAATTATCGTCCGCTTATCAATTATTGTCTAAGTAGTTCCACTTCAAAAATGTAGGCACTTTATAATTACTACTTCAAATTGGTATCGATATAATAATGGTTGTGACGTATTCGAAACGTCTTTGAAACGTTTAAATATGGAATGTGACACCGGAAAAACTAATTCAACGTTATCAGTTGATTCATATTTAATCCGGGTAGATCCCAAGCAAATATACGGCCACACTTTGAATATTTATTAATACTTATTTGTTATTTATGCTATAAGTTGGGTAATACAAAAGCAAGGTCAGATCAGAAATAATGTAATTGTTACAGTTCCTTTATTCTTTCTCTACCATCAAAATGTAGATCGCTATTGTGTAAAGTAGCATAAGCGTGCGTTAAGGAGGTTTTTTAAAAGAGAATGGATTTATCACGTTTTACTATGGTGAAATTTGTTATTTGTTAAAACAGAATCTTTTTATATGGTTATAATTTTATTGGAATATTAAAATAGCTATTCATTCAACAAGAATATAAAGTTTTATTCTTTTTTAATGTTCCTATCAAAACTTTTAACAAAATTCCACAACTAGATAACTAATGAAAATATTTTAAAGTTTAAGACTTCAAAGAATGGGCCTTTTCAGTAATTGACAAAAAACTGTCCAGAGTCTCGCCTGCTCGACTATAATAGACAGTTTTTCGTCCTTGGTACATGAATAATTATTTTTTTGTCAAAGAGGTTTTTATTTTATTATTAGTTATACGTTTTCAGTCGAGTAACTCGATTGTAGGAAGATCGGGACTCGATCGAATATTAAAACAGAATTCCGTTCTTCGATCGAGTTGACCTCGGATATATTCGTGAAATTCGATTTTCGACCAAATTTTCTGTTAAGTACTGTCATATTTTACGAAAATTAATATATAGTTTTTTTTTTATTCCTAACCTGTCTTTTTTTATTTTTTCCACGTTTAAAGTATAAAATGTTGCCAGTAATGAGGGCTAGACTTAGACGAGCTGAAAATCGATGTAAGTGCCTTAATTTAATACGAAGGCGCTTAACGCTAAGGACAAGTAGTAATCCTTTTGAGCTGTCGGATGCCAGATTCATCGAGATTTTTAGACTTACTAAAAGGTAATTGAATATTACAATTCATTTGAAGATTTTAAATGACCGAGATATACTTTTTCAGCATGGTTATGGATTTGATTACCTTACTGCATCCAATGATGGAGGAGAGAGTGTCTATGAAGGGTATACCTCTTGAATTAAAAGTGTTTACTGCTCTAAGATTTTATGCAGTTGGATCATATCAACGATGTATTGGACAAGATTTTTTATCTGGACTTACTCAAATAAGCACGCATAGATGTATTAAATCCATAACACAAGCCTTATCGAACCTTGCACATCAACACATACAACTTCCGTTAACTACCCAAGAAAGAAATGCCATTAAATTCGAATATATTGTAACGGATTGAAAATACAACAGCATTCAAAATAAAGTTTAAATCTATTAAAAAACTTAGCAGCAACTGAATTTGATAAAAAGTATTGATGATTATAAGCATCATGAAATAATATAATAGTAAAATACCTATGTATGATTTATTATAAAGTAACTGATAATATTTACAGTTTATACTAGGTACAATTGTCAAAATTATCTTTTCATATTTTAAAAAAATATTAATTGATGAGAATAGTAAGAAAAAAGGGTGGAAACACATTATTTGAAGTCTTCTCATAAATTACCTATCCTATCTCCAACACTAGAATCGAAAATTCTTATCCACCAAGACTTCAGTTGTGAACCTAAAAAAATAAACTATAGTAACACTAGTAAATAAAATAAAAACACATAAACTGCAACTAAAGGGTGCAAGGACATGTAATAAAAGGTTTTGAATAACCAAAATGCTTTAATTTTCGAAAATTTAAAAGAAATCATTTTGACAATGAGAAATTTTTAAAGTGTGATTTCTATGTTTAGAAGAGGTTTTAAGATGTAAGATTTGTACATTTAATATTATGTTTTATGTAGTTTATAATTATATGTGTAAAAAAGGTGTGTGTAAGAAAATAAAAAATACCAAAATAACTTTTGACCATCCTCGTATATCAGTTTTGACACAAATTTTATTAAAAAATTTAACATAGTGACCTGTGACTTGTGTGTTTAATGAAAGTAAAAACTCCAAGAGGATGGCTCATTCCAGTTTTTTCACTTGCACAATAAAGTAGTTCCAATATCGATAAAGTAGGGAGTCAACTTTTACCTTGACTTTTGACAGAAGGACATTTTGAAGTTTAAAAGTGTGGTAAATTTAAAATTCTTCACGTGCTGAGAAATCAACAAGATTTCTTTTAAGAATCTCACCAATTTGTTTATGGACGACAAATTTTTCTTGGAATCCGATGCTATTTCCCTGAGCATCTAAACAAGAAGGACTAACAAAAAAAATAAGGTACCTAAATTCTTTCTTCCTACAATATAAAAGAAAAAGAAAGTTAATTATTAAATAATAACAATAAAATTCTAAAAAGTTTTGCTATAGCTAAAAAAAATATCTTTAGATAGAGACTTAAAGGCCATAATAATAATAATAATAAAAAGACAAACAAAAACAATAAATGCATTTAAACTAAAAAAAAGGAATTAAAGAAGATTTGACATATTCATTATTTACGGTAGTATTTATATTTTTTATATATTATTATTAGATTGTAAACATCTATCTATTTTTTTTCTTTTTGCTTATAGACTAAACAAATTTCTAGTTTTCCTTTATGAGTAAATACTTTACTAAAATTAATTTCCACTTACCTTGTTGGTTGATAAGCAATTGCCATAATTGATTTTGTACTTATATGATAACCATTGTTTTTGTAAACACTTCTCACTTGCAAACTGATTTCTTGAATTTAGCAATTATTTTACTATTCTTCAAGTGTGGAAGGGATGGTAATACATCATACATAATTTGCCACTGTGTTAGATTTTGTTTCTCAATAAAAAATATGATATTTCTTCGTTTAATTCAACAACTTGTCTATTATTGAGCAGCCATTTTGGAGATAATTAATAAGAGTGCGTAGAGCGTCGACTCCAAACACAACTAACGAATCCGACTGAGGTAGTTTCGTACTTTATCAGAGTAAGTTACAGGGTTGTACTGAGAAAGAAAGGTCAGGTAAATTTAATAAAATTTTAATAGGTGAAATTATATAAAGAAATAAAAAGATCATTAACTGTATTCAATACTTCATATTTATTTTATTTCAAAATAAATATTGGCGCCCAACTATACAATACAATAAAATCACAATTCAATAATCAATTTAATTAATAGATAAAAAAATAATAAACCACATTACCCCATCACACACATTACAATATGTACAGATGGGGGTTTCCTGGAGCAATAGGGGCAACAGATGGGACACATATAGCAATTTTAAAGCCTTGTGAAGAGGTGCATAACTTTATTAATCGTAAACACTTTCACTCTCTTAATGTGCAAATAATTTGTGACCCCAGTTTGAAGATAAGAAGTATAAATTCAAATTATGGCGGATCAACCCATGATTCATTTATATGGAATCATTCGGAGATAAAAGATTTGATAGAAAATGTAGATGAACGTGAAACATGTTGGTTGATAGGAGATTCTGGCTATACTCAGCAACCATTTCTAATGACACCTTTTCAGAATCCTCAAAATAATGCAGAGAATAACTATAATTATGCTCACATAAGAGCCAGAAATTGTGTGGAGCGCTACATTGGGGTTTAAAATGTAGATTTAGATGTCTTTTAAAGGAACGTTCTGCAAGATACAAGCCACAATTTATGGAAGATGTTGGAAAAGCATGCTCTTTTTTACATAATATATGTAGTGTAGATATAGAAGGAAATTTAGAATTAAATGCAAATAATGCAAATTTGGAAGGTTCTGCTGCAAGATACAGACTAGATCAATATTTTGCATAGAGTCGTACCTACTCAGTAATAAATAAAACATGTTTTTATTTAATAATAATCTGTATTTAAGTTTAAGTATATTTTTCAATTGCAGTTGCTAACCTATCTGATTGATGAGTAATATTAGACAAGCCTTCTTGCATTGATTTTTTCTATATCTTTTAAAACATGAAGTATTTCTTGGTATATTCCAATCTCATCCACATTGCTGACTTTTCTTTTTTTATTTTTGTTTGGAGTAAATCCATAGTTGTGATCAGTTAAAGTTACAGTATGATTTTCTACTGGGGCTTTAACTAATGTACAAGTATCATTCAATCATTTTGTTTTGCCTTTGATTTCAGCCTTCCATTGTTATTTAATCGTTGTTTAAAATTGGCTCTTTTTCAGCTTTTATTGCCTGAATGTTAACGGTGGTCACTTTGAACACATGATTAAATAGCAGTTTTTTTTGTTAACAGTTGTATTTTTACTATTTGTAATTTTGTATTCTTTAAAGAGTTTTTCTATCATAACACAATACGGGGGCATACGAAAAATCGAAAGAGAGCCAATTTTAAACAACGATTAAATATCTGGTATAAAAGGCAAAACAAAATGATTGAATAGAGATTTACCAGACCTTTTAAATAAGGTGTGACTTGATACCTAATGCCATTTGAAAAAATGTAAGGGGTGAATCTGACGTTTATGACATTAGCGTCAAAAAGTGTCCTCCTCAAGTTAAAAGTTGACGTGTTTCGGCATTTCTTTCTAATATGTCCCATTTTTGAAATATTAAGGGTGGGTCCTTTTCAAATGAACACAGTGTAAAAGTAGTGTTTGACAAAATTTTAACAGAAATTGATACAAGAGTAGAGTGCACTACATGACAAATTTGCCTTCCTCAGTGGCCACGCCTTTTTAACTATGTCGAAGAGATCTGCAAAAAAAATGGAGCCGATATAGCTTTAAAATATTCAAAAGACTTAAATGCAGTTGGTTTTTGCCAGGAACTTGCTGTATTTAAAGAGTTAGTATACGAAATTAATGAAAAATCAAGTGCCTTCGACCTGTTACAACATCTGTACAAGCATTGCAAGAAGCGTTCCACAATGTTAGAATAGCTTTAAGAATTTATTGCACATTACCAGCAGCATCTGCAAGATGCGAGCGAAGCTTCAGCAAACTGAAAATAATTAGAACTTATCTACGTCAAACAATGAGTCATGAGCGTCTATCTGGCCTCGCAATCCTAGCCATTTAAAACAAAACTGCCTATGCGACGGACTTTGAGAAGCTAATAGATTCTTTCGCAGAAAAGAAAGCTCGCCGTGTAAAGTTGTAGTCTTTCCTGGTTATTTATTTTTTCTGTGTTTCTGTTTTATGTCACAAATGAAAGTTATTTACCTAATAGATAATAAAAAGTTTAAGTTTATTAAAGGATTACTATTTTCACAAATGGTCACAAAAATGCTACTCATTTGTCAGTTTTAACATTTTTCTTAAACACTGAAGGGAGAGTGCGCCACTATCAAGTTTTTGCCCAAGTTCGAAAAAATGTGATAGCGATTAGAAATTGTACATAGAGTACAAGGAAAGCCGGGGTTCAATTCCAGCCACCGCTCGATTTTTGTTCAAATATGAATACTACTGAATTTAAAGACTAAAAATGCAAGAATAAGTGATTAATTAATAAACACGCTTTTTTAGCAAATAGAACTAAAAAGTGAAAAACAATTTTCAATGTATTACAAGAAGGGTTGGGTGCTCGATATCAGTTATTATAACAGTTGCTAGTTCTTTTAAACTATATTACTTATTCATTTACTTAACTGGAACCCTAGTTCTAATCGGATGCTTGCGTTGAGATCTAATAAAGCTTTCGTGATTCCTTTTATTTTTTTTTAGAAATCGTTCTATTGGAAATAATAAAATTTCTAAAGTGAACGTAGGTTTTTACTATCTCGCTAGAAATGATATTGCATTGGGTAATATTTTTATCTAAAGTATAAAATCTAACCTAAAAAATTAATTAATCGATGTAACTTTCAAACGAGGCACAATAAGATAAATATCATAAATAATTCCAAATAAAAAACAAGTGACGCAATGTCATTTTCAAAATATTATGATTTTTGGAGAATTTTTACTGAACAATTGAAAATACTTTATTTTAATTCAATTATTTCATCTTCTAATTCTTTTGGAATTGGCATATAGAGCGTGTACAGGTGAACTTTTTTTAAAAACCCCTACGCTGTACGCTGGGAAACATGTTCTGATCATTTGTCAACGGTTGTTTTAAAACATGCTTTACTTTGGTTAAACAAATTCAAAGGAATGGACCCTTCAAGACTATCAAAGATTTGTTTCAATCGACTAGCATCTGATAATAATTCAAGGTATAATTGGGCGACGCAAGTTAAAGAATGGTTTATTTATGCGCAATGTGAGTGTCTATGGGAAAATTATTTAGGTACAAATAGGCGCAGTTTAGATTGACTTATTTTAGACAAATTTCAAAATCGGGGCATTTCCACCAAGACGAAGATGAGGATTTATTACTGGCAGCTAGTTGTTTTATCTTTTTGTCATCCAATGCTGCACAAAGAAAACGCAAACGTTTTTGGATGAGACAAAGTTTGAAAAAGCGAGATAGTTATTCCATAGATGAATTGTTAGTTGACTTACGTGAAGATGATATTGGACTAAGTGGTGAGATTCGTTCAAGCTTTAAGAATTTTCTAACCGAAGACAGGGCCGGACCGCGACCTTTGGGGGCCCTGGGCTAAGTATTTGCGGATAATTAAACATCGGAAGGTTTTTTTATTTCAAACGAAAATACATTATAAACTTAGGTCAAAGTAGATAAAATAAAATAAACAGGTACCCTGTTTATCTTTGGCGAATAAAAAATCAAAGCCATAAATTCTTAACAAACATAATTTAAATGAAAGAGGATTAATAAATGAACATAATAAATAACAATAATTGGTTATTTATGCAACAAGTGCATAAAGTGGCGTTTTTTTTCACGAGAGGAATAGTTGACGCATGAGCCGCAGGCTAATGAGTGAAAAAAAGACACTTTATGCATATGTTGCATACACTAATTTTTCTATAATCAAGCAAAAACCAAAAAATGTGCTATTTAGGTTGCTCTATATGGACTAAAAATGGCGTCGATTTGAATGTTTAAGTTTGTCATGATGACAAAACGCTAAGTAAAATGTCAGATGAGTGCAATCTGCAGAGCCATTAGCGGAAATATTTAAAATTAGCGTTAAAAAAACTACTTTATCTCACCCTAATGTCACTTTATCTCACTCTAATGTCACTTTTTTAAACTGTTTAACAAATACACATTTTATGTGCGAAAATCGATTTAAAATAATTCACTTTTATTAATGATTGTAGAAAAAATACTTTTCTACACTCTTTTGATTTGATTTGTATTTTTTACTGGTTTATTATTTTATTATTCGGGGCCCCTGGAACTCTAATGTCACTTTTTCAAACTGTTTAACAAATACACATTTTATGTACGAAAATCGATTAAAAAAACGTCACTTTTATTAATGATTGTAGAAAAAATAGTTTTCTACACTCTTTTGATTTGATTTGTATTTTTTTACTGGTTTATTATTTTATTATTCGAGGCCCCTGGAACCCGGGGGCCCTGGGCTGGAGCCCATTAAGCCCATACGTAGATCTGGCCCTAACCGAAGATTTCGAAAATCTGATCTGCCTTATGGGTCCCGCAGTTGCTAAAAGACATACAATTTTAGAAACGCTATAAGTGTTATGTGAAGCTATAATTAACAGTCATAGTAGTTATGTATTTTCAATGCTCCAATTTTTTTCTCAAAGACGAGGTACTAATTACAACAACATCATAACTAAATTTCTGATTTCACTGGTCTCCTATATACGCTACCCTTACTGCGCCGACTCCTTGTCTCAAAAAACACAGACAAACCAGAGACTCTTTGATCTCTACCGACTCGAGACGGGACTTACAAAAGTCTCCGGATTTGGAAACAAAACAAAAATTAGACAAAAACGTCGCAGAAATGTATCGGATTTGACGTCACTTTGTTTCTAAACATCAATGTTTCTGTCTTGTCGTTGTTTTGTCTGCTTGTCATAACGTTATAACTTTTAGTTATGCAACCATTTTTACATGAATACTGTTAGAGAAACAGTACATTAAACATTAATCTTTATTGATAATTTCATACATTCTCTAAGATACGAGAAACAGTTAAACTCTTCCATTATAATTGAAAAACATTCTCAAGGCAGCCAATAAAATATACATTGTTTTATGCTTTTTTGAAATATTTTATACTCTCACAAGATTATGTGGTTTATAGTCTAGTCAACATGTGCTTTTTAGGTCAAAATTTTTAGCTCGCCTCGGAAAATTATGATCGAGGTGTCATTCGATTCGTCCTCGCATCTAGAAACTTTTTGAAACATTTGGAGTTTTGCTTGCAAAAATTACAAAAGTTATAAACAATTTAGTAAAAAAAGGGGGTTTTGTTTTTTGCGAATATCTCAAAAAGTATTCAAAATTTTCGAAATTTGAAAAAAGATCCAAAAAGAGGAAGAAATATCCTAAAAAAAGTCATACCTCCCGAAACTCTAGGACCAATAATTATAATTTTCCTAGAGGGTTGAAAATACGGCCGAAAACGGGAACTCTCGCATGCGTAAGCTCCACCCACTTCGGACCTTTAATAAGAAAATATTATTTAAACTTATTAAATATGAAAATTAAGAAATGAAAAAATTCAGGGACCTACAGGATAGATCAATGAACAATAATCCGGCGATCAAAAATTTGTATCGCGAATCTTCAATTAATTACCCATTAATTAATTAACAATTTTTTGTAGCACGAACATCAACATTGAAAGTGCGATAATTGTTAAACTATTAATCTGGGATTTTTTTCCTTTTTATGGATCTATTTTACAAAGGCTATAGAATAGATTCCCGTTAGAAAAGTTAAAAAATTGTTAATTTTCACTTTGTTATTAACAATTTACTTAAGTTAAAAATGATCAACCTCGATTAAACATTGAAAAAAATATTTTTTTTATAATATTGCTATTGGTCCGTTTTCTTATGATCATAAGCTACTTAAAAATGATATTTAATAATTTTTATCCCATATTGTTTAAAAAATTGTTATAAACAAATGCGTTGTTTATAAGATAATCAAAAACATTTTTTTGATAACATAATTTTTGATGAAAATTATGATTTAAAAAAAAACGATTCTTAACGAAAAATTTTTATTGCTTAAAAACGCATTTGTTAATTAACTATTTTTTTCACCACTTGTTATGAAAATTAAGGAACCTTTTTTTTTAAATCATTATTCATCTCGCTCTTCGATATCTGAAAAAAAAAATTGATTTTTATTCAAATTTTTATTGTTTATACAATAAACAATTTGTTATAAACAATTGAATTTTTTCAATATTTTTTTTACCCTAAAAAATACAGCAAAAACAGCCCAGTATTCGTCACAAAGACATATTAAAATACAAAAAAAAACCGGAATCCGAAAGTAATTAAGAAATTGTATGATAGACATACTTTAGTGTAAAAGATGAACATACCCTCATTAAACTAGGATTCGATATTTATCCAAAAATACTCGGTAATTGTTCTTAATTACATCTAGACAAACTGTGATATCAAAGATTTCGATAACAGTGACTGAAATTCTAACAATTAGTATGGAAATGAACTTAGTTTGTTCATGAATGGATGTAATTTATGACTCCTTATAGTATTTAAGTGATTTTCCCAAAAGAAATTTTAAGGTTTATGAAGAAATTTATATTTTAAATGTGAAAAAAAATCCCGAAAAACTTTGCCCAATACATTCTTATCAATAGCTGCTAATTGCTTCATACATTTAAAGGCTACAGCCTCAGCTAGGAGCTCAATTTGTTCATTAACTAATGTAGAATGAAAAAGATATTAGTAACTTTTGTCGTATCTGTTATAGTTAATGAGATATTTCGATGTTAAAAGCAAAACTATTTTTTTATTTTAATTTTTATAAATAATCGCAAAAAATTATTTAAATAATAAAGTTTGAGCTTATAAATTTGTTGTGTAACTAATTTAGAAAAAAAAGGTTTAGATGAATTTGTTGTATCTGCAATAGTTTATAAGTACTATTAATAATAAATAAATAAAAGCAGGCGCGAAAGGTAAGTTTGAATATACGAGAGAACTTTTTTTTTCCCAAAAACGGATACTGGGCTGGTTTTGCTGTATTTTTTAGAGTAAAAAAAATATTAAAAAAAATTCAATTGTTTATAACAAATTGTTTATTGCATAAACAATTAAAATTTGAATAAAAATAAAAAAAAAATTCAGATATCGAAGAGCAAGATAAATAATGATTTTAAAAAAATGGTTCGTTAATTTTCATAACAAGTGGCAAAAAAAATAGTTAATTAACAAATGCGTTATCAATAAAATTTTTTTTTCAGAAATGGTTTTTTTTTAAATCATAATTTTCTTCAAAGATTATGTTATCAAAAAAAATTTTTGATTATCTTATAAACAACGCATTTGTTTATAACAATTTTTTAAACAATATGGGATAAAAATTATTAAAAATCATTTTTAAGTTGCTTATGATCATAAAAAAACGGACCAATAGCAATATTATAAAAAAAATATTTTTTTCAATGTTTAATCGAGGTTGATAATTTTTAACTTAAGTAAATTGTTAATAACAAAGTGAAAATTAACAATTTTTTAATTTTTCCAACGGGAATCTATTCTATAGCATTTGTAAAATAGATCCATAAAAGGAAAAAAATCCCAGATTAATAGTTTAACAATTATCGCACTTTCAATGTTAATGTTCGTGCTACAAAAAATTGTTAATTAATTAATGGATAATTAATTGAAGAATCGCGATAAAAATTTTTGATCGCCGGATTATTGTTCATTGATCTATCCTGTAGGTCCCTGAATTTTTTCATTTCTTAATTTTCATATTTAATAAATTCAAATAATATTTTCTTATTAAAGGTCCGAAGTGGGCGGAGCTTACGCGAGCCAGAGTTCCCGTTTTCGGCCGTATTTTCAATCCTCTAGAAAAATTATAAATATTGGTCCTAGAGTTTCGGGAGGTAGGACTTTTTTTTTAGGAATTTTTTTCCTCTTTTTGGATCTTTTTTCAAATTTCGAAAATTTTGAATACTTTTTGAGATATTCGCAAAAAACAAAACCCCCTTTTTTTACTAAATTGTTTATAACTTTTGTAATTTTTGCAAGCAAAACTTCAAATTTTTCAAAAAGTTTCTAGATGCGATGACGAATCGAATGACACCTCGATCAAAATTTTCCGAGGCGAGCTAAAAATTATGACCTAAAAAGCACATGTTGACTAGACTATTAGTATTGCTATAGCAGTAGCTGGAGATCCTTTTTAAATTTTTACTTACTTTTACTTTATGTTTATCTTTTCCTCTCTCTGTCTCGTAGGAATAATGAGATATTACAGGTAAATAAGGTTTAAATAGTAAATAATAGTTTAAAAAATACAGGTCAATGAACAATAATTTTTAATTATTAATATGTTCTCCAATAGCGATAAAAAGTCAATTAGTTCGATACAATTACACAATGAGTGCAATAGTAAAGTGATAAACAAAAAAAAATTATACAAAAAGCTTGAGGTGCTCGATATGAATTGTTATCGATATATCATAAGTTTCTAAGACTTGAGTTAATATAAAAATATACAGTGTGGAACATAAATAATGGAATAAATTCATTCTCTCCTAAACCAAAAATATAAAAAAAATATAAAGCACGCTGATCTCTATTTTAACCCAAATTCATTTTTTTTAACTTATCACTCTATATTTGGTGACATTTTTAGATTATTCTAATGAGTTGATTCCGATAAAGTACGGGTCTACGGTACGGCCACAGTGCTCACCGATTCAGATTCATAAAATTGGCGCAGCTTCTGTCGAAGTCTGATTTGAAGGTAATTATACCTACCATTGTAGAGCACCGATAAAGCTGGATAATAGCAGCTATAGAGTTTTATAGTGAAGGTACTGCATGTCTCGTTTTTGCTTTAGATAGTGTTGCTGCAAAATTAAAACCCATAAGAATCGGTGTACATAATATCAACAAAGATGGAGGAGTATTTGGCGAATTCCATAATCTTTTTCCGGATCTAAAGAATGACAGAAAGCGTTTTTTTTTTAATATTTCATAGTGGAAATTAATACTTTTAATATTAGAGATGATAATTCCATAACAACAATAAATAACGTGGTATCACTAATCAAGTAAATACAGATATTTTCTCGTGGGAACAGGCAGTTTACGCACCGCTATAGGCTTGCCGGAACCTCTTCAGCCAACATTGGAAGGAATGAGGATTTTTGGGTTCAGGAAATGAAGGTGCCTTAGAGTTGTGTGCTGACGTCTATTGCTACGAGAAGACCTTTGAAACAACTCATAGCAGGTCAGGCGGATCTGGGATTTGAACCCCAGTGTTTCCGAATGCAAGCTGAGAGCGTTCCCACTTCACCATCTTGTTCGGTACCCAGGATGAAAAATTAATTCCGATTTTATGTCTGACTCAGAGTTCTGTGACTCAGAATCATAATCGGCGTGCATTGTGAACGTAACCTAACCTAATGGACGTAATTTGAATGATACGCGCTTATAAAGTAAATTTTTCAAATGCTTAATAAAATAATAAAAAGGAAGCCACTATTAGCTGACTTTATTTCAAATGTTCGAACTGTAACCCTTGTTGTATATGAGAGTCCAAAAAAAATACCACATGGGTCGTATTCCCCAGGTTTTGCCCAAAGTAACTTTTCCGCCATAGAGTGCCAACAGCGACAAATTATGACGAAATTTAAACGAATTTAAATTGAAAAGTTTTATTTGAAGTCTTGAAGTCGATGAAAATAACATTAAAAGCTTCCGATGCACAAATAAGATACATCAAGAAATAAATTAATCATTAACACTGGTAATCCTGGTAAGGATATTGGAAATTACGTTTGAAGAAGAATATTTCACATAGATACATATACTGGTGAAGCTAATAAAAACGTTAAAAAATGCGCATACACTATTTATTATTATTGTACCATTAATATTAATTTCGGACAAACTGTAAGAATCCAATTTTGAATCGCACCCAAATAAACAATCTATATTTATCGCATATTACGGTATATTTTGAATGAGAAATTCCGTGTCATACAGTAACCTGTTCTTTACCAACTTTTGTTTATTTCATTTTTTGCGTGCAATCGGCATCTGCCAACAGTTATTTGACTTCTTTTATAAACGGTGCCGTTCTAGCACCACGCAGATTATTTCGAATCCATCTATTCATTTATAACTTATTTCAAGTTAATACTGTTTATGGTCTTTATAATATTCAATGGGCTTACATCTTTTAGTTTATTGGTTATTATTAACAGTTTACGACGGTTTTGTGGAAGGAAATACTGGTAAGTTACCAAGTACTTATTATTTTAACTCTTAACAAACATTTACTTTATTACAGTTACCTGTAAAAAATTGTCATATTTTAGTAAAGCGTGATCAATAGACGTCAAAAAATAATAGTTTAATACTATTATAACTATCTTGCAGATATACCAACCGCGTTTACTTTAGAAGTGTAATTCAATGTCTGTCGGGGCATACAGACCGAGAAGTAGTTGTTACTTCTTTGAAAATTATTTTTCAAATTTTGTAAAGCGTTATAATAGTATTAAACTATTATTTTTTGACGTCTATTGATCACGCTTTACTAAAATATGAGAATTTTTTACAGGTAACTGTAATTAAGTAAATAACTACAAAACCGAGATGGTTTTTTGTCGATATATAATTTTGGTTTGTGATTAGATGCGGAGATGTCGCTGTTATCGTAATCTTAGCATTTCCTTTACTAAGGTTAATGTATTGGTGTGGTATCAACGTAGTCTCCAGTCCAGGATTATGCTCTCAGGGATTCTAGACGAATAGCATCTACCTTGTACTGATGAGGCGCAAATACGCCGACACCGGTCTACAAGTGTTGTCATTTCTTCTAATCACAAACCAGAATGGTTGGTTCTATCTTGCACATATACCAACCCCGTTTAGTTTAGAAGTGCAATTCAATGTCTGTCGGGGCGTATAGCCCGAGAAGTAGTTGTTGCTTCTTAGTGAAAATTATTTTTCAAATTTTGTAAAGCGTTTTAATAGCATTAAACTATTATTTTTTGAAGTTTCTTAACAAACAATTTTCCAAAAAAAATTTTTTTACGATTTATACAGGGTTTTTCACGATTAGACGTTACCGACGAAATATTAGGTAGATCGTACTGAAATTTTGGTATTAGAATAGTATTAAGTATAAGTAAATAAGCTGTACTTAAATAAAACATTTTTTCTACAATCATTAATAAAAGTGACGTTTTTTAAACGATTTTCGTACATAAAATATGTATTTGTTAAACAGTTTAAAAAAAGTGACATTAGAGTGAGTTAAAGTGACATTAGGGTGAGATAAAGTAGTTCTTTTAACGCTAATTTTAAATATTTCCGCTAATGGCTCTGCAGATTGCACTCATCTGACATTTTACTTAGCGTTTTGTCATCATGACAAACAAAAACATTCAAATCGACGCCATTTTTAGTCCATTTAGAGCAACCTAAATAACACATTTTTTGGTTTTTGCTTGATTGTATAAAAAATAGTGTATGCAACATATGCATAAAGTGTCTTTTTTTCACTCTGGAACTTTTCCACTCGTGAAAAAAAGCATCACTTTATGCACTTGTTGCATAAATAACTATTGAAATATGCTGCGTTGCCGCTTCTACTAGAAAATAGTTTTAGCCCCGATTTTTAAAGTGAAACTTTGATTACATCGCCTCAAAATTTTTCGTCCATCTATCGCATGTCGCGTTACAGCCGACCACGGAGTAGGGGCACGGAATATAAAACAATCGGAAGGGTCTCTTGTCATAGAACAATAAGTACGCGCACCTTTTGTACGCAGTGACAGCCTGTCGAAAATAGGATCTTATTTCGACGTCGCTAGATTGTTGTGTTGATGCCGTTAGGAAGCTTTTGCCAGATATACCTCATTTTTACTGTTTATTTTCCATTGTTTCATATTATTGTTATTATTTGGTATTGTTTGATAGTGTATAAGTTCATAGACATAATTATTTGTTATGCAAAAACATTTAATTTCATAGCTACTCGTAAATTGCTTATAACATAGGTACGTTTATTATTTCTTAAGAATATTGTGATAAAAATTTTAACAATAAAGGACGCACGAAGCACAACTAAAATCATGAACTTATATTGGAATTAAATACAAATGTTTAACTTGCAGCTTAAGAATTCTACATAACAATAACTAGGGCAAATATTCGAGGATGTTAAACTCCTATTTGCTTACACTCATGTCCTTAAACTTGTAACGGTAAATGTCTGTACCTCACAGGGCACCAGCTCGAAGGGCTCCGGCTAGAGACTCCTCTCAAGGGTGATTCGACCCCAAGTTTATGTCACACAAGGATAACAGAAGGGTTGTAAAAGTTGAGGGCGCCACTACCTTTTTAACGATAAAAACTACAAAAAACTAAGGCGGAAAAGATAGAAACGCCTTGTTAAATTTAAATAAAAGTTAATAATTAAAAAAAGTTACTAAAAATTACCCCGGGCGATATCTCCCTCAACTTTTATGTTGAGGATTTCTAATAAAAAAAAAAGAATTAAAAACAAATTTTTAATTTATTCTGCCACAGGAAATGAATATTGGAATTTGTACTTTTATAGGTACTTAGCTTAGATGAAGTGGTTTCCTGGAGAAAAAGTCAGGTCTTGATCTGAACTGATGTGTTCTGTTCTAGGGCTGTATTTTGAGCTAGGGCTGTATCCTGGGGTTCTATTATTGGCTATATTCTTGGGGTTATATCCTAGCCTAGGGTTATATTCTTGGGTTATATCCCAGCCTAGGGTTATATTCTTGGGGTTATATTCTAGCCTAGGGGCTGTGCTTACCTAGAAGTACAGGTGGATCAGGGATTTATAGGAAATTGAATGTAATGGCACATTATGTTGGTCAGCTTTTCAGGTTAAAGAAAAGGAAGGCAGTTATTTGAAAGTCAAAAAATTGATTTAATTTACTAAAAGCTTTCCAATATTATATGTTCCATGTTAAAACAGTAAAAATAGCAATTATCGGCTAAATTAAAAAAATATACTAATGATCCGAAAGGAACTAATCATAGCAAAAAGTTATTTATTTAGTTATATGAAAAAATATCGTGCTTAGGAAATATATGAAACTGGCACTGGCGTTACGAAAGAATATTTTATAGGTTAACAGTAATTTATAAAAATGTTATTTTATAATTAAAAGATTTATTTCGCAACTGAAAAAGCATGAAAATGTTTGTATAAAAGTAAAACAGTGAATTATAAAAGAATATTTGGTTTAAAACTACCATATTAGTATAAAAGAACAGTTTATGACCACGTGTTGAATTTAATTTCGTCTATCTCTGTAAAAAAAATAAAGAATGCATACGAAAATTATATCAGACAGTACTTTAGAAGAAGCTTATTAATTATAAATTATGATTTTGAACTTACCACAGCAAAATTCATAAGATAGGTACTTAAGATATGAAAGATAGCGAAAGATGATCTTTACCCTTAGGCGGTCGATAACAGAAAGGGGTGTTTCACGTGGCGTTTTGCAAAAAATGGAAGCGTCCGTTGGCAGACGTCAATTGTCAGGGTTGAAGAGTTTGGGATCACAGAACTATAATTGGATGTGGCTAGTGACGACGAGCGCTAATTAAAAGGATTTATTCTGTAAAATTGAAACAGGTCGATAGACATGTTACAAACTGTAAAGTTATATTGTTATAATATATATGAAAAGATTCAGAAACCGAAATGACCTTGGCAAAATCGTACAAACATAGCGGAGTTTCGAAATCTGACACCAATTCTGTTCATTTCTCAACTGTCATATCTCTCCAGCTCTGATTTCAGGATCACTAAGTTGGCGCGTTATTTAAATTTCTGTCTGAAATAGATCAGAAAAGCCGACGGGGAGAGACCCTTCCGATTGTTTTATACTTCGTGGTAGGGGTGAAGTGAAAGGCGCAAGGCCAATATGGAGGCGCCCATGGCTCGCATCACAGCTCGCATCAGCTAACCGTGTAGTATTTAGATTCTCACTCATTCGTGCCAGTGCTCCGTGGTATTCGTGTATTTTACCACGTTTTATTTAACTCGCTTTCTTGTATGTCGGGTGGAACTTTGTACATGATTTTAAACTCATTTTCCGATGGGTTAGATGCTTCAAATTTTCAACATAACTTAGAATTGGATGACAATAAAAGAAGTTATGGAAAGAATTTGAAAAAAATGGACAATAACTGATAAAACGTCACTTTTTGATTTGTAGATGGAGTGTTTGGTATGGGGGCTCATGAAAATGTACGTTTTTAGAAAACTTTTTTCAAAAACGATGTTGTTTTACTAGTAATTAATTCGGAACATCAAATTATAAGAAATAAACTAGAATCTTCAAACCTCTCGCACACTCCAGTGGAGTTTATTTATGTGTACTTGGATGACATTCACTATTATTCACTGAAACCTAAAAGATCTATTGTGCCTCTTTTATTCTACTTAGTTTCTGAGGAAAGTCTCAGGCTTCAATTTAGGTAAGTGTCCCTCTTCTATCCAGTAGTCTCCTAGAAGTTGTACCCTAGAATACTGTATTGCTATGAATTCCACAAGTATGGAGGTTTCATTTTCCATTCCACTGAATCTAGTCTGAGATTTCTTAGGTGCCCATACAGGCAGTTTCCTGTTAGGATATCTGACAAAACTCTCGGTGCAGATGGTTAGGCATCCATTTGTTCCACCTGGTTGTAATTTCCCAGGAGTATCTTTGATTGTTTCAGTCCCACTAGATCTTTCCAATGGTCAGATCTACTATTCTTTTTGGCGTTGTCTGTTTCTTCCAATATTACTTTGGAGCTGATACCCCAAAAGGGTTCTGGCCCCCAGAAGGGTGTTTCAGTCTCTCTTTTAGCTTGTTCATCATCACAGCTAGGTGACGATGTTGTTCTCGCCTAGTTTTTCCAGAACCATACCATTTTAGAACTGATCACTCAAGAACTTAATGCTGCTTGACTATCCGACATGATCATAATCCTTTAACTTCTGTATCTTTTATCAATATTGAACTGGGTACACTTGAAAGATACTCGGAATTTTTCCAAAGCTTTCAGAGTGTTTGGTTTCTGGCCCGTACACTCATATCCAAGTCCCTTTTAACCACAAGTAAATAATAATAATAATTTTGTTTATTTACAGAAAATCTCCCCAATCCATGGACTTGGAAAAGAAACGTAACCTTCCCCGAGTTCCCAGCAATAAATGTCGAAAATCAAACTGTACCATCTATAGATACGCAACCAATCAACTACATCAATTTGAACATAACGATTACGGTGGACACTTCAAATAAATCCGGACACCAAGATATTATAAACATCGCTTTAATTTCCACAATTAATAATACTTTCGATGAATTGATCAAAAATTCGTTTTCCAATTTAAAACTAAGCAATAATATACCTCATGGGGATTTACAAAAATTTTATCGTCCATGGTATGCTGGTTCCGGTACCACTCCACCACCAAGAGTGAAACCTGGTAAACCATGGCCGGCACGACCGCAAGATTATCCTTATTTTGGCTTTTTCGTGAATCGAAATGAAGAAGTAACTGATAGCATCAATAAGTCTTCATTATCTGATCGCTTGGTTACTATGTTGCCAAGTTCGGGTAATACCCAGCACGAAGAAATTGGGGAACAGCCTTCGGATAACATTCTGGAAGACTCCGGTGATTTTATTACACAAAATAATAAAAACCCTGAGATTAAAGATCAATTTCAAGCTATTGACACAGTAGTTCTTAGTTCAAATACGATTATTCCAAATCATTCGACGTTCCAATCAGTGTCGAATAGACCATTTTTTGCAGGTTTGGGCACAACTAGACCTCCAAAAATTAAACCTGGGAAACCTTGGCCTGCTAGACCAGAAGACTACGCTAATTTCAGTGCAACCACTGATAGAAGTCCAGAGATCGTGGACAGATTTCAAGAAGTTACTACACAAAATTTAAATTCTACATCACCGAAGCCAAACACAAATAACAATATAAATTCGACCATATTGTTACCAGCTTCCGAAAGACCATTTTTTGCAGGTTTGAGTACAACTATACCTCCGAAAATAAACCCTGGAAAACCTTGGCCACCTAGACAAGAAAACAACGCTAATTTCAGTGCAACCACTGATAAAAGTCAAGAAATTGTGGACAGATTTCAAGGAGTTACTACACAAAATTTAAATACTACATCACCGAAACCAACCACGAATAATTCGACCATACTGTTACCAGCTTCCGAAAGACCATTTTTTGCAGGTTTGGGTACAACTAGACCTCCGAAGATAAAGCCTGGAAAACCTTGGCCAGCTAGACCAGAAAACAACGCTAATTTCAGTGCAACCACTGATAAAAGTCAAGAAATTGTGGAAAGATTTCAAGGAGTTACTACACAAAATTTAAATACTACATCACCGAAGCCAACCACGAATAACAATCCAAATTCGACCATACTGTTACCAGCTTCCGAAAGACCATTTTTTGCACCTCCGAAGATAAAGCCTGGAAATCCTTGGCCGGATAGACCAGAAGACTACGCTAATTTCAGTGCAACCGCTGATAAAAGTCAAGAAATTGTCGACAGATTTCAAGGAGATACTACACAAAATTTAAATACTACATCACCGAAGCCAACCACGAATAACAATCCAAATTCGACCATACTGTTACCAGCTTCCGAAAGGCCATTTTTTGCAGGTTTGGGTACAACTAGACCTCCGAAGATAAAGCCTGGAAAACCTTGGCCAGCTAGACCCGAAGAGTACGCTAATTTCAGTGCAACCACTGATAAAAGTCAAGAAATTGTGGACAGATTTCAAGGAGTTACTACACAAAATTTAAATACTACATCACCGAAGCCAACCACGAATAACAATCCAAATTCGACCATACTGTTACCAGCTTCCGAAAGACCATTTTTTGCAGGTTTGGGTACAACTAGACCTCCGAAGATAAAGCCTGGAAATCCTTGGCCGGCTAGACCAGAAAACAACGCTAATTTCAGTGCAACCACTGATAAACGTCAAGAAATTGTGGACAGATTTCAAGGAGTTACTACACAAAATTTAAATACTACATCACCGAAGCCAACCACGAATAACAATCCAAATTCGACCATACTGTTACCAGCTTCTGAAAGACCATTTTTTGCAGGTTTAGGTACAACTAGACCTCCGAAGATAAAGCCTGGAAAACCTTGGCCAGCTAGACCCGAAGAGTACGCTAATTTCAGTGCAACCACTGATAAAAGTCAAGAAATTGTGGACAGATTTCAAGGAGATACTACACAAAATTTAAATACTACATCACCGAAGCCAAACACAATTACCAATCCAAATTCGACCATACTATTACCAGCTTCCGAAAGGCCATTTTTTGCAGGTTTGGGTACAACTAGACCTCCAAAGATTGAGCCTGGAAATCCTTGGCCGGCTAGACCAGAAAACAACGCTAATTTCAGTGCAACCACTGATAAAAGTCAAGAAATTGTGGACAGATTTCAAGGAGTTACTACACAAAATTTAAATACTACATCACCGAAGCCAACCACGAATAACAATCCAAATTCGACCATACTGCTACCAGCTTCCGAAAGGCCATTTTTTGCAGGTTTGGGTACAATTAGACCTCCGAAGATAAAGCCTGGAAAACCTTGGCCAGCTAGACCCGAAGAGTACGCTAATTTCAGTGCAACCACTGATAAAAGTCAAGAAATTGTGGACAGATTTCAAGGAGTTACTACACAAAATTTAAATACTACATCACCGAAGCCAAACACGAATAACAATCCAAATTCGACCATACTGTTACCAGCTTCCGAAAGGCCATTTTTTGCAGGTTTGGGTACAACTAGACCTCCGAAGATTAAGCCTGGAAAACCTTGGCCGGCTATTCCTGAAGACTACGCTAATTTCAGTGAAACCACTGATAGAAGTCAAGGAATTGTGGACAGATTTCAAGGAGTTACTACACAAAATTTAAATACTACATCAGCAAAGCCAAACACGAATAACAATCCAAACTCGGCCATACTGTTACCATCTTCCCAAAGGCCATTTTTTGCAGGTTTGGGTACAACTAGACCTCCGAAGATGAAGCCTGGAAATCCCTGGCCAGCCAGACCAGAAGACTACGCTAATTTCAGTGCAACCACTGATAGAAGTCAAGAAATTGTGGACAGATTTCAAGGAGCTACTTCTCAACATCTGAATACTACATCGTCAAATGAAAACTCTAATAATAATAATACAACTTCCGAAATGGCATCTGTTACATGTCAAGATATATGAATAATTATTTATTGTATGTTATGTAAGCTTATTTATTTGTTGATGTGCCAATAAAATCCCTTTTCCATAAATAATCTTTATAATACTTTGTTTTTGACTAACACTGTAAGCTATCTATGATGTTCAAGAGCTTTTTGTGAATCTATCAGTGATTTTGTACCGGATAGTGACTTTATTATCAATTTTAAGGTGATTTATTTGGAATTATTTGTTAATTACTTCTGAGGAATTGTGTAATTGGTAGTGAATGAATTATCCGATGATGTGGTTGTTGTTGGGCCAGTTTGGAGTTGTATAATTGGAAGTAGTTGAATTATCCGGTGGTGAAGTTGTTGTTGGACAGTTTGGAGTTGTATAATTGGAAGTAGTTGAATTATCCGGTGATGAAGTTGTTGTTAGCCAGTTTGGAGTTGTGTATAATTGGTAGTGGTTGAATTGTCCGGTGGTGTAGTTGTTGTTGGCCAGTTTGAATTTGTATAATTGGAAGTAGTTGAATTATCCGGTGGTGAAGTTGTTGTTGGACAGTTTGGAGTTGTATAATTGGAAGTAGTTGAATTATCCGGTGATGAAGTTGTTGTTAGCCAGTTTGGAGTTGTGTATAATTGGTAGTGGTTGAATTGTCCGGTGGTGTAGTTGTTGTTGGCCAGTTTGAATTTGTATAATTGGGAGTAGTTGAATTATCCGGTGGTGAAGCTGTTGTTTGCCAATTTGAAGTTCTATAATTGGTAGTAGTTGAATTATCCTGTCGTGTAGTTGTTTTTGGCCAGTTTGGAGTTGTATAATTGCTAGTGGTTGAATTATCCGGTGATGTATTTGTTGTTGGCCAGTTTGAAGTTCTATAATTGGTAGTAGTTGAATTATCCCGTCGTGAAGTTGTTTTTGGCCAGTTTGGAGTTGTATAATTGGTAGTGGTTGAATTATCCGATGGTGAAGTTGTTGTTGGCCAGTTTGAAGTTCTATAATTGGTAGTGGTTGAATTATCCCGTCGTGAAGTTGTTTTTGGCCAGTTTGGAGTTGTATAATTGGTAGTGGTTGAATTATCCGATGATGGAGTTGCTGCTGGCCAGTTTGGAGTTGTATAATTGCTAGTGGTTGAATTATCCGGTGATGGAGTTGTTGTTGGCCAGTTTGGAGTTGTATAATTGGTAGTAGTTGAATTATCCGGTGGTGAAGTTATTGTTGGCCAGTTTGTAGTTGTATAATGGGAAGTAGTTGAATTATCCGGTGATGAAGTTGTTGTTGGCCAGTTTGTAGTTGTATAATTGGGAGTAGTTGAATAATCCGGTGATAAAGTAGTTGTTGGCCAGTTAGAAGTTAGATAATTGGTAGTGGTTGTATTATCCGGTGATGGAGTTGTTGTTGGCCAATTTGGAGTTGCACAATTGGTAGTAGTTGAATTATCCGGTGGTGAAGTTGTTGTTGGCCAGTTTGAAGTTCTATAATTGGTAGTAGTCGAATTATCCCGTCGTGAAGTTGTTTTTGGCCAGTTTGGAGTTGTATAATTGGTAGTGGTTGAATTATCCGATGATGGAGTTGCTGTTGGCCAGTTTGGAGTTGTATAATTGCTAGTGGTTGAATTATCCGGTGATGGAGTTGTTGTTGGCCAGTTTGGAGTTGTATAATTGGTAGTACTTAGTTGAATTATCCGGTGGTGAAGTTATTGTTGGCCAGTTTGTAGTTGTATAATGGGAAGTAGTTGAATTATCCGGTGATGAAGTTGTTGTTGGCCAGTTTGTAGTTGTATAATTGGAAGTAGTTGAATATTCCGGTGATAAAGTAGTTGTTGGCCAGTTAGAAGTTAGATAATTGGTAGTGGTTGTATTATCCGGTGATGGAGTTGTTGTTGGTCAATTTGGAGTTGCACAATTGGTAGTAGTTGAATTATCCGGTGGTGAAGTTGTTGTTGGCCAGTTTGAAGTTCTATAATTGGTAGTATTGGAATTATCCCGTCGTGTAGTTGTTTTTGGCCAGTTTGGTGTTGTATAATTGTTGAATTATCCGATGATGGAGTTGCTGTTGGCCAGTTTGGAGTTGCATAATTGCTAGTGGTTGAATTATCCGGTGATGGAGTTGTTGTTGGCCAGTTTGGAGTTGTATAATTGGTAGTAGTTGAATTATCCGGTGGTGAAGTTATTGTTGGCCAGTTTGTAGTTGTATAATGGGAAGTAGTTGAATTATCCGGTGATGAAGTTGTTGTTGGCCAGTTTGTAGTTGTATAATTGGGAGTAGTTGAATTATCCGGTGATAAAGTAGTTGTTGGCCAGTTAGAAGTTAGATAATTGGTAGTGGTTGTATTATCCGGTGATGGAGTTGTTGTTAGTCAATTTGGAGTTGCACAATTGGTAGTAGTTGAATTATCCGGTGGTAAAGTTTCTGTTGGCCGGTTTGGAGTTGTATAATTGGTATTAGGTGAATTTTCCTTTACTGAAGTTGTCGTGGACCAGTTTGGATTTGTATAATTGGTGATAGTTGAATTATCCGATGATGCAGTTGCTGTTGGCCAGTGTGTATTTGTAGTAGTTGAATTATTTGGTGGTGAAGTTGTTGTTGGTCTGTTTGTAGTTGTACAATTTGTAGTAGTTGGTGAATTCGATGTATTGGTTTCTGATGAATTGGTAGAACCTGTTGTCAAAAGCTGTGCTGTGATTCTCGAACTATGTCTTGCTGCTGAAAATAAATCATTAATTGATGCAAATAATTTTGTGCCGTATGATGTTCGGACAACAACTGAAGATCATCTTATACCATAGTTTGTCTTTAGGAGGTGTTGCCATATTTATAATTAGAAATTATGGGTATTTGGTAATATTTGTTGGGTTGGGTTGGGTTATTTCAGTCACAGAATAATAAATGTTTGCCACCGTGGCGGACGGTACTTCAAAATTAAACCAAAATATTCCAAATTTATTTTGATCTCTGTTCCAGAAATCAAAATGATTGATGTTGTGTAGGTAGGGTAGTAGGTTTTGTAAAGTAAACGATTGTTTTGTACTAATCACTTTAATTGCCTTGAAATAATATACATCACATTCACATGTGCGCCATTCCATATTTCATTCCACATTTACAGAGATGCAAGAGCCTTATTGTACAATGTTAACAATTCACTATGAATATTTTTCTTTTGAAAGTAGTGAAAATAATGAACAATACGGAGAGCGAAGGCCTCAATTGCAACGAGATTTGAACAAAGTGAATATTTTAGTAATAGGTTGTCTCTATAAAAATAATAGATTTTTTGGTTTTCTTTTTCTTACCCCCGTTCAGACTCGTTCCAACGTACCAACGTTCCAACACAGTTTCACTTTTATCACACTATGAAGTGCGTAAAACGTTACTTTACACACTTGTGCGTGAGGAAAAAGTACAAATTTGTATGTAGTTATACTCTGAAAATATATAATAAATGGATAATCAAAGTTTTTTTGTGAATCAAATATTGAAATATATTCAGTAAAGTACCTACCTAGGTAATATTAGTAAATATTTAATTAATACTGGAAAATAATAAAAGAATTGTGAGTGACTAATATTCCTTCGTGCATCTTACTTTAAAATTCTGTTTTTTTTTATAAAAGTTTCGGTAGTAGAAAAAATTTTGCATGCAATTGTGTAAAGTCTCTTTTTGACTCGTATGATTGTCGCACTGGCCTACGGCTCGTACGGCAATATTCACATTCGTCAAAAAAGGGTTACTTTACACACTGGTGGCATAGATAACTATTTTCTACTTGATCCACGTACTTTTTTGGGAGAAATCAGTTTATTTTCAATTTCATATAATTCAATATTTTTAAAGCTTCACTGATCTTGAATTAATCACATCAAAAAACATCGTGTAGTCAATAATTGAAACACTAGGTGGTTTACAGGAGATAATTTTAAACGAGTTTTTTAGTTTTTAATTTTTCCAAGAAATCAAGATAACAGATATGATTAATTTTTCCTAAAATTGTATTATTATGAAGATTGAATTTTTATCTTTTTGAATTGCTAATATATCTGAGTCTCAAGGTTCTAGAGATAATAATAATTTCATAAAAAAAATATTAATCCTTAAAAATAGCTTTAATTGGAATGAGGTAATTAATAAAGCACGCTTGGAAAAATTTTATTATTATAAAAAAGCCAATAAATTAAAACACCCAAAGTATGATTGAAAATATTTCTCTAGCAAGAACAATTCATTTTTTTGTGTTAAAATAATTCGTTATTATTGAAAAATACTGACACCAACACTAAAATATATACTGCGATATTTGGTACAGTAATCTTGGAAACTGAAGATCCGGTGGTGGTAGATGTAAAAATTGATGTTGGGTAAGTCTCTGTCGTCTTGGCAGTAGTTGAATTATCCGGTGCTGAAGTTGTTGTTGACCAGGTTAGAGTTGTATAATTGGTGGTAGTTGAATTATCCGATGATGTAGTTGTTGTTGGCCAGTTTGGAGTTGTATAATTTGTAGTCGTTGAATTATCCGGTGGTGAAGTTGTTATTGACCAGTTTGAAGTTGTATAATTTGTAGTCGTTGAATTATCCGGTGGTGAAGTTGTTATTGACCAATTTGGAGTTGTATAATTTGTAGTGGTTGAATTATCCGGGGGTGAAGTTGTTATTGACCAGTTTGGAGTTGTATAATTTGTAGTCGTTGAATTATCCGGTGGTGAAGTTGTTATTGACCAGTTTGGAGTTGTATAATTTGTAGTGGTTGAATTATCCGGTGGTGAAGTTGTTATTGACCAGTTTGGAGTTGTGTAATTGGTAGTGGTTGAATTATCCGGCGAAGAAGTTGTTTTTGTCCAGTTTGAAGTTGTATAATTGGTAGTAGTTGAATTATCCGGTGGTGAAGTTGTTGTTGACCTATTTGGAGTTGTGTAATTGGTAGTAGTTGAATTATCCGGTGGTGAAGTTGTTGTTGACCAGTTCGGAGTTGTATAATTTGTAGTGGTTGAATTATCCGGTGGTGAAGTTGTTGTTGACCAGTTTGAAGTTGTATAATTTGTAGTGGTTGAATTATCCGGTGGTGAAATTGTTGTTGACCAGTTTGGAGTTGTATAATTGGTAGTAGTTGAATTATCTGGTGGCGAAGCTGTTGTTGACCAGTTTGGAGTTGTATAATTTGTAGTGGTTGAATTATCCGGTGGTGAAGTTGTTGTTGACCAGTTTGGAGTTGTATAATTTGTGGTGGTTGAATTATCTGGTGGCGAAGTTGTTGTTGACCAGTTTGGAGTTGTATAATTTGTAGTGGTTGAATTATCCGGTGGTGAAGTTGTTGTTGACCAGTTTGGAGTTGTATAATTTGTAGTGGTTGAATTATCCGGTGGTGAAGTTGTTGTTGACCAGTTTGTAGTTGTATAATTTGTAGTAGTTGAATTATCCGGTGGTGAAGTTGTTGATGGCCAGTTTGGAGTTGTATAATTTGTAGTGGTTGAATTATCTGGTGGCGAAGTTGTTGTTGACCAGTTTGGAGTTGTATAATTTGTAGTGGTTGAATTATCCGGTGGTGAAGTTGTTGTTGACCAGTTTGGAGTTGTATAATTTGTAGTGGTTGAATTATCCGGTGGTGAAGTTGTTGTTGACCAGTTTGGAGTTGTATAATTGGTAGTGGTTGAATTATCTGGTGGTGAAGTTGTTGTTGACCAGTTTGGAGTTGTATAATTTGTAGTGGTTGAATTATCCGGTGGTGAAGTTGTTGTTGACCAGTTTGGAGTTGTATAATTTGTGGTGGTTGAATTATCTGGTGGCGAAGTTGTTGTTGACCAGTTTGGAGTTGTATAATTTGTAGTGGTTGAATTATCCGGTGGTGAAGTTGTTGTTGACCAGTTTGGAGTTGTATAATTTGTAGTGGTTGAATTATCCGGTGGTGAAGTTGTTGTTGACCAGTTTGTAGTTGTATAATTTGTAGTAGTTGAATTATCCGGTGGTGAAGTTGTTGATGGCCAGTTTGGAGTTGTATAATTTGTAGTGGTTGAATTATCTGGTGGCGAAGTTGTTGTTGACCAGTTTGGAGTTGTATAATTTGTAGTGGTTGAATTATCCGGTGGTGAAGTTGTTGTTGACCAGTTTGGAGTTGTATAATTTGTAGTGGTTGAATTATCCGGTGGTGAAGTTGTTGTTGACCAGTTTGGAGTTGTATAATTGGTAGTGGTTGAATTATCTGGTGGTGAAGTTGTTGTTGACCAGTTTGGAGTTGTATAATTTGTAGTGGTTGAATTATCCGGTGGTGAAGTTGTTGTTGACCAGTTTGGAGTTGTATTATTTGTAGTGGTTGAATTATCCGCTGGTGAAGTTGTTGTTGACCAGTTTGGAGTTGTATTATTTGTAGTGGTTGAATTATCCGGTGGTGAAGTTGTTGTTGACCAGTTTGAAGTTGTATAATTTGTAGTGGTTGAATTATCCGGTTGTGCAGTTGTTGACCAGTTTGGAGTTGTATAATTGGTAGTGGTTGAATTATCCGGTGGTGAAGCTGTTGTTGACCAGTTTGGAGTTGTATAATTTGTAGTGGTTGAATTATCCGGTGGCGAAGTTGTTGTTGACCAGTTTGGAGTTGTATAATTTGTGGTGGTTGAATTATCCGGTTGTGCAGTTGTTGACCAGTTTGGAGTTGTATAATTTGTAGTGGTTGAATTATCCGGTGGTGAAGTTGTTGTTGACCAGTTTGGAGTTGTATAATTTGTAGTGGTTGAATTTTCCGGTGGTGAAGTTGTTGTTGACCAGTTCGGAGTTGTATAATTTGTAGTGGTTGAATTATCCGGTGGTGAAGTTGTTGTTGACCAGTTTGGAGTTGTATAATTTGTAGTAGTTGAATTATCCGGTGGTGAAGTTGTTGTTGGCCAGTTTGGAGTTGTATAATTTGTGGTGGTTGAATTATCCGGTGAAGGAGTTGTTGTTGACCAGTTTGGAGTTGTATAATTTGTGGTGGTTGAATTATCCGGTTGTGCAGTTGTTGACCAGTTTGGAGTCGTATAATTTGTAGTGGTTGAATTATCCGGTGGCGAAGTTGTTGTTGACCAGTTTGGAGTTGTATAATTTGTAGTGGTTGGATTTTCCGGTGGTGAAGTTGTTGTTGACCAGTTTGGAGTTGTATAATTTGTAGTGGTTGAATTATCCGGTGGTGAAGTTGTTGTTGACCAGTTTGGAGTTGTATAATTTGTAGTAGTTGAATTATCCGGTGGTGAAGTTGTTGTTGGCCAGTTTGGAGTTGTATAATTTGTGGTGGTTGAATTATCCGGTGAAGGAGTTGTTGTCCAATTTGGAGTTGTATAATTGGTAGTGGTTGAATTATCCGGTGGTGAAGTTGTTGTTGACCAGTTTGGAGTTGTATAATTTGTAGTGGTTGAATTATCTGGTGCTGAAGTGGCTGTTGGCCAGTATGTATTGGTTTCTGATGAATTGGCAGAACCTGTTGTCAAGAGCTGTGTTGCGCTTCTCGATATATGTCTTGTTGCTGAAAATAAATCATCAGTTGAAGCAAATAATTTCCTCGGGTATGTTTTTTTCCGCCCAGTTATAATATATTATCAAATTTAAACAAATATTTAAAATTAAGAGTTAACAAATATTCTCTCAATTGCTCTGTTGAAAATAATTGTAGAATAAATGTTAGGGAGAGGGCGAAAATGAGGAAAAATTGGAAGTAAAATATTTTCCCATTGCCTAACTAGTAGCCATGGCTACTTTTGCAGATGTCTCAACGATACATGAGCTTAAATCAGTTTAGACTGATTTATCTTATAAATGTATAAATTATCCTGCACAAACAGAAATAAATGGAATTAAAGTTCCATCTGAAAATAATGCAGAATTCATTAGTATCCGCTTTCCAAATTAAAACGTTAAGAGCAAAATAGAATTACCTCAAATACCGACAGTACCTAAGAAATCATAGTAAAGAAGAGATTGATAGATTAAAAAACACGCTTTATAGGTAATCGAACTAAAAAGTAAAAATAATTCTTAATTTAAGAATAAAATGATTTACGAGAAAATTAATGTCATTGTGGTAATAGCGTGGGATGATCTATATCAATTGTTATAATTTCTTACTAGTTCTATTCCGAAATGCAGAGTTAGTGTATAAATGTAGTACAAAGCACCCCACGCTATTACCACAATGACGTTAAGTTTCTCGTTAATCATTATAATCTCAAATTGAGAATTATTTTTCACTTTTTAGCTCTATTACCTATAAAGCGTGTTGTTTAGTTTTTTGTTAAACTATAATTTATTTTTTACTTTTTAGTTCGAATTACTATAAGGTGTGTTTTTTTGTTTTTTTAACATTTTTCAAACTCTTATTTATCTACTTTTTAGTATTGGATTACCTCAAATTTAATCATATAATTAAAGGAATTAATAATAATTTTTTTGGGGAAGTTTATGAATGTTACAGAAGCTTTCTCGTTGCCGGCAGTAACTATTTTATTTGATGATCCAAACTTGAACAAATTTACTTGTGCTTCCCGTTAAAATAGTATATTTTGGGCAGAAAATGAGCATTAGCAGCCGGAGACTATTAGATGCACGTGCGAGCGTAGCGAACCGAAGACATCTGATAGTTAAGGGCGGCTAAAGCGTTTCCTGCAAGTGTGACACATATTTGTTTTTCGCCTACCAAATAAACCAAAAAATAGGAAAGTGTAACTAAAAACTTTGACATACATGTAAAAGTACTCAAGTGACAGATGGTGAAAAACTTCAAAAACCGTGGCATTAAGAATTTTCCGCCCTTGGGCTGCTAAACAATAGTTTCCGCCCTATTTTTCGTGTTCATATAATTGTTTTTCCGGTAAGGTAGGCGAAAAATTCCATGTGGGAAACGCTTAAGCAGCCCTTGACTATCAACTGCCCTCGCTCGTGTATCTAATAGCCTCCGGATGCTGAAGCTCATTTTCTGCCCTTGTGACACAATATACTAAAACGCAGTGTTGTGTCCGAGTTTCGTTTTTTGTAAGACCATTATGTTGTATTGTTTACAGTGTATCCAATCTAAAGAGAATTTCACAGCACTGAATCATTCATTAGTTTGGGTTGAGGTAGTTTTACAAATCCCACTTTTTTATTATAATTCAATATACAGGGTGATTGATTAGTGTGATAAAGCTCAGTAGGTCTGTTATCATAGGAGATACCGAAAAAAGTAATATATAAAAATTGTAGATAGCTTTACGCTTCAAATTTTTAAAATAGTTACAATGTTACGCGGAGGTTTTTTTTATGGCCGAGGGACTAAGTACATTTAGCCAGTAACTCTAGTATTGGGATGAGGATGGATAGGACGAGGTTGTAGGTACATTTCACACCCAGGGGTCGTTCAGGTTGGCTAACTCACAGAAGAACAGAAAAGGTTGACCACGGTAAGTTAGGAAATATTAACGTAGGGATAAGTAACAGAGGAATCACATTTAGCAGATACTACAATCACACGCTTTGATAAACACTAGTAACAAGTTGTACACAGGCAGCTTGTTTAATGCTAGCACGTGCATTAAGTTGAAAGGAGGGAGAATATTGATTTTTACTAGTGCCCCATACATTTCTTCTATATGCTGTGTATATTTTTTACACGCCAAGAAAATGTGATCCAAATCACATATACAATTGCAACTGACGCGCAGGTTCGAAGTTGATAGTTCCTGTACCAATGTTGATTGGGAATTTCTGGAAATAGAAGTGTATATCTTGTTGCCTTCTTTAGGCAATTTTCGTAGAAAAGAAATGTTTCCATCTTTCTTTCAATTTAATTTTGTTTTGATTTATGCATTCATCAATGGTAATCTTGTTATTTATATACTGTCCCCTATCAACTGCTATTTTTGCTAAATTGTCCACATGTTCATTATGTCGAAGTCCTATATATGGGTGATTCTGTTCTAACTGTGATTTTTTATTTCCTTCACTATTTGTTCTCACTGGTCCTTAATCAACAATCTATTAATGGAATTTCTGTGTTAATTAGATATTCATGATCATATTTCATCACTTTTTTTGTATAGTATTACTTGCAACTAACAGTAGATCACTTAAATGTCAGTACCGTGTCATGTGCATATCTAGAATTTGTCGATAAATTTCTTATTTTTTTGTAGCAATAAATGATTCAAACTAATTATCTCATAAATTAAAATGTATATAAGTGTGTACAAAACAATAAATTAAACGATTTTTCCAAAGAATGTCTACTAAATTTACTTTATGTCAGTACCGTGGATATGTGAGTCTCAGTACCTACCGTGGAACGGACAATTTGAAATTTGATTATCATTCTCGATGCTTTAAAGTTGTAGCAAAATCCTTACAGACTTTTATTTTTACAATAAAGTAGAGTAATAATGTGCATAGTAGAGTAATAATGTGCATAAACAAATAAAAAAAAAATTAATTTTAAAGAACAAAAATTAATAATAATAAAAATCACAGTTAGAACAGAATCACCCATATTATGTGCTTTTTTCCAAACGAATATTATGCTAGATCCTCCTTGGGCTAGTCTATTTATAGTCAGTTTGATTTTTGGAATAATATAATTTTCAAACGTGGCATTAATATCGAAAGACTTATCCCCGTGAGTACTGATGATGAATCTGATAATATTACTGCATTTTTATGTCGATGTCGTTCAATAAATTCGATAGCTTTAACAATTGCTTCAGCGGTGATTACCGTGTAGTTTAAAGGTCGAAACACACCTATCAGCACCTCATAGGAACAGCGACTGATCATCACCAGCAGATTTTATTTCTTATGTGTATTTAAATGTATGTGCGCATACCTAACATCATCAGCACGTGATCAGAACAGCACCGACAAGGCACATCAACGCCTCAACCACAACACATTTCTCAGAGAGAATATTTTGCGGACGGCGTACCAATACAATATCTCTGACAATATAAAGTAAAGCCTATAGTCGGGTATCACGGCGGTGCCGATTCCACGTCGAGGCGTTAAGTGAGCGCATACACAACCGTTGAGTTGACCACTCGACGGTGATGATCAGTCGCTGTCCCTATGAGGTGCTGATAGGTGTGTTTCGACCTTAAATTGCATTTGCACATTGATTGACGGAATATAGCCGCGCACCCTACCCCACTGGGTTGTTTGGAATCATCTGTATACATTTCCATATAATTCTTATATTTGGCAAAATATGAGGATAGTAAATTCCAACTAATTATATTATTATGGCTGTAATTCGGAATTTCGATGTGTATTGATTCTAGTAGTGTGAATAAATCACAGAATTCATATGTATACGGGTTATTTAAAATATTCGTTAAATAGTTGGTGTCCCTAAATGCACTTTAAAGTGGGTAAAAATCGAATTTAAAGGTTGCGTTACAAACAAACAAACAAACAAACAAACAAACAAACAAACAAACATACAAGTGAAGCTAATATAAAGCGTGTAAATAAAAAATGGAACGGGATTTTGAAATTTGCAAAATTGTAAAAAAATTTTATTAAAATTAAAATTTACCAAATATTTTTGGTCCAATAAAAGTCCCGAGTGCCGATGTGATATTTATCACAATTTTAGTATAATTATTTTCACGAAAGCAGCGCATATACTTTTTTTGTTCTACAAAAATATTAAAATTAGCAAAATTGTAGAATTTTTAAAACACTCACATCATTTTCACGTATTATAAAAATCATCACTTACTTTCGCTGACTGTCAAAGCCACACAAAATAAAAGAATTGTTAAACGTTTCATCTTTTTAGTTTAATTACCTGAAGTTATTTTTAAATCAACTTGAAGTACTATTAGAGTGAAATAGTTTAAGTATAACTGCAATTTATATAGTAATATAATCTTATCAAGATTATCAGAACAACATCTTCTTAAAAGAATAAATTGTTTCCCCTTTTATTGCATGGAAAATCGTAATGACAATTAATGAATCATACAATAATAGGTAATCTATCCAAGATTATATATTTTAAAATATTTTTTTGAGAGAAGTACACACATCAATACAAAGTTGATTTTTAAAATTGCACAATGCACAACTCAACACGTTCATTATTTCATAGTGTTTAAGTACAAGGGCTATTATCTTCAAATTTTTTCCCCAAAAACTTTTGGAAAATCGGGAATTTCAAGAAATTAATTATATCTTTATACACAGTGAAATTTATGCTTGGAACGCCTCAACTATTACGGAAACGACTCGCATGATTTTATAAATTTTGGTTTGTGAGGGTTTTGTGATATTTTATTGAAATTTTGTAAATGCGTAATACTTGGTGTAAGAGAGAGGATAGCTTTTTTATTCCGATAAGTGACCATCAATCTCTTTTATCGCAAACTTAAGGATACATTTCAAACGTTTCCTTGGAGCTACAATTTATTTCACGTCAAACGTTTTCCATAGATTTACGACATAAGTTTTTTGTGCCATTAATTTTTGTAAATTCGTTTTTAATTAATTTTTTTTAATCTTAGCATATTAATTTTAAATGTTAGTAAAATGCCGCGATGAAAATTTTGGTTTCTTTTCAGTTACAAAGCTTCGAAAACTAATCACTGAAATTTTGCTTAACGTTCAATTACAATCCACAACCTAAACAATTTCTAGGTCTAAGCAAACGAAAAAAGTCTAAGAAAAATAAATATCCATTCAACAAACGTTAGCAATTGAGACAAATAGTGTTGAAAAATAAAACATGTTCTACATTCTCCAGCCAAAATTTTATAAGGACCGCGAGAATCGGCACAGAATCGCATAACCGGTTTGTTTGACAGTAAACTCATTAATTGCCTTTAAGGTAATTCATAAACTAACAAACGACAAATTGTTGCAACATCTAACTTAACAAGATCTTTCTTGTTCACCATTTTTGAAAAGAAAATAAATCTTATTATTTAAAATAAATAATATTAGGTTAATGAAAGTGTGCTTGTTTACCGTTTGTTACGCTTTTTTTAAAGGTCAATTTGCAGCTGGCATAAATCAGCTGTAACAAAATAACCCGTCTGCGCATGCGAATCTCTCCGAACATTTCTGGGGGATTTAATTGCAGAATACAGAATTTAAGAAAATGTTTTCGTCATAATTCTTTGCTGTGTAATACAGCTCTTACAATGGACTAGATCCCGTTGATGGAAATAAATGTCAAAAAATCTCAATGGTAGAGAGGGGGAACCAAAATGACATAAGAAATAATGCACTCCTATGTCGGTACGGAAAGTTTTGAATCTTCATAAGTTTCACTCACTCACTTGACACTTTGTGGACTTCTCGTTCTGTATGAAACAGTGGACTCTCAACAATAAAATGTTCGACGGACATTGACATGTCACAGACGTAACAGGTACTCACCGATTCCTTTTTTAACAAATGATGGTGAGTTAATTACGTATGTCCTATTCTTAGACGGTAAAGCAAGACTTGGTTGTGCCGACCTGCTGAGCTTGCTTCGTTTTGTGTTAAATTTGCAGCTTGTTGTTCTTCACCTTTTTCCATCGTTCAATCCACATCTTTATAGAATGCTTGCTTATGCAGTTTAAAAGGTCGCAGTAAGGAATTGTAAATTGTTTGTTGTACCTACATGCTTCTTTGGCCATCTAGTCGGCTTTCTCGTTGTCCAAAATTCCGATATGTAATGATATCCAAACAATGTTCACCTCCTTATTTGAATTTTGTATGGTATGCAAATCTTTTTTTATTTGGGCTAAAATCGGATGATTAGAGTACAATTTTTGAATACTTTGCACTGCACTAAGGGAATCGATGTTGAAAAATATTTGTTTTAGAGATTGGTGTGCTTTTTTTTAATGGTGATGTAAAATAAACAAAACTGTCGTTATTGGAGTGAAGCATATCCACAACTATTTAGAAAAAAAAACACACTCAGTATCCGGAGAAAATGTTTGGGAAGTGATATTCGAAGATTATGTGATTTGTCCCTTGTTTATATCAAAAAGTTTAAAGGGTGAAATGTACCTCGATTTGCAGGAAAACACTAATTATCACAATTGTCCATGAACTAGAGAAACAACAGGACGACGATGGCAATCTAGCTCTGGATGGAGCATCTCACCATTATGCAGTAGCAGGTTGGACAATATTTAACCAAATATATAGATTGGAAGGAGAGGTCGTATTAAGTGGCCTCCTAGGTCACCAGGCTTACCGCCACCTAATTTTTTCATGTGGGGTTGAATGTACAAAATTTTTGTCACAAAAAATTACATACATAAAATCGAAAGATCTAACAAATAGTATTAGTTGTCCTCATCATCTGAAAAATCCTCTGATGAACTGCCCCCTTTAGTTATTATGAGAGGACAGCGCCGGATTTAGACTTCGGCGGCTCATAGGCAGAGCATGTGGTGGAGGCCCTCAAATCGTTTGTGGTTAACTGTTGAAAGTTTCTATTAAGGTCAAGGTAAAGAAGAAAGCAACTAAATAAGTTGGCTAACACAAAATTTATTCAAAATTAAACTAGAAAACAACTAAAATAATTTTAGTTTACCTACAAGCTAAATTATTTTTCGTCTGATTTTCACATCAATAAACGTATCGATAATATCGTCGAAGTCTGTTTCCCTCAAAACATCACTCTCTAAACTAAGGAGAGTTAAAACATTTAATCTGTCCTCGGTCATGGAACTTCGGAGTTTATTTTTTATAAGCTTCAGTTTTGAAAGGATCTTTCAGCCGTACAATTTGTCACCATTAGTGTGAGATAAATTCTCAGAATTACCTCAACGTTGGGAAAGCACTCTTTAACATTGTTTTTAGACAACAATTCATACATCCATCTCTCATAGCTAATCTCTTCTCTTCTCTTCTGTTCAAATTCTTCATACTGAACTATAAATACTTTGAAATGTATGAATTCGTTGCCAAGAGAATCATATACGTCATCGCAGTAGGTTATCACCAAGTTTTTGCTGGCAGACAAAATTTCTTGATCAGAAATAGCAGTTAAATTTTTCAAAAATCGAAATCGTGCATCTAGAAGTGAGTACGCGTCCATTCTCTTCTGAAAAGCGGTCATGAGCTGGTCGACAGCTGGAATGTAGCTTTGAGTCCTAAATTTGTCCGAGGGTGATAACTGAACGTTTCTTTTTGTTTTTCTCCTTTTTTCTTCTTCGTAGTTTCGGCAGTCAACTAGCTCGAAAGCTTTTAATTCATATTCATTAAAACTGCCTCTTTTATTTTCAATGTTTGCTTTTAATGAAGTAAGCAGTGCTGCAGCAGTATTCAAGTCCAACCCAGGATTTTGTGGCTTTCGCTGACTTTGTTTATATGTCCCAAAATATCATCTCAAAAAACTGTATATATGGCTGTTTCTAACTTTGCCATCCTATCATACAAACCGACAGCTGTTGCTCTTAATTTAGCTGTGTCTTCTTCGTCGTTAATAATTTCTTCGAGAGCATCCATACTATTATTATACTTATTATACATGATTTATCTACTTACCTTACCTCTAGGGCAGTCTAGGGGGTCTTCAAAATATAAACCAAAAAGACGTGCAAAAGTTAAACTTAGGTATACCGCGTTCTTAAAAACCAGACGCAGCTTTATTATCAACGATTAACATCAAAAATAAGAAAAAAAACATAAACTTTAGGGATTAATATTTACACATTTATTACCTACTAACAAAAAAGAAACGAGAAACGATTTATTCAATTACTTAATTAATACACCTGTTGACGTTTCGACGTTTGATACTCAACTGTCTATACAAAAAACCAGTTTATTCATGTCGAGTGTTCAAGCGAGGTGCATACGCTGTTGCTATTGGTCTAGCGCGGCGCAGTAGAATGCAGCGCCATTTGTGTTCATATTTCGTGCTGCTTGATCTCGCAGATTTTTAAATGTTAACTTTTCCCGCTCAAAGATAAAAATAAGATTTTCGTCTAACTATTTGTTTCTACTGAGCCTTTATTGATTTAATTTAATTTTTTTGTGGTGTGGTGGCGGCCCCCTTGTGGTGGCGGCCCATAGGCAACTGCCTATGTTGCCTGTGCTTAAATCTGGCACTGTGAGAGGATCGATATTGGAACCGTCCAAAAATTTTTAAATTTTCCAGCCTTTCAAAATTACTTTGTCGCAATATTCCATGTATTGTTGCCAATGGGTTTTGGTAATTTTCTCAAGTTTTCCATTTCAAGTCTGAATTACATCGGAGATCCATTAATTTTAATTATTTCTTGATCGTAGATTACATGGCGGAAAACGTCAAACTCTGTGACCATTTGATTCTACATAACAGTCCAAATAATACTCTCTCTTTGGCCACTTTGTTTTTATAATTTCTCATGTCTGGTACTTCATGAAAGATTTCTTTGGCTATTGATATTTTTAGACTCGACCCAATCCAGTACTTTTGTTTTAGATCAACTCTCCTTTTTAGCACGAGACACATATGCTAAAGGTTTCTTTTAAATTATAAATTAACATAAAAATACAGAGCAAGTGATGTTTTCCATTCTATGATTTAATAAGCCCAAGTTCCAATTCAGTAAATAAATATTTTGTACAATTTCTAATCTGTCAAATATATATTTTCAACCAAAAACATTTCCGGTATTTGAAGCCGGTGGTCCTTCGTTTTATGTTATATAGTTATTTTGTTATTGTTCGTTTATATACTCGTATTTTAATTGCTTTTGTTATATAAAGTTGGGAATTCTGGAACCGTTGGCGATACTTGACACTGATCACTGTTTACACTACCACTACACCAACACAAACACTTCACACTATCTTACGCGCGTTTCGATAACTGAAGTTTACCTTCAGTCTCCGAAGAAGATAACTTGGTTATCGAAACGCGCGTAAGATAGTGTAAAGTGTTAGTGTTGGTGTAGTGGTAGTGTAAACAGTGTTCAGTGTTTGTTATATTGTTTTAATAAAATCGAAATTTATATTATCGTGTTGATTGATGTCAACGATTCCAACAATCCATTGTTTAACCAGCTTATGTAGTCCATTCGAAGGCGGGAAGAGTGATCAGTGGCTTGACCCGATGTTGAGGTTGATATGAGTGTGTAACCCCCAACATGTACATCTATTTTTTATTTCAGTAACTTTCTCAGAGGTAGTTGTTTTGAATTCGGTATCATTAAGAGTCTTCATTTTTTTGTACTCCATACACTTTTTGGTGATATCCCCAATGTCTCTGCAGTTAGTACGGTAGCTGACTTATTTAAACTTAAAAAAAATGTATTTCTCGAAAAAAGCGTTTGCTTTCCACATGAACATCTTGTCTTTGTCGGTTATTCTTTTGACCATATTCATGTTTTGTGCCAACTGCAATTTAGAGACAATTTTTTCGAATAATATGTTTTGTTTTCTTTAATTGCTGCAAACGATACAAATTTGCAAACTAGATCAACATACAGATACATTCAAACACAAACGGAACATAGGGATTTTAAGCATTGTATCAGAACTGCTTTTGAACTAGTCGACCAACATCCAGCTTCAACAGATTAAAAACACGATTATTACAATCGTTTATTTGGACACCTATAACAGATCGTACAATTCCCACCACTCCGTATTCACAACTGTGGGCAGTCGTTAATTAGCGTCAGACAGTCAGTCGATCGGTGAGAGTGTTCAAGCCCACAACTTTGTTTCAATTTAAAGAATCCTATTTTTTTTAATTTACGAATTTATTTTTATTTTGAAAGCCGTTATGGCCAACATATCTTAACTCGAAACATTAATTGATAAAGAGAATTTAACAATTAATTTTCGATTTTAACAACATAAAACGTAAGCATTGTAACGGTAAAAGTTGTACCTCACAGGGCACCAGCTCGAAGGGCTCCGGCTAGAGACTCCTCTCAAGGGTGATTCGACCCCAAGTTTATGTCACACAGGGATAACAGAAGGCTTGTAAAAATTGAGGGCGCCACTACCTTTTTAACGATGAAAACTACAAAAAACTAAGGCGGAAAAGGTAGAAACGCCTTGTAAAATTTAAATAAAAGTTAATAATTAAAAAAAGTCACTAAAAATTACCCCGGGCGATATCTCCCTCAACTTTTATAGTTGAGGATTTTAATAAAAAATAGAATTAAAAACAAATTTACAATTTATTCTGCCACAGGAAATGAACAACGGAATTTAATAGAGGAATTTGTACTTTTATAGGTACTTAGCTTAGATGAAGTGGTTTCCTGGAGAAGAAGTCAGGTCTTGATCCGAACTGATGAGTTCTGTTCTAGGGCGGTAGTTTGAGCTGGGGCTGTATCCTTGGCTATATTCTTGGGGTTATATTCTCAGGTTAAATTATTCGGCTATATCCTAGGCGTTATATTCTAGCCTAGGGTTATATTCTCGGCGTTAAATTCTTGGGTTCTATCCTAGCCTAGGGTTATATTCTTGGCTTATATTCTCGCCTAGGGGCTGTGCTTACCTAGAAGTACAAGTGGATCAGGGATATGTAGGAACTTGAATGTTATGGCACATTATGTTGGTCAGCTTTTCAGGTTAAACAAAAGGAAGGCAGTTATTTGAAAGTCAAAAAATTGAATTAATTTACTGAAAGCTTTCCAACATTATATGTTCCATGCCAAAGCAGTAAAAATAGCAATTATTGGCTAAATAAAAAAATATACTTATGATCCGAAAGAAACTAATCATAGCAAAAAGTTATTTATTTAGTTATATGAAAAAATATCGTGCTTAGGAAATATATGAAACCGGCACTGGCGTTGCGAAAGAATATTTTATAGGTTAGCGGTTTATAAAAGTGTTATTTTATAATTAAGAGTTATTTCGCAACTGAAAAGGCTTGAAAATGTTTGTATAAAAGTAAAACAGTGAATTATAAAAAAAATATTTGACTTAAAACTACCATATTAGTATAAAAGAACAGTTTATGACCACGTGTTGAATTTAATTTCGTCTATCTCTGTAAAAAAATAAAGAATGCATACGAAAATTATATCAGACAGTACTTTAGAAGAAGCTTATTAATTATAAATTATGATTTTGAACTTACCACAGCAAAATTCCTAAGATAGATACTTAAGATATGAAAGATATCGAAAGATGATGTGCCCTCTTAGGCAGACGATAACAAAAAGGGGTGTTTAACGTGGCGTTGTCCGTTGGCAGACGTCAATTGTCTTACGTTCGGGGTAGAAGAGTTTGGGATCACAGAACTATAATTGGATGTGGCTAGTGACGACGAGCGCTAATTAAAAGGATTTATTCTGTAAAATCGAAACAGGTCGATAGACATGTTACAGCATATTGTTTCAATATGTAGCGACGTTTACTACCCCCATCAAATAATTATTCAATACTAAATCGCAGTTCGCCTTAACTAACAAATTTTGGAAGGAGAAGGGGCGGGCTTTTTTACAGTGATTCTGAATCCAGCTGTCCAGATCAATACTTGATATTCATTGAAGTTAACTTATAGAAATGTTTTGTTGGTGGATACAATAAAGTTATTTTTTTTTTTATTTAAATTAACGTGTCTCGACTGCTGAGGCCATTGACACAGTTATAGTAGTTCGTACATTTTAGGTAAAACAGTTATGATATTCGATACTTTTTAGGTAGAACATATTAGATATGATTTATTAAATTTATGTCTTTTAGGTAGGATAGCACTGTATTCACTTCACTAAATTTCAAGATATCACTTAGTGGTTTTTTTATATTGTGTTTCTGCTGGTAGATTTTGGTATCGGGGACATTCCACTAAGATGTGTTTAACAGTTAGATGAACAGAACATAACTGGCACAGGGGACGTTCTTCTTTTGTCATCAAGTATCCATGAGTATAGCGTGTATGTCCAATGCGCAATCTTCTTATAATTACTTTTTCTTTTCTGGAGAGTGTGGAGTCTTGGTGATATTTTAGACTAGATTGTATTTCATGAAGGGTGGAGTGTATTGAGTCCCAGTATGATTGCCAGGAGTCTCTGTTATGTTTTTTAAACAGTGATTTTAGGTCGTCATGGATTTGTAAGCTTGTTTTTTGGGTTTTGGTTATAGCCAGCTTAGCGGCGTTGTCAGCTGTTTCATTTCCAGTGATTCCAATATGTGATGGGGTCCAAATTATCGTGACCGTTGTGTTTTGAGAAAATAGTGTCTCGTATCTTTCGTGGATTTTTTGTATTAGAGGGTGTTTTGTGTTGGCTTTCCTAATTTCTTGGATTGAGGAGAGAGAGTCTGTACAGATAGCGACTTTTTTATTTCTTGCGTTTATTATTTTGAAGGCCAGGAGAATTGCAAAAATTTCTGCAGTAAATATACTACAAGTGTCTTCAAGAGCAGTTGTGTAAAGGGTTTCGTTTGTTGAGGTGACCGCGCATCCTACTCCTTTGCTGTTTTTGGAAGCGTCTGTATATATGATTTGGTCGAACTTCTGTTGGTTGATTCGTTTGGTGAATGTTTTTCTTAAGATAATGCTTGGGGTTTCTTGATTTTTGAGTCCCAGTAGTGTTGTGTCGATCATTGGTATAGGTTTTTTCCATGGAGGAGAGGAGGATATACTTAAAGGTAGTGTGAGGTTGAGGTCGATGTTGTGTAGGATAGGTTTTAGCGTGTCGATGATGGTGCGTGTTGATTTTGGGGGGTGATTTGATTCTTCGTTATATATGTTTGGGATTAATTTATAGACTGGGTTGTGGGGGTTGGCCGAAGTTGAACTGAAATATGCTTGTAAAAGGTATTGTCGTCTCAGGTGAAGGGGAGGTTCGTTAGCTTCCACATATAAGCTGTCAATTGGGCTAGATTTAAAGGCGCCTAGGTATATGCGGAGGGCTGTGTTATGGATGGTGTTAAGCGTGTTTAGATGGGATTTTAAAGAGGAGAGATAAACTATGCTACCGTAATCTATTTTTGATCTGATAACAGCTCTGTACACTCTGAGAAGTACTGTTTCGTCACTTCCCCAATGGTGACGGGATAATGTTTTTAGTATGTTAAGTCTTTTGATGCAGTTTGCTTTCGTTTCTTGGATGTGTTGTTTGAAGTTGAGTTTGTTGACAAACGTTAAGCCTATAATTTTATGGTGAGTTACTACAGGTAGGGTGCTTCCGTTGAGTTTTAGAATAGGGTTTTGGGTATTATGTTTCCTACTAAACTTGATGATTTTGGATTTAGTGGCAGAAAAGGTTAGTCCGGTTTTAGAGGACCAGTTGCTGACGTGGTTTATTGCTGTTTGCAAGATTGCGCAGGTTGATTCTGTGTTTTTACCATGGCTATAGATGATTAGATCGTCAGCATACAATGCGTGTTTTACTGGTGAATGAAAGTTTCTAGAAATATCGTTGATAGCTAAGATGAATATGGTGGTGCTGAGAATGGAGCCTTGAGGTACTCCGCTTTTTTGAGCAAAGGATTTGGAGGTGCATCCGTTTGTAATTATTTTAAAGGTTCGGGAAGAAAGAAATTTTTTTATAAAGGAGTAGATATTATTTATTAATCCATTTTCTTTAAGTTTTTGGAGAATGGAGGATTTTGTTATATGGTCGAATGCGCCTTCGATGTCGAAGAAGGCTGCTATTACTTCATGTTTTCGGGATAGAGCCTCAGCTATGTCAGTATGTAAGAGGACAAGGTTATCCAAAGTAGAGCGGTTACTTATAAAACCTGATTGGGCTTCATTAATTATGCAATGTTTTTGGAGGTACCAGGTTAGTCGGTTATTGACTATTTTCTCCATTAGTTTACATAGGGTGCAGGTTAATGAGATTGGTCGGTAAGATTTTGCGTGATTGGAAGGTTGATCGGGTTTTTTGATAGGTATTATAAGTGACTGACGCCAAATGTTGGGAAATTGATTGGTTGACCATATTTTATTGAAGAGATCCAACAATTTTGTGATAGATAGGGGTGATAGGTTTTTTAAGAATATAAAGGGAATTTGATCAGGTCCTGCGGCAGAGTTTTTACAGGATTTGAGGGCATTTATGAGTTCATCTTTGGTAAGAGGTGAATTAATGGCAGAGATGTCTTCCTCATTTTTTGGTAGATAACGGAATGGACTGAATGTATCTGGGTGTTTTATGGTGGAGCTTGCGAATTTGTTTTCGAAATTTTTCCCAAGAAGTTCGGCAATTTTCCCATTATTGTTAATAATCTGTCCTTCGTGTAGTATGGCGAGTATTTTTTGGTGTGTTTTATGTCCTTGTATTTGGTTGATTTTTGACCATATTTGTGCCGTGGGGGTGTTTAATGTTAGTGATGATACATAGTTTTGCCAAGAGGCTTTTTTGCTATTTTTAATTATGAATTTAGCTCTGGCTTTAAGTTTTTTGAAGTTAATTAGGTTTTCGATATTCTTTGCTCGACGATATTTGTTTAGGGCTGATTTACTTTGATGGACTGCCGTTCCACATTCGCTATTCCACCAGGGAATTCTTTCATGATTTGAGGAAAGGTTAGTTTGTCCGATAGTTTATTTTGCAGCTGTGATAATGCAGCTATTGAAGTTTGCAATGGTTTCATCTATATTGTTGGTTAGTTTGAAATTGGAAAGTATAGTTTCAGTACATTGGGTAAATTGGGGCCAATCTGCTTGAGATATTTTCCATTTTGTTAGATTGGGAGTTACAGTTTCGACATTATTGGATATGAGTATAGGGAAATGGTTGCTGTCGTATAAGTCATCTAATGTTTGCCATGTTAGGGTTGGATAGGATTTTGAATCACAAAAGCTGAGATCAATTGAACTGAATGTACCCGAGGATATGTTAAAGTGTGTGTTGGAACCTGTATTTAGGATAGCTACATGGTTGTTATTAAGGAAATTTTCTATAATTTTCCCTCGTCCGAATGTTTTGTTGGAACCCCAGATAGTGTTGTGTGCATTAAAATCGCCAGTTAAGATGAAGGGATTGGGTAGCTGTCGTATTAAGTTATCTAGTTCTGTTTCAGTTAGGTTGTGCTTGGGGGGAATATATACGCTACAGATTGTCATTTTATTGGGGCACCATACATTGACTGCTGTGGCTTCAAGATCTGTGTTCAGATGAAAATGTTCAGATTTGAGACGAAGATGGTAGAGCCTTCGCTGGCTCTGAGTGGGTCGAGTCTGAGAAAGTGATAGCCGAGAAAGTTTTTTAGTGCTTTTTTGTGTGAGTCGTTGAAGTTAGTCTCTTGGAGGCAGATTATATTAACTTTAATGTTAGTGATTAGTTGTTGCAACCGTTCTAGGCGAGGATAAAATCCATTGCAATTCCACTGTAGTAAACAGAAAAGGAAGTATTTTTAAGGTAATGAGTTTTGGGAGCAATCTGATTGGTATTTATCTGACATATCTTCAATAGAGGATATTGAGGCTCCACTTTCTATGGTATCAAGTTCGATTTTCAGTGCTTTTTTTACTTTTCTGGTTAATCTGATGAGTCTATTTTCCATAGATTTATCCTCCAGAGATTTGTGAACTAGTTGTATGTTATCCAAAAGGCTTTTATTGTTTGGTGTGAATCGTTTTGCCTCAGCAAGAGGGTTGCTGTTTCCCAAAGTGTTTTCAAGAAATGCGAGGAAACTCTCAATGGGTAGAATGTTTTTATTTAAATGTATCTATATTCATCAATCTGTTTACCAATCATATACTAACTGAGGTATTGTTGAGATACATTTGCGGTTTTTGGAAACATACATTTTTCATACATAGAAATAATGAAATTGTCATTTTGATTATTAAATAAACATTGTGTAACGAAAATTTCGTTTATCTTGTAAAATAAAAGTTTATCAATATCAGTTCGTACGAAAATAAAGCACTTTGTGGCGCGTATACTCTGATTTTTATCAATTTAAGTTTGAATGTGATGGATAGTTTTGTATATGTACGGGGTATGTCACAAAGTAAGACGTCAAAAGGACCTTAACGAGTGTTGACATGTGACACATTAAACGATTCAGTGTTACATATGTTTTTACAGGATATACAGTATGTACATAAAGTAACGTAACTTGCTAATATTTCGATTTCCGTTAGGTTTACAAAAAAAATGTGGAATAAAAGTTTTTTCAAATAATCCAGACCATCTGCATAAGTCGATTAGAAGTATACAGGGTGCACCGTTGCTCTAAAATAACTTGTTAACATAGTTTTTTAAATAGTACACCATGTATATATTTTCAGTTTTTCATAACCTATTAAATTACAAATACAACCGTCAAGACCGCATAATTATACATTTAATAATTCCAAAGTTACATTGTTTATGTTGTTTATGTCAAAAAAGTAGTAGGTTTTTCTGTCATTAATTGTTTTTAAATGTCATGAATTATTTCTCTTTGTCATTAGTGAAAGGTGTTTATTGTAATTAGTTGCTTTTAAAATTTAAGTATGTTTACCGAACAGGAAAGAATAATGATTCTTATGATGAGAGGTTACGGTGATCGTAAAAGAACTTATGATGAGGTAGCTCACTTATTTAATGATTTAATGTGAAACTTTTTGGTTTGGGTTTAACTAAAAATCGCCCTAAAACTGGCCGATCAAAGACCGTAACTAATGATGAAAAGTCCTTGGACGTTATGCAAAGTTTTGTAGAAAATCCTTTTACATCCATTCGGAAAACTGCATTAGAACATGATGTTAGTGTGGGATCCGTCTGTAACATTATTAAGAAGAATAAGTTTCATCCTTTTAAAGTAACTCTATTACAAGAATTATCTGAAGATGATTATGACCGCAGAATAGAATTTTGTGAAACTATAATGCAAAAGGTAGATGCAGTCCATCATTTTACAAGTAAGATAGTATTTTCCGATGAAGCCACGTTTATGTTAAATGGTACAGTTAATCGCCTCAATTGTAGATATTGGAGTAATATAAATCCTTCAAAAGTTAATGTTTGGGCAGGTATTATCGGCACCACTGTTATCGGACCATTCTTTGTAGAAGGCAATTTGAACGGACCAAAGTATTTAGATTTATTAAGAAATCAAATAGTTTCTGCAATAAGAAATGCAGTTGGTAACAATTTTAATGACACTTGGTTTCAGTAGGATGGTGCATCACCACACTTTAGTGTTGAGGTTCGAGATTACTTAAATGAAGTTTTCCAAGACAGGTGGACTGGAAGAAGGAGCACAATTGAATGGCCAGCCAGATCTCCCGATTTATCGCCACTAGACTATTTCTTCTGAGGATATCTGGAAAACATTGTGTACAAGACAAAACCTGATAATCTGGATGAACTGAGAAATAGAATAGGTACTGTTAAAGCCCATCAAATAACAAATCAGCAATTGCGTAATACCATATCAGCTTTTTATAATCGACTTGGATACTGTCAAACAGAAGAAGGAAGACAATTTGAACATCTCATTAAATAAGATTAGTTATTTGTTCCTGTTAATTATTTTGGTAATAAAAACGTTACCGTAAATTATTTTTCTCAATAACTGTAGAACAAATAAGATTAGAATTATGCGGTCTTGGCGGTTGTATTTGTAATTTAATAGATTATGGAAAACTGAAAATATATACATGATGTACTATTAAAAAAAAATAGTTAATAAAATATTATGGAACAACGGTGCACCCTGTATACTTCTAATCGACCCATGCAGATGGTCTGGATTATTTGAAAAAACTTTTATTCAACATTTTTTTTCGTAAACTGTACAAAAGAATGAGTATAGTCAGTTTTCATCATTTTTCATTTCATTGATTTAAAAAAAATGCATTATAATAAACTTTCATGCATACATAGAAATAAATTTTGACATTGTTTTTAATTGCTTCAATAGACCTTCTTCAGGGCATGATAAACCAAATAAACTACAACTTAATGGACCTGCTACTGCTACTTCATTGATGTACTTATAATAAGAATTTTTGTAGAAAAAGTAAATATGATCATCCGCTTAACGAAAAGTTCAAGTAAGTTCATCGAGTATCCGGGGAAAAATAACTTATCGGTTCACGATTTAAGATTTTACCAGTTTCAGTGAATGGGAGAGTTCTATATGAGGTCAATGTAGCCAACACAATAAAATAAAATGATCAAAATGTCATATGAAATGGGGGTCACTGAAAGGGTTCACCTATTGACTTAATTTTTCAGTTTTTTAGATATAAACCATGTTTTATGCAATATATCTTGTACCCGAATGATAAAAAGCTCGTTTTAATTTTGGGTGTTTTTCTTTCTAGTGTTTACCACAAATGTCACAGGTAACTGTCAACATTGTCAGTGCAAGCAACATAGGCGTAGTTTTAGCTTGGTATTTGTTTTGTATGTTTCAAATTTTCAAAATTAAATTATAATACACTGGAAAGACATATATACAAACGAATAAAGTTTATAAAAATAAAACCACGCTATGACAACCAATGTAATGACGTTGACTTTGACAGTTAACAGATAGGCCATAAGCCCTAAGAATCAAAATTCCCTAACTTAAAACAAGCTTTTTATCTTTTGGGTACGATATATATTATATAAAACATTGAGTATATCTGAAAGAAACAAGAAGTAAGTTAAATGGTGACCCCTTTCAGTGACCCCCATTTCTTATGTCATTTCGATAATTTTAATTTATTGTGTTGGTTACATTGACCTTATATAGAACTCTCCTATTCAACAAACAAATTTGTACAAGAGGTACATTCGACCGCTATTTGTTTGGAATGGGGCGTTTATTTTAGCATGTTAAGGTATAGAAAAGAAGGGAAAATTGTTGTGAATATTAAGATCGGGGAAAGATGCTGAATAAAACGTACTATGAGGGTTGTCTTTTATATTTTAGATCTAGAGCTAGAAAATAACAGTAGATAACTTTTAAACACTACTGTTTTTCGAAGTATTCACCACGAAGAGAATTGAATTTTTTGGAACCAATTCTGGAAGCAGTTATTCCACTCTTTCGTTGGTACATTCAAAATAGATTCTGAAGGCGTTGACTGCATCTTCTGGGGACTGGAACCTTTGACCACGCAGTTAATTCTTAATTTTTGGAAAAGTAAAAAAGACGTTAGTACTAAGGTCGGAACCGTATGGAGGATGGTCCAGCAATTCGATGTTTTCTTGCTTTAAAAACTCAATTATTTTTCGAGCTGTGTGGGAACTTGCATTGTCTTGATGGAGGATCATTCGTCGTTGTTGGTTGGTTCTTCGAAACTCAGCTTTTTACATTAGATAGTTCCAGATCATTAAATATGAAAAAGAATACTAATAAACCGTGGTTTGATGTCTTATGTATTAATTTTAAAAATAATATGAAGAAGGCTTTGAAAACTTGTGGAAGCGAGAAGTTTTCTGAAAATACGAAACTAGCAGAATACAAAAGTACTATTTAATTGCGGCGAAAAGAAGCATCGTAACGCACACAATCGCAAAGCTGCATATTTGGGAAAATTTTCATCAAAATATATATTCACCTAGAACAACACTGATCCCCAGTTTCCAGGATGTCACTCATCCCTTTTTTTACACCCCTTTCGACACAAATGAGATTTATAAAGTAAAGTAAGTTTTTTAAAAATCTTCCAAATAACTGGATTATTTATTTAACATCTTTATTTAATTCAATATTCGATTCCGCTAATATTCCAAAATCTTGGTCTAACATTTTGTTAGCTATGTGGCATAAGGGGTGCTCGAAAGATGATCCTGGAAACTATAGAGGATTAGCTCTGGTTAAATGTTGCGCTAAAATACTCACTTCCCTTATTCCGACTGCCACAATGGACAGATGAATGTAATATCCTGCCAGAGTGTCAAGCTGGCTTTCGTTTATGCCGAGGTTGTCAAGATAATGTTTTGACCTTGAGCAGTGTCATTAATTTACATATAAGACATAAAAAACGGAAACTGATGTTTATAATTTTCGTTAATTTTAAAAAAGCGTTTGACTGGATCATACGAATTTGTGGAACAAATTATTTCAACTAGGATTAATGATTGAATATGCTTTACCTGAATGCAAAAGTACAAATAAATGATGGCCTAACTAAATCGTTTGAAGTGACTACTGGCGTTCTACAGGGAGAACCTCTAAGCCCCTTATTGTTTGCACTATTTATAGCAGATTTTGAAACCTTTTTTTTACTAATATATAATGGTGCTCAAGGTATAAATATTGATGACAAAAATGATGTATTGACGACCTTGTCATTTTGGTACACTCTGAGATTGATGTTAAAAAATTGAAAATTTTGGAAAAATATACCATCACGGATTAACCGTCAATTTACAGAAAACAAAAATGATGCAATTTTCTAGAGGAGGTTTGATTTTTATTTTAATAACCAATTGATTCCTACAATTCAAATATTCATATTTAGGTTTAGTCTTCACTGCATCAGGTCTTTTTAATGAAATGGCCCAATTAAGTGTCAACAAAGGTAAACAGGCAATAGGTTCTTTCCTTCCGATAATGGCTAAAACTAAAATTGATAGTTGGCAATCTAGAATCAAATTGCTCTAGTCACTTGCTCTCAGTGTCATGTTTAATTGTATTTCTGTTTGCGAAGTGAGGTATTTAGATATTTTAAAAGGAGTTCAGCTATATTTCCTGAAAATAGTTATTTTAGTTCCTGACAATACTCTAGATGCTATAATCCGTTTAGAGACTGAATTTAATATTTTTAAATTGTCTCTTAGCTGGATACACAAAATAATTACAATGGATAACCATCGCTATCCTAAGCTCTGTTTTAAACAACAATTGCGTTTGGTTAACCCTACAGATGTGAAGTATAACTGGTGAATTCAGTTGAAAAAGTTCTTTGTTATATTGATTGCGACCATATATGGAACAATTTAAATCATCCTTCTTTTATATCATAGAGGAAAGATTTGTTGTCCAAATATTATACTTATTTACATGACTCAGATGTCAGTATTGCGTCTCGTTATTCTTTCATGTATTTGTATACTTCCTTATTTCCTACCTCTTGTGAACCAAGCACGTACCTGGTTTTAAAATTACCCATCCAGGTTACCAGTACTCTTGCTCAGTTGCGTAGGTCTTACCATTTTAAAATTAAATTTACATTAAATGGTATTGGATACATTATTGACCCCGAACTGGATTGTACTACTTGTAATACTCATAAAAAGGAAACTATTTTCCTCATACTTTTTGATTGTCCGATTTAGACAATAATGAAACGAAATATCCCTTGCCTTGAAAATGTGAACTCACTCCTGCATTTTTTTTTTCGGGCCGAGATGGGAAACTCATGTTCGAATTGGTCCAGGACCCAAACAGTTTGGACTCATCTCCAAGGGGATGCCTACCAACCAAACCCACCTCAAACTGGCCGTGCCCCCCGCCTCGGAATCAATACCCTAGCATACTTCGAGACGGGTGGTGGTCCCTTGCACTCCCTTGCACACCCTCCGCTCACACCGTCGTTTTCTCACTAACTTTCACTCCTACCTCTCATGCTTTATCGAGTCCTTCTCTTCCCCTAACCATGCTCTCTACTACGCCACTTACCTCCATCCATTCCTCCTCCCCCCTTAACATTATCTCCATTTTCTCCCAATACACCGCCTCCCCTAGTTTCCTCTCCAACTTCTTCAGCACTTCCTCGTTCCTCCAGCATCTATACACATGCCCCACATCATCCTAACTCACTCCTGCATGCCTTAAATAATATCACAATTTTCGAAGCTAGGGAAATTGCGGAATATATTTGGGTAAATAATTTTTTGATTGTAGTATTCAAGATTCACTCAACCTATTTCATTAAGAAATTTATTTTTTATAGATTTATATTTGTACCTTGCTGTAACATTCATTCAGAAGCAATAAGATTATTATTATTATTCCGTTCGCGTTTAAATTATCCATACCAACGAATCAATGATGGTTGTTAAATCTCCCTGAGAGTTCTGAAAGACGTGCGAAAAATGTTCGGATCTTAGTTCTTGAAGGAGATAACCATCAATAAATTCAGGATTCTTCGGAATATGCATGTGATTTATTTAAATCAAACTTCCACAAAAATGTATCATAACCAACATACATGCGGTAGTTTGGAAAATGAGAGGCTTTAGTAAGAAACATACAATCAGGAGCTTGAATTTCACAAATTTTTGTTTTAGATGGTAACGACATAGTTGCAGGTTTCACAGTAGTTGCCTCATTCTTAGCAGAATTTGGAGGGAAATTTCCATCATCCGATTTTACTCCATACAAAATTGGTATTGCCATTTTGTCATCTTCAGTGAAATGTAACATATCTGCTTAATAAAATGGATCATAAAGACGCTGCAACATCACTATGCTCTAGTCCAAGCACATGGCCAATTGGATATTGTGCTCTCGGTAACTAGCGAGTTTTGAATTCGATGTCCCATAGACTTAGATCTTCCGACTGTTGTATAACCTTACTTTTGTCTTCGTAGATATCTTTATTAAACTGTCTCACTTTGTCTCCAAATTCCTCTAGCTTTTGTCTACATTCTGCAGACGACATACAAGGCGAAGCCAGATCCGTAATGCACAGACTATTGCAAACTCAACAACACATAATTCATACGCACAGTGCTGAATATCGAAAGTTTATCGAGGAGCTAAAAGCGGACTTAATGGGGCAACCCATTGTCGCAAAGGCCACGAGATATGGCTTTAATAATAAGTTCCAAATATCTATTACAGGTGGAAGAAAGGTATACCCATACAGGCTGACAGGCAGCCTGGTAAACGGACGGCTCCAAGGCAGAAGTAGGTGTAGGAGCCAGAATTGTAGGGCTAGAACAAAGGATATCTATTCCAATAAGCATATCTAAGGACGTCACAAGTTTCCAAGCGGAAGTGGCGGCAATTCACCACTGCGTTGAAGAAATTAAAAGACAGGAAAGGACATACCGTTCAGTTGCCATCTTCACAGACAGCCCAACTGCACTGAAGGCACTTGATACCATAGAGGTCAATTCTAAGCCAGTTTGGGATTGCATAGGCGCCTTAAACGCACTTGGTGACCATTGCAAGGACATGGTGGCCTGGGTACCAGGGCACGAGGGTCATAAGGGCAAAGAATTGGCGGATGAAACGGTCAGACAAGGCTCATCAATGCCATTCATTGGACCGGAACCCGTCTTCGGCGTCGCAAAGTCGACAATAAATATGGCCACAAGGAAATGGGGGGCACAGAAATTTCTAGAATGGTGGGTAATATCACCAGGACAGAGACAGGCGAAAAAGTTCATTAGAGGACATTCGCCTATATTCAAGGCAGACCTAATGAGCAAAGATTGGAAAACTGTCAAAGCCGTGGTAGGTATGTTAACAAGGCATTGTAAGCTTAAGAGATAGAGAGAGAAAGATAAGCTTTATTGTCATGAAATTTTATGGACAAAGTGATATAATAGACATACCTAGTGGTATAATAGATAAAATATAAAATTCACAACACAATATTAAAAAAAATGAAAATACTATAGTCTATTTCAGAAAGGTATAGAGTAATAAAATGGGGAATTCCGTCCAGTTCGTCTCAATTTCGGTGTCGGCCATAGGCGTAGGTCTTGAAATAGTATTGTTTGTAATATTAAAATTTCGAGTAATTGCGAAAGAGAATTAGGAAAAGTATGTTTTCTGGCCTGAAGTGTCAATATCGAAATATTGTGTAGGGATTACTTAGGTAGTAGATTATACAGTTACGTTTTGCGTTCATCAGGTACCGTTTAACCTTCTATTAGTGCCTCTGCCTAATTCCAACCCTGTTTCAGATTCCGCTCAACCATGCGCCGCAAGGTGCCTTACCCAAAATTTTTAGACCTTTATAAGTATATTTGTTTAGTTTAACACATCAGTATTTGCTGTTAAGCAGTAAATAATGTTCACAGTATTATAAGATAAGTAATAAAATGGCGACATTTACACCAACGAAAAGATGTTCCAATAATTCTCCACTATCAGTGAATGAAAAACTTATTATTTTAAATGTACACGATTGCATAAAATACGATTACCCGAAATTTACTGTACAAGAAACTGTCGACCGATGTTCCCGAATGACTGGAGTTGGAAAGTCCACCGTTTTTAAATTATAGCAGGCCAAGTGGAGCCTCCCAAGAAAAATCCAGGCAGACCAGTAAAAGTCCTTGATGAAGACGCCAAAAGTGTAATTCGAAGAAAAGTTCACTCTTTTTATTTTAAAAAAGAAATACCCACCCTAGATAAGATTTTAATGGAGCTTGGCCAGGATGACAGTATTCCGTTGATAACTAAAAAACTTTTATGGACCACTTTGAGAAATATGGATTTTGCCTGGGAAAAGCATAACCGTGAAGCACTTTTACTGGAAAGAGATGAAATTGTTTGCTGGCGACGAAAATACTTAAGAAGTATAAAGCAGTACAGAACAGAGCAGAAAAAAATATTTTATCTTGATGAGACGTGGATGAATGAAGGTTATACAGTACCAAAAATGTGGCAAGACAAAAATATAACCAGTGCTCGCCAAGCTTTCATGGAAGGCCTGTCAACGGGTATTAAGGTGCCTTCAGGTAAAGGGAAAAGACTAATAATCGTCCATATTGGAAGCGAAGAGGGATTTTTAAAAGAAGGTTTGCTAACCTTTCAGTCGTGCCATGCGGGAGATTACCACGAGGACATGGATTCGGATGTTTTTGAAGACTATTTTGGTGAAATGATAAAATATCTTCCGGCTGATTCAGTAGTAGTTATGGATAACGCGAGTTTTCATTCTCGACGCATAGAGAAGACTCCAACTTCATCTTGGAGGAAACAAGAAATTATTGTCTGGTTAACCTCCAAAAGTATTGAATTTGAAGATAATTTGATAAAAAAAGAACTATTAGCTATAGAAAATTTACACAAACATCGTTTTATGAAATACGCCGTGGAAGATATAGCAGAAAAACATAGTGTAACTGTGCTGCGCATACCGCCATATCATTGCGAACTAAATCCTGTAGAACTTATATGGGCGCAAGTGAAAGGATTTGTAGCAAGACACAACACGACAATAAAAATGAAAGACGTTAAGCTACTGTTTGATCAAGCCATTAAGGAGGTGACACCAGGGAACTGGCGAAAAGCAGTCCAGCATGTCATTAAAGAAGAGGAGAAAAAGTGGGATCTTGACTACTTGATCGATCGGACCGTCGACCCGTTAATTATAACGTCAAGATGAGATGACAGTTCCTCAGATGACGAAGAATAATATGATTTTTTATAATTTAATTTCTGTATAATGTATTTTTTGTATAATGTTCAATAAAAAATAAGTGTACCTAATACTATGTACATAATGCCTAATTTTTATTCTGTTAAAATAAAATTATTTCCTTTTTACGAGTATCCTACCGGCACGCCTTTGGCACAGTATTTTCAGTGTTTGAGAATTGATAACAATGGGCTAAACCTATATATTGACCCCAACCCGGGTGGTACTACCTGCACTTCATAAAAAGAAAGAATTTTACAATGAAATCAATGCCAAACTATGAAAGTGGCTTGAATATTCGTTGGGTCACTCTGTGCTCCCTTTGCATACCTAATGAGGTTTTATTACTCTATACCTTTCTGAAATAAACTATAACTATACTATTACTAATAATACAAAACGTAATATACAGATTCAATATATTACACTGTACTAAATATTGAATTAGGTAAATTTCACTCAAAAGTCTAGGGTAGATTGTAGAATTCTGCCACTGAACAATAAGGTATTTCAAGCAGAAATGTGTTTGTCTATATTTTGAATTTATAAAATGTATTGGCCACCTACTACGGTAACTATGAATTGGTCTCTCAGTTAAATTGTGAAAGTGTTTTCGAACCAAACACACGGATTCCAAAATGAATAGAGCGGGAAGAGATAACATTTTTTAACAGGGAATCCCCCCGCGACTACTATACATTTTTTTCATCATTTAATTCCAAAGTTGTCAGTTGTCAGTCATTTACAAACTTCACGTCTACCTATGCAGGTACCCCCCTCACCAGGTGGATTAGAACTCTTTTAGTGCCTTCTTCTGCACAGCAAGGGAAATCCACGAATTGAAATAAAGTGGGGTTTTTATTCAAAAAATTTCATGCTAATGTCATCACTCAGAGGTTATTCACCCTGTATGATAGTTTATTTTTTTTTAAAATAGTAAATTCAAATCAAAATTCCGACCTGTTTCGGGATTTTTTCATTTTACTTTTTGCTTAGCTAATAGAGAATTTCTATGTTACTGTATATTTTTATTTACTGACAGATTTCTATGATACATTTGAAAGTAGAACGATTTAAATTATATTTTCAGATAAATGCAGTTAATCGGTTTACTTATCTGAAGATATTAGAATCATGTGCATCTATAAATGTTTACTTGTTTTTATCGCGAAAGTATTTATTATATTTGCTTTCTTACAATGACCTTATTAAATTTTAATTTCCATTTGTACGGTGAACGAAAAAAAATGTCACCCACTGCACTGTATTTTTTATGAAGCGTTTTAAAATTCTCCATAATGAAAAAATATATTCAAAATTACAATCTACTATTCAATTGTTTCTAGTTTACAAAAACACACCAGCATTTATTTCCACAATCTTTATATCCTACGTAACTTCTAAACGAAAGGTACGATTCGAATAATTTTAAGAGAAGTTTATATGTACAAAATGTACATAATCAAGTATTTAGTTGAATAAGGATGTTTGAATTAGGGCTCGGAATGTTTAAAATTTAGGTATTCGATTAGTCGTTTGGTATTTTATTCGAATATTCGAATTAGTCGAATATCTATTATTAAAGAGAAACGCTTTTAGATTCAAGAACATTCAATTTTTTTAAGTTTCTAGCTTGTTACTTTAATACTGTTTTACTAATCGACACAAAATTCATTTTGTGGGGATACATTGTAGTATAATTTATTTTTAATTTATATTGTTCATATAATATTCAAGGGTCTCTCTCACTCAACCAAAATGAATTCAAACAAACAACGACCGGCTTTTAATTTTTATGGCCTATTTTTGTTTTTTTCTATCTTCTTATTCCCAAAAATAAAAATGGATTAATGCAGAAGCGGATTTAGGATTCTTCTTATACAAAGTGCTTTAAAATTGCGAAAACATTTAAAATATTTTTGAAGATTAATTTCTTAAATCGGCAAATTTAAATAAGGGTAAATTTAAGTTATGAACAAAAAACCTTATATTTTCTGGCATGATAATTAGAAATATTTTAACATTTAAATAGTCAAATAGTTGAACGAATAACAAAAAGAATAATGAATAGAAAATAGAAATGAATAGAAAATTAGTAAAATATTCGAACAGTGGAATAATCGAATTTTGTAACTAACAAAAATTCGAATACAATTCCGAGCCCTAGTTTGAATGTCATCATCTTTCGATTCTATCCGTGTTTTGATTGACTAATTTGAATAAAAAACGATTGTTGTGATTTAACTATAATAGTTCGACGTTATATTCTTGCTGGTCTTATTGGCAACGTTTCAATTTGATTTTCGTGGGTTTTCCTAAAATCAACAGTTTCGTCGACTTCTCTAAATGATACTCCGGGCTCAAACAAACACCTGGCTGCTCTATTTCACATTCGAACAATAGGGAATTTTCCAATTTTCTTTATCCAATATTATCTAAATACATCTAAAAAACCTAATCCCCAAATTTTTTTTCTAAAATCAATGATAAACATGCGACGGCGTGGAAGTGGTAGATATTTAACTTTATTCTATAGTAACCGACATAGGCGTACGCTTGACTTAGTGGTGATTTATCTGTTGTGTTGATATTTATAATTAAGTAGTGTTTATTTTCAATTACATACATTTTTTGTATTGTGTTGGAACAGTAATTTGATTAAGTAGTTATGGATAAACAAAAAACTGGACACGTTTGTGCGGCAAAAAACTTCCGTCCGAATAACTGCTACTACTCTAAGAAAAATTTCTTCAGATTCCCTAAAGATGTTTGAGGTTTTATTGTTATATAAGTAGGTGAATAGGTGAGAAACATGGTTACTATTTAACTCTTTCAGTTTAGTTCCTGTTTTTTTTTTTTTTTTTTTTTTATTTCGAAAAATTTTATACCATGTGCATTTTTGTAAGTACTTTCTATTAAATTTCTCCAAAAAATATCGACTCGCCTCTTAATTAGGAGAAAAAACAAACAATTTATGGCTGCTTTTGCATACAATAGATAATCTGCATAATCTGTATGATTACAAAAAAGGGATAAGTAATAGTTTATGCATTTTAGCTGTTTTAATTTTAAAAATTATAGATAATATCAAATGGAATTCATAAGCTAGGTATTATACCAAGAAAATCTATTAATACGCATTATTAAGAAGTCGGAAGGTATTTTCAGTAATTCGAAGAATAATCTACTAAGGGTTTTTCCTCTTCATGACAAAATCCAGTTAATTTAAATCACAATTTGATAATACAATTAATAATCTCTGTTTTTCTTGCAGTAGAAACAGTTGTTTATACCTGCGATTATATAAAAATATAATAAATTATACTTCCTAATTTTGTAAAGCGTTTAATAGTATTGAACTATTATTTTTTGACGTCTATAGATCACGCTTCACTAATATGACAATTATTTACAGGTAATTGTAATTAAGTAAATACCTACAAAACCGAGATGGTTTTTTGTCGATATAGAATTTTGGTTTGTGATTAGATGTAGAGATGTCGCCGATATCGCACTCTCAACATTTCCTTTACTAAGGCTAATGTATTGGTGTGGTATCAACGTAGTCTCTAGTCCAGGATTATGCTCTCAGAGCTTCTGGACGAATAGCATCTACCTTGTGCTGATGAGGCGCAAAAACGCCGAAACCGGTCCACAAGTGATGTTATTCCTTCTAATCGCAAACCAGAATGGTTGGTTCTATCTTAACAGATATACCAACTCCGTTTACTTTAGAAGTGCAATTCAAAGACTGTCGCGGCATATAGCCCGAGAAGTAGTTGTTGCTTCTTAGTGGACGGTCTGCTCTTTGGAAATTGATTTTTCTAATTTTGTAAAGCGTTTAATAGTATTGAACTATTATTTTTTGACGTCTATAGATCACGCTTTACTAATATGACAATTATTTACAGGTAACTGTAATTAAGTAAATACAGATCGTATTGTTTACGTTCGTCAAATTTTCTATCTGCTGTGTTCTTGTTTTGTTAGTAGTTAGTGGAATTTTATAATTTCGAGCTTCAGATAAAACCCAAGAAACTTTTTCACCTTATTCATTTTTTGTGACGTTTTGTGCGTTTGAAAAGCGTGTAACTTCTTTAATAATAACATGAATAAAAAACCAAAATGTCCTTAAATCATGGAGCTACATTTTGGCATCAGTTGACATCTTCCATTGTAGTTTTTGCATTCTATAGTGTATATCAAATTTCTTGGAAAAACATCTTCACATTTATGCACCCCTTATATTCTCAAATTTAACTCTACATCAAAATTTCAACAACAATATTTTTACAAAAGAATTGACCTACATACAGTTCAAGAAAAAAATAGTAAAAATCAAGTGAGAGGTTTACTTGGTTAGTGTATTTTACATACTAGTAATATAGTTCCAACGTCATTTTGAGGAATTTGGCGATTCTTTAGTCTTTTAAAGAAAAATTTCCAAACTATGTGATTTTGTTAATCCAAATAAATTTTTTTTAATTGAAATAATATGAATAATTCTAGTAGAGCTAATTAAGCTTCCTGAGATAATTCCACTTTTAAATAATATAATTTAAAATCATTTATTTGAATAAAATAGATGAAATACGCGCCGCTACGTCTATAGAGGGGGTTTTATAACGCATAACATCGTCGTCAAAGAAGGACGCCAAAAGGACGCCAGGGCGTCTCTTTAGACGGCATTTAACCTCAATACAAAATAATAAAGCCAAAAAGAGATAAGGTTTACCGGGGCTTTAGTTAAATTTCATTATAGAAAACATTTTATAATTCACAGTCAAAAAGTGGCAGGTATTTTTGTGACTCTTTTTAGAAAAACATTTAATGAATATTTTCTCATAAAGAACATAGAATAATAGGTGTATATCTATAATTGAATTTCAAGTGAGCAATCAGTACTTGAAATATGTTAGATTATATAGAGATCATATAGTAAAAACGAATCTTTTCAACGTTTTTCATTTTATTTTCGTCAGCGCTGTTGTCACACGATCAAATTCGCGTCAAATTAGCTTCAGTTTTACTGACAACGAGATTGATCAAACTTTAAAATGACGTCATCAGTTTGAAATTGGGTCAAACTGAGGGGACAACGTACAACAAATTAGTTTGATGGATTTAGGAGCGCTCCTATTCGTATCAAACCATATTGATGAAACTAGCGTTTTCATTGGTCACTGCAAATCCCCTCCAGAAAATGCGTCCAAATAAACAAACTATTGGAAATTCAAACATTTCAAACCACAGATCAGAGATGAGATCAGAAATGAACTAATGATTCAAACGCGATTTACGATTCAAACTAAATGTTGCTGCATCCATTCGCATAATATAATTTTTAAAATCATAAGGGTTTTCTGGAGCGAGTTCATATTTTAACAAATCTATAATGTTATTAGCTTCATTAGCAACATTCGTTAGTTGGTTTATTTCCTTGATCCATCCCCTTGACCATATTCTCTTCTGCTTTTTCAGTCTCTTGTTTAGTTTAATTATTTTTTGGTATAAAACTATGCTTAAGGATGCTATAGATAATGAAAACATAACTTTCTCTCTACCTTCCAGTTTCATTGTAATAACAAATCAAACAAACTCGAAAATCAATAAATTTTTAACCTCAAAATTGACAGAGACAATCAAAAGTCAAACTGATGCAAATAGAGTCGGGCATCAAATTCACAATGACGTCACAAGTTTGATGGTTTGATCAAACTCAGTTTGCTGCTAATTTGACCGAACGACACAGCGCTCAAACTTTACACAGGTTCATGTTGCTTTTACAAATAGTTTGGATCCATTCGCTACTGTAATTTCTTGTCCTATGTTCTGATCCGTCATGTTTGATAGTAAATCAATAAACAAATTTGATCAGGTAACGATTTTTTGAGTGATCCAACTGTTCTCAATTCTGCTGAACCTGCTAATCTTGATATACCAATATAACTAAATTTTATTTGATATATGACTTCAATAATTATTTATTCATTTTCGATTTCAATTTAGTTTAATGGTTCCTACTGGCGTTCATTCATTTCCAGAACACAAATGTCACAAAACAGACTAACCTATAGAAGTGAAAGTTTATAGAGTGGCCTTGAATAAAAAATGAGGTTTTAAACCCATCCATATGAAGCGCTAGTTGCAATAGAGTTGTCGAAATAGGCCTGGCAGCTAAAGCATTTAACGAAAAGAAGAAAAGATGATAAAATTGTTCATGTTAAGGCTTGTACAGACCAAAATACAAAGTTCGCGAGCTGCTCGTGAACAGCTCTCGAACCCGCCCGACTTAACCAATCAGCTCGCGAACACATGCGTCTACGCCAGAAAGAAGAGTTTCTTTTAATCACTCCCACCCGTGTACAGTTCGTCGAGTTCGCTAGAGTGTTCCAAATAATAACAAAATTTCACAGCGTCGACGTTAACGTCCACATACATACTAAGCTCGCCATCTGTTCGCCTACTCACAACGAACTGCCGAGCTGTTCTAGAAATGTTCGCGAATTCACGTACATACCAAACTCGGAAAATGTTCGGGATCTGTTCGAGAACACCTCGGGAGCTTGATCAGTACCCCGCTTTATATGTCGAAGAATAAAAATATATTATTCTACGCTTCACTAGTTTTGAAAAATTTTTTTCAAAAACAGTGACCGTTCAACGACATCTATTGTTAAAACGCTTTACTAAATACGACAATTTTACAGGAAACTGTATTAATTCACATTTGTGTTTCAAATCTACGTGGTTTGTTGTCTCGTTCGAATTTTGGTTCGTGACTTAGAGGTGAGATGTCGCTATTTTCGCAACAAAAATATTTCCGTAACTGGACAATATGTACCGTTGTCGATTATAGTCACATTTCAGTCTGAGATTAACTCTCGGACGATAACATATACCTTGTACTGATGAGGCGCAATACGCCGAAACCGGTCTACAAGTTGTGTTATCCCTTCTAGTTGCAAACCAGAATGGTTGGTTTAAATTCTTGTAGATTTACCAACCCCGTTTGACTTAGAAGTGTAATTCAATATCTGTCGGGGCATGTAGCCCGGGAAGTAGTTGTTTCTCCTTCGTTGAACGGTCACTGTTTTTGAAAAATATTTTTCAAAACTAGTTGTGAAGCGTAGAATAATATATTTTTATTCTTCGACATCTATTATTAGATTTGTCTATAATATCTCTATTCTGTAATCTCTCAAGTAACAGTTTAATTCAGATTGTAGAACAGTACTGTAAAAAGACAAATAGAAACAACATTTATATTATCTATGGTAAAAGTGGAGTTCAATATCTAACAATAACACAAAATATGTTGGTTTTGTAACCTAATATACATAACCAAGGCGATACAAAACTGAAATTAAATACCCATCTATAAACAAATATAAGCAATCATTTCCAATCACGGCTTGAAGTTGTCCCTCTCGACTGGAAGTTGTTCCCTTTATCGGTAGAAAATAAAATCAACCGGTTAAAATATTTACAACCGATGGAAAATATTCCCCGCCGGCGGAGGAAATCACAGACAAAACTAGAAAATGCGACCCCCTGAAAGCTGGATGTTCTCTACCGGCTGCACTAAGCCAGAGTTTATCTTTACTCTAGCAAAGTGCAGATAGATATACATTTACAAACAGGATAAAATAAATGCAAACTTAGCAATTATAAAAAAGATATGTTTAATATCAATAAAATATTAACATTTACATTTTTTTATAAGAGCCGAAAAATTTAAACACGAATTACAACATAAAAATATTTTTACATACAAAATTTTATAATTTAAATATTAAACCCCCTAAATCACCACTACATTATCACACCCTACTACATGCATGCACCTTTTAAAACCATGCAGCTAAGAAAAAATCATGCAAAGAAAACTTTACCAAATATTAATGAAAATTCTGAAGCTCTAAACTGCAAAGTCACTTTTGTAACCTAAAAAATCCTTTACTCATAAAAATTCTAAAACAAAAAATAAAAATAAAAAGAAAAATTTTAATGTAAACCCTAGGACATAAAAAAAATGAAATTATTAGATAGGCCTATCAGCAAGTAAGAATATGTACATATATTCCAAATAAATCCATCCCTAAAAAAATTCCTGGAACAGAAAATCAAACAAAATTAAAAAATGTACAAAAAATTTGATGACATCTCTGAAGCCTGTAAGAGAAGTGTTAGTGTGCTGAAAAGGAAGCGCTGAAAAAAGTTGTTACTAATAAATTGCCAAGTATAGCCATTTTGCATATACCAACTTAGAAATTTACGATATTTTGATAGCCCATACTGGGCAACTATTCCCCCTACTTGTCAACCCATACCCATTCGACAAACGGAAAACACTTCAGCGTACTCGCCCATCTGGATGACTGCTCGTTTTGCAAGCGAGGCTTACGGACAACCTAGGTAACGAGTACTTTCTCACAGTGTGATACTGCGTGCATCCGTGCGGGAAATAGTCAATCGCAAACAAAAAAGTCGGTACATGGGGTGTACTTAACAATTGCAATAAAAAATAATTCACAAGAACGGGCAGAAAAAAAACAGAACAAAAAATACGAGGAACGACATAGCTTACCTGTCTTTTGAAAAAAGTACCACTTTTAAAAAAAGGGCTGGATAGTATTTAGGCAATATGAGGAATGACATAGCTTACCTATGTCTTTTAAAAAGTACCAACTTATTAACGAAAGGAATAGTATTTAGAAAATGTTCGGATTGACATAGCTTACCTATGTCTTTTGAAAAGTACCAACTTATTAGCGAAAGGCATAGTATTTAGGAAATATGAGGAATGACATAGCTTACCTATGTCTTTTGAAAAGTACCAACTTATTAACGAAAGGCATAATATTTAGGAAATATGAGGATCGACATAGCTTACCTATGTCTTTTGAAAAGTACCAACTTATTAACGAAAGGCATAGTATTTAGAAAACGTTCGGATTGACAGCTTACCTATGTCTTGTGAAAAGTACCAACTTATTAACGAAAGGCATAGTATTTAGAAAACGTTCGGATTGACATAGCTTATACCTATGTCTTTTGAAAAGTACCAACTTATTAACGAAAGGCATAGTATTTAGGAAATATGAGGAATGACATAGCTTACCTATGTCCTTTGAAAAGTACGAACTTATTAACGAAAGGCATAGTATTTAGAAAATGTTCGGATTGACATAGCTTACCTATGTCTTTTGAAAAGTACCAACTTACTAACGAAATGCATAATATTTAGGAAATATGAGGATCGACATAGCTTACCTATGTCTTTTGAAAAGTACCAACTTATTAACGAAAGGCATAGTATTTAGAAAATGTTCGGATTGACATAGCTTACCTATGTCTTTTGAAAAGTACCAGATTATTAACGAAAGGCATAGTATTTAGGAAATATGAGGAATGACATAGCTTAACTATGTCTTTTGAAAAGTACCAACTTATTAACGAAAGGCATAGTATTTAGAAAATGTTCGGATTGACATAGCTTACCTATGTCTTTTGAAAAGTACCAACTTACTAACGAAATGCATAATATTTAGGAAATATGAGGATCGACATAGCTTACCTATGTCTTTTGAAAAGTACCAACTTATTAACGAAAGGCATAGTATTTAGAAAATGTTCGGATTGACATAGCTTACCTATGTCTTTTGAAAAGTACCAACTTACTAACGAAATGCATAATATTTAGGAAATATGAGGTTCGACATAGCTTACCTATGTCTTTTGAAAAGTACCAACTTATTAACGAAAGGCATAGTATTTAGAAAACGTTCGGATTGACAGCTTACCTATGTCTTGTGAAAAGTACCAACTTATTAACGAAAGGCATAGTATTTAGAAAACGTTCGGATTGACATAGCTTACCTATGTCTTTTGAAAAGTACCAACTTATTAACGAAAGGCATAGTATTTAGGAAATATAAGGAATGACATAGCTTACCTATGTCTTTTGAAAAGTAACAACTTATTAACGAAAGGCATAGTATTTAGAAAATGTTCGGATTGACATAGCTTACCTATGTCTTTTGAAAAGTACCAACTTATCAACGAAAGGCATAGTATTTAGGAAATATGAGGAATGACATAGCTTACCTATGTCTCGGATTGACATTGGCTTACTTATGTCTTTTGAAAAGTACCAAGTTATTAACGAAAGGCATAATAATTAGAAAATGTTCGGATTGTCTAATTGATTGATTATTAAAGAAAGCATAGTATTTAGAAAATGTTCGGATTGACATAGCTTACCTATGTCTTTTGAAAAGTACCAACTTATTAACGAAAGGCATAGTAATTAGGAAATATGAGGAATGACATAGCTTACCTATGTCTCGGATTGACATAGCTTATACCTATGTCTTTTGAAAAGTACCAACTTATTAACGAAAGGCATAGTATTTAGGAAATATGAGGAATAACATAGCTTACCTATGTTTTTTGAAAAGTACCAACTTATTAACGAAAGGCATAGTATTTAGAAAATGTTCGGATTGAGATAGCTTACCTATGTCTTTTGAAAAGTACCAACTTACTAACGAAATGCATAATATTTAGGAAATATGAGGATTGACATAGCTTACCTATGTCTTTTGAAAAGTACCAACTTATTAACGAAAGGCATAGTATTTAGGAAATATGAGGAATGACATAGCTTAACTATGTCTTTTGAAAAGTACCAACTTATTAACGAAAGGCATAGTATTTAGAAAATGTTCGGATTGACATAGCTTACCTATGTCTTTTGAAAAGTACCAACTTACTAACGAAATGCATAATATTTAGGAAATATGAGGATTGACATAGCTTACCTATGTCTTTTGAAAAGTACCAACTTACTAACGAAATGCATAATATTTAGGAAATATGAGGATTGACATAGCTTACCTATGTCTTTTGAAAAGTACCAACTTACTAACGAAATGCATAATATTTAGGAAATATGAGGATTGACATAGCTTACCTATGTCTTTTGAAAAGTACCAACTTACTAACGAAATGCATAATATTTAGGAAATATGAGGATTGACATAGCTTACCTATGTCTTTTGAAAAGTACCAACTTACTAACGAAATGCATAATATTTAGGAAATATGAGGATTGACATAGCTTACCTATGTCTTTTGAAAAGTACCAACTTATTAACGAAAGGCATAGTATTTAGAAAACGTTCGGATTGACATAGCTTACCTATGTCTTTTGAAAAGTACCAACTTATTAACGAAAGGCATAGTATTTAGGAAATATGAGGAATGACATAGCTTACCTATGTCTTTTGAAAAGTACGAACTTATTAACGAAAGGCATAGTATTTAGAAAATGTTCGGATTGACATAGGTTACCTATGTCTTTTGAAAAGTACCAACTTACTAACGAAATGCATAATATTTAGGAAATATGAGGATCGACATAGCTTACCTATGTCTTTTGAAAAGTACCAACTTATTAACGAAAGGCATAGTATTTAGAAAATGTTCGGATTGACATAGCTTACCTATGTCTTTTGAAAAGTACCAACTTATTAACGAAAGGCATAGTATTTAGGAAATATGAGGAATGACATAGCTTACCTATGTCTTTTGAAAAGTACCAACTTATTAACGAAAGGCATAGTATTTAGGAAATATGAGGAATGACATAGCTTAACTATGTCTTTTGAAAAGTACCAACTTATTAACGAAAGGCATAGTATTTAGGAAATATGAGGAATGACATAGCTTACCTATGTCTTTTGAAAAGTACGAACTTATTAACGAAAGGCATAGTATTTAGAAAATGTTCGGATTGACATAGCTTACCTATGTCTTTTGAAAAGTACCAACTTACTAACGAAATGCATAATATTTAGGAAATATGAGGATTGACATAGCTTACCTATGTCTTTTGAAAAGTACCAACTTACTAACGAAATGCATAGTATTTAGGAAATATGAGGAATGACATAGCTTAACTATGTCTTTTGAAAAGTACCAACTTACTAACGAAATGCATAATATTTAGGAAATATGAGGATTGACATAGCTTACCTATGTCTTTTGAAAAGTACCAACTTATTAACGAAAGGCATAGTATTTAGAAAACGTTCGGATTGACATAGCTTACCTATGTCTTTTGAAAAGTACCAACTTATTAACGAAAGGCATAGTATTTAGGAAATATGAGGAATGACATAGCTTACCTATGTCTTTTGAAAAGTACGAACTTATTAACGAAAGGCATAGTATTTAGAAAATGTTCGGATTGACATAGCTTACCTATGTCTTTTGAAAAGTACCAACTTACTAACGAAATGCATAATATTTAGGAAATATGAGGATCGACATAGCTTACCTATGTCTTTTGAAAAGTACCAACTTATTAACGAAAGGCATAGTATTTAGAAAATGTTCGGATTGACATAGCTTACCTATGTCTTTTGAAAAGTACCAACTTATTAACGAAAGGCATAGTATTTAGGAAATATGAGGAATGACATAGCTTAACTATGTCTTTTGAAAAGTACCAACTTATTAACGAAAGGCAATAGTATTTAGAAAATGTTCGGATTGACATAGCTTACCTATGTCTTTTGAAAAGTACCAACTTACTAACGAAATGCATAATATTTAGGAAAAATGAGGTTCGACATAGCTTACCTATGTCTTTTGAAAAGTACCAACTTATTAACGAAAGGCATAGTATTTAGAAAACGTTCGGATTGACAGCTTACCTATGTCTTGTGAAAAGTACCAACTTATTAACGAAAGGCATAGTATTTAGAAAACGTTCGGATTGACATAGCTTACCTATGTCTTTTGAAAAGTACCAACTTATTAACGAAAGGCATAGTATTTAGGAAATATAAGGAATGACATAGCTTACCTATGTCTTTTGAAAAGTAACAACTTATTAACGAAAGGCATAGTATTTAGAAAATGTTCTGATTGACATAGCTTACCTATGTCTTTTGAAAAGTACCAACTTATCAACGAAAGGCATAGTATTTAGGAAATATGAGGAATGACATAGCTTACCTATGTCTTTTGAAAAGTACCAAGTTATTAACGAAAGGCATAATAATTAGAAAATGTTCGGATTGTCTAATTGATTGATTATTAAAGAAAGCATAGTATTTAGAAAATGTTCGGATTGACATAGCTTACCTATGTCTTTTGAAAAGTACCAACTTATTAACGAAAGGCATAGTAATTAGGAAATATGAGGAATGACATAGCTTACCTATGTCTCGGATTGACATAGCTTACCTATGTCTTTTGAAAAGTACCAACTTAATAACGAAAGGCATAATAATTAGAAAATGTTCGGATTGACTGATTGATTGATTATTAACGAAAGGCATAGTATTTATAAAACGTTCGGATTGACAGCTTACCTATGTCTTTTGAAAAGTACCAACTTATTAACGAAATGCATAATATTTAGGAAATATGAGGATTGACATAGATTACCTATGTCTTTTGAAAAGTACCAACTTATTAACGAAAGGCATAGTATTTAGGAAATATGAGGATTAACATAGCTTACCTATGTTTTTTGAAAAGTACCAACTTATTAACGAAAGGCATAGTATTTAGAAAATGTTCGGATTGAGATAGCTTACCTATGTCTTTTGAAAAGTACCAACTTACTAACGAAATGCATAATATTTAGGAAATATGAGGATTGACATAGCTTACCTATGTCTTTTGAAAAGTACCAACTTATTAACGAAAGGCATAGTATTTAGGAAATATGAGGAATGACATAGCTTAACTATGTCTTTTGAAAAGTACCAAGTTATTAACGAAAGGCATAATAATTAGAAAATGTTCGGATTGTCTAATTGATTGATTATTAAAGAAAGCATAGTATTTAGAAAATGTTCGGATTGACATAGCTTACCTATGTCTTTTGAAAAGTACCAACTTATCAACGAAAGGCATAGTATTTAGGAAATATGAGGAATGACATAGCTTACCTATGTCTTTTGAAAAGTACCAAGTTATTAACGAAAGGCATAATAATTAGAAAATGTTCGGATTGTCTAATTGATTGATTATTAAAGAAAGCATAGTATTTAGAAAATGTTCGGATTGACATAGCTTACCTATGTCTTTTGAAAAGTACCAACTTATTAACGAAAGGCATAGTAATTAGGAAATATGAGGAATGACATAGCTTACCTATGTCTCGGATTGACATAGCTTACCTATGTCTTTTGAAAAGTACCAACTTAATAACGAAAGGCATAATAATTAGAAAATGTTCGGATTGACTGATTGATTGATTATTAACGAAAGGCATAGTATTTATAAAACGTTCGGATTGACAGCTTACCTATGTCTTTTGAAAAGTACCAACTTATTAACGAAATGCATAATATTTAGGAAATATGAGGATTGACATAGCTTACCTATGTCTTTTGAAAAGTAACAACTTATTAACGAAAGGCATAGTATTTAGGAAATATGAGGATTAACAAAGCTTACCTATGTTTTTTGAAAAGTACCAACTTATTAACGAAAGGCATAGTATTTAGAAAATGTTCGGATTGAGATAGCTTACCTATGTCTTTTGAAAAGTACCAACTTACTAACGAAATGCATAATATTTAGGAAATATGAGGATTGACATAGCTTACCTATGTCTTTTGAAAAGTACCAACTTATTAACGAAAGGCATAGTATTTAGGAAATATGAGGAATGACATAGCTTAACTATGTCTTTTGAAAAGTACCAAGTTATTAACGAAAGGCATAATAATTAGAAAATGTTCGGATTGTCTAATTGATTGATTATTAAAGAAAGCATAGTATTTAGAAAATGTTCGGATTGACATAGCTTACCTATGTCTTTTGAAAAGTACCAACTTATTAACGAAAGGCATAGTAATTAGGAAATATGAGGAATGACATAGCTTACCTATGTCTCGGATTGACATAGCTTACCTATGTCTTTTGAAAAGTACCGACTTAATAACGAAAGGCATAATAATTAGAAAATGTTCGGATTTTGACTGATTGATTGATTATTAACGAAAGGCATAGTATTTATAAAACGTTCTGATTGACAGCTTACCTATGTCTTTTGAAAAGTACCAACTTATTAACGAAATGCATAATATTTAGGAAATATGAGGATTGACATAGCTTACCTATGTCTTTTGAAAAGTACCAACTTATTAACGAAAGGCATAGTATTTAGGAAATATGAGGATTAACATAGCTTACCTATGTTTTTTGAAAAGTACCAACTTATTAACAAAAGGCATAGTATTTAGAAAATGTTCGGATTGAGATAGCTTACCTATGTCTTTTGAAAAGTACCAACTTAATAACGAACGGCATAATATTTAGGAAATATGAGGATTGACATAGCTTACCTATGTCTTTTGAAAAGTACCAACTTATTAACGAAAGGCATAGTATTTATAAAACGTTCGGATTGACAGCTTACCTATGCCTTTTGAAAAGTACCAACTTATTAACGGAGGGCATAGTATTTAGGAAATATGAGGAATGACATAGCTTACCTATGTCTTTTGAAAAGTACCAACTTATTAACGAAAGGCATAGTATTTAGAAAATGTTCGGATTGACATAGCTTACCTACGTCTTTTGGAAAAGTACCAACTTACTAACGAACGGCATAATATTTAGGAAATATGAGGATTGACATAGCTTACCTATGACTTTTGAAAAGTACCAACTTATTAACGAAAGGCATAGTATTTATAAAACGTTCGGATTGACAGCTTACCTATGTCTTTTGAAAAGTTCCAACTTATTAACGAAAGGCATAGTATTCAGGAAATATGAGGAATAACATAGCTTACCTATGTTTTTTGAAAAGTACCAACTTATTAACGAAAGGCATAGTATTTAGAAAATGTTCGGATTGACATAGCTTACCTACGTCTTTTGGAAAAGTACCAACTTACTAACGAAAGGCATAATATTTAGGGAATATGAGGATTGACATAGCTTGCCTATGTCTTTTGAAAAGTACCAACTTATTAACGAAAGGCATAGTATTTAGGAAATATGAGGAATAACATAGCTTACCTATGTTTTTTGAAAAGTACCAACTTATTAACGAAAGGCATAGTATTTAGAAAATATTCGGATTGACATAGCTTACCTATGTCTTTTGAAAAGTACCAACTTATTAACGAAAGACATAGTATTTATAAAACGTTCGGATTGACACCTTACCTATGTCTTTTGAAAAGTACCAACTTATTAACGAAAGGCATAGTATTTAGGAAATATGAGGAATAACATAGCTTACCTATGTTTTTTGAAAAGTACCAACTTATTAACGAAAGGCATAGTATTTAGAAAATGTTCGGATTGACATAGCTTACCTATGTCTTTTAAAAAGTACCAACTTATTAACGAAAGGCATAGTATTTAGGAAATATGAGGAATGACATAGCTTACCTATGTCTTTTGAAAAGTACCAACTTAATAACGAACGGCATAATATTTAGGAAATATGAGGATTGAGATAGCTTACCTATGTCTTTTGAAAAGTACCAACTTACTAACGAAATGCATAATATTTAGGAAATATGAGGATTGACATAGCTTACCTATGTCTTTTGAAAAGTACCAACTTATTAACGAAAGGCATAGTATTTAGGAAATATGAGGAATGACATAGCTTAACTATGTCTTTTGAAAAGTACCAAGTTATTAACGAAAGGCATAGTATTTAGGAAATATGAGGAATGACATAGCTTACCTATGTCTTTTGAAAAGTACCAAGTTATTAACGAAAGGCATAATAAATAGAAAATGTTCGGATTGTCTAATTGATTGATTATTAAAGAAAGCATAGTATTTAGAAAATGTTCGGATTGACATAGCTTACCTATGTCTTTTGAAAAGTACCAACTTATTAACGAAAGGCATAGTAATTAGGAAATATGAGGAATGACATAGCTTACCTATGTCTCGGATTGACATAGCTTACCTATGTCTTTTGAAAAGTACCAACTTAATAACGAAAGGCATAATAATTAGAAAATGTTCGGATTGACTGATTGATTGATTATTAACGAAAGGCATAGTATTTATAAAACGTTCGGATTGACAGCTTACCTATGTCTTTTGAAAAGTACCAACTTATTAACGAAATGCATAATATTTAGGAAATATGAGGATTGACATAGCTTACCTATGTCTTTTGAAAAGTAACAACTTATTAACGAAAGGCATAGTATTTAGGAAATATGAGGATTAACAAAGCTTACCTATGTTTTTTGAAAAGTACCAACTTATTAACGAAAGGCATAGTATTTAGAAAATGTTCGGATTGAGATAGCTTACCTATGTCTTTTGAAAAGTACCAACTTACTAACGAAATGCATAATATTTAGGAAATATGAGGATTGACATAGCTTACCTATGTCTTTTGAAAAGTACCAACTTATTAACGAAAGGCATAGTATTTAGGAAATATGAGGAATGACATAGCTTAACTATGTCTTTTGAAAAGTACCAAGTTATTAACGAAAGGCATAATAATTAGAAAATGTTCGGATTGTCTAATTGATTGATTATTAAAGAAAGCATAGTATTTAGAAAATGTTCGGATTGACATAGCTTACCTATGTCTTTTGAAAAGTACCAACTTATTAACGAAAGGCATAGTAATTAGGAAATATGAGGAATGACATAGCTTACCTATGTCTCGGATTGACATAGCTTACCTATGTCTTTTGAAAAGTACCGACTTAATAACGAAAGGCATAATAATTAGAAAATGTTCGGATTTTGACTGATTGATTGATTATTAACGAAAGGCATAGTATTTATAAAACGTTCTGATTGACAGCTTACCTATGTCTTTTGAAAAGTACCAACTTATTAACGAAATGCATAATATTTAGGAAATATGAGGATTGACATAGCTTACCTATGTCTTTTGAAAAGTACCAACTTATTAACGAAAGGCATAGTATTTAGGAAATATGAGGATTAACATAGCTTACCTATGTTTTTTGAAAAGTACCAACTTATTAACAAAAGGCATAGTATTTAGAAAATGTTCGGATTGAGATAGCTTACCTATGTCTTTTGAAAAGTACCAACTTAATAACGAACGGCATAATATTTAGGAAATATGAGGATTGACATAGCTTACCTATGTCTTTTGAAAAGTACCAACTTATTAACGAAAGGCATAGTATTTATAAAACGTTCGGATTGACAGCTTACCTATGCCTTTTGAAAAGTACCAACTTATTAACGGAGGGCATAGTATTTAGGAAATATGAGGAATGACATAGCTTACCTATGTCTTTTGAAAAGTACCAACTTATTAACGAAAGGCATAGTATTTAGAAAATGTTCGGATTGACATAGCTTACCTACGTCTTTTGGAAAAGTACCAACTTACTAACGAACGGCATAATATTTAGGAAATATGAGGATTGACATAGCTTACCTATGACTTTTGAAAAGTACCAACTTATTAACGAAAGGCATAGTATTTATAAAACGTTCGGATTGACAGCTTACCTATGTCTTTTGAAAAGTTCCAACTTATTAACGAAAGGCATAGTATTCAGGAAATATGAGGAATAACATAGCTTACCTATGTTTTTTGAAAAGTACCAACTTATTAACGAAAGGCATAGTATTTAGAAAATGTTCGGATTGACATAGCTTACCTACGTCTTTTGGAAAAGTACCAACTTACTAACGAAAGGCATAATATTTAGGGAATATGAGGATTGACATAGCTTGCCTATGTCTTTTGAAAAGTACCAACTTATTAACGAAAGGCATAGTATTTAGGAAATATGAGGAATAACATAGCTTACCTATGTTTTTTGAAAAGTACCAACTTATTAACGAAAGGCATAGTATTTAGAAAATATTCGGATTGACATAGCTTACCTATGTCTTTTGAAAAGTACCAACTTATTAACGAAAGACATAGTATTTATAAAACGTTCGGATTGACACCTTACCTATGTCTTTTGAAAAGTACCAACTTATTAACGAAAGGCATAGTATTTAGGAAATATGAGGAATAACATAGCTTACCTATGTTTTTTGAAAAGTACCAACTTATTAACGAAAGGCATAGTATTTAGAAAATGTTCGGATTGACATAGCTTACCTATGTCTTTTAAAAAGTACCAACTTATTAAAGAAAGGCATAGTATTTAGGAAATATGAGGAATGACATAGCTTACCTATGTCTTTTGAAAAGTACCAACTTAATAACGAACGGCATAATATTTAGGAAATATGAGGATTGACATAGCTTACCTATGTCTTTTGAAAAGTACCAACTTATTAACGAAAGGCATAGTATTTATAAAACGTTCGGATTGACAGCTTACCTATGTCTTTTGAAAAGTACCAACTTATTAACGAAAGGCATAGTATTTAGGAAATATGAGGAATAACATAGCTTACCTATGTTTTTTGAAAAGTACCAACTTATTAACGAAAGGCATAGTATTTCGAAAATGTTCGGATTGACATAGCTTACCTATGTCTTTTGAAAAGTACCAACTTACCAACGAAATGCATAATATTTAGGAAATATGAGGATCGACATAGCTTACCTATGTCTTTTGAAAAGTACCAACTTATTAACGAAAGGCATAGTATTTAGAAAATGTTCGGATTGACATAGCTTACCTATGTCTTTTGAAAAGTACCAACTTACTAACGAAATGCATAATATTTAGGAAATATGAGGATCGACATAGCTTACCTATGTCTTTTGAAAAGTACCAACTTATTAACGAAAGGCATAGTATTTAGAAAACGTTCGGATTGACAGCTTACCTATGTCTTGTGAAAAGTACCTACTTGTTAACGAAAGGCATAGTATTTAGAAAACGTTCGGATTGACATAGCTTACCTATGTCTTTTGAAAAGTACCAACTTATTAACGAAAGGCATAGTATTTAGGAAATATAAGGAATGACATAGCTTACCTATGTCTTTTGAAAAGTAACAATTTATTAACGAAAGGCATAGTATTTAGAAAATGTTCGGATTGACATAGCTTACCTATGTCTTTTGAAAAGTACCAACTTATTAACGAAAGGCGTAGTATTTAGGAAATATGAGGAATGACATAGCTTACCCATGTCTCGGATTGACATGGCTTACTTATGTCTTTTGAAAAGTACCAACTTATTAACGAAAGGCATAATAATTAGAAAATGTTCGGATTGACTGATTGATTGATTATTAACGAAAGGCATAGTATTTAGAAAATGTTCGGATTGACATAGCTTACCTATGTCTTTTGAAAAGTACCAACCTATTAACGAAAGGCATAGTATTTAGGAAATATGAGGAATGACATAGCTTACCTATGTCTCGGATTGACATAGCTTACCTATGTCTTTTGAAAAGTACCAACTTATTAACGAAAGGCATAATAATTAGAAAATGTTCGGATTGACTGATTGATTGATTATTAACGAAAGGCATAGTATTTATAAAACGTTCGGATTGACAGCTTACCTATGTCTTTTGAAAAGTACCAACTTATAACGAAAGGCATAGTATTTAGGAAATATGAGGAATAACATAGCTTACCTATGTTTTTTGAAAAGTACCAACTTATTAACGAAAGGCATAGTATTTAGAAAATGTTCGGATTGACTGATTGATTGATTATTAACGAAAGGCATAGTATTTAGAAAATGTTCGGATTGACATAGCTTACCTATGTCTTTTGAAAAGTACCAATTGTAAAAAAGGGCTGGATAGTATTTAGAAAATATGAGGAACATTTGTAAAAGAAAGGCAGGATGATACTGAGATATGATGAGATAATGATGTCATATGATAGAAATTGAGAATTACTGTATACTCACACTTCTTTGGAGTAGACCAATTCTTTACGAAACCTAAAACAAAGAATTTATTAAAGAACGATTCTAAATAATTTAACTAAACTAATAATAATAATAATAATAATAATAATAAAAATCATGATTTCTAAAAAACAAAAACATTTACGATCAAAAAAAGAAAGGCATCAAGTTCGTATGTTTAAAATCAGCATTAAAAAATATTTTATGTATACAGGGTGTTCCCGTATAATATTATAATAAGTCTTTCCTATGACAAAATCTCCCAATCTCACCCCCTTCCAAGATATCTCGCTGAGTAAAATTGAGTTTTTATTCCTTTTTTCTCAAATTTAAGTAAAGATGGAAACTTTAAATTTTGTAAATTTCGTGCACTCTCAATTACTAACCACCGGTATTTTCGTAATTATTATTATAAAAATGGAGTTTATGAATGTTAAGACCTCAAGAAAACTTGACAACTATTTTTTGCACTCTTAAACTCCAACATATTTTCAATAATTGTCGAAATTTTTAAAAGTGTCGGTTAGGGAAAAAATTGAATAATCCTCTGTAATAGCAGCTGAAGGAACCAGGAGAAAATCTGTTTGGAGACTACCAAGGTGGTTTCAGAGTAGGAAGACCATAAATCCACTCTGAAGCAAGCACAAAGAATGGGATACGAATACGACACCAATATATGCAATTTTTATTGACTTCCAAAAGGCATATGACACTGTTAAGATTATGTACAACCTCAACATACCAAAAAAACTGATAAATATCACTAAAATGACTATCGAAAACACAAAATCGAAGATTAAAGTTAAACAAAAATTATTAATCACTCTTGAGACAAATGCTGGACTAAAACAAGGAGATCCTTTGTAAACTACTTTTAATATAATACTAGAATGAATATTGCGAATAAGAGATCGTAAAAACGGCAGAGATAGCGAGCTTGGGAGTTAAGTTTTTGAAAATGACAACCCTGGAAAGAAGAGAAATTTTTTAGTAGAATTAAATGGACCATAGATGAATGGAATTCGAACAAGTCCAAAGCTATTTCTACATAGGTTGTTACCTTATTAAAAAGGTCCTGTTAATCTCAGGGTGGGATTCGGCATAAAAAACCGATTCAGATGTAATGTTGGTTTATTATAATAAAATAAAATTGGTTATTATATGAATGTTCAGAAAACAATGCCTTGCCTACTAATTGTACGCCAAAAACTCCCTGAAGGATTTCCGCTGTACCACAGTATTTATGTGAAGTTAGCTTCCCACAAGTATTTTAGGTTATCAAAAAGGCATGCACAAAATTATAACTATAATGAAAAGTTTTACACTATCCAATCTTACCTTAGGGGTGGTTGGATACAGGATTATATTAAAGAACTACCCTTTGTATGCATATGCTGGTTTACAAACTCTAGTGATTGTGCTATTTGTTATTAAATAAATCTACAAGTTGTCCTCAACAGAGGGTAAAGACACCACGAAAAACTGTCCTGTTCCTGTTAAATTATAAGGAAGTGGAATTATCAACCCTTACTTTATTTAATATCAAATTTTTTTTCGAGATTGAGTTTTTTAAATAAAAATATTATTCAAAATCTCTATTGTCTTGAAACACTTTTTTTACTCTTGAAGTTTTTTCCTAGATTCAATAGATTCGGAGAAAAAAAATTTCTAAATTATTGCATCTAGGAAAAAACTTCAAGAGTAAAAAAAGTTTTTCAAGACAATAGAGATTTTAAATAATATTTTTATTTCACAAAACTCAATCTCGAAAAAAAATTTGATATTAAATAAAGTAAGGGTTGATAATTTCACTCCCTTATAATGTAACAGGAATGTTTAGAAAATACCGGAGGTTAGTAATTGCGAGTGCACGAAATTTACAAAATTTAAAGTTTCCATCTTTACTTGAATTTGAGAAAAAATAAATAAAAACTCAATTTCACTTATCCTCTTTCTAGGGGTGATATCTCGGAAGGGAGTGGAGTGAGGAAATTTTTTCATATGAAAGACCTATTATAATTTTATACGGGCAATCTCACCACCTGAATTTTTTCGCATAAATACAGAAACACCCTGTATGTAGTATAAAATATTAAAGAAAATTCTGCTATTTAAGATGAGTCATGGGGAACTGTACATACTCCTACCTCGTATTGATTCTCCTACGGGGTATGTCAAATATAAAATTTAAACTTGTATTTGGTTTTTGAAAACCTTTATCAAGATTTTAGAAAGTATACAAATAGATAATAAATAATAAGTTTTCCTTTAGATATACAGGTTGGACGGGTGGTACTAAATAAGCATACAATTCCAAAAGTTTATATGTTCCATAGTATGCATAGTATTGTCAATTTATCTGATTCTCAGAATATTATTTCGACAAAAAAATACAGTTTGATCTTTTTTAAATTAAAGAAATTAAAAAATAAACATTAAAAAAGAATTAGTTTATTTAAAATAAGAAAATTTGAGAATACACAAGAGTAGGTATAGGTAGCTTATATTTGAAAAAAGTATCTGTAGTAGATACTGTAGGTTTTTATTTTGAGTAAAAGTATAAGACACGTCTGAGAATTCGATAAAATGCAAATACTTATTAATTACTGAATACATATTATACAGGGCGATGTTTTTAATATTATTAAAAATAGCTTGTTTCTCTTGAAAATCGGTTTTAAAAATTAAGTAAACCAGTTGTAGTATTAAAAATATAACACGTATTAAGATTATTAGTTATTAAAAATTAAACATTTGTACAAAAATCAAGATATTTTTCTGATTCTATTTTGCTAAACTTTTATATGAATAAAATGAACTAATTTTTAAAGACCCTATATGTTAATAAACTGAATGGAAGCAGACACATGTTAATTGTCATTTAACATTTCCCATATGAGCCCCTATACGAGGTAGAAGTATATATAGTTTATCATGACTAACCACTTAGGTATATAAGACAACAATTTGTCAGCTAGGAATATATACCGGCTGGCTTTTTAGTATTTTAAATATTTTGGTATAAAAAAATAGTAAGAGAAAGCAAAAATGCAAATTTAAAATCTAATAAACAATTGTAAAATACTTCGTTCATATATTAAAAATCAATTGTTTATAGTGATAAAATTGTTCTTATGTGATTTAAAATATTTAAAAAAACAGTATTACCAATAGCTACCAGTAAATGAAATGAAAACTTACCGTGAATGTATCAGATTGTAATCCAAGTAATCCATATAGGCACTATTCACTACACTCCACGATACACGTTAATTTCGAACGACCGCGCACCGGTATACCGATATTTCCTATTCGAAAGTCAACACGCTACTGAATATAAATCGACAAAATTTATTCGTCAGTCACCCTGATCTGTGAGTCACCCCGTTAAACGAGTAAAGTTGTTTATCATATCTACGATTAATATTTATATATACCGGCCGTCCTAGAAGTGAATATAAAAGTATATTATTTTGAAAACCTTATTTATTAGTCTTTTTGAGTATTTTAATGAAAAAGTAAAAAGGTACACAAGAATATAAATAAAACTGTACGTCTCTTTTTAAGGATGTTCGAAGAATTTTCGGGGGTAATACCAATACCAATACCAATACCAATTGTATAATTCCACTAGTTCTTCGAACTCGTGGAATTATTAACAACAAGCTTTCATGGAAATTATCGGTAATTTTTAAGCACAAGCGGTATTTAGGGAGAATATTTGTCGAATAAAAATACAATTTAACTGTATATCTCCACTATATTGAATTTGTAATTTTTTTCGTCGCAAAATAGCATAAATTGTCTCCATACACTATTCTTACTCTTTTCCGTGTTTTTGGGTACACTTTTAATGCCATTTTTGTCAATTTCCCGTTCTGTTATATCTCCGAATCGATTCATAACCTCTAAAGCCCGGTTCTGACGGTGCAATTTATCAAGGCAATTTAGTTGTAGCAACTTCTCGCCGCAACACGTCTCCTTTCAAAGTTGCATGAGCGTTCACACCATGTTCATACTATTGTAGCAATTTCTTAGGGAAATACCATATTGTTGCCAATATTCAAAATAGTCTCCATATTTTTAACATTATAAGATAACCATAACCCAACTTTATAGATGATAGATTGAAATTTTCAAAACAGCGATTTATTGCTCAATTTTTCAACAATCCACAAGAGCAACAGTTTTTTTAGGAAAACAAAGAACCTAATAACATAATAACAGATAACCTCGTGCCTAACTGTCATTTCAGTTAGTCACACCAACAAAAGTTTTAGGTTTGCGTAAAAGAGTTACTAAAAAAGTTACCAAGTTGCTGCAACTTGTGGCATAAAATTAGAACCAGTTCTATTTTGGTGCAACTCGATTGCATTGATCAGTTGCATGGTAGGAACACCTAAACTGCATGCAATTGTGTCGCCGTGATCGAGTTGCAGAGTCGAAATTGCATCGACAGAACCGGGCTTAAGAAACTCTTCTTTGACGTTTCACGTTCATTATTTTAATGTTGTCAGTCAACGGTTGTCATGGCAACGTGGAATTATTGCTGGGTTGACATGGCAACGTGGAATTTCCGCTGTAATTTTTGAATTTCCATTTAATAATTTAGCATTCGTTGCATTGATACAACATGTATGAGTAAAATATTGAAGAAAATTTTTATTGTTAAATCATTTTTCAGGATACTTTTTGCATTGTCTAAAAAAAATAAATAGCCTGTAATCCTAATGAGCAGAACAGAGACCCCAAAAAGAGAGATGCATATATACTGCTCTGTAGCAAAATAGCGTCAGTCAAAATAGCGCAGATGGCACCATCATCAGCTTAAAATATCAGATCAGAGAGTAGTCGATCATTGCAATCAAAGAATGGAATTACGCGAAAGTAAACTCGTTGTGTTTGCTATGACCAGTTGTTCTCTGATCGTTTCTGACAGTTTCTGATTGCGGTTTGGACAGACCTAATGTATAACTCCCGATTTTAATACAAATTGTGTACGCCACTGTCTTACTCTTTCAATTTTTGTGAAAATATATTTGAACACTTTTTTTGTAAAGCTCCTAATAACCTCCATTTTTATTTTGTCGAGGGGGTGTGAATTCCAGGTTAATTTTGTATCCAAAATAATTCCCAGATACGAGACCTTCTGAGCTAGACCCAGTCGCACGTTGTGGTTGGAATGAAATGTCCGGTCTTTTAGAATATTATAGAAAACACAATTTTCGTTTCGACTCTCGTACATTTGTCTGTTGTGTTTCCGAACGAGAAAATGAAGGTAGTGTTATTTCATAATTCAACGTTCATATACAAACACATAAAAAATACGATTCAGTTTTATTGTCAACATTTCTTTATAAAGGAAACGTTCTATTTAGGTTAAGTATTTTGCCAGATCCGACAAACACAAAAATATTTCTCTGCAAAGATATGGATATTCTGATATAATTTATTATATGTACACCTACCGGGTTTCTGATTAAGTGAGGTAATCCGCTGTATCTCAGAAACTATTTATTGTACAGCTTAGAGAAAAAATATGTATTTCAAACTTGTAAAATAACTGGTAGGGGTGAGTGGGAAAGCTGACTCATTAAAACTGTTATAACTTTTGTTCCGCTTTATGGATTTCGACAAACTTAGAATCATTTGAGAGGAAATTCAATGACTAATAAAATATTCTATCATCATTTTATTCCAGTGGTTTTAACGGTCGTTAGGTGGCGGTTATTGAACAATAGAAACTGCTGATGTCTTTTCTACCACGCAGAGATTAAATATTTGCATCGAAAAATATGGAAAGCATTTCGAGCAGTATCTTTAGGTTACTTTTCTAGGTCAATGTAGTTTATTTTTGCTGTTTTTGTTACGTAATTAATTCTTGGTTATTGTTACAATGATACTGAGTTTGTCAAAATCCAATTTTCATATATACCTATTTTTTCTCGTATCTTCGCTTAGAAAGTAGATATTGAGATGTGGTGTTCACCATTTATTTAAAATTCTATCCTCTTTCAAGTAAATGATTAAAAAATATGGCATCGCATTTGAAGATTCGCAAAAAAAAGTTGAAAAGAAAACAATTTTATTGTTCAATTACCGCGACCGTTAAAACCACTGAAATAAAACGATGATAATATAATATTTTATTAGGCATTGAATACCCTTTCAAATGATTCTGATGATTAAGTGGAACAGTTTTATTGAGTCAGCTTTCTCACTCACTCCTACCAGTTATTTTACAAGATAGAGGAAAAAGTACTGGAACAGACTTACGTAAAATAATCTAATGATTACAAATATTTAAATTTTGTAGTACTATAACGGTACATTTATAATAGAAAAATGATGTTTTCTAGCGGTGGAGTAGGAAACTTGAAAATAATTTCCAGCAGTTTCTCGTATGCGAGTTTGTGATACATATTTTTTATTCTAAACTGTATGATAAATAGTTTCTGTGATACAGCGGATTACCTCTATTAATTAGACACCCGGTACAGAACTGGACTGAAGTGGGTTATTAAGTAAAGCAGAATCGCGGTTAATACCGCAAAACTCTAATGATGCGTGGTAAAAAGAATATTACAAGTTCATCAAATGAATGGAAGAGCAAAAGGTATAAGATATAAATGAACGAGTTGTACTTGCTTACCATCAGAAAATGTCGGAGCAGTACCAGGCGTCGACCATGTGGGTTATCTATTCGAAATTACAATGTTTATTGTACATAAACAAAGGAGGTGATATAAAATCATTTCTCAAAGTGCATGTATTCATGAAGGAAAGTAATAAAAATGACGTTGGCAAGGAGGCTCATGTATTCAATGAATATGATTTGCAGAAGTTTTTCACAGGTGACGGTATATTGTGATTGCGCGCAGCGGTCAAATACCCCCTAGGGGTACTGAAATTTTCCCTTAAGATGGATGTTGTGATTGCGCGCAACGGAAGGATTAAGGCAGGCGGACAAAAAAATTTTGAAAACTTATCTAACATTATAGGGTAGTTCGAATATTGAATTGATTACCAATTCTCTCAATTACCTCAAAATACGGTACTGTTAAGTTTTTAAAAATTATGTTAGTTGAATTAGTAGTTTTGTTGTTATTATTATTATTATTGGGTATTAACCAATTAACTAATTTCTTTGTTTATAAATTCTGTCGGGATATTATTGTTATTTAAAACTGCATTTTGCATACTTTGTAGACTTTTCTACACTAAAAATAGTAGTATTATTATCGAAGTGATTTTAGTTTTTTTCGCAGTTTTACCACTTTAAAGTGAAAATTCAGAATAAAGAAATAAAAAATACTTAAGTATTCGTTACTTGTCATATTAACAAAAATACATGCAAAAAGAGGTCTTGAAAAGTTGAAAAGTCACCGTTAATTCCTCTGTTGAAATTTTGTACCGAACACTTGTGAACAGAATGATCTTATGCACAATAAAACTATCTAAGTATCTAATTTTAAAATGTTGGATCGTATAATTTCATGTGATGTAATATTTTATACGTACTTACTTATATACGGAAGATACTTATACGTACTCATAGTTTATGTATTTTGAAGTGCAATAAATAATTATGATTATGATTATCTTCAATTATTTACGATTATATCTGAAAATAACTTTGTATTTATTTATCATAAGCACCTTTTTGAGATAATCCATTTTAACCAATAATGAACTATAATAGGATATTCAGTAGAAATACTGTGTGTCACACCAAATTGCATAATTAGAGAGCTGTCTATATCTGGAGCCCGACTTGATAGCACAACTGTCATTTTTCAGTGAAACTTAGTACACATTGTACAAATACTCGTAGTAATTTTTTGTTTTTTTCGTAATTGAAATATTAACTAAAAACGTCTATTGATCAGGTAACCTATCATTTTTTGTTACGAAAATTGTTGTAATACATTTTTTCGTCGACATTCATTAAAAATAACATCTTACGTACTAATTGATGGATGAAAAATCGAGTATTTTTGAAGGCAAGTATTTTTCCTACGGAAAGTGGCTTATATCAACAAGCGTGCGAAATACTTTCCACGCAGGAGCAGAAAGTAACTTTCCACACGCATGCGGATAATCTGCCAAATGCATAATTTCTATTAAGATTGACCACTGTCAAATATATAATTTCTTATTAGATTTAGCTATGTAATATCTAAATTTGAAGCGATCTATTTGGAAAGTGTAAGTTTTTTCATTTTCGTAATTAAAAAGAGTTTAGGACGCGGTCGAGGATCGAAGCCGCGTACCCTTCGTCAGTAGTCCGACGCTGTACCAACTAATACAATCAAACATTTATAATAAACGGAAAATGTAATCATCTTGATAGGTATTTATTGTAAATAAAAAGCAGGCTTTGACAAATTGTGGGAAGCGTCAAAAATTATTTTGAGTATATAGTGAATGTGAAGTGCATTAATTGTGAGGTCAGTTTATATACCTACCTGAAGTACGACCAGAGATCTAAGAAGGTCATAAATCACCCAGCACCTTAGTTATCAGCAGGCGGTCGAGTCTACGCAGAGTTGTACCTGCCCTAGCCATTAAATTTTGTTTTATAGCTTGAATATAATTGATAATTGTTTATGTATATATAATATATGATATATAACACAAAAACATTTATAAACATCACGATAATGAATGCGATTATAGTTCAGAAAGTTTATAATATTTAAGTTGCTTAGAATTAAATTTAACATACCCACATTTGTGAAGTTGCTGTTTTTTGCATATAAGTACATGTATATAAGTTAAAGGTATTTATAAACAAAATTACTACGATCAGTTTCACTTTCACTGTCGTCATCCAAATTGATAATTTTTTCTATATCCATATATGACTCTTCCACCCTTTTAATATGGGTAACACACTTGGTCCAGCTGCTATCAGGAATGTTCGCAGTTTCTGTTTGAATCAGAGCTACCTCAGGTTGGAAAACTATAATTTTTTTGGAGTGCTGACTTGTGCTGATGACATTTATGTTAAATTGGGTTAAACAGTGATAAGGAGGAAGTCTGAGCACCGTCACAAATCTCCACTTCTTAAGGCGCACAGATTCCATTATGATTTTTCTGCTACTAGTGAGTTTTTTAAATCTAAATCCGTTTTGTAAAAGAGACTTCCTTAAAGTCTCTTTGCAACACTGGATACCAGTTTCATTCTTTTTACGCCGTTGCAATAAAATATCTAATGTAGGCACAATTTTCTCTTTATAAAAGGCATATATTGTTCTTCGAATTATATATACATCACAGCCATCTAGTTTTTTTGAACCACCAGAGTCTTTTCGTTTCTTTCTTTTTTAAATAGGGTTATTTACTATTTTAAGCACTGTGGAAGAACCAGATACGAACGTGCATATGAAGAGTTTCTTAATAAAAGAAATGGAATTAAATATTCATTTCCAGAAAATGTCGTCGGACCGCCGACAGAAGCTTGCTTCTTATGCACAATGTAGTGACCATTCTGACCATTTTTCGTAAATTTTTGACCATTTTTCAAAAATTTTAACAATTTTTGACTACTTTTTCAAATTTTAACAATTATTGACTATTTTTGACAATTATTGATCATTTTTGACAATTTTTCAGAAATGTTGACCATTTTAGACCATTTTTCCAAATTTTGACAATTATTAACCATTTTTGGCAATTTTTGAGCATTTTTGACAAGTGCTGACAATTATTGACCATTTTTGACAATTTTTCAAAAATTTTGACAATTATTGACCATCTTTGACAGTTGTTTATAATTATTGACCATTTTTTTTAAATTTTGACAATTTTTGACCATTTTTCAAAATTTTAACAATTATTGACCATTTTTGACAATTATTGACCATTTTTGACAATTATTGACCATTTTTGACAATTTTCAAAAATTTTGACAATTATTGTAAATTTTTCAAAACATTTAACAATTTTTGATCATTTTTCAAAATTTCAACAATTATTGACTATTTTTGACCATTTTTTAAAATATTTAACAATTATTGACCATTTTTGACAATTTTTGAGCATTTTTGACAGGTGCTGACAATTATTGACCATTTTTGACAGTTTTTTATAATTATTGACCATTTATTAATATTTTAACAAGTAGGTATTGACCATTTTTGACAGTTTCTGACCATTATTGACCATTTTTGACATTTTTTCATAATTATTGACAATTTTTTGAAAATTTTAACTATTTTTCAAAATTTTAACAATTATTGACCATTTTTGAGAGTTTCTGAGAATTATTGACCATTTTTGATAACTTTCAAAAATTTTGACAATTATTGTAAATTTTTCAAAATATTTAACAATTTTTGATCATTTTTCAAAATTTCAACAATCATTGACTATTTTTGAACATTTTTTTAAATATTTAACAATTTTTGACAATGTTTGACCATTTTTGACAGATTCTGTCAATTATTGACCACTTTTGATAATTTTTCGAAAATTTTGACCATTTTTCAAATAATTTGACAATTTTTAACAATTATTGACCATTTTTGACAGTCTTTTATAATTATTGACCATTTTTTCAAAAATTTTGATAGTTTTTGACAATTATTGAACATTTTTCCAAATTTTTGTCAATTTTTGGAAATAGTTGGCAATAATTAAACATTTTTTCAAAATTTTGACAGTTTTTGACCATATTTCAAAATGTTTGACAATTTTTCAAAAATTTTAACATATAGAGGCGTGTCGCTGTGTAGCCTACGAAAGAGAGAAGAAGAAGGCGGCTGAGGAAGAGAGGGGAGAGAGCTAGCGCAGTGGGCGGCCGAGAAAGAGACGAAGAATGAGTCATCACGCGACGAAAGCTTTTTCGTAAAATCACATGTTTCACGAGTTCACGAGCCTTCCCAAAAGTCCTATGTCGTGCAATAAGAAGCAAGCTTCAATTTAAATTTCATTGGATTAGTGGATTATTTAGAAATCTGGCAACACTGTTGCGTGACGAACGCTTTTTCGTAACATTACACGTTTCACGGGTTCACTAGCCTTCCCAAAAGTCCTAAGTCGTGCAATAAGAAGCAACCTTCAAAAATGATGGATATAAACCAAAGAAGTCAAACGTTTTAAGCACCCACCAAATTAACGAATTCATGATAAGTGCTCCTGACGATCAGTTTCTGTTAACTAAGGTGAGTTGGAAACAATTTCTTTCCTAGGTGTTTTACTAAGAGGCACTTGTTAATTTTTAGGTTGTTTTAATTTTAGGAATTTCGGGAGCATGTCGCAAACAAGAATTAGTGAGAATTACTGTGGATGATATAGAAGATCTAGACTCTACTGCTGTAATTGAGATTAATAATACAAAAAACAAGATTGACAGAAAGTTCAATATTAGAGATTTATTTTATCAGAAATACAAAGAATATGCAGAATTAAGACCTGCAGCACATGAAAAGAGATATTTTCTCAACTACAAAAATAAAAAATGCACCCAGCAAGAAGTAGGTATAAACAATATAGGTTCTGAACCTAGTTCAATTGCAAAAATTTTTAAACTTGATTATCCAGAAACATATAGGTACCAGTTATTGTTTCCGAAGATCATTAGCTATAATTCTCGTTGATGCAGGAGGAGATATTACCACTCTTAAGAGACACGGAGGATAGAGGTCATCTGCTATCGCTGAGGTGTACCTATATCAATGCCTCAACCACAAACAGGATGAAAGTTGCATCTAAAATTATATGTGCAGTGCGAGCAACATCTGAAGAAACTATTCAGTCACCAATAAATCCAAAACCATCAACGTCAAACACTATTACAAGCAATAGATTTTCTCATAACATCCAAGAAAATATAGAATCTAATTTTTCACACACACCACTACAATTTACAAACTGCAGCAATAACAATTTAATTAATTTAATTACAGCATAAAAAATAAAAATCTTACTGCAACCAATGATATAAGAGATCTTGGTGTTAGGTTTGATTCTAAATTGACATTTAAACAATACATATTAGAAATTACATCTAAGGCAAATAAAACGATGGGCTTTATTATCAGAACATCTAGACATTTTTCAGCAGAGGTCCTAAAATTTTTATATTGTTCATTAGTTCGTAGCATCTTGGAGTATAATTCAGTAGTTTGGTCTCCACATTTTAACAATGACACACATTTAATAAAAAGGGTCCAAAATAGATTTTTAAGACCGGCTGCCTTTAGATTGGGAATTCAGGTAAATAATTTTCACATCAATGAGATGCTAACTCGTTTAAATCTTCAGTCCTTGAAAAATTGGAGAATAGAACTTGATTTGTGTTGTTTACACAAAATACTTAGTAGTCACATTAATTGTCCTGACTTGCTGGATTTGATAGAATTTAACGTAAATGACAGAAGAACCCGTAACACTGAATTGTTTCATATTCCATTTCACCAGACAAACGATGGCAGGAATAAACCTATAACTAGACTGTTGAGAACTGCCAACAGCTATCAACATAATCTCGATATTTCCGGCTCAACGTTTTCACGATTTAAAGGTAAAGTCAGGTGCATTAACTTTACATAAGTGTTCATCTTTGATTTTGTTATAAATCTTTTTAGATATAAATTTCTTCACCTTGTAAAATGTTTTTTAATCTTATATTATGTTTTTCATAGGTTTCAAGTATATTTATGTTACTCTATATTCAATTATGAATGTTAAGAATATTATTATTATATTATATTATAAATTGGTTTATCCGTTAAATAAATAAATAAATATATAAATTTTACTTTTAATTCCTAAAATAATGCAACTAATTAATAATTGTAATAACCTACCTATACTTACTTTAATTTTTGTTACTAACAATAGTTATTTTTACTTTTTGAAATAAACTATGTTGACTTTAATTGTAACATTTTGTGTACCTTCTAATATGTCAGATGATGATTATACATTATCTGGTGAAATTATCACGTGGTCGTTTACCTAACAAGTGCGGAAAAGTCACTCTTTGAACACTAAAATGAGTGCGGAAAAGTCACTCTTTCAACACTAAAATAGGTGCGGAAAAGTGGACTGCACGCTGGTAGAAAATAGTATTATTTTATATGGAGGAAAAGTAATACTTTTCCTCCAAATAAAATATGCTGTTTTTTCTTCAAATGTCGACAAATTAATGCAAAAACGCCTCTTTTTGATAGTAATAATTTTTAAAGATAATTGGGTTCGCAAGGCGGTTTAGACCGGTGTCGGTGAGTAGGCACAGGTTGTTGCTAAAGTAATGTAACATAAAGCTGTCAGTGGACACTGTCAATAATATTAATTTATTTTTTACAATTATTGCGTCTCCGGTTGCGTTTTAATTCCGAATTGATAAGCAGTTTTATCGAGTAAGTTCACTTTAATAATAACCAATTAGTTCCTAAATTAGTGATTTATAGAAATGCAGTGAACACCGCCGGAAATTATGATTTATGATTTGTTGACGCTTGTTTTCTTGTTTCTATCTATGTTGCTATGACAACACTTTTCCCTCCGCCGGCGGGAAAGTGAAAACTAAAACTCCGGCAGAGGAAAAGTGAAACTTTACGGTCGCCTACACAGTCGAAAAATGACAGATTTACTGACGTTTGAAGAAAAAAATATTATAACGAAATCCGCTAGATTTTAAGTGTGAATAAGACCGTGGTGTGAATATTAGTGTTCATAATAATCAAGAATGGATATTGATAGCGATGTGGAATCAGTAACACTCCTCCTCTTTTCTAGAACTTTTGTGTTCTCTATTTTCATTACCGGCCACTTTCAAGACAATATAACTTTTTTATCTTGTTATTCACGATAAAAAAAACAATTGTGTTCAAATTTTCTCCGAATTTAAGATTAATCTGAGATTTTCAAACTTTATCTCCATCTAGGGATAAAGAAAAATCTGGTAGATTTAAATATATTTTCAGTAGATATTATTCATATACATATAATTCACCTAATTGTAGAAAACTGTTTATGATGGTAACTTTAAAAATAAAACATTTATAAATACAGGAATCGAACATACTCCTTCCTAGTATTAAGGCTCCTATTGGAAATATCAACTGACCATCCTACTGGATCTTTCCAATGGTCCCATCTTCTTGTTTTTTCGGTTCAAGCTATTTCTTTAAATATTATATTGTTGCTGGTATTTCAACCCCTTTCTTTGGTACTTCAGCCCTTGTATTTGGCTTCATCTTCTATTTCGTTTCATCCCACTCCAGTGTTCCTTGAAATCATCAAAAATATAAATATTTTTCAGTCATCTAGCACCACAATAGTTATTTGAGTATTTAGAGCGTAAAGTAACAGATTGCCGGTTGAGAAAGAATGCAATCTTTTGAAAGCGGCAATTTTACTTTACGCTAGAAAAACACACATAATTTTTTCTACAGTCGCCCTTTTAATAATTAAAACAGTTTTTTATATTATCTTAGGTTATAATAGGAGTGGATTATGATTTAAGATAGTACTATTATTTATTAATGTTAAATATGAAAGTACAATTGTTACAATTATTTATTGCAATTTTTGATTCAGAAGAAATTTCTTCCATTACCTATTTCAATTTGCGTATTTGAATGCTTTCTCTTTATGGCGTTAAAAAGATCTACTGAATTGTTCAGACTTGTCAGAATCTGCAGAGCGTTTATACTTCCCTCCCCTGTCGACATTTGATTCGCTGTCCCTCTAGGTAGAGGCGTGCCCGAGATATGAACAACAACAATGACTTTTGAAATTCACCTTTTAATTTCTTTTAAATTGTTATAAAAATTATTATAATGTTGTGAGAAATTAAAAATTCCGATTAAAATGGTTGATAAAGTAGATAGTATAGTATTATCTGGTAACTTGACGTTCATTTATTGTTTTTCGTCGTCATGGCTAATCCCACCAAATTTGATGAAATAAGTGAGCGAAAAAGATTCCTTTTTTGCGCTATAGCGTAAAGTAACAGTCCTCGGCATTTGTCAACTTCACGATTTCATTTGAATATAGTAATTAGTCATTTACGCGCGACTGTAGGAAAAAAAGTTTTTGTTTGGAACTAAAAAGTCCTAGATCCGCCATTGACTTAATTGCACCAGTAAATCACCTCATATAAATTTCAATACGAATTATTTTATTTTCTCTCGTTCTCCAAAACAGTTTTTTTGAATATTGTTTGTATTGGAGAGCATCGTTATTTTTAGTATAATAAAAAGTTTTATTTCTGCTATAAATATCTCGTCTACACCTGAAAAACTAATCAACGTACAAAAACGATCATTAAAATGAAAAACTGTCAACAACAATCTCCACTTATCTAAATTTAACTGTGTTATATTTCACCAATAACGCAAGACTAAAGACCTTCGAGGATTTTTAAATTTTATTAATTTCGGCGGCTTTTAAAAGTTTTATATATATTCAACTATTCAAATCGATCTATAAAATGTTATAAATATAATTATTTTTAGACAATGCGCAATATTTTTTATCGAAAAACTTATCTCAGATGCTTAAGAAATAAATCATTATTACATCCATTGATTATATTTATGAATTGATATTCATTTGTTTGGCCCGCTATGTAGCCTAGATGAATCTCAATAATATTACGCATAGTTTCAAAACTTATGCATCACCTAAAATCTCCGTTATTATTATAAATTGTACCAAACTACTTTTGTAGATCAATTATATAATGAACATTATTCAGTTGGCAGATACTTTTTGTATTAGAACAGATGTAGTTTTTTTTTAATAAACAAATTAGGAAAATGAAAATTTTATTCCTTTTGAAAATTAATTTTACACTGTTAATACAGCGTACTTCCACCATGGGCGTCAATGCAAGCCTGCATACGAGCTCTGATACTGCTAACAAGGCGATCAATTGCTTCCTATGGCAGATTCTTCAGTTCTTCTCTTGCAGCAGCTGCTAGTTTCTGGTGCATTCTGGGAGGATTTCTACGAGCGTGAACAGCTCTGGAGAGCATGTCCCAGGCATGTTCAATTGGGCTCATGTCTGGCGATATCGCAGGCCACTTCAAATGTCGAATTCCTTGTGACTCAAGATAGTCATTAACTGCTCGAGTCCTATGTGGGCGGGCATTGTCATCCATAAATACAAAATCTTCACCCAGAGCTTCTCGCCACAGTCTCACATGAGGTTCTAAAACCTGTGTGATGTACCTTTGTCCTGTTATAGACCCGTCAATGAGCACCAATTCCGTACGATCACCTGCCATAATGCATGCCCAAAACATAGCACTGCCACCAGCGAAAGAAAGTGTGGGGCGGACATGGGCTAATCGTGCAGCACTTGTTGGCTCTCGCCAAACACGAATTAGCCGGCTATAACTATTCACAGATTCGGGTAACATTTGAGATAAGCACAGAATTCCAAAACTGTATAGGGAGCTCTATGTGTTCTTGAGACCACTGGAGGCGGTGCAAAACATATCGATGTTGTAGCTGGAGGACTCTAATTTTTACGACGACACCTGAAGAAAATATTCGTCTTCTGATTGTAGCCAACGATATTCTGACTCCTGTAGCGTGTCTGAACTCTTTTTGGAGGGCTGGTATAGACATAGAGGGATTTCTCCGAATGGAAATCCTTATGAATCTATTCTGCTGCTCATTGGTAACTCGTGGTCTACCAGAGCAATGCTTATCTTGGACTGAATTGGTCTCCAAAAACCTATTTCATATTCGGGAAACGTCACTCTGACAAACACCCACTCTGTCCGCCACGAACCGCTGTGAGTGGCCTTCTTCAACTAAAACAATAATTCTGACACGATCCAGCTCAGAAATTAAACGATGATTCATTATTAATCACGTTTTTTCAAATTTTAACAGGAATAAATTTCTGTGTAAATGACACCAAAGTGAAAACATCACAACTAATTGGGTATACAAATTTTTTTTACAAAAGAAAATATTATCTTTTACATGAAAAAGACTTAATAAACAAGTGATAAGAATACGGATTTATTATTTATGTTTTTATTTTGACCAAATATTTTATGGCTGTTGTGCTCAACTATATATACAGGCTGTTTCACATCGAGCTTACACTATCTATATATTGGAGACTACTCACACGATTTCTATAACAATTGGCATAGATGGAGAACAAGTTTTGGCGAATTTATGGAAAATATTTTGACATGCATTCTATAATATTTCAAAAAGTATATATACAGTATGTCTGAAAAAGTTGGCAACATATGGGAAACTTTTTTATTGTAAGTTTTACGAAAATAAGTTATGCTTTATGAAAATCTTTGCTTTCGAAAATAATAAAACAAATGTATGGTGTGGAATATTTAAGGATAGAATAGTTGGACCCTTTTTTTCAGGAATACTATGAATTCTGATCGTTACTTAGAATTTTTGAATGAAAAAATCTCCGATTTTATTGATAACCTACCAATAATAGAAAGACAACGCATATGGTACCAGCATGATGGGGCACCATGTCATAGTACCTACCAGAAATGTTCGAGAATATCTACTGCAAACTTTTAATGGAGTATTAGGAAGATTTGTGGAATTTGTTTGGCCTGCAAGATCTCCATACCTGAACCCACTAGACTTCTTTTTGTGGGGATACCTAAAGCAGAAAGTGCACCTTAAAAGACCATTCGACAATATTGATCATTTGGAAAGAACAATTCAGGAAGCATTTGACGATATTACTTCGGCTGTTATTAGAAATGTAATAAAAGCATTTTCTAAAAGAACAATTAAATGCTTAGAAAGAAACGGTGGACAAGTTGAGATGCATATTTAGTGATGAAAAAGTTAAAACGGATTTTTCTTGTTCATGCACATAAAGTTTGAAGTTACGTTTTTGAAATAAATTATTCTAATTATTACGTATTTGTCTATTTGAGACAATTCAATTTTGCAATGAGATAATGAGTAAAGTAATCAGTAATTGCACTTAAACGTAATTTTTAATTCTGATCGTCACCTTAAAATTACATTCAATATTTTGAGAACAACTATTTGTAAAAATAACATAATTTTTTTAAGTAGTATGATCTAATTGCATATTAAAACATAGTTTTCTATTTCGAACAACTTTTCATAATTAAAGTTTTCGATATTGTAAAAAATAAAGGTACTTTTATCAAATTCATATTTTTTAACAAACCTGGTATACTATTTAAAAAATTGACATCTGACATTTGCGTTTTACTTTATAGGCCATGCAGAACTTTTTATAAAGAATAACTTTACAAATAAGAAAGTTTCTCATATGTTGCCAACTTCTTCAGACATACTGTATATATAAAATAGATGTATATACATTGTATGTATGTGTAGGTATACATGTGTTATCTTCACCATGTATGTTAATTATAGTCAATATGTTAAACCAACTCACAGGTTCTGCCTAAGTGGGTATACTTTTATTCGGAATCGTCTGTGTACTTCATTATTGTATATGTAAATATGTGTTAATAGGTTCTTAAATAAAAATTATTAATTATTATTATATATTATTATATTATTAATACATATCACTTCCGGTTATACCGAAAGTGAACGACAACTATGCTATTTTAAATGTAACACCCTGTATAGTATTAACTTTTCAGATTCTACATTAAATTTTAATGTCATTTTGTGTTGAATACCCTATATCTAAAATTTATACTTATGGATAAATTAATTTTTTTAATAAAAATTTGACAGGTGCAGATCTTCATATTGAAAATTTTGTGTGAACATCCCCAATACCAAATAAAAAACATCTTGTCGGGTTGATTCGTAGGACGAACAAGATAATTGGTGACATGTCGAAAACTTCTTTTTTGAATACAGGGTTCGTAAAAAAGTGATGAAATGTTCAACTTCACAAATGTCAAATATCTCAATGTTTTTGAATGAAACAACCATATTTTTATTCTTTTACTCAAATCTAAGGCCGAAATTAAGGGCTTGAACCTCCAACATTTGGTAAGCCTTTTTATCACACGTTTGTTTGTTGCACGCCTGATCATTGCTGCAGGGAGAGAATTGAATGCATTGCGAACTCTACGTTCACTATCTTCTTTTGTTGTTAGATGATGGGAATATACCTCGTTTTTTATGTAGCCCCATATGAGAAGGAGCTCCTTCGTGCAGGAAAAATATTTTTCTAAATTCATGCTGTGGGAAGCGATCTAAATAATTCGTTTTTATTTCTCTTAATATATCTTTGACCTAAGAAAGTAATTTGAAGAAAATTTAAAAAAATTAAAATTATATTACCACAATTTCTGATCGTTTAAGTTTCAGTTTCGGGTCTCGGTTTCAGTAGTCTCCAATATATAGATAGTGTAAGCTCGTCGTGAAACAGCCTGTGTATCGTGAAAAAATTTGGATGTAGATCAATGAAGAATACTTTATTTTTAAATTCATTAATTTATATTTACAAAATGGTGAAGCGTTGTGTAGTATGCAAAAAAAGGTATAAGTGCTGTTCACAATACATCGTTTCACAGGTGAGCAACGATTCTACAGTTCTGAAATATCGTATCATTTGATATATAAGTACTATCTACCCATTCTAATGAGTAACACTCATATTATTTTCAAATATTTTCATTCAAGCTGCATATCTTTATCTGGCTTACCTGGAAATTAATTATTACGTCTCCGTTCAAACATTTCATGTTTATCGACTGTGGGTCGTAAAAAAAATTTTAATTGAATAAACGATAAAACCGATTTTGAGAAAGTTGTGTAAAATCGGTGAGGTGGTACAGGATTAAAGTGGGTACCTACTTCCAAAAATAAGTTAACACTTTTTAAAAAACAGATGTTCCTCAAATGTGTATGAAAGGGAAGGTAACGATTAGTACCTAAGTTATTTTAAGATAAGTGTTTTTTTTTTTTCGGGCCGTGATGGGAAACTCATGTTCGAATGGGTCCAGGACCCAAACAGTGTTGGACTCATCCCCAAGGAGATGCCTACCAACCAAACCCACCTCAAACTCGCCGTTACCCCCGCCTCGGAATCACTACCCTAGCATACTTCGAGACGGGCGGCGGTCCCTCGCACACTCTCCGCTCACATCGTCGTCTTCTCCCTAACTTCCACTCCTACCTCTCATGCCATATCGAGTCGTTCTCTCCCCCTGACCATGCTCTCTACTACGCCACTTACCTCCATCCATTCCTCCTCCCCCCTCAACATTATCTCCACCATATTCTCCCAATACACCGCCTCCCCTAGTTTCGTCTCCAACTTCTTCAGCACTTCCTCGTTCCTCCAGCATCTGAACACATGCCCCACATCATCCTCCACTCCACACCTCTCGCACACTCCAGTCTCTCTTTTTCCAATCTTGTGGAGGTACCCTACTCTCGACCCATGTCCAGTGAACACCTGTGTCAAGAAGTAGTAGATAAGTGGTTACAGTTGTTTAAGTCACGCTATTTTTATAATATTTAAAACGGAGAAATCTCAACTCAAGTGTCTTGATAAAGCATCGCTTTATAATTGGAAAAAACACCGTTCAAGCAAAGCAATAGTTTGACAAGAAGAGTAGACGGGTTGAAACTCCATTATTTGGTCAAAATTGAATAGATGAGGCTTTTACTTGATGAAGATCCATACTAATGATGAAATAAAACAATTTAATTTGTTTAAATCTCCATTTTATTTTGAACTGATGTTGCATAGTTCAAAATTAGTTTATACAGAGATAATCTGTAATTTGTTGTGATTTTTTATAAGTCAACAATATCGATTATAATTAGCAAAGTCAGTTCTTTTCGAGAAATCGTTAAATATGGTTTATTTAACTGAAATGGATAAGATTGAAATTTTTCAAACGATTGATAATGGAGATAAAGTAAGAATACAAACGGAATTTACTCATCTATTTAGAGAAAAATATCACCGACCTGGGGTAGAGGTGTATAAGAGTACGCAGGAGTATAAGAGTACGCACGCTTATTTTTAAAATATACCGCCACCTATTAAATAGTCTAAGCAGTCAGTTATATTCCAAATAGCATGCGATAATAAAGGCAAAAGTGGAAATCTACATTAATGGCACACCTGTTATAACAATGGCCGATAATGTTTACGCGGGTTGACGATCTAGTTGCTGGTGCTTGGTTTCCAGTGTTTTGCTAGGTGAGTACCGGCGCTTTAGAGTAGTGAACGTTCTTGTATGACTTTTTATAATATTGTTGTTATTCCTATACTTAGGTAAGGATTAAACAGAAACATACAATTTTAGAAGATATTAACTAAAATCGAAAATGTTTCACATATGCACAGGAGTACGCAGTGTGAAAAGCATAAGAGTACGCAGGGTGTGCTCTTATACTTCGTAGTGCGTACTCTCATGCGAAAGATTGCTGTAGTGAATTTAGTATAGAAATCGGAGTTTTTTTTTTAGATTACTAAATTCCGAATGTGAGCCGTTATAAAAGAAAAAGCGAGCGAAAGCTAGTGTTTACCGAAGGAAATTTATAGACAGGAGTTTTTAGTAAAATAAGTATAGCTAGAGAAATGGGGATAAATGAAGCAACACTAGGAAAACGGTTAAAAAGTGGAACCGTCCCAAGCTCTTTAGGACGATTTAAAACAGATTTTCCTGCAGATATGGAAGCTGATTTAGCACAACAAGTACGTGACCTGGTTGTACGTTTTTATGGTATATAACTAAGAAAGATCTGCAAATCGCGGCTTACAAGTTTGCTGAAGCAAACATAATTCAGCTCAGGTTTAACAACGTCAAAGAAATGGCAGGCGAGTCGTGCATGAAAGGGTTTTATCAACGACACAAATTAACACTTCGACAGCCAGAGAAATAATCAAAGGGTCGAATAATGGGTTTCAATAAAGTTCAAGTAGATCGGTTTTTTTTAAATCTCGAGACTCTTTATGAAAAAAGAAAATACCCAGCAAACTTCATTTACAGTATGGACGAAACAGGTATATCGACAGTGCCTAATAAACGACCGAAGGTTTTATCTAGCAAAGGAAAAAACTGGTCGGAGAAGTAGCTAGCACAGACCGGGGACAGCTCGTCACAGCTGTATATTGCTTTAGCACCACAGGGACATATATCCCTCCAGTTATGATATTTCCCAGAAAAAGGATGAAGGATGAGCTCTTTTTAAATGCACCTACATACACACACATACATGCAAAATGATATCGGAGTCTGCGTTTATTAACAAATATTCATTTTTCCAAAGGTTTTCAAGAACTACAGCAAGCCTATTGCAGAAAATCCAATACTTTTGGTCCTTGACAACCATTCCTCACACCGTTATTTAGAAGCCATCGAGTTCTGCAGGAAAAATCACATAGATTTACTCTCCTTAGCACCTCAAGCAAGCCACAGAATGCAACCGCTGTATATTGGTTTCTCTGGCCCATTAAAGTGTGCTTACAGTAGAAATTGTGATAAATGGATGGTAAATAACCCGGAAAAAGTAATAACACAGATGCAAGTTGACGGACTGTTTTACTATGCTTACTCCAGCGTTTCCAATATTGAAAAATCAGAGAACTCATTCAGAGCTTCCAGAATCTATTCCTACAATCCAGATCACGATGATGACTTTGCGCCTTCCTGTGTGACAGGCGCACCCATTAATACAAAGAATGTCCAGCCCGATGAAGAAATTGCAGGAGAAAGAGAAGAGCATGAATCCTCTACCGTGGGAGAAGTGGAAGAGCCCGAATCCTCTACCTTGGGAGAAATGGACGAGGCAGAATCCTCTAAGAGTATTCCACTACAAGCAACACCACCACCGCTAGATATTGTCAATATCTTGATATAGTATGTGAAAATGGGAAACTTATATCAAATAATTTACAAAATGTTGAAGAAGAGTCTTCAAATCGGTCAGAACCTGCTTCAGAAGTTTTACTTTTGCCGCAAATAAGAAAAAAACCAATTCGTTGCAAATGCTGATCTCAAAAGTCTGAAATACAGTCTAGTACTCCTTTCAAGGATGAGCTTGAAGAACTAGCTGAGATAAAGAGAGGTAAAGAAGAGAAGAAAGTTAGAGCAGCAAAAAGAAAACTAGTTGTCAGTGGCACAAAACGTCAGAAACTGAAGAAGTTGCAAAAGATGGAAAATAAATGTGACGAAAAGGATGTACGTGGTCCAGGATGTGGAGACATGTACTCAGAATCTTTTGAAGATGAAGACTGGATTATGCGTTCTTTTTGTAACAGTTGGTGGCATGAATCTTGGATATACTAGGAGACTTTTTTTGCTTTAACTGTTCATAGTGACTATATTTAGTATTTTTCGCAAGTTTGTTTTTTAATGTTTTTTTAATGTTTTGAGTTTTTATTGATAACATTAAACTTTTTTAAATGAAATCACCTAAATATGGTTTTACTTCTAACTCTTTTTTATGTCAAGATGGGGTGCGTACTCTTAAGCGCCAGGATGCGTACTAGATAGTTTTTTCTAATTCAGTTTGCACTTTTAAGCATTGTATTAACTAAATTGTGTTATTTTTGTGAATTTAACTAATTGTTATGATATAAAAATTGAAGCTGCGTAAAATAGTTGGAACCTTTGAGATACAAAAAGGACTACGTTGCATAAATGTTTGTTTTCATGAAGAAGCTACAGTTCAACAAAAAACTCAACTTTTTGATGATTCAGAGCTCTGCTAAAGCGCTAGAAAAAAGTTTTCGAATGCTATATGTGACAGAGTCAAATAGTCAGTCAGTTGAGAGTACAGCAGTAGACGACTGCCGTTTAAAGTGACCAAAAATACAAAAGTCGGGGAAGGTTATGGCACCTGTATGTACATTAGGTTAGATCATCGATTCCAGCGCCCCCCTTTTATATAATGGTTAATTATGCTAATCTTATATGTCTGTCTATTATCTATTAATAATCACTAATTCAAAAATTCCTTCTCTCTCTCTCTCCAATCGTGCTACTCGTTGTCGTGGCTGAGGATCGTGATTATTAATTATTTAAAAATTCAAAAACATGTTGTAATGAAATCATTTAATTCAGACAAAGACCATACAAAGTGATATTAACAAAATTATAACTTAACCAACAAATGCAAATAATATACAAAGCTGGAGCACCCCGCCCTGGTGCAAAGGCAAAGATATATATATAATTTATATTTTTGTACTCATAATAATTCTTCAGCTGAATTAGTTTATATGAATAAATCTGATTTTATATGTTTGTAATCATTTCTTTTTTTAATACGTTAAGCCATGTCCACACCAAAGAAACATAGAGGAACATTTTGTTGCTGCTTGCCGCAACCTGGAAACAGAAACAACAGCAAAAGTTCCGTAAACAATCTGTCCACATCAAGGTAACTCAATCTTGTGAAGGATTCGTTGTCTTGCTGCAACAGGAAACTTTTTGTCTACACGAGAGCAGCGTGGGTTGTAAACAATGTGGTGCGATGAAGATTTACAGGCAGCAGCAGAACCTATGTGCAGAAATTGTGAACTCGATGATGAAACATCTACTCACATACTGCTTCTGTGAGGACATACAAGAACTTAGACGGAAGCACTTTGGAGAGGAATTTATACAACCATCACAACTACTGAAAATCCCTCCAGTCAAACTAGTGGCCTTTATAGAAGACACGAAGCTTCTGGAATGGAAGTAGATAACATGGGAAATGGTACAAAGATTCAGTTCAAGTGTCTGGGCTGATGAGCACAACCCAAATATATGAATGAATGAATGAATCAAGGCAGCAGCAGCTGGAATTGTAATTATTTTACAAAAACAGAAAGAACGGGTCCGTAAATGTTGGACTAGACCAAGTATTTTAGACAGGAAGGCACATGGTGTCATACGTGGATTCCACAAACACTCGGCACTCCGGTATAATTCTATTCAACATATTATATTTCCTGTTGTCCATGTTTTTTATTACCTAATGTTTTTATTATTAATAACAAGTAATAAAATCAACATAAGGACTATTTACAAACATCAGTTCCGTATTAGTGCCGTCTCAGTTCTAGATGAGGAAGAGGAAGAAAATCAAATAAAGAAACTAAAATGGGTACATAAAGCTTGGATGAAACGAGGAAGTGAAGGAGAATTTATAACTCCATATAAGGAGTGCGGCTAAAAAAATTATGTGTTTCGAGCGGAAAGAAAAATTGCTGCTTTAACCGGAAATCCCTCATTTTGCGTTCTAAATAAACAAATAACTATTTTCAAAGAATTATTACAGTTTCCTGTAAAATTGTCGTATTTAGTGAAGCGCGTTACCAACAGATATCGAAGAATAAATATATATTATTCAACGCTTTACAACTAAGTTATGAAAAATGTTATGTTATCGCCCGAGAGTTAATCCCGGACTGACTATATCTCTAACATCACCACCAATACATATCTTCCAGTAACGGAGATGTAAAAGTTGTGATAATAGCGACATCTTCACCTCCAAACCACAAACCAAAATTTTACAACATAATACATATAACATATACCGCGAAGCCTCGCCCGGTAATCCCCCACAAACACTTCATTTTTCGTCCTTATAACATAATATAGGTGGTCAGAAAAATTAATACCAGTAATTCTTTTAAGACTATTTTTGTATTCTCACTATGATTTTTTTTGGTATAAAAATGCAGCAGCCCCACCAATGACTCTATTGTATGGTGTCATCGACCAGGATTCCCTAACGGAATCCTTTTTATACTACGCGGTTTCCATTCGACGAGGCCGCGGCGCCAGATATCCTTGGCGTCCCTTTTAATGTCCAGACGCATCCAAAGGCGACCTTATTTCGCGCATTTTGTTTACAAACTTTTCAGCGCTCACAGGCCCTACGCACGCTTTCCGTTGAAGATATTCGTGCAAGTTTAAAAAAAATATCGTTTTTTAAAACCAATAATTATTATAATGTGGTCGGAAGTTTACGCGAGTGTGATTTTTTTATTGGTGGTTCGAATAAATTCAGGTTAGTATTTTTCTAAATTAAAGTTTCTAGTAAAATAGACTGCTCCAAAAAAGTTACGGAAGTTCACAAATATTGGACTGTTTAATTCACCAAGGTTTTGTCAGTAATACATTGAATGTGTAGTTGCATATCAGACTAGTTTTTTTAGTTTAAGGTTTTAGTGGTTTTCTTTTGTATTTTCAACAATTTTCCATCACTTGTTTCCACTTTATTCCATCAACTGTGATTTAAAAATTAGAATTTTGCTTAGAATAATGCCTAGACGTAAACTTAGTACGGATGAAGTTAGTAGGGCTATTGGGGGATTGTAGTGGATCGTCTTCAGATGAAACTTGCGAACGTTTTCCAAGTCAGGGAAAGTGTCATTTCACGGCTTCGCCGTAGAAATCGGAGCAACTGGAAACGTGAGAGAAAGACCTAGAAGTGGACGATCAAGGGCTTCCACCCCCGCCCAAGATCTTCTATACCCGTAGAGAGCCTATTACGGGTTTATTTTACAACTTACCTCAACAAGTATTAAATAGGATTAATGTTCAATAAAGTGTTTGAGTATACGTTTATTATCAACAAATGTCCATACCTTTTGTCAATATTTGTTATTTTTTTAAAATCCTCTACAGGTCTTGCTTTCCCCAAGCTTCACCACCTGAACATAAAAATATAATTCTTAATTGAACAAAACCTTATTTTAATTTCATTGTAAATCACCTTATTTTAATTTTTATATAAACAGCTTTAAAACTCTCAAAATGTAAACAGAACCAAAAGTGTCAGCAATCAATCAGCTGTCAGAAATATCTTCTTTTATTTCCTTAGCAGCCTTGACCTTAGTGAATAAAGGCATGGGAAACTCTCTTCAAGGTTAACCACCGGCATCAGGTCAGAGGTCATAGAAAAAAGGGTTTTTTGGTGAGTATAAAGCAATTTTGTTCGAGAAGAACGTGCTACGCCTTTGGCGGATTTGAAATCTGAAAATATTAAATAGAGTTCTAGTCTGAGGTACAGAATCACTTATTAACTGGATATATTACTTATTTTTGTAGTCCAAAGAATTTCATTTATAATATCCTTCGTGTTCGAAGCCACAGTAAAGGCCACATGCCAACCTAGGAGAGTTACCATGCTTATCTGTAATCCTACCTATCTCTTGTACGAGATAAACACTTTAACAAAACTTTTGTTGTTGTTTTAAAAGCCTTCCTGAGAATCTTCATAAAAATCTTTAAATTTTCTTAACAATATTCTTAAGAAATGACTTAAATTATAGTTGGAACTTTTCTTCCAAGTTTAGTTAGAAAACTAAATAAATACTTGATTGATCGTCACTTTGGTTTGATAGTTTGATTGGTTGCCACCTCATGGTTGAATTGCCTGAATCAAGTTGAAAGCTAAATATCGTTATGACTGCCAGCCCCAAGTGATGAAGTTTTAGGGAAACTCCCCTGTAGAAAAATCCCAAGGACAGCAGCTAAGTTTCTTTTGACATAATATATCACTACCAGCTCAAGTTTATGACAGAAGCCCATTTCAACAACCACATATAAACGTTAAATGTTAACAGTAAATTTATGCTAGAGTAATACTTAATGTAAGTCTTATGCATATATGCACAAGGTACCTAACTCTACTTGGCCCTTTATTAATGCAGTGAGTACAGTATAACTTCTTCCTGATTTTGAAAATATAACTCTTATTGAAGCGAATAATACAAGAATATCTAAGTTATTTATAGTGACCGAATTCCTCCCTGAGAACAATCCCGTTATAATATTTACTAGTTTCTCTTAATCTTAAAAGAAAAGAACGTAAGTTGCACTTACCTGTAGAGGTCTTATAGTGGTAGGTTCTACCACTAACTTTGTTTCGTTGAAAAATATCAAGTAACAAACCTCTGAGAACTTGTCGGATCATACAATAGCGTCTTTTGAATACTTCTGGTGTTTCGGTCAATAAAAACAGTGCGTCGAAGATTACACGAGCTTAACTTACATTCACAACTATTGAGGGAGTTCTTTTAACACAAATTCATAAATGCATGTTCGATTGATAAGGACTAATAAATAAGTGAATTGGTATGCTGATAGTCGCGTGTTCGTGTATGGACTCTTCCTCTAGTGCACAGAAATCGAAGAGCAGTGCAGGAAGTTCATCCGTTCAGATATGGTACAGCTGCTGTTGGAGAAGGCATTTGTTTTACAGGGCGTACAATATTGTTAGTGCTTGATGGGAACATGAATGCACAAATTTACGTACAACCAGGGCAACCGACTCTCGATTGGACTCCTATGGGAAATATGGCGGTTTACCCATGATAATAAGATTTCGGTATTCTGCATCACTCTCGTAGGAATCTTCTCCTACAAAAAGCATAGGAACCTTTTCACATGGTCCTAAATCATGGGAAAATGCAAATTAGTCACCAAAGCGCCTGTGGATGTAATATATTGTGTGTTCGCTGTTGCATGCCTTTGCTTTCAGGTTATTTTTTTCATGTGTACGTTTTATGCGAATGAAATAACTTTTTTTTTTCGGGCCGAGATGGGAAACTCATGTTCGAATGGGTCCAGGACCCAAACAGTGGTGGACTCATCCCCGAGGGGATGCCTACCAACCAAACCCACCTCAAACTCGCCGTTACCCCCGCTTCGGAATCACTACCCTATCATACTTCGAGACGGGCGGCGGTCCCTCGTACACTCTCCGCTCACACCGTCGTCTTCTCCCTACTATCACTCCTACCTCTCATGCCATATCGAGTCCTTCTCTCCCCCTTAACATGCTCTCTACTACTCCACTCACCTCCATCCATTCCTCCTCCCCCCTCAACATTATCTCCACTATGTTCTCCCAGTACACCGCCTCCCCTAGTTTCCTCTCCAACCTCTTCAGCACTTCCTCGTTCCTACATCATCTAAACACATGCCCCACATCATCCTCCACCTCACATCTCTCGCACACTCCAGTCTCTCTTTTCCCAATCTTGTGGAGGTACCCTACTCTTGGCCCATGTCCAGTGAACACCTGTGTCAAGAAGTAGTTCACCTCCCCCAATTTCCGGTCCTTCCAATCTCTCCTATTCCCAATCGCTCCTTTTAGCGCGCTCTCATACTCCTCCCACCTTCTCTCTATTTCCTCCTCCATCCATTTCTGTACTTCCTCTCTGGTTGCACCCTTTCAGCGTTTGTTCCTAGCTCTAGCCATCACGTCCAATGGGTAGGACCTTGCCAGCACCGCTGCTGCCAGTCCACCCACTGTCCTGTACCCCTGCACCACCCTCAGCCGTATCCCTCTCTACACCCGCAAGAGTGGCCTAACCTTCGCATTCACCCCCACTCTTTCACCCCACACCTCCGCACCGTACAGCATACTCTGCTCTACCGTCCTACCAATTACCCTCATCTCCCACTCTCCCGGCCCTTTCACATTACACATCAATTTCCCCTTCTCTGCCGCCTTTAACATATGAGTTTTGAAGGATAATTGACCATCCAACCTCACCCCTAGGTATTTCACAGACTCCTCCATACGAATTATCCTTCCCTTAACCATCACCCCCACTTCCCTCGTCCTGCTCCGTCCCTTCACTAGCAACCCCACCGTCTTATCTTCCGCCACTTCCAGTTCGCATCGCACTTTCTTCTCCACAATCTTCCTACACATTCTCTCCGCCTTTCTTTCTATCTCCGACTCACCCTTTGCCGTACATACCAGACACACATCGTCCGCATACACCGTAATCTCACATCCCTCTTCACACACTATCCCACAAACCTCATGAACTGAAATAACTTGAATATTCTTAAGGAATTAGCATGCTTAAGCGTGATTGGTTAGAATTAGAAAATATGAGAGTCTATCTCAGACATACCTTCCTATATGAAAGTGCATTCCGATGGCAGTCGAGAATAGAGTTTTGTATTCCTATAGGAATATTAGTGTAGGAAACAATTCATATAGGAATATTTTCTCACGAAGTGCAGAATCGAGGCCCAGTTATTAAGAACGTTATACGATTGTTTCATGCTGGTATTAGACCAACGTTCCTCTTTTTGGACGTTTGGACCACATCGTGTTAAAGTAGTCGAAAACGCTTTGGACTTACATGGTACCCCGCATTTGGAATTGCCCCTTTGATCGCTCGACGTCAATCCCATCGAGCATGTTTGTGACCAGCAACAAAGAGTCTTGAATTCCCATGAACCACCCCAACAGACACTCCAAAAACGTAGAGAACTTTTACCCCAACTTTAGAGACAAATCGATCAAGGCTACTTCAACGACATTATTGAAAGTATTCAGAGGCGTTGTTTGGCTGTTATTGATATTTGACGAGACCATAATGGTTATTAAAATTGAAATGGTACACAACCTTAAATTGTTGTTTTCATTACCACCTTTTTATTAACCCGCTTTCTTGTATTTCTGTACGGGTGGAATTTTGTACATGATCTTAAACTTATTTTCCGTTGGTTTAGAGACTTGAAATTTTCAAAATAATTCAGAATTGGAGGACAATAAAAGAAAATATGGAAAGAATTTTTTTTTTTAATTTTACATTTTGGATATCATCAGATATAGAGGATTTACAATGAATGTGAAATGTGTCGCATGTCTCTGTCATTATCTCATGAAAGTATTTAAAATCAATTGCATCATTTACACTCACAATACTAAAAATGAAAATAATAAATGAAATAGAAAAAAAATTTAATATACCACGTTTTTACAACGAACTAAAAAGTGGGGCGCATGCGACTCAACTACTTTCTACATTTTTATAGAACTGTCACATGCGCCCCACGTTTATTATTTTTTTTACTTTTTAGTTCGTTTTAAACACGTGGTACCTATATTAACCATTTTTTTTAATTTCATTTATTGTTTATAATTGCAAACGTATTGCGCAAAAAGGCAAACAAACGCCCTCATAAGAGAAAAAACATTCAATTTATAACATATAAACATTTGGTGACCAAAAATCGTAATTTGTTAAAACACAATCTCCGAGTAGTAGTAAATTTGTTATACTGGATTAGTAGATTTTGTTTTTAATCTTTACATTTTTAGAAAAATTAACATAACTCGGAACACTCTGTACTTTTTGAATTATATCTTATTTTCCACGGACTATCAGAAAATCCAATAAAATACAGAGTGTCCCATGAGCAAAAATATAACATGATTCAACCAGTATTTTTTAATTTATTACTATTCGTTAACGAAGGGAGTAAGTCATTATTTTTAAAGTGAAATATTTTTTACATCGCCCCAAAGTTTTTCGTCCATCTACCGCATGTCGCGTTTAGTCATACATTATCGGGTGATCGGGTCTATATACAACACAAAAATATTATGTCTTCGAAGCCGAGCGGTATGGAGGTTTGGATGCCGAAAATTATGAATTGTAGGCATAGGGTTCGAATCCTGTGACACAGTGATAATTTTTTTTTCATTTGTTATATTGTCACATCTGTATATGAATAACTTTCAATATAGTTCCTATTAATATTTATGTTTATTTATTCACTTAAAGTAGACAAGTAATACAACATGATACAATATTTTTTTAAATTTTGAAATAGTATGAGATAAAAGTAACACAAACATGGCGAATAAACAAACAAAATAATGACCACAAAGGCGTGGCAAATACAAATACAAATACAAAATAGATACATCGAAGTATATAATTAACCAGGTTTCAACCAATTAAGTATCAATTATTGTTTTTAATATCTATAAGTTCAAATTTTAATTTATATTTCTTATTAAGATAGGTATAGAGTTATATACTCTAGAACCAATATAATCAGGGCTACGTTGACCAATAGTCAAGCGAGAATTTGGTATTTTTGTAATCTTATATAATTTTTAATTCGTGTTGAATATTTATGTTAAATCATATTATTCTACTTCTATTTTTGAGAAAATATGTTGATAGTTTATAATAGTATAATTTTCTAGGATCCATAATCTTACATTCGTCAAACAATAGTTCACTAGAATATAACTTTGGCTTTCGATAAATAATTTTAATAATATACTTCTGTAATATATCCAACTTCCTTAAACGACAATTAAGAACTCCACCCCATCCAAGAAGACCGTATGAAATTATTGACTCAACCAATGCATTATAAAGTATTTTCAATTGTTTTATATCAAGATATCTTTTTAGGTATTTAAATTTTTATAGGAAAATCCTCAATATTTTCGTGACTTTGTTAATGTGGTGATCCCATCTTAAGTGCCGATCTATAAAAATTCCAAGATATTTAATTTTGTCTGTAGAGGATATGCTGACAGTTTGGCCATTTTTTACGTTTAATTGGTTAAATGCTGGGAGTTCCAAAGAATTAGGAGCAAATGGCAAGAAAACAGTTTTATTATAATTTATTGATAATATTTCATAATTTAACCAATTAAATAAGTGTCCTTATAAAAAAATCTATAAATACAACTTATAGTAAATCGAACTAAACAGTAAAAATCATTGTGTGGTTTTATGAAACCACGATGCAAGTGAAACTGAGTTTAGTTCGGCTTGTGAAGATGACTTGAGGCCT